>CP124714.1:15482500-17882500 GCA_031232105.1 Capsicum rhomboideum | reverse complement strand
ACTCCCACCCCACCCACCCCACCCCCTCAAGTTGGAAGGAATGTAATCACAGCCAACTTGGTAAGAATCTCAGAATGTTTAACACCAGTGAGAGCCTTAGAGAGGATGTCTGCAAGTTGTGCTTCTGTACCAATGTGATGAAGTGATATCAGCCCATCTTGTAACATGTTTCCCACAAAGTGGTAGTCAACCTCTATATGCTTAGTCCTCTCATGAAACACAGGATTTCTAGCAATGTGACAAGGCTGACTGGCTAAGAGAACTAAACACAAATTGTTGGGTACTAAAGAGAGTATTTGGCATAATCATGTGTTAGAGTAAATCATATGAATGGATCGAAATTATATTGGAATATTATAAACAGTCGACTTATCTGTCACAAGAATTGTGTGTATAGGGAAACGCAGAGTGGGTTCTATTGTGTATCATATTCAAGAAATTAATAATGAGTTGATGGTCTATCAATCTTCATTTTGTGGGATTATATTTTCTTCATACATACAAAATACAAAAAAGTTTTTTCTTTTATCGCTAATTACTCTTTCTAATCCATCCCTTCCGACGTTTCCTTCCGATGTAGGAGTGGGAATTCGATACTTCGATTTGAATTTTAAGAATATCAATTCGATAGTTCATGAGTCTTCAATTTTTCAATTGTTTATATCGATTACCAAACTGTAATATATTTGATTTGATTCAATTTTTTTATGTTCAATTCGATTTTAGTTCTGTTCTTCTATATGGATCAAATAGGTAGATAACATTTATCATTGTTCATTTAAAAATCGAACAAAGATCATTGTATTTACGAACAAACCTTTTCTAATATTAATGATTGGACTAAAGCTGCAAATTTTAGTAGGGATGTATTCTTTATATTTGGATTTGTTTGCGGCTCATTTTTTTTGTTTATCACAAGATAGGTGCCTAAGGCTAAGTGACGAACAATAGAAGAATTTCAAGTATCAATGACATTATTATTATTATTTTTTATGACATTAGCATTACTACTATTGTGGAAACATATCATTTCTAAGATATGAACGTTAGAGTGTCGCATAAGCTAATTGCCAATCGATCAGATGACATATAATAAAATTTGTTGTCTTTTTACAATATTTAGGACAGGAAATAAATTGTTCTTGTATGTATTAAAAACGCATAGATTATTACATCCACAACTTAAAAAGAACTTGTCTTACTAAGTTTAATGAGATGAGTTTTAAAATATACGTACACAACCAAGTTTCCGTCTTGCAAGTTCTTTTTAAAAAAAAAAATTCATATTATAACAACATAAATTTTGGAATAAAATAATCTTTAAATGCTATGCATTTCTATAGTAACAATGTTTCATTTTGTGACGGGCAAAACTGAAGATCGGCACATAGGACAATCTTTTTTCCTCAGCAACCATTGTTTGATGCAGCCTGCATGATATTCATGTCCGCATCGAAGTGTCCCAATGATCTGATCATGCTCAAATTCCGCCAAACATATGGTGCAAATCTCTACAGATTCTTTGTCAGCAACTTCTTCAGTTTTTGTAGAATTATTTACGTCGTCTTTAGGAACAACAACATGATGAGTTCTTAATTTAACATACCTCGATATAACTTTCTCCTCTTGATGATGAAGCAAGGTCCTTCCTCTTATCAACGAAAAGGCATTGATTGTTGACTGAGGGGGATTTCTCCAATTTTGCGAGGAACGGCCTTGCAAATTGCCTACTACACCTCCTGTCCTTAAGAGACTGTCTACTGAATCACGATCACTTATGTTAGTTATAACAACACCAGAAGAATGAGTATGTGAGTTACTCATTATTCAATAACACTAATTTAAACATCAAACTAAACAAAAGCTATGTTGGGAATTCTTTTGAATTTGTAAAGAATACAAGCAGCAGAAACGAAGTATAATAAGTTTGAGCGACGGTAAACTATATATAGAGATGGTCTACCATATTTCATAGTTCATTTGGAAAAATAATAAATTGCATTCCTAGTTTGTTTTGGAATCAGATTTATATTGACAATATGAAATATACATAGATGTAGCCTACCATATTTCCTAGTTCATTTTGGGAACTTAATAAGTTGCATTGCTAATTTGAATTGGAATCAGATTTAATTACAATATGAAATATATATATAGAGAGAGATGACCTACCATATTTCCTAGTTCATTTGGAAAAATAATAAATTGCATTCCTAATATGTTTTGGAATCAGATTTATATTGACAATATGAAATATACATAGATATGGCCTACCATATTTCCTACTTCATTTTGGAAACTTAATAAGTTGCATTGCGAATCAGATTTAATTACAATATGAAGTATATAGAGAGATGACCTACCATATTTCCTAATTCATTTGGGAACTTAATAAGTTGCAGTTATAATTTGCATTTGAATCAGATTTAATGAAAATATGAAATATACATAGAAATGACCTACCATATTTCCTAGTTTATTTGGAAAATAAATTTTATTCTGTCACGATCCAAGAATAGGCCCTGGACTTAATGAGTACTCAGGATCAATAAAGGCCCGAGAGGCAACCTTGGCATATCATCATGACCATTTTACTAACATTTGCAGAAGAAAGACCCAATAGAGAAAATCCAACTTAAACATAAAATTTAATCTGAAATAAAACATTATGACAACAACTACGTAATTCTACGAAGCCTCTAGCATGCGAATGAAAAACCTATAGCATGCGAATGAAAAACCTAAGTCGGGACATGGCCCCGATGATACCATAAAACTGAAAATCAAAGTCTAACATGAAAATCATATGCCTTTCGGAAGATGGAGGGCTCACCACCTGCTAAAGTTGTCCCAGAGAATTCTAATGCTGCACAGAACCACAAGAAAATACATCCGAACCTATATCATGAAATGATGTAGCATCCGGAGATGATCAATATGACGAAGACTGGTATGCAACCCAGGGAAAGGGACAAAACATTTTATAAAGAAGTCATATAACTAAAACATAAGTCATGAGAAAGGAACATAAATAGTGACTCAAAATATAAGACGTAAGCATTTGTTACTTTAGTTCTGAACTAGGTAGTATCACCGATATTAAATAACTCACGACCTATATGAGTCTGGTACGCACCCAACCAGTGGTGCCTCAATACTTATTTGCCGCATGGACTGAGATATATATCATTTAGGCCATCATATCATCCTCATAAAGGAAAATCATAAGATCGTCCAATTAAGGAGCGAACCATATCTATGTTAGCAAAACATAGGTTTCAGGCATTGGGTCGCGAGGACTTACACCTTCTCGGTGAACTACCTAACTCTCTTTAAGCTCATCTATTACATTTTCATAAACGTCAACCATTTTTCATAAGTTATGTCTTTCATAAGAGAAATCATTAAATTGGTATCGTCATACCAGGAATTGCAAGCCATACATATCATGTGATAATATTTCCATATTATTCGTTATTTCGTTAGCCCCATTATTGAAGAGTAAGTGTAAACACATTTGAAATTCATTAAAGTATTAAGAGTTAATCAAGAGTTTAACACTTTTACAAAACCAAGGGATGGGATAGTTCCTTCATTCCATCAAAATCACATTTAAATAAACGAGTGATTTGTAACAAGAAATATTAGTTCTTGACCCCCTAATACACCATACTTCAATTCTCATAAATGAAGGAACTCAATTAGTTTAATCGACATGTTCAAATTTCAATTCAAGTAGAAATTAGAATAATCTTATGAAAAAATATTTGAAAGTTTAAGTCCTTTAATCTCTTGTGAAAATCATCCTCAACCCTAGTTGATAAATTACATACGAGTATACGTAATACAAAATCATATATTTATACATTATGTTGAAAGGGAATTGTTGAACATACCTTGGAAGAGAACTAAAGAAAACCCCTCTTAGAAAGTCCCTAGGATTCTTGAGAATTTATCCATAGAAGTTTCGAGGAAGAGGAAGAGGAATTTGAATCGTAAGTTCTGAAATTCTCTTTGAATTAGGTTTTAGGGAATTTATAAATCGTGTTTGGGGGTTATGGAAATAAGACTAAAACACCCTTCCTAAAATATGAAAAGACGAGAAAACTAAAAGAATTTTGGAGAAACGTAAGCGGCCGCGCAAGTGGAGCCTAATTCATACGGTTGTTCGTACAACATTAGCTATAACACTGCTTTGCCCGCGCGGTCGCATGGCGGACGTCCTCTTCGTGTGGTGGATCATATAGACTGTGTAGTGCCCAGTAAAATAAGCATCACTTTTAGCACATAACTCAAATTTGATAAACGGTCAGTGGCATTGGAAATAAGACTCAAAGACCTTTCATTTGGTGGGTCTTGAGGCATAAAACTCTTCATATTCTAGGATTTATACTCGTTTGAAGTTGATCATAGTAAAATCTCATACTACAACTCGATTGATCGAAATGCTCTCAACTCAACTTTGTCCCAAATGTTTCTTATGACCATGATTCACATCAAAGCACTCACCACACTTGGGAATTGATCATTATACTTATCTAAAATTAAAAGTCTTTACTTTTAGGTCTATACACATATAAAGAACGGTTTGCATTTTAGCTTGAAATTTTTGGGGTGTTACAACATCTCCCCCCTTGGAATCATTCGTTCTTGCTTGAAGACTAAGGACTTACAAAAATTCTACAAGAATGAATTCATGAGACGTTAAGACTCCACATAACCATTAGCTAAGGCATGAGTTTCTAGAAAAAAAGTCACTTCGAATAACGTGCAACAAGAATACATAAAAACAGGCAGAGACAAAGGTTAGGACCTGTACCTTCGTCCACACAATCGAAAGAGATAAAAAGGGATATCTAGCTATCATATCCTCCTCTGATTCCCAAGTAGCTTCCTCCACTTTTTTATTTCTTCACAACATGTTTGCCAAAACTATTTCTTTGGTTCTCAATTTACTGACTTGACAATCTATAATCTCAATTGGGACTTCTTTGTAAGTCAAGGAATCCTTTACACCAATATTCTCGACAGGGACTACAAGAGATAATCACTCACACAATTCTTGAGAATGGAAATGTGAAATATAGGATGAATCGATGCCTAGTCTATTGGCAAATCCAGTTCAAAAGCAACCTTCCCAATCTTTCTCATAATTTGATAAGGACCGATGTACCGATGACTGAGCTTGCCTTTTCTCCCAAACCTCATAACTCTTTTCATAGGAGATACTTTCAAAAATACCCAATCACTAACCTCAAACTCCAAATCTCTTCGCCTCACATCAGCATAGGACTTTTGTGACTCTGGGCAATCTCCAATCTCTCTCTAATAATCTTAACTTTCTTCATCATTTGGTGTACTAAATCAGGACCCAACAATCTAACTTCACCTACCTCATACCACCCAATAGGTGACCGACATCTTCTACCAAATAAGGCCTCAAATGGAGCCATTTGGATGCTAGAGTGGTAGTTATTATTGTAAGTGAACTCAATAAGAGGCAAGTGATACACCCAACTACCTTTAAAATCAATAACACAAGCCCTTAATTTATCTTCCAAAGTCTGTCTAATACATTCAACTTTCCCATCTGTTTGAGGATGAAAGGCGATACTAAGGTTTACTTACATACCCAAACCTTTCTAAAAAGATCTACAAAACTGAAAAATAAATTGTGTACCTCTATCAGATATGATCGACATTGGTGAACCATGCAACTTAACAATCTCTTAGATATACAACTTTGCATAATCCTTTGTAGAGTAAGTCCTCCTCACAAGCAAAAAGTGAGCGAACTTGGTCATTCTATCAACAATGACCCAAATAGAGTCATACTGGATGTGAGTGTGTGGTAGAGCTATAATAAAATCCATATTTACCATCTTCCATTTCCACACCAGAATTGCTATGTCTTCAGACGTACCACAAGGCCTTAAATGTTCAACTTTAACTTTTTGACAATTTGTGAACTTAGTAACAAAGTTAGCAACATCTCTTTTCATATTATTCCATTAATATATTTCTTTCAAATCATGGTACATCTTAGTAGAGACGGGATGAACAGTATACCTGGAAACATGGGCTTCGGTCAAAATCCTCTGGAGCAGACCATCAACATCGGGAACACACAACCTCCCTTGGTACTATAAGATGCCATCTCCCCCTATTTCAAAAGCCACAACCTTCAGTTAGGCAACTTCATTCTTAATTTACATAAGTATGGGATCATTACTTTGCTTTTCCTTGACTTCGGTACCCAAGGATGATTTTGCCATTTTATGAACAATCACTCCACCATCTTCGGAGTATAGAAGTCGAACTACTAAATTAGCAAGCCGATGAATATCCTTCACCAGCCCTCTCGTGTCTTCCTCCATGCGAGAAAGACTTCCTATGGAAAACCTGCTAAGAGCATCAGCAACTATGTTAGCCTTACCTTGGTGATAATGCAGGCTCATGTCGTAGTCCTTTAATAGTTCAAGCCACCTCCTTTTCTATAGATTCAATAATTTCTGAGTGAAAACATATTGCAGACTCTAGTGGTCAATGAAGATGTCCACATGCACCCTATACAGATAGTGGCGCCGAATCTTAAATGCAAATACCACTGCCGCCAACTCAAGATCATAGGTTGGGTAGTTCTTCTCATGATCCTTGAGTTATCTAGAAGCATATGCCAAAACCTTTCCATGCTGCATAAGCACACACAAGTCCCACCCGAGATGAATTATAGTATACCACAAATCCATCGATACCCTTAGGTAAGGTCAATACAAGAGCAGAAGTCAAGCGATCTTTCAATTTCCCAAAACTACCCTCACAAGCATCAGACCATTGGTGTCACGACCCAACCCATGGGTCGTGCGGTTACCTACCTAACTCTACCCTAGATAGGTGAACCCTTATTACCTGACAATTTATTTAAGTATAAAAGTTAAACGAACTATCTTCAAAAGAAATAAATTCCTTACTCATGAATAAACTCTTATTCAATTACATTTATTAATTGCTTACAATGCAGAAATAAATCAATAACGATTCCCCAGAAGCTAATCTAACTAGTACAAGAGCACTAGAAAAATAAAAGGAAGACCCGAGACACAACATCCATGTAAGATTGAGATGACAGGAGCTGCTGAAGAGTAACCACCATAGTACCTATAGAAACTCTAACTGACCCGCAACATGGATATACCCCCAAGTGGAGATATAGTAAGTGTAGTATTAGTACAACTATATGCACTGGTAGGTATCATCGACCGAACAAGGTTAGCAAAAAAAATAACAACAATAGAAATTAGGGAGGAAATCATGACAACAATTAAATTTCAGATAACTAAACCTCCCAAGGCCCCTCTCTTCGGGACTTTGAGATGTTACCCTTATCATTTGTGTGACCTACCTGTCATTTAACATTTTAGAGTATCGTTGTCCTTTGATAATACAGCCCTTCCTTAGGTCCCATAAGTCTTGTCTTATTCCTCTCATATCTAATCTTATGGTTCAAAAGCCGACACTATCATGACCCTCTACTCTACCTCTAACAATTACGGACAATACTACAATCCCCACTATTTTAGCATACCATAAGGACTAGAGCGGGTCGCCCAAATGCCGCTCATACCTATATAACCTAAAACACAACCAAGTACAATCATCATCCTTTACTCCAATAGAGATACATATATACAATACAGCAATTACATTTAAGCAAGTTCTTCAACAAGATTCGCCACAATATATGTAATATACACTCAAAAGAATATGATGAATGCATACATGCAATATGTACATATCATTTCAATATCATCTCAACATTATCTCAATATCTCATCAACATCATCTCAATATAATCCCAATGTCAACAACGTCTCAATATCATTCTCAATATCATCTCAACATCATCTCAACGTCATCTTAATAGTATTCTCAATACCATCTCAACATCATCTCAATATTATCTTAATATTAAATTAAAATACAATATGCAGTCAATAATCACAAGTAATACTCGAAAGCAAATCACAAATACCCAGTTCACATATAAACCCAAAGTCAAGCAAGTCATTACTATAATTAACAACCCCATCATACCGAAGGCTATTCAAGCACCTATATTATATATTTGTATAAATGAATATGTCTATATGCATATATGAGAACATATAGAGAACCAATCCCAGCTGACACCCAATAACTCAGACATACGCTCATACTCTTAGGTCATCACTCATGCCTTCACTAGCAACCCCAATCCCAAATACTATGCTTACCACTTACTCCCACATTACACTAATTAACGACCTAGATTCGGATACTAAGTGCATTTCTCACTTTCTTTCCCTTCTACCACGGCTATCTTTACAATACTATTTACAACTAACTACAACCACATATGTATACTTCTACAACTCTGCTAACCTATTTAAACCTATAACCACACTCAAGCCTCTACTACCCACTCTCTCTATCCCTAAACTGAACTCTATCGTACTTCTATATACCTACCAACAAACTATTTTGGCCCCAACTCACGCTTATTCATTCGTAGTTCGTCCTTACCCTTCTTCTAATCCACTAATATACTTACATTCATCGACACACCTCCAACTCATGAAAAACTTATATTCTTGGAAAACTTAAGAAACAAATCAGTTCAATAACATAGTGTCTAATAACACACAGTAAAAACCTAGTCCGATCATCATTATTTTGTCCATCCAAACTCTGTGCTCGAAGGCCTAAGGGATGAAATCTTCCAATATTTCTATCATTATTACATGTATCTAGCCCATGTCTATGTTAATTAAACTATAACCTACCTCATATATGGATTCCACTGCTATAGAGAGCGGAGAGTTATCCCGTATGCGTCTTGCCTCTTCTAACATTGGAATTTCATTGGAAACACCTCATAATCGCCCTCATGGATCTTTGCCCCTAAATCCTCATTGTTATAGGCGATAAATTTACTTAGAGAGTTTTTTGAATGAGAAGGAAGACCTAAGGAGGATCAGCTTAAATCGGGTTTTTAATTAACCTCGGACTGGCTACTACCCTACTGCTGCTACAATGATGGGATTACAACTGCAGCAGCTATCGTTACAGCGATGGGTTAGTGGCCTAGCCCATTTCATCCCAATCCCAGGCCCAAATAAAGTTGAGCCATGATTTTTCCCACAAAATAATTTCTACAAGGTCCGGAATAAGGATTTTTTAGTCGCAATATTTTTTTGGGGTAGTTTTTAACATAACGACAATTTGGGTCATTATATCAGGTACAAATTTATCCACTATTTATTCTCAAATGGTTACAGAGAGAGGAAAATGATTTTTAGCACGACCTCAAAATTCAACATACACGACAATTTGAAAAGAAGAGCGGTCCTCTATACTTATTAATTAACCCAAAACAACTCACCAAACCCTGGTTAACTAAAAAAATTAAACTCACCATAATCAACCAACCTATGCGTTAGAAGTCTTTGAAACTCGTAACTAGACACATGAGTAATATCAACTGTAAAATAAAATTACAATCACATTTTACGTAACGAGTTATTTTAAAATACCCCATACATCACAAACTACTGCAACATATGAAAACTCAGAATGAAATACAACTTTCATGAAGCCCGCCACTACAGTGGTACCGCTGCAGTGACAGGATTATCGCAGTAGTGGAGCTCGGCAGTTCAAATAGGGGAAATATTTCATTTCCCCCATTTTCAACTTCCACTCTCAAAACTCTCCCAAATTCTCCCAACAAACCTTTTTCTGAAGACACTGATAGGTAAATTCTCATCTCTACTACTTCCTTTATGCGTTTATCACCATAGAATTATAAAATTTTAGCATAGAAAAGGGATTTTACAGTTGGTTCTTGGTGAAATTTTGAATTTTGAATTTTAAATTTTGGTGGATTTCTTTCATGATTTGACAAGCATGATATATTCTCTTATGTTTGCAACGCTCTTATAGCATTCTAGACGTAAGATTAACAATATTCAGGGTGGTTTTTGGACTTGGAAAGGGTGGAAGATAAACAATCACCTTTCTAATAATTTTGAACAATTTGGGCTTGATTTTGGGTGTTAAGCACCCCTATTACTATAAAAGAGTTCACACAAACTTTACCAAGCCCGATCTATACTTAGAAATTAAAATTTTGAATAAACGTTGGACTTCCGCCAGGGGAGGGGGTCGGGTCTGGATGGGGACGAAGGCACTGCTGCAGTAAAAAAATCATCACTGCAGTGAAGCCAGGCAGTACCTCCCTAGATTTTTTATTTTTTCCAATTTTTTAATTACCTTACCTACCAAAAAGCTCCCGAAGCTAACGAAGAAGAACACCAAGGAGTTCTCCTTTCTTCTCGGAATAGAGGAGGATGGCTCAGATGAATCGAGCCTTGGAGATGATGGGGCCTCCAGCTAGATCTCCATCCCTCCCCCCTTCATTTTATTTACTGATTGGATTTGGGCTGCCCTCGTTTGGGGCATGTAACAAATAATCAATTTCCTTTATTTCTCACATTTTAAGGACATCTAACATTGCCGCACCTTTACTAATAATAAATTAGCTTACTATGCATAGCTGAAGTGATTTCTATTTTTAAACATTGTGAACATAGGGTCATTTTTACAACGCATGAAAAATTACAAAATAGGAGAGACTTTGGCAGCTTACTGCCTGGGTGTTGCTGCAACGAAGGAATTGTTGTTGTAACAACATAACTGCAGGGGCTAAAGTACCACTGCAGCAGTATCATAGAAGTGGCAAGGAGCCACTGTGGCAGCATTTCTACAGTGGTAAAATCGTTGTTGCAGCGGCGCCCACCAGTGGCTGCGATTTTTCAACCATTCCAGGTTTTTTCTTACACGAGGCTATCTCATGAACACCTTATTACGTCAATCCCTCACGTCTTAGCAATTTTTAAACCAAGAATGCTCAATTTCGTAATTGTAAGTTATTTTTAACTCATTTTCAATCCCTCAACTCAATTACGATACACTAACAATTCAATTTCCACTTGACTTAAGTAATTACTTCGCATGATAGCTTACACTAAAAAATAATAAGGTACCCAAGTAGTTCATTGGGATCCAGATGGAAATTAAGGAATACTAAAAATCATGGAGAAGTGAGACGTGTCTCAAATCACGAAAATGAAGATATACCCCAAAATTAAATTCGGTCCTCATGATTCCCGAGTCTCTTTGTAATAACTCCCCATATCATTTATGATAATCACGTGCGTCTATGAAAGCTAATTCAACATATCGAGGCATCACTACAGTTAACAACAAGGATCCACACAATACATATACGTAATAGGATGTCATAGCACAACTAGTAGTCAAAACATATGTATATTCTCAGCGAACACGACCAATCACTAAGAGAAAGGTTATGCCCACTTAGACGTATTAAAATATAAACCAACAATATGTTCAAATGTAACTTACAACCTTAGAATACAAGTATATGCCTCTTTTTGACCTCTATTGGTTGGAATAATGCTACTCCAACCTTCTGAATATTTTTGAGATTCCAATTGGGACCTGCTTATCCCAATGGTAATGGTTGAGATAGCAATTTGAATCTTCTATATACCAATTAGACTCAATCGGGGAGACAACACCTGAATAGCAAGATAGAAAAGAAGAAAGAGAGGTAGATTCCTAAATGTATTGTAGCTTCCTACAGATTTATGTAGACATCAACACATCAATCCATAGGACTCTACTCAATATTTGCTCTTTTACTGGGAGACCAGTAACCTAGGCTATAATACCATCTTTTCATGACCCAACCCACGGGTCTTGCAGAAACCTACCCAACTCTACCCCAGATAGGAAAACCCTTATTACCCAATCATTCATTTAAGTACAGAAGTTAAATGCAATGATCTTTAAAAGAAATAGATTTCTTACTCATGAATAAATCTTATTCAATTACATTTATTAACTATATACAATGCAGAAATAAATCAATAGCGATTCCCCAGAACCTAATCTAACCAGTACTAGAGCACTAGCAAAATAAAATGAAGACTCAAGACAAAACATCTATGTAAGAGTGATATGACAGGAGCTGCTGAAGAGTAACCAACGTCGTACCTATAGAAAATCCAACTAGCCTGCAACATGGCTATTCCTTTAAATGGAAATATAATAAGTGTAGTATCAATAAACCATACATACTGGTAGGTATCATCATCCGACCAGGTTTAGAAACAAATAAAAACAATATAAAATAGGAAGAAAATCATGACCACAGTTAAAGTTCCAGATAACTAAACCTCCCAAGGCCCCACTCTTCGGGCCTTTGACACGTTGCCCTCAGCATCTCTATAACCTACTTGTCATTTAAATATTTTCATGTATGTTTTTCCTTGGACAATACAACACCTCATTAGGCCCTATAAGTCTTGTCTTATTCCTCTCACAACCAATCTTATGGTTCAAAATTGATGTGCCTTGAACTTACGACACTTTCAATGCTTAAAACAATGTATATTTGCAAGTACACGGGTAATTCTATGTGGGTATAATATATTTTTGGGTATTTGTAGGTCAAATAGGTTCAGAGAAGGAAATTGTATGTTTTTGGACATAGATGCACCAGATGAAAATTTTCCACGACCGTGGGATGTGACCATGGTGGTACCATATTATCGTGGATTGATTCAGAGGAAGGACTTTCATATGCTTATCAGACGAAAGCTTCCCACGATCGTACATTGATGTTATAATCATACAATTTTATCATGGGAAGAGGACCTATAAACAGTGTTACAGATGTTAAGTGAAGAAGATCAGATGACAGCTTTCCACGACCATGCCTCAAAGTCACGATCGTACCAAGATCTGGTGGGAAGGAAGTTCAAATTTGAAATTTGCAGAAGCTGAAGTGTAAGAGGATCAGACGAGAGGAAAGTACAACCGTAATTAGAAGACACAAGATCATACTAAGAACCGTACTATCCAAGATATGAAAATGCAAAAGTCCAGTGCCAACCTACACCCACCAAGGACGATCGTGGAATCAAACCACGATCGTACTTTCCTTTCATCCGAGGCACCAACTCAACCAAAAAAATTTATGTTTAGGATAGGTTTTATTTTGTCTATATATACTTCTATTTGGTCATTTGTAATAGTTAACACATTATTAGGATTTATTACATTCTTTTAAGGTTTCAAGGCATATTCTTGTTCTTGGAATTGCAAACATCAATTTTTAGGGGTTTAATTCAAAGTGAGATTTTGGAGTTTTTCATCTTATTATTGTAAGTTTATAATTATGCTTTCTTATCAGAATTATTCTTGTGTTTTAGCAATTATGAGTAGCTAACCACCACAACTAGGGTTGTGGGAATAATGACAGATTAATAAAGTAGTGTTCATAGTATGAGGTGATTCTCAAAAAAGCGTTTAGGCATGTATTGTTAATTCCCTTCAAATTGATTTCTTTCTGATGGTGTGCAGCTTTAGAACCTACCTTATCTCTACTCTGGACTTTAGCAAGGGTAATCGGATAGGAAAAGAGAATCAACAACAAGACTTAGAGCTACTAAGCTCCATTTAATTAGGCTTGAACTGATAAACAAAACAGACTAAATTGGGATCATAGACAGGTGTTAGTAATGCAAAACCCATGACACATGAACCTTTGTGCTTGGGGATAGTCATCTACAATAGGCGTAACATAGTCGATTAGATGACACATAACCTATCAATTCTGCCTGTTGAGCACCACAAGAGATCACTATGTACAAAGATCCTATGGAGTTATGAAGTTATTGGGGAACACAGTTCTAGTGCCTTTCTCATATTGATGACAAATCCAACAAATCAACAACTGTTACTATTGAATTCATATTCTCAAATCCCTCTCTTTTACTGGAGATTGTTATTAATTGCTTAGACAAACATCTTTATTGATATTTCGACATGTTTCCTGTGGAATCAACCCCAACCTAGTTGGATTCTATAGTTGATCAATTATTGTTTTATGCTTTGTTTAGACGTGTAATTTGGGCGACATCAAATTTTGGCATTGTTGCTAGGGAATATGATTACGGAGTTGATTGATTGAATTTGTTGGGTTGTTGGTTTCTATTTTCTAATTTACTTTTCTGTTGTAATTTGGGCACACACCGGTGTTTGCTCAATATGCGAGTTAAGGCGATCCCCTGATTCTACGTGATATGAAACTTGAGAGAACTTTGAGAGCTAATAGAAAGATGGTTAACGAAGGAATTCATAATCAAGGAGTCTTTTTGAGGGCATTCATGATGAGGCGGCAATCTTGAATCGGCCAGTACATCAGCATAATGGTCAGAAGACTATAGAGCAGATCACTTCTCAATTGTGGCTGAGGAGAATGCTAGGCAAGAAACTGCCAGGCAGGCAGCTAGGGAAAATGCGGCTAGACAAGATGAAGAAAACCATTTAGCTGCACTTGATGAGTGAGAAAGGAAGAGAAAACATATGGGGCAACAACCTCTACAACAGTATCTCCCTCACTATGAGGATTCGGAAGAAGATTTAGATTATTTAGAGCTGGTTGAAATTGGTGCTATTATTCCATCGAAATTACCTTTAGGGACTAAGTTTGATATTACTAGTGCCATTATACACTTTTTGAACTTGAAGGGGGTGTTCTCAGGCCTTTCTACTGATGGTGCAAACATGCGTGTGATGAACTTTTTAGAGATTTGAACTTCTTATAATCTACCTGGAGTGAGCCAAGAGAATTATTAGACTGTGGTTATATCTTTTCTCTCTGACGGAAGAGGCTACATTTGATAACGGGATGATGACTAGACTAGCAGAGGTTTAGGCTCCTGACTTGGCCATAGTCACAAACGATTTTATTGACCAAGAGACTTGTGCACGTTGTGCCACCTCCAACTCCATCGATCCCATATTTAGAGGAGTTTGTTGTGAATTTGGATTTTTTTAGTGCCGAATTTCTATACCCAAATGCCGATAGTTGGGGGTGATGACATAGATGTGGATAAGATGGGCAATGATTTGTAGGCCTTTAGAAAAAAATAAAAAGAAAGAAGAAGAAAGAAAGGAAGAAGGAGAAGGAAGGGAGAAAAAGGAAAGAAAAAATGAGTGAGCAGACCTCTGAGGCACGTATTCAGGAGGATGTTGAAATCCCACCTACTACTGAGGTGGTTGTTTAGGGTGGAGGGGGTATGGGGATTTCCCCCATGATGACACCATTGAGTGCACCGACGGCCATTGGTGCCTACTTTTCTGAGAGTGCCTCAGCCAGAGCTGCAGACCATGGAGGGGTTCCATCTGTGACCCATACTGATCAGAGTACAACAGGCTACTAGTGAACCATAGGTATGTCCCTAACCCTAATTTTTACATTTTCTGCGTTTCGTGCAATACGGACATTGCATAATTTCTAAGTTGGGGTGGGGGTGTACCACTGTCGAGGGTTTTTGTTATCATGCTTGTTTTCCCTCGACTGTGCTATCTAGTTAGAACCGACATATTTAGGTGTTTTTGTGTTTTGTTTTTGTGTTATATGTGTAACTAAAAGAAGAATCAGAGAACTTGGTGTCGTCAAAATAAAAGGTGCATGCAAAGTGTTTTAAATGTTGTAAATGATACCCCTTCTTAAAATTTTATTGTTTGGTATTGTAATGTATGCTTACCTGAACTGTGACCAATTTTTGGATCTCATAATGGCATTAGGATTATTAGCGTAATAATCATAATGTAACTTTGCATGAACCGTATAGGTAGTAACTATGTGTGTAGCCTTGAGCCAAGTGTGTGTGAGGTTTTACCTAGATGGCATGTGCGTGTGATATAGACCTTGTCTGATTAGTCTAGCTAAAGTCATAGGATAGGAGGTTAGGAAAGGATCACAGGCCATTTTTTATTTAATCAACTAAAACCCTAAAAGCCTACCAAATAAATATGATATCCCTTGATGCCAAAGTTTGAGCCTAAATAGACATTTTCTTTGGACTATCCTATTCACATTTCCAAACATTTATAATGAACCTGCTTCTGCCCTGGTCTCTTCTTGGACATTGTTCACCTCAACTTAGGCAAATTGCCTAAGTTGAGGGTGGCTATTGTAGGGGTACGTGAAAAAGTTTGGGTATGTAGAAAAAAGTTAGTAAAATGAAAAAGGGACTCGGGTATGGTATTGTGTGGAAAAGAAAAGAAAATAGGGTGAAAAATAGAAAAAGAAAAGTTGGAGAAAAAAAAAAGAAGAGAGAATGAGGAGAAACTGCACCCGGGGTTCGAAGAGTTGAAAAAGGGAGAAAAATAAAGAAAGTATGAAAATGGAGCAATAAATAGTTTAGTGCCAATGAGGAACGAGTCACTTTACCCATATATGTCATACCCATATCTAAGCCTATATTACAAGCTAATAAAAGTCTTATAATGATCCTAATCCACCTGTTTGAAAACTAAGACGTAGAAAATAAGGACAAGCTTATGGTATCAAATGCACACTGGCTAACTTTTTTATGAAAGTGAGTGACATGTTTCAGTCCTGGTCTTTATGTTTGTGAGCATGCCGAGTGTTAGGGACTTCTTTGATGTGAGGGTGTAGGGGTTGTATTGTAGGTTGTTGCATGTTCAGGTAGTGTCATCGATTTGATTGTTGGGTTGTCTGTTGATAATGTAATGCCATTTTTTTTATCCCTTTGTGTAATGGTGAGTGATTTGTGTACATACAACATTTTTTTTGATGGTCTTGGAGGGTTTTGAACATATTTTTGGTTAATGCATGCTTAAAATGGTTTTGTGTAAAATTTGACTATCGTAGTTCTCTTGGCTTTTCTCTTGGTTAAGCGTTGTGGTAGTTTAGTTGGTTTTGCTTGCCTGAGGACATGTAAATGATCTAAGTTGAGGGTGTTGATGTATAGTGAACTTACAACACTTTCTACACTTAAAACAATATATTTTCAAGTATGAGAGTTTTTCTCTATGGATATAATGTGTTTTTGGGTATTTGCAGGTCAAAAAAGTTTGAAGAAGGAAAGTGCATGCTTTTGAACTTAGATGCATCAGACAAGAATGTTCCAGGACCGTGGGATTTGACCACGATCATACTATGTCATCTTGGATTGATCAATTCAGAGGAATGACTCTTAGGTGTTAATCAGACGAAAGCTTCTCACGATCGTACATTGTTGTTATAATCGTACAATCTGATCATGGGAAGATGATCTAGAAATAGTGTTGTAGATGTTAAGTGAAGAAGATCAGATGACAACTTCCCATGACCACGCCTCAAAGTCACGATCGTACTAAGATCTGGTGGGTAGGAAGTTTAGAATTAAAGTTTGCAAAACCGTAAGTGTAAGAGGATCAGACGTTAGGAAAGAACGATCGTACTTAGAAGCCAAAAGATCATACTAAGAACTAAATTCTTATTCTCAACTCCCCCTCTTTTACTGAAGAGTGTTATTGATTGCTTAGACAGACATCTTGATTGATATTTTGGCCAGTTCCTTGTGCGATCGATCCCAACCTAGTTGGGTTCTATATTTGATCAGCAACCTTTTTATGCTTTGTTTAGAGGTGTAATTTGGGTGACATCAAATTTTCGCGCCTTTTCTAGGGAATATGGTTACGGAGTTGATTGATTGAATTTGTCGATCTGTTGATTTCTATTTCCTAATTTACTTTTCTATTGTAATTTTTCCACACACCATTGTATGACTAATACGTGGAGTCAAGGCAATGCCCTTATTCTACTTGATACGGAACTTGAGAGAACTCAAAGAGCTAATAGAAGGATGGTGAATGAAGGAGTTCATAATTAAGAAGCCCTTCTTGAGAGCATTCATGATGAGGCAGCAATCTTAAATCAGCTAGCACATCAGTATAATGGTCAGGAGACAGCAGAGCAGATCACTACTCGATTGATGGCTAAGGAGAATGCTAGGCAAAAATCTACCAGGCAGGCAGCTAGGGAAGATAGGGCTAGACAAGATGAAGCAAACCATCTAGCTGCACTTGATGAGAGGGAAAGGTAGAGAAGGCATAGGAGAAGCGAACTCTACAACAGTATCTCCCTTACTATGAGGATCTAGAAGAAGATTTAGATTATTTAAAGCCGGTTGAAATAGGTGTTATTATTCCACCGAAATTGCCTCCAAGGACTAAGTTTGACGCCATGATACACTTTTTAAACTTTAAAGGGGTGTTCTTAGGCCTTCTACTGATGATGCAAACATACATGTGATGAAATTTGTAGGGATTTGCACTTTCTATAATCTACCTGGAGTAAGCCAAAAGGCGATTAGACTGCAGTTATTTCCTTTCTGTCTGGCGGGAGAGGCTATATTATGGTTGGTTGAGTTACTACGTGGATCGATCACTACTTGGAATAAGTTGAGGACTCAGTTCTTTGATAGATTTTTTCCACCTTCAAGAATGTTGCAGTTGAAAGATTAGATTTACAACTTCAGGCAGTTACATTCGAAGGCATTATGTGAGACTTGGTTGAGGTTCAAGAACAAGCTGCAGAATATTCCAAATCACAGGATGACTGGTAGAAACTTGATGGAGATCTTCTACAGAGCCTTGAATTCAAACACCAAGGTTGTAGTAGACACTACACTGGTAGGGCATTTATGAGTCTACATTGGGAGCACGCTTATGAGATTATAGATTAGTTCACAAAAACCAACCAAGGTTGGTATACTTGAGACACGGACAGACCCGCAGGCACTTATGCAATTGGATTATCCACCGAGCACAGAGCATTAGATGAGTCAATAGCTCAAGAGGTGGCACAACTAAGGACTGAGATTGGTTTGCTCACTAAGCAATTTGCAGTAGCGGGGGCAAAAAAGATGAATGTGGTTGGTTCACAAGGTAAGGCACCAAGGCACGATGAGTCTAATTCTGATGAGGAGGATAAATATCTAAATATAGAGGTGGTGGGTTTCTGAGACAAGGGACAAAGGTCTAACCAAGACAATTGAAATTCTAGGCAAGTGAATCAAGGTCGAAACTACTATGGAGATAATAATTATAATCAGTCTGGGTATAGAGCTAGGAGTAAGGATCGAGATGGTGATTGGAGGAGGAAAGATAACTATAAGGATAAGAGTGGCCCTTATGTTCCACCTGGGAACCGTGATGTGGGTTCAAGAACTTTGAGGATGGAAGAAATGCTTGCAAAAATTGTGAACGGGGTAGAGACAATGAAAGACTGCCTTAAGGAGATTAGGGCAGATATTTTAGGAATGAATCAGAAGGTTGAATTGCATTCTACTGCCATAAAACATCTTGAGCAACAGTTTGATCAGATGTCTGCCGTGTTGAATCAGAGTCAACAAGGTACACTTCCGAGCAACACTATCCAAAATACAAAATGTAATGGTCATTACTTGACTATTACTACTAGGAGTGGTACGATGACTACTGATTCACCTATGCCCATGATTGTTAAAAATGAGATAGAACCGATGATAGTCGATGATAAGAAGGTGGCCAAACCTAAAGACTTGGTGGAGATGAGAATGCACCTAAAAAGCCTCTAGTTGATGATGAATATGAGGCCAAGGTAAGAAAGGGGAAGAAAATGGAGGTCCCAAAAGTATTGACTCCCATTCCACGATAACCTCCTCCTTTTCTGCAAAAAGTGAAAAAGAAAGCTGAAGAGGGAAAATACCAAAAGTTTATCTCTATATTGAAAGAATTGTTAGTGAATATCCCTCTAGTTGAGGGTCTTTAACAAATGTCGGGTTACACAAAGTTTATGAAAGATTTGGTGACTATAAAGAAGACTGTAAGCTTTGAACTATTTGACAATGTACACCATTATAGTGGAATTGTCTCTTGATCATTGGTTGAGAAGAAGAAAGACTCTGGATCGTTCACGATTCCACGCACTATTGGGTCTTTCAACTTCGCAAAGGTTTTGTGTGATTTGGGTGCTAGCATTAATTTGATGCCGCTAGTAGTTTATAGATAGTTGGGGTTGGGGTAACCCAAATTGACTCCGATGAGACTTCTCATGGCAGACCGCACAGTGAATAAGCCTGTGGGAATCTTGTGTGATATTTTGATGAAAATTGTATCCTTCATATTTCCAGCTGACTTTGTCATCCTTGACTATGAGGTTGACTTTAAGGTTTCCATTATTTTAGGGAGACTATTCCTTCAACTGAACGTAATTTGGTTGATATGGAAACTGGGTAGATGAAGTTTCGATTGAATAACAAACAAGTTACCTTCAATGTATGTCAATCCATAAAGCAACCAAAAGATATACGTGTGATTTCTATGATTGATACAGTCAATGAGGATGCATTGGTAGCTCCTATTGTGGAGAGGCTTGGAGTCAAGGCAATTGCAGCAGTAATTATAAATTTTGAGGGTGATGATATTTAGAATTATGATGTTATGGTGAGCGCACTGACGGTAGGGGTTCATACAGTTATACACCAAACAAGCTAGATCTTGATTTGAATAATGTAGTGACCCCACCAGCTAGGCCTTCTATTAAGGAGCCTCCAATCTAGGAGCTTAAAGCTCTTCCATCTCATCTTTGTTATGCATTTTTGGGAACCAACAATAGCTTGTCGGTTATTATTGTAGATGATCTAGTAGATTGTTAAGTTGAGGCTTTGGTGTTTATTTTGAAGTGGTTTAAGAGATCCATTGAATGGTCCATTACTGACATCATTAGGATTCTGCGTAGAATTTACACACACTAAATCCAACTTGAGCCAGATTGTGTTTCAAATATTGAGCATCAACAAAGACTAAATCTACCTATGCGAAAGGTGGTGAAGAATGAAATTATCAAGTGGTTGTACGCATGGGTGGTTTATCCTATTATAAATAGCAAATGGGTGAGCCATGTCTAATGTGTGCCTAAGAAGGGCGGAATCACTGTGGTTCCAAATGAGAAGAATGAGCTTATTCCTATGAAGTCGATCACTGGTTGGCATGTTTGCATGGTCTATAGGAATATGAACGCATGGATTGACAAGTTTCACTTTTTGATGCCTTTCATAGATCAGATGTTAGACCGTCTTACTGGAAGAGGATGGTATTGTTTTCTTAACAGTTATTCGTGTTACATTCAAATTTTTATTGCTCCCGAAGACCAAGAGAAGACCACTTTCACATGTCCATATGAGACTTTCAGGTTCAAGAGGATGCCTTTTGGTTTATGTATTGCACCAGCAACCTTTTAGCATGGCATGATGTCTATCTTTTCTGACATGGTTGAGGACACTATTTAGGTATTTATAAACAACTTCTCAATTGTTAGTGATTTATTTAAAGATTGTTTGGCACATCTTGCTAGTGTTTTAAGGAGATACATGGATTTGTAACTTAGTGCTAAACTGGAAAAAGAGTCATTTTATGGTCAAAGAAGGAATAGTGCTTGATCACAAGATTTCAAAGAAAGGGATTGAAGTTGACAAGGTGAAGATTGTGGTGATTGAAAAATTGCCTCCACTAATTTCTATGAAGGGTATTCGTATTCGTAGCTTTTGGGGGTATGCGAGATTTTATCAAAAACTCATCAAGGACTTCTCTAAAATTCTAATCCTTTGTGCAAATTGTTGGAGAAGGAGGTGAAGTTTGTGTTTGATGATACATGTTGAAGGCGTTTGAGTGCCTAAAAGAGAAGTTGATTTTAGACCCTATTATCGTGTCTTTTGATAGGTCGATGCCATTCGAGGTTATGTATGATGCTAGTGGCATAGCACTAGATGTAGTCCTAGGCCAACAACGAGAGAAGATCTTACATCCCATCTACTATGCTAGCAAAGCACTTAACCCTGCTCAAAAAAAATTATACTGTGACCGAACAAGAGTTGCTTGTTGTGGTGTTCGCATTTGAGAAATTTCAATCCTATTTTCTTGGCATAAATGTTACCTTATGGAAAATAAGGATGCAAAGCCAAGGTTGATTCGTGGGATACTTTTATTGCAGGAATTTGACTTTGAGGTCAAGGATTGAGAATCAAGTGGCTGACTACTTATCATGCCTTGAAGAAAATGCCATGTTGAAACTAAAAGACAAGCTTGAGATTGATAATTTTTTGGATGAGCAGGTATTAGCCACATCGTAAGATTTGATCCCATGGTTTGTAGACTCATCCAACTATTTGGTGAATGTTATGGTTCCTAAAGATCTATCATTTTAGCAACATAAGAAGTTTATACATGATGTGAGGAAGTTCTTCTGGGATGAGTCATACTTGTTTCAGATTTATGTAGATGGACTAATTTGGAGATGTGTACCTGAGGTTGAGATGAGGAGTATTTTGGAGGCATGTCACTCGTCACTAGTTGGGGGTCATCATAGTGATGCGTGGACTGTACATAAGATCTTGCAATGTAGATACTACTGGCCTACCATTCATAAGGACGTGCATGACTATGCAAGAGCTTATGACCAATGCCAAAGACAATAAAACATCTCGCAAAGACAAGAGCTTCCAATGACCACTATCCTTGAGCTTGAGTTGCTTGATGTATGAGGTATTGACTTCATGGGCCCCTTTGTGAGCTCACATACTTTGCTTGAGTTGCTTGATGTATGAGGTATTGACTTCATGGGCCCCTTTGTGAGCTCACATAGTATGAAGTTTATTTTGGTGGTTGTTGACTATATTTCAAAGTGGGTAGATGCAGTTGCGCTTCTAAACAATGAAAAGAAGAGTGTTACAGTATTCTTGAGAAAAAATATATTTTCCAAATTTGGTACACCAAGGGCTATCATTAGTGATCGAGGCTCACACTTTTGCAATCGTCTATTCAAAGCCTTGCTTGAGAAATATAATATGAAACATAAGGTGGCAACATCATACCATCTTCAGACAAGCGGGCATGTTGAGGTCTCAAATCATAAAATCAAGTCCATTTTAGCAAAAACTGTGAATGCAATAGGATGGACTAGGCTAGAAAATTGGATGATGCACTGTGGGCTTACCAGACAGCCTTCAAGACACCTATTGATGTGTTTCTGTATCAAATTGTGTATAGCAAAGCATTCCACTTTCCTGTTGAACTTGAATATAAGGCATTATGGGCACGGAAGAGGTTGAATCTGGAATGGAGTAATGTGGCTAAGTTGAGACTAGAACAGTTAAATGAGATGGATGAATTATGTCTTCGCGCCTATGAGAGCTTAGCCATGTACAAAGAGAAGATAAAATTGTTCCATGATTGCAAAATTGAGAGAAGAGAGTTCACCATGGGCTATATGGTATTACTATTTAATTTAAGGCTGAAGTTGTTTCTGGGTAAGTTGAAGTCAAATGGAAAGGGTTGTATAGAGTAGTGACAGTGTTTACCTATGGAGCAATTGAACTTGAAAATAAAGATGGTTTGAAGTTTTAAGTAAATGGCCAAAGGGTGAAATACTATCTCGGTAAGGTTGAAGAGGTGAAAATGATATAGAAAGTGGATCTAGCTAGTGCTTGAGAAGTCAAGCACACCAGAGTCGTGCTGCGACATTAAATAAGGCGCTTCATGGAAGGCAACCCATGGCCTAGTCTTGGTGAAGTCTAAGTAATCAAACTAGCCACGTTTAACTGCGACGTTAAATCAAGCGTTGCTTGCAAGGATTGTGTATTTCTATTTTATAGGATAATGTGTGTTACTTGTGTAGGGATTATGTAGAAAAGTAACCAAGGAACTGGAACCAGTAATAAACCCACGAAAGGGTTGCACAATCGTGGGTTCAGTCATCTGTATGAAGTCCAGAGGAGTGTGTTTTAGGAGTTATCCTACAATTGGTCACCACGGTCGTATTTATATGTCACGATCATGGTACCAATTTTCTGAACAAACTCCTAAAAACCAACAAACATGTAATTAAACCTACAATTTTAAGGAACGATCAAGGCTACATACCACAATCATCCTTAAGATTCATAGGTTTCCAAGTAAGTTTTCATCACTCTCTTAGTACAAACATATACCACAATCATAAGTACAAGTTGTCTGTTGGGCCCTTCAGTTTAAACTACACTAACCCGACTTGGTTTTACAACCCTAATTCACCATACCTAGGACCCGATAAGACCCATTTGTCATTTAAACTCAAATTCACATACAATTATACAATCAAAAGAGAAAAACTATGAAATCTCACATCAACTGTGTTCAAATTAGCTACTCCCCCTGTTTTCGAGCTCCTCTGTCCTCTAACCACTCAAAAGTTCAAGCATAAAATCGTAAGTTTACTACTTATGTTTTACAATTATCTCCAAGATAGAGAATTAATGAATTATGAGTACTCGAGTTCATAGGGAGTAGTAGAGTCATTAAAGTCTTTAAAATAATTGTTATGTGTAGTTGTGGTTTGAATGAATAAAATTGGGGGGAAATTTAAGTACCCTTGTTTCTAAAAATATGGTCAAATAGGGTCCAATTAGGGTCAATCTGGTGTTTTTGAACTGATAAGTGACAGTGCACACTCCATGACACAACCCACAATTGTGGTATCAACGTATATCGTAAGTTGGATCGTAGTGAGTTCCAATTCGTTGAGTTTCAGGAGTTTATCAAATGAGCCCATCCCACAATAGTCTTATCGTGGTACCATCGTGGTATGTGATCATTTGATGTGAAAATCCCTTAATACTTTTAAGGGAAACTTCCTACTATCAAAGGTACAATCGTACCTTCACACCACGATCGTAGAAAGGATCGTCTATTTGAATAAACTGCACACTGCTTTGATTCTTTCTGGGACTAAATCTTGTCCATACAGGTACTATGGCTCCAAAATCATTCAAGCAGATGCAAGAAGAGGCCCTCCGCAAAAAGATAGCTAAGGAACGGGCACCAAAAGACATCTCTTCAACCTCGTCTAGTGAATCTGAAGAGTCCAGTGGGTCCGAGGTTGAATATTTCAAAAGTGCTTCTCGTGACCAACATACACCTCGGACCACTATGGCCAAGGTTTAGGAAACTAAAAAAGATAAAGCCAAGGTGACTACATCTACTGCTTTTGTGCCCGCGGCTACCCCTGTTGAGCTTCCCCAGTCTGAAGAAGGAGGTTACAACTCAAACCCAAATGGGGTGAGCCTGAAGCTGATGCTGAAAAGATAAGTTCCTCAGAGGAGGAGGAAGAGTCCAACCCCGAATCCTCTGAAGGACCTACTGCAAACATGCCTCAAAGGGTTGTAGTCCTGAGGCGATGGAGTGTCCAAAACTCCCAGGGTTACTACATTAACGGGGTATCACTAAACAATAAAGGGAACATGGAGCAGAGTATTCAGGATGAGCCCAGGATCTTGCCTGAGTCACTACAAAAAGTTTTAGAGTTGATCTAGGTACTTGAAAAGTATGAGTTGGGGTGGATGACTAGATCACTCCTCAACTACAACCCAAATATGGTGAGGAATTTCTATGCCAACTATACGGCAATAATCAAGAACATGACTCCCTCCGACAAAGAAACAGACATGAGGAAGCAGCCCCATTTGAACATGATACTAGTGTGAGGTATGGAGCTAGACATTTTTGTCAAGGCTATCAATCAAGCCTTGTTTGGAAACACTTTTGAGCCAACAAAAGAGACTCCAAAGTATGACTTTCGGATGAAGGATTTGAGAAGGGTGAAAAAGTTGAGTATAGATAACAATACACTATAAGTGGTTGGTGGACCAAATTATAGAGGCTAGGGAGAGAGCATTTTGGGTAAATGGTTAGATGATTTTCTACCAAAGCCTAGTGGTCTATCGTGTGATATTACATTGCACCAACAGCTAATGACAATACACTTGGTACAGCCAATGCAGGCCTAGTGGCAATATTTATGTCAGAGTTCTAGCTGAACATTCAACACATCATTGCGGAAGAGATTTGATTTTGGGTACTTCAGTTTAGCGCCACTTTATAATTCCCATGTTTATTACTCAGTTGCTGCAGAATTCACAAGTGCCATCTATTCCGACAGTTGACAGATTTATCCAGTCGACGAAGAATGTAGATATTGCTTTAATTAAGGACTTGAGGAACTCGAAAGCTCCAGCCCGGGGTCCATTTTCTGATATGCCTCTACAAGATACCAAAGGAGGTGCTCCAGCTAGTGAGATACTGACTTCTAAGGCCGATGCTACTTCTTTCTCTACTCAGCAGCCAGAGTATCCTCGGGTTTGATTTAGTTAGTACATGTGGGTAACACTTTAATTCTTATAGCTCTCCAAATCAAGCACTTCATAATGCATGGATCAATAAGTTGGAAGTAGATATGAAGCCTTATGTGGAGGATGAAATTAAGGTAGCTATACGGGGTGTTCAAACCTATTTTGACAGATTTGAGAGCCAAAAAATGACTATACTAGCGGAGGTTCAGGCTACCGACTTGACCACAATCACAAAGGATTTGGCTAATATGAAGGAAGTGGTAAAAAAGTTGATCGAGAGGACTGTACAGGTTGTGCCACCTCAACATCCATCGATCCCATCTTTAGAGGTGTTTGTTTTTAATGTGGATTTTTTGGTGCCGAACTTCTATATCCAAGCCTCGATAGTTGGGGGAGTCGACATAGATGTAGATAAGATGGGTGATGATTTATTTCCCCAAAAAAGAGAAAAATAAAGGATAAGGAAGAAAGGAAGAAGGAAAAGGACGGGGGGTATAGGGAGGCCACTAGAGCTGCAGAGCATGGAGGGGTTCCATTTGTGCCCCCTACTGACCAGAGTATGATAGGCATCTATTGAGCTATAGGTATATCCCTAACCATAGTTTTTACATTTTCTGGGTTTTGTGCAATGGGGACATTGCATGATTTCTAAGTTGGGTGTGGGAGTGTACCACAAGCAAGGATTTTTGTTGTCGTGTTTGTTTTACCTCAGCTACGCTGTCTAGTTAAAATTGGCATGTTTAGGTATTTTTGTGTTATGTTCTTGTGCTATCTGCGTAACTAACAGAAGCATAGGAAAACTTGTTGCAGTCAAAATAAGAGGTGCATGCAAAGTGTTTTGTTGTTATAAATGACACCCCACCTTAAAATTTTTCTGTTTGGTACTGTGATGTGTGCTTACCTGAACTGTGACCAATGTTTGGATCTCGTATAACATTAGGATTATTAGCGTGATAATCGCAGTGTAACTGTGCATGAACTGGATAGGTAGTAACTATGTTTGTAGCCCTGATCTACGTGAGTGTGAGGTTTTACCTAGTCGGCGTGTGTGTACGATCTAGAACTTAACCAGTTATTCTCTCTAAAGCCTTAGGATAGGAGGTTAGGAAAGGATTATAGGTCATTTCTTATTTAGTCCACTAATAGCCTAAAAGCCTACCAAATAAATATAATATCCCTTGATCCCGAAGTTTGAGCCTAAATTGACCTTTTCTTTGGTCTATCATATTCACCTTCCCAAATATTTATAATGAACTTGATTTGGACCTGGTCCCTCCTTCGACACTGTGCACCTCAACTCAGGCAAATTTCCTAAGTTGAGGGTGGATATCGTATAGGTGCGTGAAAAAATTTAGGCATGAATAAAAAAGTAAGTAAAATAAAAAAGGGACTCGAGTGCGGTATTGTTCTGAAAGAAAAGAAAATAGGGTGAAAAAAAAATGAACAAAAATAGAAAAAAAAAAGTTGAATAAAAAGAGAGCAAAAAACAGAGAATGAGAAGAAACCGCACTCGGGGTTCGAAGAGTTGAAAAAGGGACAAAAATAAAGAAACTAGGAAAGTGGAGCAAGAAATAGAATAGTACCAAGGAGGAACAACTCACTTTATCCATATATATATCATACCAATCCCCGATCCTACGTTACAAGCTAATAAAAGTCCTATAGCGTTCCTAATCCACCTGTTTGAAAACTTAAGCGTAGAAAATAAGGGTAAGCCTATGGTATCAAACACACACTACCTGACTTCTTTGTGAGAGTGAGTGATTCATTTCAGTCTTGGTCTTGATGCTTGTGCACATGCCGAGTATTAGGGACTTCTTTGATGTGAGGGTATAGGGGTTGTATTGTAGGTTGTTTCATGTTTGGGTAGTGTCATCGACTTGAGTGTTGGGTTTCTTGTTGATAATGTAATGCCGTTTCTTGATCCTTTTATGTTATGGTAAGTGTTTTATGTACACACAGTGTTTATTTTGATGGTCTTAGAGGGTGTTGAACATGTTTTCGGTTAATGCATGCTTAAAATGGTTTAGTGTAAATTTAACTGTCGTAGTACTCTTGGTTTTTCTCTTGGTTAAGGGTCATCGTAGTTTAATTAGTTTTGTTTGCCTGTGGACATGCAAATGATCTAAGTTGAGGGTGTAGATGTATCGTCAACTTACGACACTTTCGACGCTTAAAACAGTGTATATTTGCAAGTACGAGGGTATTTCTCTATGGATATAATGTGTTTTGGGGTATTTACATGTCAAACAAGTTCAAAGAAGGAAAGTGCATGTTTTTGGACTTAGATGCATCAGACGAGAATTTTCCACAGTCGTGCAATCTGACCACGGTCGTACCATGTCATTATGGATTGATTGATTCAGAGGAACGACTCTTAGGTGCTAATCAGACAGAAGTTTCTTATGATCATACATTAATGTTATGATTATAGAATCTGATTGTGGGAAGAGGATCTGGAAACAGTGCTACAGATGTTAAGTGAAGAAGATCAAATGAACCCTTCCCATGACCGTGCCTCGTAGTCACGATCGTACCAAGATATCGTGGGAAGGAAGTTTAGATTTGAAGTTTGCAAAAGCTGAAGTGCAAGAGGATCATACAAGAGTAAAGCATGGTCGTACATAGAAGCCATGAGATCGTACTAAGAATGGTACCATCCAAGATGTAAAGATGACAAAGTCTAGTGCAAACCAACAAGCTCCCAGGACGATCGTGGAATCAAACCACGATCGTACCTTCATTTCATCCAAGGCACCGACTCAGCAAATCTTGTTATGTTTGGGATAGGTTTTATTTTATATATATATATACTCCTATTTGGTCCTTTGTAACAACTTGCACATTATTACGATTTATTACATTGTTGTAAGGTTTCAAGGCATATTCTTGTTCTTGAAATTGTAAACATCGATTTTTAGGGTTTTAGTTCAAAGTGAGATTTTGGAGTTTTTCATCTTATTATTGTAAGTTCATAATTATTCTTTCCTATCAAAATTCTTCTTGTGTTATTACAATTATGAGTGGTTAAACACCACAACTAGGGTTGTGGAAACCATGACGGATTAACGAAGTAGTGTTCGTAGAATAAGGTGATTCTTAACGGAAAATTAACCAGATTAGTAATAGAAATATGTGGTTCTTTTATCACATGGCAATTAAAGGGGATGATAATTAGTGAATTAGTTTAATATGAAATGTCAACTTAGAGCATGTTTAGTCAAACTTTCAACATCTATTTTTTCTTAAAAGTATTTTTATCAAATGAAATATCAGAAAAGCACTTTTAAATATCATAATTTATTGAGTTTGATACTCCCTCTGTTTCAATTTGTTTGTACTATTTTCTTTTTTAATCCATTTTGAAAAGAATGTCATTTTCAATAGAGGTAGACCGAATAAATATTAGGGAGAGGTGATTAGACGGGATATGACTATCACGACCCAACTAACTGGATTGTGAGGGCACCTACTCAAATCCACCTAGATAGGAGAACCCTTACTACCCATTTCAAAATACATATGGAAATTAAAAGTAATTCCATTAAGAATTTCAAAATCTGATAAATGATACAATCTTTTACAATAAAACTATAAATGGAAACACTTTTCTGGGGGACCTAGTCTAGACAATGTACAAGAGCTTCTAATATAGTAAAAGACAAAACAAAAGATACATCTCCCACCGTAGGAATGAAATAAGTAGAAGATATTGGAGATCACTATCCGTGTCACCTAAGAAACATCGACTGATCCTGCAACCAGACTATACCCTAAAAAGGGTATAGCAAGAGTAGTATCAGTACAACCATACATACACGTAGGTAACATCGACCAACCAGGGTTAGATCACATAAACACAATATAGAAATCACAAAAAGAAAACATGACAACTTATATAACAATTTAATTCACATCACTATCATCCGCTTATGTTACCTAAGAGCATTTCCATTCTTATCCTTACTGACTTAGTTGTATCCAATTTATTACTAGTAGTTGATATTTACCATTGACATTCCCCTTATACCATTCATACTTAATCTCACTAATCATACATCACCCTTCACATCAAATGTCATCTACATAACTCTCACTTGTTTAACCCCAATAGTTGTTATAAGTCAATTTGTTTCACTTACACCTCAATTAACCTCAATAATAAATGAGAATAAATAACTATAACCTTGTAAACAATTACAACCATGAACACTTAACAATTACTTCAATTATGTTACCACTTAGCCTTTTACAACAACACTAAAGAATTCAGTCAAGTGTAAGTCAATGTAGATAATATACCAAGTCAAGACTATGACTACCAACAATAGACCTAGTCAACAAACCATGACTAACCACAATAAGCCAAGTCAACAGAACCATGACTCACAACAATAGCTTACACCTTGTATCAAATACACCAGTAAATTGACAATAATAAAATATATGCCATTCTTTTATATCCTTAGCCCAGACCACTCAAGGATCTAATATAATTAACAATAATAATAATATAATAATAATAATCACAAAATCCTGTCCACTCAAGAAACCATCATACTCACCAATACCTTGAACACATAAGCTAAGGATCTTATGGTCGCCCATTAGCCATGACCTACAGGGGATGAGCTCTTGTTCATGTATCAAAAATCTCAGACATCTAGTGTCTGCCAACCATATATCAACAAATCATGTGAAGATGTCCAAATACTAATACATCTCACAATAATAAATATAAATCTCGTGAAGATATTCAAATACTGATACATCCCATAATAATAAATATAAATCCCGTGAAGATGTCTAAATACTAGTACATCCCACAATAGCAACAGATATCGCAATAATCACAACCACAATGAGAATAAGCAATCATACTTGTACAGTCAACAAACCTTTAATATAACCTCATTATGTGTGATTAACACTTAGGATATCATTCAACAATTTACTTTCTTGAACATGCATTGCAACAAGTAGACAAGCACTCCAAACACGTGGTTAGACTCAAGTTAATCATTTCATGCAAACAATAATTATATTTTAACACACGAAATTACAAGTATGTCCGAAAGCCAGCCAACAACTTATAATTCAGGTCATATAAATTCATATTCATCAAATATAGCATGCCTAAGGCCAATCCACGGCTTATTCAAGTAAGAATTATCAAGACATATTTATCAATTTCAAGTGTTCATTTTGGGAGTGCACATTCAACCAAATGGAGTCTAAACTCTTGTTCAACATTCATAAATTCATTCACTAATCCAATCCTCCTTTATCTTTATCGAGACTGGTAAATTCCACTATTATCTAGTAACCTTTACATTCAAGCCATTACTAGGTTCAAGACCCTACTCTATTAGCCAATCATTTAACTTACAATTATAACTTTAGTCATACACCTTTACACATCTTACTTCCTAACCCTTAGCCTAACTTGACTTTAGGCTTTTATGTTATGGTACAACATTTCTCTTATAGAAATAATAATCCTAATAATATTAAAACAGGAATATCAACGCTTTAAGACATGTTCAACCTCAGTTTCACCCTTTTTATGGTATTTAGACTGAATCATTAGATTATTAGATTATAAGCTCACACAATATCCTTATCCTCATCTATATTCACATAATAATTCACATTACAATCCACCATGGAGTCATACAGACACAAACATCCATCAAGGATTCATACTATGTTCTCCAATCAAATCTATATTATGAATACGATTTCTAACCACAGTCTACCACTCATAAAGCATAACCTACATGGGTGCCAAGCTGCTGCAACAAGCAAGTTATACCATGGATGATCTTCCTTTCTCTTCAAGTTTACGAATGTTAAATCATCTAATAACAATAATTATAAAAGTAATTAATCAACTACTTTTTAAATAAATACCTTGGGAATTCAAACCCACTAGTTCTGCTCTTCAATCTACTCAAAATCTCGATATTTGAAATGGTTAGATCAATTTCTTGGTTAGATCAATTTCTAGTCCCAAGGACATAATCTATCAATACTAATGCAAATTAAAGGGATTTCAACCTATTAATTCATATTAAAATAGAAAATTTCACCTAGTTTAACTTTCTACCACCACTATGATCAATCTAATGTTATTCTAAGAATGTTAGAATCAAACGAGTGATAGATTGATGGAAAAATATACCTTGAAGGAGAAAATCAATAGAAAACTGAAGAAATCGCCTCTCGAGGGCTGGGGAATAAATATTTTGAGTTTTGAAACTGAAACCCATCAAAAATAAGCTTATAAACTATCGTCATCCCACTATAGCAGCCTAATCCCACTACAGCAGCCTCAACTTTTTAGCACGGATAATCTTCAGTAGAACGATTACAACCTTTTACTCCAACGTCGAATTAATGAACGGTCGGTGCCTTGGAAAGAAGACTCGAAGATATTTAATTTAGTGGGTATTGGGACCCACAATTCTTTACATTCTAGGGGGAGTGCTCATTTGAAGTTTACCCTAGTTTAAACTTAGCCTGAAACTAAATCGGCAAGGACACTTTCTACTTAACTTTGTGCTAGGGGTATTGTATTACCTTAATTCATAACTAATGCACTCATATACCAAGGAATGGATCCTAACAACTATGACGAATGAGATTTGTATATCTTTACCACAGATATTTTCAGTAACGACGGAACGGGGTCATTATAATGGCGCGGTCGCAGCTTACCGAGGACATGACCTTAGCTAGGAAGGTGGCGAATATGAATTAGGGTAGCAGGTAGGAGGTCGGAGTGTATTCATGCTGGTAGGTAGCAGTGTCATCCTTATTAAGTGTTATGCCTGTAGTTTTTTGTTCTTGAATTCTTATTGATATATGTTGTTTCGGATGGAACGCTTGTAGCATTATTTTATGGTAGTATTGTTTTGTTACTATCTATTGTTGTATTACTCCTTATTGTATTTTGTACCCCTTTAACATCTTTTTCCTGGACTGTATTTTGTCTTGAACCGTGGGTCTATCAGAAACAACCTCTTTACCTCACCTCTGAGGTAGTGGTATGGATTACGTACACTCTACCCTCCACAACCCCGTTGTGTGGGAATACATTGGGTATGTTGTTGTTGTTGTTGTTTTAAAAAGAGTGTCATTTTATTTTTCGACAACTCTTTATTCATTCTAATTTTCTACATGGCATGTTTAAAACCACAAATTAGAGGGCATTTTGGTATATTCCAAATATCTTTAAATTAAGACCACAAGATTCAAAAGTCTTCTATACTTTTCTTGAACTTTGTGTCAAGTCAAAATCATACAAACAAGTTGAAAAAGAGAGGTAATGATTATTTAAAAAATTATTTTGTTGTTTATAGAAGTAGTTTGTGTTAGCTAGTCTTTTTTGTTTTGTAATAAACTGTGAAATATATTATTATTTAGATAAAAAAAATGTACACCTAAAGAGCACCTCGTCTTGGATAAACACATTCTGGGAAGGGTGTTTGCATCTCTGAGGCCTCAAGCAGAAAAAACAAGTAATTACAAAATTTGATGAATCAAATAACAACATTTCCTAGCTTTCTTTGAACTTTTAAACTAATCTAACATTTCCTTAATCTCATTTTGTATCTAGTTGCAACCAACTTTATCTGTACAGTCACCACTTTGAAATGCTTCGAATTCCTAGCCTTCCAAATGTGATATATCATTGTCTCCCCATATCGTTGCAGCCCAACTAGTCAGGTGAATTTGTGCTCTTTTGATAAAGTTAGTATTTTATGTATATATTTTCTAAAATTAGTACAATATAATCTATTGACGTCCATGCTACAAGAACGGCGAACGCTATGATGCACTTGATTTCATGTTGAGTTATTTATTTCGCCTTTGAACTACAATCTAAGAATATATAAATAATTTTTTCTAAAATATTTATAATTTGATGGTTTAGTTAAAAAAAATTCAAGGCACCACCAGCCCTTGGCACAACGATCAGGTCAAGTAAAGCGATATTATTTTCAATTCATTTTTGAAGCCCATGTCATTTAATTAAAATATAAAAATAAAATACAAAATTAGAGTGAGGGAGAATGTATATGAACACTAGTAGTAGATGTATTTCCAATAATGCTTGATGTTCGTTTGTTTTTCCATACTGTTGAAATAATATGATAAATATACCATTTTGATAATTGTCTTTTATCTTAAAGAAAATAAAAATACAGTTTTTACATCTTCTAAGGAGACTACATTTTTCAGCTTCTCCCTCCCAACTAAAAATATAGTTTATATTGCTACTCAAAATCATATATTTTTCTCAAATTAAAGCTTCATTAGATAGCTAAAATCTACAAAATACGCAACTGAAAAAAGAGGCCCTTTTAAATTTCTAAAAAATTGGCCAAACAAGTAAGTGATTAAATATATCAAAATCAGACATATGCGCTAATGAAAGGATGATTTTCACAAATAGAATCTTTCACCATCACCTTTTAAAATCTGGACCCATTAAGCAAAGTCTAGAGTAAGGGTGTGTTCAGTAGGATAACATTTTTTTAAGAAAATATTTTCTAGAAAAATAAGTTATTTTTTACGCATTTTCTTATGTTCTCGATACATAATTGAAAATATTTTTAAAAAAATATTTATATATATAACACAAAACAATGAGAGTGGTAGAAGTATTGTGATGGATATTGTGGTGGGGAGGGGGAGGGGAGGGTCCGGAGGGCAGGGGATTGTGGTGGGTGGGGGCGGGGTGGGGTAGGTGGGAGGCAAAGGCGAGTAGGTGGGTGGGGTAGGAAAAAAATCTTTTTTTTTTTTTTTTGGGTGAGAGGGGGGTGGGGAGTCTGGATAGGGTGGATGGGGTATTTTTGGGGGGGGTGGGGGGTGGGGTAAAGGTGGGGGTGGGGTGGGTGATTTTGAGAGTGGTAGGAGACATTGTCACTTGTTTTTCCTATTTCATTAGGTAAATCATTTTTCTTATTTTCAAGGAGCTTGTCTTACTAAAGAATATATTTTCCAAAAATTTTAACCAAACGAACATGAGAAACTCCATACTAGACACACCCTAAAATAGCGTTCACATCAAAAGTTGAAGCACGCTCCAAGCAGTTGTCATCATGGTCTTCGGCAGGATTTCATCTAGAAATCCTAGCAAATTTAATTTGATATTGGCCAAGACTTACCTTAACATCAAATTTTTTTATCATTTTTTTTTTTTTGGTAAATAAATGAGTTTATTACCAATGATCTTGTCAAACAAATTCAAGAGCTGGACAGCCCCCGTCTTAATGTAACAAAGAAACTAAAACAGCCTAGAGCAGCTATACAGCAAGTCAAGGATAGTAGTTCAATCTACTCATTATGCGATGTACATTCGAAGGATTTCAACCCTTGCACTCTTGCCTTTGCATTTGGAGACTGCCCATCTCAACTCTTGCCTCCAGGCTAATATTTTGCTCCACACCCTAGCTGAAAAAGGACACTGGATTGACCAAGACTTATCTTACAACAAATTATGGTGAAACCCTAATGAATTATCTCCAAAATTGTTTTAGCATTTGTGGTTGAATTGGTGACTATCTGGTTGATTTTTTAGTCAAATCTTGATGATCATCATAACATGTTGTGTCCAAATTCACCATCATGTTTTTACTCCAAGATTGATCTAAATAACCTTTTAATGACTCTAAAAACATACAATTTATTAATATGAATCCTAATGGCTATATACAACTTAAACCTTTAAAAATCAATAGGCTCACTTTGTCATCTTCAATCTTTTTTCAAACTCAACGAAATTCAACAATAATGCCCTTCACTTAGTTGTCTACTCATAATTTATTTAAGAAATATTTCTCTATCATTTTAGTATTTTACTTCCCCTTCCATCGGCTATTTTTCTCAAACTTTTTTTTTATACAAAAGGATCAATTATTTATTTTCCACATAAAAATCAGAGGAAATGAGATCTCTTGTCTTCTTACAAATCGAATAGAAAAAATGTCTTTTTCAAATCTTTTATGTGCAAAAATGAAGATCTCTTTTGTGTAAAAATAAAAATCTCTTATAAAAAGGATGTAAAACTTAAAAAAAAAAAAAAAAAAAAAAGTGACTTTTTATGATTATGCAAGGAACTTAAAAGACTACAGTACAAGTTATTAATAAATAGAGGATAAAGAGTAAATTTAAAAGAAGGCATACGTTACGAATACAAAGCGCAAATTACTCTTTTATAATGTATTATAAAAATAGATTTTTGAAAGGAAACAAGACGAGAATGTTCTTTTTTATTTTAAATAAGATAATAATATTAGTAGATAGTTTGATTTGTTTTGGGTACGTGACACTCATGCATGGATATGATTTGAGATACAAAAAAGCAATAGAATCTTACCGAACAGAAATTGAAAGTGAATTTAAGATAGATTTCAGTTAAAACAATTAAAAATAATATGAATAACGAAGAAAGGAAAAATCTAGAACCCTACATGAACGCATGGGATAACAATAAATACATGAATTTAATTCGCCTCTCAAAAATGATAAAATAAAACTCAAGATATGAAGAAACAAGAAGAAAATTACCTTCAATCATCCCAAACGCATGTAGTTCCAAAATGTACGCTTCAACATAAGTAAAATTTAATTGATCAATTAATCATATTGATCGTTGCAAAATAAGTTAAATGCTTTCCATTACACTCCAAGAATAATTTTTGACTAAGAGTTTGTTTGGTACGAAGAAAAATATTTTTTCGATTAATATTTTTCTATTAGTTCATGTTTGATTGGTCAACATATTTTGAAAAACACTTAGGAAAATACGTTTCATATAAGGAGATTAATTGTTCATCATTTTTCTGATTGGGATTCTTAACACCATGCTCGGACCTCGCTAACTGCAGTGTAAACAATATAATATGGGTGTCACGACCCAATATTTGGGTCATGATGGCGCCTATCGTAACCCACCAATAGGCAAGCCAAACCCTAGTCCGGAGCAACAAGCGACGGGCTACCAGGCGGAATCTCATAAAACAGAGAAGAAGTGGAAGTAACCATATTTATAAACATGCTAAGACTGAGAAGGAAGAGGACAATGTATATAAAGTCCAGAACCCCTCCCAAGACCTGGTGGGGTCAGTACATGAGCCACTACTAACATACCCAAAATACTAGACAGAAACCAAACATGTATAATAAGTACAATAGTCTTGAGAGCAAAAGACTATACAGTAGAGGATGGAGTAGGATCTGCCTCGGACGTCAGTAAGCTCACCCTGCTCTGGAATCAGTGCTGAGAAAAGAGTCACGTCAAAACCGTCGACTGGTGCCTGGATCTGCATCGGGGAAAAAGATGCAGAAGTGCAGTATGAGTACCAGGGCAACGGGTACTCAGTAGGCATCATCGGCCGACTGAGCTTAATATAATATAAGCAAGCTAAGTGCAGGGGGCATGCTAAGTCCGGGGTACAAGTAATAGATACACAAGTAACGGCCGAGGCATATAGATATGCTCAGGAAAATATAAGTGCGATACAAAATAACGAGTAAATAAATGCGTAAGTAAACACACAAGTCAAACATAACCTATCTGGGCCCCCATAAGCCCGATAGGCACACGGAAGAAAACAATAACCCAGTCTGGCCCCCATAAACCAGCGGGACACACAAGAAAAGTAAATGCATAGTCACCAGTGTCTCGAGGCTGTATCAGTATCCAGTAACCACAATAACCAACAGGAGTGCACCGGGCTTGAACCGGCACCAATGGGTAATAACAAGAGGCCAGACGTCGGAGTCGAACCGGAAGCAGTGGGTAATAACAAGAAGCCACATATATATCATATCTGCCGGACTCGAACCGAAACTCATAGAACAACAACATCATAATCACGGTACCCAGTACCAAAACTCTCCAATCATATCATAACCAGATGCCGGACTCGAACCGAAACTCATAATAATCAGTGGCCGGACTCGAACCGGAACTCATAGTGTACCACAATCCGGGGCCGGACTCGAACCGGAACACCCAATAGTCAATAACCAAAATCATCATACCTGAATCAGTAGCCGAACTCGAACCGGAACTCATCATATCCAGTAACCAGAACAGAATCAAAGGTCATATCATATCAAATAAACGGGGAACGCCCTAGTGCCAAGTCAATACTATTATATAGGTACAGAAGCTAACTCTACAACATGCTACAAGTCAATCTCGGGGTCCTTCTAGGTCAACTACCTACTATAAAAATATGTATATAAAATTCTGGGTATACATTACAAGTCATGGAAAGGCGGTTCAGCGTTCTAAGTCAAACTAGCCGACCCCAATCAAATACGGTGCTATCAGGGACGAACAAAGCTAGACAGGCCAATCGGGTATAATCGGGGTGACTTAATCCCGTCATAATCCTAATAGTCATATAGGGCTTATCTAAGCCCAAAGATGTCAAAGTTTCGACAAGTCGACAAAAAGGATAACGGGGCCCGCTACTGGGTCCCGAAAACCAGGTCTGGTTATACTTGTCTAAGTCTGTGCTAAGTCTGTCTAAGCCTGGACTAAGGTCCAACAATAACATTCCCAGACTAGCAACAACAACAACAATACTATCCGACCCCAAATAGGTCATCTGTGAGGTACCACGAGGATAACGGGCCTGGAATATATCCGAATAGCCCTATCCGGCCTAGAAGGCCTAAATCACAGCAAACCACCACCACCAAGTCTATAATACCATCCCACAATACCAGCACAATAGCATACATATATCACACATAAGCCTAGTCTAAGTGTAAAGGAAGGTAAACCTAGCCTACCTGGACGCCTGCCGCAAGCCTGCCAAGAAAACCAGCTAAATAGGAGCCTTTCCCTTTTGAGAGGCCTCCGACTGCTGCCAAGCTACCAAAATAATAAACTACATGTCAAAACATGACTATTGATACCCATATTTCATTAGTTCGGAAAATGTCCGAACAGTCCACGTGGGGCCCTCTTGCGGAACCACAAAACCAAAACCGTCACAGTGTCCCAAATAACTCTGTGACGAATAGTCACAACAGATGTTATCCAATCCGAGCTCATATTAATCTCTAAATAAGAAATAACAATACCAACGTATAAGAAAACTACCGTAAATAAAATAAAACTTACCAAAATAACGATTATTACACGTCCACAAACACTTTCCCACTAGAACACGAGCTTGAATAACTTGATATAGATAATTAATCTCTTTTTCAGTTAAATGAACTATCAAAAATTGATGTTGTTTCTCTTATTTCTTCACAACGTTTAGACATACATATATAGATATGCATAATGTGACACGAGAAATGAAGAAACCGACATTAGCAAAATTGGATAGCTATAGTGGTGACTTATACCACTTTAATATGCTGCCAACATGCTTCCTGGCCATTCCCTCCACCTACACGTGGGGTGGAGGTGGCATTATAACAACATATACTCCTCCCATTATATATATTCAGGTATTGCATAGGTCCGTGGTAAAATAAATATCAAATTATAAATATACCATAATTAATAGAAAATTATTTCTAACAAAACCTCTATAAAATAAAAATATTATTTTAACACATTTAAATGCACTATCTCCGTTTTAATTATTAATAAATTATAAAACTATTATAAAATAGTATAGATATCTCGTAACTAAAGAATTGTATAAATTTCAAAAACACTTTCGAAAGGTCATTAACTATGTCATTTTACCAAATTCAAATTTAATTTAATATTTTATAATGTGCTCGGTCTAGATAATATTCTCAAACGAACTGCCTGGGAACCGAACTGTCAGTCCCAGCAAGTCATAAATAACTTGGGGTAGTTATAGAAAAGCTCTAACGCTGACAACACAAGAAAACGAGGGAAATAATCGGAAAAGTCATTACAATGGGGGTCCAATAATGGTGAACAAAGATTTGAATAGGTCTGGCTCTGATACAATATAAAAAAAAAAAAAAATACACTAAATGAACTAAAAATACACCCTTCCATACTAATTTTTGGAATATTTAATCGGCACAAAACAATTATCCGTGATACCCCCTCCCCTAGGCCTTTCCATGTAGTTATTCTTTTTTCTTGACAAACATTAATTGCAATGTCTAGGACCTTTTGTTTCTATGACACAACATTAAATACCACTTCTTTTCTTTTCATTTCTTTTTCTTTTTATACTTTTGTATTTGTCTTTTCTTTTTTTCTTCTCTTTTGCTAGACAAGCATCAATTGCAATATCATATTCTCTCCGTTTTAAATAGTTGACAGATTAAGATTTTGCACAATCCTTAAGAAAAAATTAATTAGGAGTGTTATTTAACTAATATTTTCCTTATTAATTTTTTAATCTTCTAGAATAATTAATGTTAAGGATAAATTTTAAAAAGAATAATTAATGCTCTTTTAATCTTTTAAATTGACAATTATTTTGAAATAAATATTTTTAATAAGCATGTCAATTATTTTGAAACTAAGGGAGTACCACTTTGCACATGAGCATTGCTGCGTTCTTTTTATCTTTTGTGATTTGATTTATTGATTTCTCCTTTTCTTTATTGCATTTGTCCTTCTTTAATTGTTTTTTTCCTTACATTTATTATTGATGCCCTTTTCTCATTTATTGTGTCACGATCCAAATTCGCCGTGAGTGGCGTCCATACTAAACCCCCGGTGGGAGAACCAACTAACCTCTTAAATCAATCAATACTTAGCCAAAAATAGGCAACTAAACTGTCCTCATTGATAAAACCAATAATCCATATTTAAACGAAGAGTAAAGATAACATGATGCGGAAATAAAATCATCCTTAGAACTTGAAATTCATCGAACCAAAACTCTAATAAATGTCAAAGAGAGGGGATGCAACCCCAAAAACCAAGGTGACGTCTAAGTCCGAAACAATTGGACCAGAAAACTATGGTGTAGCCCGAAAGATGCAGCTCACCCTTGAGTTTGGATACTGTCTGTCTCATAGCTGAGGCCTCAAAATAGTAGCTGAATATGATCTGCACTCAAATAAAAATAAAAAAAAAGCACTTGTAGTATCAACACACAAGAAATAACGATGTGCCGGTAGGGTCATCGGCCAATCCAAAATGAGAAATATGGACACATAACCAAAACGTAGTACAACAAGACTACCATGATCCCTATCATGCAACTCTACTCCAAGATCATAACACTTAGCTTTGTAACAAGTACAAAATTAAGTTTAGTCAATATAAGTCAACAAGGATAACAAGTCAAGTCAAACAATGACCACCAACAAGACTCCAAGTCAACAACCATAACTCAACAATCATACAAATCAGGTCCCAACTACACATGTAATAGTCAACAAAGAGTTAAGTCACAACTTACAATTAATATGCATCTAAACCACCCTTAAAATTTAAGCACATAAACCCAGTTCACTCAAGGAACCAAAATAATAATCACAAATGTAAGCCCGGTTCACTCAAGGAACCAATAAAATCAAGAAAACACAATTAATTTACGATTCACTCAAGAAACCGTCACACTCACCAAATACATGTACACACATGCTAATGGTCTTATGAACGCCCACTAGCCATGACCTGCAAGGGACGAGCTTTTGTCCATGTACCAAATCCCAGACATCAAGTGCCTGCCAACCTTATATCAGTCAATACCGCAGAAACTTCCAAATACCAGTACATTTCACAATAATGACAGATATCACAACAAACACAACCACAATGATAACAGAAACAACACTTGTATAAAAAAATAAGCTTTTATTTAAATTCATTGCATGTGATGAACACTTAGGATATCAAATAGTCATTCACTTTTGTTGAACATGCATTGTGCAAGCAATACTAAGAAATAGTTAACATGCACACTTAACACAAATTGGGTTTAACTACATTTAAATCATCACTTACCTCAATCCAAGCTTGCACCACTCAATTAAGCCTGAGGTTTGCCTTTCTGTACAATTTCTTCTTGGTTGTGGTCTTAAAATATGATCACAATATATAATAAACTAAATGACCAACCATGTTGAGGATTATAACCTATCCCAAACCCCAAGCCAATTTCATGATCATTCCCCCCGTTCTAGGGTTTTTCTACCATAATTTACCTTAAACCTACCAATTTTATGGTTACCACAGTGAGTTATTGTCATGCAAGAGTAAATTAATGATTAACAACAATAACCCTAAGGTTTCACACCTATTTTACCCCCTTGCACAAAAAATCTACTAATTCAAGCTTAAACCCTCCCCAAAATCCGTAAATTAGTGATTCTAAGGTTAATTAATCAAAAAACTAGTTAATGGGGATGAAATACTTATCTCCATGAAGAAAATCGATGGAAAACTGATGAAAAATACCCAAATCGCCTAATTTCGTTCCCGAAAATGAGTTTAGGATAATAAACCATTTTTGGGCACATTTCTGCATTAACAATGACTTACCCCGCTATAGCGATCCAATCTCGCTATAGCGACAGCCCGCTATAGCGGAATTGACCGGCTTTGACTTCCACTATAGCAGGAATTGAAGTCACTATAGTGACATGCCACCTACTATAGTAGGAATGGCGAGGCAGAAACTCGAAAATCTTTCAAGTTTTGCCTTTTTCGCGACACACCCTCAAACCATGACATCCCAGACTAACCCCTTTGTCTCAAGTTTGATATCGAGAGTTCTACTTACTTGAATTCCTTTCGAAAAGTCCTACGAACTTCTTATTGTGTTAGCTAACATAAAATCAAGCTAAAATTAATCAACCTTACCCACTCCATTCCCGGATTGCCCTAGACCATACCTCGCTCAAATTTCATCTGAAGCTAGCCTAGCCTGAAAGTTTTAACTTCCAATTCGGGGAACAACTTAGCCCAAAATTTTTGCACGATTGACTCACCCGTAACAACAGAAAGGTCGTTACAAAAGATACCAATTTATCCATCGTTCGTCCCCAAACGATCAAACAAGGAAAAATGAGCCAAGTAAGGAAAGAAAGAATACATGTATCCTCAAATAAGTGAGGGTACTCATCTCGTATGTCCTTCTCGATTTCCCAAGTGGCTTCTTCAATCGAACGACGCTTCCCCTGGACCTTTACCAATTGAATTTCCTTTTTCCTCAATTTTTGGACATCCCAATCAAGAATAGCAATAGGCTCCTCCTCATAAGTAAGATTATTATCCAACAAAACTAAATCCCACTTGATAATGTAATCCCCATCCCCATGGTATCTTCTAAGCATGGATACATGGAACACCGAATGGACCCCCCGACAAGCTTGGCGGCAATGCCAACCAATAGACAATCAGACCCACATCATCAAGAACCTTGAACAGACCGATATACCGAGGGATAAGCTTGCCCTTCTTGCCAAAATTCATGACTCCTTTCATAGGAAACACTTTTAAAAACACTTTTTCACCAAACTTAAATGACATGTCCTTGACCTTACGGTCTGCTTACTCCTTTGGCCTACTCTGGGCTGCCAATAACTTAGTTTGGATAAATCTCACCTTTTCTTGAGTTTCCTTCACCAAATCAATGTCCAAAGGCTTTATATAACCAGTCTCAAACTATCCTATAGGCAATCTACACCTCCTCCCATAGAGTGTCTCGAATGGGGTCATATCAATGTTAGTGTGATAATTCTTGCTGTATAAAAACTCACCCAATGGCAAGAACTGGTCCCAATGGCCACCAAAGTCAATCACACATGCCCTCAATATGTCCTCAAGCACCTGAATCATCCTCTCCGACTTTCCATCAGTCTGAGGATGAGAAGTTGTGCTAAAAGTGAGTTGGGTGCCCAACTCTTCAAGCAACCTATCCTAAAATTTAGAAGTGAATTATGTATCTCTATCTGAAATGATGGAAAGGAGTACCCCACGTAGCTTCACTATCTCCCTGATGTAGATCTTGGCCAATTACTTAGAGATGAAATCCACTCTAATAGAAATAAAATAGGATGATTTAGTCAGCCTATCCACTATGACCCAAATCGAGTCATGCTTTACCAATGTCTTAAAAAGACCTACCACAAAAACCACTTCCAATTGGGAATGGGTAACCTTTGGAGCAATCCCACAGGTCTTTGATACTAATAATTTACCTGCTGACAGTTATGACATTTAGATACAAACTCCACTATGTCCCTCTTCATTCCAAGACACCAATGAAACTGCCTCAAATCACGGTACATCTTGGTTGCACGAAGATGAATAGAATATCGCAAACTATGAGCTTTCGCAAGCACCTTCTTAATCACATCACCAACCCAAGGAATATATACCTATATTCTAAACCATAGTACTCCATACACATCAAGTGTGGCGTCTGAATCCTCTCCAGACACCACCTTATTTTAGAGTTTATTCAATACCACATCCTCAAACTGTTTGGCCTTAATTTCATCAAGAAATTTTGACTTTATCTCAAAACTAACCAACACCTCACCTCTTTTTGAAACATAAAATTGCATGAACTGAGATGCTAGAGTTTGAAACTCTCTAGCCAAGGGTTATCTTGACACCTCAAACAGGCCAAACTGCCCATACTTACTGTTTTTCAGCTCAATGCGTCAGCCACCATATTAGCCTTCCTCGAATGATACTAGACGGTCACATCATAATCTTTCGACAACTCCATCTATCTTCTCTATCTCAAATTCAAATCCCTATGTGTGAACATATGTTGCAGGCTATGATGGTCTGTGAATACCTCACACTTGACACCATAAAGATAGTGTTTCCAAATCTTAAGTGCTAACACTACCGCTGCCAACTCCAAATCGTGGGTTGGGTAATTTTCTTCATGAGGCTTCAATTGTCTCAAAGCATAAGCAATGAAATTCCTATCCTACATCAACACAACACCCAAATCCAAAAGTAATGCATCACAAAATACAACAAAGTCCTTACCTTCAACCGACAATGAAAGAATAGGAGTTGTAGTCAAAAGTGTCTTGAGCTTTTGAAATCTCTCCTCACACTTATCTGACCATACAAATGGCACCTCTTTCTGAGTTAACCTTCTCAAGTGAGTAGCAATAGAAGAAAAATTCTTCAAAAGACTACGATAGTATCTAGCAAGATCCATGAAGCTCCTAAACTCAGTCACAAACCTAGGCCGAACCCAACTCTTGACCGACTCTATCTTCTTGGGATATACTATCACCCCCTTTTTCGAGACCACATGCCCTAAGAAGGCAAGCAAAGACAACCAAAACTCACATTTCGAGAACTTAGCATACAACTACTTCTCCTTCAAAATTTCCAAGACAATGCGAAGATGACCTGCAGGTTCCTCCTTTCTCTTAGAGGAAACCAAAATGTCATCAATGAAAACTATCCCAAAAAAATCTAAGAAAGACTTGAGAATACCATTTATGAAGCTCATGAAGGCTGTCGGTGTATTGGTTAACCCAAAATACATCACAAAGAACTTGTAATGCCCATACCGGGTCCTGAAAGTTGTCGTGGGTATATCTTCAGGCTGAATTTTTAGTTAATGGTAACCCGACCTCAAGTCAATCTTGGAGAATACCAAAGCACATTGCAACTGGTCAAAGAGATCATTTATACAGGGAAAGGGATACCTTTTCCTTATGGTAACCTTGTTCAACTGTCTGTAATCAATGCATATCCTCATACTACCATTTTTCTTTTTAACAAACAAAACTGAAGCACCCCAAGAGGAAGCACTGGGACTAATAAATACCTTATCAAGCAGTTCTTGTAACTGAGTTTTGAGTTCCCTCAACTCTGCCAGAGTCATTCGATAAGGAGGAATAGAAATTGGGCGAGTGCCAGGCTCCAGATCAATACAAAAATCAATATCCCTGTCTAGAGGCATACTAGGCAAATCCGTAGAAAATACCTCCTGAAACTCGAAAACCACAGGAACAGACTCAATAGAAGGGGACTCTGCACTAACACCCCAAACATAAGCCTAGAAGTATTAACACCCCTTCCCCACTAGCTTCCTATCCCGAACAAAGATATGATTTTTACCGGCTTAGACTTATACATTCCCTCTCACTTTAGTTTACCCATATTCGGCATTTCTAGAGTCAATGTCTTAGCATTACAGTTCGAGATAGCAGGATATGGAGATAACCAAGTCATACCCAGAATAATATCAAAATCAATCATGTCCAGAATGATTAAGTCTACCCAAGTCTGAAAACTCATAAATAACACAGAACATGCATGATACATATAGGTCACCACTACAAAATCTCCAACAGGAGTAGAAACATATACATGAGAATCGAGTGCATCATAAACCAAATCCAGACCCAAAGCAAATCTAACAGATACATAAGAGTAAGTGGAACCCAAATCAAACTAAATAGAAGCCCTCTGGTCACAGACAAGAATTGTACCTATATTAACTGCCTCAGACGCCTCAACCTCAGTCTTGCCTGGGAAGGCATAAAAGTGAGCTCTATCATCAAGCTGGTCAACCTCTATAGCTAGCTGCGCTCCACTCTTCCCTGCATTACCATTACCTTTGTTTCCACCACGACATCCCTGCTTAGCACTCTGTCCACCTTGTGGAAGACCCTTACCGTTACCACCTCCACTTCTACCTGCTGGAACCACAGCCCTGGTCTGCCGTGATGCTTGATTACCTGTCTGCCTAAAAGGACATTCTCTCTTAAAGTGCCCTGCAACACCACAATAATAACAACCTCGCTTAAGAGAAGGCATGTTGGCCGAAGAATAAGAAGCCCCTTGGACTTTAGCAAGTGAGTGTTGTTGAATAGCCCCTGAATGACTACTTGTAGAGGCTGGCAAAGTTGACTGAATAGGGCGAGCCGAATGAATCTGATAGTTGTGACCCCTGAACCACTAAAGTTGCCCGTATTCTAGGACTTATTGGCTAATGCCTTAGCTTGACCAGCCTACTAAACCCCCTCATGCTTTTTCACTTAATTAGCTACATCATTAAAGCTCTTTCCTGCAGAAGTCATGTGAACAGACAAAACCTAAAGATCAGTATTCAAATCTTTAACATATAACTGGATCATTTCCTTCTTAGTGCCCAACAGTTGGGTAGCATAGCGAGACGAACTTGGCCTTATAGGCTGTAACTGACATATTGCCCAGCTCAAGGGCCAAGAACTAATCCTTCTTGTGGTTAAGAAGATTACGAGGCACATACTTCTCCAAAAGTAGGGCATGAAACTGAGGCCAAGTCAATGGAGGAAAAACTGGTGACCGACACTCCACATAGGCTCTCCATCAAAGCTTGGCATCCTTTTGAAGTTGGAAAGTTACGAACTCAACACCATGTTGTTGCACAATTCCCCAACTCATAAAGCCACTCATAGCAATCAATGATAAACTCAAATACATCCTCAGTCTCAATACCATGAAATGAAGTAGGCTTCATTTTTAGAAACTTGGTCAACAACTCATGCTCGGTCCCAGTCATGACGGGGTCTAACACAGGACGGGGAAATACATCAGTACCCGATGCCTCATCCATCTTGGGAGCTAAAGTGGCAGTGGGATGAGTACCTAGAACATGGAAAGTCGGCACAGTGGGTGCGGCTCCAGTACCAGCCAACCTACTCAGAAAAGCCAAAACCTACTGAATAACCTCAGAAGACATCGGAGGAAGGACTGCACCTCCAGCCGGTGTCGCCACCTCTAGTTCCAAACCATCCTCATCCACTACCTCAACTTCCTTAAAATGATCTTAGGGTGGGGGAGGTGATACTGACCTCTGATAGGCCTGGTCAACTGCTGCCTGATCTCCACCCCTGGTGGGTCTTACTCTCCCTCTTCCCCTTTTCCTACCTCATCCTCGTCCCTACACAGTTGGCTCCTCAGCTGGAGCTATTAGTGCTGGACTAATGCTCGTTCTCTATTCAATCTAGTATTTACTGTCTGCGGACAAAAGACCAAAAATAAAGGTGGCGTCTAAGTCTGAAATAATTGGACCAGAAAACTATAGAAGAACCCATGGTAGCCCAAAAGATGCAGCTCACCCTTGAGATACTTTTTATCTCACAGCTGAGGTCTCAAAACACTCAACAAAAGAAGAGCATGTGTAGTATTAGCACACAAGAAACAACGGTGTATCGGTAGGGTCATCGACCTACCCAAAATGAGAAATATAGACACATAACCAAAACATAGTACAACAAGACAACCATGATCCCTATCATGCAACTCTACTCCAAGTTCATAACACTTAGCCTTGTAATAAGTACAACATGAAGTTCAGTCAATATAAGTCAACAAGGATAACAAGTCAAGTCAAATTATGACCACCAACAAGACTCCAAGTCAACAACCATGACTCAACAATCATACAAATAATGTCCCAACTACACATGTAATAGTCAACACAGAGTTATGTCACAACTTGCAATTAATATGCATCTTGGTTTACAAAAAGAAACCACATTTAGCATTTAAGCACATAAACCCGGTTCACTCAAGGAACAGACATAATAATGACAAAACATAAGCCCGGTTCACTCAAGGAACCAATAAAATCAAGAAAACACATAATCCCCAGTTCACTTAAGGAACCGTCACACTCACTAAATACCAGTACACACATGCTAAGGATCTTATGGTCGCCCACTAGCCATGACCTGCAAGGGAAGAGCTTTTGTCAAACAATCATTCATTTTTATTGAACATGCATTGTGCAAGAAATACTAAAAAATAGTTAACATGCACACATAACACAAAATGGGTTTAACTACATTTAAATCATCACCTACCTCAATCTAAGCTTGCACCAATCAATTAAGCCTAAGTCATGCCTTTCTGTGTAATTTTCACTTGGTTGTGATCTAAAAACATGAACACAACATATAATCAACCAAATGACCTACCATGTCGAGGATTATAACCTTATCCCAAACCCCAAGGCCAATTTCATGATCATTCCCCAGTTCTAGGGTTTTAAACCTACCAATTTCAGGGTTATCATAGTGAATTAATGTCATGCAAGAGTAAATTAAGAATTAACAACTAAAACCCAAGGTTTCACACCTAGTTTACCCTCTGGCGCCAGAAAATCCACTAATTCAAGCTTAAACCCACCCCAAAATCCATAAACTAGTGATTCTAAGGTTAATTAACCAAAAAACTAGTTTATGGGGATAAAATACTTACCTTTAGGAAGAAAATCGATGGAAACCTGATGAAAAATTTCCAAATCGCCTAAGCTCTTTCCCAAAAATGAGTTTAGGATAATAACTTATTTTTGGAAAAAGTTTTTGCATTAACAGCGACTTACCCTGCTATTGCGAACCGATTCCCTATAGCGGCATCGCCCGCTATAGCGAGATTAATCGACTTTGACTTCCGCTATAGAGAAAGTCGCTATAGTTATACGCCACCCGCTATAGCGGGAATGGCGAGGCAGAAACTCAAAAAAAAATCCAGTTTTATCTTTTTCGCAACACACCTTCAAACCATGACATCCCGGACTAACCCCTTTATGTCAAGTTCGATATCAGGAGTTCTACTCTCCCAAATTCACTTCTAAAAAGTCCTACGGATTCATTTTTGTGTTAGCTAACATAAAATTAAGCTAAAATTAATCAACTTTACCCAATCCATTTCCGGATTTCCCTAGACCATACCTCGCTCAGATTTCATCTGAAGCTAGCCTAGCCTCAAATTTTTAACTTCTAATTTGGGAAACAACATAGCTCGAAATTTTCGCACGATTGACTCACCCGTAACGACGAAAAGGATCATTACACGTTGTTTTTATCATTTTATCTGGTTTTATACTGTGTTAGAGATATCATTTGGTGAGAATTTTATTATTGTTTCCTTCTCTTTTATTTTATTTTCTTCTTTTTTTCATTTTTCCTCTTAATTCTTTTTCTCTATTTTATTAGTTATTTTATTTTTAATATTTTGCCCCTTTTTATATTTTTGCTTTATTATAAAAATAAAAATATCAACTACTGTTAGATTAAAAAAAACAAGTAACTAAACTACAATAAGAAATAATTTAAAAAATACCAAAGTTTACTACCTTGTTTATTAAAATCTAAACTAATGAAAAATATAGTTTTATAATTTTTGTTGCTCTTGCAAATGAAAACAAAACGTATACTTCCTTCGTTTCACTTTGTTTGTCATGTTATGACTTGACACAGAATTTTAAAAAGTATGAAAATCTTAGAGGGTATATATGGATCATGTGATATTATCATTGAGAGTTGAAGAGTGTCTCAATGAAGGACTGAAATAGTCCTCAATGATACAATACAATATATAGATGAGCCGGATGTTGATAGGTTTGATTTGAACGTGGATAATTGCCATGATAATTATCTGCAGAAGAATGAGTAGTATGTGAGTTACTCATTGTTAACTAATACTAATTAAAGAATTATAAAGAATGGCATCAGGAAGATTAAATTGGATCTACCTAGTGTTAGTCCAAAATCGTTAACAAAGACCAGAGTAAAAAGAATTTGGATATAAGAACCCTCTATTTAAAGAAGAACTTCTTAATTGACTGGCTTATATATCCAACAACATCACCCCTATTTATATTTATTTGGGGATGGTTCTAAATACTAAAAATCTATACAATTCTATCCTTAAGAGTTAAGACTCTAAAATATCTAGACATTTTTCAAATACAATAAATAGTAAAAATATTACTCCATTACTTTCTAGAAGCTCCAGTAAATAACTAACACTCGTTCTGATTCCAAAAAATCAACTTTATCACTCGACTTTATAAATCAAATGCTTGCTTCACTTTTAGTTCCATTTTATTTTTTAATGGAGAAACTGTATGTGCTTCACGCGGTCTTAAAGACATAAGTCAATTATGAAATGATCTTTTATCCATTAATTTAATTAAGGTATGTCAAGTCCATATATGTGCTTTTCTTTTTCTTTTTCTTTTTCCTTTTCTTTTTCTTTTTCTTTTTTTCTTTCCTAAGAGTGTTTGCCAAGAATGTTTTCTCAAATAGTTACACAACATAGTGAATTGACTAATAATACCAACAAGTTAGGAATCTGTAACTAGATCAACATATCATATAAACCAAGTTTACACACACCAACAACTGAAATGTCATAAAATTCAAGTTCAGAAACACCAACAATCAGTAATTGTTGTTACAAGACAATCCAAGATTAATAACTATGGAGCATTTCGATCTGGGCATGTAGTTTTTTTATGATCAGCTGTTTTGCATATGGAGCACTTATTTTTTCTTGTTGGAAATGATTCCACAATTCCACGCCTCCTCTTTGTCCGCTTTCCTAGCTCTATGTTTCCTCTTTTAAATGTTACTAAACTTCCCTTATAATAATAAACCATACAACAATGAATCTGGTTCTGATGTCGAAATCCAAGATGCCTTGTCTCCTGGGTATTAACATCATAGAAGATCAACCCAGAACTCTCATTTAAGTAAATGATAGTGCTAGCATCCCAGAAGCCACAAAACAAAGGCTCAATATGTGAAAAATGTTGAAAGGTAAGAATTTTGTTCCAAACACCAGGTTGGATCATAACCCACAAAAAAAAGTCATGTTGAAACCTCGGGCCAAGAGGTTAATGGAGCCATCACACATTATCATGCTGTGACAATCAAGCAGTGGAACATCTGGCCCTCTAATAATCTCACCAAATACCTCTTTGAATGAAATAAGACCGATGTAATCTTCCGTCCTGAGCATCCAGTAATAAGTTCCATTCAGGTAACCAGGCATATTGGGAATACCAAGGACGTTATCGAAGATGGTGAGAGCTTTGTGATTAAGGTCTCTCCAAGAGTCAGTAGAAGAGGAATAGACGTTTGCATATGCTCCATGGAATGATTTACCATAGTTGTTATCCTTTAACTGGCGAACCCAAACCACCTTGTAGTTACTCGTAAAGAGGGGGTCGAATCCAAACCCAAAATAGCTATGAATTTCACCGAAAAATGGTAATTTCTGAAAGTGGGTTGGAGGGAGGTTGGTTACCACCCTGGTTGCAGGATTCCACAATCCCAAACTAAGGCCATACAATTTTAATTTCCTTTCTGAAACAAAAACACGCCATCCACATGACCTTCGAAATATAGATAAGCAGTACCAAACTCCTGGAAATGATCAAGTTTTTTAATTAACAGACTCCTTCTGCGTCTGAAATTAAGGAGATGGCTACTGAATCATCGGATTCATCAGAGTCAGAAATAAGGAGTTTGGATCGTTTGTTCTTTCCATGATGATAATTGAAGTGTTTACTTATAAAGCTATGGCTACAGATAATACCGTAACATCTCTTGCTAATGTTGTTTTTTGGATTTTCTGCAGAATGTTGACACACTAATAACACACAAATTTATTTGTTCTAAGTCCACAGTTATACTGTGTCTCCTTAAAGAATCTAATCCCCTCACTATTGCCCGAGGTATGGATTAATTCTTCCCAGAATAAAATAGAACTCTATTCTACAATATCGGCAATGAAAAATTGTAGAACTTCGTCGAACTCAAGAACGGAGTAGAATATCACACTGACTGTTTTGATGTTGTAGAAGAAGAGAGTTTTCAATTTGACAGAATTTCGTTTCACTCCTTAAAAAATTTCTGAATACCTGATGAAGGAAAACACAGGTATTTATAGCCAAATACTCGCTGTTTCGAAAGGATGCACTACTTTGAAAAGTTGCAATGTTTCGAAGCACTATTTCTGAACATCGCGTTTGTTCTGGAACTGATGCATTGTTTCTGGAACGTTGCATGTTTCTAGAATGGTTGCATTGTTCTTGAATGATGCACTGTTTCTTGAACAGTCACAAACGTTGCAAAACATTTCGTTGGAACATTGCATTTGGAGGAAAATTTCAGACAAAATTTTTTTCTGGATTAAAAAAAAATTTGTCCAAAAAGATAGTCTCTCGATCGATCATTTTCCAAAGCCAAAGCCGAAGCCGAAGCCGAGCCGAGCGAGCGACGACGAAGACGGCGCGAGGCTTGGTTTCTTCTTGGCTCACTATCCCTTCAAAGGAGTACTTCTTAATATAAAGGACAAATGATTTCTTTCTCCCACCAATGAGGGAGAAACTATTTTTCCTTCTATAAAGTGACTATTCACCTCCCTTTGTTCCCATTTTGTTCCACCATTTTCCATTCATCTTTCACCAAAACCCAACAATCCCCCACATGAATGGGGAATGGCTATTTCATTTTAGAAAAACATGTGTGATCTACAAATAAGAATCAGTTGCATCTGGATAAGTAGGTTTCCCTTTGAACTTCCATAGTGAACATACATCGGGTATCCTCGGTCAATCGGTAGATTTGATATCTTTGAACCGTCGAGCTTTTATATATACCTAGACAATATATGTCACACAACTAACCCTTAACCGTTCTTGGTTCTCATTGTTTTGTTCGTTTCAGCCATGAACGCGTCCTGGTTTCATGAGTGCGTAGAGAATTGGCCTTATGTTATATTCTCCTTGAAGCGTCTTACACTTCACACTCACATAGGTGATTCCTAAACGTTAAGTCCAATAGACAAAACTATTTGGTCATACTAGCCAAACTTAGGTAATCATTAAAAGCTTCACATCTTAAGCTCTATCCTTGTTCTCTGAACATTGTCTGCATCATGAGAATAGGTTGAGTTTAGTTGACAATGTTGAACCGTCAGTCACAACTTTGTTTGATCTCTTTGAACCTAGCTCTTGGGATCTCCAGTCTGCTAGGTAGAGTTACCGCCGTGATGATTTGTCCTTGGCCTTAAACCCATTCCCTTCGATGATTTATCAACTGCCTCTCTAGTTAGGCCTTTAGTTAGCGGATCCGACACATTATCTTTTGACTTGACATAGTCAATTGTGATAATTCCACTAGAGAGTAACTGTCTAACGGTATTATCTCTTCGTCGCAAGTGACGAGACTTTCCATTATACATAGCATTTCCAGCTCGTCCTATTGCTGATTGACTGTCACAATGTATACATATAGGAGCAACTGGATTTGGCCATAAAGGAATATCTTCTAGAAAATTCCTTAGCCATTCTGCTTCTTAATTGGCCTTATCCAGAGCTATAAACTCGGATTCCATTGTAGAGCGAGCTATACACGTCTGTTTGGAAGATTTCCAAGACACTGCTCCTTCACCAATGGTGAACACATATCTACTTGTGGATTTTATTTCAGATGATCCGGTGATCCAATTTGCATCACTATATCCTTCAACCACCGCAGGATATTTATTGTAGTGCAATGCATATTCTTGAGTGTATTTTAAATAACCCAACACTCGCTTCATCGTCATCCAATGAGTTTGATCGGGATTACTCGTGTACCTACTCAGTTTACTTATGGCGCAAGCTATATCAGGTCTTGTACAATTCATTATGTACATCAAACTTCCTAACACTCGAGCATAGTCCACTTGGGACTTGCTTTGACCCTTGTTCTTTGTAAGAGCAAGATTTACATCAATTGGAGTCTTTGCGACTTTGAAGTCCAGATACTTGAATTTCTCCAATACCATGTTGATGTAGTGAGTCTGAGACAAAGCTAGACCTTGAGGAGTTCTGTGAATTTTAATTCCTAAAATCAGATTTGCAACTCCTAAGTCTTTCATATCAAATTTACTAGCAAGCATACGCTTAGTAGCGTTTATGTCGAAAATGTCTTTACTCATTATCAACATATCATCAACATACAAGCAGACAATGACAACGTGATTTGGAATGTTCTTTATGTAAACACATTTATCACACTCATTGATCTTAAATTCATTTGCCAACATTGTTTGGTCAAATTTCGCATGCCATTGTTTGGGCGCTTGTTTTAGTCCATAAAGTGACTTAACCAGTCGACATACCTTCTTTTCTTTTCCTGGAACTACAAACCCTTCGGGTTGATCCATATAGATCTCTTACTCCAATTCTCCATTTAAGAAGGCTGTCTTCACATCCATTTGATGAATTTGAAGACTGTACACGGCGGCTAACGCTATCAATACTCGAATTGACGTAATTCTTGTTACCGGCGAGTACGTGTCGAAATAATTAAGACCTTCTCATTGTCTGAACCCCTTGACAACTAGTCTTTCCTTATATTTATCAATAGTGTCATCATCTTTCATTTTTCTTTTGAAGATCCATTTAGAACCCAATGGTTTATTTCCTGGAGGAATATCAACTAATTCCCACGTATGATTATTCAATATGGATTCTATTTCACTATTGATTGCCTCTTTCCAATATTGTGCTTCCGAAGAAGACAAAGCTTCCTTAAACGTTTGAGGCTCATTCTCTACTAAGAATGTCAAGAAATCGGGACCAAAGGAAGTTGATGCCTTTTGACGTTTGCTTCATCTTACACTTTCTTCATTAGGCATACTTTCCTTTTCTTCTTCCCGAGGTCGTTTAGATTTTTCACTAGACGACTCACATTCATTCTTATAAGGGTAAACATTTTCAAAAAATTCAGCATTGTCTGATTCGATTACCGTATTTACATGAATGTCAAGATTGTCTGATTTGTGAACCAGAAATTGATACGCCTTGCTATTGGTTGCATATCCAATGAATACATAGTCAATTGTTTTTGGTCCTGTTTTAACCCTTTTGGGTTTAGGAACTTGGACTTTTGCCAAACACCCCCACACTTTGAAATATTTCAAGGTGGGTTTCCTTTCTTTCCACTTCTCATATAGAATTGACTTTGTTTTGCTATGGGGTATTCGATTCGCCGTTAAAATAGCTTCCCCCCACAAGTTCTACGGTAAACCAGAACTTATCAACAAGGCATTCATCACCTCCTTTAATGTTCTATTCTTTCTTTCCGCAATTCCATTGGATTGTGGAGAGTATGGGGCAGTTGTTTGATGAATAATGCCATATTCCAAACATATTTCTTCAAAAGGAGATTCATATTCGCTGCCCCTATCACTTCTGATCATTTTGATTTTCTTATCAAGTTGTGTCTCAACTTCATTCTTGTATTGCTTGAATGCATTAGTTGCCTCATCTTTGTTGTTAAGCAAATAAACATAGCAATATCGAGTGCTATCATCAATGAAAGTTATAAAGTATCTTTTACCACCACGTGATGGTGTTGACTTCATGTCACAAATATCTGTGTGGATTAAGTCTAAGGGATTTGAATTCCTTTCAATCGACTTATACAGATGCTTAGCCTACTTAGATTCCACACATACTTGACACTTCATATTATTACTTTCAAACTTAGGCAATATTTCCAAGTTAATCATTTTTCGCAATGTTTTATAATTAACATGTCCTAAACGCGCATGCCATAAATTATTGGACTCAAGCAAGTAATAAGAAGAAGTACTTTTATTGATATCAACAGCCATTACATTTAGCTTGAAAAGGCCCTCAGTGAGGTAACCCTTTCCTACAAACATATCATTTTTACTAAATACAATCTTATCAGACACAAAAACACACTTAAAACCATTCTTGACCAGAAGTGACGTCGAGACCAAATTCTTGCACATGTCGGGAACATGAAGAACGTTGTTAAGCGTCACTAGCTTGCCCAAAGTCATTTTCAAGCCAATCTTTTCAGTTCCTTCTATCTTTGCGGTTGCAGAATTTGCCATATAAATGGTCTCGTCTTTTTCAGACACAGTATAGGAAGAGAACATCTCCCTATTTGAACAAACATGTCGGGTAGCACCCGAATCCATCCACCATTCTTTTGGATTCCCCACCAAGTTGCACTCGAACAGCATTGCACACAAAAAGTCCATGTCCTCATTCAGGTTCGCTTGGTCTTTCTTTTTCTTGTCCTTCTTAGGAGCACGACACTCCGAAGCCATATGACCATACTTGCCACAATTGTAGTAATTTCCTTTGAACCTCTTCTTGCTTGGTTCATTCTTCTCTTCATTGGACATTTTCCTTTTCTTGTTCTTTGGAGGAGTTTCAACATGATTTTCTCCCGGAATTGAAAACTTTGAAGTGGCTTTCTTTTCAGCATCTTTGTTGTCTTCTTCAATCCGCAAACGAACAATCAAGTCCTCCAACTTCATTTCCTTTCGTTTATGTTTCAAGTAGTTCTTAAAATCCCTCCACAAAGGAGGCAATTTTTCGATAAAGGCTGCCACTTGAAATGCTTCATTTACAGCCATTCCTTCAGCAAGTAAATCATGGATTATTACTTGCAATTCTTTGACTTGAGACATGATAGTTTTACTGTCAACCATTTTATATTCCAGAAATTTGGCCACCACAAATTTCTTTAGTCCAGCATGTCTTGTATTTCTTGTCTAATACGTCCCATAATTCTTTAGACGTTTTGCATACGCTATAGACATTATACAAGTTATCTTCCAACCCATTCAGAATGTAATTTTTGCACAGAAAATCAGAATGATTCCATGCCTCCATTACTATGAAACGGTCTTTTTTCGGAGTGTCATCCGGGAAGGTTGGAACTTTGTCAGAAATAAATTTCTGCAAACTGAGAGTGGTTAAATAGAACAACATCTTCTGTTGCCACCTCTTAAAGTCAGTAGCGAAAAACTTTTCGGGTTTTTCAGTTGTTGTCAGTGCAGGAACAGCACAGTTTGACGAAACTGCATTTGTTTGCACAGAAGCAGAATTCATTACAGTATCAACATGTTCAGCCATTTCGTATTAGATTCTTTAAGCTTGTTGTTTTCTGGATTTTCTGCAGAACGTTGACACACTAATAGCACACAAATTTGTTTGTTCTAAGTCTACAGTTATACTGTGTCTCCTTAAAGAATCTAATCCCCTCACTATTGCCCGAGGTATGGATTAATTATTCCCAGAATAAAATAGAACTCTATTCTACAATATCGGCAATCAAAAATTGTAGAACTTCGTCGAACTCAAGAACGGAATAGAATATCACACTGACTGTTTTGATGTTGTAGAAGAAGAGAGTTTTCAGTTTGACAGAATTTCGTTTCACTCCTTAAAAAAATTTTGAATACCTGATGAAGGAAAACACAGGTATTTATAGCCAAATACGCATTGTTTTGAAAGGATGCACTGCTTCGAAAAGTTGCACTGTTTCGAAGCACTATTTCTGAACATCCCGTTTGTTTTGGAACTGATGCATCGTTTCTGGAACGTTGCATGTTTCTGGAATGGTTGCATTGTTCTGGAACGATGCACTGTTTCTTGAACAGTCACAAACGTTGCAAAACATTTCGTTGGAACATTACATTTGGAGGAAAATTTCGGACGAATTTTTCTGGATTAAAAAAAAATTGTCCAAAAAGATAGTCTCTCGATCATTTGCTGAAGCCGAAGCCGAAGCCGGGCGAGCGACGACGACGATGACGCGAGGCTTGGTTTCTTCTTGGCTCACTATCCATTCAAAGGAGTACTTCTTAATATAAAGGACAAAATGTTTCTTTCTCCCACCAATGAGGGAGAAACTATTTTTCCTTCTATAAAGTGACTATTCACCTCCCTTTGTTCCCATTTTGTTCCACCATTTTCCATTCATCTTTCACCAAAACCCAACAGCTGACGCATTTGAACCGCAACAACGACTCCACAGGCAGACCATGTAAAATCTCCCTTGATATATCCTCATCCTGTAAAATCTTATGTACAACTACAACAACATCCTCAACGCTAATGGCCATGTTGAAACTCCTCGTACATCTTATATACAGATACAACAACAAAAACAACATGGAAACAGTTGTTAGTTAGTTTTAAAAAAACTTAAGAAAAGCAATAGAACCATAATTTAGGCATTTGATTTCAGGTACCATTAAGGTACAAATTTCATGTGAATGCACTTTAATGGAAACATAAGAATTATAGCGAACAACATCAGTAAAAATTAAATTAGACATACCTAGTGTTAGTCCAAGATAGTTAACAAAGGACAGAGTGAGAAGATTTTGAATAGAGCACTTTGAAATTGAAGAAGACTTTCTTAATTGACCGGGTTAGAAATGCTACAAGATCACCCTTATTTATATTTGTTTGGGATGATTCTAGATACTAAAAATCTATACAATTCTATCCTTAAGATTTAAGACTCTAAAATATCTTGAAATTTCTCAAGTACAATAAATAGTAAAAATATTATTACGTAGCAAAAAATAATATATAGTAAGTTCGAGGGATTGACAGTGAACTAAATATAGATGGCCTACCCTATTTACTATTTCACTTGGTAAATTAATAAATTGTATTCCTAGTTCATTATCTATATACGGGAAATCAATAGTTTGGATTCCTAGTTCATTATATATGGGAAATTAATAAATTGTATTCCTAGTTCGTGTGGGAAATTAATAAGTTGCATTCCTAATTTGTTTCGCAGTCAAATTTATTGACAATATAAATATATAGAGAGATTGCTTGCCATATTTCATCTGGGAAGTTACTAAGTTTTATTCCTAGTTAGTTATATTAGGGAAATCAAATAGTTTTTATTCCTAGTTTATTATATTTGGGAAATAAATAAATTGTATTCCTACTTCATTATATTCGGGAAATCAATAGTTTGTATTCCTAGATCCTAGTCCATTATATTTGGGAAATTAAAAAATTATATTCCTAGTTCATTTGGGAAATTAATAAATTGCATTCCTAATTTGTTCCAGAATCACATTTATCAACAATATAAAATATGGAGATTGCTTGCCATATTTCATTTGAGAAGTTAATAAGTTTAATTCCTGGTTTGTTATAGAATCGGATTTATAGATATGACCGTTCTTAATTACTTACCTAATTGGGTTTAAATCCGAAAAAAAAAAAATGGAAATGCGCCCAGAAAGGAAGTAAAAGGAAATACAGTAAAATATATCCTTATTTATATAGCTCAATAAATACAAAAAAGGTGAAAGAAAAAAAGTTGGAGAAGGAGAATGAATAGAATTATTTTTCCACTAAATTTTCTCCCGGTTTGGTATGGGAAGGAAATATAAAATAAAATAAATCCGTTTATTCTTCAATATAAAGTTAATTACTTAAATAAACTGTACTAAATTACTAGAAATTTAATTAGTTTCAGCAGAGAAATATATTGTTCTTTCATCATGTGATAATCGAAGGAAATGATAATTGGTGAATTAGTTTAATATAAAATGTCAATTTAGAGCTTGTTTGGACAAACTTCTAAAATGTATTAATTATTCCCAAAAGTATTTTTATCAAAAGAAGTTTGACAAAAATTAAAGCACTTTGGATGATCCGGCTCCTCTCCATTTCCCATCTATCCATTATCCCAAGTTCTTGCTTGGATGGGAGACGACGCATGTCATTATTTAAAATTAATGATTGAGATTCAATTAGTCAAAGTCCTAACCATAGTTTTTACTTCCATATATTTGCTCCTTAAATATTTTTAACTATCCATTACATCTTTATCTAGATTATATCTTTCCTAAATATATTAAATCTTTTCTTTCTTCTTTTTTTTTTTAACAAATATTTTCTTTCTTTCCTTAGAGTAATTTTTGTCGTGCAGTGGATTTTTTATTTTCTTTTTTTTTTTTTTCCTAACGTTTGCCATTCCTCCCATAATATTTGCCAACTGAAAAGTTAAAAATTGTGGCATGATGTTTTTTTAATTTTAGGAGCAAAATAAGTTTTATCACTCAACTTCAAATTCTTGTTACTCCCTAAAAGGAGTCCATATTACCTTATAGACAAAGTAAATCTCTTGAATACTTGATTAAAAAAATAAAACGTTTAACTAAATTATGAATATTCAAAAAAAATAAAAAATATTTAGGAAAAGTTTTTAATATATACTCATGGCAGTAAAGAAAAGATATTAATATATTTAGTAAAGATAAAATGCATTGGTAAAAATATTCAAGGAGCAATTATATGGAAGTAAATAACTATGGTTAGGACCTTACTTTAACTAATTAAATCTCAACTATTAATTTTAATGCATGACATGTGTCTCCAATTCAAGCAAGAACTTGGAAAAAATGGAAAGATGGAAAATGAAGAGGAGCCGAATCCAGCACTTTCAAATATCACAATCTATTCTTTAATTATCTAGTGTATTATTTATGTTTGGATATTTTTGCGGCTCAATTGTTTCTTCATCGCAAAACTGATGCCTAAGGCTAAAAAAAAATACGTTTACTCCAACGATTTATCCATGTGTATTATAGTTTGAAGGTATTTGGATGTAGATGTTATCCCAACTCGAAAGGAAAAATAAATTTTCTCCAAAGACTAATCCATGTGTATTCATTGGATATAGCAATTTACATAAGGTTACAGATGTTCTCATCCAACTAATCGGAGATTTTCATATCAAGACGTGGTTGTTAGGCAATGTTATAATTGTATAGTAATCACAAAATATTCTCTTTCTAGAATAGGACTTTATTTGATTGTATAGTTATAACAATATATACTCTTTCCTAGAATAGAACTCTTAACCCTACAATTGTATAGCTATAAGTATTCCTACTGTATTATTAAATGGTAAGAAGAAACGATTCAGAAAATCTCTCTTTTTTCTATCTCACATCTCCATCATGGTGTCTAAGAGTCACCGTCTAATTTTTTTTCGTGCTCTCTATTTTCTCTACACGGGTACTTCTCTACCTTCTTGTATTCCGTTTTGCTCTTTGGTTTTCCTACAGAGGTACCCGTACCTTTTTTTTCCCTTTGTTGTATACTGTCGTTCAATGGATTCATAATAATCCTCTCACGATTTGCTCTCCACAAAATTGAATGGTTCCAATTTTGCTCTCTAGAAATTCCACTTTGGAATCTTTGTTCAAGGTAAGGGCCTTTTTGGGTGGTTAGAAGGTTCTGCTCGTCCGCCAACAGATGCAAAAGAATTGGATCTCTGGAAATTGAACAATGCAAAGGTAATCGCTTGGATGTTGAATTCAGTACATGCTGACATTGCTATGGGGCTTAGACCTTTTAGTTTTGCTTCTGAGATGTGGCTCCACCTTCGTAACTATAGACAGTGAAATTTTATGGACAAATTCATATTAAATTTGGATTAAATCTAATATTCATGATATATTGAACAAGTCAAATTATTGGCTAATAAAGTTGGATTGAGTCGTAAGTTAAAACTATATAACTTAAATGAAGTCCAATTACATTTGGGCCATTCTGTTAAGTTGACAAAACGATCTCAACTCATGCTCTTCAAGCCCAAGGTTCGTTAGGGTAACTTGGAGACCAAAATACCCCAAGCCCTAGCTCATACCTATATAAAGGGGTCTTGACCAAAGAAAAAAGAGAAAAAAATACATAAACACATAAAGAGAAGCTCTCCTCTTCATTGGTGATCCACAAGTCTTTCGCATATCAAGAAGTCTTCGTTTCCAAGTGGTGAGCGGCAAGTTTCCATACCTCCATGATTGTGAACAAAGCCTAGCTCCGTAATTCGTGATGAAATCCAAACAAATATTACGTCGATTCATGAACAAGTTGAAGAACGTGAGGAGTAGAATCAAAGAATTACATCTTTTTATTTAAGATTTTATAAGGATTGTAACCCCGTGCATATTTTGAAATAAAATACTCTTGTTTGTCGCTATTTCCTTTTCTTGATTGCTATTTTTCATGAAAGAAACTTAGTCGCTTACAAATTGGCACGCCTGTTGACACCCAATTTTGGCTCTCCGTGCTTAAAATTAACGTCTTCAAGCTTCCTGATCGTTAAAGAGCACAAAATACATTTTTTTCACATACTTTTACAATTCATTGATAATTATCCTTAATTTTGTAAATATTAGGATTTTTATCAATTTATTATCATTTTAAAATTTTTTCACAGTCATCTGCACACGTAAACAACATAACACTACAATTCTTTGCAGTGCACTACATTTTTAACTATTTACATCATAATACATTTTTCAGGATAGTTATATTTTTATTTTCTGTAATTACATATCGACATTTACACATTTTTGTACATCATTTAATGCAATCCGCAAATGATAAGCCGGATCAATTATTTTGATACACGGAGCAATAATCCAGTCAAGTCGAGGTCTTGTCACCTTTATTAAAAGTGACTTGTCATGTCACCTTTATTAAAGCTGAATTGTCACGTCACCTTTATTAAAGATGACTTGTCATGTCACCTTTATTAAAGGTGATGTGTGACATGACTACACATAATTTTATTTTTTGGATATTAGCCTTTACATGTTGGTTAAAAGGATAAAAAATCCTTTAAATAATAACCGATAAATTAAAATAATATTTAATGAACAAAAGGGAATAGCCTATTATTTTTTGGTTAAAAGATGACATCTTTTCCAATATAAATAAACACACAATACACTTCTACACACTACACAAAAGACACACACACACACACAATACATATTTACATACTACATATACACATACACACAGAAAACAAAGGGGATCTATTTTCTCTCTCTCTCCTCTCTCCCTCTTTCCCCTTATCTCCCTTATTTGTCGATGGCTCGCCGGAGGTGATGACCGGCGAGCTCCGTCCAGCCCCACTACCGCGTCCCACGCCTCTCTTCTCCTCTCTTCCCGCCGCTGCCTCGCCGGAGATAATGACCGGCGAAGCTGCCAACGATCCACCACCACCGACGCAACCCCCCCTCTTTCTTTTCTTTCTGCTCCTCACGGCTCCACCTCGCCGCTGCCACACCATTGACCGGCCAGATCTGGCCGGAGTTTGTATAGCCGGCGTTGCTCCAGTGAAAGCCGTTGAAGCAACGCCAGTGACCCATCCTCTTCTTCTCTCTGTTCTTTTTCATGACTACATGTCTGATGGAATCCGTTATACTCCGATGAACTGATTTTTTATTTATTTTTGGATTATATATGATAGTTGTTCTTTTGTTTCAGATCTGGCCGGAAATCATGGCCATGTGACTGGAAAACCTTTTCCGGCAACCTCTATTGTTGTTGTTCCTATTATGACTAATTTTTAATTGTTGTTCTTACATTTTTGTTCCACACTGCTTTGAGTACTTTCTTGATTTTTCATTTTGAAGGTGGTAATATCATTAGAGCATTTTCCATTTGGAATTTATAACTATCTTTTATGGAGTTTTGTTCCGTCATTCATTTGCTCCACCACTGTCCCTCTCCGTTTATTATTTTGGATTGTGCTAATGTGGTTATAAAATAATTATAAATGTTTTCTTTCTTTAATGGAGTTGATGATGATTAAATAAATCTTTTACTATTTAGTAATGAATTAATACTACATACAATGGCCAACGAAAAAATTCCCGTCGGTTTTTGAGGCCTCCACAAATAAAAAGACGGACATTACGTATACAAATACGTGACAAAAATAAATAAATATGGGCGATGAGGAAATCTTTACATTATCACGACAACATAAAAGTTTTATGATTCGTATCTTGGCAAGGCGATTTAGGACGGCCGATAAATTCGAGCAACCACTTCGTAGCCATGGCGTATCTAAAACTTAATCCGAGCCCACTTTATAACGAAAAATCTATTTTATTTATACATATACAGATATTTGATTTTGATAATTATTTATTCATTACTAATATTTATATCAAGTGTGTATACAGGTTCCAGGAGACACTTTCAAAGACGATGTTTAAAAGAAGACCTCCTCAAACTCATTGTTTGTATTTACTTTTACATTGTACAATTATTAATTATAGTGGAACTTTACTTTGGGGCATCGGGCGGGAAGTCCTTTACTTATATATTCATTGTCATTAGTTTTAGGCAAAACTTAGGCCGCTAATATTTATTCAAAGAATTAAATCGATTTAGATATCTAATCAACTAATTCACATTCTTTACGTTATATAATAATATAATCTTTTCTTTAAAAACAACTATATCTTTATTATTCACAATTAATTATTTTTCATTAATTTTGTTAAGTTAAAATTATTAGAGAATACTTTTTAATATAAACAATACTCTATTTTTCCATACATTACAAAGTGTTTTCCATTTCAAGAGGGTACTTTTCTTTTCACATGTATCTTATACCATTTTATACATTGATTATACATCTTTATCATATTTTTATACACATATTTTACAGCAATGAATTTCATTTATATATTTGATACATACTCTTTATACATATATTTCGCATTATATTTTAGTACACATTTTACACGTTTATACTTCCAAAACTATTTTTTACCTCCTCCCTCTTTTGATAAATTTAGTCTAGTCGGGTACCACCTTTTGTGGATTCTGAAGGGTGCCTAATCCCTTCCCTTCGGAATAATTTGAACCCTTCCCTAGAATCTAAACTGGTTATCGCAGATTAAAACACAAGTCACACATGTCAATAATTAATAGGTTTCCTTATTTTCCTTAAAAATTAGGTGGCGACTCTGTACAAAATTAATTCTTTTAGAGTCCATAAGTCGTGCTTGTTTTAACTTTGGTGAAAAACAGGGCATGACAACGCCCAGTGGGACAATCTTTACCTCTCAACTCTTCTCTTCAAAGTTCAGAATATTAATATGACCACAATGAATATCAACCCTCAATTTGATGCTATTGAGGATATTGACTCCACAAATGGCTTGAAAATTGTCATGGAGATTGTTAGCCAAATTAGGAGTAAAGTCGAAATACTGGGACAAAAGGTACTTCAAGTACCATCCCAGTGGGACAATCTTTACCTCTCAACTCTTCTCTTCAAAGTTCAGAATATTAATATGACCACAATGAATATCAACCCTAAATTTGATGTTATTGAGGATGTTGACTCCACAAATGGCTTGAAAATTGTCATGGAGATTGTTAGCCAAATTAGGAGTAAACCCTAAATACTAGGACAAAAGGTACTTCAAGTACCATCCCAGTCATCTCATGTTTTGGTTCATCTTCTCCGAAAGAAGGATCCTCTCCATATATGCTAGAACAAGGGAACATTACTGAGGTGGTAGAAAGAGCTTTGGCTCAACTAAGGCTGTCACAAGAACGTCATCTCCAGTCCAACGATTCTTTAATGCAGAAAGGTGGTGATGTCTTGAGCAATAGATCTTCTCCAATATCATCTTGTGTCATTTCTCAATCCAAGCTCTATCCAACTGATGATTCATACTATTCTTCATCATCTGCAAGTGATGGTGACTGAAGTTTCCACCGTAGAAGAACAACTTGAAAATTTGATGAAAGCAGTTGAAGGCCTATCGATGTGCGTCAAAGGTCAAGATGTCAAAATTACCAAGTTGATGTATATGATGGAGAGCATAGAGAAAGAAGAGTCCACTCAACCACATGTGAAGCTTCATGAGACACAAGACTAAGGAGTGTCCTTTATAAAACAAGAAACAACGACCAAGGAGTTTCAAGTATCCGCAGAAGGTATGGTTCCCGTTGATCAGTTGAAGAACATCATCATGGAGGCGATAAAATATAAATCTGAGTCCACATCTAAATCTTTTGTCATATATGTACAAAGGATTGATAACTTAAGAATGCATGTTGGCTATCAACCTCCTAAGTTGCAGCAATTCGACGGCAAGAAAAATCCAAAACAACATGTAGCACACTTTGTTGAAACTTGCAATAATGCTGGAACAAACGTGATCATCTTGTCAAATAATTTTTTCGATCCCTCAAAAGAAATACTTTCAATTGGTACACAGATCTCGAACTTGGTTCTATCAATAGCTGGAAGCAGTTGGAGAAAAAATTCCTTAATGTTTTTATAGCACGAAGAGCATTGTGGGCATGATAGAGCTTACTAATGCCCGCCAATGGAATGATGAGCAAGCCATTGACTTCATTGATAGCTGGAGGAGCTTGAGCCTTAACTACAAAGACCGCCTTAGTGAAACTTCTGGGATTGAAATATGCATTCAAGGTATGCAATGGGATCTTTGTTACATATTGCAAAGCATAAAACCTAAAACATTTGAAGAACTAGCAACTCGTGCTCATGATATGGAACTGAGTATGGCTATAAATGGAGACCATAGGTTGTCTAACTTTGAGCCTCATGAACAAAAAGTACATGATATTGAGGATGGGGGCAAGCTTTCATCTGAAATTGATACCGAAGGGTCTATGTAAGTTGAAATGCTCCTCAAAGTATGAGCCTAAACTGCAAGTTGAAATGCTCCTAGAAACATGAGCCTAAATTGTATGTCATAAAGCTCATCAAATTGGAGCTATATCTCCATGCTAAAATGCTCCTCGACACATGAGCCTAAACTGCAAGTTGAAATGCTCCAAGAAATGCGAGCCTAAACTGTATGTTATAAAGCTCATCAAATTCGAGATACATCTGCATGCCAAAATGCTCATCGATGCATGAACTTAGACTGCAAGTTATAAAGCTCTTTGACAAAAGAACCTAAAATGCATATCATGAGGTTCATCAAATTTGAGCTAACTTCAAGTCACAAAGCTCCTTAAATTCGAGCGAAGTCTTAAAGTTTCAAAGTTTGTCAAATTCGAGCAAAGTCTTTAAGTTTCAAAGATCTTTAAATTCGAGATAACTTCAAGTCACAAAGCTCCTCAAATTCGTGCAAAGTCTTTAAGTTTCAAAGTTCATCAAATTCGAGCAAAGTCTTTAAGTTTCAAATATCTTCAAATTTCAGCTAACTTCAAGTTACAAAGCTCTTCAAATTCGAGCAAAGTCTTTAAGTTTCAAAGTTCGTCAAATTCGAGCTAACTTCAAGTCATAAAGCTCCTCAAATTTGAGATAAATTTCAAGCTAAAAAGCTCCTCAAATTTGAGCAAAGTCTTTAAGTTTCAAAGCTCTTCAAATTCAAGCTAACTTGAAGTCACAAAAACTCTATTAAAATGAGTTAAATCTTCAAGTTTTGAAACTCTTCAATTTGAGCCAAATCCTCAAGTTACAAAGTTCATCAAGTTTGAGCCAAATTCTTAAAGTCATAAAAATCCTCGAATTCGAGCTAAATTTTCAAGTTTAAAAAGAAAGCTCTTCAAATTTGATCCAAGTCTTCAAGTAACAAAAGTTCCTCAAATAGAGTGGTCTTCAAGTTGCAAAATCTCCATTAAAATGAGACAAATTCCCAAATTGAATCCTCCTAGTTTGGGATAAGAATGTTACGGTTGGAGTATCCAAAGCTGAAAAGTCATTGCAACAGACCTTTTGATCAACTTAAAATTTGATTCAGGATGATCTTAATAATGTTTCGGTCTAAAATTTGAGAAGGTACATCTTTTGGAGTCTAATTTCCTCAAAATTAAGAGGATCTAAATTTCATCATTCCTACATCAAAATAAATACTTTTTATGAAAATGCACCAAGAACATGCTTGCCGGAGTTGAAAGGAAATACACCAAGTGATTCCTCGCCAAGCATGCAGTTATCCCTTGTAAACCTGTAATAAAAAGGATGATGATATACTCTACTGTGCCAATGGAATGATGCTTCAAGTTGGCATGGTGAAATTTTTGTCATATATATGTTTCGGCTCGTCATGACAAATACAGTTCTAATTGTTGAAAGTTTAGACCCCTCTTTAATTTAGATGTTGAATATAAGTCTCCACCAATACGGAATCAGTAAGTGGCCCTTGGTATGCTTCTTATTCTCCTTCACCAAGAAGGAAAAGGTGTTTTCTCTACCTTTTGCCCAATGTCTGGACCAAGAATTCACCATGCATATCTTCGGCGAGCTAAAAGAAGAAGAACAACTCATGTGCTTCAGTCGTCAAAAATAAAATATTAGAGTGTAATCTACGGCAAGTGAAAGATAAGGATGTTACATCACCAAAGTTAGAAACAACTAATCCAAGCCTCTTTCTCACCAAGCCGAAAGTTTGATATGGGTACATGCTTGAGCATGAAAGATGGGATACGGTTCCTCAAAAAAAAACTTGCGGAAGAATAAGGAGCTTAACATGTTTGCTTGCCAAAGATGGAATACGGTTGTAGCAAGTCTCTCTCGTGCCAAGCCAAAAGAGGATCAAACGGCTCCTGATTTAGACTCTCTAATCTCAAGAGATGAATTTTCACCAAGACTGCACAAAATTATAATATCGAAATTCCAGATTTAGAGTCAACTTCAAAAATTGATTGCGGCCATTCTAGAAGGAGTTTTGTCTTAATTTTTGGCTATATTGTAAATTCGAAGTCTAGTTTCAATGGAATTAAGTCGCTCATTATTTTGATACTCCTAAGCAATGATACAGATATTTTGATAAGACTGCACAAATCTATCAAATAAGCATGTCAGATTAATAGCCAACTTCAAAAATTAATTGTTGCCCATCCAAAAAGAGTTCTATCTTGATTTTTGGATATGTTGTAGCCTTCCAAGTTTCTCATTATTTGGACAATCCTATGCCAAGATATGGAAGTTTTGATGAAATTGTACAAATCTGTCAAAGCCGGTCAAATTTATAGCCAACTTCAAAAATTGATTGCGGCTCGTACAGAAGTAGCTTTTCCTTGACTTTTGGATATGTTGTAGCCTTCCAAGTCTAGTTCACATAGAATCAATTAGCTCATGTTTGGATACTATTGGGTTCTAGTGATGAAATGTGAATGGAAAATTGAGGGAATAAATGGAGGAAAAAAGTGAATTGTGTTTTCACTTTAAGAAAGGAATGTTCTTCCACATTGGTGGGAGAAAGAAACTCTTTCATGCTTAAATATAGAAGAAATACTCCATGTGTATAGTGAGGCAAGAAGAAATCAAGCCTCGTGCCATCGTTGTCGCTGCTCACTCGGCTCGGCTTCGGCTTCGGATTTGGATTTGGATTTGGATTTGGAAAATGAAAATGATCGATCGAGAGATTATAGTTTTGGATAAAATTCATTTGAAACTTGAGAGTTAATGATTGTTTAATCCAAAAATCTGATACAAAAATATTCTCCATTTGCGGATGCACCCGAGCATGTGCGAAAGCATGTCACAACGTACCTCGAAGGGACGCGACCCTTCGAGGCACTGTTTGAAAGAGGGAAACTGACTTGCGGGTGTACATCGGCATCTGCAGACGTAGATAGGCCATCTGCAGGCTCAGATGGTCCCAACAGTCTTAAAATGTGTAATTTTTCATGAACCATTGCTTCCTTTCTGAAGAACCACCTTTTGGCTATAAATATCTGATTTTTTCCTCAAGTAAAGATACGAAATTTTGAAGTAAAAAACACTCTCGTCTTCTTGAAAAACTGAAGTGTGATCTATAAATCATTGAGTGAGTTCATAGTTTAGCAAATTTGAGGTACCACCATTTGTTGAAGTGAATCATTTTATCCTGGGTGGATATATTCCATTAACCTTGGGTACTTGAGGGGAATAAATTCCCTAAGGACACACCGTGAATTCGGTGAACTTGATTCTTTCTTTCTTTATCTCTTTATTATGGTTTTTTCTGTTTTTCCAGAAAAATAGTTTGAACTTCTTTGTTGTTCTTGAACTTATTGTAGAAGTTATTGTTGTAAATACAGATTGTGTACTCGAAAAACAATAATCTTAAGAAATTTATTAATCTGTATTTTTTGGTTTCTGGAGATTAAAACCTTTTGGTTTTCAACTCTGTTTGAACTTGATAGTGATTTGAAGATATAAAAACTTCATCACGAGTCAAAGATCATTCGGTTGGCGATTTGAAGAATATAAAAACTTCATCATTAAACTAGAAATATGTTGTTTAAAGTTTACGACTTTATAGTTAGTATTTGTGATACTAAATTGGTTGTCTCTTTGTGACAACAAAATGACTAATGAAAATCAAGTTATTGATGGAACGACAAATGTTGTAGCAACTAACATTGCTACTTCCAGCCGTTCGAATGTTGCTCCTGTCATGACACCGGTGGAAAAACCAAGAAAATTTTATGGTGTTGATTTCAAATATTGGTAGCAGATGATGTTCTTCTATTTGACTATCTTGAGTCTACAAAGGTTCATCACAGAAAGTGTTCCTGAATTGCCAAAAGAAACTCCAAAAAAAAATCGCTTCATTGTGACAGAAGCTTTGAAGCATTCAAATTTTTTGTGTAAAAATTTCATTTTGAGTGGACAACAAGACAACTTGTACAACGTGTATAGCAACATGACGACCTCGAATGAACTCTGGGAGGCTTTGAAAAAGAAGTATAAAATGGAGGATGCCGGAATGAAGAAATTCATTTTTCCAAAATTTGTGGACTTTAAGATGGTAGACAGTAAAGCTGTAGTTACCCAAGTCCAAGAGTTGCAAGTCATAATCCACGATATCCTTGCAGAAGGTATAAACTTAGATAATACCTTTATTGAACACATTATGTTTGTTCTTGATACTCACATAACCTTTGATGTAGGTTTGGTTGTGAACGATGCTTTTCAAGTGGACAATAATTGAGAAGTTACCACCTTTGTGGAAGGACTTCAAAGGACGTTGAATTTCTTCTGATTAAATTTTGTAACATTTCTTCTTGAAAATAAGCCTCAAACATTCAAAAAAATAATATCGTCTGCGTACTTATCCTTTTTTGGAAAGAGGCAGCCAATAGTGAGATTGATTCAATCTTGAGCAACCATACTTGGGAATTGGTTGATCTTCCATCAGAAAATAAACCTTTAGGTTCAAAATGGATCTTCAAAAGAAAAATGAAAGTTGATGGTACTACTGAAAATACAAGGCAAGACTTGTTGTCAAAGGCTTTAGACAAAAAGAAGGCCTTGATTATTTCAAAACATACTTTCTAGTAACAAGGCTAACATCCATTTGGATATTGGTTGCATTAGCGGGTTATATGATTTTGAAATCCATCAAATGGATGAAAAAACAACTTTTTTAAATGGAGAATTGGAGGAAGAAATTTAAATGGAACAACCCGAGGGTTTTGTGGTTCCTAGTAAAGAAAGGAAAGTGTGAAAACTTATTAAGTCACTTTATGGACTAAAACAACCACCCAAACAGTGGCATGCAAAGTTTGACCAAATCATGTTGGCAAATGGATTCAACATAAATGAGTGTGATAAATGTGTTTGCATTAAATACACTTCAAATCACAAAGTCATTGTTTGTTTGTATGTGGATGACATGTTGATCACTAGTAGAGACATTTCTGACATAAATGCTACGAAAAGAATGCTTGAAAGTAAAATTGATATGAAATACCTTGGAGTTGCTAATGTGATTTTAAGGATAAGAATTCATAAAACTCCACAAGGGTTGGCATTGTCACGGTCTCATTACATTGAAAAGGTATTTGACAAGTTCAAGTAGTTGGATTTCAATACTGTCAAGACTCCATTAGATGTGAGTTTTGCACTTCAAAAGAATGAAGGTGAAAGTAACTCACAGTTGGATTATGCAAGACTGTTGGAAAATTTGATGTATATCATGAATTGTACACAACCAGATATAGCATGTGCTACTAGTAAATTGAGTCGGTACACGAGTAATCCCAATCAAACTCATTGAATGGCAATGAAAAGAGTTTTAGGGTATCTAAAACATACTCAAGACTATGCTTTGCATTATAATAAATATCCTGCAGTAATTGAAGGATATAGAGATGCAAATTGGATCACCGGATCAAATGAAGTAAAATCCATGAGTGGATATGTATTTACTCATGGTGGAGGAGCAGTCTCTTGGAAATCATCCAAATAGACATGTATTGTCCTCTCTACAATGGAATATAAATTTATCGCATTAGATGAAGTCGGTGAAGAAGATGAATGGCTCCGAAATTTCTTGAAAGATATTCTTTATTATCCCAAACATGTGGCACCAGTATGCATATATTGTGATAGCCAAGCTGCAATAGGTAGGGCAGGCAGCATGATGTATAACGGTAAATCTCATGAAATTATCACGATTGACTATGTGAATTCAAAGGATAATGTGTCGGATCCACTAACAAAAGGCCTAACTAGAGAAGGAGTTGAGATATCATCAAAGGGAATGGGTTTACAGCCTAGGACAAGTCATCACGGCGGTAAGCGGACTGGAGATCCCAAGAGCTAGGTTCAAAGAGATAAAACAAAGTTGTGACTGACGGTTCAACATTATCAATTAACTCAACCCATTCTTATGATGAAAACAATGTTCAGGAAATAAGGATAAAGCTTATAGATTGGAGCTTTTTAATGGTTTTTAAGTTTGGTAGGTATAACCAAATAGTTTGATCTATAAGATTAAAACATTTAGAAATCACCAACGTGAGGGTGAAGTAGAAGACGCTTCAAGGAAAGTTTATGAAACCAGGTTGTGTTCATGAAATCAGGTAGTAAAGGTCTATTCTCTAAGCCCTCATGAAACCAAGTTGTGTTCATGGATGAAACGAACAAAACCATGAGAACCATAAATGGTAAAATATTGGTTGTGTGACTTGTGTTGTCTAGGTGTACATTAAAGTTTGACGGTTCAAAGATATCGCATTGTAATGACCCTCCCGATCATTTCCCTCATTTTTTTGTACTATGGGCATTTAGAGCTTTTTCTATAACTGCCCCAAGTTATTTGTCACTTGCTGGGACTGACAGTTCGATTTTCGGACAGTTCGTTTGAAAATCTCATTATTGTCAAGCGTATTGTGAAATATTTAAATTAAATTAGAATTTGGTAAAAAGAGATAGTTAATTACCTTTCGAAAATGTTTTTGATATTTATAAAATTCTTTAGTTATGATATATCTATACTACTTTATAATAGTTTTATAACCTATTAATATTTTAAGTGGAGATAGTAAACCTAGATATGTTAAAATAATATTATTATTTTATGGAGGTTTTATTCAAAATAATTTTCTATTAATTATGGTATATTCAAAATGTTGTATTTATTTTACCATGAGCCTATGCAATATCCGGGTACCTATGTAGGGATATAATCCACATGGGAGTGAAAGAAGTGGTACAACAATTTTTGAAATAAGTGAGGAATTGCCACTTGTCAACTAGGACTAGTTGATTAGTGTAAGTACATGCACTTAGTGAATTCTTTTCAAAGATCAATATGTATAAAGCACTTAGACATTCTTTGAATTCATTTTCAGCATGCATTTCTTTTACAAAGCGTTTTACCAACATCTACATATATATATATATATATATATATATATATTTGTTTCTGTCCCTTCATGTTAAAGAGCATGTAGGATCTTGTTAGGATATTTGATCACTGCAAAGAAATTGATTATCTACATCAATTTATTCAAGCTTAGGGATCGTGTGGTTGATAGTATAGCGTTTTTAGATCGTAAGTTTTTCGATCAATTTTAGCTTAAAGTCGCATATTTGAATTGTTATTTGGCGGGGTTGATGTTGGTGCTGTTTTAGAGCTATTTGAGCTCGAATTTAGGTATATCACTTATGACTATCGTCCACTGAGCTATTTGGGACACTGTGACGATTTTGATTTCGCGATTTCGTAAGCGGGCTCCACACGGAATTTTTGGTCATTTTCCGACCGGAGCAATATGGGTATCAATAGTCTTGTTTTGATGTATAGTTTACTGCTTTGATAGCAAGGAATAGTCTGAGGCCTCTCATAAAGGGAAGACTCCTATTTAGCAGGCTTTGGCAGGTGTTCGGCGGCGTCCAGGTAGGTTAGGCTTACCTTATACCTAGACTAAGTTTATTTATAGTATTTGTATGCAATTGTGCTAGTGTTTGGGCTGATAGTTGTAGATTGGCGTTGGCTTGCATGATAAGGTTTTTTGGGTCGCTTAGGGCCCTGTTCGGGTATGTTCCGGGTCCGTTATCCTCGTGGTGTGCCAAAGATGACCTTTATAAGGTTATTTAATATTGTACTACTATTATTAGGGGGTTGGCGAACCCTAGTTTAGACTAGGATAGGTTTAGCCCATACTTGGTTTTGACACCCCGTAGTGGGCCCCGCTACTCTTCACAGTCGACATAGTTAACTTTAAATATTTTTGGGCTTAGCTAAGCCCTGAGATACACTTTTAGAATAATATTTGGCTTGGTTTACCCTAGTTATGACCCTTTTAACCTGTTTGGCCTGTTTGACCTCAGATAGCATAGCACCTGACCAGGATTGTTAGCCTTGACCTTTTATTGGGACCTACCATGATATAGTACACTTAAGATACTCAATTTTTCATGTATATCACCTAGTAGTAGTTGTTGACCTCAGAGGACCCAGGGATTGGCCTGGTAATGCCCTATAGGTTAGCTCCTTTACGTATATTTTGGGTTCGGCCTGCGATCGGTATGTCCCCGTTTACTTATATTTGTGAGGATACTGGCACTATTCTGGCACTTGGTTATGATGACTCTGGGAGACTGACTATTATGAGTTTCGATTTGAGTCCGGTCACTGATTCAGATATGATAGTTACTGACTATTATGAGTTTTGATTTGAGTCCGGCTACTGATTTAGATATGATGGTTACTGATTATTATGAGTTTTGATTTGAGTCCGGCCACTGATTCAGATATGATGGTTACTGATTATTATGAGTTTTGGTTCGAGTCCAGCTACTGATTGTGATACTATTCGAGAGCTTTGGTACTGGGTACCGTGGTTCTGATATTGTGATTCACTGAGTTTCGATTCCATTGCGGCATTTGGCTATGAGTTCTGAGATATACTATATATGTGGCCTCTCATTACTACCTATTGTGACCGATTCGAATATGGCGTCTGGCCTTTTGTTATTACCCATTGGTGCCGGTTCAAGTCTGGTACACCCCTGGATGGTTACTACGGTTACTAGATACTGATTCTGCCACAGGTTACTTATGATTTTGCATTTGCTTTTCTTGTATGTTCCACCGGCTTATGGGGGCATGGGGTTATTGTTTTCTTCAGTGTGCCTTATGGGCTTATGGGGGCCCAGTTAGGTATGTTTGACTTGTTTGTTTATTTCTGTATTTAATTATAGTTATGTATCGCCTCTACTTATTTTCTTATTGTATTTGCACAGCTCGGTAGCTATTTATCTTCTGTCATTCTTACCCCGAGTTTAGCATGTACCCCCGCCTTTTAGTTATGTCTATGCTGTATTGAGCTCAGTCGGTCGATGATACCTACTGAGTACTTATTGCCCAGTACTCATACTACACTTCTACATCTTTTTACTCGATGTAGATCCGGGTACCAGCCGTCGACATTGACGTGATCCTCCTTCCTCATCACTGATCAGGAGAAGGGTGAGCTTGTTGTCGTCCGAGGCTGATCCTACTTAATCTACTCATGTATCGTCTTTTGTACTCGAGATTGTTGTATATGTAGTGTATATTTGGTTTATGTTTATTACTCTGACTGTGTTAGTTGTGGCTCTAGTACCGACCTTACCAGGTCTTAGGAGGGGTTTATCTATATACATTGTCCTCTTCCTCTTCTGTCTTAGCATGTGTATATTGTACATTAGTTCTTATGCTTTCTATTTTCATCTATTATTGTTGTTATGCCTTCTTCATCTCACTTTCTTTTGGTTTCTACCTCTTAGCCCGTTGTTTGCCGCTCTGGGCTATGGCTTGGCTTGCCTATTGGTGGATTACGATAAATGCCATCATGACTCAAAAAATTGGGTCGTGACACCTTGGTATCAGAAGCCAGGTTCACCAGTATTATTGGTACAAGAGTCAATATTTAGTAGAGTCCCGCGGATCAGTATGGAGGTGTCTATATCTTATCTTCGGGAGGCTACAGAATATTTTTTAGGAAAAATATCATCTTTTTGATTCATCTCCGTGTGTTGGGTATGAGTTGGTCTCTAAAATTTATTTGGGTCACTCTTTCATAGATGGCTAAGACGTGAGGAGCGGCAGTCGGGGATTAGGACCCTGTTATAACCCGCTGCTAGAGCTCTAGTTAGGGGCATGTTATAAGTGTAGGGTTGTTGGTCACTTCGCCCATGAGTGTCCCCGACGTGGGATGATTGAGCCTTCAGTTCAGACTGCACAACCAATCAAAGCAGTACTGCCTCTAGCTAGGAGTGGTGCACAGGGTTCCAGAGGTGGTCCTTAGGGAGGTAGGACAGGTGGTCAGGTAGGCACCCAGTTCGGTAGCAAACAAGGCCGTTTGTATGCTATACCGTGTAGGATAGAGGCTGAGGCTTCGGATGTTGTGATCACAGGTACGATTCATGTATGCCATCAGCTAGTTTCTTCTTTGATTGATCCCAGTTCCACATTTTCATATGTTTCAACTTTGTATACACCGCGGTTGGGTTTATGTTCTGAGTCTTTATTTATGCCATTGAGTGTAGCTACTCCCGAGGGTTATTCTTTAGTAGTGGATAGGGTATATAGATCTGTTTAGTGATTGTTTCGGGGTTTGATACTCAGGTTGATCTGATTATGTTAGACATGGTAGATTTTGATTTGACTCTAGGCATGGACTGGTTGTCTTCCTATCATGCGGTCTTGGATTGCGTTGCCATGAACGTTACCTTAGCCATGACAGGCATACCTCCGGTTGGGTGGCAGATTTCTACTAGCCACGCACCAACAGGGATTATTTCATACATTCGAGCTAGGAGACTGACATCTAGGGGGTTGTGAGACATTCCTAGCTTATGTTCGGGATGTTAGTGCTGAAAGTCTTTTGCTTGACTAGTGCTGAAAGTCTTTTCCTTGACTCTGTTCCTGTTGTTCGTGAGTTCCCAATGTTTTTCCCTACTGACCTACCTGGCCTTCCTTCTGAGCATGATATAGAGTTTGTTGTTAACCTCTAGACGGACATCCGACCTATTTCTATGGCTCTTTATCGCATGGCTCCTGCCGAGCTGAAGGAGCTAAATAATCAGCTTCAGGATCTTCTGGGTAAGGGTTCTATCAGATCGGGCGTGATATGCAGACTCAACATCCCTACCTATTTGAGCCTTGAGGTACTTCCTTATCCTTTACTTTTGCGGATTAAAGGCCTTTTAGTAGTGGATGATGTAATGACCCTCCCGATCATTTTCCTCATTTTTGTGCGTTCTCGGTGTTTAGAGCTTTTCTATAACTGCCCAAATTATTTGTGACTTTTTGGGACTGACAGTTCGATTTTCAGGCTGTTCGTTTGAGAATTTCATTAATGCCAAACGTATTGTGAAATATTTAAATTAAATTAGAATTTGGTAAAAAGATATAGTTAATTACCTATCGAAAATGTTTTTGATATTTATAAAATTCTTTTGTTATGATAGATCTATACTACTTTATAATAGTTTTATAACCTACTAATATTTTAAGCGGCAATAATAAATCTAGATATGTTAAAATAATATTATTATTTTATGGAGGTTTTATTCAAAATAATTTTCTATTAATTATGGTATAGTCAAACTGTTGTATATATTTTTCCATGATCGTATGCAATATTCAAGTACCTATGTAATAGGGATATAATCCACGTGGGAGTGGATAAAGTGGTACAACAATTTTTGAAATAGGTGAGGAATTGCCACTTGTCAACTAGGACTAGTTGATTCCAATGAAAATTTTCCATAATTTGATTCGAACCAAAACTCATAATAGTCAGTAACCATCATATTTGAATCAGTGGCCGGACTCGAACCAGAACTCATAATAGTCAGTCTCCCAGAGTCATCATAACCAAGTGCCAGAATAGTGTCATTATCCACACAAATACAATTAAATGGGGACATACCAGCCCAGGTTGAACCCAAAATATAAGTGCAGGAGCTAACCCATAGGGCATTACTAGGACAATCCCTGGGTCCTCCGAGGTCAACAACTACTACTAGGCGATATACATGCCAAATCGAGTATCTCAAGTGTACCATAGCAAGGTGGTTCCCAATACTAGGTCAAGGCTAACAATCCCGATCAGGTGCTATACTATCTGAGGTCAATCGGGCCAAATGGGTTAAAAGGATCATAACTGGGGTAAGCCAACCAAAATATTATCCTAAAAGAGTATCTCAGGGTTTAGCTAACCTCAACAATGTTTAAAGTTAACTAAGTCGACTATGAAGAGTAGCGGGGCCTAGTACGAGGTCCCCAAACTAAGTCTAGGCTAAACCTATCCGAGTCTGGACTAGGGCACCTCAACCCCCTACTAATAAAATAGTACAACATTAACCAACCCTATAAAGGTCATCTTTGGCCCACCATGAGGATAACGGGCTCGAAACATACCCGAACAGTTCCCTAACCGGCTAAAAAAGCCTAATCATAGCAAGCCAACGCCAATCTACAACTACTAGATCAAATAGCATGCAAATACTATAAATAAACTCATTCTAGGTATAAGGTAACCCTAGCCTACCTGAACGCCGCCGAACGCCTGGCAAAGCCTGTTAAATAGAAGTCTTTACCTTTCGAGAGGCTTCAGACTGCTGCCACACTATCAAAGTAGTAAAATATACATCAAAATAAGACTATTGATACCCTTATTGCTCAGGTTGAAAAACGACCCAAAATCCCACATAGGGCCCACTTACAAAATCGCAAAACCTAAACCGTCACAGTGTCCCAAGTAGCTCAGTGGCCAATAGTCACAAGAGATATACCCAAATTCTAGCTCAAAATAGCTCTAAAACAACACTAACATCAACTCCGCCAAATAACAATTCAAATATGCGACTTTAAGCTAAAATTGACCAAACAACATACGATATAAAAGACACTATACTATCAACCACGCGATCCCCGAGCGTGAGTAACTTGATGTAGATAATCAATTTCTTTGCAGTGATCAAATATCCTAACAAGGTCCTACATGCTCTTTAACGTGAAAGGACAGGAACATATATATATATATATATATAGATGCAGATGTTGGTGAAGTGCTTTGTAAAAGAAATGCATGCTAAAAATGAATTTAAAGAATATCTAAGTGTTTTATACATATTGATCTTTAAAAAGAATCCACTAAGTGCATGTACTTACACTAATCAACTAGTCCTAGTTGACAAGTGGCAATTCCTCACCTATTTCAAAAATTATTGTACCAATGCATCCACTCCCACGTGGATTATATCCCTATTGCATAGGTTCATGGTAAAATAAATACAACATTTTTAATATACCATAATTAATAGAAAATTATTTCGAATAAAACCTCCATAAGATACTAATATTATTTTAACATATCTAGATTTACTATCTCCGCTTAAAATATTAATATGTTATAAAATAAAGCAATATAGATATATCATAACTAAAGAATTTTATAAATATCAAAAAAAAAAATCGAAAGGTAATTAAATATATCTTTTTACCAAATTCTAATTTAATTTAAATATTTCATAATATGCTCGACATTAATTAAATTCTCAAACGAACTGATTAAAATTGAACTGCCAGTCCCAGCAAGTCTCAAATAATTTGGGGCAGTTATAGAAAAGCTCTAAACACCAAGAACGCACAAAAATGAGTGAAATGATCGGGAAGGTCATTACATCATCCACTACTAAAAGGACTTTCGTCCGTGAAAGTAAAGGATAAGGAAGTACCTGAAGGCTCAAACAGGTTGGGATGTTGGATTCGCATTTCACGCCCAGTCTGATAGAACCCTTACCCAGAAGATCCTGAAGCTGACTATTTAGCTCCTTTAGCTCAGCAGGAGCCATAGAAATAGGTTGGGTGCCCGGACCGAGGTTAACAACAAACTCTATATCACACTCAGGAGGAAGGCCCGTAGGTCAGTTGGGAAGAACATCGGGAACTCAGGAACTACAGGAACAAAGTCAAGCGAAGGAATTTTAGCACTAACATCCCGAACATAAGCTAGGAATGTCTCACAACCCCCTCGATATCAGTCTCCTAGTTCGAAGGAAAGAAATACTCCCCGTTGGTGCGTGACTAGTTGAACCCTGCCACACAACCGGGGGTATGTCAGGCATGACTAAGGTAACGGTCATGGTAAAGCAATACAAGACCGCATGATAGAAAGACAACCAGATGGGCCTAGAGTTAAATCAAAATCTACCATGTCTAACACAATCAGATCAACCTTAGTATCAAACCCCGGAACAGTCACCAAACAGAACTATATACCCAATCCACTACTAAAGAATAACCTACAGGTGTAGTTACATGCAATGACACTAATAAAGACTCTGAACATAAAACCAATTGTGATACATAAAACCAACTGTGATGCATAATAAGCAGAAACATATGAAAATGTGGAACCGGGATCAATCAAAGCATAAGCTAACTGATGGCATACGGAAATCGTACCTGTGATCACATCATCCAAAGCTTCAGCCTCCGATTTACCCGGTATAACATACAAACGGCCTTGTCTGCTACCGAACTGGGTGACTTCCTGACCACCTATCCTACCTCCCTGAGGACCACCTCTGGAACCCTGTGTACCACTCCTAGCTTGAGGCGGTACTACTCTGATTGGTTTTGCATTCTAAACTAAAGGCTCAATCATTCTACGTCGGGGACACTCACGGGCGAAGTGACCAACAACCCCACACTCATAACATGCCCCTAACTGGAGCTCTAGCTGTAGGCTCGGGGTCCTGATCCCCGGCTGTCGCTCCTCACGTCCTAGCCATTTGCGAAAGAGTGACCCAAATAAAGTCTAGAGACCAACTCAAACCCAACACACGGAGATGAATCAAAAAGATGATATTTTTCATAAAAAATGTTTTGTAGCCTCCTGAAGATAAGATACAGACATTTTCGTACCGATCCGCGGGACTACTAAACATTGGCTCTTGTACCAACAATACCAGTGAACCCGGATCTGATACCAAACTGTCATGACCCAATATTTCGAGTCATGATGGCATCTACCGTAACCCACCAATAGGCAAGCCAAGCCATAGCCCGGAGCGGCAAGCAGCAGGCTAAGAGGTAGAAACCAGAAGAAACTGAGATGAAGAAGGCATAATAACAATAATAGATGAAAATAGAAAGCATAAGAACTAACGTACAATACATACATGCTAAGACAGAAGAGGAAGAGGACAATGTATATGACCTGGTAAGGTCGTTACTAGAGCCACAACTAACACCGGCAGAGTACTAGATAGAAACCAAATATAAATAACATATATAACAGTCTCGAGTACAAAAAACTATACAAGAGTAGATGAAGTAGGATCAGCCTCGGACGGCAACAAGCTCACCCTTCTTCGGATCAGTGCTGAGGAAGGAGGATCACGTCAATGCCGACGGCTAGGGCTCGGATCTGTATTGGGGGGAAAAATGCAGAAGTGTAGCATGAGTACCCGACAACGGGTACTCAGTAGGCGCGTCATCAACCGACTGAGCTCAATATAGCATAAACATAACAAAAATGCGAGGGTGCATGTTAAGCCTGGGGTAAGAATGATAGAAGATAAATGGCTATCGAGCTGTGTAAATGCAATAAGGAAATAACTAAAGGCGATACAGAACAATAAGTAAATGCAGAAATAAACAGATAAGTCAAACATAAACTAACTGGGGCCCCATAAGCCCAGAAGGCATACTGAAGAAAATAATAACCCAACTGTACCCCCACAAGCCGGTGGGACACACAAGAAAAGTAAATGCAGAACCGTCAGTAACCTGTGGCCGAACAAGTATCCAGAAACCATAGTAACCATCTAGGGGTGTACCGGGCTTGAACCGGCACCAATGGATAATAACAAGAGGCCAGACGCCAGATTTGAACTGGTCACAGTGGGTAGAACAAGAGGCCACATATATAGTATATCTCAGAATTCATAGCCAAATGCCGGACTCAAACCGAAACTTAGTGAATCACAATATCAGAACCACGATACCCAGTACCAAAACTCTCAAAAAGTATCGCAATACGTAGCCAGACTTGAACCAGAACTCATAATAATCAGTAACCATCATACCTGAATCAGTGACTGGACTCGAACCGAAACTCATAATAATCAGTAACCATCATATTTGAATCAGTGGCTGGACTCGAACCGAAACTCATAATAGTCAGTAACCATCATATCTGAATCAGTGACCGGACTTAAACCAGAACTCATAATAGTCAGTCTCCCAGAGTCATCATAACTAAGTGCCAGAATAGTGCCAGTATCCTCACAAATACAAGTATACGGGGACATACCTGCCGCAGGCCGAACCCAAAATATAAGTAAAGGAGCTAACCCATAGGGCATTACCAGGCCAATCCCTGGGTCCTCCAAGGTCAACAACTACTACTAGGCGATATACATGATAAATTGAGTATCTCAAGTGTACTATATCAAGGCAGGTTCCAATTAAAGATCAAGGCTAACAATCTCGGTTAGGTGCTATGTTATCTGAGGTCAAATGGGCCAAACAGGTTAAAAGGGTCATAACTGGGGTAAACCAACCCAAATATTTTTCTAAAAGTGTATCTCAGGGATTAGCTAAGCCCAACAATGTTTAAAGTTAACTATGTCGACTGTGAATAGTAGCGGGATCCACTACGGGGTCCCGAAACCAAGTCTGGGCTAAACCTATCCGAGTTTGGACTAGGGTTCCCCAACCCCCTACTAATAGTAGTACAACATAACCAACCCTATAAAGGTCATCTTTGACACACCACGAGGATAACGGGCCCGGAACATACCCGAACAGGGCTCTAACTGGCCCAAAAGGCCTAATCATAGCAAGTCAACACCAATCTATAGCTACCAGCCCAAACACTAGCACAATAGAATTCAAAGACTATAAATAAACTCAGTCCAGGTATAAGGTAAGCCTAGCCTACCTGAACGCCGTCGAACGTTTGTCGAAACCTGCTAAATAGGAGTTTTCCCCTTCCGAGAGGCCTCAGACTGTTGCCACGCTAACAAAGTAGTAAACTATACATCAAAATAATACTATTGATACCCATATTGCTCAAGTCAAAAAATGACAAAAAATCCCGCGTGGGGCCCGCTTACGAAATCCGAAACCAAAATCGTCACAGCATCCCAAGCGGCCAAAAATCACAAGAGATATACCCAAATTCGAGCTCAAAATAGCTCTTAAATAGCACCAACATCAACCCCACCAAATAACAATTCAAATATGCGACTTTAAGCTAAAATTGACAGGAAAAACATATGATATAAAGACGCTATACTATCAACCACGCTATCCCTGAGCTTGAATAACTTGATGTTGATAATCAATTTCTTTGCAGTGATCAAATATCCTAACAAGATCCTACATTTTTTTTAACGTGAAGGAACGGAAACATATATATAGAGAGAGAGAGAGAGAAAGAGATGTTGGTAAAGTGCTTTGTAAAAGAAATGAATGCCAAAAATGAATTCAATACTACAATTATCATGATTCAAAGAAAGTAAAGTGTCTATAGTCATTGTGGTCGACTATTAGCTATCCACATCATTAGGATAAGATCATTGACGCAATTCTCGCTCTCAAGATGCCATGTCCGTATGGTTACTAACCAAAAATATTAATACTTTTAGGGTCTTGATAACATATTTCGGTATAAGACTTGGTTTTTCTAGCCATCAAATGACAAAGAAATATTATGCAATAACCCTTCGCAGGATGGAAACACTTCAAACAAAAATGAGCCGACAAATCCGAAGTCAAGCTGATCTCTTGCAAATTAGATAATGCTACCAAAAAGACTGGCATGTATGAACTTGGATACCTTCAACATATCGGCATAGTCATTTCTTGTGAAGTTTCAAATAATTCGCAAGAAGTCAACCACGTGAAAAAAAAATTGTTTCACGAATACTTCAAGTCTTGTCTTTAAAGGTTCGACAAATCATGCACCTCAACGAGCCCTTGAAGCAGGGGGCATTTGTAGACAGTGAAATTTTATGGACAAATACATATTAAATTTGGATTAAATCTTATTTTCATGATTTGTTGACCAAGTCAAATTATTGTTTAATAAAATTGGATTGAGTTGTAAGTTAAAATTATATAACTTAAATGAAGTCCAATTACATTTGGGTCAGTCTGTTAAGTTAAAAAGACGAGCCCAACTCATGCTCTTCAAGCCCAAGGTTCGTTAAGGTTACCTGGAGACCAAAATACCCCCAAGCCCTATCACACACCTATATCTTTGGGTCTTGACCAAAGAAAAAAGAGAAAAAAATACATAAACACATAAAGAGAAGCTCTCCTCTTCATTGGTGATCCGCATGTCTTTGCATTTCAAGAAGTCTTCGTCTCCAAGTGGTGAGCCGCAAGTTTCCATACCTCCACGATTGTGAACAAAGTTTAGCTCCATAATTCATGGTGAAATCCAAACAAATATCGCATCGATTCAAGAACAAGTTGAAGAACGTGAGGAGAAGAATCAGAGGATTACATCTTTTATTTAAGATTTTATAAAGATTGTAACTCCGTGTGTTATACCTCATTTTAACCAAGGTAAAATGGTGTACAACTTATTGGTGATGCTTATGCCAATTTAAAAGACCTAAATTTTTTTAAGGTAGATTAGGATACCTATTTTTTAGCTAAGATGATGCTCAATTAACTCTAAATTAAGGTCTGCTTAACTTATGTAATTATAGGTAAGGGTTCTAGATATCCTAAAGGGAAGGAGTTAAGCACCCTAAAGGATCCGCTAAATAAAGTTAACCGGCCAAACTTAGGTTGATAAAGAAAATTAAAATTATATTAAGAAAGATATAAGTAAGGTATTAAAAATATACATATCTTTTTTTTAAAAGATAATATATGCTAATTATTTATAAGAAAGGATTAGAAAAACTTTAGAGAAAAAAAAAACCTCGTTATAAAATCTACTTTTCGAAAATAACCGAAGATAACTTTTATAAGTCCTCTTAAAATAATGCAATCCTATTGTTGTCAAAAAAAAAAAAGTTATTTCATATCATTTCTTTTAAAAATATGCAAAGCTTCTAATTAATACTTTAAACAAAGGTCTAGACTAAAAAAAAAAAAAAATTACATTTCCTTTATTCTTAAAAAATGACTCCTTTGCTTCTTTTTGTTTTGTTTTGTAAATCAAGTTTTAAAATAAATGTAAATAGGATGGTAATTATCCTACACTAAATGAATCATTAAAAAACAATTATTAAGATCTAATTGTTTACATCTCTAAAGACTTGAAATTTATTTTTTATAAAGAAAGGCTCATATTAAAAAATGTATTTGAAATCCTAAAAATGTCTTGCGGAATCAAATTGGCAAAACCACCATCTTTTATTTAAATTGATGAGAAATGAAATTGATTAACCATATCCACTACTAAAAAAAACAGGAAAACCGACCACAAAAAACCGACCACGCCTTGTGGTCGCAAAAAACCGACCACATGTGGTCGGTTTTTCATTAAATTTTTAATTATTTTTTTTAAATCAAAAACCGACCACAAGTGGTCGGTTTTTGTATTTTATAATTACGGAAAAAATATAATTTCATAAAACCGACCACATGTGGTCGCTAATAATAAAAAATAAATAAAATAATTATTTTAAAATTCATCTTAAATTTTTACACAAAATATATTATAATTTTTTTTTTAGTTTAGAAAAACCGACCACTTGTGGTCGGTTTTGGATTAAAAAAATAAAAAAATATTTATCAAAAACCGACCACATGTGGTCGGTTTTTGATTAAAAAAAGATTTTATGAAAACCGACCACTTGTGGTCGGTTTTGTTAAAAAATATTAACAATAAATCAAGAAATATCAAATATATTAAATAAAATACCTAAATAACATAAAACATAATCCATTTTTTTTACTTACGTTTTAATAAAATAAATATATTGTCCATCGGGTATATAACGTAGTAGTCAAAAGCTAATTGAATGTATACAAGTATATTGAATACGTTGATATCATACGTGAAATGAATTAAGAAAAACTTATCACTTGTGGTTGCTTTTTATAAAAAATATTAAAAATAAATTAAGAAATATTAAATATATTAAATAAAATTAATAAATAACATAAAAAACAATCTTTATTTTTTACTTACGTTTCAATCAAATAAAAATATTTTTTCCATCGAGTGTGTGTATATATACATATATATATATATATATATATATATGTATAAGCGTCTTTTGCGTGTAGTTATTTACGTAGTAGTCAAAAGTTAATTGAATGTATACAACTATATTGAATATGTTGATGATATCACACGATTGAGGTAATTATAATATATTGTTGGAGTTATAATAATGTAAAGTAAATAATCGATAATTAATTAGAGTATAAGGAATACGTTGTATTATGGGGTAATATACTCGTGCATGTGATCTATATTTCGTGTAGTGATGTATGTAGTAGTCAAAAGCTAATTGAATCCTTCTAAGTATATTGAATACGTTGATATCATACGACCAAGGTAATAATATAATGTTGAACTTATAATAACGTAAGCTAAACTAACTGATAATTCATCAGAGTATATATGAAATACGTTGTATTACGGGGTAATATACTCGTGTATGTGATGTATATATAGTATGTATTTAGAACCTGATAGTCGATAGAGTGTGTGTGTATATATATATATATCTCATGTATTGATATATGTAGTAGTCAAAAGCAATTTAAGTGAATCTATCCAAGTATTTTGAATAACACGTTGATATCACAAGATCGGTGTAAAAATAATATATATATATATATATATATATATACTGTTGAAGTTATAATAACGTAAGCTAAATTAATCGATAATTCATCATAGTATATATGGAATTCGTTGTATTACGGGGTAATATACTCATGTATATAATGTATACAGTACGTACTTTGAACCTGAAAGTCGATAGAGTGTATCTCGTGTAGTGATGTACGTAATAGTCAAAAGCAAGCTAACTGAATCTATCCAAGTAGTTTGAATAATACGTTGATATCATACGATTCACATACTAACATATATACTATTGAAGTTATAAAAATGTCAGCTAATTAATCGATAATTCATCAGAGTATATATACTCGTTTATGTAATGTATACAGTACGTATGTTGAACCTCATCTAGTCATTCGATATGTATGTATATACGTATATCTCGTGTAGTGATATATATACGTAGTAGTCAAAAGCAAGCTAACCGAATCTATCTAAGTATTTTGAATAACACATTGATAGCATACGATCGACGTAATAATATACTTTTGAAGTTATAATAAAGTAAGCTAATTAATCGATAATTCATCAGATTATATATAAAATACGCTGTATTACGAGGTATATAATTCATATTCAAAAGCTAACTAACCAAAAATTCATCCTAATATACGAAATACATTGATATTATTATACAATTGAGGAAATATACTACTTGTGTATGACGATGAATTAATTAATTAGCAGATTTATATACATCGTATTAATTTTTTTTGTATTTGTTATGAATATAATACGATTTATTCGTAAAATATTTATTTGATTTTATTAAACCAAGAAGCTCAGGGTTAAATCGATTATTAATTTGTTTCGAATGTTGATTTAATTTGGTCGATCTATTAAATTTGGGTAGTAATCAAAATCAAATTGGTCATAGTAAAAATTAAATTCGCCAATTGTTTTTTTGATTTGGTCTATAATTTAAATGACAATGGTTAAATAATCTAATTGGTCATTCTATATTTTAATACTCTTCCTTTTTATTTTAATAACCTACTCTACCCTTACCCATCCCTTTAAATCAATAGAAGCCCAATCCTTTAATAAGCCCAAATCAGACCGACCCGGTCCATCCCACACCCTTATATCCCCTTTTCTCCTTCACACAAACACACCACACCAGATTTTTTACTCCCAAAACCCAAAAATTGATCCCAAAACCCGATAGCTCCATTTTTGTACCAAAAACCGAAAACCCGATAACCCCAATTCCTCTTTGTCATCGATTTTGTACATATACACGTATGGGAGGTGCGAAATTCGTGTAGAAAATCCATTTTCCTCACAAATCCGAAAGTACCAAAATTCCCAAATTTCAATTTCAATTTCAATTTTTTTCGTACAAGAGTAGTGCGATTCCAGCTCATTCAAGGATTTCGTGGTGGCAAGGATTTCGACGAAGCTCATAGTTCCATTTTGCGGCTCTAAGAAAGGTAAACACCACCTCTTTTATTTTTAGCTACCTTTAAGATTTCGTTTCGTAGTGTAGATTTTCTATTGTCGTGTAGATATAGTTATTTTGTAGCTGTCGGAATGTCACATTAGGTGAGAATGCTGGGATTATTTGCTGTAGAAGGCTATGAAGGCCGTAGGATTTTGTGTTGAAACGTGTATTAGTGACTTTATGAGACAGTTTGTATCTTTACTGTAAAGTTGTTGTGATAATGAGAAAGTTTGTATTTTTTCACATTAGGTGATAATGAGAAAGTTTGTGATAGTAAGTTGAAATGTGTAATTGTTACTTGAAAATGTGTATTAGTTGCTTGGAAACAGTTATGTGTAGTAAGTTGAAATTTGTTTTAGTTAATTAAAAATGGTTAAGTTTAGTATGTTGAAATGTGTATTAGTGACTTGAAAGTGTGTATTAGTTGCTTGGAAACGGTTAAGTGTGGTAACTTGAAATTTGTTTTAGTGACTTGAAAATGATTAAGTGTAGTAAGTTGAAAATGTGTATTAGTGTCATGAAAATGTGTATTAGTTGCTTGGAAACGGTTAAGTGTACTAACTTGAAATTTGTTTTAGTTAATTAAAAATGGTTAAGTGTAGTAAGTTGAAATGTGTATTTGTTATTTGAAAATGTGTATTAGTTGCTTGGAAACAGTTATGTGTAGTAAGTTGAAATTTGTTTTAGTTAATTAAAAATGGTTAATTTTAGTATGTTGAAATGTGTATTAGTGACTTGAAAATGTGTATTAGTTGCTTGGAAACGGTTAAGTGTGGTAACTTGAAATTTGTTTTAGTTAATTAAAAATGGTTAAGTGTAGTATGTTGAAATGTGTATTACTGACTAGAAAATGTGTATTAGTTGCTTGGAAACGGTTAAGTGTGGTAACTTGAAATTTGTTTTAGTGACTTGAAAATGGTTAAGTTTAGTATGTTGAAATGTGTATTAGTGACTTGAAAATGTGTATTAGTTGCTTGGAAACGGTTAAGTGTGGTAACTTGAAATTTGTTTTAGTGACTTGAAAATGGTTAAGTGTAGTAAGTTGAAATGTGTATTAGTGTCTTGAAAATGTGTATTAGTTGCTTGGAAACGGTTATGTGTAGTAAGTTGAAATTTGTTTTAGTTAATTAAAAATGGTTAAGTGTAGTATGTTGAAATGTGTATTAGTGACTAGAAAATGTGTATTAGTTGCTTGGAAATGGTTATGTGTAGTAAGTTGAAATTTGTTTTAGTTAATTAAAAATGGTTAAGTGTAGTATGTTGAAATGTGTATTTGTGACTTGAAAATGTGTATTAGTTGCTTGGAAACGGTTAAGTGTGGTAACTTGAAATTTGTTTTAGTGACTTGAAAATGGTCAAGTGTAGTAAGTTGAAATGTGTATTAGTGTGTTGAAAATGTGTATTAGTTGCTTGGAAACGGTTATGTGTACTAAGTTGAAATTTGTTTTCGTTAATTAAAAATGGTTAAGTGTAGTATGTTGAAATGTGTATTAGTGACTAGAAAATGTGTATTAGTTGCTTGGAAACGGTTAAGTGTGGTAACTTGAAATTTGTTTTAGTGACTTGAAGTGTGGTAACTTGAAATTTGTTTTAGTGACTTGAAAATGGTCAAGTGTAGTAAGTTGAAATGTGTATTAGTGTCTTGAAATTTGTATTAGTGTCTTGAAAATGCAAATGAAAATGTTGCAGAAGCAGATTAACAGTTTTCATCAAGCTCCACAGATACTTCCTCCGTGTCCCGGTGATGCACCTCGGACTGCGAGAGGCCTAAGCTCACTTGATGATTACACTACAGATGAGGATGATGATTTTGATGATGATGATGAAGGTGGGGATGAGGAGGATGATGAGGATGACTTTTAGTTTAATTTTGATTTGTAAACTTTGATGTTTATATGTTTTGATTTTGATATTTGGATGTTTTGATTTTGATATTTGGATGCTTTGATTTTGATATTTGAATGTTTAAAGAGATTTTTAATGTTTCTAAATTGGTGGGTTGTATTGAGATGATTGAATGTTTTTGAATTGGTGGGTTGTGGAAATACAGAATATCTGCTGTAATTTTAAAAAAAAAAATTCCAGAAAAACCGACCACTTGTGATCGGTTTTTCTGGAAATTTGCAAAAAAAACCGACCACAAGTGGTCGGTTTATAAATAAAAAATATTATTTAAACATTTTTTTTAATTAAAAAAATATTATTAAATTTTTTTAACAAAAACCGACCACATGTGGTCGGTTTTCTAAAAAAATTAAAAAAAAATTTTCAAAAACCGACTACATGTGGTCGATTTTCTAAAATTATTAAAAAAAAAATTACAAAAAACTACCACATGTAGTCGGAAAAATTTTAATAAATTTTTTTAATATAAAAGAATTTTAATAAAAAAATTATTTAAAATATAATTAATATCAATTTATAAATAAATAAATATTTTTTGAAAAAAACGACCACATGTGGTCGATTTTGAAAAAGCTACCACTATTTTACCGACCACACATTGTGGTCGGTTTTTTGGTCGCAAATACAGGAAAACCGACCACTTGTGGTCGCTTTTTGTGGTCGGTTTTCCTGTTTATTTTAGTAGTGATCCAAAATTATGAAAGCCGATTTCCGAATCTAACGATAACAAGCCCGTCTACCGCAAAACTTATATTTTAACTATTTCGATATTATTAACTAGTGAGGAACTAACTTTGATTTTAAAGATAAGCCACTATTCCATATTGAAGAAGCGTTAAAGGTCTCCTAACAAACGGTCCTTTAAACTTTAAAACGTATATCTTTGCCTATCAAATTTTAGCCTTTTAACGATATAAGTTAAACATCTAAGTCTAACGATTATGCTAAATTTAAAATCTAATAGGTGAGAAGGGAACAATTAAATTTATCATCTATTTAAAAGACTTAATCAATTTCAAATACATAAAGAAACAAGCATTTATTCTAAATAATAATGTGCAACATCTTAGTAAGAGATAACAACATGTGCCTACAAAGGAAAATAAAAGCTTAGAAAGGGAAAGAGGCACTAGACTGCACGGAAACATGTAATGCATCTATTATTCGCTTCTCTGATTTGGACAGAGATGGAGTCAAGCCATGAGACTCCAAACGCGCTCCCAAGTGTACATGTGAAATAAAAAAGAAAAAGGAATTAGAAGTTACATATAATTAATCATGACAATATGTAGCACGAGCTGATAATCATGAACGAAAATGCATATAGGCAATAAAGATCAAACATCCACGTCTAAGCTGCTTATAAACAAAAGTTTTCAACAAAGAACCCACTAATTAATTTTATCATGCTCTCTATGAGAAAACTAGTTTACCTAATCATAGTTGAAACTTGCTATATAGCCGACGGAAACAACACTATTGACACATTAATCTCTTAACGTCATGATTTCTAGAATAAAAAAAAACTGAACAAGGATTGCTTGAATAAAATAAATTAATAAATACGATTTCCAAATACTATGTAGGCACAGAACAATTCATAGCCTCCAACAAATATGACAAACACATCCAGACGAGTTTGGGAAAAGAAACACTCATTTGGTAGTTATGGATATAACATACAAACATGGACAGGAACAACTAAGAACATATTAAAGATTGCTCCAAACAAAAATATCAAAGATGTGAATCAAGCAAACTCCGGTTAAGCACGGCCACCCTTAGGTGTCTTTCTTATCACCGGCAGACCTAAACACTGTGAATTATTCTATCAAGTATGATTTAATATACTGCCAACATAAAAATAAAAAGGAATTTCCTAACAACATGATTTATCAGTTCTCGTTAACCATTTTTTTACATATTGATAAACTACAGCAAACAGAGAAAACACACAGATTCAAATAGGCAGAATTTTAACAAGCAACAAAAAAAAAACTATTGAACGACTACATTTATTTCTAGAAACTGAAATGAGATGAAAGATGAGAATGATTACTGACCTTGTGTGGAGCAGTGAACTAAGGCTTTGGTCCGGATCTACTCACTACCTTGGACAACCGTCAATGGCCGGAACAAGCGAAACAAAGCTACCGTTGCGGCCAAAACCCCAAAAGCAGAGAGAGGGACACAAAGAGAGATATCAAGAGATTAACCTTTAATGCAGATGATGAATTTTAAAAGAGGATAGAGGCAGCTCCCCCTCCCCTCAAACTGGTCTCAAACATGGATATTTATAGGCAAATTTTCTAGGGTTAACACCTTCGAGCGGGAATTTCATTTGAACTTGGTCAAAACAATCTTTCAAAAAATTAAACGTTACCTTCACGTGATTTTGCAGACCTTGTCGGAAAATGTGGTGAAGCTTTTGAGATGAAGAGATTTTGATACACTTCCTAGTGTCAAGAAGGAAAAAATTGCCTGCCAGAATTAGGTGAGATAGAGACTCTTGCATGGAATGGACATACCAACTCCTGACAATAAATAGTGAGGTTTGAAATTTGCTCCAAGATGGAGATGAAGTCAAAATCGTTTCTGCCATTACAGAGAAAGAAATGGACGTGGTTTTAGGTTAAGAACGGGTCAGGGTTTTTATTTGGGTTGCTGAAAAGGTATAGGAAATGGGTCATTGTGTTGGGATGGTTTTGGACAGATTTAGGTTGTGTTTTGATAGTCTAATTGGCCCAATGGCTGAAGCATTTTGTGGAGGGCCTTTTTCCTTCTTTAAATCAATTCTTTTAAGTTTCTAATTTAATAACTAGTACAATATATACTAATAAGCTAAAAAAATAAAGTACTAATTTTCATAGCTTTCCACTAATGATTTAACATGAATATTAGATATAAAATATTGATTTATAAATAATCTAATAAGTAAAAAACTTGAAATAATGCAACGACAACAGACAAATTAAAAAAGAGGCGTAGAATAATAATACTAACTTTGATACTAAATTACTTGATTTTATTAGTAATTATAAAATGTGACAACATCAGTATAATAATAATAATAATTTTAAAAAAAATCATAACAATAATAATAAGAAATAGTGGTAAAATAATGTATTTAGTTTATTAATAATTTAGAAGCTTAGAAGAATGTAATTTGAAGAAAGGTGAGTCAAAATTGGGTGTCAACCCCGTGCATATTTTGAAATAAAATACTCTTGTTTGTCACTATGTCAACTGGCTCAGGGGTAGTGTTGACAAGAGGTGAAGAGTTACATCATTGAGCCAGTTGGCGTTACTGTTGTACCAAATGAGCTCACCGATGCTAGTATATCAGATAAGTCGATTGAGAAGTCAACTGAGACTGATGTATAAAATGAGTAGATTGAGGCTGTTACCAAGAAGAACAAGTCAGAGAAACAAAACTCCAAGGTACATTGATGACTTTGTTTGCAATGTTGTGATGGAACAATAAGAGGTCCACATGCTGAACCAAACTCTGTGAATGAAGCATTAGCTAATCCACATTGGCATATAACAATGCAAGAAGAGCCGGAATGTTGGGTTTTTTAAAAAAGATGGGGCAACAAAAAAGGGGATTAAAATGACTTTCTTTGAATTGAAATGGCTCAATAAGCTTTCAATAATTTTCTTAAGCATAGAAGGGCTTTAAATAGCCACCTTACAACAAAAATCTGCATAATTCAAAATTCAAATAAACCTAAGAAATCTCAACAACTCAAACAAACTAACAAACATTTAAAATTCAAATTCAACCTAATCTAAGCAACTTATTAGGCTAGAAATTACTGCAGTAACTAAATGTAGAACTCAACGCGGAAGCCCTCAAAGAGAACGAAACAGCGAGTCTTGTTACCAGGAAAGCAGGTATGAATGTAGTTGGCTCGAAATGGGTATTTAAAATAAAAAGGAAATCTGATGGATCATTAGAAAGGAATAAAGAACGATTAGTAGCTAAGCGTTACTAACAACATGAAGGTATAGATTTTGAAGAAACATTTAGTCCAGTTGTTAAGTCTGCAACAGTAAGGATAGTTTTACTTTTATCAGTAGCTATAAGTTTGCGCTGGCCTATAAGACAACTTGATGTTAAAAATGTATTCTTACATGGATTATTACATGAATAAGTATACTAGAATTTTTTGGGTAAATAAACAATTTATTACTAAGTAAAGAGTTATGTACAAAATCTCAAGACTAAACTTGGACATGCAACCCCAAGCAGTCAGCACCTATCGACGTAAATCAGCATTCAAGCTCTACCTACCTTCTCTGCTTTTGTTGGCAAAACTCTTAAGGTTTCTTTCCTACACCCATATATTCTTGAGCTGAAGTAACATTTAAAGGAAAAATGATCTACACTTTCATTTTCCATTTCATACAATGGACAGATCAGGTTGTCAGTCAGTCCCCCATTGAGCAAGTATATATATCTCTAGTATAGAGTTTTCCATGAAACAACATGAATAGTTAGGAATAGGATAAATGTCCATCTAGGTGTAGCTTGATTATACATGCAAATCTCCATGCTACTTTTTGAAAGACACCTCACTGTTTTTGATTGCAACTGTTAGAGAGTGTAGCCAGCTTCTTCAAGGAACTTACCAAGTGATTCTCGAAATTGCGAATCCGATACACTCCTCATTATATGAAGATATGTATACGTAGAATCCACGTTAGAGGTCTGTTTTATCATAGGGTGGATTTCCATAATATTTGCGGAGTAGGCCTAACATTCTGCTTTTCTTACATTTAACAGGAAGAACTACAGGTATGTGTCAATTCTTACATGATAACAGACCTTTCTGAATTTTGATGTCATAGTACATGTCGAAACTGATTTAACATAGAAGAATTGATACATGGATCGTGCCTTCTTCTGCTTGTCCATAAAGTTTTCAAGTTCAAAGACGAAGCATTCTACGGGAAACTTTGGCTCCAAGAGCCGGATAAAGGGACCTGTATGTATACCTGGGAGTGTTTAAAGTGGAACTCTTGGTAGTCAAAAAGACGAGCACGCACAGAAGTAAACATGCTGGACAAGATCAATCACTTCTATCGAATAAAGCTTTGTTGGTATTGTGAACATAAAGACTGCTTCTTTCTTGTCTCAGAATACATGAAAAATGGCTCTCTCAGAGAATGGCTGAGCAGAACCAATGTCTTATACTATCAGCTGAACGAAATGGACTTTGAATATATTTGTATTCCATATTTGTATTCCGTTGGATGGAACAAATGACTTTACTATCCATAAGAACATCAACAGCAGAAACAGACACATGAGGCACGACGGAAACTTGTGGGAGCGACAGGATATATATACATCGCGCCTAAAGTTTTTACCATACAGGTCATTTGTCTAATATATGTACGTTAAGAGTGTCTACATAAACTAAATGTCGATAATATAGTAATTCGTGATCTCTTAACCATATTTACGACAGGCAACAGTTGTTCTTGTATGTATCAAAGACATATATATAGTGCGTGACATCCACAACTTCAGAACAACTAATTGTCTTACAAAACACACAAACAGGTATCGGTCTTGCAAAATTAGAAAAAGAGAACTTTAGATTAATACAACAGAATTTAGGAACAAAATAATCTCTATTAAATGACATGATTATCAAGCTCATGTGAAAGGCAAAACAGAAGCTCTGCACATGGGACAATCTTTTTTCTTCAGCAACCACTGTTTGATGCAGCCTGTATGATAATCGTGTCCGCACCGAAGTGTCCCAATAGTCTCTTCTTGCTTAAATTCCGTTAGACATATGGGACAAATCTCTTCAGTTTTTGTGGGATTATTTACTCCGTCTTTAGGCGCAGCAACGCGATGAATTCTTGTTTTAAAATAACCCAATATAGCATCCTGCTCTTTCTGATGATTCAAAAACCTTCTAATCCACACAAAGGGATCGTTAGTGACATAACGATCATTGCCCCAATTTTGCAATGACCTGTGCCATTGCAAATTGTCTGCTGCGACGTCTGGCCTTAAGATCCTATTCACCTCATCACGACTACTCACGTTAGTTATTCCAATTCCACCACTGTGAGCCGACATCAATGGATAGTTGTGTGGAGTAATTGTAGCTTGATGCCTTGAAACGTAGGGATGATCAACAGATGTGTGATGTCGTATTTTAGAAGAATGATCACAGGGGTTGCGCCTAGTTATATTTCGAAAGCTATTCCGACAGACAGATTGTTGGGAACGAGTAGTGTTCGAGTTACGCATTATTCAATTAAAGAAGAAAACAGCGAACACTATAGAGAGAGAGATGGCCGTTGTATTCCTTGTTAGTTAAGGAATTGGATTTAAGGAAATTTGGAAACCTACTAAATATAACGTGGAATAAAAGTATATGGTATAATCCCAGAAGGATAGGGAATGTAATTAATTTTCCCACTAAATTTCATATAGGGGTATTTAAATTACCCCTTAACTTTGTGATTTATGCCCCAATTGGCCATGAGTAGATCACTATTTTCTGGAAAAAAATTTCACTTTATTCTAAAAATATGTTTGGCCATGAGAATTTCAAAGTTGTATTTGGAAAAGTGAATTTTTTTCAACCCACTTTTCTCACCAAAATTCAAAAACAACTTTAATTTATATTCATGGTCAAACACAATTCTAACTGTCCCTCCAACTTCAACTCAAATATTTTTTTGTTTTCATGGCCAAACGCCTACTTAGAGCGAATATACCTTTCATAAAAAAAAAGTACATATATACTCTGTCATCTAACAAATTGTACATGTTTATCTTTTTCGTTAACAGATTTGAATTTAAAAAAAATTAAAACTAATTTTTTTTAATTTCAAAAATATCATGTGGCTTTAAGAAATTACCTCACACATTTAATTACCTCTAAAAACCCGACTCAAATTGAAAAAAAAAAAAAAAAAACCTCAATCTCTCTTCTACTCAGTCATAAAATAAGTTTGGATCAGATCTAAATAAAAGAGAGATTGTATCTTTTTTAGTTGGGTTGGGTTGGGATCGAGTCGGGACAGGTAAAAAAAAGTGGTGAGGTAATTTTTTAAAGCCACGTGACATTTTGAAACTAGAAAATTGAGATAAGGCACAAGTACAACCCCTCCTCCTTCACCCCCAAACTATACATGAAATCCCAGTGACACAACTAAACTTTACGAGGGTCCTATTACCCCCCCCCCTAAACTCATTTTTTTTGTTATTTTTGTGCTCCTTTTGTGCTGACGTGGCTGCCAAGCCAGTAAAACAGAGCACAAAAAATTATGCTACTTAGCATCCATGTCAGCACAAAAGGAGCACAAAAATAAGCTTAGGGGGTAATAGGACCCCCGAAAAGTTTAGATGTGTCACTGGGATTTTGGATATAGTTTGGGGGTACTTGTGCCTTATCCCTAAAAATTTAAGTTGAACAAAATATGATTACAATTTACCCTGCCGCAAAGTACCGATACCAAACGTAAAAATACCAAATCATACCATGCTCACCCGCAATAGTGACTACTGAAATTGAAAAGATGAAGGTAAAGGAGGATTAATTAAGCTTATTTTGAGGCAATATTTTGGTGTGACATAGAGAACCAAACACAAATTGCTGGGTACTACAGAAAGTATTTGGGATAATCTGGTATTAAAAGAAGATTTTAATGAGTAAATCATATTTGTAGTAGGGCTGCGTATCGGTCGGTTCGGTTCGGTTTTGAAGTTTATCGGTTTGACTTATCGATTATCGGTTTGCAATAAAACTAAACCATTAAGAACTATAAAAATATCGGTTATCGGTTTATCGGTTATTGATCGTTATCGGTTCGGTTATCGGGTTAACCGTTAACATTTAAAGTATAATTTGAAGTTGAGGCAACAATTCAAGCTACGGGGTGACTTGGATGATAGTTCTCTACCATCTCATTTTGGTAGCAGAAATTAAGTTTGGTGACATTAAAAGTCAAGATCTGCTAGGTAGAAAAACTGATCAAATTAATGATTCTTTTGCACGGACTTCTATAATTGATCTAGAGCAAAATAGATTGCACAATACGACAAATTCAAACTAACAGTCACAAATTTAAAATTGTCTAGCACAAACAGAATAGGAAAAATTCAAACTAACAGTCACACAATTTGAAAATTAAGTTCAAATTCCAAATATAGTAATAATACTAATAACTACTCAAGTCTTACACCACGAGCACGATGCTCCATCCTCTCCAAGCAACGATTAAAATGAGCCCTTAAGGAGAAAGTCCCGACACGTTGATGGTAATTATAAACATTACCACAATGAATACACTTTACTTTGCACCCTCCATCATCATCTTCTTCAAGCTTTTCATAGTGATTCCAAACAGGTGATCGAGCTTTAGGAATACGAAGTCGAGGCATAGTGAAACCTAATTAATAGATAAACAAAGATATTAGAAAATACCCCAAACAACTTTAACTATATAACATAAATATAAGAAATAAACTAACAGGGATACACACTACACAGTTGTAAAAGGGACTGCCTGGGTTATGTTTAAGATGAGAAAAGCCCTCAATCCTAAAGATGCTATCAAACCTACAACAGTTGCAAAAGTTGGCTGCTGCATTCTTCCTTGTCTTCTTCAAGCAACACAATCATAGATAATCTCCTGCTGGTCACCTATTTAAGTTTACAACATAGCCTAGGTATTCCCACACCGTGTGGTCTAGGGAGAGTAGAGGGTACACAGTACACTACCTGAATAAACAGATAACAAAAGTATAGTGACAGCTTTTTGCCTTGGCGGAAAACAAGAGAATACTGAAAACATTTAGGTAACAACCTTAAACTCCCATCTTCCTCAAATTCAGTCAAACAAACAGAACAATCAGTCCCGTCAATCAAGAACTCATCTTTCTTATACTTAAACACTGAAATCGAATCAACTACATCTTACCCAAGTCCAACAGTACGAATATACCAAATTGGATGATCCAAAACTGGTCCATGATTCTCAAACATACTAGTTTAAAATTTGTAAACGAGTGAACAAATAAAAATGAATAAAGGTAGTACTATCATGTGACAGAAGCAACATAAAACATGTGATAGATAATTGATTCCTTTGTCAGTTAGTAGTACTACGTACACTAGCAGACAACTACTTTAGAATGTAATCTTGATATGGTATCCTTGGATCAATTTCCCATATCTGGTTGTATGTGCAGAACATTTTTGCTACTGGTTTGCACAAAAAAGGTATTGCTGATCATAATGGTACTAATGCAGAATAGGCCACTGGTATACAGGAAACATTGTATTGGCTCATGGACAGGTTGGTTCTCTGTCTATAAAATGCGCACACACTCATCACTCACTACACATATCTGATACTGTCTGATTTTTACTTGGCATAGAGTTGTTTGTCTAGTCTTGACTTGGTACAATTTTTAAGAAAGTAAAGTAGAGTTGCCAAAAAAAGGAAAGAGACATTTTTTTTGAAACGGTACAAAAAGAAAGTAAGACTGAGTAAAAACTTACCAAATGTTCATCTTTTAATCATCTACAATCCTGAATCCTACATGTCATCAATGCTAGATTCTTTTCCAAGTTTGGCCAAATCTAAATAAATTGAAAAAACAAGTCAAGACCCAAGAAACAAAAATATTAAATAAACAATTCACCAAATGCAAGGCTCATTTCTTACCTTGTTCAAGTTGCTCGAGAGAATCTAAATCTTCCTCGATACTTATAGGTTGTGATTCACTTCGAAGCCAATCTTGTAGACACACCAAAGCTTGTACCAATTTAGGAGTTAATGAACTCCTAAATGAATCAAGAATACGCCCTCCGGTACTAAAAGCACATTCTGATGCCACACTTGAAATAGGAATCGCTAAAATATCTCGAGCCATCTCAGAAAGAAAGGGAAATCTAGCCGAGTTATATTTCCACCAAAGCAATACACTAAATTCGGGCTTTCCAACTTCAATATCTTCTGCAAGATATTTATCCAATTCTGACTTCACATTCACGCCTCCACTTCCAGATGTATGTCTACTTAATTCCTCATAAAAATCACCAACATCTTCTACAACCATAGAGCTTGAACTAGAAGCCTCCACCTCTGTTGAAGAAAGTTTACCACTTTTGTCTTTTGAAGCAGGATTTGAATACTCTAGAAACAATGATTTCATGTATTCTCGTACATCTTTTTCTATAGTTGGCGCTTTGTCCCCAAACATCTTCTTTAGTGCAAAATCAAGAGAGGCAAATTTGTGGCGAGGATCCAAAACACAAGGTATGAAAAGCATCTTATTCATTTTTGTTGGATCACCCCAATATTTCTCAAATTTCTCCTTCATCTTTGTTGCCATTTCAGCCAAAACACTATCGTCACTTGATATCAATTTTGTCAAGTAAACACCAACTTGACAAATTTCAAGAAAATGAATATTCGATGTAACATATAGTGATTCAGATACCTTCAAAGTAAGCTTAAAAAACAATTCAAGAAATTTGGCAATTCTTTTCACACTATCGCAATCACTACTCAAAAGTGTACCTGCAGGCTGTTCATCCACAATATTATCATCATACACACGAATATGACCAAACTCAAGATGATGTGCCAAACCAATATCACGATCGGCATAATTTAAAATTGCAACCTCATATTCAATAGCCCTGTTTAACATCAAGTAGGTGGAATTCCACCTTGTAGGAACATCTAAGCATAAAGCCTTCTTAGTAAAATTTTCATCTTCACAACATTCCTGAAAGTTCTTCCATCTAGCAGGAGATTGCCTAATGTATCTCACTACTTGCCTAACTCGTTCAATAGACACAGTTGCTTCTTTTATACCATCCTGAACGACAAGATTTATAATATGCGTCATACACCTAACATGAAGGTGCTTACCACCCATAAGATTGGTCCCCCACTTAGTCAATTGCTTAGACAACTCAACCACACACACACTATTTGAACTAGCATTATCAACTGTAACACTGAAAATCCGATGCAATCCCCACTCATGCAAACACTTAATAATACCCTTTGCCATATCTTCACCTCTATGGCTAGAGATAGGACAAAAATTGATAATTCTTTTATGCAAAGTCCAATCTTTATCAATCCAATGAGCAGTAATACACATATAATTGATTCTTTGCACAGAAGTCCAAGTATCTGTGGTTATACACACTATTTGTTGTGTTTCCTTAAAAATGGTCCTCATTTTATGTTTCTCTTCATCAAAGAGATCAAAAAAATCACGAGTAACAGTGGTACGAGAAGGAATCCGAAAAAAAGGTTGTACCACTTTCATAAATTGTTTAAAACCTTCTTTTTCAACAAATCTAAAAGGAAGCTCATCAAGAATTATCATACGACACAAAGCTTTTCTACACTCTTCTTGATCAAATTTCCATGAAACAAGTGATACATCACCCTTTTTGCCCCCTGTAACCGGTTGAAATGCTAACTTTGATTGTCTAGTATCCATATTATGGGGCATTTTTTTGCATTTACTTATATGAACAAGCATTGCCGTCGTACCATGACCTTTTGTATCAGCAAAATACTCTTGTTTACAATAATTACAAACACCCTTTTTAATTCCTTCAGAATCAACTTTAGTCATAAAATGATCCCCCGCACGAGATCTTTTTCTCCTTTCTTTCTTTACATTAGACTCAACAGTTTGACTTTCACTAACTATATTTGAATCAGGAGCTCCACTTCCACTAATCACTTTATCAATATTTTCTGCCATCTAATTGTGAAACTGTGACTATGATTTTAAAAGGAGAAATAATCAAAGAGCAAGCCAACAAAACACAAAAAAAAATCAAAACAAACAAAAAACAAGTCGACAAAATCAGTATGATAATTGATACAGACTTGAGTTTTGAAATAAATGATTTTTTTTTTACAAATAATAGGGGTATTCCCGATTCCGTATCAAAGGGTACTATACTTTTAATACGGAATAGTACACCAATCCACACATTGAACTACCATGTCTAAAAGTCATTAGTTAAAGAAGTTATTTGCTTAATACATGCAAAATGAAATCACCTAAATGTAAGCCCCGACATCGAAATCAAAGAAGGAGAAGAAGATAAGAGTGAAGATGGTGTAGAAGTTACCTGTTGGGGCAGTCTTCACTCTTCACTGCGGCAGCTTCGTGAGTCGTGACTTCGTCTCTCTAATCCCTAATTTTGGTGAGTGAGAGTAGAGAGTACTGAGAGTATATTTTGGTGATTTGTGAAGAGTTGGGCTTGGGCGGTTGGGCCAATTAGTAATGGGCAGATATAAGATATAAATTATAAATGAAATGGTTGAGCAGGCCCTATATTATCGGTTTATCGGGTAGCCCGATAATAAAAAGGCCTAAACCGAGCCCCGAACCGAAAATCCAATATCAGTAATTACAAAACCGAGACCCGACCCAAAAAATAATAAACCGACCCATTAACCCGATAATTGAATTATCGGTTCGGGTTAATGGGTTGACCCGAAAATTGCACAGCCCTAATTTGTAGGTCGAAGTTGGAATATTATAAACTAGTCGAATTATCTGTCACAAAAATTGTGTGTATAGGCAAACGGAGAGTGGGTTCTATTATGTTCCACATCCAAGAAACTAATAACGAGTTGATGGTCCATCAATCTTTATTTTGTGGGTGTGGGATTATATTTACTTTCTATATATCAAATACAAAAAAGTCTTTTCTTTTATCGCTAATTACTCTTCCTAATCCATCCCTTCCAACATTTCCTTCCGAAGTAGGAGTGGGAATTTGGTACTTTGGCTCGAGTTTTAAGAATTTCAATTCGATAGTTCATGAGTCTTCAATTTTTCAATGGTTTATATCAATTATCAAACTATAATATATTTGGTTTGATTCAATTTTTTCATAATTGATTCGATTCTTCTATATGGATCAAATGGGTAGACAACATTTATAATTGTTCATTTGAAAATGGAGCTAAATATCCACTAATTCAAAATTGTACAAGTAATTCTCATTAGGCGTGATTACATGGGCGAATTATGATATTGGTATATATAGTTAGCCATTATGTCTCTTAATTTTCACCTTAATCAACCTCCTCTTAATTAACTAGTGAATTGTCCACGATCGTTAAAAACTTCTTGTATTTAGGGACTAACCTTTCTAATATCAATGATTGGACTAAAGCTGCAAATTTTAATTAATTAATAGGCATGTATTCTTTATATTTGGATCGCTTTGTTTGTGGCTCATTTAATAAGGCTAAGTGAGAACAATAGAAGAATTTCAAGCATCAACGATACTAACATTATTATTTTTTATGACATTAACATTACTACAATCGTCGAAAAGACATATTATTACTGTACATATCATTTCTAAGATATGAACATTAGAGTGTCGCATAGGCCAACTGTCAATCAGTCAGATGATACACATATAATTTGTTGTCTTTTAACAATATTTAGGACAGGAAACAAATTATTCTTGTATGTATTAAAAATGCATAGAGTATGTAGGGGGGCTGCTGGGGGCGGGGGGTGGGGTAAGATAAAATTTTTGAAAATTTTCAAAAAACAAATTTAAAAAAAATATTTTTTTGTGGGGGGGGCGAGGGGGGAGGGTGGCTGGTAGGGCATGGGGGTAGGCGTAGGGGAGATGGTGGGATAAGAAAAAAAAATTGAAATTTTTTATAATATAAATTTAAAAAAAATTAATTTTTTTTCGGCGGGAGGGGGGGTAGGGATGGGGGGCTGGTTAGGGCGAGGGGGCTAGGGGTAGGGGGATGGTAGGGATGGCGTTAGGGTAAGAATTTAAAAAAAAAAATTAGGAGGGTGTGGTGGAGGGTAAAAAAATCAAGTTAATATGCAGAAGTTTTAAAGTTTTTAGGCTTTAGGAGTTAAAGTGAGTTCCAATCATTTTTATTCAATCCATATTTACTCATATAATATATGGGTGGATTGTAATTCAATCCATTTAAGGTCAATCCATCCAAATTCGATCCATTCCGCTTATTTGTCACCTCTAGAGCAGTGGCGTACGCAGGATATTTCATAAGCGGTGTCGCCTTTAAGAAGTAAATATTATACTAAAAGGTTGCACATTTTGTTACATTATACTTCAAAGCTATCATACTCAATAAAACCATTGAGGATCAGAACGTATGCCGCAATGACCATAATTTTTTATTTTTATTTTTTTAAAAAAAAAAGTGATTTGAGGTTGGAAAGTACCTTTTTTTGAAAAAAAAAAAAAGGTAATTATTGCATCGCAGTAATTTGAATAATATTTTGAAATGCTAAACTTTTTCGATATCAACTTTTGAGGAATTTATATAAAACTCTTCCAAAGATCGACATTTTTTTCTTTTAATCTATTCATCATTTCTTCCAAGCTAGATAAATTCTGAGATGTTAAATTTTATTTTAAAAGTTTGGAAGATACTTTTAAAAAATATTTTTTCCACTAAATTATAAATTAAAAGATTAATTTATATAAATTTTAAGTACTTTCATAAAATTCAACAAATAAGAAAATAGAGTAATAGATTTCTTCAAGTTTTTTAAAATTCTAACTAAAAAGAAGAAAAGAAAAAGTAAGAAAACTTATGTGAGAGGTCCATAATACAAGGATTTAAAAAAATATTTAAAACAGGAACCTTACTGGGGAATTGATCCTAAGACCAATAACCTAGAGTAGCCATTGACCAACTGGCTACAGCATGCCAAGCAGTGTCATTAACATAGTTTTGACCTTTATTTTAGTTATTTTGCAAATTTGTATAAGTATATTTAATATTTTTTCCCGACCAAGCGGTGTCGGGTGACACCCCTTGAGTCAAGGTGGGTCCGCCCCTGCTCTAGAGTATGACATCCATAACTTAAAAAGAACTTGTCTACTAAAATGAGATGAATTTTAAATATACGTACACAAACAAGTGCTCTGCAAATTCTTCTTAAAAAAGAAAACTTCATATTAAAATAACATAATTTTTGGAATAAAACAACTTTTAAATGCTATGCATTTCTATAGTAACAATTTTTTTTGGTGTGAGGGGCAAAATTGAAGACACATCGGACAATTTTTTTTCCTTAGCAACCACTGTTTGATGCAGTCTGCGTGATATTCATGTCTGCACCGAAGTGTCCCAATGATTTGTTCATGCTCAAATACCGCCAAACATATGGCACAAATCTTTACGGATTTTCTGTCAGCATCTTCTTCAGTTTTTTTTGGATTATTTACGTCGTCTTTAGGCACAACAACATGATGAGTTCTTAATTTAGCATACCTCAATATAACTTTCTCCTCCTGACGACGAAGCAAAGTCCTTCCTCTTATCAACGAAAAGGGATTGATTGTTGACTGAGGCGGATTTCTCCAATTTTGCGAGGAACGGCCTTGCAAATTGCCTACTACACCTCCTGTCCTTAAGGTCCTATCTATTGAATCACAATCACTCATGGTAGTTATAACAACACCAGAAGAGTGAGTGTGTGAGTTACTCATTGTTCGATAACACTAATCTAAAGAACAAACTAAACAAAAACTATGTTGGAAATTCTTGAGTTCTTGTAAAGAACACAAGCAGCAAAAACAAAGTATAATAAGTTTGAGCGACACTAAATTATATATAGAGATTGTCTACCATATTTCATACTTCATTTGGAAAATAAATAAATTACATTCCTAATTTGTTTTGAAATTGGATTTATATTGATAATATGAAATTTACATAGAGATGACCTACCATTTTTCCTAGCTCATTTGGGAACTTAATAAGTTGCATTTCTAATTCCATTGGAATCAGATTTAATGACAATATGAAAAATACATAGAGATGACCTACCATATTTTCTAGTTCATTTAGGAACTTAATGAGTTGCATTGCTAATTTGTATTGGAATCAGATTTAATGACTATATAAAATATACATAGAGATAACCTACCATATTTCCTAGTTCATTTGGGAACGTAATAAGTTTTATTCCTAATTTGCTTTGGAAACAGATTTATTGATATGGTTGTTATTAAATGAGTTTAATTCTCATAATTAATCCTTTTGTTTTGGGAATCTTAAAAGTGGAAGGAAGTAAAATGAAATACAGTCGACGTTAGTAACTTATATGAACTATATAAGAGCGACAGAAAATTAACTAGATTCATCATATATAGAAATATGTAGTTTCTTTATCACATGATAATTTAAAAAAATGATAATTGGTGGATTAGTAGATTCGTTTGGTCAAACTTTCAAAATTTAACTATTCTTAAAAGTATTTTTATCAAATGAAATTTCAGAAAAGTACTTTTAAATACCATAATTTATTGTGTTTGATATTCCCTATGTTTCAATTTGTTCGTTCTACTTTTCTTTTTAATCCGCCTTAAGAAAAATATCAATTTCCTTTTGACAACTCTTTCTTTCTTGACATATTTAAAAACACAAGATTAAAGAATATTTTGGTACATTCTACATATTTTTAATTTAAGACCATAGAATTTAAAAGTCTTCTCTGCTTTTTTAAACTCTATGCTAGGTTAATACCAAACAAACAAATTGAAAAAGAGAGATAATAATCATTTAAAAAAATACTTTTGTTCCTATTATAGAAGTAGTTTGTGTTAGCTAATTTTTTTTGGTTCTGTAATAAACAGTGAAATATCATCGTTAATAAAATATGTACACCTAAAGAGCAACTCGAGAATAAACCACATTCTAGGAAAGGTGTTTGCATCTCTGAGGCCTCAAGCAGAAAAAAACAACAAATTACAAAATTTGATGAATCAAATAACAACATTTCCTAGCTTTCTTTGAACTTTTAAACTGATCTATCATTGTCTCCCCATATTGTTGCCAACTAGTTTAGGGGCGAATTTATATGCAAAAAATATGAGGTATGTGTATTTGTGGCCTTTCCATAAAATTAGTATTTATATATATATTTTTTAAAATTGGTACAATATTATTTGTCGACACTCATGCTACAAAAAGGTTATGAGGCACTTAATTTCATGTTGAGTTATTTATGTCACCTCTGCTAACTACACTCTTAGAATAAATGTAGTTGATTCTCCACCTTATCCTCCTTCTTTTTGGTCATCAGCATTTCCAGATTAGCCAGCCAAAAAATGAATCTATGTTAGCTAATATTTGCTAAAATGCTCAAAATTACCTCTAAAATCGATATTGTTAAATAGATAAATTTTTCTAAAATATTTATTATGAGATAATTTAGTTAAGTTTTTTGTTTCATGTCATTTAATTAAAATATAAAAAATAAAATCACAAATTAGAGTGAGGGAGCATGTTTATGAACACTAGTCTTAGATGTATTTCCAATAATGCATGATTTTCGTTTGTTTTTCCATACTGTTGGAATAGTTTGATAAATATGATATTTTGATCATTATATTTTATCTTAAAGAAAATAAAAATAACTTTTTACATATACTTCTAAGGAGACTTTACATTTTTCAACTTCTCCCCCAAAACGAAAATAGTTTATATTGCTACTGGAAATTATTTATTTTTCTCATATAAAAGCTTCACTAGATACCTAAAACCTACAAAATATATGCAACTACAAAAAAGAGGCACTTTTAGATTTCTAGAAAATTGTCCAAACAAGTTAGTGATTAATTAAGTATATCAAAATCAGACATATGCACTAGTGAAAGGATGATTTACACAAATGTAGAATCTTTCACTACCAAATCCTGATGGATAATCGATTTAGTGATTAATTAAGTATATCAAAATCAGACATATGCACTAATGAAAGGATGATTTACACAAATATAGAATCTTTCCCTATCAAATCGTGATGGATAATCGATTCGTCAAAATTTCTAAGCAAAATATTGACAATCGTAAGAATTGATCAAGACTTATCGTAACAATAAATTATGGTGTTTTGTCAGAAATTCTGGTCAAACCCCTAATGAATCTTCAAAATTGTTTTAGCATTTGTGGTTGAACTCTTGGCAATCCGCTTGGTTTTTTAGCAAATACTGATGATCATCATAACATGTTGTGTATAAATTCACCAACGTGTTGCACTCCAAGATTGATCTAAATCAACTTCTAATGACTCTAGATTTAACATACAACTTATTAATACAAATCCTAACAATTTTCATTGGCTATATTTAACTTAAACCTTTAAAAATTAATAGGCGCATTTGTCATCTTCAATTTTTTTAAGCTCAACAAAATTCAATAATAATGTCCTTCACTTATTTGTCTACTCATAATTTATTTAAGAAATATTTCTCTATCAATTTAATATTTACCTCCCCTTCCATCGTCTATTTTTCTCTAACTTTTTTTTTATATACAAAAGGATCAATTATTTATTTTCCACATAAAAATGGGAAAAAATGAGATATCTTGTCCTCTTACACATTGAATAGAAAAAAGTAGTTTTTTCAGATCTTTTATGTGTAAAAATTAAAATTTCTTGTAAAAAGGATATAAAACAAAAAAAAATGATTTTTTATGATTATGCAAGGAAATTAAAATATTAAGGTACAAGTTAATCAAAAATAGAGGATTAAGTGTGAAGTTAAAAGAAGGCATATGTTAAGAGTGTAAATCGCAAATTACTCTTTTATAATGTATTATAAAAGAGATTTTGGACGGAAGCAAGACGAGAATAATCTTTTTTTCTTTCAAATAAGATGATAATTTTAGTAGATAATTGGACTTGTTTTGGGTACGTGACACTCATGCATTGATAGGATTTGCAGTACATAAAAACAACGGATTTTACAAAATAATAATTGAAAGTAAATTTACGATAGATTTCGATTGAAATAATCGAGAATAGTATGAATAATGAAGAATGGAGAAATATAGAACTCTAGATGAACGTAAGAGACAACAATAAATACATAAAGTTAATTCGCCTCTCAAAAATAATAAGATAATACTCAAGATATAAAAAAACAAGAAGAAAACTACCTTCAACCATCTCAAAGAAACATTAATTCTTGAATATTATTGATCTAGAACGAGCTAACTGTCCACTAAACATCTTCATATGCTCCGAAATATGCTACATCGATAATTTTATTTCCTTCTCTAATCATGTATACTTCATAACGACCTTTGAAGCTTAGAATCATAAACATGCATGCAATCATAATTATTAGAATAGGATGAATTCATGTGGAGTGCTACCTTTCCTAGACCATATAGAGGATTATTATGTATCTTCAAAACCTACTTAAATAGTAATTAATTATGTATATAATAGAGAGGTGGTTTTATAAAGAGTGTACTACTCTAATAAACGTCATTATTGTTATAGGTATAATGCTATTATAGAGAAGTAAAATATAACATTAATAATCGGTCTCAAAGAAAATCACGCCACTATAATGATATAATGAAGTGACGTTATAGAGAGATCTGACTGTATTACTATACTTTAAAATAGTTCAGAAGGTAATAGCACTCTCATGAAGGAAAGATGTGTTCCTGGACTAGAACTTTGGGTATAGTTGGGGATACTTATGCCTTTTCCTTTACTAAAACGTGGATAGACATGACTAATAACACTAGCAAAATAAGTGAGAATTCAATTAAATTCATCATCAAATCTAGGATATAGTATAGTTCTTGTTCATTAATAACTTCTAGCATTGTATACCCTATTAATTTAGGGACATTTGTTGCCTTAAATTTGATCGCTTGACTGCCAAACATATCCTGGTGTCCAATCCCCAGTTATAAACTCTTCATAACACTCATATGCAGGCAAGTATCAATACCTGACGTAACGCAGGTTACCCAAAAAAAATTAGAATTAGTTACGAACTTTATTGCTAGTTTGTCATTAAACTGCTTGTATCTAACAATTTTTTTGATAATCTATCAACAATCTATTGCTAAATAAAATTAGCGACGAATTTTATTGTTTAGCTAAAGAAATTTTCTATCGCTAATTTTATTATTTTAATATAGTGACATATTTAACAAATATCAGGTACTTCTAGAAACTCTCATAAGGATATGTCATCAAATTAAGGTTGTTAAACGGGCCGGGCCGGGTCAACCCGGCTCCGGTTACTGGTCCCGGTCCGATTCCGATCCGGTCGTGACTTTTATTGGGCCCAGTCCCAGCCCATTTAATATGTTTGACCGGTCTTAATGGGCCGGGCCGGGTTAGGTAACCGATCCAGATTAATGGGCCGGTTTATCTGGTCTCGACTAAAGAAAAAATAGTACTTTGAACCTTGATTGTTTTTTAATATACAATCAATATATATTACTTAAAATACGACTTCAAAGAATATACATACGTAATATACATTCAATATATACCATTTTAAAGAATATACATACATATATACATTCAATATATACTACTTTAAAGAATATACATACATATGTACATTCAATATATACTTACTTTAAAGAATATACATACATATGTAAATTCAATATATACTACTTTAAAGAATATACATACATATATAAATTCAATATATACTACTTTAAAGAATATATATATGTATGTACATTCAATATATACTATTTTATAGAATATACCTTTAATATATTCAACAACATATACTACTACTTAATAAAATGTACATACATACATACATACATACATACACACACACACACACACACACACACACACACACACACACACATATATATATATATACACACACACACACTATATTCAACAACATATACTATTACTTAATATAATATACATGAAATAAATTCAACAACATAAACTACTATTTAAAAGAATATGCATACAATATTCAACAACATATACTTCTTAAAAGAATAATACTTCAATATATTTAAGTATTGACATATACTATATAAAAGTTAAACTTATATAGAATTTTTATGTGTCAATACTTGTTTAAGTAATATTTGCTAATATTATTTTTTAATATATATTTATTTAAGTTTAAGTAAACTTTGATAATAATATATTAAAAGTATTAAATTCATACAAGATATTCAATTTAAATTTTAAATGAAAAAAATATGTAAAGAGTAAATGAACTTAATATTTGATTGATTGCAAAATGTTTCAAAACTTACAAGTTACAAGGTTGCAATTACATTTCACTAATTTAACAAAGTTAAATTGAAAAATGAAAATTCAATTGATTAATTGTAAATTCTATAAATTTTTCATCATTTTTTTCAATTCACCCATGTTAGCATTAACGGGAATTGGTTGTGGATTGTCAAAATCAATGACACCAAAGCCATGCATTGGACTTGATTGTGTTGAATTCTCTCTTGAAGTCATTATTTCTTCAAGATCTTCTTCGTCTTCCGGCTCCACGAGCATTCCTTGATTTCTTCGTTCTACTCTAATCCAGTCTCTAAGGCAAACTAAAACATTCATGGCATTGCCTCCCAATGAGTGTCGGTTGTCTCCAATCTGTTGTCGTCCTTGACTAAAAACGCTCTTTGATGCAACGGTTGACATTGGAACATTCAATATATTTCTAGCTAATCTTGAAAGTACAGGATATTGTCTTTCATTATTCTTCCACCATTCCAGCGTGTTGATTCTACCTCTAGGATCCTCTGTAGGCTGCATAATATAATACTTAAGCTCTTCTCGACTTATGGTTCTTTGAGATGAAGGCTGCAATCTATTCCAAACAGATAGATCAGAAACACAATAAGCAAGCATACTATGTGTCTGTCTTTTAGAAGATGGTGGTTCCTCAGAAGGATGGGGAGCAGGGATCGGTGTAATATGTGACGGTAAAGCATTGTCAAGTAAAGCAGCATAATGATTGTATAATGTGTTCATGTAACTATTCGCATCAGACATAGCCGTAAACAAAGAAGGTTCTTCATTAGCTTTTACTTCTAAAGCAGAATAAATAAGAGAAGTAAATTCGGACATAGTATTATATTTCATACATGGATTTATTACAGCACCAACTAAGTAAATAGGGGAAAGCAGATTTTTATTTTTTTGAAATTTATGAATCATTGCATCAATAGCATTTGTGTAACTTGGTTTAGACTTATACTCGTTAAGTAATAAAGAAATGTCGGCTAAATAAGTTAAAATATTACAAACAGTAGGATAATAAGCACCAGAAAATTCAACCGTAGCTAGATAAAATTTTTGCAAAAAATTAACAATATCATCAATTTTAGCCCAATCTGAATTTTGTAACATGCTAACGGGAAAAGCACTAGCAAATTGGTTAAAAGTCATAGTAATAGAAACTTTATAAATATTGCAAGTATTTAAGAAATTATACGTAGAATTCCATCTAACATCTATTTCTTCAGGCATTAATCTCGGTCTAAGTCCATTTTCCTTACATTTTCTTTTAAATTCGGTAAGTCTAATTTTTTTATTATTTTCTTGAATAAAGCCAACTGCAAGTCTAACTTTTTCAATAGCAGGCTCAAAAAAAGCAAGACCATCTTTTACAATTAAATTATATATATGGCAAGCACACTCAACATGAAATATTTCGAGTAACGGTGAAAATTTTTTAATTTTTTGGCAAGTCAATAGCAGCGTTGTTGTTAGATGCATTATCAAAAGATATACATAAAACTTTACGGTCAATACCATAATATCTTGCAACTTTTGTAATAGATTCAGAAATAAATTTTTCAGTGTGTCTACGGTCTTCATCATACAAAAATATTAAAATACATTTTTGTATAACAAAATTACTATCTACCCAATGACAAGTAATTGTTAAATAATCATTTTTATTAATAGCACGATCAAGAGCAGAAGTTAAATCAACTCTACATGAAAGATTTTTTAATAATGCAGATAAATAGTAAACATATTGTGCATGGAATCTAAAAATATTGGACTGACAAGTACTTCTAGGAATACCCTCAAACATAGGATTATAAATTGTCTGAATATAATGAATAAAAGCTTCAGAAGAAGCAAAGGAGAAAGGCAAACAACCCACAACTATCATTTTTGCCAATTCTTCACGATCCTTCATTTTATTATAATCCTTAACTAATTTACCGATTTTTTAGTTCAATCTAGTTTGTCTTGGGCCCCCAACTGTCCCACCACCAGTTACATGAGCTAGCTCTATTGGGTGTTTATCCCATAAATGTCTCATCAACTGACCCGTACTTCCTTTATTACCCCCGGTCTTATGCTCGTATTTTAACTGACAAAGATCGCATTCAACCTGAGTAGTTCCTTCTATTCGAGTATAAAAATTCCACGCAATACTAGTTTTTTTACGAGATCTTACAGGGCGCCGAGGAGGAAGATTAACCGATTAAGATTGAATATTAACATTACCAGATTCGGGTGTAACATCAACATCATCATCATCATCATTTTCATCTACATCAACAGAGTCTACTTCATTCTCTTCTTCTATACCATAATTTTCTTGGGCCTCTAAATAATTCATATCGTGAGCACCTACACGTATTTCATTCTCAAAGGGCTCGCTAATTGGTACCTAAGGCACACGAGTATATCGAGTATTTGAACTACCTCTACCGGAACTAATTTGTTTTTTACTACCACTACCACTTTTGGGACAAAAATTTCTAACACTTTTACCGACTTTCCTTAATTTATTCATACTACAAGTTAAACTAACAATTATTCAAAAAACACAAAAACAATACAAATAAAAATTCAACAAATAATACACTAATTAAAAATTAAAAGTAAGAGATGAAACGATAATACCAAATTGTCGAAGTATCCGAAAGTTGATCAATTGAGTACTTTTGAAAACTCCCACTTGATATTTTTAATTGCAAAATAATAAAATATAATTGAACACTTTATGAGATAAAGAAATTAGAATAATTGAGAGAGATTGAGATTTTGAGAGAATGAGATTGTAAGTTGTGGGAAAATAATTTTTGAAATGGGGTATTTATAGGAAAATTTTTTAAAGTTAATTTTTTTTTTATAAAAAAAAAAGTGGAATTTTTGCACAATTGGCCGTTGGGCCAACGACTATATAGCCGTTTGGACTGCCAACGAGCCAATTGGCAGGTGGGCCAGACAGCAGCAACCCAAATTTTTTATTTTTTAAAATTTTTTTTTATTACCGGGCAGGTGCACCAATGGGCCTGGTTCAATTTTTTTACTGGGCCGATCTATCGGTCTAAGGACTTTATCCGGCCCAGCACCCTAAAAAAACCCCTAGCCCCCTATCTTACCGGGTCTGGGTCCGATTCGGTTCGGTCTCTACCTGGACCGGTCTAAACGAGCAAAAACCGAACCGACCCGGTCCAATTGCCATGTTTACATCAAATACAGGCATTTTAGCCCCATATAAAAACTTGGGTCATTCTCTCAAATATCTTATTTTGGGGTGATTGTGTAATTTTTGCTCCTCAAGTCTTTTACTTTTGCCCTTCAACATTTAAGTAATCAAAGTATGGACAAAAATACTCCTAATATTAAAATAATAATAATTGCAAGGCAAATAAAATTTGCAAGGACAAAGATTATACCCTACAAGGCATAAATCAAATTGGCCTGGTGCGGAGCGCACAACCAATTACCAAACAAAATATGTATTAAAAAATATCAAGGCTAATATATATTATTTTCTCTAATACATTTTATCAAACGACTCAATGCACACACACTTGAAGGAAACTAGTAGCAAGTACTACATGTTGTCACCCTAATTGAAGGAAGCTTAGTGTTGGGCTTCAGATACATCTTATTTGGATTTGGGCCTAGCGAATTTAAAAAGGATAAAAAAATCAAAATATATATTCTTAGATTGTATATTGCAAGTCATAGCAATATTTCTTAGAATTGCAATTAATAGCAATTTTTAAAATAAAAAAATAAAGAAAAAAATGATTTTTTTAAATTAAAAAACCATCCTTAAAAAAAAAGAAGTTTTATCTCCCCTCCAAATTCTTCTTTCCTTTATTTTCTCCCTAATTTGTTATACAATTCCACAATTCTCTCTCCCTCTTCTTCTATACACGATTCTCTCTCTCTTTTTTCACTCCATTTTATTTTATACTTTTTCTATATATGTGTTTCCTCAAAACTAATTGAAATCCTCCATAGAAAAAAACACAGTAATTAATATGTGGTAATCTTCTCTCTATGAATTTCTCCTCATAAATTTCTTTCAGTTTTTAATCAATTTCTTCATCATAAAAATTATAGTAACCTTATTTTCTCATTATTTTTAAAAACCTCGGTTAAGAAATTTTTCATAGACATAGAATCTTGATTCAAAGAGATAAAGAATGAGTATATAAACTGGTATCACCTAAATTGAGTATCACAATCCATAGATACCAGTTTATATATTTATTTCATACACATTCCATATAAATGTGATATTTTGTATATGATATTGGTATACAACATGGTTTAAACTTGGTTGGAAAAACTAAATGAAATGTAATACACATAAAGAATTTGTGTGTGTAATGGATATAAACCTAGTTTTCAAATGAATTCACATAAAAATCACAACATTTTTATCGTAGTTTTAATACGAATTACATAAATTGAGACCCCGGTAAAAATATCATTTAGTAAATGAGATGGATATATAAACTGATTTCAATATAATTTGTTATCTCATTCCTCATTAGCAGATTTTGTATAATTTTGATACAATAAACTTTATAAGATTTTATATTATTTTCATAACCAATAAGAATAAATCATTTATACGTAACATCTTCTCTTTCAATTTCATACATGTAACAATAAAAATACAGTGATACCATTTGGAGCATGTCATTGTTATACAATGGGGCTGCTCTCTTCCACAAATCTAGGGCTCTTCCGAGTGGGAGTAGAATCGAACTTATGAATAGAAGACATGAATCATACCGAAATCAAACTCAACTTAAATAAAAACTGATTATGCACAAGAATCGAAAATCTAACCTAAATAGAACCAAATGTCTACACCCAAGAGCAAAAAACGACGAGGAAAACAAAAGAAGAAACAGTGTAAACACAAAACCACAAAATAACTTTAATGGGAAAGATGAGTGTATTAATGAAAAAAATATATTTTACCAAATAAAGAATAGAAAGAAGAGGCGTGTAAAGTTGGGAAAGTAAATTAATGTTACTTTCTAGGAAAAGGTAAGAAATGTGTATAAATAAATATAATTAATTGATTAGATTTTACTCCTCTAATAACTATATACACGGTAATTAAGGTAAGTGGGAAAGATAAACACAAATATTCAAGAAAGATTTTAATTGATATATATCTATTAAATAAAAAAAAAATTAAAATGAATTTAAAAAATATATTTGAAATCTGCTACGACTTGCAATTAAAAACTTAATTCAATAATTACAAAAAAAAAGTACCATTACAAGTTGCAATAAACAATCTAAAAAATATATATAAGATAATTTTCGCATTTAAAAATTCTTACCGGTGCAAAGGAATTTTACACTATTTCAAAAATAATCAATATTCCAGCCACTTCCTAATAAGTTGGACAAAAATACCTCTAAATTAAATACGAAAAATCTATGTTTTCTTCTTCGCTTCTTTCCTACTTCATTCAACTCCATGAGTCATTCTTAAAGTTTGAACTTATAAAGGTTTAAATTTCATGAATTATTTATGAGTTATGACTTTGAAACTCCAGCAAATTTTTACACTTAAATTGTAAAATGTTTTAACTTCATGAAACGTTTCTGGAGTTTAAGCTCAAGGACTATTCCCTTGTAAAAAAAAAAACTAAAATTATTCTTTATTGTGGGTTTTGTTGAATTGCTATCTAGCATAAAAATCTCCTTTTGGGCTAAAACATAAAGATATTATTTCTTTTGCATGATCATTAGGTATCCCAATTTTATTTATTCGATTAATTTAAATGATGTTGTGTAAGGCCTATTAAAAAGAGTTACGCCTCATTTTCGGAGTGATTCTCTATTCTTAAGATTCAAACTCCAAATTTCTTATCAAGGACATTTGGTGGTTAAGATTGTCCTGATTTCAAATAAAGCTAACTTATATATACCTCTATGAAGATAACTTTAATTTTATGTTGTGGATAAAGGAAGAATTATTTATAATCGATTTGGGACCAGTTGAATTTGTAAGTGGGTCAAGAGCACGCTTTACGGCTTAGCTTCTAGTCAGTAGCAAAATTTGTAAAATAAAAAGTAATTACTGAAAATAATGTAGGCAACAAACGAGGTAAAGTTAGAGAATAAATTTGAGGAGCGACACAGCGTATAATCGAGGTTCAATAGCCATGAGCCGGCTTTGACCGGAATATCAGACTAGACTACGCAAAGAGAAAACTAAAATGGAAACAACAGAGAAAACTTGGAGACAAAGCTAAAGAATTTTATTGATTAGGGGTAGAGAGGAGAAAAACAGATGATCCTTTACAATAGGGAGGGGGCATTTATTTATAGTGTACGGTTTGGTCTGTGACCAATGAGAGAGTGTCATCCGTACCCTATAGTACCGTGGTCAATGATCAAACGTCACTTGCCAAAGAACCACTGGGAGAGGCCAACCAAAAATTCCGCGTCTGGCACAGAATTTTCGAGGATCGTCCACGCACCTGAGAACCTTGACACATTGATCCTTTATCTGTCCTTTTGTGCACAGTAGCTATCCTTGGTGGCCTTTTGTTATATTTACCTAGACCAATAGGGCATTTTTTCATCTCGATATCATTTTCGGGGCAATCCTATCATGGACAGTTCTCATTTTTACCTGACCCGACATGGCTCATATTATCAAACTGATTTACCCCATAAAAGAATCATTAAAGGGTATGTCCACATGTTCCTCTTGAGTCAAAAGAAGAATCAAATCCAGAAGAAATTAAGAGGATATATTTATTGTACTAACCTGGCCAATATATGTGATTAATCATCATCAATATTCTGGTATCATCCAATTGTATTCTGTTATGGAAGATTTTCAAATGTTGCACACAAAGAATATATGCCTGTTATAAAGTTGACTGATAAGAAGTTGTGTCTCTCGTGCTGCTAATGATTAATGTTCAATTACTCCCTCCGTCCATCTTTACTAATCCAAATAATAACTAATAAGAATAATTTTATTATATTATCTTTTAAATATATTAATTTAATATTTTGGGGAAATGCATTGAGTAATAAATAATATTTAATCAAAAATATATATAAAAAAACAAAATAATAAATTATTCATTGATTTTCTAAATTGAATAAATATTTTTGAAAATCTATTTTTAATATATTAAATAAACAAAGATAGACGGAGGGAGTACTTTTTTTTGTAAGAGCAATTTTCCTTTGTCTTATGCCGGCTCCAGTGATAAAGATGACTTTTTTCTTACGAATTAGCTTCCTTTTCTGTCGTCCTCTACCATAAAGTCTGTCCAAGCAAAAATTATTGTCCAGACTATAAATAAGTATCTCACTCTCATAAAATGCAAAAGTAATTGTGGGTGATTTGTGGTGCTTCTTGTAGTTAAAGGACCCATTTGGTCATAAAAATTATTTTTATTTTATTTAAAAATTAATTTTAGGCCATGAAAATTTGAAAATAGCTTATAATCAATTTTTTAGTTCACTTTTCACTTTTGAATTTGTGTTTAAATACATTTGAAAGAATTTACAGAAGTTAGTATTGTTTTCTGCCGTCCTTTTTATTGAATAGGTTGTAGCCAAAGTTGTATACAAATCCTAAACCTTGCTAACCAAGAAAACTATTATAAATAAGATAAAAATATACACAACTTCCTAAAATAGTCTACCGCCTATTTACACTTGTACTAAATCTCTTAACATTTCCCCTCAAGTTAGAGCATGAAGATCACAAGTTACCAACTTGCGAAGTAGATACACAAATTATTGTTTCTCCAGCATCTTAGTAAATATGTCCGCTAGTTTTTAAAAGTGTGCACATGAGATGCAACAATGTGACCAGCTGCTATTTTATCACGAACAAAGTGACAATCAACCTCAATGTGCTTTATACGCTCCTGGAAGACTGGATTTGCGGATATATAAAGAGCAGCTTGACTGTCATAATGCAAATGAATAGGATCCTTGTGAAAGATGCCAAAAGATTGTAGTAAAGCCTTGAGCCATTTCAACTCACATACCGTTGTAGCCATAGAACAATATTCTGCTTCGGCTGAGAAACGAGAGACCATATGTTGCTTCTTAGTTTTCCAAGAAATAGATGAATTTCCCAACAAAATAAAATAACCAGTTATAGAGCGTCGTGTCACCGAACAACTTGCATAATCAAAATCACAATATGTAATTAAGAGCAAGTTGTTATCAGCTAGTAAGAAAATTCCTTGACCTGGATTGCCCTTCAAATATCTCAATACATGAAGTGCTTCCTCTCAATGTTTCTTCTTAGGATGATGCATGAACTGAGCCAATATGTGAACTGAATAACACAATTCAGGGAGAGTGATGGTCAAATAAATCAGTAAATCGATCAATCTTTTATATTTTTCAAGTTCAGCAAAATCATTATTATTGTCCAATGCAAGTTTATGATTCTGCTTAATAAGAAAATTAGCAGGTTTGGCACCAAGAAATCCAGATTCACTCAACCTATCGAGGGCATATTTTCTTTGACAAAGAAACAGATCATTTGTACTTCTGGCCACTTCAATCACCAAAAAAATATTTTTATGGCCCAAGATCTTTATGTGAAAACACCGATGCAACTATTGTTTGAAGTTAACAATAGAACCAGAATCGTCTCCTGCAATGATTGCATCATCGACATAGACAAGAACATGTAACGACAAACCATTTTTTATATAAGAAAATAAAGAATAATCCACATATGATTGCACGAAATCGAATGTCTTTAAAGCAGTAGCAATTTTGATAAACTAATTTCTTGGAGCTTGTCGCAGTTCATATAAAGATTTGCAAAGACGACACACTTTTTCTTGAGTCGTGGTTTTAAATCCAGGTAAAAGTCGCACATAAATTTCTTCATTTAAATCACCATGCAAGAATACATTATGAACATCTATTTGATGCAACTCCTAACTTTTAGCTACAACGATGCTAAGGAAAACTCGTATAGTTATCAATTTTGTCACTGGAGAACAATTTCATTATAATCAATGTCGGCCACCTGATTGTTACCAAGAACCACAAACCTAGATTTATATCGTTCAACTATACCGTCAGAATTATATTTAATTTTATATACCCATTTGCATTCGATAGTCTTCTTCTTCGGAGAAAGAAACTTTAATGTCCAAGTACCATTTTTTCCAATGCATCAATTTCTTTTTTCATAGCACGTCGCCAAAGAGGGTCATGTACAACATCATAAAACCTTGTGGGTTCAGTAGCTGCAGTCACGACTGTCAAAAAACACTTGTGCCTAAAAGAAAAATTATTGCAAGTCACATGGCTAGCTATAGGATACGTTAGTGGGTGAGGAGCGTTGCATTGAGGTATTTGTGCACTGAGCAACATGACATTGAGTTGTGTAACATACATAATCTTTTAGTCTAGTGGACACTTTACGTTCACGATATCCCCGATCAAAAGCATCACCCACAGTAGTAGAAGTTTCTGTATCCATAATAGCAGAACTTGTGTTTATATTTTCCTCCTGAGTGAGACCTGAAGAAGAAATCTCTATGCTCCTATCTTCATTAATATTAGGCTCAAGATCGACACTCCCACATGAGTCAATAGAGGGTGAGTGATCATGTTGCAAAGTAGGAGTATCCAGCGAAGTAGTGGTCTCGCAGGCACTCACTAAACTTGCATAAGGAAAGGTGTTTTCATCAAAAGTGCCATCATGAGACACAAAAAAATCTCCAGTCTTCCAAATCATAGACGTGCCATTCTTTCTTTTCGAAAGAACACCCAATAAAAATACATCGACGATTTCTGAAGCCAAATTTATCTTTGTCACAAGACTTACAATCAGCAAAACATAGACAACTAAATATTTATAGAGCATATGAAGGTTTTTTTCAAAGATTATTTCATAAGGAATCTTTCCATTCAATATGGGAGTAGGAGTTCGATTAATAAGATAAACTGCAGTCAAGACACATTCTCCTCAAAATGAGATCGACAAATTAGCTTAGAAACGGAGCGCACGTGCCATATTCAAAATATGGCGATGCTTTTGTTTCACTCGTCCATTTTGTTGAGGGGTATCAACACAGGTTGATGCACTACTTTCTGCTTCATATAGACAGTATGAAGATAAGTGAACTCCTTACCATTATCACTTCTAAGTATTTTCACCTTTTGTCCAAATTGAGTAATAACCATGGAACAAAATTATTTTATCTTATGCTTAGCCTCATTTTTTTCGTTCATTGAGTAGACCCACACTCCACGAGAAAAATCATCCATAATAGTAAGGAAATACATTACACTACAAGAAGAACGAACGCGATAAGGGCCCCCATACATCACAATGAATTAATTCAAATAAATCCGCATTTTTGTTCATACTATTAGAAAAAATTTCTCGTGTCTGTTTTGCTCTTAAAAAAATACTACACAACTTATCTACTCTATTACGACTATTAATTTCAGGAAAAAGAGAAACTATCTTATCGGAGGAATGACCAAGCCGACGATGTCATAAATCAAAATTATCCACCTTATAGGTGTTATTTGCTTGTGCATGTGCCTTGAAATAATATACCCCATCTCATTATTCACCCACACCAATCACTATCCTCAAAGTCCGATCCTGTATCACACAAAGCTTGTCAGAAATATGACTAAATGATTATTTTCAATCGTAAGCTTAGACAGCGAAATTAAATTGCATTTTAACTAAGGTATATAGAGAACATGGTGCAGTTTCATATTATTTGCGAGTATAACAGTCAGGGGCGGACCTATGCCCAATTTTGGGGTGCTGCGGCACCCGTTAAATCCAACGCAGACTAGGTATAATTATATAAAAAATGTATAAAAATTGGTAGAAGACTTAGAAAAGCACCCAGTAAACCAAGAAGTTAGATGGGTGCTTTAGTTTTCAAGCGGAACTTTATAGCTTTGGGAGTCAATATGTGTGTTCGGAACTCTCGAGTACCCACAACCCATAAATCCTGGGTCCGCCACTGATAACAGTTCCCGTCTTCAAAGCAACAGTCGTGGAACCATTTGAAAGGCTGACCAAATATGATGGCACATCACATAAATCATTTAATAACTGAGCATCACCACTTATATAGTGAGATGCCCCTGTGTCGACAATCCAGCAAATTCCAAGAACTTTACCTGTCAATTTTTCATGATTCTTATTGTGGGAATTATGCATAGATAAAAGCGCAGACCATTTTGTCATTAGATAACCCCCGTTCAAGCATTCACATCTGTCTTCGCCTTACCATTTGATCTGGTTGCTTGCGCAATATTGACAACTGCTACAATTCCAAGTCCAGTAGCATAATTATAGAAATTAAGCGTAGATTATAGTGCACTCCATTGATCATTAGATAACCCCGTTCAAACATTCACATCTACCTGATGTACATCAAAGTGACGCTCCTCCAAGAAGGTCTTTCACAAGGAGTCAAGCTAAGGACCTTCAAGCATTGCAATCTTTATGCATGAAGATGAAATGTTTGGAAGGTTCCAACATGGAATACTTGAAGATATTTAATATATTAAGTGTCTACCATTTAAATTAACTTGTAATTTAAATGAAGGACGATTTGGTCTTTCTTTACTTTTTTAGCCCTTAGTATAAATAGTTAGCTATTAGGGTTTGGATATTAGTTTTGGACATTTGAAGAATTGTGCCTCTTTTGCGAGCTTAAAATCCTTTGTTGATTTTCAACATCTTGTCCTAGGATTTGCAAGTAAGATTATTCCTTCTTGAGGATTCTAATAGATTAGGTGCTATTAATTCTCAATTAAGTGGTGTTTTGGTTAGTTTCATCAATACATCTTTTAATTGTTTGAATCTAATTGTGTCTATATTTTTTGAATTTATATCTTTAAACATTATCTTGTTTCTATTTTCTTGTTTCACATCAAATTGGTATCAGAGCCAAGTATAGATTTGTTCTCACGAATCTAATCTTGGGTTTGACAAAAAAAAATTGCAAAATCAGGAAAAAAAAAAAATTGGATCTGAAAATTGATAAATTTTTCAAGTGGGTGTTGTTGAAAATAATCTAAGGTGATTGAATATCAAATTTGAGAACATTTGGAGTTGATTTTCCCCATTTTTCTCTCATTTTCGCAGCTGAAATTTCCGCACTTTCTAGAGTGCGAAAATTTGTGTTTTTGAGCTCTCTTGTGCACATTTTACCCCCATCTTTTGGATCTAAATTGTTTTGATCATGAGTAAACTATATTAGGTTCCAATTTTGGGATCTAAGGATGAATTTGGAGTCAATTTTGGGTTCAAAAATTGGGTCATTTTCCTTGTGCAAATTTTGGTGAGAATTTTGAAGTTTGATTTGATTTCTTTGCTTCAAAAACTATTGGGTGTTGCTTAGAAATGTTCTATATTGATTGGGTAAACTTGATTTGAGTTGGGTCTTGATAGATTTGATGAATGTGATGGTTTGAGTTTGTATCGAGTGATCTTTTTGCTCCAACTCTTAGGTTTGAGTTGTTTGGTTTATGGGTAAATCATATTGTGTGTCAATTTCTTTAACTAGATTACATTGATTATTAGTTCTACTTGTGTTATCTAGTTATTTTTGTATTCGATTTTCATTTCGTGTCAATTTATTTCGTGCTTTTCTCTTTTAGTTTCTTTGTATGTTTATTTCATTCCTTGTCCGTTAGTGTGTTTGTCCTTCTTTGTTATTGACATAAACTCTATTCTGAACCGATACTTGAAAGATTACTTTGAGTTTATTTGATATTGTAGAATCGTGAAGAGACTAAGAGATATCCTTTAGTGGTAAAAGGCTTGAGTGGTGAGTTCATTTGAGTGTGGTCCTAAAAGCCTACGATCTATAAGAGTATACACGAGCGGAAAGAAAATTGAGTGCAATCATTTGAGTGATACACATAAGGGAGTGACTTGTGAGGTCCATTAAATTTACCAACCACGTTTATTGTCTTAATTATGTCTTGCATAGGTTCAAAAAGTTACAATGGAGGTTTGAATGCCAATGGAGAAAGGAGAATTTCATCTTATAACTCTACTTGTAGTAAGAATTATTGTGAAACTTTTCATGATTATTATAGTAGTGCTTCTAAGAGAATAAGAGAGCATGAGCCTAATGGAAGTTTGATTAAATTTGACGTCATTGTGGAGGGACATGAGAGCGGTTGCACATTTGATTGCATCTTAGGTGTAGATAAACTGTGTTATACCAACTTCATTGATCCTTCTTTGGTTGAGTGGTTGGGAATACCTTGTCATACAAAAAGTTTACCATATAAATTTGATGGAAGGGTGGTTGACAAAGAGGTAAAGATCATTGTTTATCATGGGAGCTATCAAGGGGGAATTTGGTGGGATGTCTACCCTTTGTCTACTTGTTTGGTATGTTTAGGAGCTCCTTGGTTCAATTGCAATAAATTTTGGTTTGACAAAGAGTTCAGAAAGTTTGTCGTTATAGAATCGATGGAACGAAAGCATGTCTTAACTCCTATGACCATTAAGGAATTTTCAATAACACATGAGGAAGTCAAGAAAGTGAAAGTGAAGACTACTAACTTGAAATTTGATGTACAAAGTCATTCCAATAATTCAAGTAGAGTCTTTAGAGCTTCTAGTGATGCTAAGTTGAAAATTGATGTGAAGAGTCATCCAAATAACTCAAAAGGCATCCTTGGAGCCTATTGCACTCCTAATGGAATGAGTGAAAAGGAAAAGAATAAGAGGAGTGAGGAAGTGGATAATGAAAACTCAAAAGAGGAAAAAAGAAAGGATATTTGGAATGAAGTGAGTGAGTGGCTACAAGCACAAAAGAAAAGAGAGTTGAAAAATGAGAATGAATTGTCACAAGGAGGAAAGAAGAAAAGTGAATAAAGTGAGAGTAAAGAAGATGAGCTAAGAGAAAAACAAGAGAGTGTGAGTGAGAGGTTTTCTTATTCTAACTCCAGCCTTTTGAATTCTTGTTCTTCTAGTGTTATCACTTCTTTTGTAGGTATTTTTGAAGAAGAGTACAAAAATGAAGACTCAACATGGAAAGAAATTCAAGAATTGAAAGAATCATGTCAAGTTGGGACTACTTCTTCAAGTGAGCAAGTAAGCTCAATTTTAGAAAATCAAGGTAAAGAAGGTTCTTTAAGTGCTTATCAAGGTAAAAACGCTAATCCTAACTCTATAGTTACTTCAAATGAACTTGCTAGTGACTTGAGTGTGAATGTTAGACCATCTTTTGATGTGGTTGATGATTCTTTACTTTGTGTTAATATGCAAATGGATTGTGGCCATACACTAGTTGAATAGGATTGTGGAGCTAAAATTGTTATTGATTGTGAGCTTAAAGGATTTGATGCTAGTGTTATGTCAAATATGAAAAAACATGGTGTTTCTTTGAAATCTTGTGATGAAGATGAAGGAATTTCTTCTTTGGCTACTAGAAACACTAAAAATGTGATTGATGATGAATGTCTCTTTGCAACTGAGTTTGATTGTAACATTCTTTTATCTTGTAAGGACATGAATATTCTTTGTGGTAGTACTCTTGGAATGGAGCATGAAATGTGTGATAATGATATCAATTTTGAGCCTAAAGAATGTCAATATTTCAAAATATTTGACAATCCTTTATTTGGTGAAAGTATTCAAGAAAATTTTGAAGGTGATCTTTGTGTTGATAATGTGACTCACTCTTTGTGTTGTCCTATTATTGATTGTGTAATTGACATTAATCATGATTTGAAAAATGAGTTTAAAGGTGTGAGCACTATTGATGAAGTCCAATTTAATGACTCATTCCTTGTTGACTTGTTTGCACTTGATGAAAGTGATGATCCAAAATTTAAAGAGTGCTTGACTTGTGAAAATGATTCTTGTGGCTTACTTGAGAGTGCTAATTGTTTGAATGTTGGCAAGCTAACTTTCGAAATATTTGTTGAAAGAACATCTTGTGTTGGAAGGTCCTCTAAAGATGAAGAAAGTCTTTTCAAGAATGGGGGAGGCAAAAGGGATAATAGTAATAAATTGATAGATGCTAATTTTTGTGTCAATTTATTTACTTACTCTAATCTTGCCTTTGAAGATATATTTTGGGTAGAATTTTTGAATGCTTCTAGAAAGAAATGTAGATATGATCCATTTGAAGCATTGTCAAATATCCATGGGTGTAAATGTGATAGTCCTCTTTTTGATGAGTTTATTAACCTTCTTGATTTATTTGTTAAACACCATCAAGAGAGAATCTACAAAGAGATAAGATACTTGGAAGCGTCTTCTTGGGCTACAAAAAGTTTTGAGGTTTCTTTGTCTTCTAAAGCCAAGAATGATTTATTTGAATGGCTAGTGCTTATTTTTGGGCTTTCTAAAGCCATGAAGGTAAATTTCTATGCCTTTGATCTTTATAATAGCAACTTTGTTGTGATTGGTGAATATTCTTTAATGTTGCTATTTAATTCATATTGTGAGTACTCAGTGAGAAATTCAAGAAAGTTTTGGGATTAATGTTTGTGTTTGATCTCGAAAATATATACTTGTGTTTAAAACTTGTGAATAATATTGTTTGTTCTCTTAATTTTGTGGTTAGAAGAGTACAATCAAATTGTGAATTAAGGAACTATTTGGCCCAAGTTGTTGAAGAAACTAATTTTACTTGAAAGTTTTAATGTATAGAATTATTGATTTCTTTGACCTATTTTATGATTGTGATATACTTTTGAGTCAAGTTCTTGCTACTATGTTTGAAAAGTTGATTTTTATGGGATTTCGTGATTCTTTGCTCTATCACAAGAGTGTGTATTTTTGGGAGTTCTATGTAACTTATTTGAAAGCTTATTTTTTTTCTTGGGTACTAATTCCCTTCATTGGTTTGCAAGGTTTGAATTCGAGGTCGAATTCTTTTCAACAAGGGGAGAATAATGCAAGTTCGGGAAGCACTTTTTGCATGGAAGGATTTCAACTTGACATCAAAAGCTCAAAATGTTTTAAAGGAGTATGAAAGCCACAAAATCAATACAAGAAAAGATTAACATTGTCTTTTAGGGTCATTTTGATGATAATATGGTGTACATGTAATTAGGGGTATTTATGTCTTTTCTTATATTAGGTAACCCTAATAGTATAAATAAAAAATGATGGAGATTATTTTAGGGGGACAAATATTTTTAGATTGGCTACTCTTGGTGAGTTTTGTGGGTTTATCCCTTTATCTTTACATTGAATCTCTCTTGAATATCTTTTGGTAATATTATTCATGTATGAGTACAATTCTTTTCTCCCTTGAATTAATCATTTAATTATTTGTTCAAATTGGAGATTTGCAAATCTATTTTTGTTGGTTTCTAATTTACTACAATTGTGGGATTATTCCTTTCTTTCTTCTCTATTTCCCCTCGATTTCTTGATTATCTCTTAATTTTCCTTATCTGGTATTTCGTTTTACATCACTACCTCTGTCTTACCATTTGTTCTGATTGTTTGCCAACATTGGCAACTGCTGTAATTCCACGTACAGTGCCATCATATCCGAAATTACCAGAGTTTTCATATCGTCCACCACGATCACATCCATTAGTCCTTCCACCTCTTCGTCTTATACCCCACCATTTAGGATACCCGATTAATAAAAAATATTTTTTTATTTCATGTCCAAATTTTCCACAATTAGCACATGCTGATTTTTCCAAGTCATTAGATAATACGCCATTGTAGTTGCTGCGAGCAGGAGACAAGGACTGCACAACAAAGGCTAAAACATCTGTGTGATCCTCCTTAGCTCGAGCAACGTTTCGATGTCGTTTCTCTTGTATAATCATGGCATAAACTCTATTTAACGTGGGCAGAGATTCTGTGCTTAATATGTTGGAACGTGTAGTCCCGAACACCTCATCATTAAGTCCCATCAAGAATTGATGAACTTTCTCTTTTTCTCTTTCATGTACAAGTTCCTTCGTTGCCCCACAAGTACACCCAACGCATATGTATTTCAGATTTTTTGTGAAGCCAAAAAGCTCTTCCCACTTGCTTTTCAGTTTACCGTAGTATGCAGCAACGGTTTGTCCTCCTTGTTTACAAGATGCAAGTTCACTTTTCAATTGGTGTATTCTCATGTCATTACCAACTGAAAATCGTTCTCGCAAGTCTTTCCATAGTTTTTTAACGGTTTCCATATAGGAAATCGTCGAACGGAGTGGCGGATCTATTGTGTTAAAGACCCAAGAAACCAACATCGAATTAACGGCATACCAATCATCAAGTTCATATCCTTCTTCCTTGGATTGTGTAATCAGTCAATCGATAAAACCCAATTTCTTTTTTGCTCTAAAAGCGTTTCTCACCACCTTAGCCCATTCATCATAGTTGTCACCTTTCAGAACCATAGGAGTTATGTGTTATGACGGAAAGAGGTAAATAAGAAAACAAGAAAAGTAAAGAACACCAAGTTTAACGTGGAAAAACCCTTCAAATCGAAGGTAACAACCACGGGATCACAAATATCCAAACAGCTCCACTATATCAATAAGAGGGTTACAAATATTCTCCCAAATGGCTACACAACAAGTGCCAAACACGGAGAAACAATAGCGACACCAACAAAAGAAAATCAAGAGAAATCACCCGAAACAGAGCTACTGTTCGGGACTTAAAACCAGATCCTGTAGACCTCCAAATCCGATCTCCACCGTTCAAATCAAACACCAAGATGTTAGGAACACTCAGTCAAAATTCCAGACCGATCCAACGGTGAACAAGCTGGAAAAAGCGATCTGAAGTTGGCTGGTCGGAGAGCAAAAAACTGCAGCAACTAAACTCTCTTTCTCTCTTCTCTCTTTGGTGAAAGCTCTCTCAAAAACCTCTCTTATGTGTTAATGTCTCTCAAAGACAAAACTAATGAGCATAATTAATTCTCTCTCAAATTGTCCTATTTATAGCTGATGAGTGGTGCTTTTTCCTAAAGCCAAACCAACTCCAAATAGGAATAGAAAATCCGAATCCTTTTCCAACTAGGATTGGAAACCAAAAGAGAATAGGATTAGGCCATGGGCCTTTGGCTAGAACATGGGCCATCGCCCAACATTATGCATATTCCTGTGTGATCTGCTGAAAGCAAGAAATACGAAGATGTCAGATTGTTCATGGGAGTCTTACTACTTTTTGATCCACTGTCTCCGTCTTTGTTCTTATTTTTATCGTCGCCAACCATCTCCCAATTTTATTTTTTAGGATTATGGCATTTGATACCATGAAAGAATTTAAAAGTTAGAATTGTTTTCTGCCGTCCTTTTTATTGAATAGGTTGTAGCCAAAGTTATATACAAATTCTAAACCTTGCTAACTAAGAAAACTATTGTAAATAAGGTAAAAATATATACAACTTCCTAAAATAGTCTACCGCCTATTTACACTTGTACTAAATCTCTTAATATTTTTTACAAAAAATATAAGCAGTCACAATCTCATCATCTTCAACACTAACTACATAAATTTTAAATAAAAATTGAAAAATATTTAAAATCTACAGTGAAACGCCTACTAAATGCTTCTTCCATTTTATTTTACTTGGCTCTTGTTGACTTGACACACCCCTTAAGAAAATTTTAATTAGAGGTGTATTTTATCAAATTAATCTTATTAATGAAGCTTTAAAAATCTAAATTTGACTATTATTACTTATGTTGGTATTTAATACTAACGATACAAAGGAAAAACAGAACAAAATTATCTTAATTTCATAAATTGGATAAATAATTTAAAATAATTATTTTTAATATATAGAGGTCAAGTAAAACGAAACGGAGAAAGTATATTGCATTTTATATTATTCATCTAAACTTAGATGATCCCGAAATGTTGTAATGATTTTTTTCTTTAGACATCTAGTATTCGAAAATCAATATCTTGCTACTTGTTCGATTAATTTGGTTTCATGTTGAATAGATTTACTACTTAAATAGGTTAAAATGCTCTCTAATAAAAATTCTTCATTTTTAATCTCGAATTCGATATATATGGTGTTGTAAACATAGTCGGTGGATATGTCATTTGTTTATTTTAGGCACTTTTGCAATAAAATGGAGCCAAATATATTCATGTAATTATAAGAAGATTATAAGCACCTGTCATGAGTCATGATGAGAATGTAACACAATTATTAGCACATTTATATTCGTATCAATTTTGACAAAACTTGAAGTCACAAACATGTACAGTATATTTTATTTAGTGATTGAGACGTGTAATATATATTAGTCTCATAATTATACCTATATATAAGAGATACTCCTAATCTCTTATCTTCAACAATAATTAATAACATCTTTTATATAAAATTTAGATTAATGTGTTTTTGCTTCCTTCTTTTAATGTTAACTTTTTAAAAATGGTATGTTGTGGTATGGTATTCTCCCTCCACTCAATTAAAAAGAAAAGCAATAATGGCTAAGAGACCACTACTCTAGTAGAGCGGCGGATGACAACCAAATTTATCTGAACTCAATATTTTTAAAGTGAAATATAAGTTTATGTGTAAAAAACTCCAAAAATTATAGCATACAATTGATATATGAATTCATAATTTTAAGAATTTAACAGGTCTATCCAATATTAAAAACTGAAAAATCAAACGCATAAAATTTAAATTTTATATCTGTCTCTAATGAAATACTGATGACATTATAATATGGATGCTTTATCACATTGATTACTCCACTAATTTTTTCTGTGCAACATTAACAAATGGGTCGGTTTGTTGACGGGACTCAGCGGACCAATCATATATAGTCGAAACTCTCCTTGATTTTGTGGCATCAGTTGATGACAAAGTGGATACTTTTTCCAATCATTTTATTTGTCCATTATATTAAAAATAAATATTTTTGTTCAATTTAAAAAATCAAAAATTAATTTATTACTTAGTACTAGTTTCTAGTTTATCCTTATTATTGACTGAAATCATTTTCCAATGCATTTTTCAAATATTAAATTTATTATATTCGTATAATAAAATTGTCATTCTATTTAATATTATGTAAGAAATGTGTCAAATAAAATACTGAACAAGTAAAAGTGGATTGCGGGTGTACTCTCCCTTCTGTCAATACTGCTCCTTAAGTATTTTGGATTATCTATATATACTATAAAGCAGAGGACGAAGCACGATAATTAGTCAAGTGGCAGCATAAGAATAAACAACTAGGCAGTTTTAGGACAAAACTTAATAATATTGTAATAAAGTTCAGAATTAAAAAATTATTTAAATTTAAAAATTTTAGACTTTTAGGAGAAAAAAAAAAGAGATTATCATTAACTTAAAACTAGGAACTTATGATTGAAGAGCTCTAGATGAACTCTTACTATTTCATTATAATAATAATCTATAAATAAATAATAATAAAAATATATTTGAATTCATTTCATTTATATATTAAATGAAAGATAAAAAATTAATAACAAAAATAATAATAATAATAATAACAATAATAATTTTTTTTAAAAATGTAGTAGTGGGTGGTACGTACTTATAGTGATAGTAGTAACACTAATAATAATAATAATAATAATATATATATATATATATATATAGCTTTTACAAAAATGTATTTTGTAACGAACAAAAGAAATAATGAAAAGATAAAAAATTTATAACAAAAAAAATAAAAATAATAACAATAATAATTTTTTAAAAAAATGTAGTAGTGGGTGGTACGTACTTATAGTGATGGTAGTAGTAATAATAATAATAATAATAATATATATATATATATAGCTTTTACAAAAATGTATTTTGTAACGAACAAAAAAAATAATGAAACGGAGACAAACGAAAAAAGAAGAAAGAAAAGAAAAGGTAGGGAAAAAGTTTGTTTTTTTAAAAAAAATGTGGATTAATCTCATTGATTTCAAATATTTCTCTTAATTTAAATATATACATTATAAGATAAGTATGTATCGTCAGGGGCGGATTTACTAAGGGCCTTGAGGGTGCCACGCCACCCGCAAGCTTCGACGAAAACTCTATATATATAGCTATATATATAGAGAATATATCTATAAAAATTAAATATGCCACCCACAACATCAAAGTGCCAGTGGTGCTAGTGGTAAAGGGCCGAGTTTTCATCCCCAAGGGCGCGGGTTCGAATCCCTCGGACAACATTGTTTTTTTAAAAAAAAATTCTGCTCAATCAAGTCACTTTTCGGCAGACATGAGACAGAGACAACATTCATGAATATGGTCTATGGATTTATGTATTAATTAAAAATTATTTTTGACTATTATTAGTCTTTGACTTTTCTTTATTTGTTTAATATATAAAATTCAATTATTTTTTTTATTTGTCTCATCAAATTTATAAAAAACTCAAACCCCAAAACTTCTCTTTCAAACCCCGACTTTCTCTTTCTTCTCCCAAAGAACTCCATCAGCCTCACTCCTCTGCCTCCTCACCTGTCGGTCCTCTGCCGTCGGCAGCTGCCATCCCTCATCGGCGCCGCACCACCATCCCGCACCACATTGCTCCGCTCCACTCTTCTATTTTCTGTACAATCAACAATTCAACATCAACCCACATCCCACAACCCTCTTGTAAGTTAATATATTTTTGAGGTTAAATTAGTTCTCCATTCCAATATTGTTGTCAATATGAACATTTTAACTTGAATTAGTTCTGAGTTTCCCTATTGAATTTGAACTTTTATTTTGTAGGAAATTATTCTAATTTTGTGAATTGAGAATTTGAGATGGATAAATTTCTCAATATGTTTGCTCAATCAAGTTCTAGTACGGGTGTCAATCGTTATCTAGTAACTGAGCTCGATTTGGGTGCACTTGAATCCGATCCAGGGGAAAGAATACCGATTATTGACTATGATCCTCGGATACGAGATGAAGTTAGGAAACATTATATTAAAAAAGGACCTTGTCAACCTATCTTGAAACCATATCCTCCAACTAAAATAGGAGGTAGAATGCGCCAATTTGTTTCAAGTTGGTTCAAAGGTCCACATTCTAGTTGGTTGGAGTATAGTGTGGAGAAAGATGCCGCATATTGCCTTTGTTGTTATTTATTTAAAAATGAATTTGTTCATGAAACTACGGCTGAGTTTTATGCAACAAAGGTTTTTAGGGCTTGGAATTGGGCTTTTGAGAGATTCGTTTGCATGTCGGTAAAGTTAATGGTGTTCACAACAAATGTTACAATAAGATGCAAGATTTGTCAAATCCTCATCAATCAATTCAAGTTGTTCTTGACAAGCATTCTCAAAAGTTAAAAAGTGAGTACCGAATGCGTTTAGAAGCTTCAATTGATGTGGCAAGATTTCTTTTGCATCATGGGTTGCCTTTTCGAGGTCATGACGAAAGTGAATCTTCAACTAATCAAGGTTATTTTTTAGGATTTTTGAGGTGGCATGGGGACAAGCATCCGGATGTGGGGAAAGTGATATTAGAAAATGCTCCACAAAATGATACTTTGACTTGTCCTATAATCCAAAAGGATATTGTCAATGCTTGTGCAAAAGAAACATTGAAAGCTATAATTGGGGACTTGAATGGAGATTACTTTGGTATATTGGTTGATGAATCCAAAGACATCTCACACAAAGAACAAATGGCTCTTGTTTTGAGGTATGTTGCTAAGAATGGTGAAGTAGTAGAACGATTTATCGGTCTTGTCCATGTTAGTGATACATCGGCATGCTCATTGAAGAAAGAAATTTATTCTTTGCTTTCCGATCACTCACTAAGTCCATCCAAAATACGTGGACAAGGTTATGATGGAGCTAGTAATATGAAGGGAGAGATAAATGATCTCAAAACTTTGATTATGAAAGATAGTCCATCGGCATATTATATTCATTGTTTTGCACATCAATTGCAACTAACACTTGTAGCTATTGCGAAAAAACATTTGGAAGTTGAGGACTTTTTTGATCATGTTACTAATGTGTTGAATGTTGTTGGAGGATCTTTTAAGCGTAGAGATTTACTTTGTCATCACCAAGCTGAAAATTTGAAGCAATTACTTGAGTCTGCTGAAGTTCATACGGGGCAAGGATTACATCAAGAACGCGGGCTTCAAATACCAGGTGATACTCGTTGGGGATCACATTTCAAAACATTAGATAACTTTCTTGTTATTTTCTCATCTATTGTTCATGTGCTTGAAGTGATTGAAATTGAAGGTTCCACCTCAAGTGATAGAAATCAAGCGGAATATCTTTTGACAAAGATTAAAACATTCAAGTTTATTTTTATGCTTCACTTGATGTTGAAAGTGTTGGCAATGCCAAATGAGTTGAGCAAGATTTTGCAAAAAAAGGATCAAGATATTGTTAATGCCGTAGAGTTTCTTAACATCTCAAAGAAAAGATTGCAAGATATGAGAGAAAATGGATAGGAATCTTTGTTGGGTGATGTTTCTTTATTTTGTGATTCACATGATATGAAAGTCCAAGCGTAAGTGTTTGGGTGTTTGTTATTCACACCACTTGCGTGTTGAAATCTTTTGCGCTATCATTGATGTGCAACTTCAAGAGCTTAATGATCGTTTTGATGTAGTGAGTAGTGATTTGCTTCTTGGGATGGGTAGCTTGAATCCAATCAATTCTTTCTCTAACTTTGACAAAGGTAGAATCATGGCTTTAGCAAAGTGTTATCCAAGTGAGTTTGATAATGGAAAGCTTCGACATTTGAGTTACCAACTGGATACTTTCATAATTCATATGTGAGGTGGTAATTTCAAGTTCTCCAACTTGCAAGGAATTCGTGATTTGGCAAAGGCATTGGTTGAGGCAAATCTTGTGGAGACTTATTCACTTGTTTATTTACTTGTGAAGTTGACTCTGATTTTACCTGTTGCTACGACAACTGTGGAGAGAGCTTTCTCGTCCATGAAGCGCATAAAAAATGAAGTGCGAAATGGTATTGGTGATCAATATTTAAATGATTGTTTAGTTTGTTACATAAAGCGTGATGTATTTGCAAATGTAAATAATGATGCCATCGTTGACCGTTTTCAGAATATGAAAAGTCGTCGAGGACAATTGTAATGAATGATGGATGTTATGACTTATGATATTCGTAATATTATTGAAAGTATAAGCTTTTTCCACTTCATGATCTTAGTCGAATATGGGGTGTGAATTTGTAGTATATCATATGTAATGCATAATTGTCATCTTATTACTGTTCTTTTTTTGTTGATTGATTTGTCAATTGTCATATAGATCGAAAAGACGAACAATCTAGTTGATTTATCAATGAGTTTAATTGGCACCCGGAGAGTCCAAATCCTGGATCCGCCTCTGTTATCGTATTTGAAAAAATAAGGATAAGGAAGAATAATAAATTTATCTTCTTTTAACAAATTAAATATATATTATATTTGAATTTGAAAAGTTAAATTGGAATGGAGTTCTGTCTTCTTATTCTCTCTTATATATACTCTTATAATGATATATAATGACAAGCTTCCTTCTTCTTCTTTTTTTTTTTTAAAAAAAATAAATAAATTATTGATTATTGATCATTAGCTTTGTTCATGAATTTATTTACTACACTCTTCATATTCTTCATTGTTTGTTTTTAAAAAAACTTCTTTTGATTTAACATTTCTATTTTTATATGCAGATGATGATGTTTAACAACTAATTTTTTTAATTATATTCAGGCCTGAATCCAAGTAAGTGATATTTTTCATTCTGATTTTGTAAAAGTAAAATACATCTTTAACAATTTCAATACATATGATATGCTAAGTAATTGTTATTTTAAGTAAACTTTGCTTATGACAAGTCAAAGTGGTGATTGAGGAATATGATGATGAATTATCATCAATAACTTTGAAAAATTTGTGCGTAGGTACAATTTTTGCGTTCTTGACAACGCAGATTGACAGGTTCTGAAACAACATATATTGTTTCCCGCAATCTTTTGTCAATGGCTAACATAAAGTATTTCTAATGCCTAACTTCTATCCAAAAAAATATTACCTTTCTTGCTAGAGATAAAACTTATCAATGATTTTTTAAAAAAAAAATTCTTTGTACATAATATGAAGTGAAAAAGTGAGCTTACACATATTTATTTATGAGAAAAGGAGAAGAAACACGTAGAAAAAAAGAAGTAACAAATTGGTCCTCTTTTGTTTCGTTATTATTAACTATAAAAATATTTGGATTGATCTCAATGATTCCAATTATTTCTTTCAACTCAAATATATAAATTATAAAAAAATATGTATTGTATTCAAAAAAATCAAGGATAAGGGAGAGTAACAATTGATTTTCTAACAAATTGATATGTATTATGTTAAAAAAAATCAAGTATAAAGGAAAGTAACAAATCGATCTTCTTTTTACAAATTGATATAATTTTTGAATTTGAATTTAAATGAAAATTGAGTTGGAATGGAGCATATTTAGCTTTTACTTCGTATTAACAAGGAAGTTTTGATTTATTCACTTAAATTTTCATCATAATTTCTATCTTATGCGAGTTTGTTTGTGTTGCAAGTATTACGAAAGCAATTATATTATGTCAAAAGCAAAAAAAAAATACATTAGAATCAAGAAAACACACACGAGGTACTTGAATAGAAAGTTCTTTGGGGTATAAACTATTTGCATATTTATGTAAAATTATTTCTGCTAATAAATTATAATTTCACTAAATTTAAGAAAACAGTTTCAAAAATTAAATTACATAGTTTGATATAATTTCAACTTAAATATATAAAAATCATATGTACAAATAATTGAATTTGAATTGAGATAAAATTCTATTTGATAAGAATTAGTAATTGAAATGGAGACTCTTTATGTTTAACCAGAAATCACATCTAAAAGATAAAAAATGATGTTTTTGATAAAAATGAATACACTAGAGCGTATTTGAGGGGGGGGGGGGGGGATATTAACAATCTAATAATTGTGAATAATATAATAAATAAAAAGATGAAACATAAAATTATTTTTTTCGTATAGATTTGGTTAGAGGTGGGGGAGGGGGGGGAGGGGCGGGGTAGAAAAAGCTTTTTATTTTTTTAAAATTGAGAACAATATAATATCTTTAAATTGTGAATAATATAATAAAAAAAAGATGAAAGATAAAAGTTTTTCCTTATAATTATATGATCGTTTTTTCGTATATATTTGGTTAGAGGTGGGCCAATTGGGTGGGTAGGTGGGGGGTATAAAAAAGTTTTTTGTTTTTTAAAAATTGAGGGGGTGGGGGTTTGGAGATGGAAGTGGAGTAGGGTGGGGAGGTGGGGGGGGTAGATTTTTTTTTCCTCCATATTTATTGAGAAATAATATGATAACTAAATTATTTTTAAAATAATATAATTTAACATGTTCGAATGAGATATTTCAATATAAAATAATTTAAAATAATATTTTAATATTATCTGTGCATCGCATGGGTATGTATACTAGTTTCCTATGTAATAAGTGTGAGTCATTTTGGTCAACCAAAACGATCCCCACCGTCCACGTCGCTCTTTGATCGGACGGATCTTATCCATTCCTTCACCTCTTGGTCCTAATTAATTATTTTAACTCATTTAAGTATTAGAAAATTAATAATATTTAATTTTAAAAAGTAAATAAATACAAAATGATAAATTAAGGGACGAACCCACCTGCTTCAAGCCCGTGATTTTACTATATTACCCCTAATTAATTATTATAAATCGTTTAAGTATTAGAAAATTAATAATATTTAATTAAAAAAAGTAAAATAAACACAAAATGATAAATTATATTACGTTAAAAAGTAATATAATTAATAGCTTCAAATATTTAAATAACATAAAAAAATTTATCGACTCTCGAAATTATATCGGTGCCGCGTAAATTGAGACAATGGAAATATATATGATTTGAAAGACATAAAATTAGTACTATAGATCATAATAATCAACAACTTAAAATATTTTAAAATCATACAAAAGTTTGATCGACTATCTACATTTCATCTATGTCACGTAAAATGAATAAATCAGAAAATTATGTAAAAAGTATTACAAATAACAATAATTAACAACTTAAAATATTTTAAAATCATATAAAAAATTAATTGATTTACTAAGTTTCATTTGTATCACATAAATTGAGACAGAGAAAATAATATTTGTCCGTGCCTGTGATCTGACAAACCACATTCATTCCTTCGCATTGAATTTGCTAACTTTACTAAGGGTACAATCGTAAATAACTAATTATTTTTACAATATCCTTTCAATGCTTTCCACCAGTTAGAGTTTTTGGTTTCCACGTATTCCAAAACATCAGCAAAGTAATACTCCCTCTGTTTAAAAAAGAATGACCTACTTTCTTTTTTAGTCCGTTTCAAAAAGAATGACAATTTTCTTTTTTGGCAACACTTTAATTCTAACTTTTCACATGACATGTTTAAAACCACAAGATTAAAGGACATTTTGGTAAATTTGACATAACTTTAATTTTAGACCACAAGATTCAAAAGTCTTTTTTATTTTCTTAAACTCCGTGTCAAGTCAAAATAGGTAAAAAAAAATTTAAACATTAAACAGAGGGAGAATAGAAAATGAAACAAACTATTGAAAGATTATACTTGATGGATTTCATGTGCTTTTACTATTGACTTTATATATGCACGTGCTTTTTAATTATATTTTTCTAGATTAGATATTGTAAGAGCTAATTTTTCTTTTACCTTTGTCATACCTCATGTTGTTTTACCTTCTTCATATACTAATGTGATATAATTAGAAGTTATTTAGGTAATATTGAACCCGTCCGGAGCACGGACATCGATATCTAGTATTATTAATAATCATGACAACTTCAAAGGACAAGAGAATATTATTACAAATATTAGTGTGTTTAGTGTGGAAGAAACTATTTTTCTGGATTATATTTTCCAATTTTTTCCATATTTGAAAAGGTTCTTAAACGTCATAAGTAACTTGGGTGACAGAAAGAAAAATAGATTTTATAAGTGATATTTCATATTAATTATTTTTTTCCCACCCCCACACATTTCACTGCGCCTTAGCCCAAAATCACCAAGGCAACCCTCACCTCCGCCTCTTCTCCCTCCCCCCTCTCCCTTATAATATTTGTCTAGATTATATATAAATATTTTTGAACAATATCTTTTACTGAGTTATCAAGCACCCAAAAAATAAGTAAGATATCTCATTTAATTACTTTTCAAAAAAAAAAAAAAAATTACGTGGTAAATATGTCCCTTCCTGCCCCCCCCCCCCCCCCTCAAAAAAAAAATTAAAAAATTAGGGTGTATTTGGTAAAAAGGAAAAATATTTTTCAATTTTCTCATGTTTGGTTGGCTTAAATGTGTTGAAATTATTTTCCAAAAAGACTTATTTTCCTCAGATTTAAGGAAAATGACTTTCCGTAAAATAAGAAAAATAATTTTCAAGACTCTCTTTCAACTTTACCATCCGACCCTGCCTAGAGACTCGGGATCCAATCTTAAATCGGGACACACCTCCCTATCCTGACTCAAGATCAGACCTTGATTCGAGACCCAACTCCTAATCGTGGCCGGAAGTCGAAAGTTGGGTCTCGAATCAGAGTTGAATCTTGGATCTGGGTTGAAAGTTAGTACCCGAGTCGAGATTGGGAGTCAGGATAGAGAGTCAAGTTTTGGGTCAAAGTTGGATATCGGGTCTCTAATTGAGGTCAGAAATTAGGTCTCTAGTTAGGATCAGATCTTGGGTCATGAGTTGGGTCTCGGTTCGAAGTCAAGAATCAATCCAAGGTTGGGATTCAAGTCCCGGGGTCGGATCTTGAGTCATGAGTAGGGTCTCAGGTTAGGGTCGGGAATCAGGTTCTCGGGTTGGAACCCACTTTTATGCTAACTCGAGACCTGACCTTGGATCACGCCTCAGAACTTGACTAATGAACCAAATCAAGGACTTGGGACTGTCCTCGACTTGGGACCTAACTTCCGACCCCAACCTTGACTCAGGTTCCAACTCATAAACCTGACCACAACCTCAACCCAAGATTTGACTCCTTACCCCGGCTCCTATTATTGACCCAAACCCAGGACCCAAGTCTGACTTCCCCACTTCTAACCCCTGACCTTGAACTACCTGACTCCTGTCTTAACCTAAGATTCGACCCCAACCCGACTCACAGCTTGACCTGCCTCCGACCCCACTCGGGGCCTGGGTCCGTGCCAAAGGGTGGGGACTTGGGTCCAATGTTATAATGTTTGCTATATTATACCTAAATATTCTCGGGATAATATTTTTTTTATACTAACCAAAAATCAGAAAATAAATAAGAAAATCACTTAATTTTCAAGATAACATTTTTCGTAGAAAACATTTTCCTCTATACCAAACACACCCTTAACGTTTTTGTCCTTTCTGGTCCTTCTTTCTATTTCATTTTCATATGGAGCGACCCATGTGGGGAGAGGAGACAAAAAGAACCAATGAGAATCAAACTTGCATATATACAAGATGACAATGAACTACTACTCATTTCTCTTTTCATACTAGATAATAGGAGCCCGTATAAGTATAGGCCCAATATATGTTACTTTTTTTATCTCAATTTATGTGGTACAAATGAAATTTAGAAAGTCAATAAAATTTTCTTTGTATGATTTTTAAATATTTTAAGTTGTTAATTATTGATTTATTATACTTTTACATAATTTTTAGATACTATATGTTAATCTTTCTGTCCCAATTTATGCGGCATTGATGAAATATTTGAGAAAACCAATCAAATTTGTTACATAATTTTTGAAATATTTAAGTTGTTAATTATTATGATTTATATGACTTTCTACGTAAATTTTCAATTTATATGACATTGATAGAGTTTGAAAAGTCAAACAGTAATATAAATCACAATAATTAACAAATTAAAATATTTGAAGGATGTAAATATTTGAGAAAACCAATCAAATTTGTTATATAATTTTTGAAATATTTAAGTTGTTAATTATTATGATTTATATGACTTTCTACGTAAATTTCCAATTTATATGACATTGATAGAGTTTGAAAAGTCAAACCATTTTTGTACATCCTTCAAATATTTTAATTTGTTAATTATTGTGATTTATATTACTTTCACGATATTTTCAAATAATATATAACTTCCTCTATCCTAATTTATGTTGCACTGATAGAATTTTGAGTCAACCAAAATATTTTATGTCCCTTGAAATAATTTAAATAGTTAATTATTGTAATTTCTAATACTTTTTACGCAATTTTTAAATATATAACAGATTAAAAAAATAAAAATAATTAAATTAAAACAATAAAATATAAATTGTAAAAATACCCTGGACCAGAAGCAGGCAGCTAAAAGCAGGCATGACAACCGTCAGCTACCTGCTCACTGGCACTTCTATATAGTAGAAATATACATCCTAATTTCTTAAACAAATTGATAAATTTAAACAATATAAGACAATCTTAAATGAATTACACTGAATATTACAATTTGCAGTAAATAACAATTGACAAATCAATAAGGAAATGATTGAAGATATATTCCATATTGTAAGCTACCTATGTATTAAGAATTTGAGACTACATTTTTATATTAGGGAGATCATGTCTTTTATTTGTTTCAATTCCCTTATCTTTGTTTAATTTTCATTTTGTCTTTTTTGTTTGATGTTTCTCAGGAAGGGTATGGAAACAACCTCTCTACTTCATCTGAGGTAATGATATGGACTGCGTACACTTTATCCTTCTCAGACCCCACCTGATGGGAATACACTTGGTATGTTGTTGTTGTTTCTCAGGAAGGGAAGCCTGAGTAACTGGTAAAGTTGTTATCATGTAACCAAGGTCACAAATTCAAATAGTGGATACAACCTCTTACAGAAATACAAGGTAAGAGTCCCTACAATGAACCTTTGTCCTTTTTATTCCTTAGTCAGGGTTATACAAGAAAAAGCTGAAATTTTTTACAATAGAACATTAGAATGGTTATGAGTGGGGCTTGGAGTTTGCACAATATAGCATGTGAGTAGGGCTAAATGCCAATTAATCATGTCATGAGTATGAGTTGTATAGACCATGATTTGATATTCCTCTTTTTCGTTTTCAATACATATAAAAGATAAATACTCTTTGCTGGATATTCTAAATAAAGCTAGCAAACAAACACACAAATTGTAGAATTTGGCCCACAATTTGTCACAAATAATGTAATGTTAGGCCAGGGTGGTGCATGATTTATCCTTTTTGTTCTTTGTATAAATGGAGTTCTCTTGAAAATCTATATATTAGACTTTAGACATGTTAATTAGTCATAATATAGGATAATGCTAGAGCAATATGTTTTTTTATGGCAATGATAGGGATTAGTAGTATAACCATTTGTGCAAAATGACTAAAATACACATCTAGAATTTTTCATTGTGGATAACTGTTTAATTAGTAAATGACTCGTTTTATTTTTTTGCACTTCATGAATTCTCAGATCACGATTTAAAGATTTTCTTTGAACAAATTGAAAAGTTTATGAGAGAATATTAGACGGCAGTCTAGAATTCCTAAATTATTGATAACGTTAGACGGCAATTTAATGTTTCGTCTATGAAATTAAATAATATATGAATAAATATTAGATCCGACTATAATCTTGTCTGATAAAGTAATTTTTCAAGAACTATACTTGTAAACGGTGACCTCAAAAGAGTTATTTGCGTAAATCAGCAGAGACATGACAGACCAGCCAAGGTTGATTTCCCTTGCCTAAATTGGACAAGTGATGTGTAAGATCACCAAAACAAGTTAACGTGTGGGATTCTACCTGAGCCAAATTTGGAAAATGCAGTGCTCGATGAAATTGTTAGACATCACAATCTACTTGCCTCGTTTGTTTTCATTTATGAAAAGTCTTAATTTTAATTATTAAATTTGTTTTTTTAGGTCTAAATTATATTCAGATTTTAATGATCAAGGATACTTGTTTTTTTAATGTTACAATCGCGTAATGGGTCTGAATATATCTAAATTAATGATTAAGATTTGTAATAAAATCTTAATATAAGTAAACGTATAGTCAAAAATTTCTATAAAAATGACAGTTCACTAATTTCATTCATGCACCTCTAATGTCATCGCGCAACATTAAAAACTACCGTCGTCACTGCTTCATGATCAACTACTACCACCAACGTCAATCAGTACAATCATTCTTCACCACCGCTAGCCACCATTTATATTTATCGTCATCAATAGTCATGATTATCAATCACTAACGATAATTACCACCATCAATCATCACCTTCATCATTCACTACTATCATTAGTTATTACTATCATCAACAACAACTATCAACTGTTGTCACCAACTACCACTATCAGTCATTATCACCAATAACTACTGCTCATAACACTATCATTAGCCAACACTGCCCCTAATCGTATTCCCACAACCATCATCGCTAGGCATCATCACTATACAACTCATGTCTGTCACAACCCTTTTTCGCTCGTTGGGTCGAAGGGTTTTTCCAGTTGAAGTGACGGTATTGAATAGGGATTATTTTATTTACAGAGTCGCCACTTGGAATTGAGTTATGGTGTTCCAAGTCACCTTTTTGAATCCCTAATCAAAAGAAAGTTGACTCTTTAATATTGGTCTGCAAACTAGAAATTAGAGTAAGGAATTCTATTGACCGAGGGGAAGGTGTTAGGCATCCCTCGAATCCCGTGGTTCTAGCACGGTCGCTTTATTGACTTCTACTTAGCTTCTAACTATTTTGGGATAAATTGTGTTTGTAGGCCTTGATTCGCTCGTTTTAATGTCTAATATATGTTTATACCCCTTGCATTTAGCTAGTGAAAATTAATTTTAGGACGATCTTTGCCAAGGTGCAATTTTGCATCCTCGAATTTCATATTTGTTATTAAGCGTATCGAGAAAGATGCATACTTGCATTCTCAATCGAAACCAAATTTATGGGGAGCCTAAAGCTTATCTAGCGCTAGAGACATTTGTTCATCTCTTGTAAATTCAAGACCATTTTTCCTTATCCATTTTTATTCTCTCTTCCCTCTTTTCTTTCAAATTGCAACGAGTATTGAATTAGTCCGCAATTCACCTTGCTTCCTTACCACATGGGTTTTCCTCTTTTCCTTTTCCTTATTGCTAAGGGTCTTAAATAAATCCGCAACCCATCTTACTCTTTCTCACTCTAATTAGATTACTTCGGGCCTTAATCAAATCTAGGTCCAATAATGCTTTCTGGTTTAAGAAGCCAACACCTCATGCTTACACTCGTTCCAAATAAAACACCAGGTAACAAATTGAAAGAGCATGACCAAGACAATTTGAAGAAGATTCAATATTAATCAAAAGAAAAATCGAACACGTGGCTAATTCATTAATTGAAGGTCATTCAAATTAAATTAATTATTTCAAGTAAACTAATTCTAAACTTAATAAGGGTAGTTAAATATAGATGGAAATATTATTTTTTTCCAGATCCAATACATCACATTAAGATAAAAATCATCTAAAATTATAAAACAAGTTATTGGTTAACAATTGTTACTTTTCCACGTTGTTAGCTCTTACGGAATTAAATACTCTACTTCAAACATGTACCTTACTCACGCCTAAGAACGAAATATATCTATACATAGAATTCACTTTAGAAACCTACATATAAAAATACGATTAACAATAATTTGATTAACAATTATCCATGTCCGTCACATAAATTGTACAGAAAAGGGATAAAAACTGGACCTTTATTGGTGAACTGAACTTATATTACATGGCTGCACAACACTTGAACAGAGCTTTTGTCCACTTCTTTACAACGGAACAACGATTAGGAATCCTCGACAAAACCTCGACCTCTCGAAAATGGTGGTTTCTTGGTGGTTTACATGAAGATGACATGGTTGATGAGCTACATGGCTTTCATGGTTGTCGCTTATTTTTTTTTTTTTCTATGTTTCTCTCCTTAAGTACTTTTGGTGGTGTTGTTCTTTCCTTCTTCTACGTAACTGTTTTCTATGTTTTTCCTTTCTCCCTCTTTTTTTCGTTTTGTTTTTCTATCCGTTCTCTTTTCTTGTTTTCTATCCCTTTTTTTTTGTTTCTGCCTCTTCTTTTTTTCTAAGTGTTTTCTCCTTCTTCTCTAGGTGTGGTTTTTTTTTGTTTTATTTTCTCCCGTTGCCGATGAGTGTTTGTGTTTATATAATGGTATGCGTGTGTGTGTTGTGTGAGTGTGTGTTGAATATGAGGGGTGTGAGGGAGTTGGGAGATGTGGGCAAGTTACGGGAAGTTAAGGGGATTAGTGGATAGGTTAGGGGGGAGTTTAGGATATTGTGGGGTGTGGGGTGCAGGTGAGGGTTAGTTTAATTAGGATTTTTTTATTTTTTATTTTTTTAAATTTTCTTTAAAGATATAAATAAAAATATAATGGTAAAATTATTAGCTAACTATATTGAACTAATATAAGATAGAAAAGTTAAATCGCTAGTCCTAAAAATATATAGCTAAGAAAAATTACTAGCTTATTTATTAAAATCTAAATTAAAAGAAAAAATATTTTTTTGAAAATTTTCTTTTTTTATACGAAAAGTAAAAACAAAAGTTATCCTAAAATGTAACTCTATTTTTTGAATCCTTTTTTTTTTCACAATTTTTCAAATAAAATCAACTAAAAATGAAAATAAAAGCTAAAATAAAGATTAGACTAAAATAAATATTTAATGTTAAAAATAGATAGAAGTTTGAAGAGGGTCAAAAATCACGTGTCTACAATGTCACTAATCATCATCACTAAAATAAAAATAGTAGCAATCATCCAAACAAGTGTTAGTTTGAGGGTAAATCATGTCATTGGATAAAGACTTCTTCCATCAAAATAGTCTCGCCAAGCTGGTCTCCAGAATTCCGGCGACAAAGTCGAACTTAAATTGGCCAGTATTTGGTATTGCTCATTAGTCATTCCTTGCATAATACTCTATTTTTCGTATTCATTGCGAGTTAGTTATGTGTTAACGTCGATTTTCACTTAAATTGGAAAGTATTTGATATTGGTCATTCATAGCATAATTACTCTATCATCTTTATTAATTGCGAGCTAGGTAGTTATTCGGTAATATCTATTTTGACTTAAACAACTAGTATTTGATATATTTCTTTTTTGGAACCCTCAGAGAAACTCATAACCTCTACAACAACCTCTGCCCTTTGAATGAGCACTTTATGATAATGTACTCACTGTATAATAGTTGACAAACCGCATTAGGCAAGTCTCATGCGACGAGCTCATGGCTGAGCACGGCTAACGAAGGCTGAATTATCTTTACTTAAACTGGCCAATATTTAATATTGCTCATTATCTTTCTTATTCATTGCGAGTTAGTTATTTGTTAACATCGATTTCAACTTCAACTGGCTAATTATATTTGATAATGTTCATTCATATTATAATTACTCTATCTACATCGATTTAAAAATATTATTCTTGAATCCTTTGTTCCTTTTCAGCTACAATGGCTAACTGCTCCCAATAAGATGGACCCCAAATTTGAATCATGCATACTGCCAGATGATACTTGCTGGCTATCAGCTGGTTAAAATTTTTTATTTTTTATATATATAATAGACATTAAACTCTCTTCGATTAATTCGTATATTTATTTGTGAATTTTCTTAGTAAAAATTTTAGCTCCACCACTTCACTAGCTATAGGGTCTTAGCCATGTAATGCTATTGGAAAAGCTGTCACCTTCTTAACGGTCACATAAAGAAACGGCTACTTTTTTCTTAGCCACTGATGGGTGTGATCGATACGGTAGAAAATATTCTTTAATTTTTCCATGTTAGTTAAAAATAATTTAAAATATTTAACAAAAAATAATCTTTTAGTAAAAGTAGAAAAAAAAAAAAGTTTCACAAATATCGTTTTATATTGGATTTTTCATTTATATTGTACTTAATATATTACGTCTTCACTCTATCTTCACCACCTTTTATTCTCAACTCCTATAATATTTGTTTAGGTTAGTAAATTATATATAATATTTTAAAGATAATATTTTTAATTTATATACATAACACAAAAATAAATAAAAATATATTTATTTTTCTAAAAAAAATAGTTTCATTGGTAGTGAACAAACCCGATGAACTTCATATCTTTTTTTTCCACCTTTTTGTTTTCTTTTGACAGATTGTGCGGCTGTGATTTCCCCACTACGAGAGATATTATTATATAAAAGAATACGGGGCTTAATATTTGAGCTTTATCTAGCTTGCTTAGACACCGTCCACAGTCTCCAATATAATAAGATTTCTTTTTGTTGTTTTCTTTGTAATGATTTGTCTAAATATTAGTGGGTAGAAGTGCTTTATTCCTGTGTTGATAAGATGTTAATAATTACTCTAGTATTCGATAGTATAGTGAAGTTATGCTCCAATCAATATACACCACTATTATAAACAAAATTGGTTCATAATATGAATCGAATGTTACTGTGATAAATGAATGAAATTTTAAGGTAAACATACGATTTACTTATATCCTATTTCAGATATTTTTTTTATTTTAATTTATGTATCTTATTTTTTTAGTCTGTATAAAAAAATATATCTTTTTTTTTGTTAATTTTTAAATTTTAATTCTTCACATGACATATTTAATATTACAGACAATAGAGAGTCGCTTGAATGATAAACACCTCTCACTTTTAATCTTTAGATTGTGAGTTCGAGTCACCAAAGGAACAAAAGACATTCTGTACATTTTACTTATATTTAATTTAAGATTAAGATAATGAAATAAAAAAAATTACTCTTTTAAATTATATCAAACTAAAATCAGATATACAAATTGAAACGAAGAACTATGTTATTGTTATTGTTAATACAATTTCCAATTATTTTTGCTTAGCTGCCCTTGATGCAACTATTTGAAGATTAGGTGAAAAAGTTGGCCCCGACCAGCAAATCAAATGGAGAAATATGTGTTTTTAAGAAAATAAATAAATATTGTGACACTCTGTATAAGAAGATAAGGACAACTAATTAATCATAGAAAAATCCTGACTTACATAATCCAGAGCCTTCTTTTCTTTCTTTACCAAAGACGAATACTTTCATTCCCTAGACTCCATAATTTGCCACTAACAAATTAATTACTTTATTCGTTTAAAAAAAAAATAATCTATTTTAACTTTATACGAGATTTAAAAAAATAATATCTTTTTTAAATATTTTAATTTTAAATTAAAGTTATATCAAATGTTCAAATTATTATTTAATATTGTGGTCTTAAACATGTCACGTGAAAAACTGGAAGTAAAGTATTGCAAAAAAAGAAAATGGTCATTCTCTTTTAAACGGATTAAAAAAAAAAGTATGTCATTTTTTTTTAGATGGAAAGAATACTGTATACACTTTTTCTTTTAATTTTCAATTTGACTTCTTCGATAAAAGTGGTATTGAAATAACTAATAAAATTGTTGTAATGCAATCAAGAGATCACGAATTCAGGTCATGGATATACCTTCTTGTAGAAATAACGGATAAAATAACGGAATTTAAGAAAATAAAGAAGACTTTTGAATCTTGTGGTCCTAAATTAAAGTTATGGCAAATGTACCAAAATGTCTTTAATCTTGTGGTCTTAAACATGTCATGTGAAAAGTTGGAATTAAAGTGTTGCCAAAAAAGGAAAGGGTCATTCTTTTTGAAACGAACTAAAAAGGAAAGTAGGTCATTTTTTTGAAACGAAGGGAGTATAATGGACCCCTGTAATTCAACCTTTTCCAGAATCTCATACATAGCTTACACTTTAGTGCATCAAACTATATTTTTTCTCTGCTACTATATTATTTTTTGATATATATACTTTACATAAATTAAAAATTTATCGAAAATAATTTCTCTACTTTCACAAGCCAATAAAAATAAGGTTATGTATGTGTCACCTTTTCAGATCAGCTAAGCATGTTATTTTTATTGTTTAACAAATTAATTAAGCTGACAAAAAGATTTGAACAACCCCATAATTTATACAACTATTGAAAGAAAAAAAAACTTTATACTATATTTTTTTGTAGGAGTAAATGATGACCTCTCCACTATAAAATAAGACAAACTCTTTCTTGTCATAGCACCTAACTTTCTTTTTTGTATTCCATTGAGCACTCAACACACCAAAAAAAAAAAAAAAAGGAGCAAACCACATTTAGTTAGCTAAAAAAAATGGCAGAAAACAAGGAAGAAGATGTTAATCTAGGAGCAAACAAGTACAGAGAAACTCAACCATTAGGGACAGCAGCACAAACAGACAAAGATTACAAGGAGCCACCACCAGCTCCTTTGTTTGAACCAGGGGAATTATCATCATGGTCATTTTACAGAGCTGGAATAGCAGAGTTTATGGCTACTTTCTTGTTTTTGTACATCACTATCTTGACTGTTATGGGACTTAAAAGGTCAGATAGTTTGTGTTCTTCTGTTGGTATTCAAGGAGTTGCTTGGGCTTTTGGTGGTATGATCTTTGCTTTGGTTTACTGTACTGCTGGTATCTCAGGTTAGTTACTAGTTAATTCTTTCTCAATTCTTGATTTTTTGTTTTGCAAGTAACACTACTCCCTTCGTCTTAATTTATATTTATATGAGTCAGTTTGACTTAGCACAACGTTCAAGAAATATGAGAAACTTTACAAATTTATGTTTGTTTCTATAAATCTATCTCATGAAGGATAAAATTGGTATTTTAAAATTAAATCATTAAGTACTAAATGTTTCATTCTTTTTGAAAAAGAATTGACTAAGTGCCCGTTTGGATTGACTTTTGGCTTCTGACTTTTAAGCCAAAAGTCATAAGTTAGGATTTCTAACTTATGATTTTTGGCTTATTTTTAATATTTTAGCTTAAAATTAAGTGCTTATAAGTATTTTTTAAATTTAACCAAACACTCCAAAAGTGCTTAAAAGTCATTTTTGGCTTAAAAACACTTAAAATAAGTCAATTCAAACGGGCACTAAGTTGTAACCTTTTTAGTTACTAAGTTTTTTCTCAAATCTTAGATTTTTTTTGCTAGTAATATTATAAAGTGGTAATCTTTTTAGTTACTACTTGAATTCTTTCACAAATCATGATTTTCTTTGTTTGCCCGTAATATAATGAAATTGTAATCATTTTAGTTACTACTTTGAATTCTTTCTCAAATCTTGAGATTTTGCTAGTAATTAATATTATAAAGTTGTAGTCTTTTTGTTTGTTCATGAGTTCTGATTTTCTTTGTTATCCCTTCTTTGTTAACTATTTCTATGGATGTTCTAAAGTACCCACAGAAAGTATTTCCTTGCTTTGGATTTGCAACATGTACTTGGATCTTTTTATTATGTACTCTTGTTTTTGGAACTTTGTCTGTGCAACCTTTGTTTAGTTCTTTCTCAAGTCCTGTTACTCCCTCCGTTTAAAAAAAAAATGAACTACTCTTCTTTTTAATTTGTTTAAAAAAGAATGACTTTTCCTATTTTGAAACACTTTAATTTCAACTTTTAATGTGACATGTTTAAGAATAAAGGGTATTTTGATACATTTGACATAACTTGAATTTAAAACCATAAGATTCAAAAGTCTTTTTTATTTTTTTCCATGCAAAGTCAAATTAGGTGATTCTTTTTTAAACAGAGGGAGTATTTTTGATGGATCTGCTACAATACCAACAGAATCCTTTGGTTTAATTTATTTGTCTTAATTTGACTATTACAATAATAAATCCGATGTAATCTCATAAGTGGAGTCAGTAAAAGGCCAGATGTAAGCAACCTTTTTACCTCTACTTTTATGGGTAGAGAGGTTGTATCCAATTGATCCTTGCAATCCTCTTCCTTAATCCGGACTTCGAGGCCAGACGGACAGAGTTAAATTTTAAAATACAAAAGAGAGTTTTGAATATAGTGATCTTAAACTAAAAATTTGTTTGTGTAACGCACCTTTGAATCTTAAGGTAAAAAGTTACTTATCTATTTTAATTTGTTTGTCTGGTTTTGATTAGACATGGAGTTAAAGAAAGTAAGTAAGACTTTTGAATTTCGTAGCCCTAAACTAAAAATATATATAGAATGTATCAAAATATCTTTTAATTTTATGGTATTAAACATCCGCGTAGAAAATTAAAATTAAAGAGTTGTCTAAAATGAAAAAGTCAATTCATTTTGAAATAGAATAAAAAGAAAAATAGGACAATAAATTGAAACGGGTACTAAATATACAAAGTGAGATTCTTTTTTAAACAGACTTGAAGAAAATATGATTGAACAAATTGAAACGGATGAGTATGATTCTTCAACATGGTGTACTTTGATTATTTTTGTTTAACACTGACATCCCTATTTTGTACTGAAACAGGAGGACACATTAACCCAGCGGTGACATTTGGTCTGTTCTTGGCAAGGAAGTTGTCCTTAACAAGAGCACTGTTCTACATAGTGATGCAGTGTCTTGGTGCCATCTGTGGTGCTGGTGTTGTTAAGGGTTTCATGGTTGGACCTTATCAGAGACTTGGTGGTGGTGCCAATGTAGTTAATCCTGGTTACACCAAAGGTGATGGACTTGGTGCTGAGATTATTGGCACTTTTGTCCTTGTCTACACTGTTTTCTCTGCTACTGATGCCAAGAGAAATGCTAGAGATTCACATGTTCCTGTAAGTGCCCCTCTTGTCCTGCCAATAACTTAAGCTTAATATTCCCTATGTTTTAATTTGTTTGTCTGATTTTGACGTGACACAGAGTTTTAAGAAGTAAAGGAGATTTTTGAATTATGTGGTATTAAATTAAAGATACATAGAACGTTCCAAAATGCCCTTTAATTGTAGTCATAAACATGTCATGTGCAGAATTAGAATTAACGATTTGCTAAAAAGGGGAAGAGATGTTCTTTTTAAAACGGATTGAAAAGGAAAGTAAGAAAAATAAATTAAAGCGGGGCAATAGTACTTTTTGGCTCAAAGTGTTGATGCTTTCAATATGTGGGGCTTAGAAAGTGTTTGACCACGGGATTTGGGAGCTTGATTTCTCATATATATATATATGCTCCGTCATTCTATTTGAAACATCAAGATCTCTGGATCAATAGTTGGATGGAAGCATATCTTAGTTCTCTTCCCAATGAATGATTCTTAATTTTATTAATCTAACAAAGTTTACCTTAGGGGCTAAATAATGAGAGTAAAGTGGTGAAATACATACATAATACAATTACTGTTGTCTTAAGAATTTGTGACAAAAAATGGTATTTGTCTCGATATATACAGTGGCGTACGCAGGATTTTTCATAAGCGGCGTCGCCTTTAAGAAGTAAATATTATACTAAAAGGTTGCACATTTTGTTACATTAATACTTCAAGCTATCATACTCAATAAACCATTGAGGATCAGAACGTATGCCGCAATAACCATAAATTTTTATTTTTTTTTAAAAAAAAAAGTGATTCGAGGTTGAAAAGTACCTTTTTTTGAAAAAAAAAATGTAATTATTGCATCGCAGTAATTTGAATAATATTTTGAAATGCTAAACTTTTTCGATATCAACTTTTGAGGAATTTAAATAAAACTCTTCCAAAGATCGACATTTTTTTCTTTTAATTTATTCATCATTTCTTCCAAGCTAGATAAATTCTAAGATGTTAAATTTTATTTTAAAAGTTTGGAAGATACTTTTAAAAAATATTTTTTCCACTAAATTATAAATTAAAAGATTAATTTATATAAATCTTAAATACTTTCATAAAATTCAACAAATAAGAAAATAGAGTAATAGATTTCTTCGAGTTTTTTAAAATTCTAACTAAAAAGAAGAAAAGAAAAAGTAAGAAAACTTATGTGAGAGGTCCACAATACAAGGATTTAAAAAAATATTTAAAACAGGAACCTTACTAGGGAATTGATCCTAAGACCAATAACCTAGAGTAGCCATTCTCTACCACTGCACCAACTGGCTACAGCATGCCAAGCAGTGTCATTAACATAGTTTTGACCTTTATTTTAGTTATTTTGCAAATTTGTATAAGTATATTTAATATTTTTTCCCAACGAAGCTGTGTCGGGTGACACCCCTTGAGTCAAGGTGGGTCCGCCCCTGTATATATATGCAACTTGTTTTTATCAAAGTATAAACAAATTGGCCAGCCATGGTCCATGGACACTGCCTTTTGTTTACTGGATTCAAGAATTACCACTTGGTGCATCTGTCACATAGAGTGAATAGTGGTTAGTTGAACAACCTTGTCAAAAAATTGTACTCCTTCTGTTTCAATTTGTTTGTCTGGTTTTGACAAGGCATGGAGTTTAAGAAAATAAAGAAGACTTTTGAATTTTGTGCTCTATAAAACTAAAGATATTTAGAAACTAGAATGTACTAAAATGTCATTTAATCATGTGGTCTTAAACATACCTCGAGTTTTTTTGAGGCAGATGTGGTGTATAAGTCAGTCGTATATAAGTTTGATGTATGATGAAACATATACAAGCAAAGTTTTACATTATGTTATGTTTATTTTGAATTTTACAATCACAACAATCTTAACTTTTGTGACAGATTTTGGCACCTCTTCCTATTGGATTCGCTGTGTTCTTGGTTCATTTGGCCACCATCCCAATCACCGGAACTGGTATCAACCCTGCCAGGAGCCTTGGAGCTGCTATTATCTTCAACCAAGACCAGGCATGGGATGACCACGTAAGTCTACACAACGAGATGACAATTTTTTACACTTCTTTCTAATTCCGCCCTGAATGAAAGACATGTTATCTTAACAAAAGGTGTTTTTTTTTCCGTGATATTTTCAGTGGATCTTCTGGGTTGGACCATTCATTGGAGCTGCTCTTGCCGCGGTTTACCACCAGATAATCATCAGAGCTATTCCATTCAAGAGCAGCAAGTGTTAAGCTTATTTTCAAGACTTTGTGTACAACTCTTCTTTGTTTTCCCTGTATTTGGTGCTGTGTTGTCTAGCGTGATTTTCTACTCTTCAGATGTCAATTACGTGTGTAAATTATCAGGTTAATGTTTGTATCTAAAGCTTTCTTGCTCCATTTCAAATGAAAGATTCTAATTCTCTCTTTTCATCTTCCATGACCTTGATAATGTTTAGAAGAATATTTGATGTTTTTTTTTCATTTTGAAAAAAAAAAGGGCCGGGGGGGGGGGGGGAGGGAGGGAACTTTTTTATGGTTTTAGAAGGAATTAAAATATAAATAAATTATCCCATGTGATAATTGATCTTTTGCAAATAGCACAATTCAGCTGCTTAACTCCTGGGAAATTGGCAAAGAGTGTTCCAACTTTCAAGTACTATCAAATGAAAATTATATGCTAAGATTGGTTCTTGATCTGTTCAATTAACAATCGTATTACATAAAGTCACAAAAATATATGTGAAAGAAATATATAGAAGATAATGTACTCACGCCGCCATGAAAATTTCAGTATTCGATAGTATCGGTTACCGAATTACCAGAAGTGAATACCAAAATATTGAATACTGCAACCAACCGAATACCATATACAATGCTTGTTCAAGATGTACCCTAATCCTCAAGTGTTCTTCGTTGTTCTGAGTAATTTCAGCTTCTCCAAATCCGTGAATGAGTAATTATAGTGTTGGGATCGAAAATAATTAATAAGATGGCATACTGAAACCTTAAATGACGATAAATCAAGGCAAACCCTGAGAGGTTGGTGTATTGTTGTTTCTCCTAAAATTGAAAGTTCGAAGATTCAAACTAAATATTGTTGACTGTCAGCTCCCAAGTGTGCCGAAAGTTTGTTTTTGCCGGCAAACATAGCTTCAACGCATAAAATAAAAATCATGATTATGTGATAATTTTGGAGTATCGACGTTCCCCATCAAAATGGTAATCAAATTACGGAAAAAATTACATTGAAATTAAGCTAATTCTATCATGGCAGAGTACTATGTGCCCGTTTGGATGGGCTTTTGCCTTTTGGCTTATTTTAAGCATTTTAACCAAAAATCAAGTGCTTATAAACACTTTTTAAATTTACCCAAACACTTTAAAAGTGCTTAAAAACTATTTTTAGCTTAAAAACACCTAAAATAAGCCAATCCAAACGGGCCCTATATCTACCTAATGTGACGAGCAATATTTCATTGCGTCGTAATTATTGGTTGGGTGGGTTGGGTTTTAGAACTGGGTTGGGGTAGGATATTAGATTGTAGAGTAAATTTTCAATTATAAATAAAATATATTCATTTGGCGCCACGTAGGTGCCACGTAGGATTATAAAAGTGGGTACATGTGGCTTAATACCCAAGGGCAAATATGTGTGCAAACTGCAAAGTTAGAAGACAAGGGTAAACACATAAACATAATACATTAGCATGTCCTTTAACGTGACCTTAGCTCGTATCTATGCCCTCCAACTTTGAATATGCACAAGTAGATATCTAAACTTGTATAAAGTTAAATAAGTAGATACACGCATTTTATGTGACACCTACATGACAGTCTCACATGAATTGCCACATAAATGTCACATAGGACGCGTGTGTCTACTTGTTCAACTTTATACAAGTTGAAGTGCCTAATTGTGCGCATACAAAGTTGGAGGACATAAATACCACCTGAAACCAAGTTAAAGGGCAAATTTATGTATTATGATTGACGTAATACATAAATGGGCACACACGTCCTATGTGACAATTTGAGTGAGATTTTCATGTAAATGTCACATATGTGCCACAGAGGATGCACGAATCTACTTTTTTATTTTATACAAGTTGAAGTATCTACTTGTCAAATCCAAAGTTGGATGGCATAAATACAACCTAAAGTTAAGTTAAAGGGCATGGTTATGTATTATGCCGAATAAAGTATGACTATGGGTAAATATAACCTATTTCTAAGACTAGAGGGTCAAATATGACATTTTTCCATTTAAAGGGGTGATGAGTTAAGCCTTTTAAATAGGAAGGACTTAAGTAAGAGATATACTCCTAGTATTATTAAGGAACAATAGTGATATTATTATTGTGGAGAAGTTTGTAGGAAAAAAGAAAAACAATTGTGGAGAAAGGAATTCAGCTTATAGAAGCGAAAGAAGTTTGTGGTAGGGGTTTTGGCGGCAGATTCGATCAGTTATGGAAAGGGATGAAGGAAGTGGTTGTTCAACTTCAACTTCAATTCCTATCGATTCCTCCAATCTTGGTTTTAAGGTCCGCCTCTTTCCTTTTATGAAATTTCATATTAAAGAATATTTAAGTAATCGTTTGGTACATAGACTAAATTATCTCGGGATTATAGTGCTAAGATTATAATCCCTGAATTAATTCATACCATATGAGAAGTCTTATAAAATAATCTCAATAAGATGAGATACCCAAGACTAAGTTTGGTATTAGATAACAATGTTTGGTTGATGGTATAAATTAGTCCGGAGATAAATTTATACCATCAGCCAAACATGGTATTAATTTAGTACTAAAATTAACCATGAGATATCCCACCTTATCCCGCGTACCTTTCTTCAAATTACACTCAAGACACAATCCATTGGACAGTAATGAAGAAGAAGAAGGTGGAGGGTTCTGTATATATTATTCAGGATGGTGCTGAAATAACTAGAACTGAGTAGGGCAGTATTTTGTTTCAATTTTGAAGAATTTCTCATGTTTTTTTCCTTATGTGGAAAGTAAAAGGGCATTACAGTCTAAAAACCAATTCATTGTCTTCAGATTATATATATTCAATCCTGTGCTTTTTTTTTTTTAAAGCAAAAAACTGACTGTAAACGGTTCTTTGTTTCTTCAGTTGTTAAAAAAGCATGGCTGGAAGGAAGGAACTGGACTTGGCATTGCTGAACAGGTACTGCATTCTTTTCGTTTCAGTTCTTGTGAGTTAACCCTTTGCTCTATTTCCTCTACTAAGTTTCCTTTGCCTTCCTGTTTTAACTTTGAGGTATGAATTATATTATTCTGCGTTAGTTGAATGGATCTGTTCTTTAAGTTCCATGTATATACCACGCTTTTGCGTTACTAACTGAAACTATTGTTCTGTGACTGAATCTGATTTGATAATTAAACACATGTGGAAGATGATTTCTTTTGTCCATTTGAAATGGGGATTGGTTTGATTCCTTTGTTCAAACTCTCGGTTTTATAATACTCTTAGGGGTCTTTTGGTACAATGGTGGGATATCACATGGGATTAGCTATCCCACCTTCTATATGGGATATCTTACCTCATCATTTTAGTGTAAAAGTTATCCTGGGTTTAGCTATCCCACCTCTATATGGGATATCTTACCTCATCATTTTAGTGTAAAAGTTATCCTGGAATTAGCTAACACCTTAAACCAAACATGGAATAAAGTTAATCTCAAATTCTATCTCAGGATCATTATCCTTATCCCATGTACTAAACGTCCTCTTAAAGGGTAAGGACTGGTGACAGGCAAGGATAGGAGACCTTTTTTTTTGGAATGTTGTAGCATTTCATATAACCATCAGTACAAGGCTGTTCTGAAAAAAGAAAAATGCATCCCCATATTGACAAAATATAAGAGACCTCCCTACACAAAATCTTACAGGGGTTCTGTAATGTCAAGTATGGATTAACAATCATTTACATGGTTGCTTTTACACCAAAATGGAAGGAGCAGTATTCGATTCAGTTTAATTCCTTGTATGGAGTTCTTTGTTCCTCGAAACATCTGCAATTCCTTTTCTTCCACACACTTCACCAAATGGATGCTGGAACTTTCTCCACTATTTCTTCTGTTTGACACAGCCAAACACCACTCAAGCACCTCAGAAGATCAGTTGCAACCTTTGGCATAACGCAGCTCATATCAACCATGTCCAGAAACATTTGCCATAGTTGAAAAGTGACAGTACAGTGTGAAGCACAAAACACCTTCCGTGTTTGTTTCCATGGCCATTCCTGCCCTCCTGGAATAGCCCATCAAAATTTCATAGGCAGACCTGATTGATAAAATTCTGGTGCTAGCCCCTTTCCAAATTAAAGAGTTTTCACTTCTGGAAATTCCTTGAATTTGATCAAGTTGGCTTAACAATTCAGCGACTATGTCCACTTCTCAATCATGCAATAATCTTCTGAAACTCAGGTTCCAACTCTGGTGTCATCCAACTTCTACTCTGGCTTGGGGATTTGTTGCAAGAAAAAGATCAGGATAATGGTATTTACAGGGCCATGTCCATATCCAGTTATCAGCCCCAAATGTTGTTTTCCTGCCATTTCCTAATTTGATTTCAGTATTCCTGACAAAACTGGGCCATAGAGAAAAGATTGGTTTCCAGTTACTAGTTACATATGTGGAATTAATCTTCTTGGTGCACCATTGGGATCTCTGGCCATATTTGACCATTATTATCTTCCTACGGCAAGCCTGTTGGTCATTGTTTTACCTTCCTACAGAGGTCTGTTGGTCATTGTTGTAGCTCCATAGTATAATCATTTGAATAGGAGACTTCTATTATGCAGCCTCAAGTTCTTGACTCCCAATTCCCCCATGTTCATTGCTTTCAATGGTAGTTTTCCATTTCACCAAATGAAAAGCTTTTTGCTCCTTGTTTTTCCAAATAATGTTCCTTCTGAGTGAGTCCATCCTCTTTCCACCTTAACTGGCAAGGGGAATAGAGACATCAAATATGTTGGTAATGAGCCCAATACACTGTTCACAAGAATTTCTCTGCCTCCTATTGAGACATATTGAGATTTCCATTTGGCCAGTCTCTCCTCACTTCTTAGTTCTTTCTAACAACCCTTCCGTATCTTGAAGCTTTATGTTTTGCACCTAAAGCCAAACCTAGATGGGTAGTTGGCAAGCTGGCAATCTCACATGCGTGCTTGATAGGATATGCCAGTGTTATCGAAGGCGCGCTTAAGCCCTAAAGCGAGGCTCAAAACGTGTTGAGCGCTTCGCCTCGCTTAATGTGCACTTCAGTGTCATCATCAATTTTCTGAGGCATACTTTTCCTTGCCAATGAGCCTCTTCTGAAGAGACGACACTAAACAATTGATATTTCACTTTATCGTAATTTTTTACGATTTCTTTGTTCATATATTTGTCATTCATGCTTATAATTATTAATCTTGGACTAAACATACATATTTGTATTTTTTTTAACATACATATTTGGTTTTTTTTTCTCCCTTCACGCTTTTTTTCATTAAAGCCCACGGTTTATTCGCGTTTTGCACTTAAAGCCCCAATGGACCTTGGAGCTTTTTTGCACTTTTTGCTTTTGATAACACTGGGATATGCAGTTGAGGAACCGTGTTTATGGAGAAGTTGGCTTGTTCCCCAGTTGTCATGAAGGCCTTAAGTGGCTTCAAAGACAATGAGGATTAGCCTGATATGTCTCAGTTGGTCAACTTTAGCTTCTCAAATGATTAGAGTCATCAGAATATAGTAGATGCGATTTGTCCAGATTGCAGCCAGGACTGTTAGGGGCCTTGAAACCACTTATCCATCCATTTACCTTTGCCTTTTTGATCATGTGGTTAAGACCTTCCATAGCTAGGATAAAAAGGGAATGGAAGAGGGAATATCTTTTCTGAGACCTCTTTGAGAGGGAAAGAAACTTTCAGGAGAGCCATTTATTAGTTTAGAGAACCTAACAAAGCTAATGCAAAACCATATTCAATTTAGTCATTCACTCCCAAAACCCATGTCCTTCATGATTTTGATTAAATACTTCCAATTGTCATGGTCAAACCGGTTAAAGGCCTTCCCTTAGTCCAATTTGAATAGGATTCCAGGTTTGTGACTCGTCTTTCTAGAGTCCACAGACTCATTTGCTATTAGAGTTGTATCCATAATCTGTCTCCCTCTAGTAAATGCCATTGGTTGCTCTTCAACTAAGTGATTTATCACTGTTTTAAGACTCTACATCTTCGAGATGATCTTGTAGACACTTCCAATGAGATTGATTGGTCTAAAGTCCCTTGACTCCTTTCTTTTTGGGTACTAAAACAATATAAGTTGCATCAGTACTTTTCTCAAAAGTTCCTTAGAATAGAAATTTTCCACTGTCTTCATTATGTTGTTTATAGTCTTTCAACATTTGTCGAAAAACCCCATGGAGTACCCATCTGGCCAGGTTCCAGGTCAACAACACAAAATGTGATATTAGCCAAAACTTCCTCTTCCTCAAAAAGGCCTTTGCAACCATACATCCTCCTCCCTTGACAATCTTCGGCATTCTGACTAATTAAATTTTAGGTCTCCAAGGCTCAGTTTCAGTATACAGATTCATATAATAATGTTGGAACTTGGATCTCAGTTTTCATAACCCCTGGATCAGAGATAAGCTCCCCATTAACCTCAAGTTTCCGCAAATTGATCACCCTTCTACAATGAGACACTTGAAGAATCTTCTCCCTTCTTTGGTTGTCTGGAAAGATCGAAATAAAATGACCACAATTTTAGGTATTCACTTAATCTTGTTAGGTATAGGTGCTTTTCTTCTAGTATTCAAGGTTCTTTATTTTGGGGGCGTATATGATACCTGGGCTCTGGAAGGGGGAGATGTAAGAAGAATTACCGACTTGACTCTTTGCCCGAGTATCATATTTTTAGTCATTTACTAAAATCATCTTTTGGAGGGGGAGATGGATTGTTAGTGTGGACGATTTAGAAGATATAGTCAGAGAACATGTATGGTTAGGTTCCATTTGTATACTTGGTGGAATCTGGCATATCTTAAGCAAACCCTTTGCATGGGCTCGATGCGCACTTGTATGGCCTGGAGATGCTTACTTATATTATTTGTTAGCTATTATGTGGAAATTTTATTGTTTTTATCTCCTTCCATCAGCCGTAGTCCTCTAGAATTTTGTCTTCGGGCTATCTCTTTATATCTTGTCACTCCATCAAATTATATTTCTAAACCTTTTCTGTATGCAATTTCCTCATCAGTAAGGTTTCTTTGCTCTTGTAGCTTGTCTAATTTTTGAAAAGCCAAAAGAGAAAGGAATAGAAAGATTTTTTATCGCTGGATCACGGGAAGTGACTTATACATATCCAAGCAGTCGCTAACTTTTCAATATTTTCATTAATGGCACCTGAGAAGAGCCCCCACCCCCCCAAAAAAAAAAAAAAAAAGAGAGAGAGAGAAAAGAAAAAAAGAAAAGAAAGGTATATTTGAGAGGAGGTGCAGCCCCTATTTTTTTTTTTTGACAAGTACAACCCCTATTATTAATAGAATATAAAAGCACTCAAATGTATACCTTCTCACTCTCCTTCTAGATTCAGTTCTCCTATCCTCTTCCTCTTCTATCACCCTCTTCGGTGATAGCCCTTTGTGGACCGACATCGGCAGCATACGTCCATTTTTACGTCCTTCCTCTTTTTTCATGTGCTTGATAGTGGGTCTATGTTGATGCATAGTGGTAAATGCATCAGCAGTTCATCATTTCCATGAACCGACCATCTGCCTTCCCCATTATATTCCCCCTAGAAAAGAAATTTGATAGCTATTGCCTTTCAAAAAATGGCTAGGTAAGCAACAAGCCTATATTATGGTATGGTCATTCGATTGTTCTATTAAACATGGTGTAGGTAATTTATCTTTACTTTTGTGGCCTCAACAGGGCAGATTGGAACCTGTGCCAGCTTATATCAAGAAAAATAAGAGGGGCTTGGGAGCAGAGAAGCCAAAAAAGGCAGCGGCGCACCCAAAAAGTCCCGGACGTTCCTCTGACAGGAAGATCTTAAAAGATGGTGACAAAGAGAGTGTAAGTTTCCATTCCTTTGAATGCATATTCTAGCATTTGTTTCAAATTGATGCTATTAAAGCTATTTGCTCTTTTTTTTCTTGGAAGCTTAAGTAGATGTATGACATGTATTTACAAGTTCGAAACATGAATAACCTATACCTATGATCCTCTCGATCTCTTCAGTGATAGGGATAGATATCAGTGGCACGTGTGACAAAAAGTGCTTGATGTTTGTAAGCGCAACAATTTTGTACTTCATTAAAGGAGCTGTTTTTTTGATGGGAGGGAAGGTGATGTAGGAAAGGAGTTTATTAGCCAAAAATAGGGCTTGGGAACTATTAAAGGTCATTCGGCTGAAATCGAGCTGATCTAATATCTGGCTTTGCGATAAAGTTGATGGTTGTAGAAAATAGTTTGAAAACCCACCTATATTTCTTGGTATTGGCTCTTTATGGTGTGGTTATATAAAGCACCTATAAGATATTCGCTTAACAGAAGCATGGAGCAACTGCTATTCTGGACTATTTAACATGTGAAGCTATAATAAACCAGTACATTTTCATAGAGCTTATCTTTTCACGGGTGAGATAACAGATTCTGTAGCCCATATATTTCCTCTTTTTGATAACCGAAAAATCCTCTAGTGTCAGTGTTGTCACTGTTTCGAACTCATCATTGGAGTTTTTTTTTTGGACAAGGCTAGAATATAATTTTAGTAGAATCCACTTTTACTGTTAATATGAATATTCAGTTGTTTTTTTCTCCATTGATATCACTGCATCCTTTGTCCTGGTCCATGTGAGCAAGTAAGAATTAAGTGTTGTGGAAACTTAGGGGTCAATTGGTTTGTGAACAATATTACGCTGTGATTTTAATGCACTCTTACACGCACTCTATTTTAAACTTTGTAAGCTTGGATAGTTCATTTGATCTTGACCTTCTTTGAGAAAGCTAGCTGCATCGCGTGCAACACGAACCAGCCTAAGATGGGACTGGCTTTGACGAATTCCTTCTCTTTCATCGGAGTGATGGGCACATGGTTCTTAGTATTGATTCTTGTGGAATTTGCATGACCGGGCGATCAAAGACGCTAACAGAATAGTTAGAGAAAAAGGCTTTGGCAAAGGGGCAAGTTTGATATTCTACTTGTTTTATCAAGAAATAGTTAATTCATGGATTATCATCCCACATTAGATGTGGTAGGGAATTAATCAAGATTACGGTATAAAATTACACTAGTATAACTTAAATCAGAATAAAAAAATGTAACCAAACAAAGAATAAAATAAATATCACATTTCATATTGGCGATATATTTAATAATATAAAATGTATGAATTCTTATTCCCTAGTGTTTTGAGAGCGTGAAGCACAAAAAAGTGACAATGTAAAGCGTATTCGCTTCATTGAAGTGAATGGCAATTTAAAAAATATATCAAAATAAACTTTGCACAGAAAAGTCAAATAGCTAAATTAAAAGGACTCGGCAAAAATCCAAGTACATCTTGAATAATCATCAGTGAAACTAATGAAATAACGAAATCCTAATGTTGCACCGACTCGACTAGGACCCTAAATATCATAATGGACTAAGGAAAAAACAGACAGACTCTACACGACTCTCAGCACTACGTGGAAAGGTAGTCCTTTGGCAGTAATTTCCAAAGGACATTTGCACCATTGGATCGGATCAGGTCGGTCCTTTTTTAATCGGGTCTGTATTTATAAGATTCAAAATATAAAAGGTTGAAATGTAGAGTAAAGGATTATCACTCATCGGTATGTTGGTTTTCCCGGCAATTATGTTTGTGTTAGTAGGTGAAAGTTTTGTGATTTTTATATTAAAAATATATTTTGACGGTGAAAAAAGCCATTGTTATTTGACCATTTATGAAATTTACCCATTGAAACTGCCTGAAATTTTGTCTGTGATTTCCATTGAAAATGTCCATCGAATTGTAACTCACTAAGATATGGGAGTGGAAGAGGAAATGATTAAAGTTTTATTGGTAAAGCAGAGTAAGCTTGTGCATACAAAGATTTGCGGGTTTGGATCAAGTGGTTGCTTTTTTTGGGATTTTAAGGTAAAGGGAGCACTTATAACTGATTAGTCTGGATTACTGGACCATTTGGGATTTGACTTTAGAGGTGGAGTCTGGGAGGGAAAGCTGAGGATAGAAAACCCCTCAATTTAGTAAATTGATGTTGTTAAGGTTTAACTAAAAAGCTGCTTCGCGGAATGGAATAGAATAAAAGTATGTCATACAAAGACGGCTAGTTTACCAAAGAAAACATCCTTTATTCTATTGTTTTCACCACTCCGAAGAGGGAAAAGATCTGAACCTACTCAGTTTAGTTTTGATGATGTGCGGATTAATCACTTTGCCACCTATGTCATGCAATACGGGTAAAATATTGAAAGCTGGAAATTTACATTAAGCGAATTTCCTAGCAGTATTATGTCTTTATTGTCCATTAGATAATTTGAAGGATGAAATAAGGATGCAAGTATTTTGGATGTATCAGTAGAATTCATATACGAATTGGTTTAGTTATCTCTTCGTTTTAGGTCTGACTCCATTGCGAGTATGTTAATGTATCTGCTGGAAGATTTGATGTCCTCTCTATACCGTTATCGGTGTATTAGTTTTGCACTCAATTTGCTTAATTTACTTTATTTTGACTGCCTTTTCTTTTTGCCTCTTAAACAACTGATGATGCGGTACACACTGTGTTTTACAGAAAACAAAGGGGATCTCTAAAAAGATGAAGAAAGTACTGGAGCTTGAGAAGCGCATGCAAGAGAAAGAATTTGAGCGAGCATTCTTTAGGGAATTCTGGCCAGATAATGTTTAATTCGTCTTATTCTTTGCCCATCTGTTTTTCGTGCCATAAATAGGCATATTTTCTCTCCAAGTTTGACCAGTGAATCGAACGGGGATTCAAGTTTTTCATTTCCTGAAGTAAAAACTCTACCTTTCAGATGGATATTCATTTTCATTGATTTGAACACATGTACAATGATATCCAGCTTTGTGATATTTGTAAATATTCTGAAGTGTAATTATTATTATCAGGAAGAAAAGATGACAAATGTATCAGTATATTTCGAATGATAACCAATTCCATTTGTCTTACACACCTTTTTTCAACCTCCTTCATTTTGGAATGTACACAATCTTTTTGGTACAATTTTTGAATGTGTTGTTTTATCTTCAAAATCTGTAGTAGTACTAGTCCTAGTACTAGCAACAATCCTGCGAAATTATCTTGCATGTCGTTTCGTCTCAATGACAGTTTTGGTCAAAGAATATAGGGAAAGTTTCCGATACGTGTCAGCGATTTGTCTGGTAAGATGTGTGTGTCTACTTGTTCAATTTTATAATAGTTTAAGTGCATACTTGTGTAACCCAAAGTTGGAGGGCATAGATTCTAACTGAGGTCAAGTTAACGAACACATTTATTTATTATGCCTAATTAGTTTGCACTCTGCATAGCTCATACATATTCATAAATGGTCTTTAAAGGGTCTGGTCTTGATATTTTATCTCCCAAAAGAAAATGGGAGTTCATAAATGACTCTTATAGGATTTGGTCTTGATATTTTGTCTCCCATAAGAAAAGTCATCCAAAAATAACCTTCATTAATTTAATGAAAATTCTTTCGACAACATTGACCTTCAAGCCTATAAATTGATCACTAATTATACAAATGGACAAGTAAAAGTGTATGAAAAAGAGCTTTCTTTCTCTGCTAGACATCGAGAATTACAGGCAATTTTAGCACCTTTTAGATGTACTTTTTATTTTCAAATTTTGGGAAAGCTTCTACACGTATTTTCCAATGTTTATTACTTATACAAGTTAATCATATAAAATATGTCAACTTTTTAAGTTATATACATCAGCCTCATTTGGAACATATTTGCACTTTTACAACTTATGGCAGCTAATTTATAATTGAAGGAGATGATGTATGTTAAGTGATCAACTTATATACGTAATGAACACTTGAGCATATATGCAATGACTTTAAAAATTTAAGGTGGAAACTAATATAATACTTTCTCTATGTCAAAATAAATAAATTTTTGGAATGTGACACATTCCTTATTAGTAGTCCTTAGTAAAGTTAGTTACTAACATTAATTAAAAGGTATTGTGTCCTTCAGGAGAAGAAAAGAACAACTTATATAAAAAGGAGGTAAATGAAATTTCCGTTTAAAATGGATGAAAGATATAATAGAGAGATGTTTTTGGTTAAGTTTAAAACCTCAAAAGGTTATTTTCAGTTAAGTAAATAAAATATTAGTATAAGCTTGTTGTTTAAGGTATAGTGAAGCATTAAGGAGATTCTGAAAAAAAATTCCACTTTATTTAAAAAAAATTGTTTAGTCATAAAAATACTAAATATAACTTAAGTTGTATTTTAAATTTAAAAAACAGTTCAATACTTGTTTTCACTATTTTCACTTACTTTTTGTAAAAAATCCTAATTTTTTTATTTTTATAAAATACCTTATTTTAATTATATTTTATGTTTTTCTTTAAAAATACATCTAAATTTAAATTTTTTATTACAAAGACTGGCTAAATGCAATTCTAATTCCAATTCCAATTTTCAAAATTTCAAATAAAGCAATTTTTTTTTTCTTGATTTGATGGCCAAACGCTTAAGGATAATTTTGGCCAATTTTTCTTTGTTTACCCACAGTGTACTCTACTTTTTTTAGCCACTTGCTTTCCCACTCTTCTTTGTCTCAACTCTCAATGCGGGTTGGTACGGAGAAAATTCTGTTGGAAGCATCACCTTAGAGTGAATTCTGTAATGCGTAATTTGAATTAATCTGAATTTTAATATCGATATCGGATCCCCCCCCCCCCGCAAAAAAACAGAAGGTCGTCTCCACTGTTTCGATATTTGAAAACCAATTCTCACGGTGTAGGCCAACTGTAAGTAAAGACGAAACTTCCAACCACATTCTCTCTTTCTTCCTTTTTCCTCATAGACTTACATTTTTGTTTTAATAAGCTACAAATTGACTTAGCAAAAACACTTATCCAATTTCATTGACTATAAAAGAAGGTAATCATCTATGGTTTTTCATTTGTTATTTGTTATATTTCTCTCAATTTTCAACAACAATAGCCGTAGAAACAACAGTAGTGGTAGAGCGGTATTCCAATTTCATTGACTATATAAAGGTGATTATTTAGGTTTTTGATTTGTTACTATTCTCTCCATTTTCAATAGCGATAGCCGTAGAAACAGCGGTAGCGGTGACGGTAGACTTGTCAGTTTGTTTTTTTTTTGCTATAAATTGAGTTGGCAGAAGCACTTTTCCCAATTTCATTGACTATAAAAAAAGTGAATATCTAGGGTTTTTGCCTTTTGATTTGTTATTATTCTCTCAATCTTCAACAGCAATAGCCGTAGAAAGTAGAAACAGCATTAGCGGTAGTGGTAGACCTGACAGTTATAAATTGAGTTGTAAAAGCACTTTTTCCAATTTCAATTGACTATAAAAAAATGTGATTATAACTAGGGTTTTTGATTGTTATTATTGTGTCGATCTTCAACAGCGATAGCGGTAGAAGGAGAAGAGATCAGAGATGGCGTCGCAAGAGTATTTGAATAAGATGCAAGTCAGACAGAATTATCGTAACCTTTGGCATACTGATCTTATGCGTACAATCCAAGCTGATACTCCTTGTAAATATCTCTTTTGCTTTTAATTTCTACATGTAATTAATTTCCAGTGAAGATTACCTTTTTTTTCTTTTTTTTGCTTATATGTTTTTTTTGTTTTGTTTGCAGATTGTTGTTTTGCTTTGTGGTGGTAAGTATTTGTTTTTTTGTTTTTTTTTTTTGGTCGTGATGAAACTAATGTTGTTGATTTGATCTGTTGATATGTATTTACTGTTTAAAATTATTTGATGCAATTTATGTGATTTTGTCTCGAAACTCAAAAAGTTTTGGTAGTTTTGTATACTTACTTTATGTTTGATGGTTGATTTGGAAGGAATGAGTGTATTGCTGAGAGGATTCAGGGTGCTTTGACTTAAGAGTCTGTTTTTTGAAGGAATGAGTGTATTTCTGTTGATATATGCTTATTGTCCGAGGTTCTACTCGTAACAGCCTCTCTACCTGTAAAGGTAGGGGTAAGGTCTGCGTAAATTCTACCCTCTCCAGACGCCACTTGTGGGGCTATACTTGGTACGTCGTTGTTGTTGTTGTTGATGTATGCTTATTGTATAAAATTATTTGCTGCAATTTCTGTGATTTTGTGTTGAAACTCGAAAATTTTTGGCAGTGTATCCTTAAGCACGAGACAACAACAGGAGAACTTTATGTTTTTGATTGTTGACTTGGAAGGAATGAGTGTATTGCTGAGAGGATTTAGGGTGCTTTGACTTGAAGCCTGTTTGAATTGACTTATTTTAAATGCTTTTAAGCCAAAATAGCTTTTAAGCACTTTTGTAGTGTTTGGGTAAAATCTTTGTGGGGGTAAGTATGTGGTTTTTTTTTTTTTTTTCTTTTTTACCGTGATGAATCTAATGTTGTTGATTTGATCTGTTGATATATGCTTATTTTGTAAAATTATCTGATGTAATTTGTGTGCTTTTGTCTCGAAACTCGAAAAGTTTTGTTAGTGTTATATCGTAAAGTAGGAGAACTTTATGTTTTGATTGTTGATTTGGAAGGAATGAGTGTATTCCACTATTTTTTTATTTTTTTTTACCAATATGATATATATAATGTTGTTGATTTTGATCTGTTGATATGTGCTTATTGTATAAAATTATGTGATGTAATTTGTGTGATTGTCTTGAAACTCGAAAAATTTTGGTAGTGTTATATCATTAAGTAGGAGAATTTATGTTTTGATTGTTGATTTGGAAGGAAATGAGTGTATTTCTGAGAGGATTCAGGGTGCTTTGACTTAGAGTCTGTGTGAATGGACTTGGCTTATTTTAGGTGTTTTTAAGCCAAACTAGCTTCTAAGCACTTTTGTAGTCTTTGGGTAAGATTAAAATAGTGCTTTAAGCCCTTGTTTTTAAGTCAAAATAACAAAAATAAGTCAAAAGTTATAAGCCCATCCAAACACGGTCTTAGTTCTGGCGTTCTCTTTGGACTTGAGTAAGATCGAACACTTAAATAATTTGATTGTTGATTTGGAAGGAGTGAGTGTATTTCTGGGAGGATTTAGGGTGCTTTGACTTCGAGTCTGTTTGAATTGACTAGACTTAGTTTAGGTGTTTTTAAGCCAAAATAGCTTTTAAGCACTTTTATAGTGTTCAGGTAAGATAAAAAGTGCTTTTAAGCACTTGTTTTAAGTCAAAACAACAAAAATAAGCCGAAAGATATAAGTCCATCTAAACAAGCTCTTAGTTCTGGTGTTCTCTTTGGACTTGAGTCAGATCGAACACTCAAATAATTTGTTGCTAAGTCTTCTGTTTAGATGCTTATGTCCATCTTATTAGTTAAGCTGGATTTAGTCTAGTACCTGTTTGGTAGAGCCCTTTAGTTTGAGTTAGAGAAGTTAATCATGCGGGGTGGGTTGGTTCGCAGTCAAGTTATGCAAGGATTATATTACTAAGATTCTGATACAACGATTAGCAATAATCGGATTAGTTAGTGCATATGCATCTTTTTGTTGTATATTGATTCTGTGTTTGATTGGTTCAGAGTCTAAAAGTGGTTGCTTTAAATTGAATGAGATTTTGTTTGCAATCATGCTCCTAACATTCTTTGGGCTTGAGAAGAACTAGTATAGCAGGGGTGTTTTTGGTCTTTATTCAAGTGTAGCTAATACAGTTAGTTACCCTGCTTGTATTTGGTATAAAACTGACATTAGGCAGAATTCGGTTGATGGAAATTGTAATAGTAGAAAATGCAATTGATTGTTAGCTAGTTACGTGATAGGTGGGGAACAAGCTTTGTAAATACTAGTAGGACACTTTCTATGGTAATGTACTACAGGAAATGATGAAAATACTATTCCTTTTAGCACTATCTGACTCTGAAAATTAAATTCTGTCTGGAATTTGAAACTGAGTGCACCCATTAAGGTTGTGTAGTTGTATTCTTATCTATTGTCAGTTTCTTGAGGCACATCACAATTCACAAGTCACAACCTCTAGGGCTGCCATCCTAAATGTCCTTTTTAAAGTCAATATGCAGTAGCATATACGCACACATTATATGTATCTATGTATCCAACAATTTTAAATTTAGTGAGTCTTAAATGAAAGTGAAATTAGATGTAATTTGGGGTTTAAGTCATGATGCATGGGCAAGTTGGATGATTTAAGTTTGGCTTGACTCCTACAAGGGTCATGATATGCTTGAGCTCAGCGAAACCTAAAGTGAAGAGCTAATCAGCTTGTATTTCACGAAGCTCGAGATTTTCCACAAATGAAACAAAATAAAGTTGAACATACATTTTCAGATTCGTATGAATCTATTGGGTATTATCTTTCACCCACCAAAACAAAAGGGATAATTTCAAAGATCTCCCTTCAAGTTTGGTTTTGTAACGCGGGCCTCCCTTGTGGTTTATGATATTACACTTATCCTCTGTATTTTGATTTAGTTGTAGTAATTTCTTTTGATCTATTTATCATTAATATAAAAAGTTATTATCTGACTAATTTATTCTTTCTAATATTTTGTTGCTTAATTAATTTTTTCAAGATTTTTTCTAATTTCAATAGTGGAATTCACCTTCTTCCTTAATCTTCTCCATTCTCTGAATTTGTAATTACTTCTTAAACTACGATGATCACGTTCATCACACTCCAATCAATTTTGGTTTCTGGTAGTTAAAGCTAATTGCGATCAAGCTTCAAATAATACAGACCAAATACGTAGACAACCCTTAAAGTTGGCTTCAGTTTTCATTTTGACATCTTTGTTAAGTCCAGTACAAAATAATGCACCAATTGATTCAAATGTTTACACCAACTGAACCCAGGAGACAGAATTGGAATGTTGTTTATTTCTTGACTTGGCTGGTAGCTGAATTATCTCTCTGCTTACAACCTGGCTGCATGTGCAGTCAAGCATGCTTGTACTGTTAAATCAAGCAGAAAGTTAAAGCGAGATACTGTAAAACATGTTGCAATTTGGAACCACAAGTCCAAATTGGATTTTGGGAAGGGAGACGGGGTAGTGGTTGTTATTGTAGTCGAAAAAGGGGAATTGTTTTCTGGATATATCTTGTTTTTTAAGGGAATACGAGTGATTGCTTCAGAGCTCTTCTTATTTTTAGATGAACTGAACACCAAGAAATAGCGAAGGATGTTTTCCTCTGATTTTAGGGTATTTGGGTTTAACCCCAGTTCGCCCGTGCTTTCCAATTTTGTCTAGTGACTCTTATTTCGCTATAAGGTACACTTGCATTCATGTTTTTACTCAAGAGATTCTATTAAAAGAAAAAATCATCTCATCAGATTCATGATCAATTTCACCGGATGTCCCCTAATACATGTGTTATTGTGTTTAGATGCCCAGATATTTATTGATAATATTCTTTAACTGGATTCTTGCTATACTTTTATGATATTATGTAACTAGTGTTTTCTTCTTGTTACTTCAAGAGAGAACTCCTTTTAGTAAGTTGTATAGTTGCCTCACTAAATTTTTTAATTTTGCAGTGCACCATGTGCATCATATTTGCTTCGAAAGCGAGCTCTCTATGGTGATATGACAAGGTAAGACATTTATCTTTCATCAATCTCTGGTGGTGCTAGCTTTGGTATAATGAAATCTTCGTCTCACAGGTATACATGCTGTGCGGGTTATATGCCCTGCAGTGGTCGGTGTGGCGAAAGTCGTTGTCCCGAGTTTTGTTTAGCTACTGAGGTGAGCACATAGTTAGTTACTTTTTTTGCTAAAATATAAATAAAACTAATGTAATTATAGTTTAAAGTTGTCTTGATTAATTGTATTTGAATTGAAAAATATTCTTATGTACAAGAATATTTATTCTTTACTTTACCAGATTTAGACTGTATATAAGGAGCTCCATGCGTCCATGCTTTTTTCTTTAATGCGAAGCGCTACATTTTGGTAGAAACTTACATAAAACTGCCAATGCTTGGTGCAACTCCTCCTTGTGATGGTCTATTGGTCTGTACCTACTCCCCTTTTAACAGCTCACTGGTGCCTCTCCTCTTTCTAGCTACCAGCCCACTCTTTCCGATGAGTAGCATTTCTCCTCTTTCTGGTGACCGGCGCCCTCCACTCTTCTTTGGGTGTTTGGCACTGCTTCTCTCTTCTCGAACATCTCTCTTAGGCAACTGATTCCCCTTTTCCTCTGGTGATTGGCACCATTCCTTTCTTCTGCAGATGAATTGCGCTGCTCCTCTCTTCATTAGTCAACCAACATCTTCTATTTTTTGGACCACCATTTTAGTTGCAAGATGCAACTTTCCAGTAGTTCCCTGGCCACACTTGGGAAGCAAAGTTTGTCTCAAAAAGCAAGCTCAAGTTGGTTTCTCCCTTTGAGTTTGAGAGAGGTGCTAGAATTTAAAAAGGTCAATGCAATTATAGGTTAAGATTGTGTTAAATTCATTGCCTTTAAATAGGAAAACATTGTGGAATTTTCTATATTATATCATAGAATGTTATTGAGCTAGGGATTAGGAGAATTTTCTCATGGCTGGCAATAAGTTTAAGTTTTCATCTTGAATGTACATAGGACATCAAACATTATCTTATCCTACCTGTGGTATCTACCTATAATTTTTGGTGGGCTGTATTTTGAAAACGGTGTATGTTCCATTTTGAGCTTCAACCTCCCTTAGGATATCAGCAAGTTTAACTTTTGGATTGAAATTACCAGGTTTTTCTCTGCTTTGGAAATTCTGTGGCTTCAACCCGCTTCATGTTGCAAGATGAGTTCAACATACAAACAACGCAATGTGATAATTGCATTATTGTAAGTTCTCTCTCCACTTCCCCTTTACAGTTTTCATTGTATTTTGAGTAAATTCCGTAAGGCATTTCGTCACACACATTTCTTCCTGGTTCGTAGGGTTTCATGTTCTGCCTCCAACAACTTGCTTGCATATTTTCAATTGTTGCTATGATTGTTGGAAGTGAGGAGATCAGTGAAGCTTCTCAGTTGCTATCATGTTTGTCTGAAATGGTCTACTGCACGTAAGCTTCTCTATATTTGCTCTATTCCTGGACATTGTCTTTATATATAGTTTTTGATAACCCTTTATCTTTATGCATAGTAGCTCAAAGTTCTTTACTAAATATGCTGCATCTTCTTGATTGCAGGGTTTGTGCCTGTATGCAGGTAAGCAAGAAACTCAATTGAACTGTATTAAAACATGAAATGCTTCATAGAACGAAATTTTACAATGGTTTATGTGGGAAAATATATTCATGATAAAATGAAGTTAAAAGGTTGCTCATCAAAAAGAAAGAGGAATTTACATGCAGACTGAGCTTTTAAGCTTTCCGCGTTAAGTAGCCAATCCTTTCCTAGTTAATAATTTACATCTGAGGTTACTATGTTTGATGAGCATTGCAGACACAACACAAGGTTGAAATGGACAAGAGAGATGGCATGTTTGGTCCTCAACCAATGGCAGTGCCACCCGTGCAGCATATGTCACGACTAGATCAGCCGTACCCACCAACTGTTGGATATCCTCCTCAAGCATATGATGCAGCTTATGGTCAACCACCTCCTCAACAAGCTTATCCAGCTCCTCCTCAACAAGCCTATTCAGCTCCTGGCTATGCGCCTGCTGGCTATCCACCCGCTGGCAGCTATCCTGCCTCTGGTTATCCACCTCCTGGCTATCAGAAGTGATCTTCTAAAGGATCTGGTGCGTCCTTCTGGAACTAGAAGAAAATTGGAAATGAGTTTTATCTACCGTGGATGAACGGATTGTGTTTTTGTATAGATATGCATTGGTGAATGGCAACCGTAATTGAACTTGTGTGCTGAGTTTTTCTATAGATTTTCGTCTCAAAACGTGAAAATAGCATTGCTCTGCATCCTACAGCCAAGTTTAATTGGTGTTTGAATTTGGATTGTGATTTGTCAAACTCACAAATTCATTACGATATTAATTGGATAGGTGACTGGTTGTTATTGAGGCTCTTTAAATTTCTGTTGTACTGTACATTTAAACCTGTGGAGTATATGAAGTGTAAGGGGTCGTTTGGTATGAGGGATAGGATAATAATCTCTGGATAATATGCAGTATTATTTTATCTTGCGTTTGATTAGTTAGTTCCATGATTATTTATCCCACCATCTGTACTTTAAAGATGGGATAACTTATCCCATATATATGGTGGGATAATTAATCCTATGAGATAACTTTGTCCATCTCATCCTCCATACCAAACAATTCCTAAGGGTCGTTTGGTACATGGTGGAGGTGGGATATTTCATGGGGTTAGTTATCCCACCTTTTATATGGGATACTAATCTCACCATTTTAGCCTAAAAGTTATTGCGGGATTAGCTAATACCTCAAATAAAACATGGGATAATGTTAATCTCAAATCTGTTTTTGGAATTATATTTCTTATTTCATCTACCAAACGATCCTTGTTCAAACCTTGTATAATGTCTCAAGGGCATGCTCTTTAATTTTTATCTCCTCTCAGGGGCAGGCCTTTTACTCATCCTTTCCAATAGCTCTGTGATTTACCGAAATTTCTATATGGCCTATGGATAGAGGAAGGTGAAGTAAGATGGAAAAACACACATCATGACATTTAAACCTTGCAATTTGCCAAAATTAAATTATTTTAGTGAAGTATGTGGTATTTGTTTATTTGGTTCTAATTGAGTATGAGATGAACACTGTAAGGGTGTCGTTTGGTTGCTGTATTAGAATCAGTATAACTAATATCATGTTTGAAGGCATTTTAATTGTAATTTATAAAATTTTGAATATCAAATGTGGTGTTTGCCTACCAGCTTATAATCCGCATAATTAATAAGTACTATAAAAGTTATGAGGAATTTAATATATAATAATTAAATCTTGCATAACTAATACGCACACTAATTCCTGCATTACTAATAGTACTTCCATAACTCTTAAGCAACAGCCAAACCACCTTATTACATACTTTTAGGGATTGTTTGATAGGGTGTATAAGAAAAGTAATATGAACTATTAGTAATGATTGTATTAGTTACTACTATTATTTTTATGGACTTTTTGATTTGATGTATAAAAAACAACATGCATTGCATAGGTTTTTAAAAGAATGGTTTGTTTACAAGACTATCCTCCACAAAATAAGGTAGAAGTATGTGGAAAAGGTTTAGATGTACAATTGTGTCTTTACCTATACTAATACATACATTAAAACTTTTGCATTGCTTATACCATTAATTGCTATGGTCAAACACTAATTTCAAATAAAATGAAGAGTGATTTTCATAACTAAATGTACCTTAAAATATTTAAGTTTCAAATTTCAAACTTCAAAATCCATAACACCTCCAATGTATTCTCATCTTCCCTCCAAGTGACTCTCATTACATGAAACCTATAACACCCCACATTTTCGGGCTAGAATTTGAATCATCCTTCATATGTGTGTAGGCTAGAACTCAATAATTTCTATTTAGATATAAGTGTGAAGATCAATTCTTTAGTGTGGGAACGTTTTTGGAGATGAATTGAGGTCAGAACTTTCCTACCAATTGAGCTTTTGTAGACGTTCTTATTTGGGTCAACTTCCAACGACCAATACTCCTAGAATATGATGAGTTAGGTGGCCTACTACCTACCAAATTAAAGATTTTTGAGTCTTCTTTCCAACGCCACTAATCATTCATTAATTCAAGTCCCGAGGAAAAAGTTATGGGCATTTTAGCGAGACACTGTCCAAGTTGCGCGATGGTCCATAGGAGGCACAGTTGGGTGCCGTGCGATTGGCCGTGCAACACACAGATAGGTGCCGCGCGATTGGCCATGCGACGTACCCCCCCTTCCCAGACTTAAAATTCCACTATTCTCTTATTAAATTAGGGGAAAACTAGTCCTTTTACCCCATGTAACTTACCTAACCCATTTATAAACCTAAAATCATCCTAAACTAGCAGAATCTCTCAAATCCCTCATTCCACCTCTCCCACAAAACTCTTAGAAGCAAGAGCACCTAGGATTCAAGATTCAAGGCTCAAACCTCAAGTTTCTCGAAATTCTTTCCGTCAAAAGGTATGTAGAGCGACCCTGTTCCTATTAGGTTTTGCAAGTATGATTATTAAACTCTCATTTACATATAAATCATGATTTCAATTTAATTGCAAGTGCATGTTTCTAAAATCTCCATTTATGTCTTAAATCATGAATTACCTTGAGATTGAGTTTTCAAATGTTTCTTTATCAAATTGTTTCCTTGTTACGTAAACGGGTTTGAAAAATATTACTTGAATTATGAATTTACTCTTGTTTCAATTATAAGTATATGGTCATTTGAAAGAGATGATTTACGTTTAAGGGTTTTAGAGAAATCTTGAACAGATGTTGCTTTGCCTAAACATTTATATAGTCTTTGAAAAAGAAGTTTCTTATATTAATCCTTGCATGTCCTTTGGTGTTCAACACTAATTTTGGAGGGGCTAAAGATAAGATAAGATATGGTTTATGTGACTTGCAAGTCTTGGTATGACGATACCAAATAAGAGAATGCCCTAAAGAGTAATAAATGATTTATGAGGATGATTAATATTTAAAGAGGTTAAAAACATGGGCTTAAAGAGAGTTAGATGATTAACTGAGAAGGTATGAGCTCGAAAGGCTCATTACCTGAAACTATGTCCTGAAACTGTGTTTTGCTGACACGGGATTGATTACGTCATGAAATATGGATAATCATTGTATACTTGCCTCGTGCTTTGGTATACTAGAGAATAGAGACTCTAGTCCTTGCGGCAAACTTGGATTGAGGGCTTAGCCGACGAGTTAAAGTCAGACCCACATAGCCCGTGGTGCATAGAGATGTCGGGTATACCATCTAGCTCAGAACTAAAGAAAAGAGTGGAGTCTATGCTTTCAAATTATTTCTTGAAAGCTTTTTTATATCTCGTGATTTGACTTCTATTAGTATGCCTATTTTTGTACAAAGCATATCTTTTCATTTGGTTGTTCTACATGCCAATACATTTCACGTATTGACCGTCTATGGGTGGCTACATCATTTCATAATGTAGGTTCGAAAACACTTTCCTGTAGTTCTATACAACGTTAGGATCATCCGAATAGCATCAGAATTGGTGAGTCATCCTTCCTTTGAAAGGCGGTTTATCTTAGAGTTTCAGCATTTTCAGATTATGGTATCACCGGGGCCTTGTCCCGGCTTTAACGATATTTTATGTTAGAGGCTTTATGGACTGGTACAGATTGATATCTTTCCATCGTATTTTCTGTGATTGGTTTTATTATTTCTATTTAAGTTGAACTTTTTATTATTGGGTCTATTTCCACAATTGATAATGAATATGCTTACGATAGTATGCTAAGGGGTATTCTCGAGCCTTCATTGGTCTGGGATACCCGTTACGTCCAAGGCCTAGGCTCTGGTCATGACAAACTTGGTATCAGAGCCATGGTTCAAGTGTCCTAGGGTGTTTATGAAGTCGTGTCCAGTAGAGGCCTTTTATGGGTGTGTAACACACTACACTTATAAGGAGGCTACAGGGCATTTAGGGAATGTTTCCCTTTTTTTTTCATACTTCATATCATGCAATAAAGTTGTCCATAAGAAACCTATCTAAATTCCTGCTTGGCTCTAATTCCGCTAATTGTACCTCATTTTTAAGGTGATAGAAGTGTTAAAGCTTAGGGCCCTAACGATGTGAGCATTTCGAATAGAGTCATCAGAAAATTATGAAACTGCACAAGGTCTTAAGATAAGTCTGTTGATGCATTCAAGTCCATGGATTCAAAGCGTATACCCCTACCCACATTAATCGTGTGATGATTCAAGGTAAGATGTGTATCTTGACCCTTTCAAAAGCTTTGTTGCAGATGTCACACTTAAAAGGAAAGGTAGGTAGCTGAATGTTGGGGTAATGTTGCCACCCGATGAGATAGTGTTAATTAGAGTTTTATAAGCAATGAGCAGTAAGATAATCCCAGAGCCAAAGATATGGAGTCATAAGCTTAGAAAACTAAGAGTTACTGTAGTGACTGATATTAAAAGGTAGCTAAGTCTTATACGCATTAAGTGAGTGTTGGGGTGGTATGATCTTATGGTGTAGTCTAAGGTGTGGCAAATTTGTAGATTTTATGGTGGTTAGTAGAGAAAGAGTGATTAGTTAAAATGATTTAAAATATATATGTGAACTAGGGTAGGAGCTTGTGATGTCCCATTATTGTGGCAGCAAGTATCAATTGTAGGTTGTGAATAGAAACCTAGGGTGGTTAGAAATTTATAAATTTACGCTTCAATTTGTGGTTCTTAGAGAGAGGGAGGCTCTTTGATGCTTATAGAACTATGAAGGTGGTTAAAATTTATGTACGGGTAAGTAGATGTAATGTGAAAAAGAAGAATGTGTTAATGGACTGTAATTAGATGTAGATGGGTTGTAGGACTAAGTTTTACTATTCTTATCATGATGTTTTAGTCGACCCAGTGCCCTTTGATTTTTATCTAGTAGTTGTAAACTAGTATAGTATGTGAGAAGATGTGTAATGAATATTAAGGTGTAGTAGTAACGTTGTGAAGAAGATGAGCTTGTAAGTCGCAGTTAAGTTGAATAAGAAATTAGGGGCGATTAATTTGTCGCATATTTTGATGGACTAGTATAGTATGTGGGATGTTTCATTGGTAGTCCATGGTTGGTACTAGATATTAAGTTTAAACTTTAGATGCTGACTGTGGTGAAAAGAATTGTAGCTCGAGGATAGTGATGCCAGTTTGTAGAAAGTAGGTTTAGTAGGCTTGATATGATGTGTGCAAGATCTTAGGTTGATAACTTATGACAAATTTTAATGTGTAATTATGATATATACACGTGGACTAGTATTGAAAGCAATGAATTGTGGCTAAGTCATTAGATGGATAAGAACTTTAAGTTTATAAGAATAAGTTGTACCCCAGGTAATATGTTGTTAGATGAATTTTTAAGTTTATAAGTGTTATGTATTCCTAGTAAGTGTTCTTGAGTTATTTCATATGAAGAAGGCTAGGTAAATATCACATGGTGTTTGTAAAGCTGAATTGAGGGGATTTTAGATGGACGAGGTTAAACCTCTTAGTATAGTTTTAAAATTCCTTTGAGCTAGGTGGATATGAGATTAGAGGTGTGATGCTAATAGACTATAAAGCGGAGGTCAGATTGTTAAGTGTTAGAGGGAGCGGTTATGTACGCCAATGAGAGTGTTAAGTTATAGGGTGATGACTATAGAGGCTAGCGAAAGTTAAGATTAGTATCCCTGAAAGGAATGTCCTAGAAAGAATTTAGTATCTTCATATTATAGTTTATCAGGGAGAGTTTAGCGTTCATGTGTATAGTAATACCCCCATTGTGCTGAGTGTTGTGCTTATAGATTTAATGAGAAGATATATCCGCAAGTCTAGGATAGTGACCTCTGAGCTAAGAGGGAGATGATGAACTAAAGCAGATCTTGAATTTTCTCATGGTGGCGAGTTTCAGGAAAAAGTCATGATGAGAATTCCTTATACGTCTGTTTAATAAGACACTCTACCTATGTCTTATTCATCCTAGCCATTATTGTTTCTAAGATCCAGATTCCATACGCAAACTCATGTCCATGTTCTGACCCGTTAATAGGAAGCAATAGTGCCTCTCGGTGATTCAAAATTTTCTCTAAGGTTTAGAGATCCAATTTCTACGTTACGACGCTCATAATCCATGAACCCATGTCTCACGTTATGCTCAGTTATAAGAAACTATACTTTTTATATGTTACCACACTCTCTATGCAAACTCATGACCATTCTTAGTTCCCAGAATGAGAAGTAATAACTTCAAGCAGCAATCCTAGTCGTATTTCTTGAAATTTATGAATCCAGCCTTATGTTATACAACTCGTGATATGCACTCATGTCTCTCTGTGTGCCCAGTCCTAAGAACTCATACCATATCATGTCTATGTCAAAACGATCTTCTATCCATTCTCTATGCATTTTATATATGAAGTATTTGTGCCTATTATACCGTATCTTACTCCCATCTTGAGTAGTTGAAAATATAAGTCATAATTGAGTAGTATCACTCTTATTCTCGAAGCTCATACTCTTGTACCTCAGTGACCTTCTTATGTTATGATGATTATAGTGGTGATAGCAGTGGAGTAATAATATATATAAGTGAGTAGGTGTTTCTTGTTTTGCAAAATTGTGGTGTGAAATCTCGAGCTAAGGTTATAAGTGAAGAGGGAAGAGTGGGATGAACTTATGTAAAATGGTTAGAAAGGGGATATGCGACGTAAATCCATACGAAAATGATTGAAGTTACTGGTTTTGGTGGGGAGATGCATAAAAGGGGTGTAGTAATGATAGGCTTGAATATTGCTATTGATAGATATACAAACCTTGATACTAGGTGGCTAGTACTCCTTGATTAAGAACTGAGGTTGTTTGAGTATAGTGGTAAGATGGAGTAGTATTCTTGGAGGGATGTAGAGTATAGGGTCCCATAGCTTAGGCTAGAACCTTTTAACTCCGAGTTAGGCTTTAACATGGAGACACTATGTAGTTAGACTCAAGCTCTTGTAGTTATATGTTTCGCGGGGGAAATGTAGTATTATTAGTAGAAAGCATAAATGAGAAGCGCTGCTAAATTTAAGGGCTATTGAACGTATCCTTTGAGGTGTCATGAAACTCCTCGTGATGCCTATGTATGATCTGTTGAGAGAGAATTCCTAATGTAAAGTTACAACCTTTATTCCGTACTTTCAGAGTTTCAGTAAGTCTCTATCCATCATTCAAGGACGAATGATCCCAAGGGGGAGATATTGTAACACCCCACACTTTCGAGCTAGAATTTGATCCGTCCTTCATACGTGTGTAGAATCGAACCCAGTGATTTCTATTTAGATATAAGTGTGAAGATTAATTCTTTAGTGTGGGAACATTTTTGGAGATGAATTGAGGTCATAGAAATCTCCTAGCCGAAGTTGAGAACTTTTCTACCTACTGAGATTTAGTAGACATTCTTACTTGGGTCAAATTCAAACAACAATTAATCCTAGAATTTGATGAGTTAGCTGGCCTACTACCTACTAAATTAAAGGTTTTTGAGACTTCTTTCTAATGCCACTAACCGTTCATCAATTCGAGTCTCGAGGAAAAAGTTATAGGCATTTTAGTGAGACACTATCCAAGTTACACGATGGGCCATGCGAGGCATAGCTGGGTGCTGCGCGATTGGCCGTGTGACGCATGAATAGGTGCCGCGCGATTGGCCATGAGATGCACCCCCCTTCCCAGACATAAAATTTCGTTGTTCTCTTATTAAATCAGGGGCAAACTAGTCCTTTTACCCCATATAACTTCCCTAACCCCTTTTATAACCCTAAAATCATCCTAAAATTGCAGAAATCTCCCAAATACCTCATTCCACCTCTCTCCAAAAACTCTTAGAAGCAAGAGCACCTACGGTTCAAGATTCAAGGCTCAAACCTCAAGTTTGAGTTAGCATCATCATCATCAGTGGCTTCGAAGGGGGATAGGTCACACACATTGAAAGTACCATGTACTTGATATTTCGGTGGGAGATCAATTTATAGACATTATCGTTTATCCTTTCAAGCACTTGGAATGGACCATCGCCTCTAGGCATCAACTTGTTCTTCCTTTGAGTTGGGAACTGCTCCTTGCAAAAATACTCCCATACCCAATCACCCGGTCAAGCACAAGCCTTTTTTCACCCTTTGATTTCTCTCTTGGCTACCTCTTGATTCTTTTTTTCAAGATGAAGCTTCACTTTCTCATGTAGGTTTTTGATGGCCTCCGCTCTCTTACTTCTATCTAAGCTTATCACAAGATCTTGAGAAAGAGGGGTGAGATCTAAGAGAGTATGTGGGTTAAAACCATAAACACATTCAAAAGGAGTCATACCAATAGTCGCATGAACAACTCTATTGTAAGCAAATTCGACTAATGGTATGTGATCCTCCCAAGAGGCAAGTTTCCCATTAACCACGGCGCATAACATAGAACCTAAGGTCCTATTCACAACCTCGGTTTGTGGGTGGCATGAAGTGGAGAATAGCAACTTAGTGCCAAGCCTACCCCATAAGTCTTTCCAAAAGTGACTAAGGAACTTGGAGTCCCTATCACTTACGATGGCTTAGGGATTCCCATGTATCTTAACAACATTTTATAGTGGAGGCATCAACACACTTGTGACACGGGATAAAATGAGCCATTTTTGAAAATCAATCCATAATAACAAAAATACTATTCCTTCCCCTCTTTGTCCTAGGCAATCCCAAAACAAAGTCCATAGAAATATCAAGCCAAGGTCATAGGGGAGTGAGAAGTGGGGTATATAATCCATGAGGAAGAAGTCGCGATTTAGCGTTATGACACTCTACGCATTGACCACAAATACGTGTGACGTCTCGGCGCATCTTTGGCCAATAAAATTATTTCTAAAGTATCCCGTGGGTCTTAGCAATGCCAAAGTGACCTATCATACCACCATCGTGAGCCTCTCTCACAAACAACTCTCTCCAAGAGCTTGAGGGCACACAAAGTCTTTTTCCTTTGAACAAAAATCTATCAAATTTGGAATAGCGAATAGAAGTCCTATCCCTAATCTATCGTTCCCTTTCCTCACAATCCTTAAAGAGTTGAGTGAATTTGCGGTCCTCAGGATACAATTTCTTCAAGCAATCAAAGCAAACAATTTAGAAGACAAGGTATTAATTAACACGTGTTTTCTAGACAATGCATCGGCTACTACATCCTCTTTCCCTTTTTTGTATTGAATTACATATGAAAAAGTCTCTAGAAACTCAATCCACTTGGAATGCCATTTATTCAACTTATCTTTCGCCAGGAGGTGTTTCAAAGATTCATGGTGGATTCGAATCACATACTCCTTGGGCCACAAATAATGTTGCCAATTACCTAAAGCTTGAATCAAGGCATAGAACTCAAGATCATATGTAGAGTAGTTCAAGGTTGCTCCTTTGAGCTTTTTGCTAAAGTAAGCAATGAGTTTTTGGTCTTGCATTAAGATGGCTCCAATGCCTACCTTGCTAGTATCACACTCTATCTCAAACATTTTATCAAAGTTGGGTAATTGCAATAAGGGAGCAAAGCTAAGCACGAATTTTAAAGTTTCAAAGGCTTGGCCATACTCATCACCCCATTTGAAAGGCTTATCCTTGCGGATTACCTCGGTCAAGGGAGCGGCGATGGTGCTAAACCCTTTAACAAATCGCCTATTAAAACTATTCAACACATGAAAGCTTCGTATTTCACTAATGGATTTCGAAGTTGGACAATTCTTGATAACGACTATATTGAATACATCCACCTCGACCCCTCTTGAGCTTACAACAATTCCCAATAATACTACTTCATTCATACAAAAAGGGCACTTTTCAAGATTAGCATACAACTTTTCTCTCCTAAGCAGATTAAAGATACGTTTCAAATGTAAAATATGCTCTTCAAGGGATTTGCTATACACTAGAATATCATTAAAGTATACTACCACAAACTTTCCTATGAATGGTTTTATGACATAGTTCATTAACCTCATAAAGGTACTAAGAGCATTGGTAAGACCGAAAGGCATAATCATCCATTCGTATAGACCAAATACGGTCTTGAAGGCGGTTTTCCACTCATCACCGGGTGAATTCGAATTTGGTGGTACCCACTCCTAAGGTCTATCTTAGAAAACACACAAGAACCATTAAGTTCATCTATCATATCATCCAAATAGGGAATAGGGTGGCGATACTTTACCATTATTTTATTGATTACACAATAATCAACACACATGTGCCACATCCCGTCTTTATTTGGCACCAATAAGACTGGTACTGCACATGGGATTATGCTCTCCTTGATGTATCCCTTGTTGAGGAGTTCCTCAACTTGCCTTTGGAGGTCCTTTGTGTCCTCCGGATTGCTTTAATAGGTCTGTTTGTTTGGCAATTGTGAGCCCGACATGAAGTTGATTTGGTGTTCAATTCCTTGAAGTGGGGGTAATCCCTTTGGAAGCTCTTTTGGGAACACATCATCATAATCCTGCAAGACAAGGAAAATAGAATAAGGGATAGAAGGTGTATATTGGTTAGTTAGAAAAACATGTGCTAGGAGGAGCATGGGCTCATCCTCGTTAACTTCTTTGAAAAAATCCCTGTTTCTAGCCAACATCACTATTTGACCCTTCCCTTTCAACTTTCAACTTTCTCCTTTCTTCTCCTTCTTCTATTTCCTCTCTATGGGATTCCTCTTCTCCCTCCTTCTAGCCTTTCTCCTTTAACTCTCTCATCTTTTGATGTATCTCATTCTCTTGTGACGGTGATAGAGGATGGAGGTTGAATCTTCAACCATTCAATTAAAGAGTATACCTATTAGTCCTCCCATCATGTTTGGTTGATCGATCATATTGCCATGTTCTTCCAAGAAATATGTGACAAGCTTGCATCGGAATCACATCACATAGCACCTCATCATGGTAATTCCCAATCTTGAACCGAATCACAACTTGTCGAGTCACTTTCATTTCCCCACACTTATTTAGCCATTGGAGTTTGTATGGTGAGGAATCTTTGGTGGTGGGGAGCTTCAAGAAATCAACCATAGTGGCACTAGAAACATTGGTACGACTCCCACTATCAATAACCAAAGAGCACATATTTTCTTTGATAAGACACTTTGAATGAAATAGATTCTCCCTTTGACTTGGATCATCTAAGGCTTTACTAATTATCGCTCGTCTTACCACAAAGTTTGGAATAAGGACTCTCCTTCTTGAGGCCAAGTATCTTCAATTGGAGCCTTCCTCATCATCCCTTGGGGCATGGTAATCTGTCCATCATCTTGTTCTTCCCCGACATTCTCATTATTTCCAAATTCATCTTCTTCTTGGGCTTCTCCTTCTCCATTCCCCTCTTGTTCCACTTCTTCTCCAAGGTAGTACATCTTTCCTTCTCTAAGGATGACATTCCTTCGGTTAGGACATTCATTCGCCTTGTGACCCCAACCTTGACACTTATAACATTGGAAACCCTTAGAATTAGAATTCAGATATTTTTTACCTTCGTTCTTTACGGGATACTTTGGAGTATTCTTCTCAACGATCTTCTTGTCATAGGACCCTTTGAAGTCCTTGTTCTTGTTCCAACCCGGTGATGATTGAGCTTCTTCTTTGTTCTTTCCCCAAGAATTAGTCGACTTCTTGAGATCCTTCTCAATGTCTTCAATGATAGTAAACTTATGACAAGTCATCAAAGAGGAGATCTTCTTACTCAACCCAACCTTGAAACGGATGACGGTGTGTTCCTCATTCTCATTACACTCAAGTTTCAATATCAATTATTAAAACACGTCATAGTAAGCCAAAACACTTTTGTTCCCTTGCCTCAAGTTGTACAACTTGGAAAGTAACTCATGTCGATATTTTTTCGGTACGTACTTTTGTCTCATAAGAGCCTTTAATGCATTTCATGGCGGTGGTTGTCCCTCATAAAGGACTTGTTAATACTCCTTGGCATATTCCTACCATGTAATAGCAAACCTTTTAAATTGAGCTATGACATAGCAACTTTTCTTGATCTCGGTTAGATCATTGACTTGAAAGAGTCTTTCACAAGTTAACTCCCATTTCACAAGTTAACTCCCATTTCACAAGATAAGATTTGGGATCATACTCTTCGTGGAAGGTTGGAAGATTAGTCTTGATGGATTGATTCCAACATCTCCACCTCCACTGCCACCTTAGTTATCATAATAATTCCATTGACCACCTTGATCTTGATTAGCATTGGCATCCTTTGGTCCTTCCTCTCGAGGTTGATTACCAAAGTTTCCTCTTCTATATGGAACCGAACCAAATCTTTCGCTTCGACCTCTATGCCCTACTTGATCTCTTGGCCTATTCCTCACATATTCGACAAACAAGGCCACTTTATCTAACTCTTCATTCTCAACTTGTGGATCCTCGACTTAGGCAGGTTGATCCTGGTTAAGTGGTGCTTGGGGTGGTGGATTTTGGTTGGGTGAAGCTTGGGGTAGACCTTGGCTTTAGGGTACTTGGTGAGGTGGATCTTGGTTTTGTGGATCTTCTTGGTGGACTTGATTGAATTGGGGTTGTAGTGGATAAATGGGGTTTTGGTTATTTGGATAAGTAGTCGCTTGGGTGATAGGATCATGTACTTGTATGGGTAGGTTATACATTTGGTGGAGTGTTTTCGGGGAGATGATAGTGGAGGTGTTGTGAGCTTGTCCACTAGAGGAGGCGTTATAGTTTTGTGAGGTGGAGTTGTTGGAGTTTAGACGACCCTCCATGTTGACCATCCTCTTATCCATGATTGACATACTCCCTTGGAGTGTGGTCATGTGACCTTCCATGGATTCCTTACTACAACTCAAAGATTCAATTGCCGCTAGATTGTATTCAAAGTATTGTCATCCATAACATGAGGTGTTTCGCCTTCCGGATCCATGGTACCTACTTAAAGAGACAATAACAAAGACAACAAACAAGTTAGCGTTAAGAAATCAATCTCACAATCTCTACACACCTTTGTATTACCTCACACTTGGATTCGCTAAAGGCTTGATTATACTCTAATGGTAGATGAGGTGTCGATTGTTACTCTTGGCTGAAATAGATTCTTGTTTGTTAGAAAGACGGACGACTCAAAAACAATTACGAACTTGAATTAAGAAAGAACTACAAAGATGAAAACGAAAAAAGCACACAAGAAAATAGCACTAAGAAAGAATGGGCTCAAAGACTAATCAACCAACTAAGTATATCAAATACTAGTTGTTAATAGTTTTGGAATCAAAAAATGGATTAGGAATCAAGAAATTGAAACTAAGATGATTGAACCTGAGTTTGATTGGATAACACAAAGTTTGGATCACCCAAAGTGAGTTAGGATCGCCAAAATGTACCCAAGCATCACCAAACTTGCTTGTGCACCGCCAAATAGACCTCTTGATCATCGATTGGGACAGTTTCTAGAGTGCAATTCGGTGAGGGTGGTGCGTAAATCAGCAATGTGCCGTGTCTATTGGCGATTGCCAATGTGGTGCGCCGATTGGGACAGTTTTATCACCTGAAACCTCTGAATTTTTAGGATCCTGTGGTCCCAGCTGTACCTTTTTCCTTGTCTTTTTTCCTTTTGAAATGTTTTCTTTTTGGTACTAACACTTATCCTTTCCTTTTTGGTACCTTTCTTGGATCAAACCACACCTTTTTGTTATTTCTTTCTCTTGGAGGTTTGAATATTCCTCAAGAACACTATGAACAAGGTGAAGAACCCAAAAACACAAATCACTCAATATAGCTCGGATTCATACCAAATTTCAGATCTTGGGTCCTCTCGATATGAGAAACACTTTTCAATAGTTCTTATCTTTCAATGTTAACCCAAAATCGATAGATCTAAGAGCCCACTTTTAAATTTCTTCAAGCTCAAGAATTCAACAATAGTGATTTTCTCAAAACCACTCCAATCACTCCTAAAACTCAGATTTTGACTTAGATATTACTAGAGGAAATAAATTTAGCAATAGAAATTCAAATAAGACTCAAAACAACAAAAATATTTTTTGGGATTTTCTAAAAACATTTTTTTGATACTTTTTTTTTTTATAAAATCAAACCCAAGACTAGAATCGTTGGAACTATCCTAAGCTCGGTACTGATACCAAATGATATGAACCAAAATACGAAAAGTAGAGATAAACTACGAAAATAAAGAAAACAAGACAAAAAATAGATAGAATCGACAGACGAGTGATAGATAAACACAAGAAGATAAGAAAAAGGAACCGAAGGATATTTCAAATCCAACGACCTTTCTTTGGATTACCAATGAACACCTATCTCTTACAATTGACCATGAGGGAATCAAAAACGCCCTCACAACTAACGTTTCTAATCAAAACATTCAACAAAAGTTTTTCAACTCTCTTAGGAGTATTTCTCATCAATAATAATAAAAAACTGACTAAGAAAATGGAAAGACAAGCTATTTATCACTATGGGCCCTAAAGTGACCCTTAACATTGTTCTTGGGCCCTAAAGTGACCCTTAACATTGTTCTTGGCCCAAAAGTGACCCTAAAAGAAAATGACCCATCGGCTTTGCATGACTCCTTCGCCAAATGGATTGGCGATGCGCCAATTCTGCCTTGGCATCGCCAAAATGACCAATGAAGTCCTTAACTCGTGTGGAACTAATAAGCATCGCCAAATGTAGGGGTGTTCATGGGTCGGTTATTGGTTAAAATCATAACCAAACCAATTTAGTCGGTTATTAAATTTTTAAAACCAAACCAAACCACACAAAAAAAATAACCGTCGGTTTGGTTCTTGTCGGTTTGGTTTGGTTTGGTTCGATTTTTGCGGTTTTTTCGGTTATGACTAGGGATCCGCTACTGCCTTAACCTTCCCACAACACTAGCCAAACTTGAATATAAAATTTCAGATCATACATACTTACTGATCATACAAATTGCAGGTCTTAACAAAACAGGAGGCTAATGGAAACCAAACCTGAGATAATGAAAAATATTTGTGAAAAGGATTTCTATTCCAAATGCAAGTTTTTATGTTACGAATCCTAAAATATAAAGTAACATTAAGATTCTTAAATATTTCAAACTATATATTGTTTATGACTTAGGAGCTAGAGAAATTAACTACATATCATTGCAGTTGTCTTCTCTATTTGTAGCCTCAAGTCAGTACTTATAACTAGCGGCTAAGATTGTAAAACTATTCCTTCTTCCATAAAAGCTTCTGTTGATTGACCTTAATTCAATACAAGCGCCAGAAAATATTTAAAGTGTTTACTTTTCAACCAATTGAACAGAGAAGACCTGTTCTTTCTGGTAAGTGCTAGAGTTAAAAGACTTAAATTTATCTATGATTAAATTTAACAAAATATTTATATTTTTTTTGTGAATAATATATAAATAATTATAAAATTTATATATACAATTTATCGGTTCGGTTTGGTTATTTTTTCGGTTTTGTTTTTAGTAAAACCATAACCAAACCAAATAGTAACGGTTTTCAAAATTTAAAACCAAACCTAACCAAACCAAATCATATGTCGGTTTTTTTAATCGGTTTGATTCAATTTGCGGTTCGGTTTGGTTTTTAACCAAAACCATGAACAACCCTAGTCAAATGGGTAGGTGATGCGCCAAACCCCTCCACCATCGCTGAATTGTCCAAAATGCAATTCTTGGCCTTGGTGACCTCCTTGCTTGGTTCCAACTCCTCCAATGTCTTCTCATCTTCCCTCCAAGTGACTCTCATTACATGAAACCCTTGCTTTGATGCCAACACACGATCAAGTACCTCGGTTTTCATAAACAAAACTTGCATTCTTTGGAGTTCCCTCGCTTGGCTTCTAGTGAAAGGTCTTGAGGCAATTTGGGTCGTATCACAATAATTAGGATGCTGTCCTGTAAAAACGTTCAAGAGGGTCCCAAGAAGAGTAACGTTGTGGGTTAATTGAATTTGAAGAGACAAACCACAACGACCAAGAGAAGGTACAATTTTGGTCCCATTGGTTACTGCTGCTTCACACTTTGACACATGGTATTGCGACTCTTCATGAAGTATCACATGATGATATTGATTGCTTCATTCTTCCATTCACCCTTGTCTTCTAATTCAAATTTTGAAGACAAAATTCTAAATTTAAAATCTATGAGTTTTTGTAATAATTTTAAACTAATATTATATAAGAAAGAAAATGATAGTTCGATGCTCTAAAATATTTGCTAGGCGTGGGGTTTGGAAAACCGTTGGACCATCAGAGTCTATTAATATTATATGTGAATAATTAAGTTTATAATTAGATAACTACATAATATATATGAATGATCTAAATAAAAATTATTGAATTTATATATAGACCTCTAAATCGACTGTTGTCAACTACGGGTTTCATCTAAATCTAAAGATACCTAAGCTCCTCAACTAGAGTTTAAGTTTTGTACAACTCATATTTCAAAGATCAAAGTTGCATGGTTGAAAACAAAAAAGGGCAGAAATAAGTAGTCGATGCCACAACAAAAGGTTTGGTAGGGTGGATACACATTCATTTTTAATCAAATATCTTGAATTTAAGTCTTGGATATGAAATCGCTTTTGATAGAGAGCATTTTATCTCTCATAGTGAGACTTCTCGACGTGAATTTGCATTAGTCGGGTTTTAAAAAAGTTATCGAATACTGAGGGAAAAAACAAAACAAAATTGCAAATGAGAACTCATTAAATAAACCTAGGGATACATAGGTTTATACTAAAACCCCTGTCTCATATTAATTTTCAGATTTCTCTTTTGCACGTACCTAAATTTATAATTAGAGTATTTTTTACTTCCTTCGTTCCAATTTGTTTGACCTATTTTTCTTTTTAGTCTATTTAAAAAGAATGACACTTTCTTTTTCTTAACAACTTTTTAATTTCAACTTTTCACATGACATGTTTAAGGCCATGAAATTAAAGGAATATCAACATCTATTATATATACATAAAACGATAATTTTAAATATATACTATAAATAATATAATTTTTTGTCAAAAAAGATACAGATGAACTCCTCTACCTTACGTGGCTCCACTCAAGAAACAAGATCCGATTTAATCGGCAAGGTACCAACACTTACCGCCAAACATGTTGAGCAAGGCACTAATATGTACTTCCCACTTAAAAAGCCAAGGAAAAGGAGGGGCTCGTGGTATTTGCACAAATAACCTTCTGTGAGGTCAGTATTTATATCTTGTCATTCATTATTTAAATGTGTTAGGATCTTGTTTTGATTTTCTTATGGGAAAAGAACATCACATGATTCATTAAAAAATAAATAACCCATATTTGGGCTATTGGACATGATATGGTCAGTCGGCCCAAAATAATTTCAAAAAATGGCCAGTCGGCCCAAACTAATTTAAAAAATGGCCAGTCGGCCCAAACTAATTTCAAAAATGGTCAGTCGAAATAGTATCAATATGGTATATATGGTACAGGGACTGTATCAATATAGTATCAAAATTGTATCAATATGATATATGAACTATATATGCATATGTTATTTTGTATAAACTATATGAATGTGGCATTAGGACTGTATCATTATGGTATATGAACTGAAAAAAAGAAGAAGAAGGCAGTAGCAGCGACAAAAAGGCCTAAAATGACTACCTTTTGGAATTGCAAAATCAATGGCTATTTCATGAAAATAGTTTTGAGCGAAGTGACATTTATGTCCTTTCCCCTTTCTTATGGGAAAAGGACACCACATGGTCCATCAAAAAATAAATGACTCATGTTTGGGCTATTGGACATGGAATGGCCAGTCGGCCCAAAATAATTCCAAAAATGGTCAGTCGGCCCAAACTAATTCCAAAAATGATCAGTCGAAACTGTATCAATATGGTATATAAGTTGTATCAATATGGTATATATGATACAGAGACTGTATCAATATGGTATCAAAATTGTATCAATATGATATATGAACTATATATGCATATGTTTTTTTGTATAAACTATATGAATGTGGCATGGAGACTGTATCATTATGGTATATGAACTGGAAAAAAAAAGGCAGTAGCAGCGACAAAAAGGCCTAAAATGGCTACCTTTTGGAATTGCAAAATCAATGGCTATTTCGTGAAAATAGTTTTGAGCGGAGTGACATTTATGTCCTTTTCCCTTTTCTTATCATATTTGAGTTATATTTTTTGGTTAAAAAACACTCAAAACATACTCTTAAGTATTAGTTTTACTTCTCCTAAAAGGAAAGTATAAATCTCCTCTCACCATTCTTTGTCTTGAAAGAAAAGTTTTAAACCTCTACAAATATAGATTGAACATTATCTTTCATGTCACAACATAATACCATTTACAATGGAGTCCTAAAGAAAGTCTTTTTTAGGGAAAGATTATACTCTCAATTGTTCTATATTTCTTTTTTTATATTAGTCTTAGGGAAAGATTATACTCTCAATTGTTCTAAATTTCTTTTTTTTATATTAGTCATATGTAAGTGATTGATCAAATTAATTTAATATTTCATGAGTCTTTTAATAACTTATCTTTGTTATTGTTATTTAAAATTTCTTTTAGCTTTCACATGATATCTGTTATTTCAATCCCAACAAATAGGACTAATTTTTTTCATAAAGTATCAAAGATAAAATTTAGAGACTGACCGTAAAAAAGTACAAATAATATGTTTTTGCTATATAGGATATATCCATATGTTTTAATTACCTTAGATTTTTCTTTGTATTTCTTACAATTGATTATTTACATATGTAATTCGATCCCCACTCAAAAGATTCACGTGTAATGACTTTATCACCACTTTCTCCGATCTCACCGTCGCTATCGTCACCACTATCATCATCACTATATAATCATCCACTGAGGATGTCACCATCGATCTCTTTTTCTTGTCTGAAAAAATAAGTCGAGACAAAAATAAGAAATTCGCCATGAAACTTCTTCGTTACTGATGAAATATACTAAAGAAGAAAGACACATTTTTAACGACATGAATTTGCATTTATTAATTTCAAACAAAATTATCTATTATATATAACTTTACAGATATGACTCTAATCTAAAATCATCACTTCGCATTAAGAAGGATTCACAGAAGATTCTAGGCGTGCTCTCTGTTGGAAATGCAGCAATGATTACATTTAATTACATGTTTAGCTCAATGAAATTATTTTTGTCACTTTCTTTTGTCTTCTACGTAGTAGGAGATACTAATGCATACAGTAATTTACACTAACAGTAAAATTAATTTATAGCGTATGAGTGTGTTTGGTATGAAGAAAAATATTTTCTGGAAAATGTTTTCCAATTTTCTCTTGTTTGGTTGGCTTAAATGTATTGAAAATGTTTTCCAAATGAACTTATTTTCTTCAAATTTAAGAAAAATAACTTCCCTTCAAAAAGTAAGGAAAACATTTTCCAAAACTCTGTTTCAACCTCACACATCAACTTTTTACCCTTACCCAAGTCTCAGGTACCGATTCCCGACATTAACCCGGGATCCGACTCCCGACCTTGACTCCCGATTCTAGACTCGGGACCCTAATCCCAACCTCGATTCGAGAACCAACTCCCACCCCCAACCTGAGACCCGACTCTTAACACTGACCCAAGACACAGGTCCTGAGATCCAACTTGGACTCTATACCCGACTCCCAAACTTGACTTAGGTTCGAATGTCCAACCTAAACTCGATCTGAGAAAAAAACCCCATCACCAACCTGGGATCCAACATCGAGAGGGGAATTAGGGTCTGATCTCAAACCGACTCCCAACCTCTGACTCTGACTTCGACCCCGACTCGGGACCCGTCTTCTTGCCCCAACCCAGACTCAATTATCGGTTTAGAAATCGAAGTTAAGTCCCAAGTCTGGAGTCGGGGTCAGGTCCCGAGTCGGGAGTCAGAGTCGGGTCTCGGGTTAGGAGTAGGAGTCGGAGTCGGAGTCGGGTCCTGATTTGGAAGTTGAGGTCGGTTATAGGGTCGGGACTTAGGGTCAGTAGTTAGGGTCAAGCCTTGGGTCAGGGGCCGGGGTTAGGTCTTGGTTCAGGTGCCAGGGTCGGGTCCTGGGTCAGGGGTCGGGTTCGGGTCTCGGGACGAGAGTCGAAGTCAGGTCGCAGGATGGATGTCGGGGTCAGGTCTCGGGTCGAGAGTTGGGGTCGGGTCCCGGATCAGCTGGCAGGATCGGGTGTCGACATTGGTCCAAGGTTAGAAGTCGAGGTCGGTTAGGAGTTAGGGTCGAGGGTTGGGCCGGGAGTCAGGTTTGAGTCTCGGGTCGGGAGTCGGGGTTAGGTCGCAGGTCTAGTGTCGGGGTCGGTCTCAATCGAATTATGGGTCGGGTGCAGGGGTTGGGTGTTGGGGTCGGGTCCCTAGTTGAAAGTCGAGGTTGATTACCGGGTCGGGAGTTTGGGTCGTGTCTCGGGTCAAGATTCGGATTCGGGTCTCGGGTCGAAAGTCGGGGGCTAATCTTGAGTCGGGTACTAGGGTTGGGTGTCGGTGACGGGGTTGGGTTCTGGGTCAGATGTCTGGTCGAATCCCGATTCGGGTGTCGGGGTAGGTCCCGGGTTGGGAGTCTGGGTCTGGTGTCGAGGTCGAGTGTAGGGGTCGGGTTTTGAGTCAGGAGTCCGGGTCGGGTCGAGTGTCGGGGTCGGTTACCAGGTTTGGAGTCAGGATCGGGTCTCAGGTCAGTTGTCGGAATCGGGTCCCGATTGGGGTGTTGAGTTTCGAGTTGGGTGTCGGGGTGGGAAGTTAGGGTCAGGTCCCTAGTCAGGTGTCGGAGTTGGGTCCCCGATCGAGTGCCGAAGTCGGGTCCCCGATCGGGTGTCGGGGTCGAGTCCCCGATCGGGTGTCGGGATCGGGTCACAGATCGGTTGTCGGGGTTGTTTTCCAGGTCAGAAACTATTTTTCTAAAATATGTTTTTTTCTCTCTAGCCAAACACAAAAAAATATTTTCCACTCACCATCCAAACATGAGAAAATAAGTAAGAAACCAACTTGTTTTCCATGAAAATATTTTCCTTCGTACCAAATACACCCTATATTTACATCAAATTAATTAATAGATATAAATATGTGTTCACTTTCTTTTGTTTTCTACGTAGTAAGAGATAATAATACATACAATAATAATGAAAAATATTAATAGCTCAGTTGGTTAGTTATCTGAAGTAGGGGTGGACGTTTGGTTCTTCGATTTTTGGTTTTGGAAAAGTGTACACCAAACAGCAAACCAAACTAACGTAGTTTGATTTTTTCAACTTCGGTTCGGTTTAGTTTGGTGTTTTTAAATTAGTTTTTTGGTGCAAAATAAAAAATAAAATGAGAACCGAATCAAAATATAAGACACTAAAAAATCTAAAACATTGTAAATAGACTATCAAGTGAGGACAACTTCAAATACATATCATTGTAGTACTCCATTTTTCATATCACAATACGGTGGTAGTATTTGTGTGAAAATTTTTAGGAATTACACTTAGAAATTAGGAGTATTTGTGTGAAATTTTTTAGGAATTACAATTAGAAATATAAGTATATTCGGAATTAAAATTAAAAATTAGAAAAATGTAAAAGTAATAAAGATGGAAGGTAAATGTTGATGCAGGAAATTACATGAAATGTCCTCCATAGTGGGTGGCTTTGTATTTTTGTCCCCCATAAGAAAAGTCTTTAAAGACTAGCCTTCCTTCATTTTTATGTATACAACAAGTACATTTTTGCCCCTCTACACCTCAAATGTTGTGTTACTCTTTATATGCTCATTTATCTCTCAACTTTTTTTTTCTTTTTTACTATTACTTGATTTTTATTTTTTATTTTCTCTTTTTTTTCTTGTTTTAATTCATTTGTCTCAATTTTTTTAAAAAAAATTTCTTCTTTTTTTTTCTTTTATTTCTCAAACATTATTTATTTTTTATTTCTCTTTTTTTAATTCATTGTCTCAACCTTTATTTTTTTATTTTTTGTTTTTTTCTTTTCACATTCTTTTTAATTTTTCTCAAACTTTATTTTTATTTTATTTTTTCCTCTCAATTTTTTTCTCAACTTTTATTTTTTTATTTTTCTCAATCTTTATTTTTTTTCCTTCTCTTTTTTCTTTTTTGTTTTTTCTCATGTTCTATTATATTTTGCTAATGAATAGAAAGTTGGATAATCCGCAAAAAAAAATCTTCTTTCTTTGACATCAAAGGAAACTTAAGGGCGTGACTTGCCGTTTGGAAGTCCTTTGGGATAAGTCTTGTCTCTAAGGAAAGATTTATAGAACATCAACTTATTGTTTGTAAACCCTTGAGCTAAGTCTTGCCTCTAGGGCAAGAATTATAGAGTATCTCATAAATTAAGACATAATGAAATAGTGTTAACTCTTGCCCATGAGGAGTAGTTTATTTTTTTGGGAGATTCTTGGGCTAAGTCTAGTTTTAGAGGCAAGACTTATAGAGCATCTCATAAATCAAAGACACAATATGGTAGTGCTAACTTTTGTCCATGGGGGCGTATAACTTGTTTTTTGAAATTCTTTGAGCTAAGTCCTACCTCTAAGGGAAGAGTTATAGAACATCTCATAAATCAAGACACAATGTGGTAGTTTCAACTCTTACCCTTGAGACGTAACTTGTTGTTTGAAAGTCTTTGGGCTAAGTCTTGCATCTAAGGCTAGAGTTATAGAACATTTCATAAATCAAGACACAATGTGATAGTGTCAACTCTTTCCCATGGGGCATAACTTGTTGTTTGAAACTCATAGGGCTAAGTCTTGCCTCTTAGGCAAAAGTTATAGAGCATTTCATAAGTCAAAACATAATGTGGTAGTGTCAACTCTTGTCCATGGGGTGTAACTTGTTGTTTGAAAGTCCTTGGGCTAAGTCTTGCCTCTAAGGCAAGAGTTATTGAGCATCTCATAAATCAAGATACAACGTGGTAGTGCCAACTCTTGCCCATGGGGCATAACTTGTTGTTTGAAAGTCCTTGGGTTAAGTCTTGCCTCTAAGTCAAAGTTATAGAGCATCTCATAAATCAAGATTCAATGTGGTAGTGCCAACTCTTACCCATGGGGCATAACTTGTTGTTTGAAAGTCATTGAGCTAAGTCTTGCTTCTAAGGCAAGAGTTATGGAACATCTCATAAATAAAAATATAATATGGTATTGTCAACTCTTGCCCATGAAGCGTAACTTGTTGTTTGAAAGCCCTTGGTCTAAGTCTTGCCTCTAATGCAAGAGTTATTGAGCATCTCATAAATCAAGACACAACGTGGTAGTGTCAACTTTTGCCTATGGGGCATACTTGTTGTTTGAAAGTCATTGGGCTAAGTCTTGCCTTTAAGGCAAGAGTTATATAACATTTCATAAGTTAAAACATAATGTGGTAGTGACAACTCTTGCCCATAGGGCATAACTTGCTATTTGAAAGTCCTTGGGCTAAGTCTTGCCTCTAAGGCAAGAGTTATAAAGCATTTCATAAATTAAGACACAACGTGGTAGTGTCAACTCTTGTCCATGGGGAATAACTTGTTGTTTGAAAGTCCTTGGGCTAAGTCTTGCCTCTAAGGCAAGAGTTATAGAGCATCTCATAAACCAAGACTCAATGTGGTAGTGTCAACTCTTGCCCATGGGGCATAACTTGTTGTTTGAAAGTCCTTGGGCTAAGTCTTGCCTCTAAGGCAAAAGTTATAGAATATCTCATAAATAAAAACACAATATGGTAGTGTCAACTCTTGCCCATGGGGCGTAACTTGTTGTTTGAAAACTCTTGGTCTAAGTCTTGCCTCTAAGGCAAGAGTTATAGAGCATTTCATAAATCAAGACACAATGTGGTAGTGCCAACTATGGGGCATAACTTATTGTTTGAAAGTCATTGGACTAAGACTTGCCTCTAAGGCAAGAGTTATATAGCATTTCATAAGTTAAAACATAATGCGATAGTGTCAACTCTTGACCATGGGACGTAACTTGTTGTTTGAATGTCCTTAGGTTAAGTCTTGCTTCTAAGGCAAGAGTAATAGAACATCTCATAAATCAAGACACAATGTGGTAGTGTCAACTCTTGCCTATGGGACGTGACTTGTTGTTTGGAAGGAATCAAAGAAATGAAAAGAAAAAAAATAAAGGTTACGGAAAAATAAAAAACAAAAGAAAAATGAAGGTTGATAAAATTAAAAAAAAATCAAAGAAAATGAAAAAGAGAAAAAAAAAAATAGAAGTTGAGAGAAGAAAAAGAAAAAAAAAGGTTGAGAAAAAATAAAAATATAAAGAAAAAAAGTCAAAATAAAAAATAAAAGAAAATTAAAGGTTGAGAAAAAAAAAGGAGAAAAGAAAAAATAAAAACCAGAGAAAAAATAAAAAGAGAAAAAAAAAAAGAAGTTGAAAGGAGAAAAAGAAAAAAGGAAAAAAGTAAAGGTTGAGAAAAATTAAAAAAAAAAAAAAGCAAATAAAAATAAAAAATCAAAGTAAGATAAAACAGAGAAAAAAAATTAAAGTTGAAAGATAAATGAGCATGGAGAGTTGTTTGAAAATATTTGATATATAGAGGGGCAAATATGTATTTGTTCCATACATAAAAAAGAAGGAAGGGTAGTTTTGTAGCACTTTTGTTATGGGGGGCAAAAAAGCAAAGCCACCCACTATGAGGGCTATTTATGTAGTTTACCCATGTTGATGGGGTGATTGGATATGGGCTTTGAGGCTTGGTCTTGAAAAGTTTTGGGCCAAACATGAGCTAAATGACAATTAAAAAAAAAACTTTTAATAAAACTTCGGTTCTTCGGTGCACCGAAGAACCGTTACCCCTAAATCTAACACCGAATCGAACTACCGGAAAAAAAAACCAAAACCGAAGAACCGAACTAATTCGGTTCGGTACAATTTTTCGGTTCTTCAATTTTTATGCCAAACCCTAATCTGAAGTCCCACCTTATTAATGAGGATTTGATTCCCCACATTTTAATCCCCTCTCCATGTCTCCTTCCCCCACCCATCATAATAAATAATACATACAATAATTGACACCAACAGTAAATACTTAGTTATTTCCTCCGTTTCATTATTCACCCTTACTAAAAATACTCCCTCTGTTCATAAATACATGTCGCCGTTAGTATGCGTTTGGCCATGAATATTATCCACCATATTTTGGAATATGTTTTACTTTATTCCAGAATACTTATTTGGTCATAAATATTCTGGAATACATTTTCACAATATTTGGATTTTTGAAAAACATCTCAAGAGGTAGTTTCACTATTTTTGGATTCACTTTTTGTACTTTTTAATTTATTTATTTTCAAGAAAAATCGAAGTTTTTTATTTTCATAAAATAACCCAATTTTCATAAAACTCTAAAAAAAAATTAAATTTATTTTCACTTTTTATATTTTTTAACTTCAAAAATACCTCATTTCAAAATACTATGGTCAAACACAATTTCAACTCTATTTTCAACTTAAAAAATACCAAATAAAGTGAATATGTTTTTGGTTTTCATAATACTTTAGAAAATCAAGACATAATTAGTTGTTTGTTTCCATTTTTACCCTTAGTCGTAAATATGAAGAGATATTAATATAGTACAAAAAAGAGAAATATTAAATAAATATGAGTAATAAATAAGCGTAATTTCGTCAAATTACCTTCTAGTTAATACTTTTCTTAAGGGATGTGCAACTTAAAAAGGTGACAAGAAAATAGAAATAGAGGGAGGAGTTGTTTCAATTTACTTGCTCAATTTATGAAATCAAGAGAAGTTTATCATTTTCTTTCAGTACTATCATTGCCATTAAATATAGAACATAAATATCACTAGTCAAATTTAGATTTCCCAAAAATAATTAATCAAATTAATTTAGTAAATAAACCCTAATAAAATTTTCTTAAGAAAAATGGCAAATCAACATGGTTAAGTAAAATAAAATGAAGAGAGTAATATCTTAAGTATTTTGTTTGATCCCGAGTGATAGAAGAAGTGTCAAAAATTCATATATTTTACTCTCTCCGTTCGGATTTACTTGTCCCTATATTCCTAATTTGATTTTCATTTTTACTTGTTATTTTTGACAAATCAAGAAAAGACAAAAAAAATTTCATGTTTTACCCTTATTATTAATTACTTATTCTTCAAATCATTTTTTAATATCTATTACTAGGGTAATATGATAAAGTCACTATACCAACCATTGTTTTCTTAATAGGTGTCAAGTCAAAATATGACAAGTAAATCCAAACTGAGGGAGTAGATTGGATGGAGGGAGTATTACATTATTAAAAGAAAAACAATGATTGCCCATAACTGTTTTTTGTTAACATTCACATCTCACTGCATTATTCTATAAACATCTTAGAATTTACATTATTGTTATATAATGTGGATGTCATGTGGCATATATATGTGTGAATGTCATTAGTGAGAGATAAGAGTTAGTAGACAAATTGAACTTGAACATCAAGAGTTACTTATTCAAATTGGATTTGAATACCAAAGTTACTTGTTCAAATTGGATTTGAACACCAAAATAAGTTGGCCAAATTGCCAACTTGATGTCAAGCTCAACATGCTTAGGGAGCAAGTTTTGTGGTTTATAAATAGCCACCCTTTTGTACATTTTGATATAGTTCCAAGTAGTAAATAAAGTACTACTAAAATTCTCTAAAGTTGCCTCTTTTCTTTAAGTTTGATATTGATATTTTGTCTTTATTTTATAACACGCTATAAACACGAGACTCTACCATCTCAAGATAAGGCTAAGGTATGGCTAATGTATTTTCGATTGAGGTATGCTATTGGTGGTACTCTCTGCCTATGAAAACTCTTGCTTAGACAAAGGTTGAACTTTGGATTTAAACTTAGTTGCTCACCTTCATTGATTTAATTATTGGACATCATGAAAGATTAGTTTGCAATATATAATTCATATATATATTCATTATTGGTTAGCATGCCATTGGACAAGTTTGGTTAGCATATTCTTATTCTTCTTGTTAAAGTTAATTGTGTATCAGTACTGAATCTAATACTATTGAAATCAGTATTATAAGTTTGATTAGAATGGTGAGAAACTCTCTTTCACTGTCTTAATGTAAGTTATTGTCTGCTAAAATAGATGTACGCAAATGAATCCCAAATAGTTGATTTTCATGTTTAGTTTTCTTTAGGTAATATTCTTTTTAAGGCTCAAGGGTGAGTTCTGTTATACTTTGGTTTAATATGCGTTTATAGGTAAGACGGTGGATTCAAGCTCCATCACCTCAAAAGGGTAAGACATCGGGTAGAGTTTCGGTGCACCATGATGATAAGATATTGGGTTCAAGTCCCATCGATCTATGGTATAAATGATCTTTTATTTTGATAAGACATTGAATTTGAATCTCGATGCACCATATTGATGATATAATGATTCCTAAGGAAAATTTTTGGTGAAAAGTCATGAAATATGCTCCATTCCCTGAAGTGAATGTGGTAGCAATGCATAATATGTCTGAAAAAAGACATGTGATTGAATTTATGAATATGAATGTGGGCGTAGCAAATGACAAAACATTTCGTTACATTATATGTACGCCTCGATTTGCTCATGAAGGAGCAATATCTTGAAAGAGATTCTAAGCTATCATACTTTGATAAGCTTAAGACACATTATATTCCATTCCTGGGGAATGAGAATTTTGATTGTTAAAACTACAGATCCATTCCCTGGGGTGAATGTGATAGGAGTAACACCTCCAAAAGAGGTAGAATAATTGAGAAAAAATACTATGAAATATACTCCGAAATAGTAAATCTGAAAATTTATTCATGTTATAGTAAATCTGAAATTCACTAAAGCAAAAATCATATGTCATGGTAAACTTGGAGTTTACTAGTGCAAATAAGTTCATAAGTTGGCATGAACGATTATGACATTCCGAAGATGTGCACTGAGTATTGACATATAATGAAGAACTGAAAGGTTCTTCAATAATTGTTGTATGTTTCTTGTTCTCGTGATAAGTTGGTTGAACCAACTAATGTTGGGATTAGTTTCCTTAAAATTTGAAAAGTATAAAAGGTGAATATGAGCTCGTTCACCTGTCATGTGATATCTTAAATAAATGCATCTATAAAATGACCACATGTACGTTTGTTGTCAACCTGTAGTTTGACATTCATAAAGTTGCTAGCTCAATATAAATTGAGTTAAGAGCATAATTTTCAAATTGTGTAATCAAGACAATTCATCTTGATAATGTTGGTTTGGTGTTGAATGTCTCCAATAAATAGTTGAATCATTGCTTATGAGAACAAAGCTTCATGTGATTGGTCTGAAATATGATAATCACATATTATAGCACTTATATGCATTAGACAAATAAATTATGGTTAATTTTCCCCTTCTCAATTGGTTCAAGGTCAGGAACCAAATATTCCATCTAGTAGTTTTTGATGTGCGGTATACGATTAATGGATATACCATGATACACAAAAATGAATTCTCTAAAGTAAATTGAGATGTATGTTAGTTTTGCTAACATAAGGGAAAGATAATAAGAAGCGAAGAAACATGTAGTGAATTATCATCAATATGATCCTCATTCAAAATTCAAGTTCAAATGTTAGGAGCATTTGCTGTACCAAAATTGATCTCATATTTAGCTGTAAATGCTCTAATTAAATGCCCCTGAAGGACAAAGTCTACTACAAGCATGGTAGATCATAATCAGTTCCAAATGAGATAATCCTTGAAAATGATAAGGAGCAAATGATCATAATAAGGAAAGGATGTGCTTTTGAAGAGCTTATGACATAACACTTCATGAAACCTTATGAGAAGTGCAGGTACCTGAAAATAATGAAGTGATGAGATCTCAAAATGTTATGTCACATTGCGAACCAATACAAAATGATATACCGTCGACAATATCTTTGATACAATATGGTACAATATTGTAAAGGGATTGTAAGGATCTGAATTCTACGTTTATTTAAGCATACTGACTTAGAAATATTTATCAAGTGACATGGAAGGATGCATCTTGGTAAACATAAAACTTATTTGATTTGCAGTCCGGACACTAGAAGATGTCTCACATAAAATGATTGAATATTGTCACTTGACAAAATCTATATGAAAATCCCTAAAGGATTCAAAATGCCTGAAACATATAAAAGTTTCTAGGAAACTTGTTTATAATCCTTATAAGAGGGTAAATTGATGATTTGAATATTATTCGAACTCTTGGAGAGTTTTCAAAAGTAATAAATTATCTGGTGAAAGAAGTTGAAACGAGAAACATGCAGAATTAGATTGGTCATGAAGTACCATATCTTGTGCAATTGATGCATTTTTACATCTTGCTATAACTATGAGCATGATATAGTTTTACTCCTACATGGGAATAGTGAAGTAAGATCACTTGCATATTGCAAATAAAAACCCATGTATGGATGTGTTTATCCTAACGAACATTGCTAAGCTTTTGAATATACAGGATATTCATATGATCGATATAAGAATTCGATATAGACATATTATCTATTGGCATGAAGGGTTACTGTCATACCATGTTATTTTACATGATAGTCTAATCATGTTGAGATAATAACTATTCATGAAACAAGCCGAGAATCATGCCTGACTCAACTAAAGGGAGGATTCATAAAAGGAGATAGAATGAAGCACATTTCACCAAAAACTTTTCTATACATATGAACTCCAAAAGAATGGTGATATCAACGTGTTATAGATTCGTTCGAGTGATAATATGATTGATTCATTCACAAAGTATCTACCTAATGCAACTTTCGAGAAGATGATGCACAAGATTGAAATGTGAAGATTCAAGTTCTGTATTGATAGTTTTATCAGGGAAAATTAATACGCGTTGTACTCTTTTTCCCTCACAAGGTTTTGTTTCACTGGGTTTTCCTTGTAAGATTTTTAATGAGGCAACACTAAGGGCGTATTACAAGATGTATGTACTTTTTTTCCTTCACTAGGCTTTTTCCACTGGGTTTTCCTAGTAAGATTTTAACGAGACACATTATCTATTAATGGACATTCAAGGGGGAGTGTTATGTAATATGGATGTCATGTGGCATATATATGTGTGAATGTCATTAATGAGAGATAAGAGTTAGTAGGCAAATTGAACTTGAACATCAAGAGTTAATTATTCAAATTAGATTTGAATACCAAAGGTACTTGTTCAAATTGGATTTGAACACCAAAATAAGTTGGTCAAATTGTCAACTTGATGTCAAGCTCAACATGCTTAGAGAACAAGTTTGGTAGTTTATAAATAGCCACTCTTTTGTATATTTTGATATAGTTCCAAGTATTAAACAAAGTACTACTAAAATTTTCTAAAGTTATCTTTTTTCTTTAAGTTTGATATTGATATTTTGCCTTTATTTTATAACAATTATCAAATTCTCATTTCATATTCCCAGCAAATGTATAGTACTATACAAAATTTACTCTTTTCCACCTCTCTCTGTCTTTCTTTTTTCCTGCATCTCTCCCTGTTTCACCTCTTGTTGTATATACATTTTTACATTAATTGTCAATTCACCAACAACCTCAATCTCTATCTTAACCCTCCACAAGGAAAAGAACAAAAAAGAAGAGTAAATACAAAAATTGGGAGTGTTATAAACCCGAGAATTTTAGTAGTTCATTTGATTAACTATTTGAACTTTCACGTTATTAAAAGAGCCTGCATTTCCTCCGGGATAAATGGTGTCCGACAAAGCGGGCAAGTCCTTTGATCATGATCCATCCAACGGTCCAAACAACTCCAATGAAATATATGACAACAATTTGTCAACCGTCTGATCTCATCATCTCTCTCAAACTCATACAAGCAAACCGCACAGCTCTCTGGTGGGTCAATCAGGTCGAAATACTTGACAACTGCTAACAACTCCCGGATTAGTACCGCTGATACTAAATGGAGATCCGAGCAGGATTCGGGTCGGGTCGAAAAAGGCATTTCGGGTTCTAAAAAAAATTTTACATCAAGAATTGTGAGAAGTGTAGAAATGAATTTTCTAATGTAGACCAAAATTGTAAACATGTGGACTAGCAGTTTTGGAAGAGTTAAGTCAGTATAACATGCTGGGAAACCCATAATTTTTAATTACAAATTTTGGGAGAAAAGAAGATGAAATTTAATGGAGTTTGAGATATTTTTGTTGTTGAGGAGAGAAAATGGGTAGGGGGAGCGTGAATTTATTAGTGAGCGAGTTTACTGGGGTTAAGTAGAGGTGAAAAAGAGAGAAATAGGGAAATCGCCAAGTATTGGTTTTCGCTTAAGAGTTTAAAATTTAATAGGCATTTGATCATATTTTATTGTAAAAATAGAAAAAAAAATTATTTTTAAATTAAAAATTGAAGTTGTGTTTGATCATGAAATAAATTAGAGTTATTTTTGAATTTTTTCGTAACATGGAGTTAAAAAAGTGAAACAGTTTTTGTTGTTTCCGAAAATTCTTGGAAAGTTAAAAAATAAAAACTGATTTTTTTGAAATTTCCAAACGTATTTTCTGAAGTTCATCTTCAGAAAAAAGTGAAATATTTTAATTGCTAAACGTGGCCTTAATATAAGCATATGAAAATAATTTTTAACCTATACACTTCATATACATAATTTTTAATCCATACACTTCATATAATTTTTGCGTTTAAATTTTGTGCACCGTCAGTGTATCACATTTTTACACTATCAGATAATTTTAAAGATAAATGTAATAATTTGCTTATGTGCTACTCCCTCTGTCCCAATTTATATGACACACTTTCCTTTTTAGTCAGTTCCAAAAAGAATGACACATTTTTATATTTGCTAACAATTTAACTTTAAAATACTCACTTTACCCTTAATGAAATGATTTACAACCACACAAATATCTATGACTCATTTTAGAACACAAATTTCAAAAGTCTTCCTTTCTTTCTTAAATTCCGTGTCAAGTCAAAGTATATCACATAAATTGAAACGGAGGGAGTATTAATTTTTACCTTTTTTAATAATAATGTAATTTACAGAAAGGTAAATAACATTAAAGGAAAGTTGATTCCTATTTCAACTCTAACGCAAATAATTTCCTTGTCTTGCTTGTAACAAACTTATTTCCTTATCTAATATTTTTTACAATTTTGAGTTTTTTTTATTATGAACCTCAAAAATTGTTAACCTCATAACAATTAATTATTCAAACACCTCATATATCGTGAATTTGAGGGGGCGGGGTGGGTGGGTGGGGGGTGGGGGGTGGGGGTGTTTTTTTCCTGTTTAACAGTAAACCCTCGTTCATTTTTTTAAAAAAAAAATTGGACTTTTTTTTTCCGTTGTCAAGTATCTAAAGGATCAGTGTACCTTCAAGTGTTGTCGCACTTTCTTCAATATTTGTCATGCTCTTTATGTTATTCGATGGAACTTCTTGAATTGATGTTTATTAGAATTATTAAAATAAAATTTACAAATCAAACTAAAAAGTAAAACAAAAACGAATTACGTATTACAAACACAAATATCTAGATTATGAACTAAAAGTGGAAAAACTTAATATTTATGTAAAATTTTATATAAAAACATGAGCAATTATAATTTTTAAATCGATAGTTATATAGTTGGTTTGCTCCCAATAGTTTTTGCTTTTAAAATCAAAATCAAACCAAATTAAAAGGTGTAGAACTTTTCTTCATGTATTCAGTTTGATTTGATGTTTCGATTTTTCGAAAACATGCTAGGACTAGAAGATGAGAAAAAAGTAAAGAGAGATTAAAAAAAATCTTAGGAAGAGACACTTCTGATGCACATCAAAATTGAATCCTTCGAAGTCCATTTAAGGTCATCTTCCAACATATGTCTTTCATGAATATGGGTGATTGAGGAAGAAACCGATGTTTATTGTGATAAAAGAAGCTAAAAGAGAGAAATCATTAACAATTTGAAAGCAAGAAGAGAGAGGTTTGAAGGAAAGAGAGAAAGAGCATAAAGATAAAAGCAATACTCCCTCCGTTTCAAAAAGAATGACCTACTTTTCTTTTTAGTCTATTTAAAAAAGAATGACCCTTTTCTTTTTTGGCAATACTTTAATTTCAACTTTCCACGTGGCATGTTTAAGACCATAAGATTGAAGAACATTTTTGTACATTTGATACAAGTTAAATTTATAACCGCATGATTCAAAAGTCTTCTTTATTTCTTAAACTCCGTGTCAAGTCAAACTAGGTCATTATTATTGAAACAAAGGAAGTAAATCTTAGAAAAAGAAAAAAATGTAAAAATTGGTAACCTGCTATAGCAGGTAAACATTACATGATGATGTGAAAAAGTAATACACTGACAGTGCACAGAATTTAAACTCATAACTTTTTATATACATTAGAATTTTTTAACGAATAATGTTTGACTGATCATCCGTTCGACTGATCATCCTTCGCTACATGTGGCTATTGTTGTAAACTAGTACGCAGCGGAAGCATTCCAGAATCATACTGCTTACATGAATTATAGATAACATACATAAACACGTACTTCACACAAAGCGTGCTTAAAATTAACCAAGAATTACCTCTTGAAGTGTGAGCAGATATCTTGAAGTAAGTCCGTCTTCGAATCTGCGGTCTTCTACAGTGATCCCAAATTCACATCTGAACTCTCTCAATACTTGGGTGGGCAAGTACTGAATAGAATAACTTAATTCTTAGGCTAGGGGAATCCCTATTTATAGAGATACTCTCCCAGTCCAAAGAGGAAGCAAAAACCCAAGCCTGTTTTTACTTGAACAGGGAAAAGGTGCCTCTTCTCCTTTTCCCTTAGAAAATAGGATTTCGAGTTCTAGTTTAATATGGGCACTGTAGGGACCACGGAATTAATTACTGAGGCTCCCTATTATGGAAATAATTCAAAATACTAATTTAAATTATTCTTACCATAATAAATTACAAATCATTCCACTAAAAATTCGTAATTGCACTCCTCTATTTTATTTCAAAATTCCCCATTAAACACTTATGTAATTCCCCATGTTAAGATTACAGATACTAATCAATAAATTAAATTACTGAAGAATTTAATATAATGATTAATTTCCTTTAGAGCAATGCTTAACTTATTTCATATGTCAGATTCATAAATCCACCGGCGGGGTTTACACATGAAAACTTATAAGCTTCTCTTAAAAGGCGTATCATCAATCTCTATACCGAGACATGGATTCCATCAACTAACTTATTATTTCACCAATATATATTATTACCATCCAATCTACCAGGCATATTGACCCATCTCAGGATCTCACCTTTTAATAAATCAAAACGATAAATAATATATACAGATCATAATAGTTATATCAAGATTGAGAATATAAGTACATTTAACAGTTTAGAGAATATGTTTTATCAGTCAGTCTAAAACAACTATCTCTACTCGGTCCTGTTCAATATATACAAAATGCACTAGCACGAGAAGTTAGAACTATACCATTCTCGTAATCAAGATAAATTACATCTAATCTCGTGCTACAATCATTCTGATGGTTTGTCCAAATTTTCATCTACGATTGTGAACTATAACTTTAACTTATAAGAACCGATGATTTGATCTTCTGTGTATAAGCTTAAACTCTATACACCAAATCATCTACTATATAAGTTGAGGAGACATATATGACAATGATCTATTTAATCTAACAATTTATTGAATTGAATAAATAAGTAAATAAATAAACAATCGTTCAATAAATAATACTATATCAAAACGCATGGTTTATAGTATATCCTAACAGCTATGACATTGGGGTTGGGGATGTGACAGTGGGATCTGCATATCCTGGTGATATGTATGTGTCCCATTAGGAGTATTTCTCGTACGACTTGGGTTGGCAGAACACCAAATTAAACCTAACTTGAAGTTAACATGATTAACTCTTTTACTACATTATTTACAATATTATGATTGTTGTAGGGAAACAGAAAAGAATAACATAGACACCCAAAAACTTTAAGTAACAAGTAGTCACGACTACGATTATAGAGAAGAGAAAATGGAGATTGAAAATTTAGAGGACTAATCATCCGATTATGAAGATAAGTGGTGTGGAGAAGGCATGTTCCCAAAAATATAAGAGAAGAGATGAATTTGCAAGAAGAGCAACTCCCTTTTCAACAATGACGCAATTACGATGTTCAAGAGCACGATTTTGTTCATGAGTATGAGGACAAGTTGTTGGTATTTGTTCTGATTTTCTTACCATAATTGGGTAGACTCTATAAGTAGAGGCTCCTTTCTTCTAGTTTGGTAGCATCCACAATGTAGTCCTAGGGGTTTGAGAGTATTGTTTGGGGGGAGACTTTGTGAGACACAAGTGTTGCTGTGTCACTTGTGTGAACCTCTTTTTATTCTGAGTGAATTGTGTGAGGTTGTCTCTCTTGACATTTTGTACTCTCGTTTATATAGTGGATTGCTCATTTCCTTTTGTGGACGTAGGTCGATTGACTGAACCACGTTAAATTATTGTGTCTCTTTTGGTGTATTTCTCGCATGTCTTCTTATGTGGCATCTTTCGAAGTTTGCTGTTGCTAGCTTCCGCATAACACCTGATTATTTCGGTCCTAACACAAGTGACGCGATAAATTATACTTAAATAGTTGGACAAAGGTAGAGACATTGCGATATTCACTACTCCAATCAATTTAAATGGATTTAATTTTGCAACTAAATTGAGCTTCCATCATTTTGATAAAACGCTTAAATACGGCGAACACTTGAGATTAATTCAGAATACATAGAAAAGATCCGTACAAATTTGAAATAGTCATCCAAAAATTGAACAAAATACTTGTTTCCATAAACAAAATCAATTGGAGTTGGGCTCTATACATCATAATAAACCAATTCAAAAGGAAAAGAGTTTGACATATGAGCCGAAGCTAAATGTAGACGACAACTCTTGCCAAGTTGACGTGGGCCACAGACTGAGTGGAGTTTTTTGTTGGAAACTGGAAGATAAACATTGAAAGACAAACGGCGGAAAACAGATTCATGAGGATGACCAAGTCGATCTTGTCATGTTTGGAGAGGACCTTGATACCCAAAAAAGCTATAGGTTGAGATGAAAGACGAGAGACAACAAGACAATAAAGGCCATGCTTTATCATTCCTCGAAGAAGAGCCTTTCCTTGTAGATCCTTTATAAGATAACAAGAAGGGCGAAACTTAATTGTGATGTTGTTATCACGAGTAAATTGAGAAACACTAAGGAGATTGGTTGTAATTTGAGGAATAATTAAGACATTTTTAAATGAAAAGATTTAGAAGGAGAGGGAATAATAAAAGAACTAATGTGAGATATATGAAGTTTAGAACCACTACCAACAATAAGCGAGTCATTCCCAGAATAATCTGAGGTGATGGAAAGATTACGAGATTCTGGAATGACAAAATTTGTAGTGCCTTAGTCAAGACACCAAAGAGGGGTCTAAGACTGTCGATGAGGAGGGCGAGGTGTATATTAATAGGAGGGTACTGGTTGTTGAACCAATTATAGCAATTTTTTGCCACATGACCAAATTTCTCAGAGATTTGGCAAATGAGATGATACAATGGCCATTTACTGTCACTGCTTTTGGGATTACGTTGTTGGGATTGATTCATTGTTGGACTGGAGTTGTAAGAATGCCGAGACTGGAATGCTTGACGATTGGCAATATTAGCTGAGAGAGTGACATGGGCAGATTGATCTGCAGGTTTTTGTTCTTCTTATAGGAGAAACCAAGAAGTTCCTCGCAAGTGATAGGAGAAGTGCGAAGGTTGATGGCTGTGTGGAAGGGACCATAAGCTGGATCTAGTCCATATAAGATATAACTCACCAATTTAGAATTAGCGACAGGTTGAAGAGCCATAGCAAGATTTTATTGGCAATTGTACGTTTGCGTTGAACATAACTTCATGATGGAAAGAATACCTTTGGTCATTTTTTGTAGTTGGAAACTCAAAGTCATCACCTGAGCAAGGAATTGAGTTTGCAAGATATGATGAAGGCTAGTCCGGGCTTCAGTCGTGGTTCAAGACAATATAATTGTCCAAGGATGGAAGGTTCAATAGTTGTTTTGATCCAAAGGAGGATAACTTTGTCATGAGACTCCCAAGTTTTATATTCGAGTTTAGGAACATGAGTTTGATTTATGGAGGAGTTATCAGTTGAAGGCGACAACACCGTGGATGTGGGCCTTTGGATAGAGTCAAAATATTTCTCCCAGTTAAACACCTCAAGAGCAGATCTGATTGTGGTTTCTCATTGTAGATAATTATCTTGCTAAGTGTTAAATTGAGAGGAGGTAAGGAAATTGTGTTGTTTGATCCTCTTGATAGAGCCACAAGTAGATTGTTGGCTGTTTGAGAAGCCATAGGGACAGAAAAAGAAAAAAAGGAGCGTAAAAGAAAGGAGCAGGAATCACACACTATTCTGGTACTATGTAAAATTATGTCTTGCGCCCTAATTCACACCCCAAAAGCTAGTTGAAAGGAAGGAGGATTTGCCAAGCCTTATAAGGGGACCGTCCATCTAATTAACCACCGATGTGGGACTTTTTCTTATTCTTCATACCCCATCTCATGCCCAGGATTGGACATTTAGTGTGTGGGCAAATTTAATTTGGGGGCTCAATATTGGGTGAGATGGATCCTGCTCTGATATCAAGTTAAAGACGAAGACTTTGATAATGACTCTCGTTGATTCGAAAGTATTTGTCATTCACGTAAATATAGTATTCACATTATGTTTGAAATACATGAGATTAACTGATTAAATCTCCTAAATACTAGCTAACTAATATTCAAAGGATAATTCAAAATATAGTGATATGACTACAAGAATTGTTTAACTTTAATACAATGTGGACATATTCATTTGTTCCTTTTTTCTCGTCAGGTAGTTTGTCTAAAAGTTTAATCACAATTGTTTGAGTGTAGTCTGTTAGAGGCTTGTCTTTAAAACTCCCATTCTCCGCTTCCTGATCTTGGATCATTAGATTGTCATCAAAACGCTAGAGATTTGTCTGTTTTTGGCCCCAAAACTTGAACCTCTTGAAGAGTTTTCACGTTGAATATACTATCACCATAGAATCCTGGGTCGCGAACAGTAATTCGATTCATGATGAAGAAAGAGAATTCTTGGTTCAGTTCTCCACCTTAAAGACAACCCCTTTAACCTTAATGTTTTAATTAAAATCAGTACAAATTTTATTGATAACAGGTTTAGTTCTCAAGAACTTTACTGATAATAGTCAGTCCACATGTCTCCACTAGCTTGATTAATTACTCAACTTTTTTCAACAATTCGCAATATTAGACTTGTCCAATATGCAACATAGTTAAATAGTACTATCAAAATTCTTGTAGAAGCTAAAATCTGTGATAGATTCGGACTATAACAATGGTAGCAAATAATGTAAATAATTGAAATGAAACAACGATAGATAGAAGAATTTAAGCATATTAAAGCGAGAACGAGAAAGTTTTTACGTATTAATTGACAAAATTTAACAAAAGGATGGATACTGCAATTTTTGCGATAGATAAGGGACATTTTTGTGTTCATTATTGTCACATAAGAATGTACCCTAAATATGGTTTGAGGTTTGTTCCTTCATTAGTTACCGTGGGCTAAATATGCAAACGACATGAATCGTGGCTCGGCGATTCACGTGGATGGATGCATGAGTGTGCTATCGACACTTACGTGGGCTTTGAGGCTCATCAATCCACATGTAACGGTCTGTATCAGTGACAGAGTCAGAATTTTCCGATTAAAATCTGTTGACCACTTACAAAATGAATAGAAGAAAATAATATTTTGAGATCTCATATATAAAATTGAAAATCTCTTAAAAAAGAAAATATAAAATTTAAAGTAAAATAAAAATGACCTAAAACATTTGCGTCAAGCTTTAACGTTGATTTGCGTCCATTCCTTTCCCCTTTCCTTTGGCCCAATCTATCAGAAGAAAATAAATATTGGAGAAATTGACGCGATATACAACTCCCAATAGCTATTGACATTTTTCTTTTTAATCAAAGCTTAGGCATAACAATTGTAGCAACCAAAAAACAGAGATAACTAGGATGAACCATTTAGTCATGTAGTTTATAAAATATGTATAAAGTGTATATATAGTGTATACTTTATACTAAATATACATATAAAATGCATATCTATACACAATATATACAATAATAATATATATGTTATGTATACTCCGATCATATTGATAAATTAAATGACCGAATGATATATATGGCAACTCTGATTATAGCTAACCAGATTGGTTTGAGCTAAGATCCTCCATCGTCCTATCATTTCTAAAGTTACCAATTTATTTATCACTTTCCAACAATTCTCTCAGTTCATTAAAATTTATCTAAACCCCAATCTTGAAATTATAACTTATTCATATCTGGAAAAAAAATTATCAGTTTTTTGAGTGGTTTTGATTAGGATTTGTTGGGAATACCTAGACTAAGGTACATATAAAATTTGAGGTTATTTGAATTGGTTAGAAGTTAAATTTTAGATCTAAAATGAACCTGAAAAATATTCTTGATAATGTATTTCAGTTGTGTATATCATTGTATGTTAGACGCATATTTTCATGAATATACATAGATATACAGGATATAAATGAAATACACATATATACAACAGGATAAGTGATATACAGATATAAACATGATACATGATTATATATACATATTAATACCACGACAACCATCACAATTCGGCCAAAACTACTCCATATCTGCTGCAAACGAACTCAAATTTCATATTTAGCTTTCCAAAGATATTTAAATACCTTTTCACCAACATTCATTAAATTTAATAGAATTTTTTATTTCATTTTCAAATTAGAACTCCCAACCTTCAAACTTCAATAATGGAGCTTCCAAATTTATTTTCATGAGATTTTCAAATATAGCGATAATTTGAATCTTTTGTTTGCTCTTTCTCTCCAAATGATATTGATTCCTCCTTTGTTACTTCGACTAATGATCTACAGTTTTTATAATATTCTTTTTTCTTTTTGTCGTGATCACTAATGAGTGATCAGTAGGGGTGTACATGATCGGGTTGATTCGGATTTTCTAAATATCAAACCAAACTATTTGTGTTGGGTTTTTAAATCTATATATCAAACCAATAAAATTTGAATTTTTTAACCTCAGATTTTTTCGGGTTTTTCAGTTTTCTCGGGTTTTTTTGATTAAAGTCTTCGTACAAACATATAATTAACTTGTGTTTCAGATATTTATTTAGTCCTAGCAAGATGCAACTATATTAGGTGTTTCTTAAGAAAATAACACAAAATATGAAATGAGTTATGATTATAAAATATTCAACAAAAAATAATAATAAAATCGTATAAAATAAGTATTGCATATTAATAAGTTATAATAAAAATAATCATAATTTAAAAATATTAAGTCATGCTAAAATAAGTCTAGTAAGTATTAATTACATAACTAAATATTAAATAAAAAAATAAATTTAGGTTATGTATTTATGCAAAACTAAAGAAAAGATATCCACCATTCTTATCATTCCTAGCGTTTTAATTGAGTATTTTTGTTAGCATTAGTATTGATTTGAGCTTTATTTGAGGGGAAAATTACACAACATAACAAACTTAAGTTCTTAATTATGACTTATAGTAACACTTTAAAATAATTATCAAACATAACAAAAATAGCAATATTTTAATGGGTCTTTATCCTCCCTTATTTTTCTCTCTTTCTCTCTCTCTTCTTTCTTTAGCCTTTATTTTTTTCCTTTTACATTATTTTTCTTTTAATTTTTTCCCTCTCTCTTCTATCTTTAGCCTTTATTTCTCTTCTTTTTTTTCTTTTTAGTTTTTTATCTTCTTTTTTTTTTCTATTTTTGTTTTTTTTTTCTTTCCATTTCTTTCTTATCGCTTTTCTTTTTTTTTTTGTTTTCCTCTCTTCTATCTCTAGCTTCTATTTCTCTCTTCTTCTTCTTTTTTTTTTCATTTTTTTGTCTTAGTTATTTTTTCCTTTTTTTTGTATTTTTTTTTTCCTTTTGGTTCTATTTTATTTTTGCATTTTTGAAAACGTGGCTACGTTGAGCACAAGTCATGGATAATAACGAAAATATCAAACCACTTATTGTATTTTTATTTGTATCATTATTTATTTTTTGGTATTCATTGATACAATTGTATTTGTTGATACAATGGAATCATCCAAATACAAATGATATGTTTTTATACAATTCTATTTTTGTTGATGCACTTGTATTTTAAAGAACTGTTTTGTATTTGTATTTTATAGTTAACTGCATATTGTATTTTGTGGTTTCATTTTATTTTTGTTTGTATTTGAATTTGTAGTTGACTGTATCATTTGTATTTTTAAACAATTGAAAAAGATTTTTTTTTTTATGAACACTTGTATATATATATATATATATATATATATATTGATCAATACAAATACAAATGATAAATCATATAAATACAAATGTTACATTTGCATTAAATGATCATGTTTATACAACTTGAACCATACACATACAAATGATACTTGTTAATATACAAATACAAATGATAAATTTAATATACAAATACTAACGGTATATTTATATTAAATGATATATTGCATATTTATAGATTTTAGACTCAAGCAAATACAATTAATCTATATACTTGCTTGTATACAAATAATAAATTGTACATATTCACGGCTAAACTATCCAAATACAAATAATAATTTATTTGAAATATATAATTTGATACAAATAAATATAAAACATTAAAAATATATAAAATATAAAATACAACAAAAAAAGAAAAAAAATGATTTTTTTTTTTAAAAAAATGATAAAGAAAAAAGGAAAAAGAAAAAGAAAAAAAAGAGAAAAAAATAGAAGAAGAAAAAAACGACAATAAAGAAAAAAAGAAAAAAAAAGAAGAAAAAGAAAAAAAGAAACAAAAACGAAAAAAGAAAATACAAAAGAAAAAAAAATGAAAAAAGAAAAAAAAGGATGATTTTTTTTTAAAAAAAAGAAAGAAAATATAAAAAAAAACGAGAAAAGAATGAAAAAAAAAGGAAAAAATAAAAAGAAGAAAGAAAATAGATGATAGAAATAGAAGATAAAGAAAGAGAGAAATTTAAAGGAGAAAATAAAGGAGAGAGTTGCTATGAAATGTAATTATGTAAATGTTGCTATTTTTTTTCTAGTTAAGTTTATTTGTTGCTATTTCTGAAATTTCCCCTTATTTGAGTTACTAATATCTATGGGCTATAAAACTTATTAAATCATTCAAAATTCTAAGTTTAAACTTGAAATAATATGTTAAAAGATAAAAACAATAAAAAAAGTTTAAGAAATATTTATAAATTACATCACAGTAAATATTTTTATGTATTAAATATTTTTAAAAATTGTATAAATTTAATATCGGGTTGGTTCGAGTTGGTTTGACTTTTTTTAGTTTAAACCAAACCAAACCAATTATAATCGTGGTTTTTTTCCGATTTGACTCGATTTGCGATTTGATTCAGTTTTCGGTTTGATTTTGTTCAGCTTATTAAGTTACCATATAATAAATGAAGATATTATAGCGAAATCTTAGTGTAATAATGAATGATGAAGGAGAGTAAGTGAAAAAATAATGAAGAACCTAGAGGATAACTATGAAGAAAAGTAAATTTCTTCACTTGGCTATGGTTAGGTAAAATTTATATTGTTAAACCGGACTAATTAATAAGAAGAGATGGAACCAACATGGGTTGTGGTGCAGTGGTGGGACTGCTCTATCGTTAATCAGAGGTCTCGGATTCGAGTCCCGGATATGGAGAAAATCTTGTTGGGAGCGTCACCCCCAGAATGGGCCCTGCAGTACGCGATCCGGATTAGTTGGGGCTCCAATGCGGATACCGAACACCGGATGGAAATCAAAAAAAAAAGAAAGAAGAGATTGAACTATTTCGCTCTATTTAGTGGGTGGCTGGTGCTTATATGTTCTATTTTTTTCATGAGTTTGACTACTAAATTTTAAGCTCAAACATTACACCTAAAAGCAAAAATTGAATACTATGAAAATTGAGTTCGACTCGATTTGGAGTCTTTTTGTGTTGGTTGATTAAATTTAAAAGTAGTTGATAAGTATTAAGTATTGAATATTTTTAGGTGTTGAAATTGATTTAATAAATAAGCAATTATGCATTTTGATATAAATGTAGAATCTAATAATAAACAAGTAACATGTTTGGTAAAAAAGTGTTGAGAAACACTTTTTTTCTATTAAAATGAATGAAACATCCTTAAAACTATTTTAAGAAATATAAATTAAAAATATTTTACATGAAAAAAATGACGAATGATGAAAATAAAATTGAAAGATAATTAAAAGTTATGTTTTAAAAAGAGTATTTTGGAGATTAGAAAATATACTTAGTAAAATTGTGAAAAGTTTAGTCAAATTAAATTCTTATAAGCTATAAAATCATAAGTTCGGGTGATCAACTCGCAACTTTTGATCGATTTTAGCTCATATGCATTTTTTATGCTTATCAAATGCGTAAATAAGTCAAAAAATATTTATAAGTTATTAATTAGCTTATAAGCTTAGTCAAATACCTTTTTAATTCGCTTGTTATATATAGTAATCTAAAACAACTATAAAAAATTAAAAAATCGAACCAAATCAACTTAAAAGGGGTAATATGTTTAATCCGGGATCAAAAATCGATTTTAACTGTGTTGAATGAAACTTTTTTAAAAAAAATTTGCCTTATCCATTTATTTGATTTAGAAGTATTCGAAGTAACTGAAAATAATACACATCTAAATTTTATTATTGCTCACAATCACAATCAACTTTCATTTGTTGCTCAGCCTTTTTGTGATGTTAATTAGCACTTTTTTTCGCAAAAATCCACATCTATTGACAAACTGAAATTATACATTTGTAATTGGTAAATATTTTCGAGGGAGCTTATTTTGATACCATCATTTAATCCGTCCTTATTTAAAAATAAAATATAATAATTTGCATACATATTTACTTCAAACATATAATGTCTGAAGTTAGGCTTAACAAAATGTTATATATGAGTGGAGTTCATGTATATATGCGTAAAGTTTAGTTACTTTTACCTAATTCAGTCGTTTTTACATGAATTTTACTCATGCATTCATGAACTTCAGATAAAAATAAAACAAATTAGACAAAAATTACTAAACTCCGAAGACAATGACTAAAATTCATGAAAAAAATAAATAAACTTCAATCATATGAAATTTTAAATATTATATTTGAAGTTAGACTTTATCAATAACAACTTCAATCACCATACATATGAATGTATCCAAAAATTAGTACAGAAAAGTCACAAGGAAAATAGTGTCATTAAAATTGTGTATCCCCATCTAAATAGTCCAATCAATTTTTAAGGGGTCGTTTGGTAGAGAGTGCATTAAAAAAATTAATACATGCATTAACTTTATGTATTACTAGTACCTTGTTTGGTACATTTTTTTCAACATATTTGATTAGTTATACATTCTATTTGGTGTTAAGATGTGTATAACTAATACCTCAAAATCCATTGTATTAGTAATGCAATATATTTTAATGCATGCATTAATATGGTTAAAGACACAACTGCTCCTAAAAACCTTTTCCACATTCTTTCCACCATATTTGTAGAGAGTATTTTTGTAAATAAATACTTTATTTTGAAAAAACTATACAATGCACGTTATTTTCAATATACCAAATCAAACATTGCATACGAAAAAATCTCAGCATAACTACTAATACAAATATAATTAATACCAAAATTACTAATACACTATATTTTACAATATTCTTATACATGTTATCAAACGACCCACTACCATAGTGTTTTCTAATACAGTAGTGTAATAAATCAAGTGGTCAAATCCCAAGGAGCAAGTCATGTGTGGGAAATGTCAGTTGGTAAAAAGGAGTAAAAGAAAGGAGACAAGTAGTAAATGAAAAATGATCGTACACGGTACGAGCTGTATGTAATATCAACTCCTCCTTTAATCCAAGCTGTCGGTCGTTTTTGGTGTAGGATTATCAGAGCTAGTTTGGTACGAGGGATAATGAATAACTGATTTTGAAATTAATTTTAGGATGTGTTTATCACATGTTTAGTTGGGATAAAGTCCGATGATAACTTATCTTGAAATTATAGTGTTGATAACAATCCTGGAATAACTTATTTTCCGACCAAACAAACCCTAAATTAGTAAGTAATACCATCCATGTTCGATTTAATTTGGTTCTTCTATTTCGGTTCTTTAATTTTTCGGTTCAACTTCAATTCTATTTTTCTAAAATTACGGTTCTCAATTCTAAGATCTCGATACGTCGGTGCAGCGAAAAATTGAAGTTCACTAAATCAAATGGCCAATATTCATTCGATTAATTGAATCATTCACACAAACTAAGTCGGTCCCATTTCTCTTTTTCCTCTCAAGTCTCAATCTACATTTAAAAACACGATAATAATTACATAAGAGAGATTTCTGCTACTGCTACAGTAATAGATGGGGCAAATCCTAATATGATCACTGTATATCCATTTTCATTTTATTGTTGTGGTGAAGAATCTTGATTTGCAATACATTAGTTATCTTTTCGCTGGGACGGCATAGTTGGCATAGTTGGCATTGTTGGTTTAATTCATCCGCAAGGTTATTTATTGTTCCTTATTATTGACCTTCTTCCTAAATGTCGAAGAATCGAATTGAAAAAATCAAATTGAACCGAACTAAATCGAAGAACACTGTCAAGATAGAATTAAAACCGACAGAGTAGTTCGATTTAGTATTCGGTGCACATTATTGAAAAATCAAAAACCGAAGAATTGAACCAGGCGTTATACTTCAGTATTTTTTTACTACCCTTCTAAATCAATTTTTACTTCATTTTCAAAATATTTGTCGTTTTTATTAAAATATTTGTTTTAAAATATTAGACATTTTAAAAGTTCAACATAAAATTCTCTTGATTTCATAAATTTGATAAATAAATTGAAACCATATTATTTTTAATATAGAGGTCAAGTAAAACGAAACGAAGAGAATAGTAAAATTTATTACTGCAGTCGATATTCTAATACTTACCATACTCTTCCTTGGCCAGTGCACTTGCGAATGAACAACCTACAAGAGCTATTTCAATTCTGCATTATCTTTTGTTTTTCAATTTCTCACACACACGACGTTCAGTATTCGCTTAGCCCCATCAATACGGAGAAGTGCCCGCGATTGGAATTAAAGGGACAATGCTCGCTATTAAAGGTAGTAGATATTCAATAAAATAGTTAAGATGTATGTAAACTGATCCGAATACTAAAAAAATAGTGGACAAATTACTAATAGTCACTCTCCATATGAACGACAAACTAGAACCATTTCACTAATCTAACCTAACGCAAATCATTTGTTTTGACTTTATGTGCAACTAAAATTAAAAAGTCATCCAATACATATACGAATCAAATGCCAACATTAACTGAAGAGAAGTTTAAAGACGAATTCAAAATTTTAAATTTATAAATTTTTACGACAACGTCAAGTTAATGCTATACAATATTTAATGAATTTCTTAATATATTTGGACAAAAGTTACTACTACAAATTTACATGAATCCATAAACAAATAATGCAAACTGCCAAGCAATTAACAGGAAGATGGGAAAAGTACAAAAAATGTAAATTCAGAAACCCACAGTGATAACTGCAATAATTTGCCCAAAAACAGTAGAATTGAAAAAAGAAAAAAAGAAAATCAAAATCAACCAAAAAGGAAAGATATGGGGACCCCTGGAACTTGCAGGAACCTATTACTGTGATTTAATAAAGTAAGCAGAGTGGTTACATTTTCCAACTACTAAAATGAATAAATTGGTATGGGAGATAATGGACAGCGTACCCACAACTTTGTTTTGATCGATACATTCCATTTGTAATCCATTTTATGATGACTGAGATGGTAAGAATTCTTCACCTTCAATCGATCGTGAAATTGTGAATTTGAATTATCAAAAGAGTGAAAGTTCCTGGGGGGTTGTGGTATTTGTATTATGATCGGTACTCGGTAGTATGGAGGTATAATGACTGTGAGGTGTATATATTTGGTATGAAAAGTATGAGTGTATAAATTAAGAGCGGGCATGTGTTACATGGTCAGATTTGGGATGCTACAGTGATTGAAAGTTGCAATGTGGTGACGATTTGAAAAAAAGAACCAAATATTTCACTGAATCTAATGAAATGATTCACATATATCTCGTAAAAGGGATTGAGAGGGGAAGGGAGTTGATAAGTAATGGAGATTTTAGATAATGTCATTTGGCAAAATCTGAATTAGATAATGTGGGATTCTGTTACTGAATAATGACATACATGATGCAAAATGGTAATAGTTGGCACATATTTAAGACAAACTATTAACGAGTGACATATCTGATCAGTTATTTCCTTCAATTTAATAGCATGTTTGAGTCTTTTTCCAATTACGTGAGACATAAAGAACTAAAAATAGATCGAAGATAATGTCATTTGGCAAAATTTGAATTAGATAATGTGGGATTCCGTTACTGAATAATGACACACATGATGCAAAATGGTAACAGTTGGCGCATATTTAAGACAAACTATTAACGAGTGACATATCTGATCAGTTATTTCCTTCAATTTAATGGCATGTTTGAGTCTTTTTCCAATTACGTGCGACATAAAGAACTAAAAATAGATCGAAGAGAAAGAAAAATGATCATTTCAAGCTACATTTAGGGAGTGTGGACTAGGGGTGACAATTTCAGTCCATATTAATGAAAGGAGTTCATTTAACCCACATTCAATTAATTGGATCACTCATATTTGAAATGGATAACTATGAGTTTCAACCTATTTTAAAAGGTAAACAACATAAATCTCGACAGTTTGGTGTCTAATTACAAAAAATTCCGACAATTTGCATCTTTACAGAAAATCCCATTTTTTGGGTTGTCGAGATACATAATTTGTTCTTGATACATTCCGTTGAGATACATAATTACCCACACTGTAATCATTCAAAGATACATAGTGTATGTATTTTTTAAACAAAACTCACACTGATATACATAGAGATACATAGTCCGTTCCCGATTTATTCCATTGAGATACATAACTGATAGTTGAGATTTTTGTAATTACTTTGTAAGGGTGGAGATTTGTGTAAATATGGTAACTTAAGGTGTATATTTATGCTATTTTTCCTTTTAAAAGCTCATACAAATATGGACAAAATGAGTAAAATATGGCTATCCATATAAACCCATAGATCACTCACTTATGCTCAAAATCTCTAATAGCACTAAATTTTTTTATTTTAAAAAAAAAAAAGAAAAAAGAAAACTAGGGGGTGGGGTGGGCTGGGGGTGGTTGGGTGAGGGGGCAGAACAAAATTTTATTTTAGTTTTTTTGAAAAAAATTTGGGGGATGGGTGGGTGGGTGGGGGTGGGGGTGGGGGGGCTCTCGGGTACCAAGTCGAGATTAGGTCTCGGGTTTGGAGTTGGGATCGGGTCTCGAGTCCCGAGTCGGGGTCGGTTCTCGAGATTCGATTTGGTGTTAGGTCTCGAGTCGGGGTCGGGTCTCAAATCACGAGTCAGGGTCAGGTCTCGGGTCCCGAGTCGGTGTTGGGTCTTGAGTCCCTACTCGGGATCAGATCTTGACTCAAGGTCGGGGTCGGGTCCCCAGTTAAGGTCAGGTATCGAGGTCGACTCTCGGGCCTAGGGTCTCCAGTCGGGGCCGGGTCTCAGGTCTTGAATCGGGATCGGGTCTTGGATCCGGAGTGGGGGTCGGGTCTCGGGTCAGAGTCGGAGTCGGGCCTCGGGTCTCGGGTCCGAGTCGGAGTCGGGCCTCGGGTCTCGATTCAGGAGTGGGGGTCGGATCTCGGGTCCCAAGTCGGAGTTGGGTCTCGGATCCTGAGTCGGGGTCGGTTCTCGGGTCCCAAGTAGGGGTTGGGTCAGTAGTAGGGGTCCGATCTGGGGTCCCGAATTGGGGTCGGGTTTCGTGTCCGGAGTGGGGGTTGGGTCTCGGGTCTCGATTCGGGGCCAGGTCTCGGATCCCGAGTTGGGGTCAGATCTCGGGTTGGGGGTAAGAATTTTTTTTTTTAAAAAATAAAATTCTGGAGAGGGGGGGGGGGGGGAAGAGTTGGGTAGGGGTGTGGGTTTGGGGGGTGGGGTAGAGGGTGGGGTATGGGGTGAGAATGTGTTTTTAAAAAAATAATTATTTTTTATTTTTTTTTTGCTGGTAGGGAATGGGTGTTGCGTGGAAGGGGGGAGGCTGGGTGGGGGGTGTGAATTTTTTTTTTTTTTAATTATTATTTTTTTAGGGGGTCGGTGTAGGGGTGTGGGGTAAAAAGAATCAAGTTAATATGCATATAGTTCGAAAGTTTTTTTGCTTTAGGAGTTAAAGTACATCCTTAGATAGTATATTGCAAGTCATAGCAATACTTCTTAGATTGCAACTAATAGCAACTTTTAATAAAATAAAAAAAGAAAAAAATGAATTAAAAGCAAATTTAAAACAGAAAAATGAAGGAAAAAATAGTTTTTTATTTTTTTTAAAAGAATATACCCTTTTAAAAAGATATCAGTTACTAAAGAATCTCAATTCCACCTAATATCTCTCAAACGTTTTTTTCCTTATTTCAATCTTCTTTCTCTCAAAAAAGGATTTTTCCTTCTTCTTCTTCAGCAACAACAACATATACTAATTTTAACACAAAATTTCTCAATTAAGAGTGGTGATTAAGATAGAGAATTTGATTAAAATACTGACTACTGTATTTTAATTGAATTTGTGGTTATTCGAAGGGAAAAAATTAAAAAACGACAGTTCAATTGTGTGAAAATATGAACTTGTATTTTATTTATTTTCAATGAATACATACTTTTATGTTTTTTGTTATGAAACAAGAAAACATACAATTAATTGAAATACTTAAATTAGGAGGATAAAACATAATACAAATTATTTTTATAAATGATGAATATATTTTCTAATTGTTCATGTAACAATCAAAATCGTTTTTTTTTAAAGTTTATACTAGTGTTTATTTTTCAATTTTTAGATAACTTAATTCATAACTTCATATTTCTTTCAATTACTTAATTTTGAAATATTGTAAATCAATAATTCTTTATAATTTCAACAGGAAGACCTAAAGATTTTGATGTTGAAGAGATTATGTATGATTCAAATACAAAGTTTAATGGATTGGTCAAGAATTTAGATGTATGAATTGTGTATATAAATTGGTATGGTTACGTTTTTGATATGTCTTTCTTTTTGTGTGTTTAAGGTGAGTAATATCTAATAAATCTTCTTAAAAGATGAAATAATCTACAAACATTCACTATCCATACAGTATTCATACATTAATCATACAAATTTTATACAACAATAATTTTTCATTATAGGTAACAAAGTTCAATAAATTAACAAATATTTATCATCATTGAAAATAATAAAAAGAAACTCAAAATACAAAGTATTACGTTATATTAAAAAAAATAATGAAATACACCCGCTTTTATATAAATTTCACACCCCAAAAATAAAAGCATAACAAACTAGTTAGACGATATCATATCTCATACACAATCAATACACTAATCTTGTTTGTTTTTAAACTGATATAGAAAAAAAATTTAAGTAAAACAATTTATATACACCCATTTCATACATATAAAAAATAAATAAATATTTTTAATAAATTCAAATACAAATGATATTATTTGAGAAAGTAAATAATTGTAAGTTTCTCTCAAAAGGTAAGAAACGGATATTTAAGTAATGATAAGTGTAAGTCCCTAAATTTAAGCATTGGATAAATATAAAATGGTTAATGAGGAGAGAGGAAAGAGATATACAAAAAAGATTAGGAGGGATTTTAATTAATATATATGTACTAAATAAATTAAAAAAATGAAAATTCAATAAATCTTTTAAAATCTGCTACAACTTGCAATTATACAAAAGTATTGCTACAACTTGCAATAAACAATCTAAAAAGTATATACAAGATAATTTCCTCTATAATATATGGGTGGATTGCAATCCAATTTATTTAAGCTCAATCCATATTCAATCAATCCAAATCTAATCCAATCCACCCATTTGACACCCTGGACCAACATTGACAAAAATATGATTTGTTTGGAGTAGGTCTAACAGTAAAGTTCACATATGTAAGAATCACTTTTCCCTAAAGGTTGGTAGAAATGAGTATACATTAAAATATTACGTAAATGGTTCCCTTTCATTCTACTCAAATACTCAATTGAACAACTTTCTTATGCTTGTGGAAATTTTAACTAAGAAAAGAAAAGCACTTGGAGTACTAAATAGCACATCTCGCTTTTCAAATATGTAATGCTAAATGATGTTATGTTGTGGCGTACGTTATATTACATTCTTGTTACCTAATAAAGTATGTCTTCTAGATTCCAATTTTAGCACATGCCACCAATATAATCTTTTTCTTTTATTATTGTGGTGTCCAAATTAATTTACTCACATCTCAACTAATTACATTAGGTACCTGCTATCTTCCACTAGTACAAGTGTAAAATAACTCTGTCCATCAGTACTTGTCTAGATTATATACCATGCTTTTAGAATAATATTTTTTGCTTGTGTACCAAAAAACAAGAAATGTAAATAAGAAGCTCACTTATTTTCTATGAAAAATATTTCCCTTCATACCGAACACGCTCTTTAAACTCATGATTCTCAACTCACTTCGTTCATGACAACTAAGTCACATCCTTAAGTGCCACTATTAATAAACGTCAAATTCTTCTATTTTTAGTAGATTCACATAAACTTACCTAGAAAAAGCAGAGGCAGAAACCAGGATGAAAGGAAAATGAAACTTGAAGATGGTAATCAACTATAATTAAAAAATGAAAAGACATAATTTTGGAACAAAGAAATTTATTAATATTATTGAAAAGTTACAGAAAAACTATGCTATACTGATCCTAACATAAGAATGTCAGCTAAGACATGCTACACTAGACATTTTTACCCTAGTGGCATTAAGTGGAACTTGGAAGATACAAGAAATTTTTCTTGGAAAATTTCCCAAAGATTCAATAAATGAAAAAATACAAGTGACAATCAATACCACATTATTCGTCATCATACTTCACTGACTTCATCATCCCTACAAACACCTACATCCACCACCATGCTTTTCTTCTTTGAGCTTAAGACTCTGCAACAATTCCTTCTTGGAGACTGTTCAACAGGAATACACAAAGTCATTATATGTACAAATCAAGTGCCCTCTAAATAAAATATTGCACTATTGAAGGGGAGTCTCGGAGTAACGGTGAAGTTGTCTCCGTGTGACCTATAGGTCACTGGTTCGAGCCGTGACCTAAAGTAGCCGTAAATGCTTACATTAGGTTAGGTTGTCTACATCACACCTCTTGGAGTGTGACCCAACTATTTGCCTTATGCCAATGCCTTAACTATGCTCCTATTGATATTTAGTTAGCTAACAAGATACATTTTTCAAAAATCAAGATAATATATTGATAGAAATCAACCCTTTATCGAAATTTACCATGTTCGCCTAACTAAATTAAGATATCGTCCCAAGAACAGGTTATCTATATGCAAAACTACGAAATGCATGATACGGATGGACTTACCCTATCCCATAGATGGGGGTCAGGCTTCTTATAAACCTGAATTCTCTCGACATGAGCAGGGTTTGCCATTCTCCATCTGCATAGTGGATGAGGGACTCGATGACGAGTATACTGAGTCACAGTTTGATTGCCGGAAGAATCCATTTCAGCTTTTGACATGTAAAATACAAAAGATTTTTGACATGGGGTACGCATAACAGGCCTTGTGTTAAAAGCATAAGCAGTATAATCTGCTCTTCTGTACCAATTTAAGAAGGTCCTTGATGGCATTTCTATTTCACGGGGAGACAGGATTCCACGAAATATTTGAACTGCAAATCCCCATGACACTGAAATAGTCCAACTGTTAACTTTGTCATAGCAAATGGATTGTTGCATGATACCAGCTGAGTCTAGTTTCATCGGGACTGTGAGATGCCGTAAAGCCTGCACTTGAGTGACATTGGGAAAGATTGGCTCCACGACATCAAGATGGTGTAATGACACCAATGGTGTAACTGGATGTGATGCTAGTAGCCCGAATAAGTTCCCGTACACATCATACTGAATTTCCATGCACCAAAACACAAATCATAGTCAGATTGAATGCAAAATTCTTCAATGACTGAAACAAGAAACTTCTTGAAATCAAATACTAGTATACATAATTACAGTCGACAATCACTTCTTCACAAGCAAGTATTAAGAAATGCCAGAGCACAATTCATGGTTACACAAGTCACCGACTAATAAACACAGTACACAACAGATCCGCAGGCCATTTCTTGTGTCAATGACGCACATAAATATTAGCCCTTTGAACATACTATGCACACATCAGGAAGTTCATCCGAATCTCATTACCGCCCTTAACGAAAAAGCAATCGAAAGGTTCACTCGGTAGAAACAGCAATCACAGGGATCCAATGTACAATATTCTAAATTCAACCCCCAATACTTCAACATTACATATCACTACTACAATTTTTCTATTTACGGGACAATTCCACCTACAACAACAATGATATACCCAGTGTATTCCCACCTAAATACACCAAAAAGAAAGGACATGCTCTAACAAACATTATTTCAAGACAACCAATTAGCTGAAATATGAAATCAAACAGAGTCCTCTCTTTTACAGTCTCCATGCTTACTACCCTTTTGGCACAAGAGAAATTTAACACAAATTTTTATGCAGAAAAAACACACATAAGCTAAAAAATTGACTAAATTACTAAACTTTTCACAATAAGCTTACCAAATTCAAGAAACCAACAAGTTCTATATTAAGATTAACATAAAATAAAAAGTATTCCAAGCAAACTAACCTGGTGAAAACCGATTTCTTTAGTGAGTGGAACACCCAATTCAGCCATACAAGCCTGCATTCTATCATCAGAACCATAAAGTCCTGGATACCTTTGAATGCACCTATCTTGCATTTTATCAAGAGCTTTAGCTAAACCATAACTAATAGCAAAACCACCACCCCCATATGCCATACTATACGAAAAATAAATATTCTGCAAATGACTCTCACTCAAACTCCCAATATAATAATACTGATTATGATCATACTTGTTCAAAATACTCAACAAATTATCTGTTACGAAAACAGTGTCATCATCACCCATAACAAACCACCTCACATTTTCCATACCTAGCCTTAATGTCTCCGATATTATCCGCGATATTCTAATCGCTGATCGATGCCCCTGCTTGTTGTTGTACTCAAAATGTGAAGTATCCCCTGAAATTCTCAATTCAGGCAATAATTTACTTTCATTTTTCTCAACTTTCACTGAATTATCCAACCAAACAATACCTCTCATTTTCTTCTCTGGCTTCCACCATAGCTTAATATACTCTTTCCTTTTGTCCCACAGCTTAGCTGAAGCTGCAATTCCAAAAACTACATGCTCTAATCCAGTCTTCTCCACTCCTTTCTCTCGTAAAATTCTCGGTTTATGATCAACAACTGAAGCATTTGTAGACAATGTTGAGTTGATTTCAGAGTGAATTGGCAAAATAATGCTACTACGAGTAATGAAAACATCGTCAATACACGCGATAGAGGAGGAAAGTAGCTTGAAAGTGTAGAAAACAGAAATAGCTGATACGAAAAGTATGAGCCACACTATGAGTTTGGGCAAGTAAAAAATGGAATATGGTGTTACAGAAGAGATTCTCATTTGTTCCCATATGATTTTTTCTGAATCTTTATCTTTCTGAATCAGTTTGATAGTCATTTTTTCACACAAAGAGAACAAAATGCAGAACACAGAAACAGAAGAAGAACAAAAGATGGAGAAAAAAGTTTTTACCAGATTACAAATGGTATGGGAATGATAGTGTTAATAGTAAAGTATCCCAATAATGTCGGCTAGTTTTGTTACTTTGGGAATGATTTTATGCGAAATTTCAGATATATTTGTTAGATCTGTTTCGTTAAAAAGAAAAAGAAAAAAGGTGAAAAAATACCCAACAGATAAAGAACCATGCATTCGGGCATTGTAATAGCAACAGAATTTATTAACAAAATGGAAGCAAATGAAGGTAGTTGGTTATGTTTCATTAATACAATATTTTTCGTAATTAAAAAATGATAAATATTAGTTGTGCATATTAATTTTGTAAATTTGAATGTACTACTCCTAATAAATACATAAAACACTTTTTTGTTTGATGATTAAATAAATTCTGTCTCTATCTCTTTCACAGGAATTTGTGTGTGAGAGAAAGAGAAAAAAGTGACTATTTTGTGCTTAGATACTCAAAGGCTCGTTATAGAAGACACGTAACTCTGGGTATTGGTCCACTGCGTCGGTGATTTGGCCTATACTCATTATTTTAGCTATTTGCATATACCAACCAAAGTTACACCTATTTAATAGGGGAAAAAATTACCTCCAATAGTCCAATATTTATTTGATCTATTTCAGAATTTGGGTGAGTCAAAATTTTACTAAAGAAAGTAATCCCCTGGTTTCATTTTATATTACATTACATTATTTAATTTGATATGATGTTTAAGAAAAAAAAAAAGAAACTTTAAAATTTATAATTTAAAATAATTTTTAAATATTTATATAGTTATAAATCACTCACTTCGTTAAGGTTAATTGGAGAATTTTAAAGTTAAATTATTTTTAGTTATGGTATGATAACATTCTTTTTGTGGTGGATAAAAAAGAAAAAGGATGTCATATAAAATGAAACAGATCAAGTACTACAGTAAAAAGTTAAAAAGAATTCAACTGCTATTATTTATTTTGATTTTTTTCTTACATAATCAATACATTTCCTTACATGTAAACTCAGTTTTAAAATTTACACATGAACCATATTTATTTTGATTTTTTTCTTACATAATCAATATATTTCCTTACATGTAAACTCAGTTTTAAAAATTTACACATGAACCAACATTTTTTTGGGTAATTAGAAGGATTTATTTTTTAATCGAAATGGTGTGTGTTGGATGACAAATCTAATAAATAGGTTTGTTAGTGTTTTTAAGATTAAATTGGTGTAAACTCATGAGCTGTGGAGTATCTATCTTTAATAGGTAACTTTGACGTACAGATATAGACGGTCCGTGAAGTACATTTTTACACTAAAAATGCCCTACGAACTATGATCGTTCAGTTTATGTTTCAAAAATAAGAAAGATTCATTTTTATAAGGCATAATCAATAAATATTTTAAATTTCAAAAAATATTGAAAAATGTATTTTTCCCCCCCACTGATTTGACCTGAGATGGTCAACTTTTACATACTGAAACTCATATGGGTAGCAAAACACCATTAGAGAATATCTCAACACGACCTCTGCTTAGTGAATGTAACTACCAGCAACACGTCAATGTATCAAATATTATCCCAGATGATCTAGATACACTATAATTGACGTCATAAAACCTGAAATTATATAATCAACAACTATGCAATAATTTACACTTTTTTTCTAGAAAAGTGTTATACTATTACAACAAAAAATTTAAGATATCCCTACAAATAATTTCTTTTTAGGAAAAAATGATGAAAGTAAAATTTAGAATCATATTAATATTAGAAAAAAAAGATAACATATTTTCTAATTAATAAAATTACTATAAAATATAAATTATTATCAATGTTATCAAAATAACAAAGGTAGCAAAAAAAATATTCAGATTTCAAAACTCACCCAACTATCAATCCTTAATTAATAGAATAAACTCTTTCAATATTTTGCTAATATTTAGGCTACTCCTACAAATTCTCAGCTTTGGATATAGAGGAGAAATTTTCTTTCTTGAATGTAGGGATTTAGTATAAGATGAGAGAGAAATGAGAATTAAATTATTTTATGAATTAGACACAAAAAGAGTAAAAAAGGGTAAGAGGTGAAAACTAATCTCTACTTTTTTGGACAATATTTAAATTTTCATACATCTGCTCCTTTAAAATATCAATTATGGGACAATATTTATATGTAACAAATATTCATACTCTATTCAATAATATTAATACAAATAAACATAATAACAGATAAATTAATACCCAAATTAGGAAAGCAACAAATTACCAAATAAATATAATTGTTGAAAATGTTTTTATTTAACTGATTAGTTAATTCACAATTTTTTGGGGGGAGAAGTGATCCCACTTATCAAATAATGTTGTGAAAGTTCTTTTAGTGTATCCAACGATTTTTTAGTGATTTTGGGAGAAGTGTTTTTATTACATGATGAAAATGAAAAAGGGGACGGCAGAATAAAAATGAAGAAGAAATGGAGTCTTTGATTTTTATGGGGAAGATTTTATATTTTTTATATTTATTTGCATATAAAACAACACGAACTAATTCAAATTCCATACTAGCAGGTTGAGGTCTGTAGTAAAGACAACCTAGTAGCTAAAGGTGTGTAGTTATGTCAAAATAGCATATAAATGAACCTAGACAAGTCAAAATACCATAACAAGCACACAAAACAAAACCCAAAAAATAAACATCCAAACTACAACTTACTACTCCTCAGGAACGTAGTCAGAATCATATTCATCTTCAGAGGCATATTCATCTGAATCAACATAGTCAACAACACCATACTCTAAGGCATATCGACGATCCTATGTTGAATATCAACCTCAACTACAGTATCAACGATCCTATGTTGAATCCTACGACGACTAAGACCATGACCTTGCCATTGAGGCAATTGCTTAACATGAACTACTTGTGCAAATAGACCAACAACATCAGGGGCAATAGCAATAGAAAAAACATCACCAATCTCATTACCGACATCAACATCAAAGATCCTTTGTTGAGTCCCACGATGCCCAGGACCTTGACCTTGAGGCAATTGCTTAACACAAACTGTCTGAGCAACAACAGGCGTTCCAACAACAGAAGATAAGTCAGATGACATCCTCTTTGATGAAATCATTGAACTGATCAATCCAACTTAAGATTTTAATGTACTCAACCAACTTTAAATTGTCTTCTTGATAACGTTTACATTCAACGTCCTTATACTTTAACCTATTTGTGAGAGAGCCTAAATTTTCAAATGAGTTTTTCAGGATGATCCCAAGCGGAATACTCTATAAACAGATGACGTCTTCGTAATTTTTCGAGTTAGTATCTCAAATGGTCACTCAACTTATCACTTTTCTCTCAGAAAGTCACTCGACTTTGATTCTTACTCCAAAAGTCACCCAACTAAGGGTTTTTTTCTCAGAAAGTCACTCAACTTTGGTTTTTACTTCAAAAGTCACTCAACCTATTTAATTGATTTTCTCATTAAAATTTGCTAACATGAAATTTTTATTTAAAACCAACATTCTAAAAAAAAAACTTATTTAAACCATATAATGAACTCATGTTTACTTTATATTTAACCCTCTGAAATTTTAAAATGTCCTAAATAATTTATATCAATTCACTTATAATGTTAATATTACTTTTTAAGATTTTCAGAATTATATTCATTTAATTGAAAATTAAGATTTTCAGAATTATATTCATTTAATTGATTAGATTTAATTAAATTTCAACCAGATACTTATTTACTGAATTGATTCTCCAATCATAATGCAAATTTTCTGTATTAACACTTGTATAATATACACATGTATCAAATAAATACAGTGAATTCTATTCCTAATAAGTTGATAAAAGGGAACGTTATGGATTTTAAACTAAAATGATATGATATAAAACATTATCAAATGTTATTAAACATTAGTAACATTATAATATACACACCGCAACAAGGTAAAATTAACAACAAAAATTGTACAATCAAATGAATGTGATTTTTGGATATTAATTGATGATCTCTTGGACTATATATACTTTAGAGTATACAGTAATCATTGGACAAGAAAAATTGTGAAACATAGTCGAAAAACCAAAATTCTAAGAAATAAAAAAGACATTCATTTAAACCATTTAAATGAATTTTGGATATAGGCAGGTCATTAAAGTGATTGTTTAAATGAAAATCTTTTTTATTTCTTAAAATTTTTGTTTTAAATAAAAATTACATGTTAGCAAATTTTAATGAAAAAAATTAATTAAATAGCTTGAGTGATTTTATAAGTAAGACACTCATAGTTGAGTGACTTTTGGAGTAAAAACTAAAGTTGAGTGACTTTCTGAGAAGAGAACTCATAGTGGAGTGACTTTGGGAGTAAAAATCAAAGTTGAGTGACTTTCTGAGAAAAAAATCATAAGTTGAGTGACCATTTGAGTTATTAACTCTAATTTTTCTAAAGGTGTGTTGCTACATATGAACCTTCAAAGGCCCCAAAAAATATTACTGTTATTATATAAGTAACTAGTTATTTTATAAATGCTTATAGATGATAGCTCTGTGAGTCAGTATTTTATTATATAACTGGGGAAATGCTCTTTCAAATTAATAAAATATAGCAATACATTACCTTGGTTTTTGTTCTCAAATTTTTTATTGACATGTAATAAACTTTAAGTAGTTTAATTCAAGTTCTAGCTATCAAACAAAGTTTTATTGTCATTTAACTAAAAACTTTTAGATTGATTTTTTTTTTTTTTTTTTACCATATTCCTATGTAATCACCATATAAGGAAATAATAGCAATGATGTCGCACGTCGAGGTTGTCGCTGGCTGCTATAACTCGATGTTCAAGTTACTGGTCCAGGTCCCAAAGTTGAAGCCTTCATGACGGTTCTAATTAAAAGTCTTTTAGTACTGTTGATTACTTGTACTCTTGATCTGTTACTCAGATACAAATTTAGAGCATAGGTTCTGTAGGTTCAACTGAACCTATTGCTTTCGACTTGAACTATTCAGACATGTTCTTTGAATGCTCTGAAGAAGTGAAAAACAATAATGAAGAAAAAATACATTGTCATATACCTACCCTGGAATAGGGTCAATTTTTTTTTTTTTCTCCCTTGGTGACTCAAACTTATAATTTTTGGGTTGAAAGTGAGGGGTGCTTACCATCCGAGCAACTCCCTCTTGTCAGGGCCGGCCATAGGGGGAAGCAACTAAAGCAAAGGCTTTAGTTTGGGGCCCCAATTTTTTTAGTGTCTAACTCGATGTTCGATAATTATATTGTGGCTCAATTAATTTGAATTTGTGCACTTAACGACCATTAAAGTGGGAAGCATTTTCTAGAAAGATTTCGTTTCATTCTAGAACTCAAACTCAAGATTTTGGTTAAAGAAAAATGAAACTCAATCTTTAGCTATAATAGATTTATAGGTTCATAGTTATTTTCAAAAAATATTGCATATTTAAAATTAGAAAAGTAATAATTTTATAACAAAGAAATTATATTGTGCATTCTTTGTTTCTTTTTGTATTTTCTTCGGTTTCAAGCATTAAGACAATTATATTAAAATATAAAAAAATAAAATAAAATATATCGAATTATCAACTTTTTTGAATAAGGCCTCTGTTAATTATTTGGCTTTAGGCCTCAAAACTTATTGAGCTGCCGCTGCCTCTTGTTGAAATAGGGACAGATCAAGAATATTATTATTGGGTTTTGATGGCCTTTCCTTTCTATGTGGATTAAAAGGTGCCTTTTAGACCTAGCACACTTTTTCCCTATAGCCCACTAATAATGTCAAGACATATAAAGATGGCCTATTTTAGGTCTGAAAGAAGAAGAGAAAAAAAATTAAGAGTACAGTCATGTTTGGAGCTTTAAGAAAGAGGAAATTGTGTTTTTTTGCTTTAGAAAACTTTTGCTCAAGCAATCTGCTTCAAACTGCGATTCCCACCTCATTTACCATTGGATTGTGCTCAAATTTGAATTGGTTCTTGCATTTCAATGGTGGAGATCGAATTTGGTGATCTGTAGCTTCGGTTTTAGGGGCATGAAGATACAAATCATTTTGATTTTTTTTTTTCGTAATTAATACATTTCCTTATATGTAATTCCAGCTTTAAAATTTACACATGGACCAACGCTTTTTTGGGTAATTAGAAGGATTTTTTTTTTAAATAGAAATGGTGTGTGTTGGATGAGAAATTCAATAAATAGGTTTGTCAATATTTTCATGACTAAAATAGTGAAAACATATGAACTGTGGAGCATTTATCTTTAATGTGTAACTTTGATGTTCAAATATAAATGGTTAATAAAGTACGTTTACACGAAAAATGATCTACAAACGATGATTCTTCGATTTATAATTCAAAATTTGAGAAAGATTTATTCATTGTAATACATATTTTATAAATATTTTAAATTTCAAAGAATCTAAAAAATATGCTTATTCACTAATTTGAAAGGAACAAAAAGCGTACTTTGCTGCTAATCAGATAGCCATCTAACTGTATTTCCTATTTTTTTACTTACTTCTTACTCTTTTTGTTTTTGGGATTTTTTCCTGTGATGTGTACCTCTATTTTTGTAGAAACAACTTGAGATGTGAGTTTTCATGTACAAAACTGAAAGCTCATGTACATCAAGACACCATCATTAGAAAAATTGTCAAGACGTCCTCTCCTTATCAATGAGTGTAATTACCCGTGACTAGTCAGGATGTTATATGTGCCATTATCTAGATGTGCTAAGAGGATACTTACATCAAATAAATTCAAATGCACTCAATTGACGTCATAAAACCTGAAATTATATAATCAATAATCATGCAATAATTTATAATTTTATCTAGAACAATGTTATACTAATACAACAAATAATAAAATATATCATCACAAAAAAAATCTTTACTTGATATTAGAAAAAAAAAATTGATACATATTTCATAATAACATGTATGATTTCAAAAAGTTACACCATGAATCTGTTGTGGCTGGTTTATTTATCAAGTATTATCCCATTGTTTTTTTTCCTTTTTAATTTAGGATTTTTAATATTCTTTTAGTAATAATTGAATTACTATTGATTATAAATTATTTTCAATGTTATCAAAATAACAATGAAGCAAAAAGAATATGTTGATTCTATAGCAAAAAGCTCACTCAATTATGACCAGTCCTAAATTAATGGAATAAACTCTTTCAATATTTTTGCAAATATTTAGGATGCTCCTACAAATTCTGGAACTTGGAATTTTCTTTCTTGAATATAGAAATTTAATTTAGGATGAGAGAGAAACATGAACTAAATTATTTTATGAGTGAGATATAAAAGTGTAAAAGTATGGTATGACATGAAAACTAATCCCTATTTTTATGGGACAATATTTATATTTTTTTATTTATGTGCTTCTTTATCAAATTTTTTATAGGATAGCATTTATATATAAAATATTCAGATATTATAAGATAAAATCAATAATATTAATACAAATAAACAATCGATAAACTAGAAGAGTAATTATAAAGTTATCGAAGATATGTTTTTTCAAATTTTAATAGTTAGTTAATTAACAAATTTTTCGGAGAAGTGGTCCTCACTAGTCAAATAATGTTGTGAAATTTTTTTTTAGTATATCAAGTGAATTTTTATTGTGATTTTGGGAGAAATGCTTTATTATACTGATGGAATGGAAGAGGGAATAGCAAATATGATTAAAAAAAATGAAGAAGAAATGAATTTTTGATATTTATGGGAAGATTCTATAAACAAGTGGTGTTTTGGTAATCTTCTTAAAGGTGTGTTGTTGCTAGGAGCTTTCAGATCAGTAAAAGAAGACCATCTCAGGTCAAATCAGTCTAGTAGTTTTTTCAATGATTACAAGAGTAAAACACTCCACAAAAACTAGCTATTTTATATATGTTTATAGGTGATAGTTGTTCATCTAAAGAGTCATAATTTTATTACATATCTGGAAAAATGTTCTTTTAAGTAAATGGAATTTCAGTCATTTGATGTAATACATTACTTTGATTCTTATTCTCAAAATTTTTATTGATATATAATATGTTTTAAGAAGTTTAATTTAAAGTTCTAAAATATCAAACAAAGTTCTACTAATTTAACTAAAAGCTTATAAATTTTATAAATTTGAAAAGAAAATTTACCATATACCTAATGTCATGACTACATAAGAAAATAATAGCAATGACGTTGGACATCGTAGTTGTCGTTAGCTGCTCAACTTGACGTTCAAGTTACTGTTGCAGATCTTAAAATTGAAGCTTTCAAGACGATTCTAATTAAAAGTCTTTTAGTATCCTTAATGTTGATTACTTGTACTGATTATGATATGTTACTCATATACGAATTTAGAACATAGATTCTATGGATTCAATTGAACTTATTGCGTTCAACTTGAACTATTTAGACATATTCTTTGAATGCTATGAATAAGTGAAAAAAGATAAGAAGAAAAACCTCTCTGATATTATACATTGTTATAGACCTACCCTGTAATAGAGGCAAATCATGAATATTGTTTTCTTTACTTTAATTTGTTTGTCTGATTTTGAATTGATACAGAGTTTAAGAAAGTAAAAAAGACTGTTGAATCTGGTGGTCTTAAACTAAAGATATGTATCATGCACCAAAATATTCTTTAATCTTGTGGTCTTAAATAGGGGTGGGCATAAAAAAACAAAAAACTGAAAAACTAAACCAAACTAATTCGGTTCTTCGGTTCCTTTTTTTTTTTTTGAAAGTTTGGTTCTTCGGTTCTGTATTCGATTTAAAGGGTCACAGTTCTTCGGTACACCAAACTTTTATTAATTAAATTTTTAAATAATATTTTAAATTACATTTAATTTATATGACCGGAAACATTTTAAAGTTATAACCAAAGCCCATTTATTTTCAGATTTAACCCAAACCCTTTTTCTTGGTATGACCCAATCTAAACTCCTAAATTCACTTCGATAAACTCCTCTCAGACTCTCCTCGACTCTCACTGTCTCTCACATTCTCATTGTCTCTCAAACTCCTATGTAATTTACTTCACAAGGTGTTGTGCTAGCCATAAATTTATTCAAACAAATCAATTAAAAAGGGCTTTATATTTCTACAGGAGTTCATGGTAAAGAAGAAATGATTTTTCAATTGTTGGAAAATATAGTGTTAACTGAAAGAGGCACATTAGGGACAATAAATAGTGTGACCTCAGAGAATTCAATGGACACTATCCATATTTTAATTAGTTTAAGGAAAGCTAGAGTGCTTAATAGCACACTGTAATGGTAAGAATGGTTTCTACATAATTTAGCACTGTTGAACGCATTTGTTTCATTCAAATATTTTGATAATTTTGTTGCTCATTTGCATCAAAAAAATAGATTTAGAAATATCGAATTGAAGTTCAAAAAATCGAATCGAATCGAATTAGTTTGGTTCAGTGTTTGGTGAATATATTTTCAAAATTGAAAACCGAACAACCGAACCAAACTTGATAAAATCGAACCGAAGAACCGAACGCCCACTCCTAGACTGTTAACTGAAAGATATCATGTGAAAAATTAAAATTAAAGAGTTGCCAAAAGAGGAAAAAGATAGTCTCTTTTGAAATGTATTAAAAAGAAAATAAAACAAACTAATTAAAATGGGGAGTAAAACTTGATATGTTCGACCTTTAAATCTTACTATTGAATCTACTTCATTTTTCAGGATTATAAGTTGGAAATCTACTCCCTCCGTTTCATTTTACTTGACCGCTATACCAAAAGTAGATGTTTCAATTCACTAATCCATTTTAGCAAATCAAGAGAATTATATTACTCTTTTTCTATACTACCCTCAGTATTAAATAGCTACATCAAGTAATAGTAGTCAAATTTAAATTCTAAAATATCATTAATAATGTTAGTTTAGAATTTAGAAATACACCTCTAATTAAAGTTTTCTTAAGGGGTGTGACAGGTCAACAAGACAACAACGAACAAGATATGAAAGAGACGGAGTACATTCAACTTAAAATATCTTAGGAGCCGTTTGGCCATGAAAACCAAAAACATATTCACTTTATTTGATATTTTTGAAGAAAATAGAGTTGGAGTTGTGTTTGGCCAAAGTATTTTAAAAAATATTTTAGACTTTGAATGTACTATTTTATAAAGTGATAGAAAAAATTAAGTTAAAAAAAAAGTGAAAACAAAGTGAAAAGAACTCAAAAGGTGTTTTTCAAAAAATCAAAAATTGTGAAAACATATTCCGGAATACGTTTTTGATTTTCATAGCTGAACAAGTATTCTAGAATAAAGTGAAAACATATTCCAAAAAAATTGTGAATAATATTTATGGCCAAATGCCTACGTATTAATGAATCTGTTGCACTTTTCAGAACTAAAGAATATTTGTTTGAAATTTTAGTAATTGTTACCTAAATATATATTCTAAGTGTTGACGTAGCAAACATGCTACACATGTCTGCCTGAAGATTAAAGAATCATATTCTGAGTTATATCCTAATATTAAAGCAAGGCACAGAACATTTATTTACAACAATATTAAGAAAGGCATTTTAGTGATTCCTTTTCTTCCTGCCAAGGCATTTTGCATCTATAAATTATTTGATCTTTCTGCAATGTTGTTATACCTTAACATGGCATTTTCAAGCCAAGTTGGCTTGCGATGTTTGTCGTCCACGCCAGATTTTAGGAGTCGCCAAAGCATTCCGCTATTAAAAGCTCACAATGCAAAAATCACCAAACTACATGAGCAAAAATTCAATTTAGGAAGTATCAAGAGCAGACAGAGGTCCTTGATCGCGCATTGTTCAATGATCAATCCTGATATTGTGACCGGCTTGTTTTCGCCATCCAACACAATTGAAAAATTCTACTCCAGCATAAACAATAAGGACCTGAACCAACTGGCCTTGCTAATATCTGAAGATTGTATCTTTGATGATTTCTCATTCCCTCAATCATTTCAAGGGAGAAAGGTTTGCCCCTTTTTATTTTTTATATCAATAACTTGAATTACACTATTAATCCAAGTGACAAAATTAGGAGTTTCGCAAAAGGATATTTAATAGGGGAAAGGACAAAAATAACACTTCATTCTAAAATAATTCCACTGAAATAGCTTCCAAATTTAAATACCGCCTAATTAGCCGTTAAACTAATTCCACTTAATACCCATCACTAACAAACCTTTATACCATGTATATCAGCTGTATACTAGCATCCCTTTTATTCACATTTTTCTGTATGTCAGCGTATAAGGCCTGCATACTTGCTTCCCACCAAATACAAAAAAGTGTATTTTTTATTTGTTATATAAAAATAACATATTTATACAATAATGATACATATACATATTTTATACTTCAATAATACAGTTTCTACACACATCTTATACAAATATATATTCTATATAATAATGAAACAATTTATATTCATATCATATACAAAATACATATTATATACAACAATTATACAGTTTCTACACACATTTTATATAACTTTTAGCTACAATAATTATTTTGATACATATTCTATACAACAATTATATAGTTTCTATTCACATCTTATACATATACATTTTTTATATAATAATTATACAATTTCTATACATATCCTATATAGTTTCTATATATATATATATATGTATATATTCTATACAACAATTATAGAGTTTTTATATAATTGTATTTTTTTTTAAAAAAAAGCAAAGCAGATTTTTTTAGCCTCAAAAAATTGGAGCCAAAAAAAAAAAAAAAAAAAAAAAAAATCAGAACAAAGGGCTTGAATGGCCCATATTGTGAAATTGCCAGCAGCCCAAAATTGGAATGACCAATATATGGAATTACTTGGTCTGACTGGCCATGTAATGTTCAGTGGCCCAAACATGGGCCATTAGTTTTGAAAAGGGTCAGCCCATGTCCTTTTTCCTATTATGGGGGTACAGAAAGTGATTTTTAACCTACCCATACATACACAGTAAAATTTTCAGGCATAGGGTGTTCAACATAAATGAATTTAGAATTTTGAGTTTATGGACTTTGAATTACATAAAAGGTAGCTTACTGAATTCTGAATAAATTACATAGAGGTAATCACAGTTCAATGGCTTTGGGTAATCTAATTTTCAAAATAGCCATCAAAATGTATATTTTGTGTATATTTATGTATAAATATACGTGATCAATGTATAGGTTTTTTATATTTGGCTAGCGCCCGTAATTAAGTTTGGCCGATGGACCAGAAATTAAATAAACCCAATTATTTATACATATTAAGTGGATGTCTTAACACAACTATAGAGTTTTGGAGAAAGTACTTGAGTTCTGCCGAAACAGTAACTAAAACGGTAGCTCCGTCACCCCTGATGTCCAATTGACCACCCTTCAGTCTATGTGACTCCGCTACTCCTTAATCCGTTTATTGAGCTCCCTTTCTCAAATTTATGCAGGAGGCTTTGAAATTTCTGGAGCAACTAACCACAAGCATGGGCCAAAACACAGAGTTAAGCATAGACAACATTTATGAAGGTGTTGATCTTACAGCAATAGTAAACTGGCATTTAGGTATATAATCACTGTTTCTTTAAGTGAACAAGAGATGCATTTTTTATTTTCTAACTTAAGGAGTCATTATCTTCCTATTGAGGTTCTAAGCCCACGTTTTATCATAGAAATTGGGAGTAGTTTTTCAAGAAAACATTGTTTGTTCATGACATTTGATCAGTTTTTGAAAATTTATCTTCATAAAACTTCAAACTTTTTCCAAGTAAAACACATGTCCAAACACAACTTCTAAGTTCTAAATGCTATTTTTCAACACAACTTCAAAAACTCTTTTTATGGTCAAACACTAGCTAAAATAAAGTATAACTGACTCGTTTCTAAAAAAGCCCAAATTGAAAGATTATAGTACTTGTTATTGCAGAGTGGAAGAAGAAAGAAGTTCCCTTTAGTAGAGGTTGCAGTTACTATGAATTATCAAGAGATGGAGAACAACTACTCATTAAGTAAAATAATCCTCTCAAAATTTCATTTTTAATTTAACATAAGCATAAATTAAATACTGAGCAACATATAATGTATGCAGGAATGCTCAAGTCATTACAGAATCATCTATGAAACCGAAAATTTTGGTACGTCTTATCACCAGTTTTTCCTATATGTATAAATTCATCATAGGCGAAGTCAGAGTTTTTCGTTTTTGGGTTCTGCACCATAATTAATTTTGCGCATTGAATTTTGAATAAATTATTTGTACAAATGCAATGTTTGAGCCAAAGTTACTACAACATTGGCAAATGAAATTCTTGATTAATTTACTTTTTCATTAACACATGCCTTTTCTTGTCTTGACAAAAAACAGGCATTGTTCAATATGGTTAGTTCACTATTTGATGACTTCCCTGGAGTCGTCGCGAGTATGTCAATTTATTTATTTATTTATTTTATTGTTGACATAATACATAAACAAACATTTAAATTTGATTTCAGCTTGCAAGTAAACACTTCAACTTTGAGTAGATACATCTAGACATTTCAACTCGTCTCCATTATGTCAATTGAACACTACCAACTTGCTAAATGATCATCTAGACAACTCCAAAATTTATGTGTCACGTCAGCATCAGGTATCCACGAAATACTGAGTGGACGAGTTGGAGTGTTTAGTTGTCAGATGAGACCAAGTTGAGATATCTAGATGTTCACTCTCAAATTTGGAGTGCTTACTTGTCAGTTGAGACCAAGTTTAAGTGTATGTTTATGTATTATGCGTTTTATTTTTTCACATTTTGAAATTGAATAAATTATGATTGAATTTTTTTTGTTGCCTTGTAGGATTTGCAAAGAACCACCAAGTTGCATATCAAGTGTTACTAAATACTTACAAGAATGTTCTACAACCAGTGTTCATAGGTCCAATTCTTGCATGGTACAAAAAGTTGTGGACATTTGCATTCACCTTTTTTGGACTTACCACCAAGTTTGTGCAGTTCATTATAAAGAATTTCAGACAGTAATTAAGAACATCGTTACGGGAATCGAATCCTCACCAATAAAGTAAGAGATCAAATTAGCCAATCAATTGAGCCACTATCTGAAATTATTATTGTATCAACATGTACAATTGTATTTTTTTTTTTGTAATTAAAAATAAAGTATATCAATTTTTCCCCCTAAATTAAAGAAAGGATGTACAAAACTAACCAATCTTATTTAAGATGGATTTCATGTTTTTGAATTTGCACATTGAAGGACATAAAACCTTTGTTGCTTGGACTCTTCATTTAAAGATATTGACACACTCGTATTGAATCTTTCTAAAAAAATGCACTGCATTTGAAAATTCAATGCAAATATCAACAATTTTAAAGAATCCGAGCAACATAACATAAAACTATTGTTTGTCGCTTAGATGAAGTTCTAATTTGCCTTCAAAAAGTGGTCTGCAAAGGAATGAGAATGAAAAAACACACGTAAAAACAATTTTATTTTGATGGTATAAAAATTATTTAAATTGACAGAATACATTACTTAAAAACTTGATTAATCTAACTATTCCTTGCTTAGATAAATCAGGTGATGTTTCTCCTTTTACACGCGGTTTAAATCACCGATGTGGTTACTAACCTTGAAAAAAAAGAAGATAAAGTTCTATAAAAGGCAACGGCAATCTTTATAGGCATGCTAATTGTTTACTGGGAAAATGGTAGAGTTGAATTCGTTATGAAGTCGAGGACGTGTATCATTTATCTTGTTGATTAGTCTATTAGCAGTTAAATGTGTAAATAAATGAACTTAGTAAAAATAGTAATAAAGCAAAGTAAATCAAATAAAACGATAGAGCTTGGTTGCTCGATATTTCATCTAGATCCACATAGGGTGAGGTGTGACCGATTTCACACTCGAAAACAATTTTGTATAAGTTGTTTGATAACAAAGATTTAGTAATGAAATAATAGAAAGCTTGGAGCACAAGCATGTTAATGTATTGCTTTAGTATATCAAGAATCCATTTCTTTACATGTATGTAATGTTAGGGTTTTTGCCCTGATTTTCTTACCAAATTTAAGTTTTACTTTTCTTGAAAGGAAAATAAAAGTAATACCATAATTACTTTTACTTTTCTTAAAAGGAAAATATAAAACTCTTCCATAATTGGCTAACCTCTTTATTGTAGGAAAGGTTTTAGACCTCTATAAATAGAAGACCCCTCTTCTCATACCATAACACAATAGCATCCACAATGTAGTCATTAAAAGAGTCTTGTTTAGGGGGAGATTTTCTCCCAATAGATTTTAAGCTTTTTGATTTAGTTTACAATATGTAGGTTTGTTGGTCAATCATATCAAATAATATGTTTTTTATTATAGTTTTCTTTATCATCTGAATTATCGCCTCTATGGTTTGCAACTATTAGTTTCCGCATGACACCCAACCGATTTCGAACCCAACATGTAAAGCCGACTATTTATAAGCAACAAATATGATACATTAGTCAATAGGAAAGCCCCACTGGAGGCCTAAAGTATTATGTGCAATAGCAATGTTCCACATGACAATACTGTTACCATGCCAACTACTATTTCTCTGTAATTTGTAGGATATCGTAAGGATATATTTAGGCATATCTGTCCTTTTATTCTGTCTTCGACACGGGGCTCCTTCATTGACTTGGGGCTCACAATTTCCCGCCTTGTCTTCGATAACAACCATCGAATAATCCCAGTAACGAGTCAAAATCAAGTTAATTGGCTAGTCTCCTATCCGGTCACTCGATCAATGAAACCTTTATGGATATTTTTCTCCGATCTTAGATACCACGTGTTCATTTTGAGTGCAGCTATGTGTATAAGTCATTTTTCCCAATACACTAATCATGAATCCGCAACATAAATGGGCCCCAATTTTAAATAAACGACAGAAATATGCCACCTATTTAAAAGGTGACCAAATTAAAATAGGCTTATCGCACTTTTTAAGTGCGCTGTATACTTTAGTTTTAACAGAGCCAAGTTAACGTGATTAACTTTATGTAAAATTATATAGCGCATAAAAGTTATGCGCTATACATTTTTTTATATAACTCACAAAATGCGCTATATTTAGTAAAGTATATAGCGCATAAAATATATGCGCTATATCGTTTAATAAAAGTGCAAAAGTCTTCTTCTCCGCTGGTCCACTCAACAAAACGAAAGAAAAAACCCTACAACCCCTCCTTCGATTCCCCACATCTGGTCCCCCCCTCCCCCCCCCCCCCCCCCCCCCCAACTACAAATTCTAGTCGAATCCCCATCAGTGGTCCCACGTTGTTAAAGTTCAATGCTTGAAAATTGAGAAATTGTTGATTCAAGTTGAGGTAATTTTTTTTTTTTTTTTTTTTGTTGAAAGTGAATCTTATCAATGTAGAATGATGTTGTATTTTTTAATTTGATTTTGTCTATGTATTTTCCTCGAATTTTGTGGCTAACCGTTTGTTTCGAATTGAAAATTAAGAATGAAACGTTATTTTATAAATTACTAATCGTACTTCTAAAATGATGAACATAAATTGATTGTTACGATCAAATATCAAGCGAAAACCATCTTCTCAAAGGAAGAAATAGTAGGTTCCATTAAAGAGAAAAGGGAGAGAGCAATTTCTTATTTCTGGAATTAAATCCACATAATGATCTCTCTAATTTGGAATCTTCTAGATTTACTTTTTTATACATTTACAAAAATAGACTATAATTAAAAGATATGGACTCTTGTAGGCAAAATATGTTGATTTTAAAAAAGAATTTATACTTGGTGTGTTTGAGAAGCCAATCAAAAAGTGTGTTCTAGAAGCCAATGTAATTTCTCGGAGGAAATAGCAAGAAAGCCATGTGTCTTGTGATAGTTTCTTGCATGAAATGAAGTGTCCAAGTGTCAACCTTATTGCCAAGTGTCCATAACACTTGTCTTCTCCTTAAACCCACTAATTGGCCTATAAATAGGCATTTTACCATTTGTGAAATTGTAACGATCCTTTTGGTCATTATATAAAAGTCTTACGTTTTAAATTTCGTATCTAAATTTCTTTCGGTTTGGAAGTTATAAATTTTAGGCTAGGTTAGTTTTGCTCCGTTTCGGAGTGAGGGGTAGTCTTGAAAAATCTGAAAATAATTTAGATAGGTTTGGTAGGAACGGTGTTGATTCCTAGTTAGCTAAGGAGATAAGGAACCCATAGAATTTTACGGAACTGAATTTGGGTTAGTAGAACTCTCGAAAATGACCTTAGAGTAAAAGGCCTTGTTCGAAATGTCCCAGGATCAAGGTGTATTGTAAAAAAGGAGATTTTTGGGTGAATACGAACATTTTGTCCCATCGACACCGCTATAGAATTGACCGCTATAGTGGAATAATTACCGCTATAACAGTGGTCAAAAGAGGTCAAGGCAGCTATAGCGGTGGCCTACCGTTATAGCAGTACCTCTATAGCGGTGGCCTACCGCTATAGCAGTATCTCTATAGCGGTAGAAATCGCATATTAAGGGTATTAAATCCGAAAACAATTATTATTTTATAAACTCGTTTTGGGGCAAGAGGAAGGCGATTTAGGGTGAAAATCACCGGTTTACCTTCATTTAACTTCTTTGAATTAAGGAATTCATTCTCTTTAACTTGTAATTACTTCTTAATCCTTAGAAGACATAAATTACAGAGTTCGGGGATGGTTTTAGGATGGATTTTGGTATGTTTGCCGGTGCAAGGATGAAATTGAGCATTAGGTTAATGAGTTTTATTTATTAACCATGAAATTGGCCTTGCATTCCGTTAATTCACTAATCATTTCATGAAATTGGTAGTTTTAGGTTAATTACGAAGGAAATAGCCCTAAAACGATTAAGGAATGATTATCAACTAACCTTAGGGGGTTATGGGTGGCTTATAACTCCCGCCATGTTAGGTCATTTCATTAATGTGATGTTTGTATGCATGTTTTAGACCACGAGCAAGCGAAAAAGGCACGAAAAGATAAAACTCAGGCTTAGAGTTGTGCAAGCTTGGTTCGAGGTAGGTGATGGGATGTATTTAATCCAACTTGTGTGATATGTACATATTAACTACTTTGTAGTGTGATTGGTTAATCCGTGTGGTGCACTTGGTCATTACAAGGTCTACTTGTTTTATGGCTTGACCTCTTTATATTGTAAATTGTAGAATGATTCGGCATTTGAGGCATTCTCAGAGGTTGTTGGATTAAGGATTACAGACATTCATATTTGGGATTTTTAGTACATGAATGGTAATTGTCCCCTGCAGGTCATAGCTAGAGGGTGGGTATATAACCCTTAGCATATGTGTATGGGTTTCAAGGTATGTATTAGTATGACGGTTCTTTGAGTGAACCAAGGAAATTGTATTGTTGTGCTTGTCCTTGTTTGATTGTCTTGAATTGAGTTGCATATTATTGCCTTAATGACACTTGTTGACTTGTTGGCTTATCTCTTGAATGCTACTTGTACATATATGTTAAATGTTTGATGTGTAAACATGTGTTAGCTAATTGTACTATATTTTGGTTAAGTGTCCATATTTCCATCTTGAGTTATTCAAATGATCCTACCAATACACTGTGGTTTATTTGTGTACTGATACTACACTTGCATTTACTTCTGTGAGTGCAACACATATTCCAGCGATCGAATTCATCGAGACCTCACTTGTGATTTCAACAGTCGATTTCGGATTTCAGGGTGAGCAACACATCCGGGCTACCATGAGATCTTTCTCTTATTTAGACATTGTCCTTTGTTTGGACTTGTTACTTCTTATAATTTCGGTGGTACATCGACTTTTGGGTCCTAGGAGATTTCCACTTGGTATTTTTGTTTCCATATATTCTTAAGTTTTAGATTGAATGGTTATTACGCTATTTATGGGATAGTTCTCGTACTTTTACGTGAGTGTTGATCAATACTTTTGGGGTTATTGATTCTCCCACCGAGTGAGTAGTGTGGGTGCCACTCATGATGGTTTGGGTCATGACAAACTTGGTATCAGAGCCTAGGTTTCGTCGATCTCATTGTACCAAAATGGGTCCAGTAGAGTCTCGCGAAATGGTACAGAGACATCTGTACTTTTTTTGGGAGGCTATAGAGCTTTAGGAAATCTGTCTTTCTTGCTTCTTTCATGCTATGACTTGATTCTAATTGGTATCTGATCCTTCACTTTTTTATCCGCAGATGGTGAATACTAGGTTGAATGGAACCCGAGCAACAACCCCAGTACCTGCCGCTTTAGTTGAGGAACCAACCGTGAGGGGAAGAGGACGAATGAGAGAAAGAGGAAAGACAAGACAGGGACGAGCCACACCCGTTAGAGGTGGAGCCCAAGCAGCTGCGGGTCAGGATAATGAGAGAACAGCATCCCCTCCCCCACTCTAGTATTATTTTGAGGGGGAGAGAAGTAGCAGATGAGCAGGAGATGGAGCCCGAGGTGGCGACACCAGTTGGGGTTGCAGCTCTACCTCTCATGTCTGCTGAGGTAATTCAGTAAGTGTTGGCTTTTCTATGTGGGTTGGCTGGGATTGGAGCCACCCCCATTATTCTGACTTATTAGGCTCTAGTTGTGCACCCTACTGTTGTTATAGCTTCTATGATGGATGAGACTTAGGGCACTGATGTTTTTCATCGTCTGATTTTGGGTTCTGTGATGACTGGTACTGAACATGACTTGCTGACTAAGTTTCTAAAGATGAAACCTCCTACGTTTTAAGGTACAGAATTTGAGGGATGCTTTTGAGTTTATTATTGATTGCTATGAGAGGCTGCACAAGATGGTTATTAGAAAGCAGAGTTTGTGACCTTTATGTAGGAGAAGGATGCTAAACGGTGGTGGAGAGCATATGTTGAGTGTCGTTCATCTGTTTTGCCTTCTTTGACTTGGGAGCAGTTTTATGCTCTTTTTTTGGATAAGTATGTATCTCGTGCCCTCTGTGATTGCAAAAAGGATGAGTTCTTGGCTTTGGAGCAGGGTGATATGTCAGTTACAGCTTATAAGGCTAAGTTTTATGTCTTGTCTCGTTATGCCACTCTGCTGTTGACTACGGAGGAAGAAAGGATTCGTCTCTTTTTTAAGGGGTTGAACTATGACCTTCAAGTGTTGACTGTGCAAATGACTTCTGGAAGAAAGGAGTTTAATGACGTGTCAGATTATGTGAAGAAGTTGGAAGGTGTGGCGCAGCCGGGACAGGCTAAGACGTTAGCCAAGAAGTCTCAAAATGTTGGGAATTTCAGTGGATCCTATTCTAAGAGCCAACAGGCTTTTCCAGCTCGCCCTATTCAGTCAGCTATGCCAACTTCTACTATGGTTCCGGCTAAGGGCCCTTCCCAGACTTAGGTTGTTAGAGGCCAAGGGACTTCTTATTCTTTTCCCAGTCGACCTTCTCTAGAGCATGGATGCTATCATTTTGGTGCTGTTGGTCATTTTAAGAGGGAGTGTCCAGTGAGACAGGCTAGTGTCCAGGCACAGTAGCAGGTTCGAGCAGTGGTTCCAGTAGGTAGAGGATAGGGTAACGACAGGGGTCGTCCATGGGGTAGACAGGGAAATCAGGTGGGCGATCATGGTAACGGCAGTACGATAGCGCTGCCAGGTAGGGAGTTAGCTCAGATTGATGATCGGACTCATTATTATGTATTTTTGGGGAAGATTGATGCCGAGGCTTCTGATGTAGTGATCACAGGTACTATTTTTGTCTGTAACTGGATGGCTTCAGTCTTATTTGATCTGAGGTCCATTTATTCCTATGTGTCCATTCAGTTTACTATGGGTCTGAGTCTGGTTTGTGATATTCTTAACTATCCTGTGCATGTGTCTACTCCGGTTGGGAAGTCTGTGGTAGTTACCCATGTTTATCGGTATTGTCTTGTTTTATTTGTGGGTTTTTAGACTTGGGTAGACTTAATTATCTTGGATATATTGGACTTTGTTATAATCTTGGGTATGACCTGGTTTTTTCTATATCATGCTATTTTAAATTGTAATGCTAAAACAGTGACTATAGCTATACCTGGGATGAGGGAACTAGAGTGGGAGGGAGTGTATAAGGATAAACCGATAAGGATTATATCTTATGTCTGGGCTAGGAGGCTAGTTGGGAAGGGGTGTTCAACATTTTTAGCTCATCTTCGAGATGTGGGTGTGGGGTCCCCTTCTATTGTGTCAGTTTCGGTCGTTTTTGAGTTCCAGGATGTGTTTCCTTTTGATTTATCGGGTATGCCTTTGGATAGGGATATCGACTTCTATATTGACTAATAGTCGGGCACTCGCCCCATATCTATTCCACCATATCGAATGGCTCATGCAGAGTTTAGGGAATTCAAGGCTCAATTACAGAAACTGCTTGATAAGGGTTTTATTCGTCCAAGTGCTTCACCTTGGGGCGCTCTGGTTCTTTTTGTTAAGAAGAAGGATGGTAGTATGAGGATGTTCATCAATTACAGGAAGTTGAATAAGGTCACCATCCGAAATAAATATCCTTTGGCTCATATAGATGACTTATTTGATCAGCTACAGGGTGCAACAGTTTTCTCAAAGATTGATTTACGGTCGGGTTATCATCAGTTAAAGATTAGACCGGAGGATATTCCAAAGACGACTTTTAGAATTTGGTATGGCCATTACGAGTTTCTGGTAATGTATTTTGGATTGATTAGTGCACCTGCAGCTTTCATAAGTTTGATGAATGGCATCTTTAAATCCCTTTTGAATTTTTTTGTTATTGTGTTCATTGATGATATTCTTATGTACTCCAAAACTAAGAAAGAGCATGCAGGCTATCTCCGGATAGTTTTGGAAATTCTGAGGGAAAAGTGGTTATTTGCTATGTTCTCCAAATGTGACTCACTGGCTATCTTTTGTTGCCTTCTTTGGGCACGTGGTTTCGGAGAAGGGAGTGATGGGGGAACCTCAAAAAATTAAAGCAGTTAAGAGTTGGATTCGACCTAGTTCAATGACCGAGTTAAGAAGTTTTGTGGGTCTTGCCAGTTATTATCGCAGGTTTGTCAAGAACTTTACATCCATTGCAACTCACTTGACAAGGTTGACTCAAAAGGAGGTGCCGTTTGTTTGGTCAGACCAGTGTGAAGAGAGCTTCCAAACGCTCAAGACACTTTTGACTACAACACCTATTTTTTTGCTGCTGGTTGAAAGTAAAGATTTCATTGTGTATTGTGATGCTTCACTTTTGGATTTGGGTGTTGTGTTAATGCAGAATAAGAATGTTATTGCGCATGCTTCGAAGAAGTTGAAGCCTCATGAATAAAATTAACCAACCCATGATTTAGAGTTGGCAGAGGTGGTATTTGCATTAAAAATTTGCAGACACTATCTTTATGCTGTCAAGTGTGAGATCTTCACTGACCATCATAGTCTGCAACATGTGTTTATTCAAAGGGATTTGAATCTAAGGCAGAGACAGTGGATAGAATTATTAAAGGACTATGATGTGACTATTCAGTATCATCTGGGAAAGGCCAATGTGGTGGCAGACGCATTGAACTGAAAGGCTGTAAGTATGGGCAGCTTTTCATTCTTGAAAATGTCCAGGAGACTATTGGCTAGATAGTTTCAGACTCTAGCATCCTTAACCATGCAGTTTGGAGTCTCAGACAGGGGTGGAATGTTGGCTAGTGTCGAGGTAAAATCAGCCTTTGTGGAGAATATTAAGGCCAAGTAGTTGGAGGATAAGAAGTTGAATACACTCCGGAACAAGGTGGTGAACCGGGAGGGGCGGACGCCACCCTCGACGCTAGAAGAGTGCTGTTGGTTAGAGAAAGGTTATGTGTTCCTCGGGTGGGTGACTTGATTAGTGATATACTTTCAGAGGCTCATGGTTCGTATTATTCTATTCATCCATGCACGACCAAGATTTATCGTGACTTGAGGCAACTTTATTGGTGGCTGGGGATGAAGAGCGACATAGTGGATTATGTGTCCAAGTGTCATAACTGTCAATAGGTAAAGTATGAACACCAAAGGCCTACAGGCTTAAGTCAGAGAATGCCTATATCTATGTGTAAGTGGGAGTATATTGCCATGAATTTTGTGGTGGGGCTCCCTAAGATATTGGGAAAGTATGACTCTATTTGGGTGATAGTTGATCGACTGATGAAAACAGCTCATTTCTTGCCAATTTGGGTAGATTACAACTTTCAGCAGTTGGCAAAAATATCTATCAAGAAAATCATCAGACTTCATGAGGTGCCATTTTCTATCATTTCAGACAGGGATGCAAAGTTTACTTTTAAATTTTGGTGAGGACTAGGTCCAGAGATGCTAGGGATACTAAGACGACACCCAATATGAGAGGTCCGGTCTGAGGACGAAGTAGGGGTCGTGGATGACCTTGAGGTAGAGGATGGGCATGAGAAGATGCCCCATTCAGATAACATGATAAGGAGGCCCCTCTCAAGCTTGAGGTCGAGTATGCTAGAGATGATTATGAGACCGGAGGTGCAGGGCTAACTCAGATCCCACAGAGTTCAGTTGGCACTCTAGTGCTTCAGGATTTGTTGGTTCACCTTTTGAGTCGCTTGGATGGTGTTCCTTTGAGTGTACCTGGTGTTCCTCAGACTTCGAGTGGTGTTCTGCTTGTGGTATTCCTGATTTTGGGGTACAACTATTATTTGTGTTACCCCCACGTATGGATTCATTATCAGACTTACTATTCCTCCAGTTACTTCGTGTAAAGTGATGTATTCTGATGATCAGAAGAGGTTTGAAAAGTTTATTCGCTTGGGTTTGCCCAAGTTGAGCAGCACTATTAGAAAGGACGCCTATGAGTTTCTGGCTGATTGCCAAAGAAGTTACATAATCTTGGATCCCTTGAGTCTCATGGAGTTGCTTATACTACCTATCAGTTAACGGATGTGGCCAGGGATTGGTGGAGATCGCTTACCAGTTGTAGGTCTTTGGGTTCACCTACTATGACTTGGACTCAATTTTCTGAGAGATCAGATGAGGGATGAGTTTGACCATCTGGAGTAGGGCTCCATGTCTATTACCGAGTACGAGGCATGATTCCATACTTTATTGAAATATTCAGCTACTAGTATCTCCACCGGGTCTGAGAGGATTTGGAAGTTTGTGAATAGGTTAGATGGTTCATATCAATTGGCTATAGCCTAGATGGTAGTTTTAAGGGCTTCTTTGTAGAGTATTATTGAGCATGCCAAGATGACCGAGTCTATTATCCAGACTACTCAGAGAGGCACTAAGAATGTGCGTCGTTAAGGTAAGTTTAGTGGACACGCCTCTCAAGGTTGAGACTTCTCTAGTAGGGGTTTCCATGGTTATCATGGTAAGCTGGTCCAGGCCGCATTGTAGGGATTAGGTGGTAGACCTTCAGGTTCTGCAACTTCTGGTATCCAGGTATCAAGTCATGCGAGTAGAGGTTTCAGGTTTTGTTCTTCAGGCCAGGGTGGTCGTTCTAGTTCATCCGTACCTCTCAGATTAATTCGGTCCATAAAGGATATTTTGTATGTGATGAGTTTGTCTATGTGGCCAAGGATTGCCCTCGACGTGTGTTTAGACCTACTCAGCAGGGTTCTCAGCTTCACCTCTGCTCTACTCCATTTTCTGTAGATAGAGGGGGTCCACAAAATAGTAGGGGTGGTGTTAGAGGTGCTCGTTGCTCAGTCTGAAGTAGACGTGGTCAATGTTATGTTATACCTGGGATACCCAAGGCAGAACCCTCCGATGCCGTTATTACAGGTATCATCCCAGTTTGCTACAGATCTGCTTTCAAGTTATTTGACCTTGGGTCTATATTCTTCTAGGTGTCTACATATTTTACTTCTTGTTTCGATGCTGTATTTGAGCCTCTTGCTATGCCTCTTCATGTATCTACCCTGTAGGAGATTCTTTAACGGTAGATCGGGTGCACCAATCTTGTGTGATTAACTTTGCTGGGCGTAAGACTTGAGTAAACTTGATTCTCCTAGATATGGTAGACTTTGATGTTATTCTGGGTATGGATTGGTTAGCTCCCTATCATACTATTTTGGATTGTTATGCCAAGACCGTGACCTTAACTTCATTGGGTGTGTCGAGAATAACTTAGAAGGGTACACTTAATTCAGGTCCGAAGGGAGTTATATCTTTTCTATGTGCTCGTTGCATGGTAGAAAGAGGGTGTTTGTCTTATTTGGCTCATATGCGGGATAGTAGTGTTGACTCACCACCTCCTGTGGATTCTATTCAGGTTGTTCGCGAGTTCATGGATGTGTTTCTTATGAATTTACCTGGTATGCCTCCGGATAGTGATATTAATTTTGAAATTAATATGGAGCCGGGAATTAAACACATTTCCATTTCCCCTTATTGGACTGCCCCGACTGAGTTGAAGGAATTGAAAGAGCAATTTATAGATTTTTTGAGTAAATGGTTCATTAGACCGAGTGTGTCACCTTGGGGTGCGCCTGTCTTGTTTGTGAAGAAGGATGGGTCTATGTGCATATGTATTAATTATAGGCAGTTAAACAAGGTGGCAGTTAAGAACAAGTATCCTCTTCCTCGCATTGATGATTTATTTGATCAGCTTCAGGGTGCTTCGGTGTTTTCTAAGATTGACTTAAGATTTGGGTATCAACAGTTGGAGATTAGATCTTCCGATGTCCCGAAGATGTCTTTTCGGACTTGATACAGTCATTATGAGTTTTTGGTCATGTCTTTTGGGTTGACTAAAACCCCAACAACGCTCATGGAGTTGATGAATTGAGTATTTCGACCGTACCTCGACTTCTTTGTGATTGTATTTATAGATGATATCTTGGTCTATTCCAAGAATGAGGCCGATCATGTGAGACATTTGAGGACTGTACTTCAGAGATTGCATGATGAGAAGTTGTACACTAAGTTCTCCAAGTTTGAGTTTTGGTTGGATTCTATCTTCTTCTTAGGTTATGTGGTGACTAAGGATGGTATTATGGTTGATCCGGCTAAGATAGCAGCAATTCGTGATTGGGCTCGACCAACTTCTCTTACCGAGATTCAGAATTTTATTAGTTTGACAGGTTATTATCGGTGTTTTTTAGATTATTTCTCATCTATTGCTGCTCTTTTGACTAAGTTGACTCAAAAGAAGATTTTCTTTCAGTGGTCGGAGGCTTGTGAGGCGAGCTTTCAATAGCTCAAGGAATTGTTGACTTCGGCTCCTATCTTGACTTTGCCTAAGAAGGACGTGGGTTTTACTATGTTTTGTGATGCTTCTGGTGTGAGTTTAGGTGCAGTGTTGATGCAGGAGGTTAAGGTGATTGCTTATGCTTCTCGTCAGTTGAAGCCTCATGAGAAAAATTAACCTACCCATTATTTGGAGTTGGTCATGGTTGTGTTCATGTTGAAGTTGTGGAGGCATTACTTGTATGGAGTCTGTTTTTAGATTTTCTTGGATCATCATGACCTTCAGTACTTCTTCACCCAGTGAGATCTTAATATGAGATAACGATTTTATCTTGAGTTGCTTAAGGATTATGATCTCACTATTCTTTATCATTATGGTAAGGCTAATATGGTTGCAGATGCCTTGAGCCGAAATATGACTAGTATGGGGAGTTTAGCTCATCTCTTGACTCAGGAGCCACCTTTAGCCTTAAAGGTTCAGTTTTTAGCTAACCAGATAGTTAGGCTTTATATTTCGACACTCGAATCAGTTTTAGCCTTTGTTGATGCTAGATCTTCCTTGATGGAGTAGATTCGAGCTCACCAGTTTGATGATGATAGTTTAAGGGTAACTCGATATAGGGTGTTGGGTGGAGAGGCTAAGGCGGCATCTCTTAATTAAAATGGTGTTTTAACAATTAGTGGCCGATTTTATATGCCAAGAGTTGGTGGCTGAGTGAGATTGATTTTGTAGGAGGCACGTTGTTATGGTTATTCCATCCATCCAGGGGTGACCAAAATGTATCATGATTTGAAGCTGGTATGAATAAGGATGCGGTGGACTTCGTAGCTCGTTGCTTATGTTTTCAGCATGTGAAGGTCGAGCATCAGAGACTGGGTGGTTTGCTTCAGAGATTAGCCATTCTTGAGTGGAAGTGGGAGCGAATCACTATAGATTTCGTGAGTAGGTTGCCTCGTACTTCTCTAGGGTCTGACAACATTTGGGTCATCATGGATCGATTGACCAAAACAACCCATTTCATTCTTATTCAGGTTTTCTTCAGTGCCGAGAGGTTGGCTCGTATCTATGTTCGAGAGATAGTCCGTCTTCATGGGGTACCCGTGCCTATTATTTTTGATAGAGGCTCAGTGTTCACTTCTAGCTTATGGAGGGCATTTCAGGAGGAGTTGGGTACTCAGGTTGACCTTAGCACAAGTTTCCACACCCAGACCGATGATCAGTCGGAGTGGACCATTCAGATTTTGAAAGATATGCTCCACGCATGTGTAATGGACTTCGGAGGTCAGTGGGAGCAACATTTAGCCTTGGCAGAGTTTTCTTATGATAATTACTACCATTTGAGTATTGACATGACACTTTTTGAGGCATTATATGATAGGTGTTGTAGCTCTCTAATTGGTTGGTTTGAGACTTTCGAGGCAAGACCCCGAGGTACCGAATTTCTTCTCGAGTCCTTGGATAGAGTTTGGGTGATTCAGGATAGGTTTCGGACAGCCTAGAGTAGGCAAAAGACTTATACCGACCGTAGACTTCGTGCCTTGAATTTTGGGATTGGTGATCGGGTCTTCCTTCGTGTGTCGCCTATGAAGGGCGTGAAGAGGTTTGAAAGGAGATACAATCTTAGTCTGAGGTATATTGTACCTTTTGAGATTCTTCGGACAGTTGGGGAGGTTGCTTATGAGTTGTCCTTACCTCCAGACTTTTCATCCATTCATCCAGTCTTATATATATACATGTTTCGATGCTATATTCCTGATGAGTCTTACGTGGTTCGTTGGGATTCAGTTCAGTTGGATGAGAGGTTGACCTTTGTTGAAGAGCCAGTCTCCATTTTAGCCAGGGATGTTAGACGGTTGTATTCTAGAGATATTCCTGTAGTTAAGGTTTAGTAGAGACATCATTTCATTGAGGAGGCTACTTGGGAAGTCATGTCTGATATGCATAGTAGTTACCCCCAACTTTTCCGACTCAGATATTTCTTTGCTTTTTAGTTCAAGGACGAACTAGAGTTTTAGTGGTGGACACTATAAGGACCTGATTTGTGAAATCTTGCTTTTCATCTGCTTTGACCATTTTCCCCTTCCTCGTAGTTGCTATATATTAATTTTGGGGTGTGGGGATGGCTAGCATGGTTTTCGATGTGATCGGGCATGGTTTGGATGAGTTTGTGGTTTTTAGAGACTTTGAAAACTCTATAGTTGACTTCAGTCAATATTTTATGTTCTGATTGTCGGCCGGTGATTTGGACAGTTCCATTAAACCCAGAACGTCGAATTTTGGTTAGTAGTGGGGTTGGTTCAGGTTCAAAACCTTAGTTTTGCATTTTAACCCTTTATTTGAAAAGTTGCCTAAAAGGGGTCCCGGTGAGGGAGGGGGGGTTAATTTATTGAAAGCAATCTTTTTTTGAAAATCCGATGTCTCCATTGAGTCTGCAACATAAAAAATAACCTAGTAGCATATATGGTTTAATTCTATGGAGTTTCGAACGAATTTCGAAGGTCCGTTCAGAGACTTAGGAGTATAATTTATGTTGGTGCAACAGCTGATATCTGGTGCATTAGGCCCTTCATCGCGATTGTATGGATACGTGTCGCGATTACGGGCCTCGGTGATAGCCTTCATTGCAATCTCATGGTGGTGGCGCCGCCATCACGATGGGTTAATCAGTGGACTAGGTCGGGTTGACTCTTCGTGATCGCAAGGCCTAGCTACGCGATTACGATGACCAACTTCATGGCCAGTCAACGTCGATCCTCACAATCACGAGATAGTGTTCATAGAACAGTATAAAATACTTCAATTTCACGATTTTTCTCATTTTTTGGACCTTCAAGCTTCAGAAAAGGTAATATTTGAGGGTTTCTTCATCGTTTTTCGTGTGGATAACCTCCAAACTCTTATTCCCATTATTTTCCATTGATTATAACATCAAAAATACCCTTTAATCTTGGTTTTAACATGGGATTTTTAGGTTTTTACCGATAAATCTTAAAAATAATTTTTCTTCGATTTAGACCTCATTTTAACTCATTTTTGTGTGGGTTTTCAGCTGTAGACTCTTATAACCTTGGGGAATGAGTTTCTAAAATAAAATTATAGTTTTACCCCTCTTGTTTCAAACTCGTTTGACTAGTCCATTTCAGACCCGTCTTAAATATGGTCAATATGGGTATTGTTGACTTTCTTTTAACACGTAGATGCTATATTTGTATATTTTAGTTGATTTTGAGGCCGTTTGAAAGGGGAAAGCATCATGTTGAAGGACTTTAGGCTCGAATTTTATCAGTTTGTGGTAGGTTATGACTTAACTTCCTTCAGATTGAGCTGGGTAGTTAATAAATAAGTAAAACATGCTATGTGTTGGGAAAATAACTATAGGAATGGTATTTCGAGATTATTATCACTGTTGTGTGTCCGTGTGGGGGATTATATTCTTGTTGTTGTTGATTGATGATGTTATATATTGCGTGTTGCCTGAATAGGGGCTTTATTTGACATCATTGGCCTTATTTGTACATTTAAATTCCTTTATTCTAGATATGATGCCCGTACGGGGGCTTGGATTGTTATTATAGGGCTTATTGAGCATTGGTTGCTTTTGTCCTGATAGAAATGCCCGAGTTAGGGGTTGATATGATATTAATAATGTCCTACATGCATATTTATTCTGATGGTGCCTAATTAGAGTTGATATTATGAATTGTAGACATATTGAGTTGATTTCTGGGCTCACTTATATACGTATTGAATGGATTGGATATCTTCATGCTGTTGATTTTGAGCATTACATCCTCATTTCATATATATACATTCATGAGATATCGATAATATTGAGGAACACCATTTTTGAAAGAAAATGAGATATTTTTATAAAAATCTTCTCCGTGAACACGAGCCAGAGAGGTGGGTTGAGATTTCAGATTTGAGATATAGTATATGGGTTGCGAACCCCCCAAGTTCCTATCTTGGGAGCTGCGATCTCAGTAGGTGTATACAGAAAGTCATGCGATGACTTTCACTATTTATCCCATAATCATTGCATTGCATTGCATATGCATCTTTTTTTTCTTTTCTTGTCATGTATTTAGTTTTCGTATACTTTTTGTGTATATCTGTGTTATTTCATTTTAGTATTTTTATTAGAACTGGTAGTGGAGATGGTGTGAGCTACCGTTTGGGAATTTTTAGTGACGTGCTCATAGTGTTATTTTACTTGTATTATTTTCTACTTTGCTCAGTCGGCCCATGATTCCTACTGAGTACAAGTGAACCGTATTCACTCCTACTGTGCGCTTTCAATGCAGATCCTAGCATGAGTACGAATAGAGACTGATTTATGCGGTTGAGTTGGTCATATCTTGAGGTACTAGCCCACTCTAGGCTTTTCAGAGTCGACTCCAAACCTCATCTATCTATTAGTTGTCTTTATTTCTATTTTAGAGATTGACTTTGTATTTTCAGTTCTGGATGTTGTATTAGATGCTCTTATACTTGTGTCATCAGGTTTTGGGATGGTTATGTTTGTTCAGACTTCTGCATTTATATATGGTATGGTCTGATTTCATTCTAGAAGTCTCTCTTTGGTTTATGTTTATTGTTGATTTCAGTTTATTATCATTTGGGTGATTGTCTTACTGTAAAGAGCTGTTTTTATGATTTTCCTATTTTATATATTTTGACCATTTTACCCTTCCCCGTAGTGGCTTTATGTTATTTTTAGGGTTTGAGGATAGTTGGCATAATTTTTGAGGCAATCGAGAGCATTTTGGTTGAGTTTGTGGGTTTAGAGGTTTAAAAAGCCTCATAGTTGACTTTCGTCAACATTTCTTGATCCAAGTGTCGGATGGCAAAATGAACTACGTCAGTAGATCCGGAACGTCGATTTTGGGTTAGTAGTGGGATTGGTTCAATTCTGTGGCTTTTGTAACTCATTTTGATCCTTGGTCTGAAAAATAGTGAAATAGGGTCTCAGGGGTTAATTTGTTGAAACCAATCCATTTTTGAAAATTCGACGTCGTCATTGAGTCCGAAATGTCAAAATTAGTCTAGCAACATAGTTCGTTTGCATTCATGGGATTCCGAATGAATCCTGAGGGGGTCGGCCGACAAATTTGAAACTTAGCAAAGTTGCTGGTGCAACTGCTTTAACGGCCAAATACCGCTTTAGCAGTAGTCGTCCAATCGCCCCATCCGCTTAAGCGGGCATTTTACCACTTTAGCAGTGAATGTTTGAGCAGTAAAGTGCTGCTTTAGCGGGCCGAGCCTTATAGGCCCGAACGCTTTAGCGGTCATTTAGCCTCTTAAACGATCACTGTTGGGACAAACTATAAACAAACCCATTCCCATGATTTTCCTCTATTTTTGAGCTTTTGAGCTTCGGGTTCAAGGGTTTTTGGTCGATTTCTCCATCATTTGAGTTTGGGTAAGTTCCAAAACTCTATTTTCATTACTTTACATCGATTATGGCTTCAAAAACACTTTCTAATCTTGTTTTTATAATGAAAAAGAGGGGGTTTTACTGGTAAAGCTTGAAAATGGTTTTTCTTCGATTTGGCCCTCGTTTTAAGCTTGTTTTCACTTGGGTTTTAACTATAGACTTCTTTAACTTTGGAAAATGTATTTCTAAAGAAAAATTCAAGTTTTACCCCTTCATTTTCAAAACCCATTTTTTTGAGTCAGTTTTGGACCCGATTTAAATATGGGCAATATGGGTATTATTGACTTTCTTTTAACGCATAAATGCTATATTTTTATGTTGTAGTTGTTTCCAAGGCCGTTCGAAAGGGTAAAGCTCTGTGTTAAAGCACTTTAGGCTCGAATTTCGTTGTTTCGTGGTAGGTTATGGCTTAGCTTCTTTCAGATTGAGCTAGTTAGTTAATATATGGGTAAAACATGCTATGGGTTGGGGAGCGTGACTATGGAGATTATATTTATCATCGTTTACCCGTGTGGGGGCTTATTTCATGTTGTTGTTGAGACTTAAGATATTTGTTATTGTATGTTACCCGTGTGGGGGCCCTATTTGACATCATTTGACCTTATCTGCGCATTTACATACCTAGTTCTTAGATATGATACCCGTGAGGGGGCTCAAATTGTTATTATAGGCCTTTTTGAGCATTGATTGCTTTATCATGATTAAAATACCCGAGTTAGGGGTTGATATGATATTTACGATGTCTTACGTGATGGTGCCCATTTATAGTTGATGAATCATGAATTATGGACATATTGAGTTGATTTCTGAGCTCACCTATATATATATATATATATATATATATATACATATTGAATTGATTGAATATCTTCATACTGATCTGGTTGTGAGCATTATATTCTCATTCCATACATATACATTCATGAGATGCTGGTACCATTAAGGAACACTATTTTTGAAAGAAAATAAGACATTTTCATAAAAACCCTCTCCTTGAACACAAGCTAGAGAGGTGAGATGTGTTGAGATTGAGATTAATATTGAGATATGAGATAAAGTATATGGGTTCGAACCTCCCATGGGTCCTATTGCAGAATTGCGAACTTGATAGGTGTATATATTGAAAGTCATGCAATGACTTTGACTGCTCTACCCTATCTTCACCATCGTATTGCATTATATTTCATTTGCATATTCAGTGATTCCTTAGTTCTTGACTTGATTTCGTTTCTTATATTTCTGTGTTTATTCATGTTGTTTACTTTGATATTATATTAGAACTGTTAATGGAGATGGTTTGAGCTACCGTTTGAGAACTTTTCTGTTTGCAGGTTACATGCTCATAGTTTGTCTTTATTTATATTATTTTCTACTATACTTAGTTGGTCTATGAAAACTACTGAGTATAAGTGGACCCGTACTCATCCCTACCGTGCCCTTTCGGTGTAGATTCTAGTAAGAGCACTGTCCATGGAGGCTGATTCGTGTCGTGGAGTCTGGTGATTCAAGGTATTGGCACACTCTAGGCCTTCAGAGTCTATGTCATGATCTCCTCTATCTTTGTTGTTTTATTTTAAATTCAAAGATAGAGTTGTACTATTCAGTACTCGAATGTATGTTTAGATGCTCTACACTTGTGACAACAGGTCTTTGGGTTTTACGTATCTCTTTCGAATTTCCGCTAAATGTTTGTGCATGAGTTGGCCCGACTTCATCCTAGAAGTCTCGCTTGTTTTATTTTCCTTATTTCTATTGCTATTGGTTCTTTTGGGATGATCGACTTACTTATCAAGGCTGGGCCACGATAAGTGCCATCATGACCTCATTTTTGGGTCGTGACACATTATTCTTATAACGACCCTTTTCTTCGTTATCGATAAGTCTAGCATATAAAAATTTGGGTTAATGTTTTTCCCAAATTGGGAGTTAGAAATTTCAGGCTAGGCTAGTCTTGGATGAAATTCAAGTGAGATATGGTGTAGGTTTACCTGAAAATGGATTGGGTAAATGCGAAAGAATTTATCATGTTTTTATGTTAGCTAAGACGATAAGAAATTTGTAGGATTTTTTGAAAGTGAATTTGGGTAAGTAGAACTCCCGATATCGAACTTGACATAAAAGAGTTTGTTCGAAATATCATGGTTTAAAGGTGCATTGTGAAAAAGGAAAAACTAGGTGCAATCTCGAGTTTCAGCCTCTCCACACTCGCTATAGTGGGTGGTAGGTCGCTATGACTGCGCCACTATAGCAGAAAAATTCCCGCTATAGTGGGAGCTAGTGTTGGTCAATCCCGCCATAACCGGCGAAACCCGCTATGGCGCGGGATAGGGCCGGTATAGTAGGATAGGGATGCTATAGTGGAATATATGTGGATTAATGCATAAAAATACCCCAAAATGTTTCAGTATTTTAAAACATGTTTTGGGAAGGGCTTAGGCAATTTTGGGCAAATTCCATTCAATTTTCATCCAAATTCTTCGTAAAGGTAAGTGATTCCTTCCATTAACTCGTAGTTCGATTATCAACTTCTAGAATCACTAGATTTTAGGGTTTTGGGGATGAATTTGACTTAACCTAGCTAATTTTCTAGTGCAATTAAATGGATTGGGTGGAAAACCCTTGGGTTTTGGTTAAAGATTGCTAGGTTACTCTGGCATGTTGATAATTCACTATCGTAACCATGAAATTGGTAGGATTAACGTTGAATTGTGGTAGAAAAATCCTAGAATAGGTGGAATGATCATGAATTTGGCCTTGGGGTTTTGGGATTAGGTTATAATCCTTGATATTGTAGGTCATTTGGTTGATTATGTGTTATATTTATGTTTTTAGACCACAATCAAGTCGAGGTTGCAAAAAAGGGCAAAGCTCAAGTTTGTTAGAGTATTTCAGGCTTGGATTGAGGTAGGTAATGGTTTAATGTAGTTGAAACCCAACTTATTTTAAGCGTGCATGATAATTGTTCCTTCGTAATGCTTGTTACAATTCATGTTTAATGAAAGTGAATGACTATTTGATATCCTAAGTGTTAATCACATACAATAAACTTATATGAAAAGCTTGTTGGTTTTATAAGTGTTGTTGTTGTTATCATTGTGGTTGTGTTTTATGTGATATCTATTAATTATTATGAGATGTATTGGTAATTGAACATCTTCACGAGATTGGTTGGCAGACACTTGATGTCTGGTATTTTGTACATGGATAATAGCTCGTCCCTTGTAGGTCATGGCTAGTGGGCAACTATAAGACCTTTAGCATGTATGTACAAGGTACAAGTGAGTGTGACCGTTTCTTGAGTGAACTTGGTTTTATGTGTTTACTTGTTATATTGGTTCCTTGATTTAATAGGGCTTAAGTGTTGACTTATTATTATTGGTTCCTTGAGTGAATCTGGGTTTATATGTTTACTTGTTGTATTTGGTTTTTTGATGTAAATCGGGATTCATGATTATTGCCATAGTTGTTGTTGGAATGGATTCTTGAGCGGTCTGGGTTTAAATTGCAAGGCTGGCATAACTCTATATTGTCTATTTACTTGTGTAATTGATACATGGTTGATATTGTTGATTTAGTCATGATTGTTGACCTGGAGTCTTGCTGGTAGTCATGATCTTGACTTGACTTGTTGTCCATGTTGACTTATATTGACTGAAATCTATGATGTTCTTGAATAAGGTTAAGTGTTATAAACTTCAGGCAAGGCTATATGGTAGGTGTTCATGGTTGTTCTTGTTTTACTAAGTTATGGTTAGTTGTTCATATGTCTCATTTTGGGTTGGCCGATGAACCTACCAGTACACCATTATTCGTGTGTGCTGATATGTCTCATTTTCTAGAGACTATTTCAAGACCTTAGCCGTAGAGCGGATAGCATTTGAACTCAAGGGTGAGCTACACTTTCGGGCTGTCATGAGTTCTTCATTCAGTTTCTGGTCCATTGTTTAGACTTAGATATTTTCAGTTATTTTGGATTGAATCCATTTATTGACATTTGTAGTTTTTTGGTTCAATGACTTTTAGCTTTTAGAGAATTGTTTTGGCGTTTGATTATTTTCGCAGGATTATCATTTAGATTGTTGATTATATTATCTTAATTAATGCAAAATAGCTAGTTTGCCTTATTTTGTATAAGTGTTGAGTTTTCATATTTTAGAGTTGGATGGTTCTCCTACTGGGAGTTAGTATGGATGCCACTCACGGTGGTTTGGGTAGTGACATTGTCGGGCATCTTGCACCGAGGACCCTAGGATCCTTTATTACTGCAATGACCCTCTAGGTCATTTTCTGTCATTTCATGCTTTTTCTGTGGTTAAAGCTTTCCTATAGCTGCCCTAAGTCATTTATGACTTTCTTGGACTTACAGTTCGGTTATCAGGTAGTTCGTTTAGTTGTTATAACCGTTTTCCTATTTTTGAGCTTTTGATGTTGAGAGAAGGGTCTTGGGTCAAAACTTCAGGTAAATGGCCTCATAATGGCAATTCTAACAGTTTTGTTAGCTTCAAAATGTCAATTTTAGGCTAGGGGGACCCTTGTTCCTAGTCTCGAGGCTTTAAAACTCATTTTGGACTATTGAGTAGATTTTGATAAAAATAGAACCTTAAATGTGGGACCCATTTTTTATCGAAATGACCTTTGATGGAAATTTTGATAGTTTTGTTCAGTCCAAAATGCTGAATTGGATAGGATAGCATAGTTCATTTGCGTTCACGGGATTTTGAATGAATCTCGAGGGCCCATCCGGAGATTTTACAACTTAGTAAAGTTGCTGGTGCATCAGCACCTGGTGCAGGCCAAAATTGGCCTTTGCATTCATGGAGCCTTGGCTGCATTCGCGAAGGTCAAGGATTTGGATCTTTGTGTCCGTGAGGCCTTGGTCGCAATTGCAGAGGTCAAGAAATCTTGACCTCTGTGTTGGCGAGCTAGCCTTTGCGTTAGCGAAAAAGAAGATGGCCTGGCCGATCCAAGCTCCTTCTTTGTGATCGCAATGGACTAACTGCATTTGCTAAGGCCAGTCTCTGTCAACTTCGGCAATCGCGACACGGGTCTCACGTTCGTGAAGAAGGATCCCTGGCAGTATATAAATGTTCCCCCTTCATTTTTCAGCATTTTTCTAAGTGTATTTTCACTATTAGAGATATTAGGAGATCGGGAATTGGTGATGGATTGTTAATTGAAGTTGGGATTGACTTGGAAACACTAAAGTGATCATTTTCTCGTCTTTATCTCATAAGTTCTCGGCTTATATTCAATATAATTCTCCATTTTTGTTCTTGTTTATTTGATTTGTGGGGACTTTTTTGGAGCTCGAATTTCACCCAATTTTGGGGCAAGTCTCCTTGAGCTGAGAGGGACCTAGTGATGGGTTCAATTCTTGATTCCATTGGTAGGTCCTACTATTTGACTTTTAGCCCAATTTTTGACTTGGAGCGTAAATTCACTAAATGGGTATCGATGTTCTTGTCTGGATGTGTAGAATATTATGTTGATAGCATGGTAGCGATCAGAGGCTTCTTGAAAGGAAAGGATTAGTTGTAGGGATTTTTGCATGCTTTCGACGGCATCCAGGTAGGCTAGGGTTACCTTTCTTTTAGACTTGCTCTTTTACGGTATTAGAATAGTATTGTGCTAGCTATGGGTGGGTTCTTAAGGTCTGGATATTCATTCAACGATTTCTGACTATTTTTAGTTGATTAGAGAACTTTTAGGGTAGATTTCGACCTCGTTTCCCTTACATTAGTATTGTTTACCCCATAGGATTAGACTTAGCCTAGTCAGGGCCTGAGGAAAGGATTGTGAATCCTTAGCCTAGGTCCGGGTAGGTGCTTGCCTTAGGTTTGGGACTTGTAACAGGCCTTATCGCCTATTTTAAGATAGGTTGTTGCAGAACAATGTCATTTTACACTTAATTTGGTTATTGAGTATCTTTGGGAGAATGTCAGTTGGGATTGGGTTGCCTTAATCTTTACCTTAAGCCTGTTAGCTTCGATATCGTTGCCTTGTTAGTATTTTGGCCTCAAATCATGACTTTAGACATAATAAATGGAAATTTGGTTCTCCTTTAAATGATTTGGCTTCAAAAATGAGATTAATGACTAGATAAACTCGGGAAGAATTATAACCTTGGTATATTTCTATGAATGTCTTACTTATGAGCTTCGGTTGGAATCCGGCGTCTGATTTATCATTATTATCGATTAGTTCTAGTTCGGGTTTGGCATTTGGCATAATGCTTATTATTTATGAGTTCTAGTTTGAGTCCAACTTATGTATATTGTTATTATTTATGAGTTTTGGTTTGAGTTCAGTATTTATTATCTTTACTATTATGAATCTGGGGTTGAAAATTTGGTGGAGACTGGTAAGATTTATGACTATGGCTGGGGAAGGAGTATACGGTATGCATATCACACATCTTGACTCATTTTACTTTCATTATTGATATATCTGGTCCTTGTTTTAGTCTTACTCTTGTTTGTATCCACCGTGCTTATGGGGGCTTGGTTGAGTTTATTTCTCCTTGTGTGCACCTTCTGGGCTTATTGGGGTCTAGTTAGGTTATAACTAGGCATTTATTTCTGTTTTTGAGTTATTTACCTTCTTTTTACTGCATTTGCTTAACATAGCCTATTATTTCATTTCTGACTCGCATTTACTGCCTTTAGTTTATTTGCTTGCACTTTATTTATACTTTTACTATAATTCAGCTCAATCGACCTATGATGCCTACTGAGTAACAGTGTTTTGGTACTCATACTACACTTCTATATCTTTTCCTTGATGCATATCCTAGTACGAGTCACCATCGTTGATACTGATCTCAGGCTGTGTTGTTGATCCGAGATTGGATAAGCTTTCAGAGTCCGGAGTTGATTCTTCTCCTTTTGCTTTCATAATAGTCTTATTTTGTATATTTTAAGACTATGATGTATATTTTGACATTGTCTAGTATTCTATTTATTTTAGTGGCTCTTGTACTGATCTTATCTCGTCTTGGGGAATTCATTTTAGTATTTTGTCCTACTCCCTCTCTTGTGTAGTATGCTTATGTGTGTGTATATATATATATATATACACTTCTCTGCTTATTGCTCATTACTGTCGTCTTTATTCTTATTTTCCTCTATCTTCTGTCTATTAGCTCGTTACTCGTCGTTCCGGGCTATGTTTTGACTTACCTACTGACGGGTTAACTTAGGTACCATCATGACTTGAGAAATTGGTTCATGACAATTACTTACATTACAACCAACTCATAGGTCGCCGAGTATGTGGAATGGCAATATTCTAGCTACTGCGTTAGTGTGTCCGCAGAAGGTGGATTCGGCATGGACCATTTTTCATAACCCTCCTTCACGAGCGCATCATACACTATTTATCGAGGGTAGGGTTATATGACATCGTCAGGATATCTAAGGTCCAGTTTGACCATAAATTAGTGACGACTATGGTCGAGAGGTGGAGGGTAGAGACTCACACATTCCACCTATCCTTCAGAAAAGTGACTATTACACTACAGGATGTGCAGGTTTGTTTGGTCTTTGCACTGACGGAGAGCCAGTTGTAGATGCCGATGATCTGGACCATAATTTAGATTAACATGTTTTCTTCTATGAGACTATACTGGCTTGGATGTCGCACCGAGGGCCTATAACGAAAATAGTCGTATGATGATTGGATCAACTGTGCAATTTATTCAGCAGCAGCTACTTTTAGATCCCATTATAGTCGAGACTTCAGAGAACAGGGTTTAGAGGATCGCTCGACTGTACATATTGTTGATTTTGGGAGGGATTCTATTCACAAACACATTTGGAAATCTATTGAGTTTGTGACACTTGTATTATCTTAGGAACCTCGACAGGATTGGGGACTACAGCTGGGGCAATGGTGTTTTAGCATATTTGTATTGGTGTCTTTGTCGGGTATCTATGGGCACGAAGGACCTAGGAGGATTTATTCCTCTCCTTCAGGTAACCTATCTTATTATTTAAATTCAATTCGATTATTTATTTGTTTAGTTAACAATAGTTTTGAGGTAATCATTAGATATGGACTTGGGAGAGGGTCCGGCCCTTCCGACCAGTATCGTTTGGGCCAATTGGTGGTGATGAGACGGTGTTGTCGTTTGCTAGGAAGTGGACGCGAGGGATTCAACGAGTTTCAGAGGCACACCATGCCATTATCCCGATGAGAGATCAACTTGATCATATGACGGAGGAGCAGATATGTTTTCTTTATGTTTTTACTATATGAACTTTGACTGTATTGTTATGCCTAATTATTTATTGTATTGGCCTGTGAGTAGCCTTAGTTTTATTGAAATGTGTCGTGTGGGGCCATATTTGTATTGTTGTTATTGTTGAGCCTAATTATTTGTTGTATAGCCCCGCGAACAACCATTGTTTTATTCAAATGTGCCGTGTGGGGCCACATTTATGTTGTTGTTATTGTTGTGCCTAATTATTTATTGTATAGTCCCTTGAGCAACCTTTGTTTTATTCAAATGTGCTGTGTGGGGGCATATTTATGTTGTTATTATTGTGCATAATTATTTATTGTCTAGTCCCCTGAGAAGCCTTTATTTTATTCAAATGTGCCATGTGGCGCCATATTTATTGTGATGTGTGGTGTTGAATGATTGTCATAAAATTTTGGAATAGATTATAAACAAAGGAAACTCTGCCGATTTTTTTGTAAATTTAAAGAGGTAGAAGATTTTAATTGGTTTAGATGCCCAAAAGAAAGGAAATGAGGTGGGCAAAATTAAAGGACGGGGGAATGAATTATTCCAGTCTTAATTATCAATTTTTTGGGGTCATATTCTTACTGTTTTTTCATGTCCAAAACTTTTAAGATGTCTATAATTCCATATAATGGTTAATAGCTTGTTTTCATTTAGAAAGAGAACAAATTAATTAGCAAATTTTGAGGTTTCTTTCTAATTTTGTTTTATTCTTCTCTCTCTTTCTTTCTTTCTTTCTTTCGTTCTTTCTTACCTTTTTGGGTTGGGGGTGCAAGGTGCGCAAGAGGCATCTTTTTCTTTGCATTTTTCTCATCTTTCTATGCGTTATGCTTTTGTAAGAGTATGTAATTTTTTTCATCTACATGTATATTTGCTTGAATTCATTTCAAATAAAAAGTTCTTCTAAATATAAGAAATTAAGAGATTCGTGAGCTTCCTTAACATGCTAGAGCCTTTTGCCTTTCACTTTATAAACAAATGGTTAAAGTAAATTAAAGGACAAAAAGAAATAAAAGGTATACACAAAAATAAAAGATATACACAAAAAGAAATAAAAGATATAAAGTAACCAAAATTTTAAGCTTCGTTAACCCATACTAGTTCAAGACCGTGTTTTCAAAAAATCCTATACCCCGTGCTCACAAACGATGTGCCTTTAATAACGATGGAACTGGTCATTACAGTTGACTTGACACTTTTCTTAAGAAAATATTTATTAAGAGTTTATTTTACCAAATTAGCCTTATTTATTATGCTTTGAAAATATAAATTTAAGTATATACACTTTGTATAGTCATTTAATAATAGGGGTAGTATTGAAAGAACATAATAAAATTCTGTTGATTCTATAAATGGGACAACTACATTGAAACAAATATTTTTAGCAAGAGGGCCAATTACAATGAAACGAAGAGAGTATATTCAATTGATTTTTAGTGCTTTTGTTGTATTTATTTGATTGATTGATTGGTAAGTAGTTTTATTTGCCTGATTTTCAATTTAGGGTTCCTTGATTGTTGTACCTTTACTAGGTTGTTTTACAATTACAACGACAACAATTTATTACATTGGACCTGAAATCTACATCTTGACCTACTTGTTTGCAAGAAGATTGATGCAGTTATGAAATTTCTTAATGTTCCTGGACTTTTTCCTCCCGCTGGCGACGGTGCTCTTCGTCCCATCGTACTCGGTGCTTCTCCTCTAGCTGGACACAATGGTTGCTACGGTGCTCAAAATGGTAATTATTGCTTTGTCGCTGGACCGAACTAATATTTCATTTTGTGAATGTAGTAGATATGTAAAAACATATTTCCTAAATGCCTCCTTTAAGTTTGTTGAGAACGGAGTTTCTTTTTGCTGCATATATTAGTTTTAAGATGAAGCTTCTTCTATCGTTTCTAATGAATGTTATTATTTTAGCTCTTTGCATTATTTAAAATTTTCCTAGTATCATCCCGTTTGTATGTACACTTGATTATAACAGTTATTTTGCTCCTGCGATGAGTGCACAGGTACCAAAAATGCATGTCTTGTTAATAGTACATACTTATTTGATGCTTATTCTCATAACTTCTTAAAATATGTGGTGATTAGCTATATTTTTTTATAAATCATCTTGTTTAATTGACAATATAATGGGTATATATAAATAATTATATGTCACACAACATAACAAGTGTTTAGATTTTAGGTAAGTTATTATTGATTATAGTTTTGAAAACTTTTTTCAATTGAGTCAATTGTTACATAAACTATGAAAATTATCCTAGAAATAGGAGAAATATTTAAAAATAGAATTAAGACTACACTTGCCTGGGTATGCTAATTAGAGTATTATTTTTAACTTGTATAATATCGCATGTTACTTTTAATTACAAAATAGGTCTAAATCATTAATTGTAGTGATTGCGCTTTAGAATACATTCAAAGCTAAGACAATGCCTTTTTAGAAAACATTCAAAGTTAAGACAATGTCTTTTTAAGTGAACGATTAGACAACATTAAAAAAATATAAAGTAACATCAAATTTAATTGCCTGTGACTTTCAGTCATAATTACGTCAACTGAATCATATATCAGCTTTTCTTTTTTTTAGTACTTGCAGTAACAGCAAATTTGAGAGCTAGCTCTTTTAAAAGGGCTCCAATAGTATATTTGACAATGGGTTCAACAACATTCTTCTTGAAATTGACTCTTAATTACTAGTCAATATGATTCAGGGGCAATAAAATTCAGGACTACCTTAAAGATCATATAAAGCAATAAAAGGCCGAAGCGTGACAACACAACTGTACGTTTCAGCGGCGATAAAAGCTCTGGTTAAAAGCAATTACAGGTATCTTACCAATTCAATTAATTTTTTTTCTAAAGAGAACCGGAATATGTCATTTTTTTAGTCGCACCAAATTAACCATATATTATTCTAATTGATAATAATAGACCCGAGTAATCGTCCTTCAATTCCAAGACGAAACAAAAAGAAAAATGAAAAAACACAAATTTTTAGTGCAATGTTTCATTGATCAGTAGTATAAATTGTGTAGAATGTGAAGTCAACTTATCAATATCGTATGATCGATGGTTGATAAATTGTGTGAAATGTGAATTCAACTACTCAATATTGTATTCATTCCTTAAAACAATCACTGTTGTAAATTAAATGAGCAATTTAATTTCCCTACTCTTATTACATGAGTTTTTTTTAAAAAACTAGGAGAGGAGATTACAACGTAAAGACAATAGGGGGTTGCTGAGATGATACAAAGAGAGTTTTTTTAAAAAAAGAAGAAGATTACAATGAAGAAATTAAACTAGATCGTCTGATCACCAAGAAGGTTAATATTCATGTAGCCAACCAACTAATTAACCACTAAGATTCCCCTACTCTTATTACACAAATGTTGATAAACTTTTTTTTCTTTTTATGTCCTAGCCTTGACCAAAGGTGAAGATATAGGAGAATGAGGAGAGTTCATAAAATCATCCAATCTTCTAAATGGTAAACTAATCTCCAATTTACTCCTCCAACATTCTAATTTCTTGATTCCTCCTTCATTATTATTCCCTTTGTGTTGAAGCACAAAATTCTTAATCCTTATTAAAGCAACCTTCATAGTTTCATCATCCATATTAGCAAAACAAACTCTAAACCAACCAGGCTCAGAACAATGAAAAGAACAATCTGGTGAAACATTAAGTGTAACATCATTAATAATCATTCTCCAAAGTTCAATTTCACTTTCAAATGTATTGTCCTTAAGTAGCTTTCTCAAATCCATCCAACAAAAAAGGCCAGCGTTACTCTTCAACGTGTTAATTCCCAATTATTCAAGTCACTTAGTGACCCCCCTGTGCCTTTTCGCTAGCCTTTCACGACTCTCAGCTATAATTTCTTGATAAACTCGTCCGATAGCATGTTCGTTATCAAGTATTGCGTTTGCGTCGAGACGAGCCCGAAACTCGACATTTTTTGGGCACATTTCGTTACAACATTGTTGTAAAAGTAAATAATCCCGACCCTTAATCCGGGAAATCCCAAATCCTTCGATAGACTATAAACAATGTGTATTAAATCGCGATCACATACGACATCTTCATCGATTATTACTTCGGAAATGCTAATGAAATTGGGCACATTGTAGACCGTGGCAGTGTTAATTTCGTCACATACGAGGTGGATGTTTTTCTTGTTGATGAACCTTATTGTGTCTTTTAATGTTTCTTTGTCTAAAATTGTGCCCAATGGATTTTATGGATTGTTTAGAAGCAAGGCTTTTATGATGATATTGGTTTCTTGAGATTTGTTGTATGCATCTTCTGTAACACCCCGTACCTTTCCAACCCTACTTGACGACATTTAATAATGTTTACGTAGGTGTCGAGAACTATAAGTATGTATTTGGTAATGTTAGTGATGAGTAAGAGTGGCAACGGAACCGGGCTCCCCGGTTCCTGTCCGGTTCTGATTCCGGTAGGCCTGATCCGGTAGGCTCGGTTGGTGACCGATCCCGGTACCTACCGGTACACGGACCGGTGTGGAAGGGGCCTTTTGATCCGGTTGACCGGTCCGGTTCCAGACCGGTTAACGGTAATATTTTAAAAAAATAAAAAATAAAAAATATTTTTTTAACCGTTGGGAGCCGTTGGTGGGCCCCCCAATGGCTAGTTCCAGCTCCCCCCCCCCCTAGCCTCCCCACCTCATATTTTCCTATAAATACCCACTCTTCCCCCTAATTTTCCCACAAATTCTCAAAAACTCTCTATTACTAATCACTCTCAAATACTCTCTATAATATTGTGTATTTTGTTAATTGAAGGGATTTTTTTTGAAGCAAGCTTCAATTGTCATCTCTCAATTCCGGCTTTTTGGTTATATAAGTCTGCTTTTACGCAGACGTTCGGTACATTCGTTCTAACTTTCATCTGTTTATTTGTTTAATTACTATTACTTTTTCATTATATTTACATTGTTTGTTTTTATATTTTTATATTTCTTTTTTTAATATTAAAATATGGATGCAGGTAAAAAAGGTAGTGGTAAGAAAACATTTATTAGTCAGGTTAAAAAAATTTGGGGTAAAAAAGATAAGGGTGCTAGTTGTAGTAGAGGCGGTGGTTGAGGTAGTTCTAAATCGTTGCCACCTAGATTTAGAATTAATAACGATGATTTTAATCAGTTTGATGATACTTCTTTTGAACGTCCTTGTGCTATTGATGTTGCATCCGGTAATGTAGTAGACCATGAGTCCTTAGATAGATGTTTTGATACTTATTTTGAAGATGTAGAGGAAGAGGAAGATGTAGAAGAACAAGAGTTAGAAGATACCCCTACCCCTACTAGTCCGGCTACGGAATTACCGGAACAAGATGAAGTAGGAAATTTACCTACGTTTACTAGAGTAGGAAAGAGCGGACGTCCTAAGAGATCACTAGTTTGGAAATTTATGATCCAAAATAAGGAGAAAACTACTGCAACTTGCAATAAATGTAAGAGAGTGATGAAACATTTGACTGGGGGATCGCATGGTGGGACAGGAATGCTAACTAGACATTTGAGAGGTTGTGTTCCTGAATATGTTCGTCTAGAAGCTATCGCTAAGGCTAAAAAAGATGGTAAATCCTTGCCCGATACTAACCAATCTGTCGGAGGTTCTAACATGGTCCAGAATATTTTAGATTATAGTAACCCGGCTGGCCCAAGCACATCACTCACATATAGTCAGGATAGGGATCGTGAAGAATTAGCTAAAATGATTGCGGTTTGTGGTTTGCCTTTTAATTTTGGTGAACATCCCGGTTTTATTCATTATATTCGAATGGTGTATAATCCTGATTTTCGTGTTTTTTCAAGAAATACAATTAAAGCTGATATTTTTAAATATCAACGTGAACATTGTCATTTTCTTCGTTGCTACTTTTATTATTTTGATGGTAAATTATCTATCACTTCTGATATGGGTGTAAGTCCTAACGGTAATGAATATTTTATTGTTACTACTCATTGGATTGATCATGACTGGAACATGCAAAAAAGAATTATAGGTTATAAATATGTTGAAGAGAGGAAAACTGGTAGTTATATTGCTTCTTTGGCATTAGAGATTTTACGTTATTTTGGTCTTTGTGATATGATAATGGGTGTCACATTAGATAATGCTTCTGCTAATTTAAAAGCTATTGAATTTTTAAAATCCAGACTTTGTCCAATTGATGATGATGTTTTTCATGTTAAGTGTAATGCACATATTTATAATTTAATAGTGATGGATGGTATTAATGTATTTTCTGATTTTTGTGTTAGAATTCAAGCTGCTTGTGCATGGGTTTTTAAAGCTAAAATAAGGTCTAGAATTATAGAATTTGAAAAAACTTGTGCTTTATTTGAAATGCCGTTTAGAAAAATTCCAAAAGAAGTGACTACTAGATGGAATTCTTTATTTGAAATGCTTATTGTTGCTATTGATTATCGCCAGCCTTTACAAATGCTTTATAATAAACATCAATCGCATCGGAGTTTTAAAATCACCGACGAGGATTGGAAAGAATGCGAAGAACTTATTAACTTTCTGAGAACTTTTTATAGTGCTACAAATATTATATCTGGTCAATATTATCCTACTATTTCTTCAGCTTTAGTAAATGTTTGTGTTATTTCATCTGAATTTGTTAAATATAAAGATCGTGAACATTTTAAACTTGCGGTTTCATATATGATTGAAAAATTTAAAAAATATTTTTTTCCTAGTCCTCAAATATTTTTGACTTCTACTTTGTTCAACCCAACGTACAAAGAACATGGTGTTAAAAAAATGATTGAAAAAATTTATAAAAATTTAGAAATTACAAGTGATGAAGTTCCATCTGTTGAATCGTGTAAATATAGTGTATTAACTAAAGCTAGACATTTGTATAACATTTATAGAGAGAAGCTACTAAATGATGAACCGTCTGAACCTCCATGTCGTAGGGCTAGATTTAATGATTTTGATGAAATTATGGATGAAGAACTTGGTCTTGATTCTTCTAACAATAATGATTTTGATCAATATATTAATCAGGCACGGGAAGATATTAGGGATGAAAATGGAGATCCTCAACTTTTAACTTGGTGGAAGAACCGGACAGAACAATTTCCATATCTTTCAAGGGTGGTTCGGGATGTGCTAGCTATGTAAGCATCTTCAGTAGCTTCGGAGCAAGCTTTCAGCGCAGGGAGATTTTTCATTGGAGACCATAGATATTCGTTAGCAAAAGATAGTTTGGAAATATCAGTGTTGTTCAGAGATTGGATCAACGCCGAACGAAGGAATGTTGGACTACCAAATTTATCGCATCAAGCTGAAGTAGAAATAGATGAAGCACTTGGAGATAATAGTGATGATGGCATGGAAGCAATGGATGAAGAAAACCAAATACCAATTCCGGATCATGTTTCCAAGGAATTGATAGATAAATTACGAAAAGCATACTTTCGAAATTATAGGTATTAGTATAATAATTGAGACTTAGTTAAAACAAAACCCTTCCTAGAAGGTGGCTGCGTAGATTAGGTGCTCTTCTAATATTTGTAATACATGTATGCTTCTTTATTGATTTGAATAAAATTATAGGCTATTCGCCTTCATTTTCTTTTTAAAGTTGTCTTTTATTTAAACTTTAAGAATTAAAAAAAATTAAAAAATTAAACTTTAACTTATAAATTTAAATTTAAACTTTCAAGTTTAAATTTAAATTTAAACTTTAAAATTGAAAATTTAAATTTGAACTTTAAAATTGAAAATTTAAATTTAAACTTGAAAGTTGAAAATTTACATTTTAACTTTAAAAGAAATCAAAATTTTCAAATGTGAAAATTTAAACGTAAACTTTAAATTTGAAAATTAAAGTTTTCAAAAAAATGTTTTAAAACTTAATAAAATTTGAAAACTAATTTAAATTCAAACAAAAAAACAATTATTAAATTATTTCTTTTTTAGTGATTTTGAATTTAAATTAAAAGTTTAAAAAAACAACAAAAAGAAAACCGGGTGGAACCGGAAACCGGACCGGTTCGGACAAAGGGGCCTTAACCGGGCAGCCCGGTCCGGTAGGCCCGGTTCCGGACCATATCCGATCACCGTCCACCGGTGACGGTCCGAAAAACACGGACCGACCAGTCCGGTTGGCCCGGTCCGGTCCGTTGCCACTCTTAGTGATGAGAAAATTGAAATTTGGCCTCGTGCATGTGGTTAGCCCTTCATAAGAGGTGTTTTGTGATTTTCGTGGCGCATTTGTGGGGTTTAAAATGAGGCTAAGAGGACCTCTAAAAAAAGGATATTAAGGTTAGGAAGTAAGTTAAAGAATAGGACTTGAAGTATCTAACCAAACCCGCGAAGAAAAGTCGAAAAACGAAATTTTTGGAAAATTTAAGGGAGGGGTGCATTAAGGACCATGCCAGGCCGCTCAGGGCTAAAATTATTAGCCCATAGGCAGCAAGCTGGCGCGCCCAAGGGCGTGCCAGGTTGGTTTTTCCATTTTTCGAAAGTTGGAAATTTTCTTAAGTCCCAAGGGTATCCGGAGACGTACCGAGCCAATTTTTGACACGTTTCTTCTACAACCATGAGTATATACATGAAATGAGTCAATTATTATATTGGTATGATAAAATTACTCGAGAACGAATTTGACATCAAAATGACGATTTTACCCTTTTGGTCCAAATAGGTCATACGTGGCTAGAATCACTTGTTTTTGGGATTGAGGCTACAGATATGAATAGTGTGAGTGGTACTATTGTTGTAACACGTATGAGATGATTTAAACACGAGAAATTATTGATTTTACTGGGTTAAGTAAATTGGGCCAAAAAAGGACCCAAAAATGAAAAGAACACATGGCCCAAAATGAGTCAAATGACCCATTCTTTCAAAGACCTTCTAGAAATACCAATCAATGCTAAAGAAGTGGATAAGGATGGAATTTAGGGCCTATATAAAGGTCATAAAATCTGATTTTATTGATTACAAAGTCTCATGCCTTTAGACAAATATCCAAGACATTTTCTCCAAACCCTAAAAGCTCAAAGACAACTTTTGGAGCAAGATCATCATTTCTCAAGCTTAGGTAAGTGATTATTCTTATGTATTAACATATTATATGCATGGGAGAGTATGTAAATCATGTTGGTTGTGCTTGGAAATGTTGGACATGGTACTTTGTATTTTTGTATAAGATTTGTGATCCATGGGATTCAAGCTTGAATTAGGATTCGTGCCTTTGATGAAAAAGCATGGTATGGATAAAATATGAGCATGTATGGTGTTATTTTGTTATTAACCTTTTTATTTTTCTATAAGTGTAAATTACGGGATTTTGGCCGATATGTGCTATGAGATGTAATAAGGTAATTTGATGGATTATTTGTGGTGTGGTGTGGATAAGAAAGTGTAAAGGAGAAGTGTTGTAGTGAAATGTATTGAATATCATGTATTGGTCAATGTTGGGAATATTGTGGGATTTTTGGAATAATAATTTCTTCAATGGTTTTCAAGGGGAAATGACATATTTAAAGGCAAACATGTAACTCATTGATGTTATATGTATTTGTAAAGTAGTTGGTGGTTAATGTTGGCTCCGTTATGTATTTGTGTTGTAGAGTGAAACATAAGGAAGGAGCGGGACTATTGTATGCGCATTTAAGATTGTGTATTGGTATTGAGAAAAGAAGGTATGTAAGGTTACTCTGTCCGTATCTTTCTGCGGCAAATAGTATTCACATTGACATTACATTTGTACCATCCCAAAATGTGCTAAGGTATTCTATATCCAGTTAGCAATGGTTATTATCACATATTTTCCTACTCATTGCTCAATTGGGAATTGTATGTCTCATAATCGTTGGTCAATGCTCCAAAAGCCTAAAAAAGGTTATGTTCCAAAGTGCCAATAGTGGTTATACACATACCTCTTGTTCATTGACTTGTGTCTCATGGTTTCAATAACGATATCTATTGTTAAGTCACATATTCTTCATTCATTAATCATGGTTGTTCATGAGTTGCATAATTATGGACATGCTTCAAAAGTCCCAATCATGTTGTGTTCTTGAGCTTCCAATAATGTTGTGGCTATATATATACGTTAATCTCTCATAACTGATTGTACCAATCTCTCATAAGTGGATGACGCAATCTCTCAAAAGTAAGAAATATAATAATTCATATCTGTGGTGGTCAATGATCAAGTATGGGTGGTAGCTTTGGGGGCAAAAAGCCTAGCTCAAGCCGATCCCGAGATTGTTGGATCAGGGGGTAGTCCTAGGGGCATAAGCCTAGCTCAGACCGATCATGACAGGGGGCAGCTCTAGGGGTAATAACCTAGGTCGAGCCGAACCTGATATGTTGGTATGGGTGGTAGCTCTAGAGGTATAAGCCTAGCTCGAGCCGATCCCAACATAACGATATATTATGTTAAGACCCACTGACTAGTTGGGGCCCGGGTACATTATGATATGAGCGATGAGGAATAAACCATAAAGAGAAGAACTTAATTTATGTAAGTTACATGGTTCCACATATGCAAATCGATGGGTTGTTCATATTGATTATCCTATTACATTTTGATTCTGTTGATGTATTTATGACAGTTTCAAATGGCCTTACATACTCAGTACATTCTCCGTACTGACCCCTCTTTGGGGATTTACCTTAATTGCTGCAGGTGCAGGTACTAGTAGACCTCCACCGTAGGTTGCAGGCCTTTTGCCGACTTTTGGTGAGCTCCAGTTGGTTCGGGGCTTTTTGAGTTGCTATGTACATATATTTTGGTATTGTATATGAGTATAGAGCGAGGTGTTGTCCTGACTCTAGGTTTGTCATAGATATGTATCTGTAGAGGCTTTTGTAGACTTATGTGGGAACAGAATGCAGGATATGTATGCTCATTTTGGTTTGATGGCCCCAACGGCCAAGGTTGATATATATATATATGGCATATGTTTCCATATCCATGACTTTCGCATAGTTGCATGAGGTATAATAAGGTCCATACAAGGAGATGCATAATCGGCTTCGGGTGCCAGTCCGGCCCGAATGAGATTTCGGGTCGTGACAAAAGTGGTATCAGAGCAGGTCGTTCTAAGGGTGTCTACAAAGCCGTGTCGGAGTAGAGTCTTACTTATCGATGTGTTGTGCACCACATTTATAAGTAGGAGTCTACGCGACATTTAGGATGTTGTTTGTTTTCTTCATTCCTAGATCGTACAGTAGAGCCAGTGTTGTAAGTTAGATTATGTCTGACCATGGTAATTGGTTTTCTTTGATATAGAAACTGCCGATGACAAGGAGAGATAAAGGCAAGGGTAAGCAGGTTGTTACGCTTACCGGAGAGGGATTGAGTCGACCACCACCTGACCAAGCTAGTCAAGGTGGAGCTGATACTGACTTTGTATCACGGGCTTCTTTCACTTTCCTAGCTCCGGAAGAGATGAGAAGAAGAGAAGTATCTTCAGAACTGCCCGTTGATACTACTGAGCAGGATTTGATGAGTGCAGTACAAATATTGACCTGTGTAGTTGCTGCACAAGCTCAAAGACAAGCTCTTGTGCAGCAGAAAGAGGGACAGAGGCAGAGGGAGAGGATGAAAGAATTGGAAGAAAGATCATCAAAAAAGGCTAAACCCATGGGACAAACTAGGGTATCCCAAGGAGGATTTGGGCCTAGGGTTTCTCACAAACCACTTAGGCCATCATTTCCCCATACCACAACAATTACTCCCCCTCGATTCCAAGGGTTTAGAAGCAACCAGTTTGGGCAAGGAGGTGAGATTCAGGGTTTACGAACAGTGGGGTATCAAGCAGAAGGGAGTATGAACCGCCCGAGGTTTTATCGTCGGTTATGCCAGCACTGTGGGAGGATTCATGCAGGTGAATGTCGATTCAGAAAGAATGTTTGCTATTATTGCGGTAAGCCAGGGCACGTGGCAAAAGGGTGTCCACAAAGGAACACAGGTGGCATGGCACGACCCACGGGACCAACCGTCGCATCGACATCATCTGTGCCTCCTCTAGGTAAAGGTACACAAGATGTTGGTCATGGCAGAGGTGCTAGAGGAGCATCTAGTTCTAGTGGCATTCAGGGCAGTACCTACGCCGTGACGGATCGACAGAAACTTGAGGCTTCTCCTGAGAACGCAACAGGTATATGATCTGTTTATTTTTACGTGATGTATTTCCATTGATTGATTTGGATTTTCCCCTATCATATGTGACTCCATTGATGGTTGAAGACAAATTTTGTAAAAAGGACACTAGAATTTTTAGTTAACCTATTTGGGGGAATCTACACCAAAAGGTGAATTTATTGTAGCTAGAAGAGTGCATCATGATTGTGTGGTAACCGTGTGTAGTCATGATACATTGGTTGATCTTATTGAATTGAAAATGGTAGATGTTGATATTCTAATGGGGATGGATTGGTTGGTTTCTTGTTATGCCACAGTGAATTGCCGGGCTAAGAAGGTATATTCCATTGTCCATAAGAACATGTTCCTGAGTGGAAGGAGAATGTGGGGGCACCAAGGAAACTTTTATTTTTCTATCTTAATTGATAGCCAAGGGTGTGTGTATGCCAGTGCTAGTCTGAGAGCGAGAGATTGATGTGAAACCACCAAGTCCTCAAGAGGTTTCAGTGGTCAGTCACTTTCTTGATATAATTCCTTATGAAGTTCCAGGCTTACTCCCGGAACGGGAAGTAGAGTTTACTATTGATGTGGTTCCAGGCCTTCCGCTTATTTCTTTTTCTTCGTATAACATGGTTTCAGTAAAGCTATGGCAATTAAATAGAGCAATTAAAAGATTTGGTGGACAGGAGATACATAAGACCAAATATGTCCTTTGGGGCGCATCCGTGTGAATATGGAAAACAAAAGTGAAATGGTACTTGAGAACGTATATTGACTATTGGCAACTGCACAAAGTAATGATCAAAAAAATATTCCCTCTTACGAATTGACGATTTGTTTGAGCAGTTACAGGGTGCCAAGTGTGTTGTCCTTGTTTTTATAAAAAGGATTGTATCCACTTTTTCTTCCACCAATTTCCCTAAAACAAGAGTGACTTGAGACCGGGTTATCACCAAGTCAGAGTTAGAAACAAAGATATACCCAAGGCAGTCTTCCGAACATGGTATGACTATTATGATTCTTAGTTGTGGTATTGGGCCCAGTAAATGTACCAACTGTTGTTATGGATTAAGAGAATAGGGTGATCAAATTATTCTTGGATGTATTGGTGACTGTGTTCACGGATGATATTCTGGCTTATTCAAGGCCACAAGAGGACCACGTTAATCATGTGCAGCAAGTGTTATAGAAGTTTTCTAAATGTAAATTTTGGATATATCTATAGCATTCTTGGGTTAAATTGTATAGGAAGAAGGCCTATAGGTCGGTACGCAAAAGAGAGAGACGAAGAAAAAACAAACAAAGAGAAGAGAGTTTACACACAAGATAAGTAAGTTTCAGTAGAGCGATGCATGCGAGCAAAGTTCCCAAGAGTTGAAAGATAAATTAACTTCTACACCAGTTTTAGTATTTCTCGAAGGCACAAAGGTTATGTAATGTATTGTGATGCTTCCGGGGTTGACCTCGGATGGGTGTTAATGCAGCATGATACGATAACAGCGTATGCCTCACGACAGTTGCGGCCATAGGAGAGAAACTCTATCACACATGACTTTGAGATAACAAGTTGTGGTAGTTATTTGAAAGATACGACACCACTACTTAGGGTTCATATTGATATATAAATATCGATCAACAGAGTTTGCATATATCTTAAAGTAAAGGGACTTAAATCTGAGGTAGGGAAGATGACTCAAGTTATTAAGAGATTAAGATAAGATACTGGGATCACATTCGGGAAGCGTAAATGCGGTGGTTGATGCGTTAAGCCGCAAAGCACTAGGAAGTACTAATGGTCGGTTCATGGGGACACAAGGTATAGTTGAGGGTATACATATTAATTAAACAGTTTGGTAGTGCATTTACTAGAGATTCTAGATCAAAGGGTTGTAGCGCAAAATGCGGTAAAGCCTTCATTCGTAGAAGTGAAGGAAAAGCAACATGCGAATCCTATTTTTAGTTTGGCGAAAGAGAACGTATCACAAGGTTCGATGAGATTTGACCTTATGTATGAGAGATTATTTCAATATCAAGGTAGATCAGGTATACCAAATATAGATAGACTAATGAAACGAATTATAACCAACGCACATCATTCACGGTATTCTAATTTATTCGGGAGAAACCAAAAGGTACCATGGTTTGGTAAGAAGGCATTGGTGAGGCGATAGAAAGAAGAAGAACATTAGAGAATTTTGTAATTCCTTGACCATATGCCATGTATACATTTTCCAGTTTAAAATAAGACATGGTTAACATGGATTTTATCGCAAGTTTGCCTTATACGCATAAGGATTGTCCCATACATTTTAGGAATTTGATTCCACAGAAGAGATAGCTGACAAGTTTACCTACATATTACACATGTTGCCTTTCAAGACCACTTGCATGGTTGCAGATTATGCGAGGTTGGTTATTAAAGAGGAAGTACAACTATACGGAGTTCTGAACTCTATTCCATGAGGAAGGAGGGCTCGATTTGCTACATATTTTCTTTGGAAGTTTCTCTTCAGAAAAGGTTGGGCACATAAGTGAGTTTGAGTATAGCTTTTCACCCTCAGAACGAACGGAACAACCAGAGTATACCATCCAAACACTTGAAGGTATAATACGATCCTGTACGAGAGACATAAAAGGTAGTTGGGATGATCAATCTACCCTCATTGAATGTGCGTATCATGATAGCTAATGGTTAAGTATCAAAATGGTATCTTATAAAGGTTGATGTAAAAGGAAGTTTAAATCATCTATTGGGTGATTTACACCGAGTGGAATTGCTTTATTTGGGGATAGATTTTGTTCACTACGCTATAGAGAAGGGTAAGATGATACTACAGTAGCTACAAGTTAAAACAAGTCATACGCTGAGATCCATTATGTCCAAGCTATGCGGGATGTCACCTATGAAGGGATATATATTGCCATTCTATATGGATATGTGGGAAGATGAAAAGAAAATAGTAATAGTTTTGGTAAAGGTACAGTGGAGAAATCGAATCACGTGGGGAGCCAAAGAAATAATGAAGTCAGAGTACCCGTGACTACTTCAAACGTGGGGAGAAATTTCAAGGTATGGAGTTGGGATATAACACGGAAGTATCCATGAATATTATGTGTATATGCGTATATCTGTTAAGATAGAGATGCATGGGATGTACATGAGACGATGTTACTAACATTCGAGGACGAATGTTTCTAAGGAGGGAAGAATGTAACACCCCGTATTTTCCCAACCCTACTTGACGACATTTAATAATGTTTACGTAGGTGTCGAGAACTATAAGTAAGTATTTGGTAATGTTAGTGATGAGAAAATTAAAATTTGGCCTCGTGCATGTGGTTAGCCCTTCATAAGAGGTATTTTGTGATTTTAGTGGCGCATTTGTGGGGTTTAAAATGAGGCTAAGAGGACCTCTAAACAAAGGATATTAAGGTTAGGAAGTAAGTTAAAGAATAGGACTTGAAGTATCTAACCAAACCCGCGAAAAAAAGTCGAAAAATGAAATTTTCGAAAAATTTAAGGGAGGGGCGCATTAAGGACCGTGCCAGGACGCTCTTGGATAAAATTTTTAGCCCAGAGGCAGCAAGCTGGCATGTCCAAGGGAGTTCCAGGCTGGTTTTTCCATTTTTCGAAAGTTGGAAATTTTCTTAAGTCCCAAGGGTATCCAGAGACGTACCGAGCCGATTTTTACCACGTTTCTTCTACAACCATGAGTATATAGATGAAATGAGTCAAGTATTATATTGGTATGATAAAATTACTCGAGAACGAATTTGGCGTCAAAATGACGATTTTACCCTTTTGGTCCAAATAGGTCATACGTGGCTAGAATCACTTGTTTTTGGGATTGAGGCTACAGATATGAATAGTGTGAGTGGGACTATTGTTGTAACACGTATGAGATGATTTAAACACGAGAAATTATTGATTATACTGGGTTAAGTAAATTGGGCCCAAAAAGGACCCAAAAATGAAAAGAACACATGGCCCAAAATGGGTCAAATGACCCATTCTTTCAAAGACCTTCTAGAAATACCAATCAATGCTAAAGAAGTGGATAAGGATGGAATTTAGGGCCTATATAAAGGTCATAAAATCTGATTTTATTGATTACAAAGTCTCATGCCTTTAGACAAATATCCAAGACATTTTCTCCAAACCCTAAAAGCTCAAAGACAACTTTTGGAGCAAGATCATCATTTCTCAAGCTTAGGTAAGTGATTATTCTTATGGATTAACATATTATATGAATGGGAGAGTATGTAAATCATGTTGGTTGTGCTTGGAAATGTTGGACATGGTACTTTGTGTTTTTGTATAAGATTTGTGATCCATGGGATTCAAGCTTGAATTAGGATTTGTGCCTTTGATGAAAAAGCATGGTATGGATAAAATATGAGCATGTATGGTGTTATTTTGTTATTAAACTTGTTATTTTTCTATAAGTTTAAATTATGGAATTTTGGCCGATATGTGCTATGAGATGTAATAAGGTAATTTGATGGATTATTTGTGGTGTGGTGTGGATAAGAAAGTGTAAAGGAGAAGTGTTGTGGTGAAATGTATTGAATATCATGTATTGTTCAATGTTGGGAATATTGTGTTATTTTTGGAATAATAATTTCTTCAATGGTTTTTCAAGGGGAAATGGCATGTTTAAAGGCAAACATGTAACTCATTGATGTTATATGTATTTGTAAAGTAGTTGGTGGTTAATGTTGGCTCCGTTATGTATTTGTGTTGTAGAGTGAAACATAAGGAAGGAGCGGGACTATTGTATGCGATTTAAGATTGTGTATTGGTATTGAGAATACAAGGTATGTAAGGTTACTCTGTCCGTATCTTTCTGCGGCAAATAGTATTCACATTGACATTACATTTGTACCATCCCGAAATGTGCTAAGGTATTCTATATCCGGTTAGCAATGGTTATTATCACATATTTTCCTACTCATTGCTCAATTGGGAATTGTATGTCTCATAATCGTTGGTCAATGCTCCAAAAGCCCAAAAAGGTTATGTTCCAAAGTGCCAATAGTGGTTATACACATACCTCTTGTTCATTGACTTGTGTTTCATGGTTTCAATAACGATATCTATTGTTAAGTCACATATTCTTCATTCATTAATCATGGTTGTTCATGAGTTGCATAATTATGGACATGCTTCAAAAGTCCCAATCATGTTGTGTTCTTGAGCTTCCAATAATGTTATGGCTATATATATACGTTAATCTCTCATAACTGATTGTACCAATCTCTCATAAGTGGATGACGCAATCTCTCAAAAGTAAGAAATATAATAATTCATATCTGTGGTGGTCAATGATCAAGTATGGGTGGTAGCTTTGGGGGCAAAAAGCCTAGCTCAAGCCGATCCCGAGATTGTTGGATCAGGGGGCAGTCCTAGGGGCATAAGCCTAGCTCGGACCGATCCTTACAGGGGGTAGCTCTAGGGGTAATAACCTAGCTCTAGCCGAACCTGATATGTTGGTATGGGTGGCAGCTCTAGAGGCATAAGCCTAGCTTGAGCCGATCCCAATATATATTTATTTATGGGTGACAACTCTAGAGGCAAAGTCCTAGCTCGAGCCGATCCCAACATAACGTTATGTTATGTTAAGACCCACTGATCAGTTGGGGCCCGGGTACGTTATGATATGAGAGATGAGGAATAAACCATAAAGAGAAGAACTTAATTTATGTAAGTTACATGGTTCCACATATGCAAATCGATGGGTTGTTCATATTGATTATCCTATTACATTTTGATTCTGTTGATGTATTTATGACAGTTTCAAATGGCCTTACATACTCAGTACATTCTCCGTACTGACCCCTCTTGGGGGATTTACCTTAATTGCTGCAGGTGCAGGTACTAGTAGACCTCCACCGTAGGTTGCAGGCCTTTTGCCGAATTTTGGTGAGCTCCAGTTGGTTCGGGGCTTTCTGAGTTGCTATGTACATATATTTTGGTATTGTATATGAGTATAGAGCGGGGTGTTGTCCCGACTCTAGGTTTGTTATAGCTATGTATCTGTAGAGGCTTTTGTAGACTTATGTGGGAACAGAATGTAAGATATGTATGCTCATTTTGGTTTGATGGCCCCAACGGCCAAGGTTGATATATATATATATATGGCATATGTTTCCATATCCATGACTTCCGCATAGTTGCATGAGGTATAATAAGGTCCATACGAGTGTTTCTACGCAAAGATTGATTCTCTCGGGCCATATCGGCTTCGGGTGCCAGTCCGGCCCGAATGGGATTTCGGGTCATGACATCTTCTAAGGCTTTTCTTGTGACCTTGAAATTATTAAAGCTTTCACAAATAACAGAAAAAAGTTGCACCCTAGTTCTTCACCTCAAATCTCTATTAAATCTGCAAATACAAATTTGAGAATATTTTAGTATACTTAAAATATTTTGTCCAAGAAAAACAACCTAAGGAGCTTTTTTTTTTTGAAATTGTTTTGTTCAATTTATTTGAGGATGTTTGACAGGATATGCGTTTAAAAGAAAAATCAAAAGACTTCTACATGAAAATTAAGTATGAAAATGATCTAGTATATGTAGTAGTATTTGTTCTAATATTCCTAGTTTCACATGTTTCTTCTGTTTCAATTTATGTGAACCTATTTCCTTTTTAATCGGTTTCAAATAGAATCACCCTTCCATAAATTTGAAAACAATATAATTTACACTTCTCGATTTTCTTTAATGAGAAATTTCTATACTCATATGAATGTTAATGCGTGTTTAAGAATTCAAGTACCAAAAATTTTAGTTGCTGTCTTAAACTTCACTAGCTCAATCAAATATATTTGCATAAATTGAAAAGAGATAGTAATTATAATAGCTATGGCTAATTCATAGTGTTTTTTTTTTTTTTTGGCTTGTTTGCGCTTTAATTTGGCCGTTCTAAAATCAGGGTTTGGGTGGATGAATTAGATAAAATGATGTTTAATCTTAGTTGCATAGACTCTTCAAAACAGTTGACACAGTCGTGTCGAATTCACCAAAACAAAATATTATATTTGGAGGATTTGGCATGCGTAGGAAGTTTAGCTACTTATAATTTGAGTATGAAAACAAGAATTCATGAATGATACAAAATAAATAATGAAATAAAGAAGAAAAGAAATAAACTCGAAATTCTGGCAAACCATGATAGTCTTGATAAATTGCAATTTCCTTGAATTCATCAGCACCTCCAGCTGTGCAAATGGAGGCTTTTTGATTGTTCACCACCCATCCTTGGATTAAATCAAAGCAAAGCTGCAACAATATCAACAAAAACATAAACCTAAGTTACTTGTGTTGCGGCTGGCATGATGTTTGACTGAGCACAAACTTTATAATTAAATTAAAACTGACTTTTGACATATACCAAAAAGTTTTTTCTGAAACTCGTGATTTTATTATTTTTTTTGAAAAAAAGGCAGTTCGGTGCACTAAAGTGTCTGCTATGCGCAATTGTATGTAACCTCATCTTACATTTTTGCAAGGGGTTGTTTCCACGGTTTAAACCCGTGACCTCATGGTCACGTGGCAACAATTTTACCAGTTACTTCAAGACTCCCCTTTTTAACTCGTGATTTTAAACATAACACAATACATATATGGCTATAACCAAGCCTGTTAACCGTGCCGGGCTGAGTCAACCCGGCTCCGGTTCGGTAATTTTTACTGGGCTCGGTCCGGGTCCGGTCCGGGCGTGACTCGTACTGGGCCCAATAGTAACAATCCCCCAAACGGCCCAACACCGGCCCATTTAATATTCCTGGGCCGGTCTTAATGGGCGGTTTACAGGGTCCCAACTAAAAATAAAATAAAATTTGAACTTTGATTGTTTTTTAATATACATTCAATAAATACTACTTAAAATACAACCTTAAAGAATATACATACGTATGTACATTCAATATATACTAATTTAAAGAATATACATACGTATGTACATTCAATAGGTACTACTTTAAAGAATATACATATGTATGTACATTCAATATATGCTACTTTAAAGAATATACATACATATATACATTCAATATATACTACTTTAAAGAATTTACATACATATATACATTCAATATATACTAATTTAAAGAATATACATACGTACGTACATTCAATATATACTACTTTAAAGAATATACATACGTATGTACATTCAATATATACTAATTTAAAGAATATACATACATATGTACATTCAATATATACTACTTTAAAGAATATACATATGTATGTACATTCAATATATACTAATTTAAAGAATATACATACGTATGTACATTCAATATATACTACTTTAAAGATTATACATATGTATGTACATTCAATATATGCTACTTTAAAGAATATACATACACATATACATTCAATATATACTACTTTAAAGAATTTACATACATATATACATTCAATATATACTAATTTAAAGAATATACATACGTATGTACATTCATTATATACTACTTTAAAGAATATACATACGTATGTACATTCAATATATACTACTTTAAAGAATATACATACGTATGTACATTCAATATATACTACTTTAAAGAATATACAAACATATGTACATTCAATATATACTAATTTAAAGAATATACATACGTATGTACATTCAATATATACTACTTTAAAGAATATACATACGTATGTACATTCAATAAATACTACTTTAAAGAATATACATATGTATGTACATTCAATGTATACTACTTTAAAGAATATACATATGTATGTACATTCAATATTTACTACTTTAAAGAATATAAATACATATATACATTCAATATTTACTACTTTAAAGAATATAAATACATATATACATTCAATATTTACTACTTTAAAGAATATACATATGTATGTACATTCAATATTTACTACTTTAAAGAATATACATACGTATGTACATTCAATATATACTACTTTAAAGAATATACATACGTATGTACATTCAATATATGCTACTTTAAAGAATATACATACATATATACATTCAATATATACTACTTTAAAGAATATACATACGTATGTACATTCAATATATACTACTTTAAAGAATATACATACGTATGTACATTCAGTATATACTACTTTAAAGAATATACATACGTATGTACATTCAGTATATACTACTTTAAAGAATATACATACGTATGTACATTCAATATATACTACTTTAAAGAATATACATACGTATGTACATTCAATATATACTACTTTAAAGAATATACATACGTATGTACATTCAATATATACTACTTTAAAGAATATGCATGCATATGTACATTCAATATATACTACTTTATAGAATATACATATGTATGTACATTCAATATATACTACTTTAAAGAATATGCATACATATGTACATTCAATATATACAACTTTAAAGAATTTACATACATATATACATTCAATATATACTAATTTAAAGAATATACATACGTATGTACATTCAACATATACTATTTTAAAGAATACATATGTACATTCAATATATGCTACTTTAAAAAATATACATACATATATACATTCAATATATACTATTTTATAGAATATACATTTAATATATTCAACAACATATGCTACTACTTAATAAAATGTACATACATACATACATGCATATATATATATAATTAAAAGAATATATATACAATATATTCATCAACATATACTAAAGTATTACTTAATATAATATACATGAAATATATTCAACAACATAAACTACTATTTAAAAGAATATACATTCAATATTCAACAACATATACTTCTTAAAAGAATAATACTTCAATATATTTAAGTATTGACATATACTATTTAAAAGTTAAACTTATATAGAATTTGTATATGTCAATACTTGTTTAAGTAATATTTGCTAATATTATTTTTCAATATATATTTTTTTAAGTTTGTATAAACTTTGATAATAATATATTAAAAGTATTGAATTCATACAAGATTTTCAATTTAAATTTTAAATGGAAAAAATATGTAAAGAGTAAATGAACCTAATATTTGATTGATTGCAAAATGTTTCAAAACTTACAAGTTACAAGGTTGCAATTACATTTCACTAATTTCGCAAAGTTAAATTGAAAAATGAAAATTCAATTGATTAATTATAAATTCTACAAATTTTTCATCATTTTTTCCAATTCACTCATGTTAACATTAACGGAAATTGGCTGTGGATTGTCAAAATCAATGGCACTAAAGCCATGCATTGGACTTGATTGTGCTGAATTCTCTTTTGAAGTCATTATTTCTTCAAGATCTTCTTCGTCTTCCGGCTCCACGAACATTCCTTGATTTCTTCGTTCTGCTCTAATCCAGTCTCTAAGGCAAACTAAAACATTCATGGAATTGCCTCCCAATGAGTGTCGGTTGTCTCCAATCTGCTGCCGTCCTTGACTAAAAGCGCTCTCTGATGCAACGGTTGACATTGGAACATTCAATAGATCTCTAGTTAATCTTGAAAGTACATGATATTGCCTTTCATTGTTCTTCCACCATTCCATCGTGTTGATTCTACCTCTAGGATCCTCTGTAGGCTGCATAAGATAATACTTAAGCTCTTCCCGACTTACGGTTCTTTGCGATGAAGGCTGCAATCTATTCCAAACAGATAGATCAGAAACACAATAAGCAGACATACTATGTGCCTGTCTTTTAGAAGATGATGGTTCCTCAGAAGGATGGGGAGCAGGGGTTGGTGTAATGTGTGACGGCAAAGCATTGTCAAGTAAATCAGCATAATGATTGTATAATGTGTTCATGTAATTATTCGCATCAGACATAGCCGTAAACAAAGAAGGTTCTTCATTAGCTTTTACTTCTAAAGCAGAATAACTAAGAGAAGTAAATTCGGACATAGTATTATATTTCATACATGGATTTATTACAGCACCAACTAAGTAAATAGGGGGAAGCGGAAAAAATATTTTTTAAATTTATCAATCATTGCATCAATAGCATATTTGTAACCTGATTTAGACTTATACTCGTTAAGCAATAAAGAAATATCGACTAAATAAGCTAAAATATTACAAACAGTATGATAATAAGCACCAGAAAATTCAACCGTAGCTAGATAAAATTTTTGCAAAAAATTAATAATATCATCAATTTTAGCCCAATCTGAATTTTGTAACATACTATCGGGAAAAACACTAGCAAATTGGTTAAAAGTCATAGTAATAGGAACTTTATAAATATTGCAAGTATTTAAGAAATCATACGTAGAATTCCATCTAACATCTATTTTTCAGGCATTAATCTCGGTCTAAGTCCATTTTCCTTACATTTTCTTTTAAATTCGGTAAGTCTAATTTTTCTATTATTTCCTTGAATAAAGCCAACTGCAAGTTTAACTTTTTCAATAGCAGACGCCAAAAAAGTAAGACCATCTTTTACAATTAAATTATATATATGGCAAGCACACTTAACATGAAGTATTTCGGGTAACGGTGGAGAAAGTTTAATTTTTAACAAGTCAATAGCAGTGTTGTTGTTAGATGCATTATCAAAAGATATACATAAAACTTTACTGTCCATACCATAATATCTTGCAACTTTTGTAATAGATTCAGAAATAAATTTTCCAGTGTGTCTACGGTCTTCATCATACAAAAATGCTAAAATACGTTTTTGCATAACAAAATTACTATCTACCCAATGAAAAGTAATTGTTAAATAATTATTTTTATTAATAGCACGACCAAGATCAGAAGTTAAAGCAACTCTACATGAAAGATTTTTTAATAATGCAGATAAATAGTAAACATATTGTGCATGGAGTCTAAAAATATCGGACCGACAAGTACTTCTAGGAATACCCTCAAATATAGGAATATAAATTGCCTGAATATAATGAATAAAAGCTTCAGAAGAAGCAAAAGAGAAAGGCAAACAACCCACAGCTATCATTTTTGCTATTTCTTCACGATCCTTCATTTTATTATAATCCTTAACTAATTTGCCGATTTTTGGGTTCAATCTAGTTTGTCTTGAGCCCCCAACTGTCCCACCACCAGTTACCTGAGCTAGCTCTATTGGGTGTTTATCCTTCAAATTTCTCGTCAACTGACCCGTACCTCCTTTATTACCCCCGGTCTTATGCTCGTATTTTAACTGACAAAGATCGCATTCAACCTAAGTAGTTCCTTCTATTCGAGTATAAAAATTCCACACAATGCTAGTTTTTTTACGAGATCTTACAGGGGGCCGGGGAGGAAGATTAACTGATTCAGATTGAACATTAACATTACCAGATTCGGGTGTAACATCAACATCATCATCATTTTCATCTACATCAACAGGGTCTAGTTCATTCTCTTCTTCTATACCATAATTTTCTTGGGCCTCTAAATAATTCATATCGTGAGCACCTACACCTATTTCATTCTCAAAAGGTTCGCTAATTGGTATCGAAGACACACGAGTATATCGAGTATTTGAACTACCTCTACCGGAACCAATTTGTTTCTTACTACCACTACCACTACCACTTCCGGGATAAAAATTTCTAACACTTTTACTGACTTTCCTTAATTTATCCATATTACAAGTTAAACTAACAATTATCAAAAAAACACAAAAACAATACAAATAAAAATTCAACTAATAATACACTAATTAAAAATTAAAAGTAAGAGATGAGACGATAATACCAAATTGCCGAAGTATCCGAAAGTTGATCAATTGAGTACTTTTGGAAACTCCCACTTGATATTTTTAATTGCAAAATAATAAAATATAATTGAGCACTTTGTGAGATAATTAGAAATTAGAATAATTGAGAGAGATTGAGATTGTAAGTTGTGGGAAAATAATTTTTGAAATGGGTATTTATAGGAAAAAATTTTAAAGTTAATTTTTTTTTTTTAAAAAAAGTTGAATTTTTGCACAATTGGCCGTTGGGCCAACGACTATATAGCCGTTTGGACTGCCAATGTTCCAATTGGCAGGTGGGCCGGACAGCCACAACCCACTTTTTTTTTTTTTAATTACCGGGCCGGGCCAGGTCGGTGCACCGGTGGGCCTGGTACAATTTTTTTACTGGGCCGGTCTACCGGTCCAAGGACTTTGTCCGGCCCAGCCCCCTAAAACCCCCCCTAGCCCCTACCTTACCGGGTCCGGGTCCGATCCGGTCCGGTCCGATCCGTACCTGGGCCGATCTAAACGGGCCAAAACTGGGCCGACCGGGCCCAATTGCCACCTTTAGCTATAACGGATCATTTGTTTGCTAATTAGGATATGAGTTATTTATGTAGTAAAATCAAACCTACATAAGTAGTAGTACACCATGTTTGGTAATATTTCAGTTGTTATATATGTATAAAATCCAGTACATAAAATATGGTGTTTGTTACTAGCTTATAATTCCGCATAAGAGGAGATTTAAATTATTTTATGTAGGATAGCAAATGGAATAACTAATATTTCCTCCGTTCCTTTTACTTGTCATTTTTTTAAGTTGCACACCCCTTAAGAAAAACATTAATTGGAAGGTAATTTGACTAAATTACCCTTATTTATTACTCATCTTTGTTTAATGCTTATCTTTTTTGCACTATATTAATATCTCTCCATATTTATTACCAAGGGTAAAAGTGAAAACAAACAACTAATTATGTCTTGGTTTTGTGAAATGACAAGTATTAAGGAATATCTATTTTTAGTAAGGAAGACAACTAATTAGGAACGGAGGGAGTAGTACATGAATAACTATACCCTGCATAACTAATACCTACATAACTACTAATTATATTACTAATACCTGCATAACTTTAATCATCAACCAAACGACCCCTACAATTGTTGGCTGATTTTCTGCAAGACCCATCTGAATAACCCCATCAGGATTTTGTGTAAGATGGAAAGGATCAATTTCATAGGCCTTCCATCCATCAAAATAAGCTGAGTTTTCACCATGCCCATCATTGGTTGCTACCTTAGAAAGCAGGTCATTTTGAATATTGCTTGAAATGAACCCCATCGATCTTCTCAATAATTAACAAGGAAATTATTTGCAGTTGTTCAAAGCTAGCTCTTTTGTTTAAGTGGTAAAGAAGTTTCCATGAAGTAAAGGACCTAACCATTCGAAAGGCTCTATCTCTTAAATAACTATTTTGAGTCGGGGATGGAGCGAATATTTGAAGTTTATGAGTTCAAAATTCTAGTTTTTTTAAAAGTTGTTTAGTTTTAAATCAATAATCAATGAATTTATTAAGACAAATACAAAATTTGAATCAAAGCTATTGAATTCTGCTAAACCCATAAATTATACTCTAGCTCCGCCCCTGTTTTGAAATATATATGATGGCCGGCTAATTACAACTATGTGTTAATAGCGCACTACTTATGGACTGGACAATGGCCCCCATCTTTCCCTAATCACCCTAGTTTTATTTCCTCCCTACCAAACACAAGTACATTAATTCACTCTTAAAGTGTATACATCATAGTATAATTATTAATTAAGTACTACTTTTTTAGGGATCGTATCTTCGTAGTTTTAACTAAATACAGAATTAGAAATCGAAAGGTAAAAAAAAAATTGTCCGCACACAATGTTTATACTAAGATAATATATGCATATGTTTGCATATAAATTTTTATTATTTAATTATAGTTAACTGATATATATTCTGATCTTACAATTAAAAAAATTGAATCATACTAAATTAGTATAGTTTAATATAAACAACATGTACGAGTAAATAATTACCAAAATAATATCCTATAAATATTCACTTTCCGACATAATAGTCCATACATCATAATCTACTACTCTCTGGTCTCTCTCCCTTCATGTTTAACTTGGCCCTCCTTAAAAAATAATAAATTAATAAAATGCTAATTTACTATAATCACTCTTAATTATTAAGTTATTTAAATGTGGAGAAATTGATAATACTTAATAATAAGGGTAAAATATGTTTTCAGGAATAGAAAAAACAGCTCATTGAGGAAAAAGAAGAATTGACAGTAGTATATTACTATCTTCATTTACTTTTACTTGTCCACTATATTAAAAATATATTATTCACTTTTGTTTGTCACTCCATTCGCTTTTACTTGTCCATTATGCTAAAAATATATTTTCATTTTTGCATTCAAGAGAAAAACATATATTTTTTTATGTTTTACCCTTAATATTAACGCTTATTCCCCACATCGTTTTTCAAGATCTAAGACTCTACACGTCAATTAATATAAATATTATGATAAAATAGTCATATTAGTTATTATTTCTTAAAAAGTGTATAACGTTCAAAATAAATAAATAAAAATGAACGGAGAAAGTATCTTCTGTATCACACACATTTGATATGTTTTGCTTAAAACACATAGTACTACTGTTGAATTGAGCCATATAACTTACCTAAGCGTTCAAGATCATGCTCATAAATATGAAAGGGAAACTCCACTAATAAGTCCTAACTCCTACCAACAGATGCGCGGTTGGAGCATTAATTGATTTTTTCATACTCAAGTCATATATATACACATTAAGACTTCGTTATAATGACATCGTTAATTTGAAAATTTTTGGATGTTATAGTGAGGTAGTGTTGTACATATATTGTGATTTCTGACGTTTAAATTTTATTTAGCTATTACATTTGGATATAATTGTTAAGAGAAATAATTTTACAAAGTATGTATAGCTATAAAGAATATCAACGTTGTTATAGGAAAAATGTTGTCATTGAGAAGTAAAATATAATATAAAAAATCAATACGGAGAAACAATTAGTAAATAGGGGCAGAGCCAGAATATTGTTGAAATGAGTGACCATCTCATCTAAAAGCTTAAGTTGTTAGAGAGAGCACACTTTTATTATTTAATTATATTTTCAAGATTTTTTTTTCATGGGTCAAGCACGTGAATTTTTTTTTAATAATGGGTGGCAGTGAAATTTGATCCCAGGACCTCTGCCTGCTGTGATACCACTTGTTGGGTTCGAAATTGGTAGGGCGTCATGCGGAAGCTAATAGTTTACAAACCATAGAGGCAATAATTCAGACGAAAAGAAAAACATACTAAAAACATATTATTGATAGGGTTTGACCAATTGACCTACATATGAAAACCTACTATTGAAAAAACATAAAAATCTATTGGGAGAAATCTCTCCCTAAACAAGACTCTTTGATGACTACATTATGGATGCTATTGTGTTTTGAATAAGAAGAGGGGTCTTCTATTTATAGAGTTTCAAAACCTTTCCTCCAAGAAAGAGGTTAGCCAAATATGAAAGAGTTTTATATTTTCCTTTTAGGAAAAGTAAAAGTAATTATGGTATTACTTTTATTTTTCTTTCAAGAAAAGTAAAACTTAAATTTGGTAAGAAAATCAAGGCAAGATCCCTAACAAATCTCCTATTTTTTGTCTTGATTTTCTTGACAAATTTTGATCCGTCTTCTTCACATGCATATTCTTCGTTCTTCACATAATCTTTATCACTGCTGCTTGGCATGTTTGAAAATGGAGCTTTTTTGGGTTAAAAATACGTGAGCCCTTTCGGGTTAAAAAATATTGGATCCCTTTGCAGAGCTAAAAGTGAGCTTTATTTTTAAATATGTAACAGCAGGATTGTTGAAAATATGATTTACAATTGTCTCCACATATAGTATTTTGGACTTATTTTTTTTAGATAAAAACCTTCACTATCGCTAAATTGGTTGTAACTTTGATCTTGACATGTTTTCAATATGAACCATTGGAACATTGAACCATAATGGGCTCACTTATTTTGTTCAAAGTTAATATCAGCTACGAATTCATGTTTTTGTTCAAAGTTAATATTTTTCTTAAAAGCTCATGAGTGTACAAATTGCTAAGTCAAATTCTCTATGTTTTTTGGACGGAGAAACTAAGGGTGACAACTGGGCCGGGTCAACCCGGTACCGGCCCATTTACCGATCGGATCGGATCGGACCGGACCCGATATGGGTAATGGGCCTGGCGGGTTTTTAGGGGGCTGGGCCGGACACGGTATTGAAACCGGTGGACCGTCCCAGTTAGAAAATCGAACGGGGTCCACCGGTGCACCGGCCCGACGGCCTGCAAAGGCTGTTTTGGTCCGTTGAGGCCCAACGGCCAAACAACCTTTTTATGCTTTAATTTAAAAAAAAAAAAAAAAATTCAAATTTTTTTTTTTCCTATAAATACATGTCATTTCAAAAAATATTTCCTACAATCTCAATTCTCATTCTCTTATTCTCTCTCAAATTTGCTAAAATTATCTCATAAAGTGTTCTATATATTTTATTATTTTGCAATTACAAATACTACGTTGAAGTTTCCAAAAGTACTCAATTGACCAACTTTCGAGTACTTCAAAAATTTGGTATTATCGTTCCATCTCTTACTTTTAATTTTTAATTAGTGTATTATTTGTTGAATATTTATTTGGATTTTTTTTGTGTTTTTTGAATAATTGTTAGTTTAATTGGTAATATGGATAAATTAAGGAAAGTCGGTAAAAATGTTAGAAATTTTTGTCCCGGAAGTGGTAGTGGTAGTGGTAGTAAGAAACAAATTGGTTCCAGTAGAGGTAGTTCAAATGCTCGATATACTCGTGTGCCTCCGGTACCAATTAGCGAACCATTTGAGAATGAAATACGTGTAGGTGCTCACGATATGAATTATTTTGAGGCTCAAGAAAATTATGGTATAGAAGAAGAGAATGAAGTAGACTCTGTTGATTTAGATGAAAATGATGATGATGATGTTGATGTTACACCCGAATCTGGTAATGTTCATGTTCAATCTGAATCAGTTAATCTTCCTCCCCGACCCCCTGTAAGATCTCGTAAAAAAACTAATGTTGTGTGGAATTTTTATACCCGAATAGAAGGAACCACTCAGGTTGAATGCGATCTTTGTCAGATAAAATACGAGCATAAGACCGGGGGTAATAAAGGAGGTACGGGTCAGTTGTCGAGACATTTGAAGGAGAAACACCCAATAGAGCTAGCTCAGGTAACTAGTGGTGAGACAGTTGGGGGCCCAAGTCAAACTAGATTGAACCCAAAAACCGGTCTATTAGTTAAGAATTATAATAAAATGAAGGATCGTGAAGAAATAGCCAAAATGATAGTTGTGGGTTGTTTGCCTTTCTCTTTTGCTTCTTCTGATGCTTTTATTCATTATATTCAGGCAATTTATAATCCTATGTTTGAGGGTATTCCTAGAAGTACTTGTCGGTCCGATATTTTTAGACTCCATGCACAATATGTTTACTATTTATCTGCATTATTAAAAAATCTTTCATATAGAGTTGCTTTAACTTCTGATCTTGGTCGTGCTATTAATAAAAATGATTATTTAACAATTACTTGTCATTGGGTAGATAGTAATTTTGTTATGCAAAAACGTATTTTAGCATTTTTGTATGATGAAGACCGTAGACACACTGGAAAATTTATTTCTGAATCTATTACAAAAGTTGCAAGATATTATGGTATTGACCGCAAAGTTTTATGTATATCTTTTGATAATGCATCTAACAACAACGCTGCTATTGAGTTGTTAAAAACTGAACTTTCTCCACCGTTACCCGAAATATTTCATGTTAAGTGTGCTTGCCATATATATAATTTAATTGTAAAGGATGGTCTTTCTTTTTTTGAGCCTGCTATTGAAAAAGTTAGACTTGCAGTTGGCTTTATTCAAGGAAATAATAGAAAAATTAGACTTACTGAATTTAAAAGAAAATGTTAGGAAAATGGACTTAGACCGAGATTAATGCCTGAAGAAATAGATATTAGATGGAATTCTACGTATGATTTCTTAAATACTTGCAATATTTATAAAGTTCCTATTACTATGACTTTTAACCAATTTGCTAGTGATTTTCCCGATTGTATGTTACAAAATTCAGACTGGGCTGAAATTGATAATATTGTTAATTTTTTGCAAAAATTTTATCTAGCTACGGTTGAATTTTCTGGAGCTTATTATCCTACTGTTTGTAATATTTTAGCTTATTTAGCCGACATTTCTTTATTGCTTAACGAGTATAAGTCTAAACTAGGTTACAAATATGCTATTGAGGCAATGATTGATAAATTTAAAAAATATTTTTTTCCGCTTCCCCCTATTTTCTTAGTTGGTGCTATAATAAATCCATGTATGAAATATAATACTATGTCCGAATTTACTTCTCTTATTTATTCTGCTTTAGGAGTAAAAACTAATGAAGAACCTTCTTTGTTTACGGCTATGTCTGATGCGAATAGTTACATGGACACATTATACAATCATTATGCTGATTTACTTGACAATGCTTTACCGTCACACATTACACCGACCCCCGCTCCCCATCCTTCTGAGGAACCATCATCTTCTAAAAGACAGGCACATAATATGTCTGCTTATTGTGTTTCTGATCTATTTGTTTGGAATAGATTGTAGCCTTCATCGCATAGAACCGTAAGTCGGGAAGAGCTTAAGTATTATCTTATGCAGCCTACAGAGGATCCTAGAGGTAGAATCAACACACTGGAATGGTGGAAGAATAATGAAAGACAATATCCTGTACTTTCAATGTTAGCTAGAGATATATTGAATGTTCCAATGTCAACCGTTGCATCAGAGAGCGCTTTTAGTCAAGGACGACAGCAGATTGGAGACAACCGACACACATTGGGAGGCAATGCCATGAATGTTTTAGTTTGCCTTAGAGACTGGATTAGAGCAGAACGAAGAAATCAAGGAATGTTCGAGGAGCCGGAAGACGAAGAAGATCTTGAAGAAATAATGACTTCAAGAGAGAATTCAGCACAATCAAGTCCAATGCATGGCTTTAGTGCCATTGATTTTGACAATCCACAGCCAATTCCCATTAATGTGAACAGGCGTGAATTGGAAAAAATGATGAAAAATTTGTAGAATTTACAATTAATCAATTGAATTTTCATTTTTTCAATTTAACTTTGTGAAATTAGTGAAATGTAATTGCAACCTTGTAACTTGTAAGTTTTCAAACATTTTGCAATCAATCAAATATTAAATTCATTTACTCTTTATATATTTTTTCCATTTAAAATTTAAATTAATATCTTGTATGAATTCAATACTATTAATATAATAGTATAAAAGTATATGTTGTTGAATATTGTATATATGTATGTATATTCTTTAAAATAGTATATATTGAATGTACATACATATGTATGTTCTTTAAAGTAGTATATATTGAATGTATATATGTATGTATATTCTTTAAAATAGTATATATATGTATGTATATTCTTTAAAATAGTATATATATATGTATGTATATTCTTTAAAATAGTATATATATGTATTTATATTCTTTAAAATAGTTTATATTGAATGTATATTCTTTAAAGTAGTATATATTGAATGTACATACATATGTATGTTTTTTAAAGTAGTATATATTGAATGTATATATGTATGTATATTCTTTAAAATAGTATATATATGTATGTATATTCTTTAAAATAGTATATATATGTATGTATATTCTTTAAAGTAGTATATATTGAATGTACATACATATGTATGTTCTTTAAAATAGTATATATTGAATGTATATATGTATGTATATTCTTTAAAATAGTATATATATGTATGTATATTCTTTAAAATAGTATATATATGTATGTATATTCTTTAAAATAGTATATATATGTATTTATATTCTTTAAAATAGTTTATATTGAATGTATATTCTTTAAAGTAGTATATATTGAATGTACATACATATGTATATTTTTTAAAGTAGTATATATTGAATGTATATATGTATGTATATTCTTTAAAATAGTATATATTGAATGTATATATGTATGTATATTCTTTAAAATAGTATATATATGTATGTATATTCTTTAAAGTAGTATATATTGAATGTACATACATATGTATGTTCTTTAAAATAGTATATATTGAATGTATATATGTATGTATATTCTTTAAAATAGTATATATATGTATGTATATTCTTTAAAATAGTATATATTGAATGTACATACATATGTATGTTCTTTAAAGTAGTATATATTGAATGTATATATGTATGTATATTCTTTAAAGTAGTATATATTGAATGTACATATATATGTATGTTCTTTAAAGTCGTATTCTAAGTAGTATTATATTAAAAAACAATCAAAGTTCAAAATTTTTTTTTAGTCGGGACCCGGCCTGGCCCGGCCCATGTAAAATGCACTAATGGGCCGGTGCTGGACTATTTGGGCTTTAATTACTGTTGGGCCCGGCCCAGTTAAAGTGAAGACCGGACCAGGCCCAGGCCCGATAAAAATACCGAACCGGAGCCGGGTTGACCCGGCCCGGCCCGGTTGACACCCTTAGGAGAAACAATTTCCTATATAAGGAAAGAATTTGGTATCTTAGGCATTATTGGAGTACATTTGTGGTGCATAATTTTCTTTCTTATTTGGGGCATGCACAGAATATTGTGGATTGAGTTCAAAATTCTAAAAAATATTTAAGTTATTTGGTTTTAAATCAATAATTATGCATAATCAATAAATTTTTTAAGATGAATATAAAGTTCGAATTTTGTTGAACCCTTAAATCATAGTCTAGCTCCCCCTGTTGAAATATATATGATGGGTGGCTAATTTCAACTATGTGTTAATAGCGCACTACTTATGGACTGTGTTAATAGCGCACTATTTATGGGCTGGACAATGGCCCCCATCTTTCCCTAATCTCCCTAGTTTAATTTCCTCCCTACCAAACACAAGTACATTAATCACTCTTTAAGTGTATACATCATAGTATAATTATTAGTACTTTCTTTGGAATCATGTCTTCATTGTTTTAACTAAATTTAGAATTAGAAATAGATAGATAAAAATTTATTTGCACATAGTGTTTATATCAAGTTAATAGATGCACCTATTTGCATATAGAAATTGTTATCATTTAAATATAATTAATTAATATAGATTCTGATCTTATTAAAAATTTTAATCATGGTAAATTAATGTAATATTGTATAAACAACACGTGATTTACTAAAATAGATATCCCATCGATTTTCACTTTCCGACATAATAGTCTATATTATATGCATCATAATCTACTACTCTCTTATCAACATGGGTTGTGATATAGTGGTGGGACTGTTCCATCCTTAATCCGATGTTTCGGGTTTGTGACGTGGATATGGAGAAAATTCTGATGGGTGCGTGTCACGACCCGATTTTTCGAGTCATGATGGCGCCTACCGTAACCCACCGATAGGCAAGCCAAACCCTAGCCCGGAGCGACAAGCGACGGGCTAACGGACGGAATCTCATAAAATAGAGAAGAAGTGGAAGTAACCACATTTATAAACATGCTATAACGCTAAAGACAGAATTAGAATGAATGTCAAGAACCCCTCCCAAGACCTGGTGGGGTCAGTACAGGAGCCACTACTAAATACCCAAAATACAAGACAGAAACCAAATATGTATAACAAGTACAATAGTCTTGAGAGCAAAAGACTATACAGTAGAAGATGGAGTAGGATCTGCCTCGGACATCAGTAAGCTCACCCTGCTCCGGAGTCAATGCTGAGAGAAGAGTCACGTCAATACCGTCGACTAGTGCCTGGATCTGCATCGGGGAAAAAGATGCAGAAGTGCAGTATGAGTACCGGGGCAACGGGTACTCAGTAGGCATCATCGGCCGACTGAGCTCAAAGTAATATAAGCAAGCTAAAATGCGAGGGTGCATGCTAAGTCCGGGGTATAAGTAACAAATACATAAGTAACTGCCGAGGCGTGTAGATATAAATAAATAAATGTGATACCGAATAATTGAGTAAATAAATACGTATGTAAACACACAAGTCAAACATAACCTATCTGGGCCCCCATAAACCCGATAGGCACACAGAAGAAAACAATAACCCAGCCTGGCCCCCATAAACCGGCGGGACACACAAAAATAGTAAATGCATAGTCACTAGTGTCTCAAAGCTGTATCAGTATCCAGTAACCACAATAACCAACAAGAGTGCACCGGGCTTGAACCGACACCAATGGATAATAACAAGAGGCCAGACGCCGGATTCGAACCGGAAGTAGTGGGTAATAACAAGAGGCCACATATATATCATATCTGCCGGACTCGAATCGGAACTCATAGAACAACAGTATCATAATCACGGTACCCAGTACCAAGACTCTCCAATCATATCATAACCAGATGCCGGACTCAAACCGAAACTCATAATAATCAGTGGCCGGACTCTAACCGGAACTCATAGTGTACCACAATCCGGGGTCGGACTCGAACCGGAACACCCAATGGTCAATAACCAAAATCATCATACCTGAATCAGTAGCCGGACTCGAACCGGAACTCATTATAGCCAGTAACCAGAACAGAATCAAAGGTCATATCATATCAAATAAACGGGGAACGCCCTAGTGCCAAGTCAATACTATTATATAGGTACAGAAGCTAACTCTACAACATGCTACAAGTCAATCTCGGGGTCCTTCTAGGTCAAATATCTACTATAAGCAATATGTATATACAAGTCTGGGTATACATTATAAGTCATGGAAAGGTAGGTCAGCGTTCTAAGTCAAACTAGCCGACCCCGATCAAATACGGTGCTATCAGGGACGAACAAAGCTAAACAGGCCAACCGGGTATAATCGGGGTGACTCAATCCCGTCACAACCCTAATATTCATATGCCTTATCTAAACCCAAAGATGCCAAAGTTCCGACAAGTCGACAAAAAAAAGGGTAACGGGGCCCGCTACCGGGTCCCGAAAACCAGGTCTGGTTATACTTGTCCAAGTCTGAGCTAAGTCTGTCTAAGCCTGGACTAAGTCTGTCTAAGCCTGGACCAAGGTCCAACAATAACATTCCCAGACTAGCAACAACAAAAACAATACTATCCGACCCCAAATAGGTCATCTGTGGTGTACCACGAGGATAACGGGCCTGGAATATATCCGAATAGCCCTATCCGGCCTAGAAGGCCTAAATCACAGCAAACCACCACCACCAATTCTATAATACCAGCCCACAATACCAGCACAATAGTATACATATATCACACATAAGCCCAGTCTTAAGTGCAAAGGAAGGTAAACCTAGCCTACCTGGACGCCTGCCGCGAACCTGCCAAGAAAATCAGCTAAATAGGAGCCTTTCCCTTTCGAGAGGCCTCTGACTGCTGCCACACTACCAAAATAATAAACTACATGTCAAAATATGACTATTGATACCCATATTTCATTAGTTTAGAAAATGCCCGAAAATCCCACGTGGGGCCCGCTTGCGGAATTGCAAAAAAACGAAACCGTCACAGCGTCCCAAATCACTCCGTGACCAATAGTCATAACTAACACTCCTTAATTTGAGCTCAAAATATAGCTCACACATCAATACCAATCCCAACAGTATCACCGTGTAAATAAAAATTACTGTAAAAATAAGAAATCGTATCGTAGAAATGACGAGAGTGAGTCCACGAACTCAAATATATAATCCCCTAAGCTCAAACCTCAATGGATTAGATCAATATTGAGCTTATATGATAAGAAATGGGGAGGGAATAAGATAAAATTAGTGAAGTAAAGATCATGTTATACATTATGGACATTTCGTCCAAATGTATAGACATATATATATAGTGCCCATGTACTGGCTGCACGTCCACAGTACATGTCAAATTGAAGGCTTCACATAGTGGAGTCACTATGGTGTGCGCCTCTCCACTTTCCACGTGGTGGTGGAGGTGGCACATCAGTGCAATTTTATCCCCCTATATATATATTCGGGTATTGTATAGGTTCGTGGTAAAATAAATATAACTTTTTGAATATACCATAATTAATAGAAAATTATTTCTAACAAAACCTCTATAAAATAATAATATTATTTTAATATATTTAAATTCACTATCTCCGCTTAAATTATTAATAGGTTACAAAACTATTATAAAATAGTATAGATATATCATAACTAAAGAATTGTATAAATTTCAAAAACATTTTCGAAAGGTCATTAACTATGTCATTTTATCAAATTCTAATTTAATTTAATATTTTACAACGTGCTCGGTCTAAATAATATTCTCAAACGAACTGTCCGGGAATCGAACTGTCAGTCCCAGCAAGTCATAAATAACTTGGGACAGTTATAGAAAAGCTCTAAACGCTGAGAACACACGAAAATGAGGGAAATAACCGGGAAGGTCATTACAGTGCGCCACCCCAGAATGGGCAATGCAGTACGTAATCCGGATTTCGAGGTTCCAATGCGGGTAGAAGAATTGTTGTACGTAATAAAATATATTTTTACTTATTACTTTTAGCTTATCAAGAGAAAAACGTTTTTTTATATTTACCCTCAATATTAATTACTTAATATTCCTCAAATAATAAATTAGAATACCCAATATCTCAACTAGCTGCTATTATTCAAAAACTTACGTACTGGCTGAAGGACTGTTCTCAGCTTCTTGACATAAATCATCTAATCATTTTTCAAAATCTAAGATTATACATTAATTAATGTGAGTATTGTGATAAGATACTCATATTAATCATTATTTCTTAAGAGTCTTGCAAAGTCAAAAATAAATAAATACAAGTAAACCTAGGAAGTATCTTCTGAATCACACATACATCAGATATGTTTTGCTTAAAAGATATACTAATACTACCATTGAATTGAATTTAAGCCATATAATTTACCTACGCGTTGAAGATCATGCTCATAAATATGAAAGGGAAACTCCACTAATATATGTCCATTGCCAATCCCTCTCTAGTCCTAACAACAGATGCGCAGTCGGAGCATTAATTGATTTTTACGTACTTAAGTCATATACATGTCAAACCTCGTTATAATAATATAATGTCATCGTTAATTTAAAATTTTTATGGATATTATAGCAAGGTTGTGTTATATATGTATATTGATATTTGGCATTTAAATCTTATTTAGTTGTTATATTTAAATATAATTGCTATAGAATGATAATTTTGTAAAGTGTGTATTGTTGTTTCCTTCACCCAAAAAAATTAGAATATCGATAAAAATGGTAGTTCTAAGCCCACAGTTAAACTGTGTTTCCTTAAAGAATATAATCTCCTCACAATTGCCTTCCTCAAAGAATATAATCTCCTCACAATTGCCCAAGGTTTGGATTAATTCCTCCTATGATAGAATAGAACACTATTGAGCAATACCGGTAATGGAATTTGCTGAACTTCGTCGAACTCAACTAATGGAGTAAATCACTCTTACTTTTAATTTCTCTTGTAGAGAAGAAAGTTTTTGACTTGTGAAAATAATATATTTCGTATCTTCTTCATCTGAGGAAAACATAGGTATTTATAGCCTAAGAGGTAAAGCTTCAGAAAGGAAGCAATGGTTGAAGAAAAGACACAACTTTTCGGAACGTCACGTCACCTGTGCCGCGTCACATGCGGCCGCAGGTGACAATTCGACACAAACCAGTGAGTTTTGTCTCACCTGTGAAGCTCACTTGCATCCGCAGGTGACGACCTGCGCCCGTAGGTCGTCTTCTTCGTACTGAAACAGTAAGTTGCTTGCCTCAAAGGGTCGCGTTCCTTTGAGGTGCGTTGTGACATGCGTCTGCATTCGTTCATGTGCGTCCGCATATGGAGAAATGATTTCCAATCAGATTTTTGGATTAAACTATCAATAATTCTTAAGTTTCAAATGAATTTTGTCCAAAAGATTGTCTCTCGATCGATCATTTGCCAAATCCAAATCAGAAGTCGAAGCCGAAGCCGAGCTAGAGACGATGACGCCGGCGCGAGGCTTGTCTTGTTCTTGCCTCACTATCCACATGAAGGAGTGTATTCCAAGATATACACAAGAAATTCTCTTTCTCCCACCAATGTGGGCGAACTTCACTTCCTTAAAGTGAAGATACACCTTCACTTATCCCTTCATCTTTTTCTCCCTCCATTTTCCATTCACTTTTCATCACCAAAACCCAAAAATCCCCCACATGAATGGGGAATGTTTATTTTATATATGAAAAACTATGTGATCTATAAATAAGGATCAATTGCATCTGGGTGTTGCGACCCAGCTATACGCATAAGTGCACGTGATCGTTCAAGTAATATAATGGCTCCTTTAAAAGAGCCGGATATCGAACCCAAGGGACTTTCGTCAATAGAAGTCAATTTTAGACGTCAAACAATAATTAAAAACTAGTGTTGCGAAAAGGACAAGGGATTTGTTACTAAAAATTAAATGATTGCGGAATATAAAATACTATTTTTGCTACCGTAACTTCAGTTTTCGTAAATATGATATAAAAGTCAATAAAAAGTAAATTACCAGGGCCAAGGCACTTAGAACATCATCTCTAGAACATGAATATTACTGGTTTAAGCAATTTGAGTCATTTATCTTGGTTATTGATCACGAGGTTAATATTATGATTATATTCGTCTCCAAACTATAACCTTCTATTAGAAATTGGGAACCTAACTACATCATTGAGCGGGGATAGATTTAACCAACTCTAACGCCATTAAGCTGTCTTCACATATTTGAACAAGCGCGGCAAATTAGGTACCTCTCGGTCCTAACCGCATATCAATCTCTTGGAATCTCTTCCTCGAGTAAAGATCGTGCTCCTTATATTCCCCATTCTATCTCTCTGTTTCTCTCTCGAGCTCACCTCAAGACAAGTGATTTATTCCAATGGTGATCAAGTATTAAAATAGTATAGATAAGAATAACCATAAATTGATAAACTTCAGCAAAACCAATAATATTCAACTCACGAGATTCATGTTCATAGCCTTAACCCCAAGAATGAAGAATTTTAGCCACTCATACTTTGAATTAACATCCTACTTTGATAAAAATTTATAACAATAAATAAAAGACGAAAAGAAGAATTAACCCTAAATTGGATGCCCAAATCACCAAAAAGTAGTCCAACAACGATGAAATATTGATACAATGACCCAAAAGCCCTATTTATAGACTAGAATGCAGAGTCAAAAAAAATTGCCAAAAAGCGGCCCGGAACGCTACCTAACGCGCCAGACACTTAGCCAAATTTTTGCCTTCGAAAATTTGGGCAATAGCGGCCCAGCACGCTGTAACACCCCGTACATTTTTGAACCTATTTGATTACCCTAACATTTATGGAATTATTTAAACTTGGGATAGTTGGTGTATTACACACTAACTTTGTTGGGCTAAATTAATATTGTGCTAATGGGCTCAATTGAGGCCCAAAGTTTAAGTAAATAAGACATGGCCCAAAAGAGAAATGATCCATTCCAATTTGACCAAGTAAAACACACCATTTTTGGTCAAAAAGTGGGGCTAAGGATAGACTTGAAAGGAGAGTATTTAAGGCTAAAATTCAGCCTAAATTCAACATAATTCACTTGCCAAAAAATCAGATTTTTATTACATATTTCTCTCCTCTCAAAACCCTAGCCACCCTAAGCTTCCTTAAGGATTTTTGGACAAGATCTTCCACTTGCAAGCCTTGGTAAGTGTTTACCCTTGAATATTAATGTAATACATGCATGATATATGGTGGGAAACATGTTGGTTATGTTTAAAAAACATAGGTCAGTCCACTTTTTAAGTGGCAGTCCACCGGTGATTTCGGTTAAGAATTTGCCTCCTATGTGGTTTACACTTGAAAAGGGACTTAAGGTATTGAAGGAATTGAATTATATGGATGAAATTTCAGTATATTAATGTGTGTTTATTTCCCTAATTTGTTCCCCTTGTGTATGGATTGATGGAAATGTTTATACGTGTTTGTATATGGAACGTTTGGCGTAGTGAAAAGAGAATACTTTCTTGTTATGTTAAAGTGAAATCTGAAACTGTGTGGACTATTTTTGGTATGTTTTTATGAAATGTATTTATGTGACTTGATGGAATAATTATGTGGAGTTACATTGAGGTAAAATTGTGAAGTATGAACTCGATATGAAATCCTATCGATTTGTGACGTCTATGTTGATGTGCGGACTGTTTTGGTATTGTTGGTGTTGTGAGGTAGTAAATTATATTGTAGAAGGGTGGAATGAAGTTATATGCCATTAGGAAGGAAGGTGGAATTATGTACCATGTGTTTGGAATGTTGGACGGGTTTTACTTCCCGTTAAGTAACTAATTGCCGTCTTGTGAACTTGTAGTGTAATTAGTTGTTAATGTTAGCTCCATTATGTACTTGTATTGTAGAGTAATACATAAGGAAGGAGCTGAAACATTGTTTTATTCACGTGGTGAGGAAATAAGGTATGTAAGGTTACTCTTTTTCGTATCTTTTGGTCGCACCTATTGTTCTCATTGTTACCGAACTTGTTTCCACTCCAAAAATGTTCTAAAGTATCTCATTCAGGTTTGTTATAAATTGTTATTCATGTGCCTCTTATTCATTGATTATTGTTCCAAAGTTCCAACAATGTTATAACCACCAATGTATCAATCTCATAACAAAAGAATTAAAGTGATGCATATTTGCTTGAGTACGGGTGGTAGCTCAATGGGGCGAAAGCCAAGCTCGAGATGATACTGAATGATTATTGGAAACAGGGGGCAGCTCAAAGGGGCATAAGCCTAGCTAGAGATGAACCTGTTTTATTGATTTATGGGAGGCATCTCAAAGGGGCATAAGCCTAGCTAGAGACGATCCCAATGTTATTTACCACTGATCAGTTGGTCCAGGGCATTATATGATTGATGATTGATATTGATATGAACGTAAAAAGAAAGTAATGAAGGCAATGTACATGTTTCCACATATACAGTACGGTGGTTTACCAATATTGTCCATTTACTTGTATTTGATTTCATTGAAATTCTTATGTTTCATGCAGTTATTTATGGCCTTACATACTCAGTACATTCTTTCGTTCTAACGTCCCTTGGGGGACTTACCTTACTTGTTACAGGCACAGGAGTTAGTAGACCTTCTTAGTAGGATACGGCTCATCAGCGGACTGTTGGTGAGCTCCAGTTGACTCGGGGCTTTTCGAGTCATTTGTACGCACTTGTTTTAGTATTGTATAATAGTTGTATAATGAGGGGACTTGTACCGACTATAGGCATGGTTATGTATCGTTTAGAGGCTTTGTAGACGTTGTAATGTCAAACAAAGGAATGTCTTATCTTTTTGACGTGGTGGCCCTAATGGCCAAGTTTCATATCTATTTGAATATCTTTTCCATGATTGTCGTCATTGATATCTTGTGTCTATAAGTGAAATAGTGTTGTTCATTTAGTGACATGTACATGAATGTTCGAGGTCATAGGTTGGTTCTCTCGGGCCTTAACGACTTCGGGTGCCTGTCCGCCCCAATGGAATTTAAGGCGTGACAAAAGTGGTATCAGAGCGGGTCGTCCTAGGGTGTCTACAAAGCTGCGTCTGAGTAGAGTCTTGAATATGGATGTGTTGTGCACCACATCTATATGTAGGAGGTTGCGAGACATTTAGGAGTTGTTTCTTTTCTTCATTTTCTAAATCGTGCAATAGAGCTAAAGTTGTGGGTGGAATCATATCTGACCATTGAAATTGTTTTCTTGTGTTATAGAAAAATGTCGATTGCAAGGAAAAGTAGGGGTAAAAGTAAGAAGATAGACAGGATTGACAGAGAAGGAACTAGCAGACCACCACCTGAACAAGCTAATCAAGGTGGGGCTGAAACTGAGTTTGCAACGCGGGCTTCTTCTACTCTTTCGTTTCCAGAAGAGCCGAGAAGGAGAGAAGTACCTGCAGAACCACCTGTAAATGCTACTGACCAGGATTTAAGGAATGTGGTGCAAATGTTGACTCGCATAGTTATTGTACAAGCTCAAGGACAAGCTGGTCGAACTACAAGTAATGATGGTACGGATAGGGCAGCTAGTCGGCGGTCTCAGGATTTTCTTAAATTAGATCCTCCCACTTTCACTGGATCAGATCTTAACGAAGACCCGCAAGACTTTATAGATCAAATTCAAAGGGATTTGTATGTTATGCACGTATCTGGTGTAGTGCAGCCTATAGATTGAAAGAAGAGGCTATATTGTGGTACGAAGATTGGAAACGATCTAGGGGTATCGGTGCACTTCCAGCTAGTTGGGGAGAATTCAAAGTGGCATTCCTTGATCTACCTTCCATATGAGATTCGAAAGGCTCGTGCAGACCAGTTCTTAAATCTTCGTCAAGGGAATATAAGCGTTAGAGAGTACAGTCTTCTATTTAACTCTTTGGCTAGGTATGCTCCTAATGTGATAGCTACTATGGCCGATAGAGTTCATCGGTATGTGGACAGATTGGATCCATATTTAGTGAGGATTGTACTATTGCTGCTTTGAATAGAGATATGGATATAGCCAGGATACAAGCCTTTTCACAGAAAATAGAGGATCACAGGCAAAGGAGAAGGATGCAGGAATTTGAAAGAGGTCAGTCAAAAAGGGCTAAATCTACGGGACAGTTTATGGCATCCCAAGGAGAATTTAGGCCTTGGGTTTTTAATAGATCGCCTAGACCATCATTTTCTTATTCTACAGCAGGCACTCCATCTCAATTCTGAGGGTTTAGAGGCAGTAACATTGGGCAAAGTAGTGAGATCCAGGGTTCACAGACATCAGGGTTTTCTCGTCATCCGTGTCAGCACTGCGAAAAGCTTTATTTAGGTGAATGCCGGTTTGGAATGAATGTTTTTTTTTAGTGTGGTATGTAGGGGCACATGGGGAGAGGATGTCCACAAAGGGGCACGGGTAGTGTGACGCGACCTACTGGATCAGCCGTATCATCATCATCATAGGTTCCTTCCTCAGGTAGGGGTGTACAGCCTACTGGTCGTGGTAGAGGTGGTAGAGGAGAAGCTAATTCTAGTGGGGTCCAGAATCGTACCTATGCTTTAGCGGATCGGCAGAATTTGAAGGCTTCTCCTGATGTGGTTACAGGTATATTATCCGTCTTTTCACATCATGTATATGTATTGATTGATCCGGGATCTACCATATCATATGTCACTCCATTGATTGCTGAAAAATTCGAAAGAACACCGGAATTACTAGTTAAGTCATTTGAAGTATCTACACCCGTTGGCGAGTCTATTATAGCTAGGAGAGTCTATCGTAATTGCATAGTAACTGTTTGTGATCATGATATGTTGGCTGATCTTATTGAGCTGGAAATGGTAGATTTTGATGTTATAATAGGTATGGATTGGTTGGCTTCTTGTTATGCCACGGTAGATTGCCGAGCTAAGAAGGTACATTTTTATTTTCCACAAAAGACCATCCTTGAATGGAGGGGTAATGTTGGAGCACCGAGAGGTAAATTTATTTCTTATCTTAAGGCAAAGAAAATGATATCCAAGGGGTACATATGCCATCTAGTAAGAGTGCAAGATACCGACGTGAAGCCACCAACTCTTCAATCGGTTCTAGTGGTAAATGAATTCCTTGATGTATTTCCTGAAGATCTTCCAGGTTTACCTCCAGAAAGGGAAATAGAGTTTGGTATTGATGTGATTCCAAGCACTCAGACTATCTCTATTCCTCCGTATAGAATGGCCCCAACGGATTTACGAGAATTGAAGGAGCAATTAAAAGACTTGCTGGACAAGGGATTCATAAGGCCTAGTATGTCCCCTTGGGGTGTACCAATGTTATTTGTACGAAACAAAGATGGCACATTGAGAATGTGTATTGATTATCAACAACTGAATAAGGTGACAGTCAAGAATAAATATCCCCTCTCTAGAATTGATGATTTGTTTGACCAATTACAGGGTGTCAAATGCTTCTCAAAAATTTATCTGAGATCGGGTTATCATTAGGTAAGGGTTAGAGAAAAAGATATACCCAAGACAGTTTTTCGAACACGTTATGGTCATTATGAATTTTTAGTTATGTCATTTGGGCTAACAAATGCACCAGCAGTTTTTATGGATTTGATGAATAGCGTGTTCAAGCCATTCTTAGATGTGTTTGTGACAATGTTTATAGATGATATTTTGGTTTATTCAAGATCACAAGAGGACCATGCTAATCACTTATGGCAGGTGTTACAGATTATTCATGACCGTAAGTTATATGCAAAGTTCTCTAAATATGAATTTTAGTTAAAATCTGTAGCATTCTTGGATCATATTGTGTCGGATGAAGGAATAAGGGTTAATACTCAAAAGATAGAAGTTGTGAAGAATTGGCCAAGACCTACAACACCTATAGAGATTCGTAGTTTTCTCGGGTTGGCAGGTTATTATAGAAGGTTTGTTGAAGGATTTTCTTCTATTGCTGCACCTTTAACAAAACTAACACACAAGGCAACCAAATTCCAGTGGAATGATGCGTGTGAAAAGAGTTTCCAAGATCTGAAAGACAAGTTGACTTCCACACCCGTATTGGTACTCCTAGAAGGTACAGAAGGGTATGCGGTGTATTGTGATGCTTCGAGAGTTGGTTTGGGATGTGTATTGTTGCAGCATGGTAAAGTGATAGCTTATGCCTCAAGACAATTGCGGACACATGAGAAAAATTATCCGACACATAATCTTGAGCTAGCAGCAGTAATATTTGCTTTAAAGATATGGAACCACTATTTATATGGGGTTCACGTTGACATATATACCGACCATAAGAGTTTTCAATATATCTTTAAGCAGAAGGACCTTAATCTGAGGCAGCGGAGGTGGCTTGAACTATTGAAAAATTATGACATTGATATTTTATATCATCCAGGGAAAGCAAATGTGGTAACTGATGCATTAAGCCGCAAAGCAATAGGAAGCACGGATGGCCAGCTCACGGAAAAGAAAGGTATAGTCAAGGATCTACATCAACTAGCTAGCTTGGGGATTCGTCTTCTTGAAACTCCAAATGAAGGAATTATGGTGAAAAATGCGGCAGAATCTTCATTAGTAGCTGAAGTGAAGGAAAAATAGTATGCGAATCCTATTTTATTGCAGCTGAAAGAGAATGTACAACAAGGTTTGACAAAGGCATTTGATCTTACGCAAGAGGGAGTGCTTCAGTGCCAAACTAGATTGTGTGTACCTGATGTAGATGAGCTAAGGAGACGGATTATGACAGAGGCACATCATTCACGATATTCTATTCATCCGGGAGCCACCAAAATGTATCATGATTTGAAACAAATGAATTGGTGGGGTAACATGAAGAAGAACATTGCAGAATTTGTAGCTCAATGTCCAAATTATCAACAAGTAAAAGTAGAGCATTAGAAGCCTGAAGGTTATATGCAATGTATAAATCTTCCAATCTGTAAGTGGGACATGATCAACATAGATTTCATCACAGGTTTGCCTCGTAGACTTCAAAAATTTGAAGAAATCAACAAGTAGAAGAAATCACATGGGAAGCCGAGGAAATGATGAAGTCTAAGTACCCGCATTTATTTTAAACTGAAAAGAAAGTTAAAGATGCGGAATTGGAGCAATAACAAGTAAGTATATACAAGTATTATGTGTATGTGATAATATGAAGAATGAACTTAGACTTGAATTTGTTTACATGGGATAATGTTACTAACATTCGAGGACGAATGTTCCTAAGGGAGGAAGGATGTAACACCCCGTACATTTTCGAACATATTTGATTACCTTAACATTTATGGAATTATTTAAACTTGGGATAGTTGGTGTATTACACACTAACTTTTTTGGGCTAAATTAATATTGTGCTAATGGGCTCAATTGAGGCCCAAAGTTTAAGTAAATAAGACATGGCCCAAAAGAGAAATGATCCACTCCAATTTGACCAAGTAAAACACACCATTTCTGGTCAAAAGGTGGGGATAAGGATAGACTTGAAAGGAGAGTATTTAAGGCTGAAATTTAGCCTAAATTCAACATAATTCACTTGCCAAAAAATCAGATTTTTATTACATATTTCTCTCCTCTCAAAACCCTAGCCACCCTAAGCTTCCTTAAGGATTTTTGGACAAGATCTTCCACTTGCAAGCCTTGGTAAGTGTTTACCCTTGAATATTAATGTAATACATGCATGATATACGGTGGTAAACATGTTGGTTATGTTTAAAAAACATAGGTCAGTCCACTTTTTAAGTGGTAGTCCACCGGTGCTTTCGGTTAAGAATTTGCCTCCTATGTAGTTTACACTTGAAAAGGGACTTAAGGTCTTGAAGGAATTGAATTATATGGATGAAATTTCAGTATATTAATGTGTGTTTATTTCCCTAATTTGTTCCCCTTGTGTATGGATTGATGGAAATGTTTATACGTGTTTGTACATAGAACGTTTGGCGTAGTGAAAAGAGAATACTTTCTTGTTATGTTAAAGTGAAATCTGAAACTGTGTGGACTATTTTTGGTATGTTTTTATGAAATGTATTTATGTGACTTGATGGAATAATTATGTGGAGTTACATTGAGGTAAAATTGTGAAGTATGAACTCGATATGAAATCCTATCGGTTTGTGACGTCTATGTTGATGTGCGGACTGTTTTGGTATTGTTGGTGTTGTGAGGTAGTAAATTATATTGTAGAAGGGTGGAATGAAGTTATATGCCATTAGGAAGGAAGGTGGAATTATGTACCATGTGTTTGGAATGTTGGACGGGTTTTACTTCCCGTTAAGTAACTAATTGCCGTCTTGTGAACTTGTAGTGTAATTAGTTGTTAATGTTAGCTCCATTATGTACTTGTATTGTAGAGTAATACATAAGGAAGGAGCTGAAACATTGTTTTATTCACGTGGTGAGGAGATAAGGTATGTAAGGTTACTCTTTTTCGTATCTTTTGGCCGCACCTATTGTTCTCATTGTTACCAAACTTGTTTCCACTCCAAAAATGTTCTAAAGTATCTCATTCAGGTTTGTTATAAATTGTTATTCATGTGTCTCTTATTCATTGATTATTGTTCCAAAGTTCCAATAATGTTATAACCACCAGTGTATCAATCTCATAACAAAAGAATTAAAGTGATGCATATTTGCTTGAGTACGGGTGGTAGCTCAATGGGGCGAAAGCCAAGCTCGAGATGATACTGAATGATTATTGGAAACAGGGGGCAGCTCAAAGGGGCATAAGCCTAGCTAGAGACGAACCTGGTTTATTGATTTATGGGTGGCAGCTCAAAGGGGCATAATCCTAGCTAGAGACGATCTCAATGTTATTTACCACTGATCAGTTGGTCCCGGGCATTATATGATTGATATTGATATGAACGTAAAAAAAAAGTAATGAAGGCAATGTACATGTTTCCACATATACAGTACGGTGGTTTACCAATATTGTCCATTCACTTGTATTTGATTTCATTGAAATTCTTATGTTTCATGCAGTTATTTATGGCCTTACATACTCAGTACATTCTTTTGTATTAACGTCCCTTGGGGGACTTACCTTACTTGCTGCAGGCACAAGAGTTAGTAGACCTTCTCAATAGGATACGGCTCATCAGCGGACTGTTGGTGAGCTCCAGTTGACTCGGGGCTTTTCGAGTCATTTGTACACACTTGTTTTGGTATTGTTTAATAGTTGTATAAAGCGAGGACTTGTCCCGACTATAGGCATGGTTATGTATCTGTTAGAGGCTTTGTAGATGTTGTAATTTCAAACGAAGGAATGTGTTACCTTTTTGACGTGGTGGCCCTAATGGCCAAGTTTCATATCTATTTGAATGTCTTTACATGATTTCCGTCATTGATATCTTGTGTCTATAAGTGACATAGTGTTGTTCATTTAGTGACATGCACATGAATGTTCGAGGTCATAGGTTGGTTCTCTTGGGCCTTAACGACTTTGGGTGCCAGTCCGCCCCAATGGAATTTGAGGGGTGACACACGCCCTTTGGCGCGCCCCTCTACTGTTTATCCAAACAAAATATTAGTCTAAAGCGGCCCGGTACGCTAGTTGGCGCGGCAAACACTTAAACTCTGATTTTCTTCCGTTCTTCAACCTTTCTTCGTAGATTCGGGTGGATTCTTCAAGTCCAAATCTTTGGCTTGTCTCTTATCTTTAAGATCCTTTGCTAGTAAATCCTTCAAGCCTCAATTTCTACTCCAAAAATGCTCCAATTTATCACAAATTCCACCTACAATGGTCTAATCATATTTATTAGCACAAGATGAAATATTCCATCAAAACAATACAAAATATGCACTTATTGCTCTCAAAACTAAGGTAAACATGGGTCGAAGACGGTAATAGGGCGTATAAATACACCGTAGATCACCACTCCACACTTAAACCTTTGTTCGTCCTCGAACAATAACCACAATCAACCCAAGGCGACTTTAGACAACCAACAAACAATAGGCATTCAAGCATAACTACACAACTCCCTTCATCAATTTATGCAACTAACATGTTAATATCACCAATAAGTGAATAGTAAATTAAAACAACCTATCCTCACAAAACAACTCTACTAGTTGCGAATTCATGCATGACACGTTATCAATAGATCACCATACTTTGCTAAACATGCGCCCTCACCATAAGAGAATCACCCAACATCTCACTCAATTCATTCAAAGTAATGATTGAATGGATGCATGAATAAAAGTCCTCTCATCTCGAAAAGAATTCACATTCAACACAAGATGAACCATAAGTTTGCCCTTAGTGTAGTACTCCACTAATATTAGAATGTCAGAGCTCAAGATCAAGTAGGATTTTAAGGGTTGTAATGTAGGCTAAAGGACGGGTAGGAACTATTTGGTTAAGAATAGTGACTATCTCCCATAAGCGCTTTAATACACTACAATTCACTTAAAGATCACCTCCACCCACCTATTTTACACCACTTGTGTCTTCCCAATTCTCTTTTGTTTCGCCCCATCAATTTAAGCTAGCTTACACGTATTAGGCAGGGAGTATTTGCTATTAGCATATGATTCACTTCTTTTGGTTAATTTTTCTTTTCATTACATTACTCCCTACCAACAACACATAAACTTTTTCACACACCAAAAGCTATTTACTTGGAGCTTCAACTTCACTTTTTTATTCTTCAATTTTTACACTCCTTAACATCTTAATTTCTCAACTAAAGCGCTTAGGAGTTTTGGATCAAATTATGGTTAAATGAAAGAAAAGGATTAAGCTACATATAAGGCTACCAAAGAATAGGCTAAAGGCTCAACGGGCTACCTAAGATCATGCAAAAAGGGTAGATAAAACCAGTATAGAACATGGCTATCAAAGAGATGCTTATATCATCTCCTAAACTCAACACTCTTTATTTCTCTTTGCAAACATACTGGGCAAGTTCTAGACATCAATATGCATATGAACTATCACAAAAATCTCACTCACACATGGCACATGTTTTAACTCAAGCAGGCTCACCATAAAGTTTATACAAAGTCATGCACGAGTTAAACATTAAGAAACTTATCAAGTCGACTAAGTGAGCATTAGATGTCTCAACACTTTCTATTGTATAACTTAGCATGTTCCACAATACCGGATGTGCATGCGTAATTACATAGCAAGCAAGAACACCCAATAATAACATGACTAATTTACTCTTAAGACGGTCGTCATCCATCCATCATAGAGCAAAGCTCCTAATACTATGACTAAAAGACTCAATCTAAAAAAAAAAAAATAATCTTTTTGTGCTATTCTACGGTTCAAAGAGACTATCCTTAGTAAAAGAACCGAAAACAAAGGCTAAGGAACCCAAAATAAAATAACTAAAAACACATACATACACATATAAAGGGAATACCATAACACCCCACCCCACACTTAAAACATTAGCATTGTCCACAATGCTACATAAATTAAACAAGTCAAGAGTAGGGTTTAAGGAGCTCTCTGGTCAATCGAGGAAGTCGTCATCCTACGGGCCACATTCTGCTAAAAGTACAGCACCCTCTTCCACCTCGTCCTCATCGTATTTGGGGTGGCGATCATCCTCATCTGTGAGGACATCATCATCCACGTTTTTTTTAAATGAATTTGAGGAGAAAATTGGTTAGGGGAAAGGATTTTTGTATGAAGTGAAAGAAAATTGGGGTTTTCAATAGTTAGGGGGTGGGTTGGGTCGCGTAGGGTAAGAGAGTATGGGTTCCTCCCCTTTTTAAAAAATTCAGCCCAAGGACTTAAGGGGGTAGCGGCCCGGCACACCCCTTGTCGTGCTACCCCGCTGCCTGGCACGCCTTCCCACTATCCATGCTATCCAAATTTTGGGCAAGTGCAGCCCGACACACTAGGTGCCGTACCCTATACTTGACATCATACCTGGTCGGTTTTTCGCATTTTTCAACGTATTTTGGGGCTTTTTCAAGTCCCACGACGCAAAACTTCACTCAAAAGCATTTCTTATTTCCCTAACACCTTCAAAAGACCATGCACTCTCCAACTTACCTTTTTCTCTTGGCAAAACACTCTGTGAACCCCTGCATAAACAATAACTCTTAGATCTAGGTCAGAAAAGAAAATTTTAAAAAGAAATGGGTTGCCTCCCATCAAGCGCCTTAGTTTTGGTCGTGGCACGACTCTTCTTTTTGTTTTTTTCACTTGATAATCCCTAACTATTACAATACATTCATGGGTTGCCTCCCATGCAGCGCCTCATTTAATGTTGCAGCTCGACCAAGCTTGGCTCAATCATCATCAAGGTGAAACACTTCCTTCTTACGCTTTGCATCTTTCCCAAAATGGTGCTTCAACCTTTGGCCATTCACAAAAAATTTAGTACCATCACCTTTATTCATGATTTCCACCACACCATGGGGAGTTGTGCAACTTACCTCAAAAGGACCACTCCACTTAGATCTTAGCTTTCCCGAAAACAACCTAAGTCTAGAATTAAACAGTAGTACCAATTGGCCTGGTTCGAAAGTACATTGGAGAATGTGCTTGTCGTGCCATTGCTTTATTTTATCCTTATAAATCTTTGAATTTTTATACACGTGGAAACGAAACTCTTCCAACTCATGTAGTTGCAACAATCTCCTTTGACCAGCCAACTCCGGATCTAGGTTCAATTTCTTCACCGCCCAATATGCTCGGTGCTCAAGCTCAACCGGGAGATGACTTGCTTTTCCAAAGACAAGATGATATGGAGAAGTACCTATAGGTTTTTTATATGCAGTTCTATAAGCCCAAAGAGCATCATCTAGCTTAAGTGACCAATCTTTTCTCTGAGTATTCACAGTCTTTTGCAAGATTTATTTTATCTCGCGATTAGACACTTCAACTTGTCCACTTGTTTGGGGATGATACACTGTTGCAACCTTGTGTCTAACACCATATTTAGCCAACACACTTTTCACCCAATAGTTTATAAAGTGTGAACCTACATCGCTAATAATAACTCTTGGAGTTCCTAAACTTGTGAAGATATGTTTTTGAAGGAACTTCACCACAACCTTAGAATCATTTGTAGGAAGAGCAGCAGCCTCTACCCACTTAGACACGTAATCCACTGCTATAAGTATGTATTGATTCCCATTTGACTTTGGAAAAGCACCAATAAAATCTATTCCCCACACATTAAAAATTTCAACTTCAAGGATGTTAGTTAAAGGCATCTCATGTCTTCTTGAAATCGTCCCCATACGTTGGCACTAGTCATAATTTTTCACAAACTCGTGTGCATTTTTAAATAGAGAAGCCAAAAGAAACCTAATTGTAGAATTTTGCGGGTTGTACGTTCACCACTATGATGACCACCATAAGGTGATGCGTGGCAACTCTCCAACACATGTTTTACCTCCGCATCCAGAATACATCTTCTCACCACTTGATCGGACCCTTGCTTGAATAAATAAGGCTCGTCCCAAATATAAGAACGTGCCTCATACGATAGCTTCTTCTTTTGTTGACGACTCGAATCAGGAGGAAATAGCCCACTCACTAATAGATTCACAATGTCTGCATTCCATGGAAACTCATCAACCCCCAAACTAACAATTGCTCATCTGGAAAATCGTCACAGATACTTCTATCATCAACTACATGTGTCAAGTTCTCAAGTCTTGAAAGATGGTCAGCAATTTGATTTTTCGACCCCCTCCTATCTTTAATCTCTAAATCAAACTCTTGTAGTAATAAGATCCATCAAATCAGTCTTGGCTTAGCATTTTTTTTTTATTAAACAAATAACGTATGGCAGCATGATCCATGTATACAATGATGCTAGTGCCTACCAAATACGATCTAAATTTATCAAAGGCGTACACCAAAGCTAACATCTCCTTTTCAGTTACCGTGTAATTCACTTGGGCTACATCAAGGGTCTTACTCGCATAATAAATAGAGTGAAATAGCTTGTTCTTCCGCTGCCCAAGAATCGCACCCACTGCATCATCACTCGCATCACACATGAGATCAAATGGTAAAGCCCAATCCGGAACAATAAGGATAGGTGCTTCTACCAACTTCTTCTTTAAGATATCAAATGCCTTCACACATGACTCACAAAATATAAATTTAACATCTTTCTCTAAGAGCGTGCACATGGAGCGTGCAATCTTGGAAAAATCTTTAATGAACCATTTGTAAAACCAGCATGTCCCAAGAAACTATACACCCCTTTCACTGACACCGGTGGAGGCAATTTCTCGATAACTTCAATATTTGCTATATCAACTTTGAGCCCTTGCTTTGACACTTTATGTCCAAGAATTATACCTTCCGTCACAAGACAATAACATTTTTCCCAATTGAGAACAAGATTAGTTTCTTCACACCGAGCAAGGACTCTATCTAGGTTTTGCAAACATACCTCGAAAGAGTTACCGAAGACCAAAAAACATCCATAAAAATCTCCACAAACTCCTCCACCATGTCATATAAAATTGCCATCATGCAACGCTGAAAAATTGCCGGTGCGTTGCACAATCCAAAGGGCATACGCTTGAAAGCATAAGTGTTATAAGGACATGTAAATGTAGTCTTCTCTTGATCTTGAGGATCTATAGCAATTTTATTATACCCAAAATATCCATCAAGAAAGCAATAATATTCCTGCCCAGCTAACCGATCCAACATCTGATCAATAAAAGGGATCAGATAATGATCTTTTCTCATGGCATTGTTTAGTTTTTGATAATCCATGCAAATACGCCACCCAGTCACAGTTCTTGTAGGAATAAAGTCATTATTATCATTCGTGATTAACATTATACCACCCTTTTTCGATACACACAGTACTGGACTAACCCATGTACCGTCAGAGATAGGGTAAACAATGCCCGAATCTAACCACTTAATTACTTCTTTCCTTACCACTTCTTTCATTACTGGATTCAAGCGTCGTTGGCGTTTAACACTTGGCTTATTCCCTTCCTCCATGTAAATTTTATGCATACAAAAGCCCATATTAATACCATGGATGTCAGACATTTTCCATCCAATAGCCCTCTTCCTTTGTTTGAGTATCACCAATGCTGCATCAACTTGTTCCCTTGATAAATTTGCTGCAAGAATAATGGGAAGGGTCTCATTGTCACCTAAGAAAGCATATTGAAGATGAGATGGAAGTTCTTGAAGATATGAATATCCTCAAGAACACTAAGAACAATATGAAGATCCAAAATTCATAACTCTCTCATTTTGGCTCGAAAATCCACAAAATTTTAAATTTATGTTCCCTTTAATGTGGAGAACACTTTCCAATACCATTTAATCTTCAAATTCACACCAAAATTTTTAGATTTTCAAACCCATTTGCACATTTCTTCAAGCTTCAAACCCGAAAATGGTGGACTTTCTGAAACTTCTCCAAATATCACCAAATCTCAGATCTAGGGTCCTTTTGATATGAGAATCACTTTCTAGTAACACTTATCCCTCAATTTCAATCCAAAATTTGTAGATCTAAAACCCACTTCGCTTTTTCTTCAAGCTCAAGAACACAACAATGGGATTTCGTTAAATTCACTCAAATCAAGCCCAAATTTTAGATTCCGACTCAAATAACACTAGGGGAAACAAATCTAGTGCTGAAACTACAAGAAAAACTCAAAAATACAATTATTTTTTTTTTTATTTTTTTTTTTACTCTTTATTTTTTTGACTTTCTAGATAACAAAACCAAGATTGAATTCATGGGAACGAACTCAAGCTCAGCTCTGATACCAAATGATAACTCCCAAAATATGAAAAGAGGAATAAAGTACGTAAACAAGAAGAATGATAGAATTGAAATACGGAAAGTAAAGGATAGAAAGATAGAGATAAAAGATAGACACAAATTAAACAAGGAAATCAAACGAAACAAAAGGATATATTAAATCCAATAACCTCGAAAGATTAAAATAAAGAAGGCACCTAACTCTTAAGAACGACCACGAGGGAATCGTAACGCCCTCGCAACCACCGTTTCTAGGTAAAAATCAATACAAGATTTTCCAAGCTCTCATGCTCCATAAAGAGTTACACAATATAAATGTCATAAAAAATCTAGGAAATGAAAGGTAGAAACTAGTATTTATAGCCTTGAGCCTTTTATTATATTTAATGGGCCCAAAAGTGACCCATTTCAGCAAATTGGGCATCCACCCACGCATATGGGACACCTGATGGCGCATGTCAGGGCACAGGTGCCAATAAAAGTTGCCAAGTGGCCACTTGCTGGCGCAGATGGATGACCTACGGTCGCAGGTGGCTCCAGGTCATTGTTTAGCTCCTTTTAATTCTCTGATGACCTCTTCAATGGCTCCCTTGACTCCAAGTTATTTTCCATATGTAATATTGCTCTACTTGGAGCTAGACCCTCCACACACGTCCTTATGGCCTTAAGATCTTCGTGGCTTGGATCCCTTGTCGTTGCCCTTGAAATAAAAGTAGAGAAAGGTTGACGCCGATTTGACTTGTATCAAGTTGTATGAAGAAGTTTTCGGTGTATTATAAGTACGAAAATTGACTAGGAAAACATAAGTTATTTACTTATATAATTCAACTATACTTTAAAATAATTTCACAACATCAGAAACACAATTCCCTCTCACCAAATTTTCTTATTTCTCCTCTCACCCAATTTTCTTATTTCTCTCCTTCTCACCTCAATCTTTCCTTATTTCTCGCCACCAAATGGTTTTCTTTCTGTTTCAAATCTTCTGAAAATCTTATGACTGTGATTATCCATAATGGGTAAAGATCTTGATTTACCATGTTATGAGTGTATCAAGTATCAAATATATTTAGTTTTTATTAAGTAATATAACGCAGAGAAGTAGTACAGTCAACCCTCTTTATAATGACAACGTTTGTCCTAAAATTTCATAGCTGCTATAAAAAGGTGTTATTATATATGTATACTGACATTTGACGTTCAGATCTTATTTAGTTATTATAAACAAAAGTGTGCAAAATTAAAAAGAGCATAAATATAGACAAAGACAAACATTAGTAGCATTTTCCTCATGAAGTTCACATCTCATTTAGCTATCATAAACAAACGTATGCAAAATTAGAAAAAACATGAATATATATAAAAAAAAAAAAAAAAAAAGAAAGAAGACAAACTCTAGTAGTCTTTTCTTCATGAAGTTCACATCTCATTTAGCTATCATAAACAAACGTATGCAAAATTATAAAAAACATGAATATATATATAAAAAAAAAAAAGAAAGAAAGAAGACAAACTCTAGTAGTCTTTTCTTCATGAAGTTATGAAATAACTGATGTACATCATTTAAATACAATTTTTTTTCTTTAAATTAGATATTCGTAGTTGAAATTTACTGTGTGCATGACATAAATGATTACCAGAAATACTTTGGTATTTTATTTTGTACATAATATGTCTTACAAAATATTATTACATAATATTGAGTATACTATTATAGAGAGGTAATTTTACAAAGAGTATACCGCTATAATAAACAACATTGTTGTTATAGGTAGAATGTCGTTATAGATAAATAAAATATAACAGGAAAAATCAGTACAAAGCAAAATCAGACCGCCATAACAAAATGCTATTAAACGATATGACGTTATAGAGAGGTTTGACTGTATCATAGATCTCTAATTGTTACATGAATGTTGACATATGAGCGTGAATTGACGTTAATGTGATTTATCTTAATGAGTTTATTTATTTAACCTTGGTCTTAATTCGTTTTACTATTTTGCGAGCAATGAAATATATTTATAAATCTTGAATTGAATTCAAAAGTGGGATTCAAGTGCAATAGGGCAAGTTATCAACTAGGGGCATCGGGGAGCTGATTCAATCCTAGGAAAGACGTACCTAGACTCTCATTCAAATGATAAGTAGCCAGCAAAACCATAACAAAAGATGAAAAAAAAAATGATCTAGATACAAATATCCAACATTTTTTTCTAATGTCTTGCGCATAATGCTATGTATCTAGAAGCACAATCATCTGGAACATATTCCTAGCACAACTTAACAAGATCTGGTACCATATTACATACATAAGTTTCACATGCTTAATTGAAAATCGAGCAAATAAAATTACTTACCAATCAATCAAGCAAACGAATACAACAAAAGAAATAATAATTGTATGATTTCAACTTCACTTGAAATAATAATGAAGATTGTGAAACACATTTCAAAAAATCATCTTAAAAAAAATAATAAAGAAAAAAGGCTATCTATTTTTTACCAGAAATATTTTAGAACTTTGAATTAAACAACTCAAACTTTATATTAATAAATAAAGTTTTAACAACAACATCTGCGTCAATATATTGCAAACAAATGACTAACATCTTATTGACTAGAATTGATTCAGACTTTTATTAATAACCATATTAATAGGTGAAGTGAAAAGTTATGCATCTTTTAAAAATACTATATCAAAAAACAACTAATATGTAAGAACAGAAAAGACAATTTTAAATTATTATAATATTTTTTTTGTATTTATGTGTATATATTTAAGGCCTCTTAGTAAACTTTGGCTTTAGGCCACTAATTTTTTTGAGACGCCCCTGATACAAATAAGAGTTAGAGAATCCATTTGAGAACGCCGCAAAAACAACAATTAGGTGAGAGAGTATCTTTGCCTAATTTAAAATAAACCCACATATATGCTACTCCATTTGTATATGTGGCACATAAATAACAGCTATTCCAACTACCTTTGACCATGTAAAGTATTTATTTTAAATATTAACCATGTCAGGTAATTATGAAGTTGTTTAACCTATACTGTGTAATTTTTTCAAATTATTACTCGTCAAGAAAATTAGATTCAACAAACGGCCCAAATAGCAGTTTAACAAGTCCAGGCCCAAAGAAAACCTACTTGTCAAAAAACCTCTATATACATCGGTAGGACTTCTAAACCTTCAGATCTTAAACCCTAAAAAAAGCTCTAAACCCTAAAAAAAAAATCAGAAATGAGTTGCTTTGTATGTAATGACCTAAAATTAGTTGGCTGTTTTGCTGGTAGTTGCACTTTTGCAACACGTTTCTCAACTAATGCTGATGTGAATAATTTGAAACAACATCAGTTGAGAAATGTGTTATAAAAACTCATCAAGAGCCATATGTGAGGGGGAGAGTCTAGCAGCTGGGTGATCTTAAATTCAAAACCAAAGTGAATGGCTTGCTTTCTAGCTGGGTGAAGGAGATTGTAAAGATTGCTGAGAATCAGAAAGATAAATTTGAGGTTATCGATTTTGCATGATGTACATAGATCTTCTGAATTTGAAGGTTGATCTTGATGCTCAACGTGCAAATATGACGTTGAATAATCAAATTCTTGCTGAACATATTTTATTCTTAACAACCATGCAATTTTATTTTTTTTTGTACCATAATGACCTATTTTTTCGATTCTTTCTCCGTTTAGCATTTATTGGTTGTGTATTCAGTTGAATGTTGTATGTTTGTACATAGATCATTTTTTGTATTTTTCATCTTTTGTTATGGTTTTGTTGGCTACTTATCATTTGGAATTTTCAGGTGTTGTAAAATTTGCATAAACTTGTCTTTTTAACACTTATCACTGTGTTTATTTGAATGCGTGTTTTCTTAAATATGATGGTGGTTTTCAGACCAATATGATCCTAGGTTGAAATAGATCCTCTGAGCTATTTGCTATAGCTCACAAGTTTAGTTGCCTGGTAATCCTATCCCATCTAGACTGGAGTAGATAGGCTTACACTGATTGTTGTATTTGGGTTGGGATCCTGTGATCTTGGGTTTTTACTCCTATGCCCTAGTCATCTAGGATCTTGATCTTTTGGGACTGTTTTTTGTGGCTTCTCTTCTCTTTGATAACATTGTTGATATGGTGTTCTCCTTGATGCACATTTTTTTTTTTTTGGGTGATTGACCTGATCAAATTACTAATGGTGTGACTAAAGGAGGATCTTTCTGAAATTCAAGTTCACAGCAAGCTTTAGCATTTAGCTTGCTTTGTTTTATAGGATGATATGAGTTCAAGGGATGAAAAAAAATAGCTTTTGTTGTTGATTGACGTAGTTTATTCACTATATAATATGCGTTTTAGAGTGCCCTGCTTTTGATGTTCTTGAAGATTTAGGATTTCTGTTGATATCTTTTGCTGAGGGCATGGTATTTTCATGGATGTAACAACAGATTAAGTATATATGTATGTGAGTATACACTACACGTACACATGACACAGACACATGTTGCACCTCCAGTTTTCTGTTTTACCTTATGTGCTGATTTGCAATGAAATTAATGTTTAAAGAAATTTTAATAACCAACATTGTCAAGTATCGACCTTGTATTTTTACACCTTTCACTTCGTGGATTGCTTTTCTCTCTTGCAGCAGATCGTCTTGGGTGGGCGGTTTTTTAGGTGTGTGTGTGTATGCGTTTGTTAATTGCATGCCCAGTATTTGATTTTATGGGAGTGTGATAAGTGCTAATCTTGTGAAAATTATCTTGCCTAAAGAAACTATGCTTGTAACTAAACCTATCAAGTGGGTCGGGTCGGCCCGATTAGATCGGCCCAATAGGAGACCGGACCGGATCGAACCCGACTCGAAATTGGTATGGAAGTGGGCTAGGGGGTATTTAGGGGGCTGGGCCAGACAAGGTAATGAGCTCGATAGACAGGCCCAGTTAGAAAATTGGACCAGGCCCACCGGTGCACCGGCCTGGCCCAATCCAGTTGTTAATTTTTTATTTTTTTTTAATATTTATGGGGTCAGTGGGCTGTTTTGGACCTTTGAGGCCCTAACGGCTATAATGTCGCTGGCCCAACGGCCATAACAACCTTTTAGGCTATTTTTTTTAAAAAAAAATTTAATATGTCATTTCAAAAATATTTTCTTACAATCTCATTCTCTCTCAAATTTTCTAAAATTATTTCATAAAGTGTTCTATTATATTTTATTATTTTGCAATTATAAATACTAAGTGGAAGTTTCCAAAAGTACTCAATTGATCAACTTTCGGATACTTCAGAAATTTGGTATTATCGTTCCATCTCTTACTTTTAATTTTTAATTAGTGTATTATTTGTTGAATATTTATTTGTATTGTTTTTGTTTTTTTTGAATAATTGTTAGTTTAATTTGTAATATGGATAAATTAAGGAAAGTCAGTAAAAGTGTTAGAATTTTTTGTCCCAAAAGTGGTAGTGGTAGTAAGAAATAAATTGGTTCTGGTGGAGGTGGTTCAAATACTCAATATACTTGTGTTCCTTCGGTACCAATTAGCGAACCCTTTGAGAATGAAATAGGTGTAGATGCTCACGATATGAATTATTTTGAGGCCCAAAAAAATTATGGTATAGAAGAAGAGAATGGAGTAGACCCTGCTGATGTAGATGATAATGATGATGTTGATGTTACACCCGAATCCGGTAATGTTAATATTCAATCTAAATCGGTTAATCTTCCTCCTCGGCCCCTTGTACGATCTCGTAAAAAAACTAGTATTGTGTGAAATTTTTATACTCGAATAGAAGGAACTACTCAGGTTGAATATGATCTTTGTCAGTTAAAATACGAGAATAAAATCGATGGTAATAAAGGAGGTACGGGTCAGTTGACCAGAAATTTGCGGGATAAACACCCAATAGAGCTAGCTCAGGTAACTGGTGGTGGGACAGTTGGGGGGCCAACACAAACTAGATTGAACCCAAAAATCGGCAAATTAGTTAAGGATTATAATAAAATGAAGGATCGTGAAGAATTAGCAAAAATGATAGCTATGGGTTGTTTGTCTTTCTCTTTTGCTTCTTCTGAAACTTTTATTCATTACATTCAGGCAATTTATAATCCTATGTTTGAGGATATTCCTAGAAGTACTTGTCGGTCCGATATTTTTAGACTCAATGCACAATATGTTTACTAATTATCCGTATTATTAAAAAATCTTCCATGTAGAGTTGCTTTAACTTCTGATCTTGGTCGTGTTGTTAATAAAAATAATTATTTAACAATTATTTTTCATTGGATAGATAGTAATTTTGTTATGTAAAAACGTATTTTAACATTTTTGTATGATAAAGACCGTGGACACACTACGAAATTTATTTCTGAATCTATTGCAAAAGTTGCAAGACACTATGGTATAGATAGTAAAGTTCTATGTATTTCTTTTGATAATGTATCTAACAACAACGCTGCTATTGACTTGTTAAAAACTGAACTTTCTCCACCGTTACCCGAAATATTTCATGTTAAGTGTGCTTGCCATATATAATATTTAATTGTAAATGATGGTCTTACTTTTTTTGAGCCTGTTATTGAAAAAGTTAGACTTGCAGTTGGCTTTATTCAAGAAAATAATAGAAAAATTAGACTTACCGAATTTAAAAGAAAAGGTAAGGAAAATGGACATAGACCGAGATTAATGCCTGAAGAAATAGATGTTATATAGAATTCTACTTATGATTTCTTAAATACTTGCAATATTTATAAAGTTTCTCTTACTATGACTTTTAACCAATTTGCTAGTGATTTTCCCGATAGTATGTTACAAAATTCAGATTGGGCTAAAATTGATGATATTGTTAATTTTTTGTAAAAAATTTATCTAGTTACGGTTGAATTTTCTGGTGCTTATTATCCTACTATTTGTAATATTTTAGCTTATTTAGCCAACATTTCTTTATTGCTTAACGAATATAAGTCTAAACCAGGTTACAAAGATGCTATTGATGCAATGATTGGTAAATTTAAAAAATATTTTTTTTCGCTTCCCCCTATTTACTTAGTTGGTGCTATAATAAATCCATGTATGAAATATAATACCATGTCCGAACTTACTTCTCTTATTTATTCTGCTTTAGAAGTAAAAGTTAATGAAGAACCTTCTTTGTTTACGGCTATGTCTGATGCGAATAATTACATGAACACATTTTACAATCATTATGCTGATTTACTTGACAATACTTTACCGTCACATATTACACCGACTCCTGCTCCCCATCCTTCTGAGGGACCATCATCTTCTAAAAGACAGGCACATAGTATGTCTGCCTATTATGTTTCTGATCTATCTGTTTGGAATAGATTGCAGACTTCATCACAAAGAACCGTAAGTTGGGAAGAGCTTAAGTATTAACTTATGCAGCCTACAGAGGATCTTAGAGGTAGAATCAACATGCTGGAATGGTGGAAGAATAATAAAAGACAATATCCTGTACTTTCAAGATTAGCTAGAGATATATTAAATGCTCCAATGTCAACCGTTGCATCAAAGAGCGCTTTTAGTCAAGGACGGCAGCAGATTGGAGACAACCGACACTCATTGGGAGGCAATGCCATGAATGTTCTAGTTTGCCTTAGAGACTGGATTAGAGCGGAACAAAGAAATCAAGGAATGTTCGTGGAGCCGGAAGACAAAGAAGATCTTGAAGAAATAATGACTTCAAGAGAGAATTCAACACAATCAAGTCCAATGCATGGCTTTGGTGCCATTGATTTTGACAATCCACAGCCAATTTCCGTTAATGTTAACATGAGTGAATTGGAAAAAATGATGAAAAATTTGTAGAATTTATAATTAATCAATTGAATTTTCATTTTTTAATTTAACTTTGCGAAATTAGTATAATGTAATTGCAACCTTGTAACTTGTAAGTTTTGAAACATTTTGAAATATTACGTTCATTTACTCTTTACATATTTTTTCCATTTAAAATTTAAATTGAAAATCTTGTATGAATTCAATACTTTTAATATATTATTATCAAAGTTTATACAAACTTAAAAAAATATATATTGAAAAAGAATATTAGCAAATATTACTTAAACAAGTATTGACATATAAAAATTCTATATAAGTTTAACTTTTAAATAGTATGTGTCAATACTTAAATATTATGAAGTATTATTCTTTTAAGAAGTATATGTTGTTGAATATGTATGCATATTCTTTTAAATAGTAGTTTATGTTGTTGAATATATTTCATGTATATTATATTAAGTAGTAGTATATGTTGTTGAATATATTGTATATATATATTCTTTTAATTAGTAGTATAATGAATATATATGTATGTATGTATATTTTATTAAGTAGTAGTATATGTTGTGAATGTATAATATGTATGAATATTCTGTAAGGTAGTATATATTGAATGTATAATATGTATGAATATTCTTTAAAGTAGTATATATTGAATGTATATATGTATGTATATTCTTTAAAATAGTATATATTGAATGTATAATATGTATGATATTCTTCAAAGTAGTATATATTGAATGTATAATATGTATGAATATTCTTCAAAGTAGTATATATTGAATGTACAATATGTATGAATATTCTTTAAAATAGTATATATTGAATGTATAACGTATGTATATTGTTTAATAACGTATGTATATTCTTTAAATTAATATATATTGAATGTATATATGTATGTATATTCTTTACAATAGTATATATTGAATGTATAATATGTATGAATATTCTTTAAAGTAGTATATATTGAATGTATAATATGTATGAATATTCTTCAAAGTAGTATATATTGAATGTATAACATATGTATATTGTTTAAAGTAGTATATATTGAATGTATATATGTATGTATATACTTTAAAATAGTATATATTTATACATGAATATTCTTTAAAGTAGTATATATTGAATGTATATATGTATGTATATACTTTAAAATAGTATATATTTATACATGAATATTCTTTAAAGTAGTATATATTTAATGTATAACGTATGTCTATTCTTTAAAGTAGTACATATAGAATGTACATACGTATGTATATTCTTTAAAATAGTACATATTGAATGTACATATGTATGTATATTCTTTAAAGTAGTATATATGGAATGTATATATGTATGTATATTCTTTAAAGTAGTATATATTGAATGTACATATGTATGTATATTCTTTAAAGTAGTATATATTGAATGTATATTTTAAAGTAGTATCTATTGAATGTATATTCTTTAAAATAGTATATATTGAATGTATATTCTTTAAAGTAGTATATATTGAATGTATATACGTTTGTATATTCTTTAAAGTAGTATTTAAAGTAGTATATATTGAATGTATATTAAGAAACAATCAAAGTTCAAGAATACTATTAATTATTTTTTTTAGGTCAGGACCCGATAAACCGGCCCATTAAGTTGGATCGATTGACTAACCCGGATCGACCCTTTAAGACCGGTCATATATAATAAAGGGGCCAGGGCTGGGCCGTTGGGGAAATTGTTACTATTGGGTCCGACATGGACCGGCCCAGTAAAAGTCATGATTGGACCGGACCGGAACCGAGCCCGGTAAAAATTAGCGAACAGGGGCCGGATTGACCCTTCCCGGCCCGGCCCGGTTAACATGTTTGCTTGTAACTCCAAAAGAAAAAGCATGTGAAATTTCTTCTAGCTAAAGATAGATGTACATCCTTAAGTACAAAGTGCCTCAGCGAGCAAAATGTTGGTTGTGCCATTTAATTAGTTCTTGTTCCTAATTTTTAACAGTAGAGTTGGATGAAATCCTTATAGATTTAATGTTTAATGTTTCTCCGTATGTGAAATTATTGTTCGATACTTCAATATTGATTATAGTGGATGGATTTTATGATCAATGCAATAGCTGAATGACATCTGCAAATAGGATAGTGAAAATGGTGATAGTTTTAGTCTAGTTGCCAACACTGGTCTGTGTATATTGTGAATTTTGTTGGCAGTAGTTGCCAAAGTTCGTTCTGGTACGCCTGGTTTGAAGTTATACTTCAACTGGGATTGTTCGTGGTCATTGGATGTTCCTTGACCATTGTTGTAATAGATCTAGTTTTTTCGGTGAACCTTGCAGCTCTAATGTTCTAATAGAGGGACCAACTTGCTGTATAACATTTGAAGATGTAGAATTACTTATGTGGGTTTGTTATTAAAGTATCCTTCTGCCATACAGTAATATTTCATAGATAAATGTAGTGCTTGTGCTTGCAAAAGGTTCTAGTACAGTTTAGTTCAATAATTTCCTTAAATGAAGTGTTTGTTCACAGATTTTGTACCCGTGGCTGATCTTTGTTACTCGTTTGCAGGAAGATTGTGTTAAAAATTTATTTTTAATATCTCAAAAATAAAACAAAAAAGGGCCTAATATACCCTTCAAGTATTGGAAATGGTTCTAAAATACCTTCCTTCCACCTTTGGGCTCAAAAATACCCTTCCATCTACCTATATGACTCTATTTTACCCTTCTTCTTAACAGAAATTTTAAAAATTATAATTAATATTTTTCATTTAATACGTGACAATTTCTTATTGGTTGAAATTTAATTAATTAATAACTTAATAATTCCTAAACCCAATCTGAATCCCGGTTCAAATAACTCAACCCAGCAACCCACATTCTCCATTATTTGGTTGAAGAAATCTGTTTTGTGTAATCTCTATATGACGAAAATTTTTACCCATTCTTTCTATTTCATACCCATTTGTCATTTTTCTATATCTCTGAAACCCAACTGATCAAATTTGAAATTTGAAATTTTCTATTATTTGGTTGAAAAAAATGCGTTTTCTGTAGTGTGTGTATGTCTAAATTCATTTCTTCTTCTTACCCATTTGCCAATTTTTTTCTAAATCTTTGAAACCCAACTAATCAAATTCTCCATTATTTGGTTGAAGAAATGTGTTTTGTGTAATCTATGTTTTTGAACTGGTCGTTGATGTCATCATTTTTTCTCTTTGACCAAATATAGAGAATTTGGGTTGTTGGGTTGGGTTATTTGAACCGGGATTCGGGTTGGGTCTAGGGATTATTAAGTTTTTAATTAATTAAATCTCAATCAATAAGAAACTGCTACGTATTAAATGAAAATATTAATTATTATTTTTAAAATTTCTGTTAAGGAGAAGGGTAAAATAAAGTCATATAGGTGGATAGAAGGGCATTTTTGAGCCCAAAGGTGGAAGGAAAAGGTATTTTTGAGCCCAAAGGTGGAAGGAAAGGGTATTTTAGAACCATTTTGAATACTTGAGGGGTATATTAGGCTCTTTTTCGAAAATAAATAATAATCTTTGAACTCTTCCTATATTTAATTAGCCTTAAATAGGCAGCGTTCATGTGGTATTGATTTGGTCAAATAATTTAGTTATAGTATATTTTATTAGTTTTAATGACAATAATTTATTGCCTTAATTAACATTATTTTCTAATAAGCAAAGTTGTTATTGCCAAAATATTTTCTAATAACATTTGGTCACAGGCTTGATGACACTTTAATGCCATAAATGACCATTTAGTTTGTGAGTAAAATATGGTTGCTATTAACGTTTTTGTGGTCTTTATATAGTAAATTTTTGTTTTGATTTTGAGGGATAGAAAAGGAACACGAAAATAGAAAACAAAATACTTTTCTTTATTTTGTGTTGCTGGGTTTTCTAAAGATAAATCTTTGTCAGTTTCTGGCTCCTAGTTTAACACTAGAAGAGCTTGTTGAATCTAGGGATACACCTTAACTGGTGAAATATCCTTAAGGACAGTGACAGAAGCACACCTCAAGCTACGAAATTTCCGTGATTCTTTCAATTTTTACAACAATCTTAAGAATATTCATATAAATCACGAATATAAAAAGGGAAATCATTGTCTATTTAAGAAGAAGAAGAAGGTCAATGCTTGTTATTGCGTTGGAATGGAAGGGGCTTCAATGGTGTTGGGTGATGTCAGATCTTTGGGTGAACCTTTGATGTCATAGCTTTGGAAAATTATTGTTTGTTATTTTGGACGAAAGCTAAGTGATAGTCGAAACAAATACGTTACATGGTATGCTTATTGGTACTATCATTGGAGGTAATTTTGTACAATATCCGTTTCAATATTAGTGGAGCTTCTACCATAAGCTATGTCTACACGTCAATGTATCTCTATTATTTTTAAAATTTGAGATAGATGGTTATGTTAAACTCAAAGCCAATAGTAAAACTTTTGGAAAAGGAGTTGGGAAAAAATCCTGCTAAATCAGAAATTAATTTAAATGAAGTAGATGATATTGTTATTGTGATCATTTTCCAAGTAAAGAATATGATGAATGTGAGTGACAGGTGATAGCTTTTGTTGGCTACACCCAAGTCAATGGAGGAGAAGAATATATTTTTCTTGATTGAAGAACTACTCAAGTTCTTGAAAAAAAACAATCTACTTAAACTCAATGTGAAAGAAATATTAGCTTTAAATGAGTTTTTATGTTCCTGATACTTGAACCAATTTAATTGAGGTGGTATTACTAGAAAATGTTGGAGTAAAGTTTGTTTGAGAATATTATGGGTGTTTAACTAAGCATAACTATTGTTTGGAAAAAAAGTGTATTGTGACCATAATTTAGTTGTGTTAAAATTTTTTAGTCATGAATGAAAATGTTAGTAATTTGTTTGATTGTTTTCTTTGATTTGTGACATGTTATATTTTTAAATAATGAAAAGCCTTATAAAATGTTTGGGTGAAGTTATGTTATTATCTTTTTATTTATATTGTGAAATGTTTTATGAGAAATTGGTTGAACCTGTTATGATTTATGAAAATATTATTATTGTTATAAATGTACTAGTATCAGTACCCGCGCGATGCGCGATTGATAATAAATGAAATTAGTCATCGAAAATTATTATTTTATTTGTTTGATATAATAAAAATTTTAGGGCAACTTTTATAAATCTCAACTGTTTAGTAACTAATTACACTCTATCCCCATTCTTTTGATAATTACATAAAATCCTAGATTTTAATTTTTGCAATACATTACTGAGGCTCGGATACATAATATTCCTGATACATAAGTACCGATATATAACACTTATGTATTAATATCACAGAGATACATTCAGATAGATAAGTCTTATGTATCGGTAGCACAAAAAGCATTTCGATACATGATTTTTGTGAGATTTTCAACCAAAGACATCTTTCTTATGTAGCTGTAATCTAATATTCAGTAAGATACATAGTTTTTGTATATTTGGTGAAGGATCGCGTGATGTATCTTCTTGTCCTTTTTAACCAGATGCATCATTCTTATGTATCTCCGGACTCCCTTAACATATAGATCATTCTTATGTATCGCCATTAACATTATCATCTTCAACCTCCATTGACGAATCTCTGAACTCCCTCTGTACTCCACCCCCAACTCCCTCCGTCTGATCTATCTTAGGCCAACGTCGCTAGTAAACCCTGATCGGCTAGCCATCAAAACTCAGTCTCTTACACCACACATCTATAATCTCACCTCGCTTCATCCAGTGTCGAATCATCGGCGAAATTTCGTCGAAAAACACTCTCTTCGGCCAGAAAATAATCACAATTCAAACTGCCATCTTAAGCAAACCCACTCGCAACTGCCACTGAAATACAATTTTTGGATTTGCAGCAATAGCGGTTATGGCGAGATAACTCTGAAACCCAAATTTGTTATTGAGATTTGGGAACAGGTGACAGAATGAAATGTGTATGTTGATGGGTTTGGTATAAACAAAATTGTTGAATGAAAATTAATTGGATTTGAGATTTGGGATAGATATGATATATCAAACGATTTGGAGAGATAAAGTAAAATCCTAAATTTTTATAATTATTTTAAGGGGTTGAAATTTTAGATAATAATGATAAGTTAAGGTAGTATTATGTAATTTGTCAAAAAATTTATTCTATATCATTGACACATTTGAATTAATAAATTTACGCAGTATTAAAAATAACTATTAATATACTGAACTTGATATCATTAATAACATAAAACTTAAATATCTCTTTTTGAAATTTAGTAACCACATGAAAATAATATTATATTATAATATAATTAAGCACATAAGATAATATTGTGATCTATATTGATCAATAATATGTAAAAGAAAAAAAAAATCAGACTATCATTACAAAAGAAAAAGTATATTTGACATAATTATTCTTTCTTCTTAACTTACTTCTAAATGTGGTTAGAAAAACAAAGAACTAATGAATGATATACTTTAGAATTATAAACATTAGTTTTTTTTATAAAATATTTAATTTGAAACTTGAATTTTTTTATATTTAATATTTTAATTTGCACCCTCCTATCAAGGGGAAGAAAAGAGTTTTCCCTTCTCTTTATTGTCTTAATAAATTTTTTCTTTCAAAATAGATTTGTATTTCTTTACATGATCTTAGTCATAATATATTTTGTATTATAATATAATTTAACATATTTTTTACTTCAAGACAAATATTTTGAGGTAAAGTCTCAACAGTAACCAATTTTCACTTTCTTATTTTTATTATCATTTTTCAATAAATAACTTATAACATTATCTAAGTCCCTAATCTATTTGCATGATCTCACAATGTTCACTTAATCTCTTACGATAATGGACCAACAAATATTAATCAATTTTATTGTATATTATTTTCCAAATAAATGGTGCAAGTCTTTTATACTTTTAAATATTCACTCTTCAACTATATTTTTCGTCAATCCTATCATGCTTTCTCGATTTACACAATTTAAATAAAATTATATAAATATTTTTTTCCCGAATTAAATTTCCTCCCATATTAAATCATTCAACTAATACTTATCCCCTTGTGTTCATCGGCACATCATATTCATCTTCATCCTTTATATTGTGCAAAGTAAATGAAAATAATTATTGCACCAAAAGATGTATAATATTCTAAAAATAAAGTTACAAATGCAAAGATAAACATGATTTATCTCATTACCTGTTTTTATCAAGTAAAAAGATAAAGAAGATATTTTACAGTATAATGAATATAAATAATAAATGATAAATTATCTTTTATTTTACATTAATACAACATGCTACATAAAAATATAATAGTATTTGCAATAAGATAATTTTTTGTTGTAAAATGATAGTTTTTTGTTGTAAAAAATGTCAGGTAGATAGTCCTCAAGATGACACTTGTCATAATTTTAGGCTAACTACTCTCCTTTATTATATATATAGAGATAGGAGTCAAACTTAATTATTTTTTACCACAATATGAAATAGTATTATTTATTTTTTACCATAATATTAAATAATTAACAAAATAGTTTTTTGTTGTAAAATGATAGTTTTTTGTTGTAAAAAATGTCAAGTAGATAGTTCTCAAGATGACACTTGTCATAGTTTTAGGCTAACTACTCATAGTTCTCAAGATGACACTTGTCATAATTTTAGGCTAACTACTCTCCTTTATTATATATATAGAGATAGGAGTCAAACTTAATTATTTTTTTACCACAATATGAAATAATATTATTTATTTTTTACCACAATATGAAATAATATTAAATAATTAACAAAATAGTTTTTTTGTTGTAAAATGATAGTTTTTTGTTGTAAAAAATGTCAAGTAGATAGTTCTCAAGATGACACTTGTCATAATTTAAGGCTAACTACTCACCTTTATTATATATTAAGGCTAACTACTCACCTTTATTATATATATAGATATGAAATAGTATTAAATAATTAACAAAATAGTTTTTTTGTTGTAAAATGAGAGTTTTTTGTTGTAAAAATGTCAAGTAGATAGTTCTCAAGATGACACTTGTCATAATTTAAGGCTAACTACTCTCTTTTATTATATATATAGATATGAAATAATATTAAATAATTAAATAATCAACAAAATAGTTTTTTGTTGTAAAATGATAGTTTTTTGTTGTAAATAATGTCAAGTAGATAGTTCTCAAGATGACACTTGTCATAATTTTAGGCTAACTACTCTCCTTTATTATATATATAGATATGAAATAATATTAAATAATTAACAAAATAGTTTTTTGTTGTAAAAAATGTCAAGTAGGTAGTTTTCACTTGTCATAATTTAAGGCTAATTACTCACCTTTATTATATATATAAATATGAAATAATATTAAATAATTAACAAAATAGTTTTTTTGTTGTAAAATGATAGTTTTTTGTTGTAAAAAATGTCAAGTAGATAGTTCTCAAGATGACACTTGTCATAATTTAAGGGTAACTACTCTCCTTTATTATATATATAGATATGAAATAATATTAAATAATTAAATAATCAACAAAATAGTTTTTTGTTGTAAAATGATAGTTTTTTGTTGTAAATAATGTCAAGTAGATAGTTCTCAAGATGACACTTGTCATAATTTTAGGCTAACTACTCTCCTTTATTATATATATAGATATGAAATAATATTAAATAATTAACAAAATAGTGTTTTGTTGTAAAATGATAGTTTTTTGTTGTAAAAAATGTCAAGTAGGTAGTTTTCAAGATGACACTTGTCATAATTTAAGGCTAACTACTCACCTTTATTATATATATAGATATGAAATAATATTAAATAATTAACAAAATAGTTTTTTGTTGTAAAATGATAGTTTTTTGTTGTAAAAAATGTCAAGTAGGTTGTTCTCAAGATGACACTTGTCATAATTTAAGACTAAATACTCTCCTTTATTATATATATATAGATATGAAATAATATTAAATAATTAAATAATCAACAAAATAGGTTTTTGTTGTAAAATGATAGTTTTTTGTTGTAAATAATGTCAAGTAGATAGTTCTCAAGATGACACTTGTCATAATTTTAGGATAACTACTCTTCTTTATTATATATATAGATATGAAATAATATTAAATAATTAACAAAATAGTTTTTTGTTGTAAAATGATAGTTTTTTGTTGTAAAAAATGTCAAGTAGGTAGTTCTCAAGATGACACTTGTCATAATTTAAGGCTAACTACTCACCTTTATTATATATATAAATATAAAATAATATTAAATAATTAACAAAATAGTTTTTTGTTGTAAAATGATAGTTTTTTTTGTAAAAAATGTCAAGTAGGTAGTTCTCAAGATGACACTTGTCATAATTTAAGCTAACTACTCTCCTTTATTATATATATATATATATATATGAAATAATATTAAATAATTAACAAAATAGTTTTTTGTTGTAAAATAGTTTTTTGTTGTAAAAAATGTCAAGTAGGTAGTTCTCAAGATGACACTTGTCATAATTTAAGGCTAACTACTCTCCTTTATTACATATATAAATATGAAATAATATTAAATAATCAACAAAATAGTTTTTTGTTGTAAAATGATAGTTTTTTGTTGTAAAAAATGTCAACTCGGTAGTTCTCAAGATGACACTTGTCATAATTTAAGGCTAACTACTCTCCTTTATTATATATATAGTTATGAAATAATATTAAATAATTAACAAAATAGTTTTTTATTGTAAAATGATAGTTTTTTGTTGTAAAAAATGTCAAGTAGGTAGTTTTCAAGATGACACTTGTCATAATTTAAGGCTAACTACTCTCCTTTATTATATATATAGATATGAAATAATATTAAATAATTAAATAATCAACAAAATAGTTTTTTGTTGTAAAATGATAGTTTTTTGTTGTAAATAATGTCAAGTAGGTAATTCTCAAGATGACACTTGTCATAATTTTAGGCTAACTACTCTCCTTTATTATATATATAGATATACATTATAGTGAATGTCTATCAAGATGTAGTGAATGTCTATCAAGAATATAGAGAGTATCTATCAAGATATATTGAGTATTTATCAAGATATAAAATGTCTATCTTTTGGAGAGAAATTAGGAGGAATTTCCCCTATAAATAGAGGGGCTATTTACATTGTAAATCATCCCTCATTCCTAAGAGAAATAAATAAGTCTCCTCTCTTCTCTCCCTTATTATTCTTGTTCTTCCTATATTAATTCATAACACATTATCAGCACGAGACTCTGCCATCTATTTTTGTGTGTAGCAAACTTATTCAATGGTTCAACATATATGCCGAAACAAGGTGAGATTGTATATCTTAAAGCAATTTCCAGGTTAGTAATTAAAATCAAATTTTGAATCGGGGCTTTGAGGTGAAAAATAGACCAAACTGGAAGAGTCTAATCATTATACCACTTTTCTATTAATTCTTAGATATGTACACAACAGTGATATATATTTAGTGATAATAAAAACATTGTATATGAAAACGTTGGACAATAATATTCTAAAGCTGTCGAATATTTCCCATCCGCTATTTAATCATCTCAAAGGTATAATTTTATTAATTTCTTGGTTAAAGTGTTACTGATGATCATGTCTAAAAATTAAAGTCTTACCAAAGGTTAGCAGTTCTTTATGCTACTTGTCTTTTGCTACAAACTGTACAATTATGTTGGGTTCGTTGGATTTGAGGGAACCTGATTGGTTCGGGATTATTTATCCCTTAAATTTGTTCATGAAGAACGATATTGCTAAAAAGGACAAGACACCAGGTTATAGTTTCAATGCACCATGATGATAAGATGTTGGGTTCAAATTCCATCGATTTATGTCTAAGGCGTATTTATATGGATAAGACGTTGAGTTTGAATCTCAATGCACCATATTGATGATATAATGATGGCTAAGGCAAAATAATGTGTATTTGGTTAAAAATCATAAAACCTGTGTCATTGAGTATGCTCCATTCCCTGAAGTGAATGTGGTAGCAATACATCATATGTATGCCTCGATTTGTTCCTGAAGTAGCAATATCTTGAAAGAGGTTCTAAGCTATCATAATTTGATAGGCTTAAGGCACGATTATATTCCATTCCCGGAGAATGAAAATTTCGATTGTTATAAATATAGATCTATACCCTTAGGGTGAATGTGACTGTATTTAGTAAAGCTTATAAATTCGAACGTGTTCTTGGTTGTAAAGATATCACAACCCACCTCCAAAAAAAAAAGGTAGAATAGTTGAAAGATTGAATATCTCCAAGTTATTGAATATCTCCAAGTTATTGAATAAGTTCATAAGTTGGCATGAACAATTGTGACATCCCGAAGATGTGCATATTGAGTATTAAACATGTATTGAAGAACTAGAAAATTTTTCAAGAATTGTTTATGCTGCTTGTTCTCGTGATAAGTTGATTAGACCAACTAATGTTGGGATTGATCGGATCCCTTAAATTCTGAAAAATATAAAAAGTGAATATGGGCCCGTTCACCTGTCATGTGATCTATTAAGATGCATCGATATAAGATGATCACATATGCATTTATTGTCAACCTGCAGTTTGACATTCATAAAGTTGCTTGCTTAGTAAAAATTAAGCTAAGAGCATAATTTCCAGATTGTGTAATCAAGAAAACTCATCTTGATAATGTTGGTTTGGCGTTGAATGCCTCCGATAAATAGCTTAACGATTTCTTAAGAGAACAAAGCTTCATGTGTTGGTCTGGAATATGAAATACTGCATACAATAGCACTTGTATGCATTAGACCAATAAATTATGATTTATTTTTTTCCTCCTTAATTGGTTCAGGGCCAGGAATCAAATATCTTCCATCTAATAAACTTTTGATATGCGGTATATGATTAATGCATATATACCGTGATGCACAAAGATGGACTCAGAAAGATAGAGAATATATATGTTAGTTTTCCTAACATAAGGGGGAGATAATAAGCAGCTAAGAAATATGTTGTGAATTATGATCAATATGATCCTCATTCAAAAGGTAATTCAAGTTCAAATGCTAGGAGCATTTGCTGACCCAAAATTGATCTCATATTTAGCTGTAAATGCTTCAATTTACTGTCCCTGAAAGACAAAGTCTACTGCATGCATGAAGCGTGGTGGACATAATCGGTTCCAAATGAAATAATCCTTGAAAAGGATAAGGAGCATATGATCACAAAAAGGAGGCAATGTACTCTTGAAGAGCCTACGACATAACACTTCATGAAACCTTATGAGAGGCTCAGGTAATTGAAAATAATGAAGTGATGAGATCTCAAAATGTTTTGTCACATTGCGAATTAATATAAAATGATATATCATCGACGATATCTTTAATACAATATGGCGCAACATTATAAAAGATTACAAGGATCTGAATTCTACATTTGTTTAAGCATGCTGACGTAGAAGTATTTATCAAGTGACATGAGAGGATGCATCTTGGTAAGCATAAAGCGTATTTGATTTGCAGTCCAGACACTAGAAGATGTCACACATGAACTGTTGAATATTGCCACTTGACAAAATCTATATGAAAATTCCTAAAGGATTCAAATGTTTGAAACATATACAAGTTTCTGGGAAACTTATTTATAATTCTTATATTGCAAAAATTGATAAGTTGAATATCATTGGACCTCTTGGAGAGTTCTCAAAAGCAATAGATTATCTGCTGAAAGAAGTTGAAATGAGAAACATGCAAAATTAAATTGGTCCCAATGTACCATATCTTGTGCAATTGATGCATTTAAACATCTTGCTATAACTATGAGTATGACATAGTTTTACTCCTATATGGAGATGCTGAAATAAGATCACTTTCATATTGCAAATAAAAGTGCTTGTATGAATGTGTTTGTCCTAACGAATATTATCAAGTTTTTGAATATACGGGATATTCATATAATTGACATAAAGTTCGATATAGATATATGTCATGAAGGGTACTACCATACCATGTTGTTTTACATGATAGTCAAATCATGTCGAGGTAATGACTACTCATGAAGCAAGCCAAAAATATGTGTGGTTAAGGTCCATGATACATCTCATTCGAGAAAATTATTGTTTGAAATGTGACAAAATACCCACGATCTTATATGAAGATAATGCATATCATACATGACTCTACTAAAGAGAGAATTCATAAAAAGTGATAGAATGAAGCACATTTTGCCAAAAGCTTTTCTACACACATGAACTCCAAAAGAATGGTGATATCAACGTGCTACAGATTCGTTCAAGTGATAATATGATTGATTCATTCACAAAGTCTCTACCTACTGCAATTTTCTAGAAGATGATGCACAAGATTGGAATGTGAAGATCCAAGATTTTAAATTGATGTTCTCATCAGGGGGAGCCAATACGCGGTGTACTCTTTTTTCCTTTCAAGGTTTTGTCCCACTGAATTTTCCTTGTAAGGTTTTTAATGAGGCAGCTGAAATGCGTATTATTAGAGATGTGTACTCTTTTTCCTTTACTAGATTTTTTTTCCAATGGATTTTTTTCTAGTAAGGTTTTAACGAGACACATTATCTATCAATTAGACATTCAAAGGGAGTGTTATAAATGTATTTACATTATAGTGAATCTCTATCAAGATGTAGTGAATGTCTATCAAGAATATAGAGAGTATCTATCAAGATATATTGAGTATCTATCAAGATATGAAATGTCTATCTTTTGGAGAGAAATTAGTAGGAATTTCTCCTATAAATAGAGGGGCTCTCTACATTGTAAATCATCCCTCATTCCCCAAGAGAAATAAAGAAGTCTCCTCTCTTCTCTCCTTTATTATTCTTGTTCTTCCTGTATTAGTTTATAACAATTATCTTATTTTAAAATATTGCAAATATGGTGGGTAAAGCGTTTTACAAAAGTTATTCAATTTATCTTAAAATATTTAAAAGTATGGGGGTTGTTTGCTAAGTTTGTACCAATTTGATTTTGAAAGAAGCAAAATGAAAGGTATAATAGTTTTGTTTCTATGTTTATGCTAATTATAAGTATTGTATCTAAAATTTGTTTTTATTAAGAGTGATATGATTAGTTACGGATAGGGGTGTACATAAGCCGAGTTGGTTTGGTTTTTAATTTAAAAAAACAACCAAACCAATCATGTCGGTTTATTAAATCTATAAATCAAATCAAACCAACATAAATCGATTTTTTTGATTTAGGTGTTAGTCGGTTCTTTCAGTTTTCTCAGTTTTTTGGTTTTTTCCTTTTTTTTATAATCTTTAATTTTTAAAATTATATTATGATTGAAGACAAGATCAAATATATTTTCACTCACGTGCTAGTGAAAAACCATAATTATGAAAAAAATGAGGAGCGGAAAACTCTCTTAAAACTAAAAAGTAAGATGAAGAGTGAAAATTTTTAGGTTTTAAGTTTATATTGGGCTTTGGATCATTTAGTTATCAATTAATGGACAAATATTACAACTTAAAGACCCAAATCTGAATATATATCTACATCTACTTTTTAAATATTAAAAATTAATAAAACTAATTTAAAAAGTATTTAGAAAGTAGATTATAATTAATATTTTTTATGTATAAAAAGTTAAAATTATATATATATTATGTCGATTTGGTTTGGGTTTCGTTTGACGTTTTTTTGGTTAATACCTAACCAAGCCAATAATGGTCAGTTTTTTTTTTCTAACGCCAAACCAACCAAACCAAAACACAAGTCGGTTTTTTTTTCTCGGTTTGATTTAGGTCGTCGGTTCTGTTTGATTTGGCGGTTTGATCTGTACACCCCTAATTGTGGACAAAGTTAAATAATGAAGGAAAAGAATTTTTGAGAATAGATTTTCGTTGGAATATCTCACTTGGTCTTGTTGTTCAATGTTTTGAAAATGAGGATTTGAGAAAAAGGATAAATGTTTTTTTTTTGTGAAGATTTTTATAATTATCTTGTTGATATAGTGATCTTGAAATATATTATGTTGTTACTTCTTTTCTTAGTGCATTATTTTGTAAAGATGCATTGATGATAAAGTGCTAGTAAATGAATATTTGTTGTACTAGAGGGGTACAAATGATGATCCATATGTGGTAATGAGTTGACCCTGGTGGCGTGAAATAACATGAAATCAGTCAAATAGACCATAATTAGTAGATTATTATGAAATCTTAGTTTATGGTTTAGAGTTGGCTGATAATGAGGCTAAGATAAATTGTTAGTGAGTATTCATGAGGTTGAAATAAAACCAACTTGTATATATGTATTGTGGTTGCCAAGCAACATTAACTGTAGTGAAAAATATTTTTTCAATGGCAAAACAGATACATGTGTTTGTAAAATAAAGTGATAAACACTTGTTAAGAGATGGAATTATATCCATAAATTATGTGAAGTCAGAAGTGAATTTGGCCAATTTACTGACTAAAATTTTGGGGAAAAATATAACGAAGCTTCAATGAGGATGGGACTTTTGTCAAAGTTGTATATCAAGCATGATAGTAACCCAATCCCATGAATTAGGTTCATATGGGTAATAACAAGTCATTGTTTGATTTTATGCACTAAAATATTTGTCCCTTTGTGATCTATTATGTTGTGCATATAGCACAAATCTGCAAGGAAAGTGAGGCTGAGTTATAAACTCTTAATTCATTCCATATCCTTTATAGGTAGTGTATTACTCTACAGAATACACTTGATAGGTGGACCTATATGAGTGTGAAGTGGTGCCGCTTCTAGAGCACTCATGAATACCAGGACACGCTGGAACAAACCCAATTCCAACACACAAGCACTGAATTATATTATAATCACTGAAAGGAGTTACAATGGAATGCAAATACGAAATCGACCATGAATGAGAAATTAAAGGAACATGGAAAGGATAACTAGAAAGGGGATGAGAATTAGACTGATACATAATTGGGATGAGAACTCAGAGATACAGAGAAAAGACAAGAGAGAACGGTTAGCATCGTAATAGGCATAATTCTCTTCCTTCTAACCGCTAGCCCTTTTAAACTCTCTGTTAATTGGGCCTGGATCCCAAATAAAACTCTCCATTTTACTCAGCCCAATAATATCAACTGACTCAGCCTCATTCACCACTTCTATCCCATAGGTCCGTACAAAGTCAATTAGGTTCATAACAATACTCCGGCCCTCGGAAAGAACCTTATCCTCAAAACTCAAGTAGAGCAACATTGGTATAATAGCAGAAAATTTGTTCAAATTTGGTTCTGCGTTTAGATCTGCTTTAGCAAGAATTGTGTTTTCATTATTTTTGTGGTCAATCTTTTGGAGTGAATATAGCAACAACCACTTGACAGAGGCAATATCAAACATGGGATTCACACTAACACTAGCATTGCTAAATAACCCTTCCATGCAAGTCACAACATGGGGTGTAAATACAACAACACGAACTGGAAGAAGTACCAATGATAGTGTTGCTAGCATTTCATTTTTAATCAATGCAGTGAATTACTTACTATTGTGGGTCAAACAACCATGGTGAACAAACAGATCCAATAAACTACCGAGCTTGATCCAACTCATATGATATCTATCTTTCAAAGCACACAAAACATAGATATTGGTGGCACGTTTGGAACATTGATTGCCAGGTCTTTGAAGGTGTTCACAAATCACGCATACCTTTAGCCAATTATTAGAAGAGCTACTACGAATTCCAAGAAAAGGTTCTATTGTATTAGAATTTTGATAAGCAATTTCCAGCTGAGACCATACACATATAACATAGCCCCATAGAAACGCAATAGCAGTTGTAGTTAGTATACCACATGGAGCCGTATAAAGGTAACAATCCTTTTGAATTCCAGGGGTTTCACATGCTGGATAGAACCATGAAATAATATTCTGAACATTGCTTACTCCATAGAATTCTTGATGAATAATTATATGACCCATGTTGCATTTGATTATAATGTTACCTTCCTCTGCTGTCCATTTGGTAAGAACATGCTCATGCTCTTTTCTTGAGATTTCAAATAACTGTTGAGGATCTAACTTCTGAATATTCTAACATTGCACCTACCGCTTCTCAATTTCACCACCAAGGAAGGATTATCTTTGTCGTACAACCAGTACGAAAACCAGCCTATGAAGTTGCTTTACATTCACAAGACCATTTCGAGTTTGGATACAGAGCAAAATGTAGTTATTCAAATAGTTTAACTTCATAGGATGCCGATGTATTCCTGGATCCCATACATGTAGAATTACACCCTTTCTAACTAAATTATTTTGAGAAACCAAACACTTCAGGTCATAAACATGACATTCAACAAGGTCGGGAAGCATGTCCAAGAGAATACATTCGCGCACACTATTGTATCTCCAAACCAAAGTTCAAAGGGTGTGATGCAAGAATTTCTCTTGGATAATTTCATGAACCTAAAATTATTACAACCGACCAAAGAACCCCAGTATACAATTTCTTATAGCTTCAAGGAATCTAACAAACGAGCTAGAACCAGGATCAAATGGAAAGTCATTACCGACAATTTCAGCATTCATGTTTTTATATTCAGCAGCCTTAGGCACCAAGGATATAGATGATTGTCCAATTAAGCAAGAAAGAAACACCGAAACCTCAGCACGTCTAACTTTTATTGGGTGAGAAGTGATGCAAATCATGCAAATCCCCCATACTGTTTTAATTCTTCACATTCAAACCTTATCAAACGAAATTCTTCACATTCAGTAGATACAAGCACATTGTATTTTGCCTGAAAATCTTGCCCTATATCGAACCAAATGTCCGCACAACTACAAAATGGAATAGTCCCTAATAATCCAATTTTATTGTGTGGTCGAGTGTCGTGGAAGTGAGAATCAGATTTAAAGATGTTTAAAAGGCCCTGGCTCTGGAAGATTGTGGAAAATTCCTTTGGAGTCAACTCTTCTTTGATATTTGGAGTAACGCTCACTGCATTGTCTGAGCCTTCAACATGTGCTTTGGCATTGTTGCCTTCTTTGGATTTCGTATCCTCAAAGGCTGACTCCATTGGTGTTAAAGGGAGCAACGTAGTTATGCTTGGAGGAGCACTAATGTTGGATACTTGATCGCTGGCGTTTGCTAAAATTTCTTGTGCTAAATCTCCAACGTCCCTGGTATGCTTATGAGTAGGAAACTCATTATCATTGTCACCATTGCAAAAGTGCTCATTATAGTGGAAATTATCAGTCTCCTTATGAAGCAGTTCATTGAGCACCTTGTGTGCATCCATTTTGCCTTTACATTCAGATTGTTCATTGTAGTTTTGCGGCAAAAATGAGTTGGTTTTACAGCTCCACTATGGATAAATATGTGCAGGGCGTAGTGTAAGTACATCTGGCTCACTGCAACCCAACGAAACAGCCTCAAAACCACTTTCATACTCAGTCACAGAGGAATTGGCCAAGTGACTTCTTTGTGATTCGAGATGCTGTTTACGAAAATGAATCATTACTTTTGCAGCAAAATGTTTCCAGTTTGCCAATTGCTTGTTCTGTAAAAGCCATTGGTACCACACTAAAGCTTCCCCATCGAGATAGAATGAGGCAAGAGATAATTTCTCATTTTCTGCAATTCTATAAAATTCAAAGTAATGTTCAGCCTGAGAAACCCATAACTCCGGATTCTCGCCACAAAATTGATAAAATTCCACCATGGTAAGTTCACTCGATTTAAAGTTTCCAACCAATTCTTGTAATAATGAACGGATTTCAGATATCTCCTTTGACCATGAATCCATTTCGACGTTAATTGAATCATAGGGAGTTCGAAAATTTTGGTCGTCCATTGAAGACCTCTGGATGAAAGCATCAATGGAACAAACCCGATTCCAAAACATAAGCATTGAATTATATTATAATCCCTGAACGGAGTTACAATGGAATACAAACACGAAATCAACCATGAATAAGAAATTAAAGGAACATGGAAAGGATAACTAGAAAGGGGATGAGAATTAGAATGATACAGAATTGGGATGAGAACTCAGAGATACAGAGAAGAGATGAGAGAGAACGATTAACATTTTAATAGGCATAATTCTCTTCCTTCTAACCGCTAGCCCTTTTAAACTCTATGTTAATTGGGCCTGGATCCCCCAAAAAAACTATCCAGTTTACTCGGCCTAATAATCTCAACTGAATCAACCTCATTCACCACTTCTATCCCATAGGCCCATACAAAGTCGATTAGGTTCATAACACATGCGCATAGCCTCTTAGCGTAAAACCGCGTTAACGACAAATATAGTGCAAATATAATGTGATAGAATAAGACTCTAAGCATACAAAAGAATTCTTGGTTCATAGAAGTTTTATACTTCACCAATTGTTCTGTAAAGTTTAATCTTATTTAATCAAGGTCTGGTTCATAGTCTACGAACACTAGATTCGATGCATTGTACTCATATGAAAACCCAACAAATTTTTATTCTATTTCTTATAATTATTTTTGAGATATATGTGGGATTGTTAAAAATTTATTTTTATATCTCAAAAATAAAATAATAATCTTTGAACTTTTCCTACATTTAATTGCCTTGAATAGGCAGCTTTCATGTGGTATTGATTTGGTCAAATAATTTAGGTATAGTATATTTTATTAGTTTTAATGACAATAATTTATTGCCTTAATTGACATTATTTTCTAATAAGCAAAGTTGTTATTACCAAAATGTAACACCCCGTACCTTACCAACCCTACTTGACGACGTTGAACAATGTTTACTTAGTTGTCCAGAGCCACAAGTATGTATATTGTAATGATATTGATGAGATAGTTGATATTGGCCCTCGTACATGTGATTAGATCTTCGTAGGAGGTGTTTTGTGACTTCGTAGAACATTTGTGGGGTTAAAAAAGAGGCTTGGAGGAACTTCAAACAAAGGATATTAAAGGTAAGAAGTAAGTTAAAGAATAGAACTTGAAGTATCTAACCAAATCCGCAAAGAAAAGTCGAAGAACGAATTTTTTTTTTAAAAATAAGGGCCAGGCGCGCCAGAGGGCGTGCCAGGCCGCTAATTGCCCAAACTTTTTGGGCACAGGCAGCAAGGTGGCGCGCCCAAGGGCGTGCCAGGCTGCTTGTGCGCACCTTTCAAATGTTGGAAATTTTTCTAAGTCCCAAGGGTGCCCGGGGAAGTACCGGGCCGCTTTTTGCCACATTTATTCTACAACCACGAGACTATACATGGGATAATTGAAATACTGGCATTCCATTTTGATAAGATTATTCGTGGATGAATTTGGCATCCAAATGATGTTTTTACCCTTTCGGTCAAAATAAGCCATACGTGGCTAGAATCACTTGTTTTTGGGATTGAGGCTACGAATATAAATTGCGTGAGTGGGAATATTATCATAACAAGTATGAAATGATTTAAACATGAGAAATTATTGATTTTATTGGATTAAGTGAATTGGGCTCAACAAAGGCCCAAAATAAGAAAAAAAAGACATGGCCCAAATAGGCTAAATGACCCATTCTTCTACCATTGACCACTTAAACATGGAATTTAATGCCATGAAGACTTGAGGGACTATATATATGTGGAAAAATTTGATTTTTATTCAAAGGAACACACATCACATTTCTAGAATTCTCAAGAAAACTCCTTTTGGCTCTTCAAACCCTAAGTCATCTTTTGGAGCAAGATCATCATTTTTCAAGCTTAGGTAAGTGATTATTCTTGTACTTTAGCATATTATATGCATGGGAGATTATGTAGATCATGTTGGTCATGCTTGTAAGTGTTGAACATGACACTTTATGTTTTTGTAAAAGATGTGTCATCTATGGAATTTAAACTTAAAAGATGACTTGTGATTTTGATGAAAGAACATGGTATGGATGAAATATCAACATGTATGGTGTGATTATGATCCTAAACTTGTTATTTTTTTATAAGTGTAAATTATGGAATTTTGGCCGATATGTTGTTGTGAGGTGTATTGAAGTGAATTGGTGGAATCATTGTGATGTTGTGGTGATGGAGAAGTGTAAAGTGTGAACTTGGTGTGACAGGCTAGTGGTTTATGATATTTTGGTCAATGTTGGGCATGTTGTGGTATTGGTATGATAATGCCGTAAATGTTATTGGAAAGGGTGAAATGACGTTATACGGCAATCATATAGCTCATTGTCATCTTGTACACTTGTATGGTGACTAGTTGTTAATGTAAGCTCCTTTATGTAATTGTGTTGTAGAGTGAAACGTAAGGAAGGAGCTGGACTCTTGTGTTCACGTATAGGATTGTATAGTTGTATTGAGGAGATAAGGTATGTAAGGTTACTATTTCTGTATCCTTCTGCAGCATATGGTATACACCTTGTTATTGTACTTACTCATTTCCGAAATGTCCTAAGGCATCTCATTTCAGGTTGTTGTCTATTATTAAGCATATATACCTTATTCTTGGTCTATTGTCATTCATGGATCATATAATTATGAACATGGTTCCAAGTTCCAAAAATGTTACATTCAAAAGTTCCAATAATGACATACTTATCGAATGAGCTATTTCTAAGATTGAGGAAGTGAGGTAATGAAGTCTCTATTCTTGGGTGGTATCCCAGGGTTTAATACCTAGCATGGGTCGATCCCAATATCTATGGGTGGTATCCCATGGGTGGAAAGAACACCTAGCATGGGTCAATCCCACTACTACGGATGGTATCCTAGGGGCAAAGAAAAGCCTAGCATGGGTCGATCCTGAACACTATTGAATACCCACTGATCAGCTTGGGGCCTGGGCATTGTGAGAAGGGAAGGATGAGTAGTGAATGAAGAAGTGAGTGATGATGAGAACGATTGAGCGTATGGATAAAAGAAGTAATCCATCTAATGTACATATTTCCATACATATAGAGTGATGGCTTATCCATATTGGTTCTTTACTTATATTTGATTCCATTGAAGTTTTGATGTATCATATAGTTTCTTATGTCCTTACATACTCAGTACATTCTTCGTACTGACGTCCCTTGTGGGACTTACCTTACTTGCTGCAGGCACAGGTGCTAGTAGACCTCCACAGTAGGTTGCGGATCTTTTGTCGGTCTTTGGTGAGCTCCAGTTGGTTCGGGGATTTTCGGGTCTCATATGTACATTTGTTTTGGTGCTGTAATGTTGTGTAAAGCGGGGACTTGTCCCGAATTTAAGATGGTTATGTATGTACTTTTGTTAGAGGCTTTTGTAGACACATGTGGGTATGTAACGTAAGAGATGTATGTCCACCTTGACTTGATGGCCCTAAAGGCCCAGTTTCTTATATGTATATATATAATGCTCTATGATTTCCGCACTTAGCATTTTATGTATTTACGAGGTGGTGATGGTTCTTATGGTATGCATATGATTGGGCATGAGTAAAGATTGGTTCTCTCGGGCCCTATCGGCTTCGGGTGCCAGTCCACCCCGTTTGGATATGGTGCGTGACAAAAGTGGTATCAGAGCAGGTCGTTCTAAGGGTGTCTACAAAGCCGTGTCTGAGTAGAGTCTTACTTATCGATGTGTTGTGCACCATATTTATAAGTAGGAGGCTTCGGGACATTTAGGAGTCATTTCTTTTCTTCACTTCTAGATCGTGCAATAGAGCCAATGAGGTAAGTGGAATCATATCTAACCATTGGAATTGATTTTCTTTGATAGAGTAACAATGCCGATGACAAGAAGAGGGCGAGGTAAAAGTAAGAGAATAGACAGAATTGCTGGAGAAGGAACTAGTAGAGCCCCACCTGAACCAGTTACTCAAGGCGGCGCTGAACCAGAGATGGCATCACAGGCTTCTTCTACTCTTCCAGTTTCGGAAGAGTCAAGAGGAAGAGAAATACCTGCAGAACAACCAATGAATACTACTGACCAGGACTTAAAGAATGCAGTGCAGATGTTGACCCGAATAGTTGCTGCACAAGTTCAGGGACAAGGTGGCCCAATGACAGGTGATGATAGTACAACTAGGGCAGCTAGTCGGTGGAGGCAGGATTTCTTGAAATTAGATCCACCTACATTTACTGGATCATATCTGAATGAAGATCCGCAAGACTTTATAGATCATATTCAAAGTGCTTTAGATGTTATGCATATAACTGGGGTAGAAACAGTTAAACTTGCTACGTATAGATTGAAATGAGAGGCGATATTATGGTATGAAGATTGGAAGAAATCTCGTGGTGTCGGTGTAAATCCACCTAATTGGGAAGAATTTAAAGCGGATTTCCTTGACCACTATCTTTCTTATGAGATCCGAGAGGCTCGTGCGGATCAATTCTTGAATCTTCGTCAAGGGAACCTGAGTGTTAGAGAATACAGTTTGCAGTTTAATTCTTTGGCTCGATATGCTCCAAATGTAGTGGCCACAATGACAGATAGAGTCCATCGATATGTGGACAGATTGGAGCCATATTTGGTACGAGGTTGCACTATTGCTGCCTTAAACAAAGATATGGATATAGCGAGAATTCAGACCTTCGTCCAGAAAATGAAGGACCAAAGACAGAGAAGAAGGGTACATGAATCTGAACGAGGACAGTCCAAATGAGCTAGACCTATGGGACAGTCTATGGTGTCCCAAGGAGAATCTAGACCTCGGATGTTTCCTAGACCGCCGAGACTGTCATTCTCTTATTCCGCAGCAGGCACTCAAGCTCAATTCCGAGGGTTTAGAGGTAGTAATGTTGGGCAGAGTAGTGGGATTCGAGGTTCGCAAACTACGGGATTTTCTCGTCAGCCATGTCAACAATGTGAACGGTTTCACTTAGGTGAATACCGGCGTGGGTCTAATGTTTGTTTTTGGTGTGGTATGACGGGGCATATGATGAGAAACTGCCCACGAAGAGGCTTGGGTAATATGACGCGACCTGCGGGATCAACCATTGCATCATCATCATCTGTTCCTACCCTCAGTAGAGGTGTACAACCGGCGGGTCGTGGTAGAGGTGCCAGAGGAGCAGCCAGTTCCAGTGGAACTCAGAATCATACTTATGCTCTGGTAGACTGGCAGAATTCAGAGGCATCTCCTGAGGTAGTCACAGGTACATTATCCATATTCTCATATAATATATATGCATTGATTGACTTGGGTTCTACATTGTCCTATGTTACTCCCTTGATTGCTGCTAAATTTGCAAAGGCACCAGAATTATTAATTAAATCAATTGAAGTGTCTACACCGGTTGGTGAATATATTATTGTAAAAAGAGTATATCGTAATTGTGTGGTAACTGTGTGTGGTCATGATACACTGGCCGATCTTATTGAACTGGACATAGTGGATTTTGATGTGATAATGGGGATGGATTGGTTGGCTTCTTGTTATGCCACGACAGATTATCTGGCCAAGAAGGTGCATTTTTGTTTTCCGTAAGAAAATGTTCTTGAATGGCAGGACAATGTGGGGGCACCAAGAGGAAAATTTATTTCCTATTTGAAAGCAAGGAAAATGATTGCCAAGGGATATATATGTCACTTAGTACGAATGAAAGATAATGATGTGGAACCACTAACTCCGCAGTCGGTTTCAGTGGTTAATGAATTTCTCGATGTATTTTCAGAGGATCTTCCAGGCTTACCCCCAGAACGGGAAGTAGAGTTTGGCATTGATGTGATTCCAGGCACTCAGCCTATCTCTATTCCTCCATATAGAATGGCTCCAACAAAATTACGTGAATTGAAGGAGCAGTTGAAAGATTTACTGGACAAGGGCTTCATCAGGCCTAGTATGTCTCCATGGGGTGCACCGGTATTATTTGTACAGAAGAAAGATGGCACGTTGAGAATGTGCATCGACTATCGGCAATTGAATAAGGTAACAATCAAAAACAAATATCCCCTCCCTCGAATTGATGATTTGTTTGATCAGTTACAGGGTGGCAAGTGTTTTTCAAAGATTGACTTGAGGTCGGGTTACCATCAAGTCAGAGTTAGAGAAGAAGATGTACCCAAGACAGCTTTTCGAACACGGTATGGCCATTATGAATTTTTAGTTATGTCATTTGGACTAACAAATGCACCAGTTGGGTTCATGGATTTGATGAATAGAGTGTTTAAGCCATTTCTAGACGTGTTCGTGACGGTATTTATAGATGACATCCTGGTTTATTCAAGATCACCAGAGGACCATGCTAATCACTTACGGCAGGTGTTACAGATTCTCCGTGAGCGTAAGTTGTATATGAAGTTCTCTAAGTGTGAGTTTTGGTTAAAATACGTCGCATTCTTGGGTCATATTGTGTCAGATGAAGGGATACAGGCTGATACACAGAAGATTGAAGCAGTGAAAAATTGGCCAAGACCTACGACACCCACAGAGATTTATAGTTTTCTTGGAATGGCAGGTTATTACCGAACATTTATGGAAGGTTTTTCTTCCATTGCTGCATCTTTAACGAAGCTTACACAAAAGAAAGTTAAATTTCAGTGGAATGATGCATGCGAGAAAAGTTTTCAAAAGTTGAAAGATAAATTGACTTCCACACCGGTGCTAGTACTTCCGAAAGACACCGAAGGTTATGCAGTATATTGTGATGCTTCCGGGGTTGTCCTCGGATATGTATTGATGCAGCACAGAAATGTCATAGCATATGCCTCACGATAGTTGCGGCCACATGAGAAAAATTATCCCACACATGATCTTGAATTAGCAGCGGTGGTATTTGCTTTAAAGAGATGGCGTCATTATTTGTATGGAGTTCATATTGATATCTATACTGATCACAAAAGTTTACAATATATCTTCAAGCAGAAGGAACTCAATTTGAGGCAACGAAGGTGGTTAGAGCTCTTGAAAGACTATGATATTGATATTCTCTATCATCTAGACAAAGCAAATGTGGTAGCTGATGCATTGAGCCGCAGGGCAGTAGAAAGCACTAGTGGCCAGTCGATTGAAAAGCGAGAGATAATCAAAGATTTGCATCAACTATCCAGCTTGGGAGTTCGTCTTATTGAATCTCCAGATGAAGGGATTATTGTGCAAAATGCAACGGAATCCTCCTTAAATAGCTGAAGTAAAAGAGAAGCAGTTTGCGGATTCTATGTTATTGCAGTTGAAAGAGAATGTACAACAGGGTCTGACTGTGGCCTTTGATCTTACACAAGAAGGGGTACTTCAATGTCTGGGAAGATTATGTGTACCGGATGTAGATGAGTTGAGAAAATGAATTATGACAGAGGCGCATCACTCACTCTATTCTATTTATCTGGGTGCTACTAAGATGTATCATGATTTAAAAGAAGTGTGTTGGTGGGGAAATATGAAGAAGAACATTACAGAATTTGTCGCTCAATGCCCGAATTGTCAACAAGTGAAAATAGAGCATCAGAAACTAGGAGGTTACATGCAATGTATCAATCTTCCAGTCTGGAAATGGGATATGATTAATATGGACTTCATCACAGGTTTGCCTCGTACATTACGGAAATTTGATTCTATATGGGTTATAGTGGACAGGCTTACCAAGTCAGCGCATTTCCTACCAGTCAAGATCACCTATACAGCTGAGGATTATGCAAGATTGTATGTTAAAGAAATAGTGCGGTTACATGGGATTCCGATCTCCATTATATCAGACAGGGGAGCTCAGTTTACTGCGCATTTTTGAAGATCTTTTCAGCAGAGTTTGGGCATGTTGCGTATGAGTTGGCATTACCCCAAGAACTCTCCTCAGTCCACCCAGTGTTTTATGTTTCGATGCTTCGAAAGTGCACAGGGGATCCATCTCGTATTGTTCCCGTTTAAGATGTCCAAGTTACGGAGGATCTTACCTATGACGAGGTACCCATTGCTATCTTAGATCGACAAGTAAAGAGATTGAGGAATAAAGATGTAGCATCCGTAAAAGTCCTTTGGAGAAATCAACAAGTAGAGGAGATCACATGGGAAGATGAAGAAATGATGAAATCCAAATACCCTCATCTGTTTCAAATGGGAGAAAACGTTCAAAATGCGGAAATGGACCAATAACAAGTAAGTATCCATGAGCCTTAAGTGTTTATGTATATGTATGCTAATATAGAGATGCATTTATTTTAATTGAAGCGATATCGTAAACATTCGAGGATGAATATTTCTAAAGGGGGAAGAATGTAACACCCTGTACCTTCCCAACCCTACTTGACAACGTTGAACAATGTTTACTTAGTTGTCGAGAGCCACAAGTATGTATTTTGTAATGATATTGATGAGATAGTTGATATTGGCCCTCGCACATGTGATTAGATCTTCGTAGGAGGTGTTTTGTGACTTCGTGAAACATTTTTGGGGTTAAAAACGAGGCTTGGAGGACCTTCAAACAAAGGATATTAAAGGTAAGAAGTAAGTTAAAGAATAGAACTTGAAGTATCTAACCAAATCCGCAAAGAAAAGTCGAAGAACGAATTTTTTTTTTAAAAATAAGGGCCAGGCACGCCAGAGGGCGTGCCAGGCTGCTAATTGCCCAAATTTTTTGGGCACAAGCTGCAAGGTGGAGCGCCCAAGGGCGTGCCAAGCTGCTTGTGCGCACCTTTCAAATGTTAGAAATTTTTCTAAGTCCCAAGGGTGCCCGGGGACGTACCGAGCCGCTTTTTGCCACATTTCTTCTACAATCATGAGCCTATACATGGGATAATTGAAATATTGGCATTCCATTTTGATAAGATTATTCGTGGACGAATTTGGCATCCAAATGACGTTTTTACCCTTTCGGTCAAAATAAGCCATACGTGGCTAGAATCACTTGTTTTTGAGATTGAGGCTACAAATATAAATTGTGTGAGTGGGAATATTGTAGTAACACGTATGAAATGATTTAAACATGAGAAATTATTGATTTTATTGGATTAAGTGAATTGGGCTCAATAAAGGCCCAAAATAAGAAAAAAAAGACATGGCCCAAATAGGCTAAATGACCCATTCTTCTACCATTGACCACTTAAAAATGGAATTTAATGCCAAGAATACTTGAGGGCCTATATATATGTGGAAAAATCTGATTTTTATTCAAAGGAACACACATCACATTTCTAGAATTCTCAAGAAAACTCCTTTTGGCTCTTCAAACCCTAAGTCATCTTTTGGAGCAAGATCATCATTTTTCAAGCTTACATAAGTGATTATTCTTGTACTTTAGCGTATTATATGCATGAGATATTATGTAGATCATGTTGGTCATGCTTGGAAGTGTTGAACATGGCACTTTATGTTTTTGTAAAAGATGTGTCATCTATGGAATTTAAACTTAAAAGATGACTTGTGGTTTTGATGAAAGAACATGGTATGGATGAAATATCAACATGTATGGTGTGATTATGATCCTAAACTTGTTATTTTTCTATAAGTGTAAATTATGTGATTTTGGCCGATATGTTGTTGTGAGGTGTATTGAAGTGAATTGGTGGAATCATTGTGATGTTGTGGTGATGGAGAAGTGTAAAGTGTGAACTTGGTGTGACATGCTAGTGGTTTATGATATTTTGGTCAATGTTGGGCATGTTGTGGTATTGGTATGATAATGCCGTAAATGTTATTGGAAAGGGTGAAATGACGTTATACGGCAATCATATAGCTCATTGTCATCTTGTACACTTGTATGGTGACTAGTTGTTAATGTAAGCTCCGTTATGTGATTGTGTTGTAGAGTGAAACGTAAGGAAGGAGCTGGACTCTTGTGTTCATGTATAGGATTGCATAGTCCTATTGAGGAGATAAGGTATGTAAGGTTACTATTTTTGTATCCTTCTGCAACATATGGTATACACCTTGTTATTGTACTTACTCATTTCCGAAATGTCCTAAGGCATCTCATTTCAGGTTGTTGTCTATTATTAAGCATATATACCTTATTCTTGGTCTATTGTCATTCATGGATCACATAATTATGAACATGGTTCCAAGTTCCAAAAATGTTACATTCAAAAGTTCCAATAATGACATACTTATCGAATGAGCTATTTCTAAGATTGAGGAAGTGAGGTAATGAAGTCTCTATTCTTGGGTGGTATCCCAGGGGTTAATACCTAGCATGGGTCGATCCCAATATCTACGGCTGGTATCCCAGGGGTGGAAAGAACACCTAGCATGGGTCAATCCCGCTACTACGGGTGGTATCCCAGGGGCAAAGAAAAGACTAGCACGGGTCGATCCCGAACACTATTGAATACCCACTGATCAGCTTGGGGCCCGAGCATTGTGAGAAGGGAAGGATGAGTAGTGAATGAAGAAGTGAGTGATGACGAGAATGAGTGAGCGTAAGGATAAAAGAAGTAATCCATCTAATGTACATATTTCCATACATATAGAGTGATGGCTTATACATATTGGTTCTTTACATATATTTGATTCCATTAAAGTTTTGATGTATCATATAGTTTCTTATGTCCTTACATACTCAGTACATTATTCGTACTGACGTCCCTTGTGGGACTTACCTTACTTGCTGCAGGCACAGGTGCTAGTAGACCTCCACAGTAGGTTGCGGATCTTTTGTCGGTCTTTAGTGAGCTCCAGTTGGTTCGGGGCTTTCCGAATCTCATATGTACATTTGTTTTGGTGATGTAATATTGTGTAAAGCAGGGACTTGTCCCGAATTTAAGATGGTTATGTATGTACTTCTGTTAGAGGCTTTTGTAGACACATGTGGGTATGTAACGTAAGAGATATATGTCCACCTTGACTTGATGGCCCTAACGACCCAGTTTCTTATATGTATATATATATAATGCTCCATGATTTCCGCACTTAACATTTTATGTCTTTACGAGGTGGTGATGGTTCTTATGGTATGCATATGATTGGGCATGAGTAAAGATTGGTTCTCTCGGGCCTTATCGGCTTCGGGTGCCAGTCCACCCCGTTGGGATACGGGGCGTGACACAAAAGGTTTTCTAGTAACATTTGGTCAAAGGCTTGATGACACTTTAATGCCATAAATTGCCATTTAGTTTGTGAGTAAAATATGGTTGGTATTAACGTTTTTGTGGTCTTTATATAGTAAATTTTGGGGTTGATTTTGAGGGATAGAAAAGGAACAAGAAAATAGAAAACAAAATACTCCCTCTAGTCCATATTAAGGGCCTGTTTGGAAAGCCACCCTGGTAATTGGATTTGATGTAATTGTGCGTAATTACACTGTCTGACATGTTTGGTTGCCAGATAATTACTTGGTCAACAGGTAATTGAGTGTAATTGGCAGGGGGTAATTACACTCTCCAATTCACAGGGAGTAGCTGTGAATTGCTGGTAATTATATGGTGTAATTACAAGGTGATTACTTTTAAATTTTTTCTTTTATTTCTATTTTTATTTTTTTCTATTTAATTTATTTTAAATTTTTATTATTTTAAATTCTTTCTATTTTTATTATTTTAATATTTTTTAAAAAATATTTTTTATTTTATATTATTTATATTTCATTTTCTTCTCATTTCCCAACCTCAACTTCTTGTGATTCCATGCAATTTTTCGTATTATCTATTTTTTTTATTTATTTGATGTTTATTTTTTTCATTAGCATAATTTAGTTAGTATTCTAATTTTTAAATTAAGTAGAATTCATTGTTGAATAAGGTTATAGACTTAGGTTTTCCTTTTCTTTTGAATCATATTTACGTTATGTTGAAATTTGACATAAGAGTATTTTTTTTTTTTGAGTTTTGAACTTATGTTATAGTTTCAGTTTCAATTTATTTGTTTTACCAGTATCAACATGATATTTCACATTGCAAGCCATTCATTTTTTAGTTAGAATTGATAGATTATCTTTTTGTCAAATGTTTTAATAATTTTATGACGTTATATTTATAATATTAATCTTTTTGTCAAACATGCATTTCATGATGTTCTTAAAAATCATGTACTTTATGTTTTTATGATTAATTTAATTAAAATATACTAGTTTGAAAAATATAAGTCAATTATTTTTTTATAAGAACATATGTTTATTAATTAATATATTTCAAAAGGCAATTTATATATATATATATATAATATTTAATTTAATATCATTTATAATGACACTTATTTGTCTAATATAAATTTTTAGTTTTTGATAATTAACTTTTATTTTAAAAATTGAATATAACCATGGAATTATACTTGTGCAACCAAACAGTACACTTGTAATTACATTGTAATTATATTGTGGCAAACAAGCAGGTCATCATAATTACTAGGCTGGTAATTACCACCCTAGTAATTACACCAATCCCAATTAACAGGTGGCTTTCCAAAATAGACCCTAAGTGAATTGTTGATGTATGGCACACCCCTTAAGAAAAATATTTAAGGACATAAATTATAGGTTACTTTCCACTATTACCTTTTTAATTATTCTCCTTGAAAATATGAAGTACTTAAGAACCTCATTTAATGAAAGGGTAGATATGAAAAAAAGTTCCAACATTTCTCTTGGACTTTGAAAAATTCAATTATTTTAAACTATGAAAAAACTCTTAACAATTCAATTAATATGGACTAGAGGGAGTACTTTTCTTCTTATTTTGAGTTGCTTGGTTTTTTAAAGATAAATCTTTGTCAGTTTCGGGCTCCTAGTTTAACACTAGAAGAACTTGTTGAATACTGAGGGATACACCTTAACCGGTGAAATATCTTAAGGACAGTGACAAAAGCATGCCTCAAGCTATGAGATTTCCGTGATTCTTCCAATTTTTACAACAGATTGATGCACTTCTTGATTTTCTTCAAGTTCCTGGAGCATTTCCTCCGGCTGGTGGCGGTGCTTCTCCTCCCGCTGGTGGCGGTGCTCTTATTGGTGGTGCTTGACATGGTGTTGGACGTGGTGTTCTTGGTCTTGTTGGATGCGGTGTTCCTCTTCTTGGATATGGTGGTCCCTATGGTGCTTTTTATCTTCAGTAGTGTACGTGGTATTTAAGTCTATAATGTAAGGGATATTGAATACCTAGTTTATATATTTTAAATTTAGAAACTCAACAAACTTGTCAAGTACACTAAGCCGAAGAAGATCAAGGACAAGCATAAGAAGGTTAAACTTGCTGTGTTGCAGTTTTACAGTGTGAATGATTCCGGAAAAGTTCAGAGGCTTTGTAAGGAGTGTCCTAATTCTGAGTGTGGTGCTTGAACTTTTATGGCGTATCATTTTGATCGTCATTACTGTGGTAAGTGTGGGCTCACCTACGTTTACAACAAGGCTGGAGGCAATTGATAATTATGTTTAGATCTGTTTTATGCTGCCATTGATTTTATCGTTTTAGAGATTTTGGCTATATGGATTTTGCTTTTTGATGTATGTGACAACTATGGGGATTGTTGAGTTGTTTCAGAACGAAGAGTTTTTGATTACTGTTATAGCATCTATTATCGATCTTTGTTTTTATATTCATATTTCTCTATTTATGCGTTCAACATATTTGATATTACCTGCAGCTGTCTAGGCTTTTTTGAAAAGATATGCTTCTTTTGGAGCTTAAGATTTCACTGTTTTAGGTATGGTGTCTTTATACCCATGGGGTTGAAAATGGACCCAATCAACATAGAAAACTAAGCAATATTGTAAGGAGTTGTGAGGTTAAGATGAATTTCAGCCAATGCTGTGTCGTTGACACTCCTTTTTAGGGTCATTACTTTCAATTAAGTTGATACTTTCATTTGGTCACTAACTCGAACAACTATGCAGCAATAACTTTATTAGTCACTTTATTATGTTCCATGTAATTGAGTATATGAAGTGGTAATATTTTTATATAGTATTGGGCGATATCATATAAAAGAGAAACATGACGATGGATGCTTTCTTTTGCGGTGTATGAATGCTTTCTTTCTTTCTTTCCTTTTTTATTTGGACAGAAGGTGAATGTATGCTTTCAACAATTGCTACAGTTGCACACACCATTCAGTACTCAAGCTCTATATATACACTGTTAGTTTGTTACACATAAATGTAGAATTTGACAAAATCTAAAAGAACCGTTTACGCTTATTTATTTTCACTTAATAAATATCTGAATTTTAATTATTCAAATTTCAAGTATGTATGTACTTATTTTTAAATTTTGAATTTTAATTATTTAGGTATCAATTATTATGTAATATTTTTATTTTATGAGCACTAAACGAATCTAAATCAATGTAAATGATTTAGATTTATAGTAAAATATTACTCCTTATTAAGATGCTCTTCATTTGAAGTGTTTTGTAAAAGATATATTTCACTATAGGGATTCGGACGAACTCAATAATTTTTGTATAGATTCAGTATTTATATTAGAAAATACGGTGAATAATATATATTATTATCCAGCGAACCTATAGACAAAGTTGGGCAGGCGGTGTAGTGGTGATGACGAAAAGCGGTAAGGTTTTCCATGCGTGAAGTTGCCAGCTGTTAACTTTTTATATGTTTTTCTTGCAGATTTCTAATAAAACACGTTCTTCCTCTTTCTCTTAGATGTGCAGTTCTTAAAAAATAAAAAAGCTTTATTTTAAAAAATTATAATATAAGATTATCAATTAAAAAAAAGTAAAAAAAATGACTTGTTAAATGATCGTTGCTTTTTAAATATATTAAATATCGATACTCATTTGTTAGCTTGACGGTTATTATATATTAGCTTGAGGTCGTTGTCCCGTCATAAATTTCAGAATCCTTAAGCTTCAAATCCTGACCCCCCTCTGATCAAAGTGCCACATATATTGGACTGAGAGAGTACTATATATATATATATATATATATATATATATATCAAACCTCTCTATAGTGGTAGTGTTTGTCCGAAAATCTCATGGCTATTATAGAAAGGTTGCTATATGTGTATACTGCCATTTGACGTTCATATCTCATTTAGCTCTGTCGCTCCCAAGCGCACACGCAAGTGTACGTGGTCATTTCAAGTAATAAAGTGGCTCTTCGTGAGCCGGATGTCGAACCCACAGGGACTTTTCGTTTAACTATTCACTATACTAAACTAGTTCTTGTTTATTTATTTAAGCGGTGGAATATAGAGATATGATGGTTTAAAAGTATAACCTAACTATGAACTAAGATAACGTGATTAACTTGGGGTATAAACAATCACAAGGAGGATTCTAGGGTCAATACATACTCACAATCATGCATAACTATGATCTCTAGCCAGTTTAGTTGTTTATCGTAATTGTTGATTCACGAGGTTGATATTATGACTCGGGAATAGTCATCCTCTAAGTCGTCTACCCAATTTAGTCTCACAACTACATCATTGAGAGGGGATGTGAGTCTCTAATTTGGATGCAATTACTTATCTTCCCGTTTCATTAACCAAATGGAGCGTTTAAGTATATCTCTATCCTAGACGCAAATGACACCTTTACAATTAGCCTCTAATAAATAAAGATCGCGATCCACACTCCTTATGTTCTTTGTTCCGTCCCTCCGATCCTGTGTTCAGTTCACTTTGAGACTATAGATTTACTCTAATGATAGCTAATCACTAAAGTAGTAAGAGCAAGTTATAAGACAATCACATGACATGATAAACAATCAAACTAGTGCGAAATTGAATCATACAGTCTTGTTCGTAGCCTCAACCCTAGGATAAGGGTTTCTTAGCCACTCATTACCTCAATTGAAAATCATAAGACAACAATTAAACAAGAGAAAACTAAGAGAGATGGAATTACAAATCTAGAACCCTAGTTCTAGCCTACTTGAGGTGTTGTTTTGCTCCTCCAAGTCGTATGTTGTGTTGTGAATTCTTTTGGTATGATTCCCCATTTTGTAATTGTGGCTATGTCCTCATTTTATAGTGCTTTTGGTAGTCCATGGGTATCCCAACACGAAATATATGCATTGACAACATTGCCCTTCACTTAAGAGACTTAAAAATTGACTTTTGGACGTCCCGGGAGTTGCCTCGCGTCGTGAGTCCAAAGGCCAGCCTTTGGGGGAGAGTAGCCCACCCAAAGCAAGGCTAAGGCAGTGATAGGTCTCCCTAGGGGTCGTGGAACATACCCCATATCCATCTTTAGGGGGTACAGCACAAGGCACTCCCACAAAAGGGAGGATTTGCTCCTGTTAAGCTCCTATCTTGTCGTACACTTGTTCCTTATTTCCCAAATTCTTATAGCTTGTTTGTAGGATTAATTTAGCTTCCATGACACCTACAATGGTCTCCTACAACATCATATAACAAGCATTAGTCCACACAACACAATAGAGCTCATCAAAGTACACTAAAATAAGCATAGCTCAAGCTAGCATCACTAGTTTCCTCTTCTAAGTTCTATTTGATCTTTTTACCTCTTTACTTGATTCAAAATGCACCTTGAATACCACAAACATGTACTTTAACACACAACTACACACATCTGCATTTTATACCTCAATAACTACCTCAAGTTGTCCTCAAAACTAAGCTAAATGTGCATAGATAATGACACTTAGGAGTACAAATAAGCCTAAGATCACCACCCCACACTTAAAGCCTTGTTTGTCCTCGAACTACTCTTTTAATTAATCACCATAAAGGAAGACTATAACAACATTACTAAAACTAATACACTCAAGCTAGAAGCACACAGCATGTCATATTACAACTCCGAAAACATGAATACTACTTCAAAACCTCTTAGCCTTAAGAATTGACTCTACCAAGTTGGAAAACTCATGCATATTACTCAACAAAGAGATCATATAAATCACCTATCTATAATCAAACATACGCCCTCACCACAAGATATTCACCCATATTCACTCACAAGTATGCAATCTATCACAACAGTGGGTGTAAGAATCAAATTTCGCTCACTCTCACAAAGAATTCACATGTGACATAAGATGAACCATAAGCTTTCCCTTAGTGTAGTACTCCACTAATATCAGAATGTCAAAGCTCAAGATCAAGTAGGACTTTAAGGATTGTAATGTAGTCTAAGGGGTGGGTAGGAACTATTTGGTTAAGAATAGTGACTATTTTCCCTAAGCGCTTTAATACATTACAATTTACATTCCATTCACCTCCAACCAACCTATTTTACACCACTTTCACCTCCCCAATTCTCTCTTGTTTTGCCCCATATTTTTAAGCTAGCTTACACATATTAATAAAGGTGTATTTGCTATCAACACATGATTCACTTCTTTTGGTCAATTTATCTTTTCATTACATTACTCCCTACCAACAATAATAAACCTTTTTAACACACCAAAAGCTATTTACTTGGGGCATCAATTTCAGTTTTTCCTTCTTTAATTTTTCATACTCCTTAACAAATTAATTTCTCAACTAAAGCGCTTAGGAGTTTAGGATCAAATTATGGTTAATTGAAAGAAAAGGAATAAGCTACATATCAGGCTACCAAAGAATAGGCTAAAGGCTCAACGGGGCTAACTAGGATAATACAAAAAGGGTAGATAAAGGGAGGTATAAAACATGGCTATCAAAGAAATACCTATATCATCTCCTAAACTCAACACTCTTTATTTTGCTTTGCAAACACACCGGGCAAGTTCTAGACATCAATATGCACATGGAATATCACAAAAACCTCACTCTCACATGACACATGTTCAAATCAAGAAGGATCCCTATAAACTCTCAATCAAGCAATAACAAGAATTCAATATTAAGCCAACATCACACACGAGTCATATAACAGGGTCTAGGTGTCTCAAAGTAGTCAGTCAATTCACTACACGTGCTTCAAAATTTAACACCAACTTGCATCAAGTAATCATGCGTAGTATCTAACAAGAGCATCTCTAAAATTTTAAATTACTCCTAAAAATCAAAAAGGATACTGAGTTCAAAGGGCTCCCCCTTGAAAAAGAACCAAAAAGAAAAATCGGGGGGTGGATGAAGTGTGCTCCTAAAAGAAACCAAAAACAAAATTACTAAAAGAAAATCTTTTTGTATTTTTTAAAGTTTTCAGCAACATGAGCAAAAAATAAAAATAACCAAATAACCAAAAGACTCCTATAGCACACTCCACCCTAACCAAATTAGTACACTCCACCTTAACCAAATCGAACGATTTCCCATCCCACACTTAAAATCACACTTTGTCCCCAAAGTATAATTAAAAGTAAGGATAGAAATACTCTATGTGGCCTCTAGGCCTATCTATTAGCATTATAATCATCAAGGAGGTTCAAGGGACCCCACACTCAGTTTTTACACTGCTTCGTAGCTTAGATTTTGGGTACTCAGACTTCCTCTCAACCTGCAAAACAAAACAAACATAAAAACAAAGGTGATACTACATAAAAACTAAAAAGTAAAATACTACCTTAACTTGGGTTGCCTCCTAAGCAACGCCAGATTTAATGTCGTGGCACGAATCAAATCACAACTTCATTATCCACATTCTCTCATCCTCTTCCTCCTACTTGGAGCCCATATCCTCCTTCTTCTCTGACCTCTCAAGTGTTCATGATCGAGGTCTGCATCTTTTCTTACACCTACCTTTTCATCATGCCACTCATGTTTTTCGGGTTGAGGCTTATTTTTCAACTTGGACAACTCCATGAGAGAGTCCGAAGAAGTAATTGGTGGTTTGCACTCTTCCACCCTACACTCATCCACTTCCATAGCTGTGATCATACATAGATCTCTATAGTTTGAGGGTGTGTTAAGTGCTTTGTACACTCTAAAAACCACTTTTTCATCATTTAATCTCATCTTGAGTGTACCTTCTCTCACATCTATCAATGCTCCACCAGTGGCCAAGAATGGGCACCCCAATATGATTGGTACCCTGTCATCTACATCATAATTAAAAATAATAAAGTCAGCAGGAATAATGAACTTACCAACCTTAATGAGAACAACTTCTATGATTCCTTCGGGCACCACTCGTGTTTTGTTCGCCATTTGTAACACCACTAAGGACGGCCTTGGCTTTCCTAAACCAAGAGTATTAAACACTGAAAGGGGCATCAAGTTGATGCTTGCCCTCAAATCACTCAAAGCGTGGACCACATCACTTTGACCAATTTGTATGGGGAGGGTGAAACTGCCAGGGTCCTTGAGTTTTTAGGCAACTTGCTCATGACCACAGAACTGCACTTTTCAATAAGTGCCACCGTCTCAATATCACCAGCCTTATTTTGTTCGTCACCATATCTTTCAAGTACTTAGCATACTTTGGCATTCCCTACAACATATCTATGATAGGAAGGTTGATGTGAAGCTCTCTGAACGTGTCAAAGAACTTCTTGAAACAAGCCTATTCCTTTGCTTTATTAAAATTTTGAGGGAAAGGTGATGGTGGTCTATTTTGAGGTTGCTCAATCAGCTTCTCCTTTAGGTACTCAGACTTTTCTTTTCAATGGCAATTTCCGCCTCAACTTGCTTGTCTGTCTACTTGGGTATGATCAATTCAGCTTACAACTCATGATTTTTCTTTGGATGTGCCTCACACAACTCTTTACCACTCCTCAATATAATAACCATAACTTGCTTTGGATTTTTCTCTGTATCACCAGAAAGACCGCCTTGAGGTCTTAGATTTTTGTGCCTGAGCTAACTGACCCATTTGTATCTCCAGATTCTTGTGGGCAAGTTGCTAATTTTTAAGATCTGCAGCCATTTTCTCTTGGGTGGCCATGATTTTTTTCAATGACTCTTTAATATTATTGGCCTTGAAGAGAACATTGGGGACCCACTTACGGGCCCACGTGATCAAATTTTTACCGGTGCCTAGGGAACCACAGGTATGTCCCTTACTCTAGTTTTCATTTCTATATTTGATTTTGTACAATGGGGATATTGTATGATTTCATATTTGAGAGTGGGGGTGTACCACTACCGAGGGTTTTTGTTGTCGTGTTTTTTTTCCCTCGACTGCACTATCATAGTTAGAACGGGCATGTTTAGGTGTTTTTACTTGTTATTGTGTTGTTTTGTTGTTTTTAGTCATTGTAGTATAACTTAGAGTAATTGAAAGAGAACTTGGTGCAGTTTGGTTTGTTTACCTATTTTTGAAATGCATTTTAAATGATACCCCTCCAAATTTGTGTTTTGTGATGTAGTGTTTTCATGTATTGTACTATAACCGATGTTAGAATCTAGATATGGCATTAGGATTGTAAATAGGATAACCTAGCCAAACTTACAGGAAATGAATAGGTAGTAACTAAGTCGAAAGCCCTGAGCCACGAGTGAGTGAGGTACTTTACCTAGTCGGTGTGTGTGCGCGATCTAGAACTTGCCCAGTTAGTCTCGCTGAAAGCTGTAAGATAAAAAGTTAGGAAGGGATTATAGGTCATGTTTGAAGTAGTCCACTTTTGCCTAAATAACCTACCAAATAATTGTGTATCCCTTGAACCCAAAAATTTTGAGCTTTAAGTAGAACTTTTCTTTGAACTACCCTATTCACCTTCCCAACTTTCACAATGAACCTTCTTTGGCCTTGGTCCCTCTTTGGATACTGTGTACCTCAACTCAAGTAAATCGCCTAAGCTGAGAGCGGCTATTGTGTAGGGGTGCATAAAAAGTGGGTACGAAGAATTAGTAGTGAGAAAAAGAAAGAAGAAGAAAAAGGACTCGGGCGCGTTGTAAAAAAAAGAAAAAGAAAGAAAAAATAAATAAATATAATATAATATAGTGAAGAGATATGAAAATATAAACCACACCCGAGGTCCAAAAGGACTAAATCGGAATAAAGGGGGGAAAATAAAGAAAACTAGGAAAAGTGGAGCCAAAAGTAGTGTAGTGCTAAAAAGGAGTGAGTCACTATACCCAAATGTACCACAACTGTCCCCGATCCTGCATTAAGAGCCTAAAAATACCTATAGTGATCCTAACTCAACTCCCCGAAAGCTGAAGAGTAGAAAATAAGGGCAAGCCTATAGTATCAACTGCACACAACTGGACTTCTTTGTGTGAGTGAGAGATTTGACTCAGTCCCGGTATTAGTTCATTGCATGAACTGAGTGATTAGGGACTTCTTTGACGTGAGGGTATAAGGGTTATAGTTTAGTTATTGCTTACTTGGGTAGTGTAGTGGTCAATGAGTTAGATTGTCTAGTTACAATATACTGCCATACCCTGATCCCGTTGTGTTAGAATACTTGTATTGCACATACACTACATTGGTTGTTTTAAATGAGAACAAAGGGTGTTGAATGCACTTAGATGTTTTGAATGTGTGGTTTGAAAAGTTGACTGTCGCAGTGATCTTGATTTGGCTCTAGGTTAAGTCATCATAGTTAGTCTGGTGTTTTATTTACCTGAAGACATGAAAATGTTCTAAGTTGAGGGTGTTGATGTGTCGTGGATTTACGACACTTGAGAAGCTTGAAAACGAGGAATATTTGTAAATTTAAAGGTACTTTTTTATTGGATTTGATGTGCTTGTTAAGTGTTTGCAGGCCTTAGGGACTTAGAGAAGAAAATGCTAAAAACTGGTCAAAAATGGCATTAGACAAGCCTTACCACGATCATGGGATTTGACCACGATCTTGCCTAGGCCTTCGTAGGCTGAATCAGAGATACCACATGCAGGAATCAAATAGATGAAAGACCCTATGATCGTGAGTTGATGTCACGATCATACAAGGGGGTCATGATATGAAAGGGAAGGCCAACCTGTAGGAGAGAAGTGTAAGGAGATCAAATGATATCTCTCATGACCGTACCTTGAAGGCACGATCGTACCATGTGGTCGTGGGAGGAAGGTCCAGATTTGTTGAAGTGCAGGACCTTGGTCACATGATGAACAGACGTAGGAACACACGACTGTACCTGGAAGCCACGAGCTCGTACTGATGATCATTTAATGAAAGACCTTTAAGACAAAAGTCCAATTCCAAATCACGATAGCCAAAGGATGATCGTGGGTTCTAACCACGATTTTACCTTTTTTCTCATCTGAGGCAACCGACACAGTTTTCTCTTTTTGTTTAGGATAGGATTTTATTTGTCTATAAATACTCTTTTAGGGTTATTTTTTTAGAGGTTACAGATTATTATTATTACACAACATTATATTATGGAATTCTAAGGCATATTCTAAGAATTTCCCAAATATAGGTTTTAAGGTTTTAATTCTTATTGAGATTTTGGAGTTTATTCATTATCGTAAGTTTCAATTCATATTTTCATATATGAATTTTTGTTTTATGCATACTATTATGAGTAGGAAAACTCCATAACTATGGTTGTGGGAACCATGACGGATTAACGAAGTAGAGTTCAAAGTACAAGGTGATTATCGAAGGGCACTAAGGCATGTATTGTTGTTTCTTTGGAATTGGTTGCTTTCTGATGAGTGCACTGATGTTGCCCAAATTACACCTATAAGAAAGTATAAAGCGATTTTTGTTCAAATATAGAACCCAACTGAGGTTGGGGTCGATCCCACGAGGAATAGGTCAAAATCTAATCAACTTTGTTTGTTTGAGTTATTTGGTAAATAAGCAAATAAGTAAAAAGGGGGATTTAAGAAAGTAAGCTAGTAATCGTTTGCTGAGGTTGAAATCAAGATTAGAAAAGCACTAGGATTGTCTTCCACAATAACTTTATAACTCCACAGGTTTTACGCACTCAGTCATCTCTTCAGATATCCGCCAAGCAGAACCGATAGGTTATCTATCGTCTAACCTACTATGTTACACCTCTTGTAGATGTCTATCCTCAAGCACAAAAGTTAATGTCTCATGAGTGTTGCTATGTTTCCCCTATCTATGATCCTAATATAGCCTATCGTGTATCACAGCTCAAAGCTGATTAAACAAAGATAAATCTGAGTATTGTTGTTGAATCGTTAGTCCTATCTTATTACCCTTGCTACAGTCCAGGGTAGAGACAGGATGAGTCCCAACATGTGCACTTGTCAGAAAGCAATCAATTCAGAAGAAACAACAATACTTGCACTAATACCCTTCGAGAAACACCTTATACTTCAAACTCTACTTTGTTAATCCGCTATGGTTCCCAGAACCCTAGCTATGGGGTTTAGTTAATCATAATTGTGTGAACAAAATAAGAATTCATGGATGAAAACATTAATTGAAGCATATAAGAATGGATAAACTCCGAAATCTCAACTTTAATTAAAACCATAAAAACAAATATTCATAAAATCCCAAGAAAATGCCTTGGAATCCCACAAAATAGTGTTATAAAATAATAATAATAATAATAATAATAATAATTATAATAATAATAATAATAATAATAATAATAATAATGTGTAATGCATAAAAATAACCCTAAAAGAGTATTTATAGACTTAACAAATCCTATCCTAAACAAAACAGGAAATTGGTGTCGGCTTCCTCGGATAAGAAGAACATATGATCGTGGGTTGATCCCACAATCGTGCTTGTCCTGTCGTCTAATCATTCTTCTAAAACTCCTGCACTTCTTCAAATATGATCTTCCTCCCATAATCACAAGGTACAATCGTACAACCAAAATATGATCGTGGGATCCATCGTATGATCATGCCACACTTGACTTCTGTAGGTTGGACTTCTCTCATATGTCACGATCTCAAGGTACAGTCGTGACAACATACCACAGTCGTATAACATGTTGTCTGATAGACTCCTGAGTATGGTATCTCTGAATCAACTTACGATAGCCTACCCACGATCGTGGTTTGAACCCACGATCGTAGCATGGCTCGTTTGAAGTCCCTTTTTGTCCAGTTTTCACATTATTCTTCTCTGAGTCCTTAAGGCTTGCAAACACTCAACAAACACATTAAATCCACAAAAATTACCTTTAAACTTGCAACAATTATCCCTCATTTTAAGCTTCTAAAGCACCGTAAATCTACGGCACATCAACACCCTCTACTTAGAAAGCTTGCATGTCTTGGGGCAAACAAAATCCTAAACAATCTAAGACACTTAACCTAGAGTACAAATGAGGTCACTATAGCAGTCAACTTTTTCAAAACATGCATGCAAACCACTACGTGTATTCAACACTCTCTGTTCTTATCAAAAATAACCAATGCAGTGTATATGCTATACAAGTACTAAAACACAACGGGATCAAGATATGGAAGTACATTGTAACTAGGCAATCCAACACATTGACCAATACACTACCTATTCAAGCAACAACTAGACTACAGCCCTTATGCCCTCACACAAACAAATCCCTAATCTCTCAAAATATGCAATGAAATCTAACACCGGGACTGAATCAAATCTCTCACTCTCACAAAGAAGTTTGTTTGTGTGCATTTGATACCAAAGGCTTACCCTTATTTTCTATGCTTTGGATTTTGGATTGTTGGGTTAGGATCACTATAGGTCTTTCTAGGCTTGAAATATAGGTTCAGGGACAGGTGTGATACATTTGGGTACAGTGACTTATTCCTCCTTGTCACTACACTATTTTTGGCTCCACTTTTCCTATTCTTATTTATTTTCCTCCCTTTTCTCCATTTGTACCATTTTCTTATAGGACCTCGGGTGCAACTTTATTTTCAAGCAATTTACTATTATTATTTTTTCTATCTTTTTTTTCTTACCGCACCCACGTCCTTTTTATTTCTTTTTACTACTTAAACTTCATACCCACTTTTTTACGCACCCTTACACAATACCCACCCTCAACTTAGGTGATTTGCCTAAGTTGAGGTACACAGTGTCCAAGGAGGGACCAGGGCCAGAAGGTTCATTGTAAAATAGAAAGGTGTCATGGGTAGTTTCAAGAAATAGGCTAAGGCTCAAAGTTTAGGTTCAAGGGATACAACATTATTTGGTATGTCATTTAGGCTAAAGTGGGATAAATCAAACATGGCCTATGATCCTTTCCTAACCTTTAATCCTATAGCTTTTAACGAGACTAATCGGGCAAGTTCTAGATTGTGCACACACACCGACTAGGTAATACATCTCACTCACTCATGGCTCAGGCTTTTATCTAAGTTTCTACCTATTCAGTTCATGCAAAGTCGTTCAGGTTGTCCCATTTACAATTCTAATGTCATATCTAGATCCTAACATCGATTTCAATACAGTCTATGCACACACTACATCACAAAATATATTTTTGGAGGGGTATCATTTAAAATAATTTCAAAATAGGTAAGCATACTTAATTAAGCCAGACTAAACCAATTTCTCTTTTATTACTCTAAGTTACACAACAATGACTAAACACAACACAATAACACATAAAAATAACTAAAAATGTCGGTTCTAACTATGATAGCTCCGCCGAGGAAAAAGAAACACAACAATAAAACCCTCAATTATGGTATACCCCTACCCCAATGTTGAAATCATGCAATGTCCCCATTGCACGAAATCATATAAAAAATAAAAAATAGGGTAAAGGGCATACTTGGGGTGCTCTTGGCACTGGTGGAACTCGAGTCATGTGGGATGCGGCTGCGTCCCCCACAGTGACATCAGTAGTAGTGGCCTCACTTCTGGTCGTGACACTCACAATCTCGTGGGCCTCAATGGTGGTAAGGGCACTTAAAGGAATAGATATGGGGGTCTTCTTCAAACCCCCTCCAGTAGTCTCACCCTCTGAAATAACTCCTGCAGAGGTCTCCTCAGTAGCTCTCTCCTTTCTTCTTCTCTTATTTCCATATCTTTCTCTTCTCTTACCCAGGCCAGACACATCCTCCTTTAGCCTCTTCCTAGGCTCAAGACCTCTATCCTCCTACTCATCGTCATCTAGCTCAATCTGTGGAGCGGGAGACATATAGAATGGGGTGACAAGTGAGGCAATATCCACCTGAATAGATGCCATGAAAGGAATAGGTCGTAGTGGAGGTGAAGGTGCGATGTCAATTCACGCAGCTAAGGCCTGGATCACTTTCTTCAACTCGGTCAACTCTGCCTGAATAGAAACCATGTCAGGTGGCTAAACTGTGTCAATTCGAGTAATGAACCGACCATTCATACTGCCCATCCGTATCTGTACCAATTGTATAGCCACCCAAATCTCATCATCAACATGGGGCTTTACCCCTACTTCTAAGTTCTGGATTCGAGCATCATGTAAGACTTGGTTCCATAGAATCTCCTCTAACTGAGCGGATGAAATTAATGTTTAGCCTGACGGAACCAATGTTTGAGGCAGAGAACCTACTGGTGTGGAAGAATGTGAAGCACCCACATCTAAATCTGATGGTATATCACCACTTGGGGCATCCCCAACTACCTCCAGGATCTCCAAACTTCAAACTGGAGCTACTGCATTGTGCATGTCTTTTATCATGGCCAAATCTACAGTCTTAGTGGGCTGAAGAAATTTTTCCACTAGCAGAATTTGTGGTACTTCCGCATTTTGCATCAGCTGAGTAGCCAAACATGGAAATGGAAGAATGAATTCGCTCTCTAAGGCTTGGTCTCTAATCTCTTGCGCGATAATGCATGGGATGTTCAGCTCTAACCCTGCTACAAATGAGGTTACCAGGCAGGCATTAGTCTCACCCAACGTATTATCATTTGTTGTGGGTGCTATATAGTACCTCACAATGGACCACCATGCCTTGGAGATAAACTTGAGACTCTTCTTTGTAATACATGATTCGTTTACCCAAGAGGCATTTATACCGACCTCAACAATATGTCCCACTAGCCAAGTGAAGTGCATTATTTGGTCCTCGACGGACAACTGTTTAACCTTCTTTAATTTCAACATCCGATAATCATACTCCGGAGTCTCTGTATGTGGTGTAAAATCCTCTCTGAATAAGACCCTAAAAATAGCCTCAACAGAAATATCAACTTTATTTTCCTGCACAATTATCATGTCCAAGCGGGGCTGCTTCTTTATATCTTTTTCCTTGCCAGAGCGAGTCATATACTTGAGGGTCGAGGCATAGTTTACATAGAAATCCCTTACAAGCTCTCTACTATAAAAATGAAGTGGCCTTGTCATCCACCCTAACTGATACTGCTGAAAAAACCTATACCACCTCCGGCATCCTCTGTAAAGACTCATTCAATATGCAGGGTTCCTCTTGGATGTTCCTCTGTTGGTTCCCATTATCCTTGAGAGCGATCCAGTCCACATAGTATTGGCGAGAGTTTGGAACAAGCCAATTTCGTGTACCAGGCCCCCTATGACTAGCTTCTATTGAAGGATCATTACTTGAAGGTGTCGAGTCTGTCTCCTCTTCATCCCCCACAGATTGAGGCTTATCATAATTATCCTCACACCCGCCTTGTTGGGTGTCTTCTGTTCCCTCTACAAACTAAGGAACATTGACGGGAGTGGTTGCTTCAACAATGGTCTAGGAGATTGTAGCCTCCTTTGTTGTCTTCTGGTTCCTGGTTTTACTGGTGGTGACTTGATCGTCAGAGGAGCTAATGTCATATTCCTCCTCCGACCCATTCACACTTGACCCACTCTTCGAGGTACTTGGTAGGGCCCTTTCCTTTGAAATTTGTTCTCGGGGAGCCTAGTTGGAAGCAGCCTTGGACTTGGGTGCCATGGTACCTGTATTTACAAAACATGTTAGATCACAGTTCAGTATACGTATAGGTTCAGGTTTATAAACAGACAACCCAACCTACGATCATGCAATAAAGGTACGATCGTGCCTTCTGATTGTAGGTTGGTCCAGTAAAATTTCACCTACAGTATATTCATCAGACGATCACAACCTAGGATCGTGCAATGATGGTACGATTGTGCAATGATGGTACGATGATTGTGCCATCAAATCATAGGTTGGATCCCTAAAACCAGTAAATTCATGCCACATCAGACAATTTCATATTATGATCGTATGTAGATGTTACAATCATGGGATGTGTTCGTCTAATGAACTCCTGAAGATCATCAATCAATAGCCTACAACGATCCAACCTACGATCGTAGGTAGAACTCAGGATCGTGGCTTGTGTCAAAGGACCTCAAATATGACCAGATTTGACCACTTAACATTTGGACCCATAATTTGACCCTTTTTGTTTACCCCACTTTTGACTAAATTTCAAATTACGTAAACATTACTGGGTATTCAGACTTCTTTTGTGTTGTTGAAAGCATGCACACCTCTTTTTAGTCCTTCCTACTTTAATCTTAAGTAAATCCATCAACAAAATTGGAGTAAACACCCAAAATATTTAAGTTAAAGAGTAATGTAAACTTACGATTTGAAGTAGAAGTGATGAAAATGGTAGACCGGATGAGATCTAACTCAAAATCGAAGGTAACTCTTGTTTTTAGCCTTTGAAATATGTAGGGTTTTGCTATTTTTCTTAAGAAAATGCTTTGAAAATGTGAGAAGAGGCATGGGGACGGTTTTAACACATTTTATACCTTTAGGCTTTAATTTTGGGTCTGGTCGGGTCGCAATTTTTAGAAATATCGGGCATTTTAGATGAAGGGATTGTTCGATCATGGTTGCATTCCATGATCTATATTTCTTTCGTACTTTGATAAAACCAGAAAACTTACCTGAGAACATACGATCCTTAAGTATGATCATGGGTCGTACTCACGATTGTGACTAAAGGTCGTATGTTCGACGCCCTATTTTAAAGGTTTGTAGGAGTATCATACGATTAAGACCATGATTATGACTTCATGTTACGATTGTGATACCCAATCGTGGGATGACTCTTTAATTTGTCATCTTGTAAAACTCCCATCAGATGACTAAACCCACGATTGTATGTTCATGATACGATCGTATAATACCTGTCATGGGTTCAGTGTAGAGTCCAGTTCAGCACCTCCCTTTTCCTATGGTTTCCTGCACCAAGAACAAACATTATCCTATATATATTAAAGTACAAAACATAGGTTGCCTCCCAAGAAGCGCTTGATTTAATGTCGTGGCATGACGCGGCTATGTTGGTTACTCAGGCTTCACCAACACGCCCATGGGTTGTATCCTATGAAGTACCTAATTTAACGTCGCGGCACGACTCAGGTTGGATTGATTACTCAAGCCTCATTCAAGTCCACATCACAAATCATTCGGGCGTTTTTTCCTTCACCTATATAGTGTTTTCCCTTTTGGCCATTAACTTTAAACTTCTTTCCATCCTTATTATCCAATTTAATTGCACCATAGGGGAACACCGTGACCACTCTATATGGTCCATTCCATTTCGATCTTAATTTTCCAGGAAAAAGCTTCAGCCTTGAATCAAACAATAGTACCATGTCGCTTGCAACAAATTCTCTTCTCTCAACCTTGTGATCATGATACAATTTTATCTTCTTCTTGCACAAAGCAGAGCTTTCATACGCGCGAAGACGAAACTCATCCATCTCATTCATCTGCTCGAGTCTCAACTTCACTGCATCTTGCCATTCTAAATTCAACTGCTTCAATGCCCATAATGCCTTATGTTTAAGTTCAACAGGCAGATGGCAAGCTTTTCCATGAACAAGCTGATATGGAGATGCACCAATTGGATTCTTAAATGCAGTTTAGTATGCTCATAGTGCATCATCCAATCTCCTTGCCCAATCAGTCCTATTGGCATTCATAGTCTTCACCAAAATGGACTTAATCTCACGATTTGAGACTTCAACTTGCCCGTTTGTTTAAGGATGGTAAGGTGTTGCCACCTTGTGTTTTACACCATATTTCTCAAGCAGGGCTTTGAACAATCAATTACAAAAATGGGATCCTACATCACTAATCATGATCCGAGGTGTTCCAAAATGTGAGAATATGTTCTTTTTCAGGAAAGTCGTGACACTCTTACCTTCATTATTGGGAAGCGCAATTGCCTCACCCACTTCGATACATAGTCAACAGCTACCAAGATATACTTCATACCATGAGAACTCATGAAGGGACCCATAAAATCAATTCCCCATACATCAAACAATTCAAGCTCAAGGATCGCAGTCATTGGGAGTTTATGTCGTCTTGAGATATTTCCTTGCCTTTGGCATTGGTCACATGCCCTAGTATAATCATGAGCATCCTTATGAATGGTAGGACAATAGTAACCATATTACAAGATCGTATGCATAATCCGCGCACCTCCATGATGACCCCCAACTGGAGACGAATGACATGCTTCTAATATACTCATCATCTCGACCTTAGGAATACACCTTCAAATCACACCATTTGCACACACCCTAAACAAATAAGGCTCATCCCAGAAGAATTTTCTCACCTCATGCAAGAACTTCGTTTGCTGTTGATATGTCATATTTTCTAGGAGTCGATCACTTGCCAAAAAGTTGGCAAAATCTGCAAACAGCAGGATTAAGTCATGTGAAGCTGCCAATACTTGCTCGTCAAGAAAAGTATCATCAATTTCAAGATCATCCCTCAATTTTAGCATGGCCTCCTCTTCAAGGCGTGATAAATGGTTGGTAACCTGATTCTCCATCCCTTTTCGGTCTTTTACCTCGAAATCAAACTCTTGCCACTGAAGCACCCATCTAATCAACCTTGGCATGAAATCCTTCTTTGTTATAAGATATCTCAAAGCTACATGATCAGTATGCACAATCACCTTCGTGTCAATCAAGTAAAACCAAAATTTCTTGAAAGCAAAGACCACCGCAAGCAGCTCTTGCTCAGTCACAGTATAATTCTTTGGGGCTGGATTAAGTGCTTTGCTAGCATAGTAAATAAGATGCAAAATCTCCTCTTGCATGGCCTAAAAAACTACGAATACCTTTCATAGAAATAGGTGGAGGTAACTTTTCAATTACCTCAATTTTCACTTTATCAACTTCAATTCCCTTTTTTGAAATCTAGTGTCCCAGCACTATGCCTTCTTTTACCATAAAATGGCACTTCTCCCAATTCAACACCAAATTGCATTCTTCACATCTTTGTAAAACATTAGCAAGGTGTACCAAGCATTCATCGAATGAGTCTCCCACAACAGAAAAATCATCTATAAATACCTCAATAGTGTCTTCCACCATGTCGGAGAATATTGACATCATGCAGTATTAAAAAGTGGCTGGTGCATTGCATAGACCAAATGGCATCCTCTTGAACGTGAACGTCCCATATGGACAAGTGAAAGTGGTCTTATCTTGATCTTCGGGGGCAATGGAAATCTGATTGTACCCTGAATAACCATCAAGAAAATAATACCATCCTCTACCAGTAAGAAGGTCTAACATCTGGTCCATAAAAGGCATAGAAAAATAGTTTTTTTCGGTCTAAGCATGCAAACTCTCCATCCGATAACCGTCCTTATTGGGATCATCTCATTTTTCTTGTTTGGAACCACAGTGATCCCACCCTTTTTTGGCACAAATTGGATCGGGCTCACCCACTTGCTATCCGCAATTGGGTAAACCACTCCTGCATCTAACCACTTGATGATCACTTCCTTCATAACCTCTATCATGGGTGGATTAAGACGATGTTGATTCTTAATGCTATGTATACAGTCCGGCTCAAGTTGGATTTTATGTGTGAAAATTCTGGGTAAAATCCCGATGATATCAGCAATAGTCTAATCAATGACCCATTTAAATCTCTGCAACATATAAACCAAGGCCTCAACTTGCCACATTAACAAGTCTACTGAAATAATAACCGACAACGTGTTATTTGCCCCCAAGAAAGCATAGCGAAAATGGGAAGAAAGAGCCTTAAGTTCAAAGATGGGAGGCTCCTCTATACAAGGACGAGTCGGTAGGGTCACTCTATTCTTCATATCAAGATCAAGCTTCTTTAGCACATAAGTATAAGAAACCCTACCAACAAGTTCTTTTACCATCTCATCATACTCATCGATACCATCACTCTCAAAATTTATGATAACTATTGCAAGTGTCTTGACTCCCAGTCTCTCTTCAAATGGAACCATAAGTGCCTCATCATCCATTGTATCAATGACCGACACCGCACGTATCTCCTTTGACTGCTTCATGGATTTGCAGACATTAAAAGTAATATGCTCGTCACTCAATCGAAACTTCATCTGCCCAAATTCCAAATCAACTAAAGCACGGCTAGTCGTAAGGAATGATCTTCCCAAGATGATGGGAACCTCGAAATCCACCTCACAGTCCAAAATCACAAAATCATCCAAAAAAATAAAAGAAACCACCTTTACCGATACATCATACAAAATTCTCACCGACTTGTTCACAGTTTGATCCGTCATGAGAAGTCTCATAGAAGTCGGCTTAGGCGACCCCAACCCCAGCTGCTTGAAAACTTCTAGTGGCATCAAGTTAATGCTAGCACCCAAATCACATAGACCCTTTGCAAAATTAAGACCCGATAGTACAAGGAATCGTGAATACTCCTGGGTCTTTCTTTTACTCAACAAGGGAACGGGAAGCGATTGCACTATAATAATATAAGTTATCAGCAGACTCAAAACTGACAGTCCTCTTCTTCGTCATCAAATCTTTCATAAATTTTGCGTAACCTGGCATTTGCTCCAAAGCCTCAACAAGAGGGATATTCACCAATAATTTCTTCAGCATTGAAATAAATTTTTGATATTTTCCCTCTTCAACTTTCTTCTTCAACCTTTGAGTAAAGGAATGAGGAGGTCATGGAATAAGATTTAATACTTGAGAGGCCTCTTTTACCTTCCCTTTAGAAGACTTAACCTCCTTTTCAGCAAATCGAGGTTCTTGAGCTACCTTGTCTTCAACCACCAAGTTTTTAGTTTCATTCTCATTCTCATCATCAAGTACTACGGGCTCATCATCTAGTACTACAGGCATAGGTGGATCAATAGTAGTTTTACCACCTCGAGTAGTTATAGCTAAGCAATAACCGTCGTTTTTGGGATTTTGGATGGTGTTACTCAAAAGAGTGCCTGGTTGACACTGATTCAAAGCGGTAGACATCTGCCCAAATTGCTGCTCCAATTGTTTAATGGCGGTCGCATGTGATTCAACCTTTCGGATTATCCCTGAGATGTCTGATGTAATCTCCTTAAGGTAATTTTCTTGACTCTCTGTCCCCTTAACAAGTTTTGCAAGTATGGCTTCCATCCTTAAATTTCCGAACTCAGTATCACGGTTCCCCGGTGGAACATACAAACCACTCTTGTCCTTATAATCATCCTTTCGCCTCCAATCACCATCACGATCCTTGTCTATGTCTCGATACCCAGACTTGTTATAGTTGTCTCTGTAATAGTTCCAACCGTGATTCCTTTGCCTGGAGTTCCAATTATCTTGATTAGATCTCTGGCCCTTGGCTAGGAAACTCGTTATTTCTCTATCCAAGTACTTAGCCTCCTCTTCAGAATCAAATTTCTCATACTTAGGTGCTCTACCTTGTTCACCTACAACATTAACCTTTTATGCACCTCCAGTTGCAATCTATTTGGCAAGCAAGCCAATTTTTATTCTCAATTGTGCTACCTCTTGAGGCACAGATTTATCCAAAGCCCTTTGTTTTGCCGAAAATCCAATAGCATATGTACCCGCGGGTCTGTCTGCTTCCCGAGTATGCCAATCTTGGTTGGTCTTAGTGATTCAATCTAGAATCTTTGGTACATGCTTCTAGTGCAAACTCATAAATGCATCTCCAGTGATGTTGTCTGCTACAGCCTTAGTATTTGCATTCAAAACTTTGTAGAAGATCTCAAGTAGATTTCTACCACTCATCCTATGGTTTGAAATATTCTGCAACTTCTTCTTGAACCTCAGTCATGTTTCATAAAGTGCCTCTGAATGTAGCTGTCTGAAGTTATAGATCTCATCTTTCAGTTGCAACATCCTATAAGGGGAAAAGAATCATCCCAGAAACTAATTTCTCAACTCTTGCCAATTGGTAATAGAACCTCGTGGTAATTCAGCTAACCATAAAATCACTTCCCCCAAAAGAGAGAATGGAAATAGTCTTGATTGAATAGCCTTTTGACTTACTCCAGGCAAATTGTATGAAGTGCAAATTCCTAAATTCATCACATGCATGTTCGTATCATTAGTAGGGAGGCCAGCAAAAACCCCTTTTAAGTTCAAGAGGTGAATCATAGCACTCATAATATCAAACTTAGTTCCTTCAGGCAGTTTGGGTGGGATAATAGCACCAGTCTCCATCGGCTCCAAATAGGCTAAATCTTCTTCTAGCTCCTCATAGATCGGGGGATACTGTAATGGTGGTTGTTGCACTCTATGTCTTCTTTGTCTTTCCTCAAGTACAACAAGACGGTGTGTTGCCTCTTGCATTGCTCGATGGTCTCTATCTACTTGTCTAGCAACTGCTTGTCTCGCATTCTCATCAGCCATCAACCTAGCAGTTATTTGTTCCGCAGTCTCCTGACTAGCCAGATTAAGTGGTGGCTGATTATGAATGACAGCTACAGGATCTTGAACTCTGTCTTTATTCAACATTCTTCAGTTATTTCTTAGAGTTCTTTCAATTTCTTGGTCAAGTGGAATAAGGGGATTACTTTGACTCCGAGTGTTGGGCATACACTGGAGTGTGCCCTCAAAAAATCAAAAAAGTAACTGAAGTAACTGCAACCAGTCAACTCCAACAAGAAAAATCAATCAACTCCATAACCGTAATCCCCGACAACAGCGCCAAAATTTAATGTCGCCCAAATTACACCTCTAAGAAAGTATAAAGCGGTCGTTGTTCAAATATACAACCCAATTGAGGTTGGGGTCGATCCCACGAGGAATAGGTCAAAATCCAATCAACTTTGTTTGTTTGAGTTATTTGTTAAATAAGTAAATAAGTAAAATGGGGTTTTTTATAAAGTAAGCTAGTAATCATTTGTTGAGGTTGAAATCAAGATGAGAAAAGCACTAGGACTGTGTTCCCCAATAAATTCATAACTCCATAGGTTCTCTACACTCAGTGATATCTTCAGGTATCTGACAAGAAAAATCGATAGGTTACGTATCGTCTAACCAACTATGTTATACCCCTTGTAGACGACTATCCTCAAGCACAAAAGTTAATGCGTCATGAGTGTTGCTATGTTGCCCCTATCTATGATCCCAATACAACCTTTCCCATATCACGGCTCAAAATTGATTAAACGAAGATAACTCTGAGTGTTGTTATTGAATTGTTAGTCCTATCCTATTACCCTTGCTATAGTCCAGGGTAGAGACAGGATGAGTCCCAACGTGTGCATTCGTCAGAAAGCAATTAATTCAGAAGAAACAACAATACTTGCACTAATACCCTTCGAGAAACACCTTGTACTTAGAACACTACTTCGTTAATCCATTATGGTTCCCACAACCTTAGCTATGGGGTTTAGTTACTCATAATTGTGTGAACAAAATAAGCATTCATGGATAAAAACATTAATTGAAGCATACAAGAATGGATATACTCTGAAATCTCTACTTTAATTAAAACCGTAGAAACCAATATTCATAAAATCCCAAGAAAGTGCCTTGGAATCCCACAAAATAGTATTATAGAATAATAATAATAATAATAATGTCTAATACGTAAAAATAACCCTAAAATAGTATTTATAGACTTAACAAATCCTATCCTAAACAAAACAGAAAACTGGTGTCGGCTTCCTCGGACGAGAAAAACATACGATCGTGGGTTGATCCCATGATCGTGCTTGGCCTGTCATCTGATCATTCTTCTAAAACTCCTTCACTTTTTCAAATCTAATCTTTCTCCCACAATCATAAGGTACGATCGTACAACTAACATACGATCATAGGAAAAATCGCCTGACCATGCCACACTTGACTTCTGTAGGTTGGACTTCTCTAACATGTCACGATATCAAGGTACGATCGTAACATCATACCGCGATCGTATAACCTGTCGTCTGATAGACTCCTGAGTATGGCATCTATGAATCAACTTATGATAGCCTACCCACAATCGTGGTTTGAACCCACGATCGTAGCATGGCTCGTATGATGCCCCTTTTTGTCCAGTTTTCACATTATTCTTCTCTGAGTCCTTAAGGCCTGCAAACACTCAACAAACACATTAAATCCAAAAAAAGTACCTTTAAACTTACAAATATCCCTCGTTTTAAGCGTTTCAATTGTCGTAAATCTACTGCACATCATGAACGCATTGGGACTCATCCTGTCTCTACCCTGGACTGCAACAAGGGTAGTTGGATAGGACTAGCAAATCAACAACAAGACTTGGATTTATCTTCATTTAATTAACCTTGAGTCGTGAAACGGAAAAAACTATATTGGGATCACAGATAGGGGGATCATAGATAGGGGGCAACATAGCAACACTCATTATTATACCACTTTTCGTTTACGTTCTCGTCGAAGGGTTTTTCCAATTAAAGTGACAGTATTGAATAAGGATTATTTTTATTTATAGAGTCGCCACTTGGAATTGAGTTATGGTGTTCCAAGTCACCTTTTTGAATCCCTAATCAAAAGGAAGTTGACTCTTTAATATTGGTCTGCGAACTAGAAATCCGAGTAAGGAATTCTATTGACCGAGGGGAAGGTGTTAGGCATCCCTCGAATCCCGTGGTTCTAGCACGGTCGCTTTATCAACTTATACTTAGCTTATAACTATGTTTTGAATAAATTATGTTTGTAGGCCTTGATTCGCTCATTTTTAGTATACCAATATCTGTCTATACCTCTTGTATTAAACTAGTGAAAATTGATTTTAGGACGATCTTTGCCAAGATGCATAACTGCATTCTCGAATTTCATATTTGTTATTAAGCGTAACGATAAAGATGCATAACTGCATTCTTCATCGAAACAAAATTTTATTTGGCCTAAAGTTTATCTAGCTTTAAAGACATTCCTCATCCATTTTTTACTATCTTTCATTCCCCCCCCCCCCTTATTTGCAACGAGTCTCGAATTAATCGTAACTCGCCTCGCTCCCTTACAATTGGTTTTTCCTCTCTTATCCTTTCTCAATTATGGTGGGCCTTGAATAAATTCGCAACTCATCTTACTTACACTCACACTAAAATCAATGGGGACCTAAAAAATTATCCGAGCCCAAGAAAGTTCGAACCATCATAATCTCAAGACCACGACCCCTCGTCAAATTAGTACAATTAATCCGTTAGTCATAAATATTTAAATATTACAACAACAACAACCCCAACAGTGGCAATCAAGTGAGAAAAACAATACTCCTCAATTATGTTTTAGCTCCCACGCTGTGAGCCTTCGGATACGAGTAAACAAAGAAGACAATAAATATTATTTTATCAAATACATGGTACCTTCTTGATTTTTTATTTTATTATTATTTTTACTATCTTCGAAATTAGAGCCACGCTTAAACGGACTAATGCAATGCTCTTATTACGTTCTTTATTAAAAGTGACTAATTGTTCAAATAAAATCTCATTTTAAATAAAGTATACATGCAATAAAAATAAGGTTTCATTCACACATTTGTCCTAACATAAATTAAAAAAATAAAAAAATAAAAAAATAAAAAAATCAAGCTAGCGAAAGAAAGCCTCATTCGAAAAATTTTAGTAACTTAGTTGGTTAGTTACTTGATTTCTCCCACATTGTAATATTTAAATCTCCATATTCCAGTAACCTATAAACTAGAAACACTAACTTTTATATAGTACCTTAGCTATTATTAAGAGTAATATAATTTATTAAATATCAAGATCAATGGGACGTTCGTCATCGACTAGTATGCATCTGTGGAACATCTCAGAAAAAGTATTGATGCAATCTCATTAAGAAGTATCGATTTAGTCAACTGGATAGAAATTGATAAAGCTATCATGACAGGCTACACACCAAACTAACAAAAATATATTAATCTAAAATGACCATGAGATAAATAAATTTAAATTAAAAATAAAATAAAAATCTATACGACCAAGACATTCAAACAATACTTTTTGAGATAAATACTCAACTGCAATAATACTCCCAACATGCTAGTACTTCCTTAAGATTAGCACACAGCCCATCTAAAATACTACCAGGCGGGTAATTAGCAGTCTTAAAGTAATTTCCATATACTAGTACTAGTAGGCTAGAGATACGAAACTTAACCAAAACTTATTTAAACATAATCTAGAACAAAAATTAATACAATTAATCTTTTTAAAATCCCCAAGACTACGCACAACGTATAAGTGACCGGATAGCTAATCATACAACTCAGGATAAAAACCTTCACATAAATAATCAACTCGACATGATAAATGACTCGCTTAACTAGTTAAACAACTTTGTTCATACTTTGATTCACAATAACAAACTTATAAAATAATGGTACAAGATCGGAGTAGAACCTGTGCGGCAAACTAAATCAAGTATAGAAGTAAGAACGCCACCACCGAAAACTCGAGACGGAGACCCGAACTCACTCTAACTCACTGACTTTTCAAGTTGATTCCTGTTTTTGTGCCTTGTACGTTGTTGTTTTCTTTTCCTCTTAATGTTTCTGTTTGTATTTTTCTTCTCCTGTTACTTTTCCTTTTCTTTTCTTTTTTTTTTTTCTATCTATGTTGTGTGGGTATATATAGGAGTATGTGTAGTAGTGTGTGTGTGTGCAGATGGGTTATCGTGTAGTGTAGTAGTGTGTGTGTGTTAGTGTAGGTATATTTGTGTAGTCCTAGTGTGCAGGTTTGTGTTGTGTGTATGTAGTGGTAAAGTGGGGGGAAATGTGGGGAGTGACGTGAGGGAGTGGGGGAATGGGGTGGTTTGGGTAGATTAGGTTTTCTTCCATTTTTTTTTTTTTTTTTTTTTTGTTAAATAATTAAAAAAAATAAAATAATAATAAATATTAACTAATTAATTTTTTTATACTAAGAAGATATAAGAAAATTTTATAACTAGACTAAAATAAAATACAATTAAGAGAATATTAAGATTACTAGCTTATTTATTAAAACCTAAATTAAAAGAAAGTATATTTTTAGAGAAATTTACTTTTATTTTGCAAAGTAAAAAACAAACTTATATTAAAATGTGACTATTTTTGACATCTTTTCACAATTTTTTTTTTTTCAAAGAAAACCTACTAAACATGAAATAAAAACTAAAATAAAGATTAGATAAAAAAGAGTTAAAAATAATAATAATAATAATAATAATAATAACAATAATAATAATAATAATGGTAATAATAATAATATTTAGTGCTAAAATTAGGCTAGGACAGGAAGGGTCAAAATCACGTGTCTACATTTGCCCCTCTTTGTGTGGGAATACGAAGTATTTTCAGACAAAGAAGTAGACAACGAGACAAGTTTTGACCCTACTGTTATTTGAAATGAAATAGAAAAGAAGGAAAAGATGAGACCGAGTCCTGGTTTTGGACAACCTACATATCCCGGGTTATAAGGGAATTAGGTCGCGTGTAGTTCAATGAGGTGGAATGGTGAGACGATGAGTTAGAGGTCGAGTGAGGTCCCGTCGAGTCTCCGGTTCGCAGCTCCTGTTTTTACACCAAAATGAAAGACAAGAATAAAAATGATCTTTCAAGTACAAGATCCTATCTATTCATCTTCTGTTGAGTCTTGACTTGAATCTTCCCGCTTCCTCAAGTGATGATATGTCTGTTCTCCTCTTGAGTTGAACTCGACAGTGAAATTTCCTTCATGTCGATTTCGGTTATTGGAGATGAACTTGAAAATCGGCCCTATTCTTCAAACGGACGCTTGCTTCTCTGACTTTGAATTCGACAATCGCCATGTTCTCCAGGCGGGCTCCCGAGCTTGAATTGAAAATTGACCTTATTCTCCAGGCGGGCTCCTGAGCTTCAAAACTAAAACTAATCCCTGTTCTCCAAACGTGTTCCTGAACTCAAAATAAATAGTGAACTAGAAAAGTAAATCCCCTTTTTCAGGAGGGTCCTGCTAATCTAAATCCCATTTTCCAGGAGGGTCCTGAACAGAAAATAAAGTCTCGTTATCCAGGTGGGTCCTGCTAATCTAAATCCCATTTTTCAGGAGGGTCCTGAACAGAAAATAAAGTCCCATTATCCAGGTGGGTCCTAAGCTGAAAATTAAAGTCCCATTATTCAGGAGGGTCCTGAGCAGAGAATAAAATCTCATTACCCAGGAGGGTCCTGTTAATCCCATTTTCCAGGAGGGTCCTGAGTAGAAAAGGAAGTCCCATTTCCCAGGAGGGTCCTGAGCAGAAAGTAAAGTCTCATTTTCCAGGAGGGTCCTGTTGATCCCATTTTCCAGGAGGGGCCTGAGCAGAAAAGTAAAGTCCCATTATTCAGGAGGGTCCTGTTGATCCCATTTTCCATGAGGGCCCTAAACAGAAAGTAAAGTCCCATTATCCAGGAGGGTCCTGCTGATCCCATTTTCCAGGAGGGTCCTGTTGATCCCATTTTTCAGGAGGGTCCTGAACAGAAAAACAAAATCCCATTTTCCAGGAGGGTCTTGTTGATCCCATTTTCCAGGAGGGTCCTGAGCATAAAAGTAAAGTCCCATTATTCAGGAGGGTCCTGTTGATCCCATTTTCCAGGAGGGTCCTGAGCAGAGAAATAAAGTCCCATTATCCAGGAGGGTCTTGTTGATCCCATTTTTCAGGAGGGTCCTGAGCAGAAAACTAAAGTCCCATTATTCAGGAGGGTCCTGTTGATCCCATTTTCCAGGAGGGTCCTGAGCAGAAAAGTAAAGTCTCATTATCCAGGAGGGTCCTGTTGATCCCATTTTCCAGAAGGGTCCTGAGCAGAAAAGTAAAGTCCCATTATCCAGGAGAGTCCTGTTGATCCCATTTTCCAGGAGGGCCCTGAACAGAAAAGTAAAGTCCCATTATCCAGGATGGTCCTGTTGATCCCATTTTCCAGGAGGGCCCTGAATAGAAAAGTAAAGTACCATTATTCAGGTGGGTCCTGCTAAACTAAATCCCATTTTTCAGGAGGGTCCTGCTAATCTAAATCCCATTTTTCAGGAGAGTCCTGCTAATCCCATTTTCCAGGAGGGTCCTGCTAATCCCATTTTCGAGGAGGGTCCTGAAAAGAAAATAAAGTCCCATTTTCCAGGAGGGTCCTGAGCGAAAAATTAAAGTCCCATTATTCAGGAGGGTCCTGTAGATCCCATTTTCCAGGAGGGCCCTGAACAGAAAGTAAAGTCCCATTATCCAGGAGGGTCCTGAACAGAAAAGCAAAATCCCATTTTCCAGGAGGGTCCTGTTGATCCCATTTTCCAGGAGGGTCCTGAGCAGAACAGTAAAGTCCCATTATTCAGGAGGGTCCTGTTGATCCCATTTTCCAAGAGGGTCCTGAGCAGAAAATAAAGTCCTATTATCCAGGAGGGTCCTGTTGATCCCATTTTCTAGGAGGGTCCTGAGTTGAAAATTAAAATCCCAAATAACACGAACAAAAATTTTGCCCCAGTTTGTACCAAATTTTTTTTGAGTGTTTGAAAAATCATAACTATTTGAAAAACGAAGAGGGTGAATCCCAGACCTGTACCATTCCCGAGAGTGCATCTAGCAAAGGTAAAAGATAATAATTTTTTACTATGACTGTAATCTAGCAAGTTTGTGTTGCAACATAGCTTCTTGGATTCGTAGGAGTGAAGAATTTCCCCTTTCTGATATCCTGGTTTCGAAGCCTTTGATTTGCAGGCAACACCTATCTCTGTTTCAGACAAAGAAGAATTGTGAGTTTAACAACATAGTGGTTGGTTCATGGCATTTGAATTTTGATGTAATTGCTCCTGCACTTGTCATGTTCAACTCTGTTTCGAGCTGTTGATGAGTATCATTAACTTGTTGTACTATCGACCCAAAAATTTTGGTTACCCAATGACTGTAACTCAAACCATATTTTCATTTCATAGCTCCTCTGAATTTTAACTTCCGTCGCACCTTCGTATTCTTACGAATCCGAAAACTGTCAGATGATGACCATTCTTAGGTGTTTTGTTTCACTTTGAATCATGTTTCTTTTATGTGCTGGCCCTTTTCCATGCTTTGCACCATTGAAGGAGTTGGTAGCAAGTTTTGAAGTCCTTTCTCACTTGTTTTGCCATGGACTTGACTCAAAGAAGACAGAAAATGAGGGCGGTGATTTTCCATTTTGGTAACAAAGACAAGAAATAAAAATAGAAATATTGAACGGAAAGAAAGGCAACAAGCGTCCCTATTTCCAAAAGAATGAAGGAGAGAAAACTTATCTGAGTGTTATAGCCGGTTCTAGTGATTATGACATGCATTTGAGATCAAGCAACCCGACCTTCCAATCTCAACCATTTGTCAACTTTTACCAACCTATTGAATTGAAAACTGGGTTTTGCTTTGATCCTGTCGCCTCTAAATCACAAACCTCGTCCGGCTAGCGAAGCCCCAAAGAGTTTTCACCAGCAAATCTCTCTCATTTTTATTTTCTTTCATCTCACCATCGCCTTATGGTGCCCGTGAGGGTTTTCACCAATAAGACTCTCTCATTTTTTGTTTCTCTCATCTCACCATTGCCTTATGGCGCCCGTAAGGGTTTTCACCAATAAGGCTCTCTCATTTTTCATTTCTGTCATATTTCCTTTATGATGATAAAGACAAGTGTGTCCCAAAATATAGAACATCATGTCACTATACCATGCTTAGCCTCGACATTTTCAAAGATTGATTTGAAGGTCTTTCTTTGGTTGTAACGTGGCTTTTGGATAGGGTTAGAAAGAAAGGGTGGCATGAGGCTCAAAAGACACTTATCATAGGGTGAGACTTACAACTTTTGGAATCGACTCACAAAGAAAATAACTTTTGCCCCAGTTTCTTTTAAACTGGGTGACTTGAATTTTTTACTTGGTTGGACCGAACCCCAGAGTAGGGCTGCCTACGTATCTTGTCATAGCAAGAATCAGGTCAAACGTAGTTCATGTAAATTTGTTCTTTTGCTTGATTTTGATTTATATTTTTTTTTTTAATTTTTTTTCATTTTTTTTTGACTTCTTCTTCTTCTTCTTTTTTTTTTTTTTCTTTTTTTTTTTGAGACACTTCTCTCTTTTGGATTTTTTCCTCACTCCATTTTTCTTTTTCGACACTTTTATCATTTTTTTTTTCTGATTCTATTTTGATTCCAAAAGAGGGGTACGAAAGAAAGTAAAACTTAAGCTCAAATGGGATAGACAAATGATGACACAATATTTGGATAGTGGAATAAAATGCCTTCGTCATATCAATCTTTCAAATATGCCAAAACCAAACATGTGAATAGCAATAATGATAAATAAAGATCATACATAATATCTTTTGACCGCATCGGCATTGATAGCCACTTCTACCATTTTGCCTTCTACATCGGTCAAATATAATGCACCATTGGGCAACACTTTCTTCACCATGAAAGGACCTTGCCAGTTCGGGGAAAACTTGCCTTTAGCTTCAACCTGATGGGGGAGGATGCGCCTCAATACTAACTGACCGACTTCAAAATGTCTAGGAAGTACTTTTCTATTATATGAACGTGTCATTCTCTTCTGGTATAGTTGGACATGACATACTGATGTTAATCTTTTTTCATCAATCAAGCTCAGTTGCTCCAATCGAGTCTTGACCCACTGATCATCGTCAATCTCAGCTTCCACATTGACTCGAAGAGATGGGATCTCAATTTTTGCAGGTATAACTGCTTCGGTCCCATATACCAACGAGTAGGGAGTCGTACCTATTGAAGTACGAACTGTGGTACAGTAACCCAATAAAGCGAAAGGTAACTTTTCATGCCATTGTCGGGAATCTTGCACCATCTTGCGGAGTATCTTCTTTAGGTTCTTATTGGCAGCTTCTACAACCCCATTTGCCTTGGGACGATATGGAGTTGAATTTCGATGCGTAATCTTAAATTGTTGGCATACCTCTTGCATTGGATGACTGTTGAGATTCGCAGCATTGTCTGTAATAATTATATTTGGGATACCAAATTGGCAAATTATGTTGAAGTGAACAAAATTCACCACAACTTTTTTGGTCACCGACTTGAAAGTTACTGCTTCCACCCACTTTGTAAAGTAATCAATTGCTACCAAGATGAACCTGTGCCCATTTGATGCTTGCGGTTCAATAGGTCCAATCAAATCCATTCCCCAAGCCACGAAGGGCCATGGAGCAGACATTGTATGTAACTCAGAAGGAGGAGAATGTATCAAATCCCCGTGCACTTGGCATTCATGACATTTACGGACGAATCAAATGGAATCTCGCTCCATGGTAAGCCAATAATAACCTGCCCGAAGTATTTTCTTTGTCAATACATACCCATTCATATGCAGCCCACAAACCCCAGAATGTATTTCATTCATGATAGTGGAAGCTTCTCTGGCATCTACACACCTTAAAAGTCCTAAATCTGGAGTTCTTTTGTACAAGATCCCTCCGCTTAAGAAAAATCCGCTAGCCAATCGTCAAATAGTTCTCTTTTGGTTACCATCGGCATGTATTGGATATTCTCTAGATTGAATGTATTTTTTGATATCATGGAACCAAGGTTTACCATCGAGTTCTTCTTCGACCACATTGCAATAAGCGTGCTGATCATGAATTTGTATATGCAAGGGGTCAATATGAGTCTGGTCGGGATGTTGGAGCATCGAAGATAAGGTTGCCAAGGCGTCAGCAATCTCGTTATGAACTCTAGAAATGTGTTGAAACTTTATCAATACGAATCGCCGACAAAGGTCTTGCAAACAATCTCGATATGGTATAAGCTTCAAGTCGCGAGTTTCCCAATCTCCTTGGATCTGGTGGACTAACAAGTCTGAGTCACCTAACACCAACAGTTCTTGAATTCCCATGTCGATAGCCAGTCGCAGGCCCAAGATGCAGGCTTCATATTCTGCCATATTATTGGTACAATAGAATCGAAGTTGGGCTGTTATGGGATAATATTGTTCTGATTCCGAAATAAGAACTGCTCCTATTCCAACTCCTTTCACATTAGCAGCTCCATCAAAGAACAACTTCCAACCTTGATGGCTATCATCAGAGACAGCTTCGTCGACGCATGATACCTCTTCGTCAGAAAAATAAGTCTTTAATGGCTCATAACCTTCATCAATGGGGTTTTCGGCCAAATGATCCGCTAGTGCTTGGGTTTTCATTGCAGTCCGTGTCACGTAGATGATATCAAATTCTGTGAGCAATATCTGCCATTTCGCGAGTCTGCCTGTGGGCATAGGCTTCTGAAAAATATACTTTAAGGGATCCATGCGGGAGATGAGGTAAGTTGTGTAGGATGAAAGATAATGCTTCAACTTTTGTGCTACCTAAGTCAGGGCACAACACATTCTTTCGAGAAGTGTGTACTTAACCTCATAAGAGGTAAACTTCTTGCTGAGGTAGTAGATGGCTTGCTCCTTTTTTCCTGTGATATCATGTTGACCCAATACACAGCCAAAAGAGTTGTCCAGAACAGACATATACAATATCAAGGGCCTGCCTGGCTCAGGTGGGACCAACACAGATGGATTCGATAAGTACCTTTTGATTCTATCGAATGCCCCTTGACATTCTTTAGTCCATTCAACTACAGCGTTCTTCTTCAATAATTTAAAAATAGGCTCACACGTTGTTGTGAGTTGGGCGATGAATCTACTGATATAATTCAACCTTCCCAGTAAGCTCATCACCTCTGTTTTGTTCTTTGGTGGAGGTAATTCTTGAATGGCTTTTATTTTTGCAGGATCTAATTCTATACCACGCCGACTGACTATAAACCCCAAAAGCTTTCCAGACGGGACCCCAAATACGCATTTTGCTGGGTTAAGTTTGAGATTGTACCTGCGAAGCCTGTCGAAAAATTTTCTCAGATCTTTGACATGGTCTGACTGCTTTCTTGACTTAATTATCACATCATCCACGTAAACCTCGATCTCTTTATGCATCATGTCGTGAAACATAGTAGTCATTGCCCTCATGTAAGTTGCTCCTGCATTCTTTAGACCAAATGGCATGACTCGATAACAGTATGTCCCCCATGATGTGATAAATGATATCTTTTCTGGGTCTTCATGGTCCATGATGATCTGATGGTATCCCGCGTAACAATCCACAAAAGATGCAAGTTCATGCTTGGCACAATTGTCCAGCAGAATATGGATGTTAGGAAGCGGAAAGTCATCTTTTGAACTCACTTTATTTAGATCCCGATAATCAACACACATTCAAACTTTGCCATCTTTCTTTGGGACGGGGACGATATTGGCTAACCAAGTAGGATATTGAGCGACTCGAATGACTTTAGCCTCAAGTTGCTTTGTGATTTCCTCTTTAACTAATACACTCATGTCAGTTTTGAGTTTCCTCAACTTTTGTTTGACCGGAGGAAAGGCGGGATCTGTTGGCAACTTATGAACTACTAGATCAGTGCTCAAACCAGGCATATCATCATAAGACCAAGCAAATATGTCCTTATAATCAAGCAAGGCCTCAATTATTTCTTCTTTTTGTTGTGGTTGCGCATATACACTTATCTTAGTCTCCCTAATATTTTCATGATCTCCTAGATTGATTGACTCCGTTTCATTCATATTAGGATTGGACTTATTCTCAAACTGTTCGAAATCCTTGCTTATTTCCTCTAATACTTCATCTTGATCATATTCAACTTCTTCATTCATTATTTCATGATTAGTTTTAGTTTTAAGATCTGGCTGAAAATTCCGCATGCATGTCATATCACTAGAATCAGCATAGAAAGAACTGTACAATAGGAAATAAATAAGTAAATATTAGACTCAAAATAGAAAAAGGGAAATTGCATTGCATTGAAAATAAAGATAGGAGGGTTTGAACATAAAACAAACAAGATAAAGGTCTAAATTATAACCCTGGAATAATTCAAATTTCAGAAAGGAAAATAAAACAAACTACCAAGACTTCTTCTTAGTGGGAAGAGGAGTGGCCTCCCAATTGTTGAGTTGGACATCATGGCCAATAAACTGTACATCTGCATTACTGGTGCCTTCCCCAATTTCAACCATATCAGCCTCAAAAAACATGTTTCGGAAAAGGCCAGTCAACTCTGTATCATCATCAAATATTTGTTCTGAGACTGGTGACATGGGGGACCCAATAGCACTGGTTCTGATGAAAGACCGGTTGAGTGGCGGTATCGGCTTGACAAGTGACCATAACTCTTTTTTCTGCTTCTTAGCTTTCTTCCTATCTTCAAAAGTGGGTTCATACCCTAAACCAAAGGTACCCAGGTTCTCACGAAGGCATATTGGATGAGCTCGACCCTGTAAAGACATCCCTAATCCTTTTCCTGGTTCAAAACCATGTTTTAACCTCTCACTTACCACCATGACAGATGCAGATGGCAACTGTGGTCTCGGAATGAGATTCCCCTCGAGGATATGCTCAACAACCACTACCTCAAAATCCTGATAGATCAGCGCTCCATGTACATTTCCTGCATCAATGAAGGAAATGGATGATTCTTTGTACATGGACAAGTCCCCTTCTCCGTGAACGACTATTTCTTTTCTGTCATGTTCAAACTTGATCATTTGATGCAATGTGGATGGGACTGCCCCAGCCCTATGAACCCATGGCCTCCCCAATAACAGATTGTAGGAGGCGTCGATGTTCAAGACTTGGAAATCTATGGTAAAATCAACAGGCCCTATTGTCAATAAAAGTTCTATCTCACCAATGGCATTCATTTTTGCTCCATCAAAAGCTCTGACACAAACATTATTAGGTCGGATCCTTTCTGTACTAACATTCAATTTTTGCAGAGTTGATAGAGGACAAATATTAGCACCAGATCCTCCATCAATCAAGACTCAAGTGACATAGGAATGCTCACATTTTACAGTAATATAGAGGCCGTGATTATGTCCAGTACCTTTCACGGGTAGTTCATCGTCCGAGAAGGTGACCCTATTTACCTCAAAGATTCTTCCAACAATTTTCTCCAATTGATTTACTCTCACTGGATACATGTGCCTCATTCAGAATCTTTATTATAGCTTTGCGATGCTCTTCTGAGTGGATCAGTAAAGACAACAAAGAGATTTGGGCTGGCGTTTTCCTCAACTGTTCCACGACAGAATATTCTGGCAACTTCATCTTTTTCAAGAACTCCTCATCCTCCTCCGCGGTTACCGGCTTCTTGACTGGCCTTTGGTCGTCTCTATCTTTTCTTAACTCTTCTGGGGTAAAACATCTCCCTGAACGAGTCAACCCCCCTATTCCATCCACTTCTGCAAAGACTTCTTTTCCCTTATATGTCACTGCCATGAGATTATAGTTCCAAGGGACTGTCTTGGTATTAACCATTGGAAGTTGTGACACTGGCTTAATAATAATAGGAGCTGTGAGAGCGCCTTTCACAATTAAGAGGGGCTTGGAAGGCATTCTTGGAACAATCAACTTTGGGCTAATCTGGCTTGCCCTGGTGCCTTCTGCAGCTCCTTTCACAATAACCATGGGGATATTCGACTGTTTAGGCTTTACGGGCGTCTCGTTCACTCCTGGAGATACTGCTTTTGTCAAATCCACCACATTTGTTATCTTTTCCTCATCACTTTTGATCTTAATGATAGGCTTATAGGAAATTGTGGATTCTTCGCCGCCGTGTATCAACTCAAGCATGTTTGTTTCAGTATGAATTGGCAGCGGGTTTTGATTGATGTTTGGAGCATCCGAGTTTTGCACCACAATTTGTTGTGCATCAATCAACTCTTGGATGGCCTTTTTCAAGAACCAACATTTCTCCATATCGTGCCCTGGGGCATCTGAACAGTATGCACATTTTCGAGAATAATCCACATTTTTTGGGGGAGGGTTTGATATTTTTCTCTCAATTGGGCTCAAAACATTCAAGGCCCTTAGCCTCTGAAATAAGCTAGCATATGATTCTCCAATAGGAGTGAAATTATCTTTGGCTACGTTACCTCTTTTATACTCTGCTCTTGGTCAAAAATTGAATTTAGGAGGGCCTTGGTAAACTTGTGGGGGTGAAGGATGATTTTGAGGGGCTGGTGCACGCCATTGCGGGTAAGAAGGGGGTTGGGCATATGGCTGTGCATTATAAATGGGATACTGAGGAGATGGTATGGAATATAGTGGGTAGTGCTGTGGGTGATTATATGGGTCTTGGGTATATATCTGGGGTTGAGATTGTGCATATTGGTGAGGCGGACCCCTTGGGGTTTGTCGTGGCCCTGGCACAATAGTAGCCACATCTTCCTTCCTTTTCTTTCCCCCAATACCTCCCGAACCATTTTGAATCGCCTGCGTCGTAGCTTTTAAAGCAGCTTGGCTTATAATCTTTCCGGACTTGATTCCATTTTCCACCATTTCGCCAACCTTAATAACCTCAGAAAATATTTTTCCAACAGCAGAAAGCAAATGATGGAAGTAGTCAGGTTCCTGTGCCTGAAGAAAAATATCAATCATCTATGACTCCTTAACTGCGGGCTTAACTCTAGCAGCTTGCTCTCTCCACCTAATAGCATATTCACGAAAACCCTCAGTAGTCTTTTTCCTCAGATTGGCAAGTGTGGTGCAATCTGGAATTATGTCAATATTGTATTGAAATTGCTAGACAAAATCCCGAGCCAAATCATCCCAAACATGCCAACGAGAGATATCCTGATCGATAAACCATTCTGAAGCTATCCCCGTCAAACTCTTTCTAAAATAAGCCATAAGTAGCTCTTCTTTTCCCCCCGCTCCTCTTAGTTGGTTACAAAACCTTTTCAAATGAGCTAAGGGATCACCATAGCCATCATACTTGTCAAACTTGGGGATTTTGAAACCTAGAGGCAGGTGGACATCGGGGAACATGCACAAATCTTTGTAAGAAACACTTTTGTTCCCTCCCAGTCCTTGCATGTTCCTCATGCTTTGCTCTAAACTTCTCATTTTTTTGGCCATCTCCTCTTGTTCCTCATTCTTTGTCGTCTTTTCGATCACTAGAGGGGAGTTGTGCAGATAAGTAGGATTGGAGGATTCTGGGACCTTAAAAGTTACTCCAGTGGAATAGAATTGATCACGAGGTAGCTCACCCGTCGACTTCGGTATCAGCTTTGGTTGAGGATCTATAGTAGTTGGTACTGCGGGAATGAAGAGCGGGTTATTTGTGAGAGATGGATTTGGGGGGCGCACAGTGGAGGTCCCAACTGTTTTATGCACATTAGTATATGGGCCGAATCCCGGTAGGTAAAACGGATCGTCGGTTTGGGCCTGAGTGGAAATTGGGACAGTCGTGTTCGAAAGTCTAGGAATTGAGGAAGGTGGTGCTTGCCCATTTATCCAAGCTTGATACATTTCTGCCATCTGCTGTTTCAATAACTTATTCTCTTCTATCGATGCAAATTCTTGTTGAATCAACTGATTTTGGTCATCTTCGCTGTCAGACTCTATCCCCTCTTTGTGTGTCATTTTGCCCTTTCCTTTAGATCTGGTATTGTACGGATGAGATGCCAGTGTAACCACAAACCAACCACCTTACAAAAGTTTAACCTTTTCTGTAACAAGTGGCAAATGGGTGAGTGTTGCACATTTAAAATCATATAACACATCGTATGTTATGTCTCTACATGCATTTCCCATCTTAATGTGGGAGGCCTTATGTTTCATCCCGACTTATCTAGGTGCATTTTCTTTTCTCTCTCTCTCTCTATATATATATATATTTTCTTCTTACTCTTATTATTATTATTATTATTATTTTAATTTATTTTTGTTTATTTCCCTTTTTATTATTATTTATTTTTGTTTATTTATTTATTTATTTTTATTTTTATTTTTTTTGAAATTGAAAACTTTAATCGAACCCGTTGTAGGGTTGCCTACGTATCATGCCGGGACATGAATCAGATCGCTGCGTAGTTCAAAAAATAAAATCAAGGTCTTTTATTTTATTTTATTTATTTATTTATTTATTTTATTTTTTATAACAAAAATAAATAAATAAAAGATTTTAAACAAAAGAAAATCTTTTTCATTCATTTTCAAATATGCACTCTACAATACTCAAATGAAGGAAATGATAAAAGTACTAAAACTGCTATAGACTCAAAATAACTAAAAACTACAAAAAAAAAATGGGATAAGACCAAATAACTTAAAAAGAAACAGACTCTAAAAAAAGGACCATAAAAAAAATGTCTTCTTCCAGGTGTTCTTTATGGCCTTTACTGCCCTCCTAGACTGGAGTATATGCTGGATAATGCCTCTGGCAAATATGGGGCGAGAACACGTGCCTGTTCTCCCAAACTTTCATCATCACGGTGGAGATAACCAGCATACACATCGACAAGAATGTCCTTAAGCCGAAGCACTTGCTCTTTAGCTTCATTCATATTTCCGTGGCAGTTCTGCAACCAATCTTGAAGAGTGTCGACTGCCTGCCTCAAACCATCCTCTCGTTCCTGAAGCTCCTCCACTTGGTGGTGAAGTGCACCACGCTCAATCTCCCACTGTTTTTTCTCACTTTCAAATTCTTCCTGATAAGCTGTGAAGCGCTTGGCAATTTCCCTCTCTCGTTCCATGGAGGCTTTCACTTGAGCCTGAAGCCTATCTTGGGTGTACATCAATTTGTCCTTTTCATTCTCGAACTCATCTTGTTGTTGCCCCATTGCCACCTCAATGATACCCAAATCTTCTTGCAAAACCCGAATCAAGTATTTGTCTACCTCGGATTTTCTCTGTGCTGACTCAACTTTGTTCCCCAACTCTTTCTCCAATTGACCGTATTTTTGTTTGACCCACCTTAGGTCCTCTTTCACAACTTGGAGAGCTAACTGTTGGTCTCTTTCCATTTCTTCCCGAGTCTGTGCGATTCTTGCTTCATATTCAGCTTGCTGCTCGTTCAATTTCTTTTGAAATTCATGTTCCACCTCAAGACGGGCTTGTCTGACTCTCGGTCGAACCTCTGATTCTTTATCCCATTTTCTTTTCACAGAATCTCCGGGCTCCTCTTCAACTGGGGAAGGGCTATACAACCATGAAAGGTACCCAGGAACTACTTTCCCCTTATCACGATCTTCCACCATTTCACTCTTCTCAGATATTATACTCCCATACCAAAACTTTAGTATCTCATCACTATCAAACAAAAAACCTGGAGGAGTGTCATACATGAATTCACCCATGTTCTTTCCGCGAGGAATCTCTTGAAGTCGACCCAATTGGCGCATTACTCGAAGCGGCACATAAGGCTGGACCCCTCTAAACCCAATCAATACCAAAAAAGAATGGTATGAGGACATACAAATGACATCTTGGGCTGGGAACCAGTAGTAGTTCCAGATAATCTGATCGCCAGTCAGCTTAGAAACCTTTTCCTTCTATGCGTTGATCCCGATTGGGAGTTTACTTTTATTGGCCCTCTCTTCATGACTAGTCACACGATTTAATCAGTCGCTGGCTCCCGGAGCATAAGGATAATAATAGAAGTGTTCCAGAAACCATATCTGCAGAAAAATATTGCACCCTTCAAAGTATGTGGCACCCTTTTTGCACTTGGTTAGTGCGCGAAAGACATCTCCAAGAATCATAGGTACAAGAGTGGGGTTATCCATCGTGGTTAGTGCTTGCACTACTCCAGCTAGGCGAATATCAATATTTACATCACGCTCCGAAAAAACCATCCTCCCCAAGAATGCAATCATGAAAGCAAAGCGGTTGTGTTTCTTCCATTCTTGCAAGTTTGCTTTGTTGTACAATTGACCCTGATACTCCTCGAATCCTTCCTCTCGACCAAATCTCTGGAATAAAAATTCCAAAGAAATCCAACCTTCCTTCAAACTTGCTATATTCATCTGATTGATATTCAGTAATTTCAAGAACTTGATCCCATCCACATTCTTAGGAACTATAGGTCTCTTGTTTCGAAGATCTGAACCTCGGCGAATGGTGCCTACCCCCATGAAGGTTGCTAATTCCTCTAGAGTTGGGGTCATCTCAAAGTTTGAGAACCGAAACACATTGTTGTTGTGATCCCAAGCTTCAATCAATGCTTCAAACACGTCTCTTCTAGGATTAATTTCCATCATATGCACAAGATGTCCCAAATAGTCTTTTACTATCCTGTTGTCCTGCTCCTCCATTCCATTCCACCATTGCCACAAAAGTAGAGGAGTCTGATCGACGATCATAAATTTTGGTATTCCTTCATCCCTGGGCCTTTTCTCACACTTCCCTCTAGTTCGCGGATTCATGTTATACCTTTTGAGAAAAAAAAAAAAATGTTAACATCTACCTAGATACAAATTTGTTTAGTAGTAAGAAAAGATGCCTAAAAGCAAAGATTTTTTTTTTCTCTTATTTTATTATTCTTGTTTTATTTTTAGGAACTGACTTTTGTCTATACCAACCCTATATGGACATTCTTCAAAGATAGACCTCTATATAATCTCAAACAGGAGCTTGGGGGAACAAGATGCAACCAAGTATAAAAAAAAAATTAAAAAAAAAATAAAATATATATATATATATATATATATAACAATGATAATAATAGTAACTTAGAAGAAAAATACAATTATTTTATATATTTTTGCAAAACTCAAATTCATGACTCCTAAAGGCTCAGGATTATTAAGATGCATGCATATGAAAATTTTCTTTAAAACTCAACCTCATGACCTCTAAAGGTTTCGGGCTATTAGGGTATATGTATATATATTTATAAAAATTTTAGCCTTACGACCCCTAAAGGTTCAGGGCCATTAAGATATATGTATAAATAATAAATTTGAGGATAAGAAAATAATAATGAAGGTAGTCATATTTTCAAAATGACCCTCAATCAATGGGTGATTTTTCCCGTTTTATTCTTCAAATATATATATTTTTTAAGCGAACGATAAAAGTTAGAGAAAATTTTTATTATTATTATTTATTTATTATTTTTTTTCTATTTCATTAAGTTGCCTAAAGCCGGTCAACAATCGAACGAGCCTTCCAAATAAATGTCAAAGAGCACATAAGATGCACATGTTGGTCATATAAAGAGGGACACCTATCCTAGAAGGACTCGGCCTCTGTGCCGAGTCCCGCTAAGTCAAATGCACATGATGCAGATAAAGCGGAGCCTAATAGGGATGGCCGCGTCTGAGTTTCAGTTCTACTAAGTTTAACCTGATGGAGATGGTGTCTAGACTGGCTTATCCAAGTAGACAACTCGGATCGGGGAGGGTCAGTTTACCGGTAGCAGAGCTATTCCGGTTCTACTGGTGATCCAACCCCGCCTAATATGTGTGACTAATATTCCTTAAACCAGGAGCGTAACCGAACACTGGTTCATCTCAGATAGAAGGTTTTCGTGGAGCGTAGCCACACACACAATAAATAGTTATTGGTATATTCAGAGACTCAGATGGGTGTGCGAAAGAGGACAGTTTATATTGCAATTCAGATAATATTAAAGCGGTAAACAAACAAGCAAAGAGCACATTAGGCCAACAAACACAATATATCCAAGAATTAAAGAAACTCAAAAATAAGGCAATATTCAAAGCTCGAATTCTAGTTAATGTCCCCAGCGAAGTCGCCAGAGATGTCACACCCCTTTTCCGTTCGTGGGTCGAAGTCGACGAAGGGTTTGTCCAATTAAAGTGACGGTTTTGACTAGGGATTATTTGTATTTATTTACAGAGTCGCCACTTGGAATTGAGTTATGGTGTTCCAAGTCACCGTATTGAATCCCTAGTCAAAAGGAATGACTCTTCTTCTTATTGGCCTGCAAACTAGAAGTCCGGATAAGGAATTCCGTTGACCGAGGGGAAGGTGTTAGGCACCCCTCGAGTCCCATGGTTTTAGCACGGTCACTTTATTGACTTATAATCAGCTTAAATTAATTCTCGGATAAGCTAGTTTGATTAGTTGCTCAATTTACCTAAGGGTTATGATAGGAATTGTGACTATATTTTCGGCTGAGGAGCGTAACCACACACAGAGCCTTATAATTATAGAAGTGGATCAAGGAGCGTAACCACACACGTGATCAACCTCGATATATTAATTGATTTCTTTTTTCATTTTTTACTACGTCGTGATTTATTTCGCTCGTTTTAACATGATTAGTTAGTTAATTAGACTATAGGATTTGTCTTAGCCCAAAACGTTAATAAACCTATTACAATCTCCGCATACTTGCAGAATCTCTAAACTAAAAAATTATCAAAGAGGATTTAATACTTAAAGAAAACCTCTCGTAAAAAAAAGCTGAAAATAAAAATGAAGAATCCCGGAGTACATGAATATGTAACCTAATGAATAAAGCCCATTGAACCTAATAGGAATTGCTTTTGAAGAAAAAAAAAATTTTGATTGACTCTTATTGGTCTTTTCTTCAAACGAAGCTCAGACTAATCCCAATCATGACAAGCAGATTTTGACCCCCATTTTTTTTATCTTTATCACTAAATTCCACAAAAAGTTAAAACTCTTTGTTGACTTATTATTATTATTGTTTTTTTAAAAAAAAAAAAAGAAAAAGAAAAAAAAATGTTTGGGGTCAACCTTAAATAGGAACTAATAAGTACCGAACCTCCGTGACAACTCATTCGAACCACACGTCGAAGAAAAATAAAATCTATTTTCAACATACGAGCTGTTAAACAATATTCCCTCTGCTTCCATGATATATCTCGGTTAGCTTGATCCAAAACTAAGGCTACTTCGACACCTAAAATAACTTTCAGCTTACTTAACCGTTATCAACTATCAAAAGATGCAAATTTAGACTAATATTAGAAAAAAAAATTGAAAGAAAACCCCTGAAATTTAATTATTCAAGAAAAATCAGCAAAGGAACTATTAGCAATGGACCTTTTGTAGACAAAGAATTCCTTTATTCCATCAAGGATGGAAGCTTTTGGACAAAGATTCCATTGGAATTGGAGCATGCCGATTGAAAAACCTCAAAACGACTACAATCTGTTGATTTCTAAGATTAACAATAACAAACTTTTAGGAGCTACGACCTTGAAACTGCGAACAAAACCTCGCTCCTTCTTCTCTATCTCTAAGTCATGCTATCAAGTATATTGTCTAAACTTCCATTATTTCCATGCATGAATCAATCTTTGAATCTTGGTCACTGTTTGTCATTAAAGATTAGGATACTAGGTATTATTTTAGACCAATTTTTCTAAATACCCTTAACAGAATCCATGCTAACCTATGAATAACCCACTATTCAATATGCTAGTTCCAAGTAGCACTGGAACACCCATAAAACAAGAACCTTTAATAAAAATAAGTGAAATTTCTTATGAGAATAAAGATTTACTTCACGTTTATGGGCTCACAACCCGCATTATCGAAATATACGGTAGTCGAGTACATAGTAGGAAACGAGGGTTTATACGCCATTCTTTCCATTATTAGTAAAGATCTTCAACAAAATATGCTAACATGGTAAGTACACATAAGTTTCATATAGATTTTCCAAATAAATAAATATGTACAACAACTAGAATTTCACACTAATACCTTCACAAATTTTGGCTAAAAGAGCAAATAAACAGGGCGAAAACAAAATCGCATTCTCATTTAGCATCATTGTTAAGCTACGAGAAGAGATTACCTCTTCCACGTAAAGAAGAAAACACAACTGTTAATAATCCACTGATTTCCCGAAAGTTAGGAAACACTAAACTCCTCCAAGATCCGAACCGAAGCCGACAAACGGAAATCACAAAAGAAAACTTCACGACTCTAACCTCTTAGCTCTCTCTCTTTTTCTTGTCTAGTCGTCTCCTTGGTTTCTCCCTAATTGTTGTTGTTGTTTTTTCATTACTCCCTCCCTGTTTTTCTATCTTTTGTTACTTCTAATCCCGTCTAACTTCTAAGTCTTCTTCTCCTTTTTTTTTTTTTTTTTTTTCTCGTACCTTTTTTCCTATGTCCGTGTATATCTGTCCCTCCTCTATGTATGTAGTGTTGTGTATATATATAATGTGTTCAAGGGTGAGGGTGTGTGTAGTGTTCAGATGTGAGGGGTGGGAGTAGGGACGTGTGGGAGGGGGGGGGGGTTAGTGTAAAAGGTGGGGAAAAAGGGAGGTTTTGTGGGGTGGTTTAGGGTATAGTGGGTAGTTTAGGTTAGGATTTTATTTTTAAAAAAAAACAAAATAAATAAATAAATAAATAAAGTAGTATTAGCTAATTAATAAAAAATATGGAAAAGTTAAATAGCTAGTCCTAAAATATTGATGAAGAAAATATTTAAACCACTAGATTATTTATTAAAAATTAAAAGAAAAATATATTTTTTGAAAATTTTCTTTTTTTTTTATAAGAAAAGAAAAATAAAAGTTATCCTAAAATGTGACTCATTTATTGAAACCCTTTTTTACAAATAAAACCTATAAAAATGAGATAAAAGCTAAAATAATAATTAGACGTAAAATAAATATTTAATGAAAAAATAGGTTAAAGCTCGGGGAGGGTCAAAAATCACGTGTCTACACATAGTACACTACTGATCATTAAAAGCATCGTAGGGGCCACCACGTCCAGGGAGAGGAACACCGCTTTCAGCAACACCAGGAGCACAACGTCCAACAACACCAACAAGACCACCACCAGTGGGAGGAGCACCATGTCCAGCAACACCAATAAGAGCATCGCCGCCAACGGGAGGAGGAGCATCGCCACCAGCGGGAGAAAATGGTCTAGGACCATGAAGAAAATCAAGAACGTGATTGTTCAACTTCATGTTTGTTCGTTGAAAATCAACGTCATATTTGCTCGTTGAAAATCAACATCAACCTTCAAATTCTGAAGATGTGTCAACATCATGTTATAAGAAAAATCGACATCATGTTATAAGAAAAATCGACATCATGTTATATACTCCCTCAGTTCCTAAATACATGTCGTCCTTACTAAAAATAGATATTTCATAATACTTGTCATTTTAGAAAATCAAGACATAATTAGTTGTTTCTTTCCATCTTTACCCTTAATCATAAATATGGAGAAATATTAATATAGTGTAAAAAAAAAGTATTAAATAAAGATGAGTAATAAATAATGGTAATTTAGTCAAATTACGCTCTACTTAATGCTTTTCTTAAGAGGTGTGCAACTTAAAAAAGTGACAAGTAAATAGAAACGGAGGGAGTACTTTATTTGATGCTTATTCTCATAGCTTCTTAAAATATGTGGTAATTAACTATATTTTTGATAAATCAACTTTTTTAATTGACAATAAAATAGGCATATATAAATAATTATATGTCACACAACATCACAAGTGTTTAGATTTTAGGTAAGTTCTTAATGATTATAGTTTTGAAAACTTTTTCAATTGAGTCAATTGTTACATAAACTATGAAAATTATCCTAGAAATAGTAGAACTATTTAAAAATAAAATTAAGTCTACACTGACTGAGTATGTCAACTAGAGTATTATTTGTACTTGTATAATAATAATATCTAATGTTACTTTTAATTATAAAAATAAGTCTAAATTATCAATCGTAGTGATTATGATATAGAAGACATTCAAAGTTAAGGCAATGTCGTTTTAGAAGACATTCAAAGTTAAGACAATATTGTATTTTTAAGTGAATAATTAGACAATATTAATGAAAAAAAAAAAGTAGCAGCAAAGCTAATTGCCTATGACTTTCAGTTATAATTACATCAATCGAACCATATATATGCTTTTCTTTTTCTTTTTCTTTTTTGGTACTTATAGTAACAACGAATTTGAGAGGTTGGCTCTTTTAAAAGGGCTCCAATAGAATGTTTGACAATGGATACCACAACATTCTTCTTGAAATTGACTCTTAATTACTGGTCAATATGATTCAGGGGCAATAAAATTCGGGACTGCCTTAAAGATCGTATATTGAGCTAATAATTAGAAGTCTTATGAATCAAAGACATATTCAAATCCACCACTATTTTTGAGAAGCAAACTTTGTGGCCTGTGTACACTTTGCCAATATTGGAATTGGGATTAATCTAGAGAAGTACTTCACACAAGGTATAGATCTACCAAAGAGAGTTAAAACTTCATTTGAGAATGATCAATGGGGTTATATATGTCCAACTTCAGGTTCAAAATTAAGAGACGTGGTTCATTTGAGAATGTATACCTTGTTAAGGATAATTCTATCCGATTTCTCAGAATTGTTATCTTCTAAAACTCTTTATACCTCACTCACTAAGTTGACGAGTAAATTTCATGGGTGATCATCCAACTTTGTATTCATTATCCAAAAGTCATTATTCTTTATTTCATTACATAAAAGTTATTTAACTTTGCCTCATCTTTCACAAAAATAACGTTGACAAATTTTGGTTCAAATCCTACCTAAAATGTGGGATTAAATGAAAAAAGATCTCTTATATTTGAGTGTAGGTTCAAAATGCCCCCTCAAATAAATTTTTGAGCAATTTTGATCCACTATATTGCTAAAAATGAGCCCTTTTATTTTCATATGTTTGACAAACTCTACCTACTAAATTTAATGAAATTGAAAAAAACTAAAACTAGAAAAAAAAATTTAAAATCTATTTATCATAAATGTACAATAATTACATTTTCATTTACTTTCCTTTTACTAATATACTGTTTTGTTTGATTAATTTATAGACATCTTTTTTTTTACTTTTGTTACATATTATCAGTACATTATTAAGTAAAGAAATATGATTTTTAAATTATTTTGTAATAGTTTTTGTGAATATTATTGTCAATACATTGAATATGCGTAGTAATCTGTGCAATATTTTTAGTAAATAGAGTTATTAAAAGAAACAAAAGATAAAAACCATGTTACTTATTATGAAATAAAAAAATTAAAAAGTTTTGGATGGTAGATCTTTTGGAGGGATCGGAGATGGAGCTGAAAGATTTGTAGAAAGTTAAAAATGGTGGCATGATAAAAATTTTAAAAATTTATACAAGTATTTCACTCCTTGATATTTTAATTATTTCATAGAAAAATTAATTTCAAGTATACATTTTTGTATTAGTGATAAATACGTTAAAGGAACTGTTACAAAAAAATCAAAATAATCAAAGTAAGTGTGGTATTATATGTAACATGAGAAATCAACGTTATGAAGCAAAACTTGTGAAAGGGTCTATGAAATTATTCTGCAAATAAATAAGTTAACCTACCAAACTACCTCAAATCCTGCAATAAATCAGAAAAAAATATTGCAAAGAATACACCTCTAAATGTGATTCAATATTAAGTTCTTTTTTTCACAGTTTGTAAAATTTAACAATCAGAATTTGTTAAAGTATTTCATGAAGGTCAAAAGTACTTATATTTAGCAAGCCTAAAGTACCAAAACTGCTAAAAAATATATTTAAGGGGCTATTTTGAATCTATCCTCAAATATAAGAGATCTTTTTTTATCTCATCTCATATTTTAGATAGGGTTTTAACCAAATTTTATCAAAGTTATTTTTGTGAAAGATGAGACAAAGTTAAATGACTTTTGTGTAATGAAACAAAGAATAATAACTTTTGGATAATGAACACAAAGCTGAATGACCGCTCATGGAATTTACTCCTAAGTTGACTTATGTTTGTTAATTGTTAAACACCTATGAATAATATGTGTGTACAGTTTTACTATCTCATTTTAAACTTATACCAACTCATAATGTCAGCATTTAACTTGATGTTTACGGGAGGGGGAAAAAAAACAACGAAGTTGAGGTGCAATATTTATAAATAGATCTAATAGTCAAAATACTAATTATAAGTTGGAGTTTGGACGGTCTCCTAACATAAATTTGTGATGAAAATTATTTATTATAAGGTAATAACAAGTAAGCTTTTATGATAAGTATTATAGGGTAACTTGATATATAAAAATAGTAAGCAATCTTCTATAATAGAATTAATCATGTAAAAAAAATTTCACAATATCCATAGACGATATATATAAGTTAATGTCTAAATGTAAAAAGGCCGAAGCGTGACAACACAAATGCACATTCCAACGGCAATAAAAGCTCTGGTTAAAAGTAATTATAGATATCTTATCAATTCAATTAAATTTTTTTAAGAGAATCGGAATACATCATTTTTTTAGTCGGACCAAATTAACCATATATTATTCTAATTGATAAGAATAGACTCGAGTAGTCGTCCTTCAATTCCAAGACGAAACAAAAAGTAAAAAGAAAAACACAAATATTTATTGCAATTTTTCATTAATCAGAAGTATAAATTGTGTAGAATGTGAAGTCAACTAATCAATGTCGTATGATGGTTGATAAATTGTGTGAAATGTGACGTCAACTACTCAATATTGTATTCATTCCTTAAAACAATCATTGTTGTAAATTAAATGAGCAATTTAATTTCCCTACTCTTATTACATGACTTTTTCTTAAAATTGGGAAAGGGGATTACAACGTGAAGACAATAGGGGATTGTTGAAATGATACGGAGAGTTAAAAAAAAAATTACAATGAGAGAAATTAAACTAGGTCGTATGATCACCAAAAAGATTAATATTCATGTTGCCAGTCAACTAATTAACCACAAAGATTCCCCCACTCTTATTACACAAATGTTGATAAACTTTTTTTTTCTTTTTTTACGTCCTAGCCTTGACCATAGGTGAAGATAGAGGAGAATGAGGAGAGTTCATAAAATCATCCAATCTTCTAAATGGTAGACTAAATCTCCAATTTACTCTTCCAACATGTTAATTTCTTGATTCCTCCTTCATTATTCCCTTTGTGTTGAAGCACAAAATTCTTGATCCTTTTTAAAGCAACCTTCATAGTTTCATCATCCATATTAGCAAAACAAACTCTAAACCATCCAGGCTCTGAACAATGAAAAGAACAACCTGGTGAAACATTAAGTTTAACATCATTAATAATCATCCTCCAAAGTTCAATTTCACTTTCAAATGTATTTTCAGTGAGTAGCTTTTTCAAATCCATCCAACAAAAAAGACCAGCGTTACTCTTTAACGTGCTAATTCCCAATTGTCCAAGTCCCTTAGTGAACCCCCTGTGTCTTTTCACTAGCCGTTCACGACTCTCGGCTATGAATTTCTCGACAAATGTCTCGTCCGATAACATGTTCGATATCAAGTACTGCGTTTGTGTCGAGACGAGCCCGAAACTCGACATTTTTCGGGCACATTTCATTACAACATCGTTGTACGAGTAAATAATCCCGACCCTAAATCCTGGAAACCCCAAATCCTTTGATAGACTATAAACAATGTGTATTAAATCGCGGTCACATACGACATCTTCATCCATTATTACTTCAGAAATGCTGATGAAATTGGGCACGTTGAAGACCGTGGCAGCATAAATTTCGTCACATACTATGTGGATGTTTTTATCGTTGATGAACCTTATTGTATCTTTTAATGTTTCCTTGTCTAAAATTGTGCCCAATGGATTTGATGGATTGTTTAAAAGCAAGCCTTTTATGGTAATATTGGATTCTTGAGCTTTGTTGTATGCATCTTCTAAGGCTTTTTTTGTGACTTTGAAATCATTAGAGCTTTCACAAATAACAGGAAAAAGTTGCACCCCAGTTCTCCACCTCAAATCTCTGTCAAATCTGCAAATACAAAATTTGAGAATATTTTAGTATAATTCAATATTTTGTCCAAGAAAAAAAGACCTAAGAAGATTTTTAAAAAAAAAAAAAAAATTTGACTGGCTTCGTTCAATTTATTTGAGGATGTTTGACAGGACACGAGTTTAAGAAAAAAAAAAATCAAAGACTTCTACATGAAAATTAAGTATGATTAGAAGGTCAGAAGTGTCATTGGAAGTAATCTTAGCTAGTAGTAGTATTTGTTCTAATATTCCTAGTTTCACATGTTCCCTCTCTTTCAATTTATGTGAATCTATTTCCTTTTTAATCGGTTTAAAACAGAATTGCCCTTTTATAAATTTGAAAACAATATAATTTAAACTTCTCGATTTTTCCTTAATGAGGAACTTCTATCTTCATATAGATGTCAATGTCATGCTTGTTTAAGCATACAAGTACCAAGAATTTTAGTTGCTTTCTTAAACTCCAGGCGCCGAGCCAAATAAATTTTACATAAATTAAAGGAGATAGAAATTATTATAGTTATGGCTTATTCATTGTGTTTTTTTTTTTCTTTTGGCTTGTTTTCGTTTTAATTTGATCCTTCTAAAATCAGGTTTGTGGTGAATAAACAAGATAAAATGATGTTTGAAGTCTATGGTACGTGAATTCTTCCAATCAGTCGCATCGGTGTCGGATCCTTCAAATATACACTACTTTTGAAGAATTTGACATGCACTTAATGACTTTTTTGAAGAGTCCGAATAATAAGTGTTTAATTACCCGGGATAATAGGGAGTAGGGACGAGAAAAGCCTGTCCAGGATCAGCCAAGCAGAAGGCCAGTAATTCATGAGCTCCAGTTGCTCCTCCACTCATTACAATGCGATCCGCATCAAATTTGATTTTGTTTTCTCTCACTTTCGACATGAACCTTGCAACTGCCTGCACATATATATACAACCACTACTTGTGAAATAATGAAAAAAGAAAAAAGAAAAAAAGAACAAGATTAATACTCTTCCTCTGTAATATTTTATGTGTCTGGATATGAAGTTTAAGAAAGTAAGAGAGACTTTTAAAAGATGTGATCTTGAGTTGAAGATGTATATAATGTACAAAAAAATGACTTTTGAATATTGTAGTCTTACACATCATGTCATGCAGGATAATATTGAAACTAAAGTATTAGATATAGAAGTATTAGGTAGAGTTGAAAAAGGGTCACACCCTAAGGATGTAATGTAGACAACCAAGCTCAATTATAAGCATTAATGACTGCTTTCACGGTTTGAACACGTGATCAATAGATTACACGAAGATAACTTTACCGTTACTCTACGACTCTCCTTCTATTAGATATAGAAAGTACTAACAAATACTTTTTCTTAAACAACCAAAAAAAAGAAAATAAGACACAAATCAAAACGAAGGGAGTTACAAGTTTAGTTCATACACTTCGAAATTCTGGCAAACCATGATAGTCTTGATAAATTGCAATTTCCTTGAATTCTTCAGCTCCTCCAGCTGTGCAAATGGAAGCTTTTTGATTGTTCACCACCCATTCTTGGATTAAATCAAAGCAAAGCTGCAACAACATCAACAAAAAAAAAACATAAACCTAAGTTTCTTGTGTTGAGTCAATGTTCGACTGAACACAATTTTAAAAAAAAAATAGCTGTTGACATATACCAAAAATTTTCTTTGGAACTCGTGATTGTAAACATAGCGCAATATGTATATGGCTATAGAAGATCGTTTGGTTGTTGGTTAGATATGAATTATTTATTTATTAAAATTAAACCTACATAACTAGTAGGACCATCTTTGGCAACATTTCAGTTGCTATGTATAAAATTCAGTAAATAAAATACGGTGTTAGTTATCAGCTTAATTACCATTCCGCTGAATTAATTACATGTATAAATTATGAGAGAATCAATGTATTATTTTATGCAGGGTAGAAGATAAAATAACTACTACTGTACATAAATAATTGTACCCTGCATTACTGCATTACTAAACCCTACATAACTAGGCTATGCATTATTAATACATGCATAACTCGAATAAACAACCAAATGGGCCCTATCATTGTTACCTGATTTTCTGCAAGACCCATCTGAATAACACCATCAGGGTTTTGTGTAAGATGGAAAGGATCAATTTCATAGGCCTTCCATCCATCAAAATAGGCTGAGTTTTCACCATGTCCATCATTGGTTGCTACCTTAGAAAGTAACTCATTGTGGATATTGCTTGAAATGAACCCCATCTTCTCAATAATTAACAAGGAAATGAGGTTAGCACGTGTGCTAATTAATTACTAATTCTCTAGATTTCGATTTTGTTGAATGGATATCTTATAAGTTGTACTGATGTCCTATTTATAGTTGTTCAAAACTAGCTCTTTTGTTTGAGTGGTAAAGAAGTTTCCATGAAGCAAAGGACCTAACCATTCGAAAGGCTCCATCTCTTAAATAACTATTTTTGAGTCGGGAAGGAGCCAACATTTGAAGTTTATGAGTTCAAAATTCTAGATTTTTAAAAAGCTCTTTAGTTTTAAATCAATAATTTATATATGATCGATGAAAAATTTTAAGACAAAAACTATATTGTTGGGATTAAAGCTACTGAACTCTGTTGAACCCGTAAATCCTAATCTAGCTCCACCCTTGTTTTGAGATAGTATATATGATGGGCGGCTAATTACAATTATGTGTTAATAGCGCACTACTTATGGACTGGACATGGCCCCATCTTTCCCTAATCTCCCTAATTTAATTTCCTCCCTACCAAACACAAGTACATTAACTCACTCTTAAGTGTACACATCATAGTATAATTATTACTAATACTTTTTGGATCGTGTTTTCGTAGCTTTAACTAAATGCAGAATTAGAAAAAGATAGTTAAAAAAAATTATTCGCACACAATATTTATACCAAGCTAATAGATGCACGTGTTTGCATATAATTTTTTTATCATTTGATTATTGTTAACTAATATATATTCTGATCTTGTTAAAAAAATTGAATCATACTAAATTAGTATAGTTTAATATAAACAAGTGCGAGTAAATATTTACTAAAACAGAGATCCTATGTGCGAGTAAATATTTACTAAAACAGAGATCCTATAAATATTCACCTTCCGACATAATAGTCCATACATCATTTACTACTCTCTCCCTTCATGTTTAACTTGGCTCTCCTTAAAAAATAATAAATTAATAAAATGCTAATTTTATTATATTATTCTTAGTTATTAAGTTATCTAAATGTTGATAAATTAATAATACTTAATAACATGAGTAAAATAGATATAAAATGATAAATTATCTCTTAATTTTTTAATCTGGAGAAATAAAAATGAACATTTATTTTTAATATAGTAAACAAGTAAAAATGGGTAGAGGAGAAAAATATACCTTCGGGAAGAAAAAAAATCAGCTCATTGAGGAAAAAGAAGAATTGTTGGTAGTATTATTATTCCCTCCATTTACTTTTATTTGTCCACTATATTAAAAATATATTTTCACTTATATTTGTCACTTTTAGCATATCAAGAAAAAAACGTAATTTCTTTTATGTTTTACTCTAACTTTAATTACTTATTCCTAAATTATTTTTCGAAATCTAAAACTATATATCAATTAATATGAATATTGAAGTAAAATATTCATACTAATTATTATTTCTTAAGAGCCTTGCAAATTTTAAAATAGACAAATACAAGTGAACAGAGGAAGTATCTTTTGTAAGTTAAGGATTATACGTTTTACTACGAAGAAAGGATGTTGTATAGGCTAATACTTTCTCTGCCCCTTTTTGAACAAACTGTATAGCTCCTTTCTATGTTAGAGATTTGGTCCATGTCCCCTCTAATTTTGTACCCTTTTACGGATGAATTAACATGGTAGGGGTCAAGCCGCCCTCACACACACACCAAGACTCACAACCTTTGGTGATGGCTTAGTAAAAAATAGTAACAAAAAAAAAAAAAGAATCACACACATTTGATATGTTTTGCTTAAAACATATACTAGCTAGTACTACCATTGTATTCAATTTAAGCCATATAATTTACGTACGCGTTGAATATCCTGCTCATAATTATGAAAGGGGAACTCCACTAGTATACGTCATTGCCAATCCCTCCGAGTCCTACCAACAGATGCGCGGTCGGAGCATTAATTGATATTTACGTACTTAAGTCATATATATACACATTAAAACTTCGTTCTAATGACATTGTTAATTTAAAATTTTATGGATGTTATTGTGAGGTACTGTTATATATGTATTGTGATATCTGACGTTTAAATCTCATTTAACTATTATATTTGAGTATAATTGTTATAGAGGGGTATTTTATGATGTATAGATATAAAGAATGTCACTGTTGTTATAGGAAAAATAGAGAAGTAAAATATAACATGAAAAATTGATTCTAAAAAAAATAGGACAATATAACAAATGATTGTTATATTTACTAGGTCTAACTGTACACTAATAGCATATACAAAATATATTTTAACATATTATAATAAATTAGTTATTATTACTATTCCATTTAATAATTCGGGTATCCTCTTGCTCAAAGTCATTTGAGCTTTTTCTGGGAGTATGGCATGGGATTCTTCAGCACTATAGCGCTTGGTATTCGAACATTGGTTCAAGACATTTTCTCTACCCTTTCTTACCTTGAAAAAGCAGGAACACCTTACGTTCTTGAATTGATAACCATCTTTCAGCTAACCTAGCTTCCTCCGTCCCTCGTGACCAATAGGTCGGAGCCAGAATATTTTTTGTTCAAAGTTTAAATTTTTCTTAAAAGTTCGTGAGTACACAAATTGCTAAGTCAAATTCTCTATGTTTTTGGACGGAGAAACAATTTCATAAATAAGGAATGAATTTGGCATCATAGACATTATTAGATTACATTTGTCGACTGTGGTGCATAATTTTGTTTCTTATTTGGGGCGTGCACAGAATATTGTGGACTGGTTCTCACTTAGGTCTACATTTACCCTCTTGCTCAAAGTTGTTCGAGTTTTTTCTGGGAGTATGGCATGGGTTACTTCAGCATTATAGCCCCTAATGACATTGGCTCGAGGCATTTTCTCTATCCCTTCTTACCCTGAAAAGTCAAGGACATCTTACATTCTTGAACCGATAACCATCTTTCGACTAACCTAGCCTCCTCTGTCACTCGAGACCAACAAGGCGAAGCCAGAATATCAGCTACAAATTCAATTTTTTGTTCAAAGTTTATTTTTTTCGTACAGAAAAGGGTCAAAAATACCAGTGAACTATCTGAAATGGAGCAAAAATACCCCTTTGTTAAGTTGCTGGCTCAAAAATACCTTTCTCTCTAACCAAGCACGCCACGTGGACAAAAAAGACACATAGCTAGTACACATCAGCTTCCACGTGAAAAATCACCCCATTTAATACAACTACCTTGTAATCTTCTCCCCCCTACCCCAAATTTTGAAAAAAGGAGAGTTGTCCAAAACTCAGAGGTTTTTAAATTAACCAAATTAACAAGCTTCCTTGCAATCACCGGACGTAATGGTGGTGTACCAAGTTAAACAAAGCAAAGGGTTTTGTTATTTTTATTTTATTTTATTTTTTGCGTATATCTTAATTGTTCTTTTCCCACTAGGACACTAATTAAACAAAGAAAAGAAACAGTAGATTGAATGAGCAAAACGAAGAACAAGAGACACCATGTGGGTTTTTTGTCCACGTGGCGTGCTTGTTGTCATTTCGTTAGAGAGAGGGGTATTTTTTAGCCAAAAAACTAATGGAGGATATTTTTGCTCTATTTCAGATAGTTCAGAGGTATGTTTGGCCCTTTTCCGTTTTTCTTAAAAGTTTGTTGAGGATGTACAATTATAAAGTCAAAGTCTGTATGTTTTTGGACGGAAAAACACTTTCCTAATTAAGGAAAGAACTTGGTATGTTAGGCATTATTGGAGTACATTTGTGGTGCATAATTTTATTTCTTTTTAAGGGCGTGCACAGAATATTGTGGACTGGTTCTCACTTAGGTCACACTTAAAATAGTCGTCAACACGCTTAATTAGCTTTTCAACAATACATTAAGCAAGTCATTCTTCTCATTGGAGTGGACCCTCGTGAAAGTTGAAAAAAATATTAGGGGTGCGTTGGGTGCGAAAGTTTCTTACTTATTATTTTATGTTGAGATAAAGCACGAGTATTCCCTAAATTATACCCGATATTGCTATGACACATCTAATTTTTACGGGGGTCCTATTAATCCCCCTAAACTCATTTTTTTTGTATTTTTGTGCTCCTTTTTGCTGACGTGGCTATCAAGTATCAGAATATTTTCGTGCCCCTTTTGTGCTGACGTGCCCTTTTGTGCTGACTTGGCAGCCACGTCAGCACAAAAATATAGAAAAAACGAGTTTATGGGGTAATAGGACCACCATAAAGTTTAGGTGTGTCACAGGCTCATAGCAACTTCAGATATAGTTTGAGGGGGTACTTGTGCCTTATCTCTTTTATGTTTGGTATGTAAGTAAAATATATTATTCTAAAAATATACTCTTTTTCTTTTCAAATTATTTGGTCCATGTTGACCTATCATACCTCTTAAAAAAATCTTAATTAGAGGTGTATTTTACTTAATTAACTTTATTAATGATGCTTTGAAACTCTAAATTTGGCTACTACTATTTTATGTAGTTATTTAACACTAAGGATAGAAAAGAAAAAATATACTAATAAAATTCTCTTGATTTCATAGATTGAACAAATAAATTGAAACAACTATTTTTTTAGTATGCAGGCCAAGTAATATGAAATTGAGGGAGTCTGTATCTAATTTAGATAATTACTCTCTTCGTTCCTAAATAAATAGTGTTTTAGCCGTTTTATTTAGTTCAAAATAAATGGCGTTTTAGGATTTTATTTTATTTTTTTATTTTTGGATTTTCACTAGCAAAATTTTTGGAATCCATAGCTATCATACTTGTAACAAATTTCCCAACGTGCAGTAGTGCTCGACTAACATTGAGTGCAATGCAAAAGTTAAAAGAAGTTTGTCAAAAATAAGTCAACAGTTGGCAAAACTATCCAATTTTGATCATGTACCACATAACTTAGTAGCTTGTTTTATCAATATTTAGGAAATCAAAAATGATTATCTTTTCTAAAAATGTGTTTATTTTAGAAAAAGAGTGACGTGTTTGATTAAGTTTTTGAGAAAAAATAAGTAATTTTGAAGAGTAATAGTTGTTGTTTTTTTTCAAAAACTAAAAAAAGAAGTTTTTCTTCGAAGGTATTATTTTCTAAAACACTTTTGAGAAAAATATAATTAGAAACACTTTTAAAAAGTTGGCTCAAACACCAATTATTGTTCAAAATAATTTTTATATTGATTAAATGCAAATTATTTCTATCAAAAGTACTTTTATGAAAACATTTTTAAAAAAAACATTTTATAGAATAAGCTGATTTTAGACGCGCAACTAATTCTTTTTTCCAAATAGGCTACTAATTATCAGCCATAAAGACAACATATTCTTTAATTTCCACACGCAACTCTGTGCTGTTACTGATGGCACCTCACTACCAAATCTTTTGCCGGTGTTGGCGTTATCTCTATAATTTAAATTTTGTTAATCAAATAAATAAATAAATAAAATTTAAATTGACGTGAAAAAAAGATTATTCTCTCTCACCATTTTTATAATGAGCCTATTTGTATTTAATTAGTTATTATGAACCTGGAATCTTAGCTTGATTTGCATATTATATAAATAGTACTTGAAAAATAATAATTAGAACAGTAGTTGAAAGATAGTTTAAAAAATAAAGCATCATATCAAAACTGAAATTTGATTTTAATTAAATAAATTTGGATTCTAGAAACTTTATAATATAAAGTAGTTATAGCAGAAAAATGTTAGTGAATATATTTTCTAACGGACCTTCAATCAATTTCCGTCGTCCAAATTTTGGATGAAAATTAAAAAATTTACCAAATTAGGATTTAAGTTATAACAACCAACATCATACCCAGTGTAATCCCACAAAGCAGGGTTTGGGGAGGGTACCGTATAACTAGTACTACCTTAGAGGTGGAGAGGCTGTTTTTGATAGACCCTCGGCTCAAGCATAAAAAACAGTACAAAGCAGTATAGAGAAGAAAATAACGAAAATGAAGACAATCATGATAAAATACTATAGATAACCTAACAAATCATCCTAAACAGTAGTCATAATAAGATACAATGATAATTGAAGTGTAAAAACCACAACTAATAGTCAAACTCAAACGACAAGAAACTATGAGAGAAATACAACTCGTAGCTAGTATGGCTAATAGTAAAGAAGAATAAGCGAGACAACGGTCAACTATCTGACTAACCTCTTACCCTAATCCCTGTCTTCCATAACTTTCTAACTAAGGTCATGTCTTCGGTAAGCTGAAGTTGTGTCTTGTGTCATGTCTTATCTAACCATATCTCCTCAATATTTTTTCGTTCTACCTCTACGTCGCTTGAACCATCCATTGCCAGTGTTATAAACCAAATTAGAGAGCCCAACCCAAAAGACTAGTCTGATAGGTGGGAGAACCCATTTAGCCTATAAATCCATTAGCATATCTCTATTTTTCCACTGTGGACAATTGGTACACAACAATCGCGTCCGCTTGAAAACCAACGACCTCGTTGGTCACGGCTAGGCCCAGTTGGTCACGGCTGGCACCCCTCTTAGGTCCAGGCCACCACTCTGAGTCACGGCCCTACGCGTTGGACTCTCAATTAAAGCACCAATGTTATAAACCAAATGGGAGAATTGGTACACAATAGTCAGCCTCTCACACCTCCTCACTGGGACATTCATACATCTCCTCTGCACATGCCTAAACCATTTTAGCCTCGTTTCCTTCTTCTTGTCCCCTATTGAGGTCACTTCTACCCTGTCCCGAATGTCTTTGCTCCTAATCTTATCTCTCCTAATATGCCACATATCCATCTCAACATATACTGACAAAATAAAGATTTGGGATGTTATAATTTAATCATATTGATTATATTATTTTTATCAAATTACCTATTGGTAGTTAGCATTTGTACTATATACTTGCACATATTTATTTATAAATAATAAATAATATAACTATGTAAATATTGTTATGTTATCAGTGTATAGAACTTTTTGGACTCTTACGCAAAACTTAAAAAATCTTTTAAATTTGTGCTCAACATGTCTAAAACTAAAGTCAGAAAGAAGAAGCATGTCTCAGCAAAAAGTATTCCGTCCATTTTTGAAAATTGTGTGCCACTACTAGGACCAGAGTATAGGCCTTCATTTGGTAAAATTCTAGCTAATTAGTTTTGTCTTAATTAGTAAAATGTTTTAATATAAGGGTATGTCGGTATAGAGCCCGAAAATGTTTAGTAAATTATTTTTATGTTTGATTAGTTAAATTTTTCAAAAATATTTTCTCTACGAAAATAAATTTCTTAAAATGATCAAAAAGACTTTTATACAGTGGTAGAGCCACAGGTTTTTGAGGGGTGTCAATCAAATTCTTTCGTTGAAAAATTACACCGTATAACTAGATAAAAATATTTTTTTATATGTATATATTACATATTGACACTCTTTGACTTTTTCATAAAATTAATTACTTCTTTGAATTTTGACACCTCTTATTGCAAATTCAAGCTTCACCATTGATTCCGTAGTTGAAATAGAGAAAAAGTTCTACAAGTGGCCGGCATTCTACATTGTCATTCTTTCCGTCGTCCAACATGTGACCTCATCTTCACGCTCTGTGATCATATGAATTTTAAATATATTAGTCCAAATAAATATGATGAATTAATATAATTGGATTAATTATTTAAGTCCAATAAATATGGATTTAATTAAAGTCCAAAATTCATCGGGCTAGTCCATTATTTTGGGCTACAAATAATGAGCCCACTTGGTTAAGCCCAATATGTCATCTTATTCTAGAGGCCCAATTTGGCACCACGTGTCAAATGACGTGGCATGTCAAGTCAAGTAAAGGAGCCAATAGGACCGTGTCACATGTCAAAATGATGCAGCAAGCCTAGTGAAATCAAAGGCCCATAAGAATGCGCCACGTCACTTAGATCTGATTGGCCAAAAGAAGCTCATCTTCACCATGACTCTTTCCTTCCTACAACTATAAATAGGGGTCTCATAATTCAAAAAAAAGGGGACCAACAATTCGAACAAGAAGCAAGAAAGAGCTCGTGGATCAAACACCACGAATTTCTCTACAAGCTACAAGTTCAAGCATTCAAGTTCATAAACAACTGAAGATCAAGACGAAGATTCAAGATCAAGCTCAAAAGCCCTTGAATCCAAATTCACAAGTCAAGATCAAATCCATCAAGTTCACAAATCAAGTTCAAATTCATCAAATTTCAGATTAAGCTCGAAGCCCTTGAATTTATATTTGGAAAGGCGAATCAGAGGATTCATAGAGATTGTAACACTCACATATTGAAATCAATAAACGATTGTTGCAATATTTTTCTGTCCCGATTATTATTTTCTCGGTCGTGAATTTTATTGTCTTACACGCTCATCGCCACCACCCTTACTACCACCCCAACCTCTCATAATATGTCTAGATTATATATATAAATATTTTTTTAAAAATATATTTCACTTATATATCAAACATAAAAAAATAAAGGCTAAATCTACTTATTTTTCTGAAAAATATTTTTTTATACCGAACACGCCCTAAGTAGTTGCTTTTAATGCTTCTGACTTGTTAGTTATTATCATTCGAACCATTCAACCGTTAGGTCTCTTTAACATTCATTGTTTTGAAATTTGGCAATGTCACATGTATGAGTCCATGTTAGGCTTGGTCATTTTGACCCTTAAATATCATACAAAGGCCACATTTTATAATGATTTAGGCCACACTTTTCAAATTTCAAGTGTTGTTAAGGGTCTAATATGAATCCACGTAGTGCAAATTATAAGGGTCTAATATGAATCCACGTAGTGCAAATTATATGGATACCTCATATGTTAAAGTTACGTATTTTTATTTTTCACGATATATCGTTCAAGTGAGTACTTGGTCATTTTGTGAAGGGCATTTGTAGAAAATAGCAAATAGTTCAAATGTCAATGCTTGATAAATTTTCTTATTTAGGAACTAAAGAGATTTTTGAGAAGATGCATGTAAGTGAGAAATTAAATGAGGAACAAAAAGGCTTTCAGCCACTTTACTAAAGTTTTGTTTTGCACTTTCAACTAATTTCTTGCAATAGCTATATGGTCTATTATAGGAAATTCTCTTATATAAGTCTGACTTTAATTTCAAATGCAGATATAAACAATGTAGTAAATTTTTGTCCAAATTGAGATTAACTAACTACATAAACCGTAACGAGGAAAACACTGAAATAACAAAAGTCAACCACGAAGCCATATTGGCATTGCCTGCACACGTGCAAAAATAAGCTTTTTATACCAGGGAAACCGCGGCCACTAGTCTTTCGATGCGCATACGATAAACCGTGCTTCAATATAATAGTCTACAAACTATATGGAGAGGTAAATCACACTCAACAAACCCCGTGCAATGAGTTCGACGAAAAAGCATACAGGAGGTCATTTCTTCTTTATGATTTTCTTGCAACATCCATATTTTTGTTCTAACATGGCTAATTTATCTCTCATATTTTAACTTATAATTAAAATATCTAGTTAAGAACAAGGAAATTATTATTAACCACTAACTAAATCCTGAAAGGGTTTGTCCTTGAAGCAATAAGAAACTGATTCCACAGTAATATTGGTAAAAATAAGGGAGCATGTGATTCACGAAAGGAAAAGAAGTTTTGATCAAAATAAGCCATTTTTTAAATTAATTTATCAAAGTAATATATTTTTTGAAAATTTTACAAAACTAGTATAAACGTTGTTGGCAGTAACGTATTAGCTTTTAAAAAAATTAACGGACCACAAGGAACAATAGACGGCGTTAAAGTAGGAATCGTTACTAACAGTAACGTTTTTGAATTAAAACGTTATCAACAGTAACGTTTTTGGCTTAAAACGTTACCAATGGTAACGAGACTCTGCAACTCTGCCACAGGTAATAACGAGACTCTGCGTCTCTGCCACATCTGTGGCAGAGTTGCAGAGTCTCGTTACCATTGGTAACGTTTTAAGCCAAAAACGTTACTGTCAGTAACGATTCCTAGTTTTGGTCCGTTAATTTTTTTAAAAGCTAATACGTTACTGCCAACAACGTTTATACTAGTTTTGTAAAGTTTTTACAAAACATATTACTTTGGTGAATTGATTTTAAAAATGGCTTATTTTGGTCAAAAATTCAAAGGAAAAGGCTGTCACACCAAAGGTTGTATAGAGTGTAGACTTCTGTGAACAAATCAGAAAATAATTGGTTGGCTTAACCAACTGGAAGTCCTATGTTGTTTTCTGGATTTTGAGCAGAACTTTGATACACTACGCACATAGTTTTTGTTTGTTCTAAGTCCACAGTTATACTGTGTCTCCTTAAAGAATCTAATCCCCTCACTATTGCCCGAGGTATGGATTAATTCTTCCCAGGATAAAATAGAACACTATTCTACAATATCGGCAATGAAAATTGTAGAACTTCGTCGAACTCAAGAATGGAGTATTCACACACACTGACTGATTGTTTTAGAAGAAGAGAGTTTACAGAATTTCGTTTTGCTTGTAAAAAATATTCTGAATACCTGATGAAGGAAAACACAAGTATTTATAGCCAACTATGTACTGTTTCGAAAGGATGCACTGCTTCGAAAAGTTGCACTGTTTCGAAGCACTGTTTCTGAAACATTGCATTTGTTCTGGAATTGATGCATCGTTTCTGGAATGTTGCATGTTTCTGGAATGGTTGCATTGTTCTGGAACGATGCACTGTTTCTTGAACAGTCACAAACGTTGCAAAACATTTCGTTGGAATATTGCATCTGGAGGAAAATTTCAGACAAAATTTTTCTGGATTAAAAAAAAAAATTTTCCCAAAAGATAGTCTCTCGATCAATCATTTTCCAAAGCCAAAGCCGAAGCCAAAGCCGAAGCCGAGCCGAGCGAGCGACGATGACGACGGCGCGAGGCTTGGTTTCTTCTTGGCTCACTATCCCTTCAAAGGAGTACTTCTTAATATAAAGGACAAATGATTTCTTTCTCCCACCAATAAGGGAGAAACTATTTTCCCTTCTATAAAGTGACTATTCACCTCCCTTTGTTCCCATTTTGTTCCACCATTTTCCATTCATCTTTCACCAAAACCCAACAATCCCCCACATGAATGGGGAATGGCTATTTCATTTTAGAAAAACGTGTGTGATTTACAAATAAGAATCAGTTGCATCTGGATAAGTAGGTTTCCCTTTGAACTTTCCATAGTGAACATACATCGGGTATCCTCGGTCAATCGGTAGATTTGATATCTTTGAACCGTCGAGCTTTTATGTATACCTAGACAATGTATGTCACACAACTAACCCTTAACCGTTCTTGGTTCTCATTGTTTTGTTCGTTTCAGCCATGAACACGTCCTGGTTTCATGAGTGCGTAGATAATTGGCCTTTCGTTATATTCTCCTTGAAGCGGCTTACACTTCACACTCACATAGGTGATTCCTAAACGTTAAGTCCAATAGACAAAACTATTTGGTCATACCAGCCAAACTTAGGTAATCATTAAAGGCTTCACATCTTAAGCTCTATCCTTGTTCTCTGAACATTGTCTGCATCATGAGAATGGGTTGAGTTTAGTTGACAATGTTGAACCGTCAGTCACGACTTTGTTTGATCTCTTTGAACCTAGCTCTTGGGATCTCCAGTCTGCTAGGTAGAGTTATCGCCGTGATGACTTGTCCTTGGCCTTAAACCCATTCCTTTTGATGATTTATCAACCGCCTCTCTAGTTAGGCCTTTTGTTAGCGGATCCGACACATTATCTTTTGACTTAACATAGTCAATTGTGATAATTCCACTAGAGAGTAATTGTCTAACGGTTTTGTGTCTTCGTCGCATGTGACGAGACTTTCCATTATACATAACATTTCCAGCTCGTCCTATTGCTGATTGACTGTCACAATGTATGCATATAGGAGCAACTGGATTTGGCCATAAAGGAATATCTTCTAGAAAATTTCGTAGCTATTTTGCTTCTTCACCGGCCTTGTCCAGAGCTATAAACTCGGATTCCATTGTAGAGCGAGCTATACATGTCTGTTTGGAAGATTTCCAAGACACTGCTCCTCCACCAATGGTGAACACATATCCACTTGTGGATTTTATTTCAGATGATCCAGTGATCCAATTAGCATCACTATATCCTTCAACCACTGCAGGATATTTATTGTAGTGCAATGCATATTCTTGAGTGTATTTTAAATAACCCAACACTCGCTTCATCGCCATCCAATGAGTTTGATCAGGATTACTCGTGAATCGACTCAGTTTACTTATGGCGCAAGCTATATCAGGTCTGGTACAATTCATTATGTACATCAAACTTCCTAACACTCAAGCATAGTCCACTTGGGACTTGCTTTGACCTTTGTTCTTTGTAAGAGCAAGATTTACATCAATTGGAGTCTTTGCGACTTTGAAGTCCAGATACTTGAATTTCTCCAATACCATGTTGATGTAGTGAGTCTGAGACAAAGCTAAACCTTGAGGAGTTCTGTGAATTTTAATTCCTAAAATCAGATCTGCAACTCCTAAGTCTTTCATATCAAATTTGCTAGCAAGCATACGCTTAGTAGCATTTATGTCGGAAATGTCTTTACTCATTATCAACATTTCATCAACATACAAGCAAACAATGACAACGTGATTTGGAGTGTTCTTTATGTAAACAAATTTATCACACTCATTGATCTTAAATCCATTTGCCAACATTGTTTGGTCAAATTTCGCATGCCATTGTTTGGGCGCTTGTTTTAGTCCATAAAGTGACTTAACCAGTCGACATACCTTCTTTTCTTTTCCTGGAACTACAAACCCTTCGGGTTGATCCATGTAGATCTCTTCCTCCAATTCTCCATTTAAGAAGGCTGTCTTCACATCCATTTGATGAATTTGAAGACCATACACGGCGGCTAACGCTATCAATACTCGAATTGACGTAATTCTTGTTACCGGCGAGTATGTGTCGAAATAATCAAGACCTTCTCGTTGTCTGAACCCCTTGACAACTAGTCTAGCTTTATATTTATCAATAGTGCCATCATCTTTCATTTTCCTTTTGAAGATCCATTTAGAACCCAATGGTTTGTTTCCTGGAGGAAGATCAACTAATTCCCACGTATGATTATTCATAATGAATTCTATTTCACTATTGATTGCCTCTTTCCAATATTGTGCTTCTGAAGAAGACATAGCTTCCTTAAACGTTTGAGGCTCATTCTCTACTAAGAATGTCAAGAAATCGGGACCAAAGAAAGTTGATGTCTTTTGACGTTTGCTGCGCCTTACATTTTTTTCATTAGGCGTACTTTCCTTTTCTTCTTCCCGAGGTCGTTTAGATTTTTCACTAGACGACTCACATTCATTCTTATATGGGTAAACATTTTCAAAAAATTCAGCATTGTCTGATTCGATTACCGTATTTACATGAATGTCAGGATTATCTGATTTGTGAACCAGAAATCGATACGCCTTGCTATTGGTTGCATATCCAATGAATACACAGTCAATTGTTTTCGGTCCTATTTTAACCCTCTTGGGTTTAGGAACTTGGACTTTTGCCAAACACCCCCACACTTTGAAGTATTTCAAGGTGGGTTTCCTTTCTTTCCATTTCTCATATGGAATTGCCTTTGTTTTGCTATGGGGTACTCGATTGAGTATTCGATTAGCCGTTAAAATAGCTTCCCCCCACAAGTTCTGTGGTAAACCAGAACTTATCAACAAGGCAGTCATCATCTCCTTTAATGTTCTATTCTTTCTTTCCGCAATTCCATTGGATTGTGGAGTGTATGGGGCAGTTGTTTGATGAATAATTCCATATTCCAAACATATTTCTTCAAAAGGAGATTCATATTCGCCGCCCCTATCACTTCTGATCATTTTGATTTTCTTATCAAGTTGTGTCTCAACTTCATTCTTGTATTGCTTGAATGCATTAATTGCCTCATCTTTGCTGTTAAGCAGATAAACATAGCAATATCGAGTGCTATCATCAATGAAAGTTATAAAGTATCTTTTACCACCACGTGATGGTGTTGACTTCATGTCACAAATATCTGTGTGGATTAAGTCTAAGGGATTTGAATTCCTCTCAATCGACTTATACGGATGCTTAGCATACTTCGATTCCACACATACTTGACACTTCATATTATTACTTTCAAACTTAGGCAATATTTCCAAGTTAATCATTTTTCGCAATGTTTTATAATTAACATGTCCTAAACGCGCATGCCATAAATTATTGGACTCAAGCAAGTAAGAAGAAGAAGTACTTTTATTGATATCAACAGCTATTACACTTAGCTTGAAAAGGCCCTCAGTGAGGTAACCCTTTCCTACAAACATATCATTTTTACTAAGTACAATCTTATCAGACACAAATACACATTTAAAACCATTCTTGACCAGAAGTGAAGTCGAGACCAAATTCTTGCGCATTTCAGGAACATGAAGAACGTTGTTAAGCGTCACTATCTTGCCCGAAGTCATTTTCAAGCCAATCTTTCCAGTTCCTTCTATTTTTGCGGTTGCAGAGTTTGCCATACAAATAGTCTCGCCTTGTCCAGCCACAATATAGGAAGAGAACAACTCCCTATTTGAGCAAACATGTCGAGTAGCACCCGAATCCATCCACCATTCTTTGGGATTTCCAACCAAGTTGCACTCGGACAGCATTGCACACAAATTGTCCATGTCCTCATTAAGGTTCGCTTGGTCCTTTTTCTTCTTATCCTTCTTAGGAGCACGACATTCCGAAGCAATGTGACCATACTTGCCACAGTTGTAGCAATTTCCTTTGAACCTTTTCTTGGTTGGTTCATTCTTTTCTTCATTGGACTTCTTTCTTTTCTTGTTCTTTGGAGGAGTTTCAACATGATTTGCTCCCGGAATTGAAGACTTTGAAGTGGCTTTCTTTTCAGCAGCTTTGTTGTCTTCTTCAATCCGCAACCGAACAATTAAGTCCTCCAACTTCATTTCCTTCCTTTTATGTTTCAAGTAGTTCTTAAAATCCCTCCACAAAGGAGGCAATTTTTCGATAAAGGCTGTCACTTGAAATGCTTCATTTACAGCCATTCCTTCAGCAAGTAAATCATGGATTATTACTTGCAATTCTTGAACTTGAGACATGACAGTTTTGCTGTCAACCATTTTATATTCCAGAAATTTGGCCACCACAAATATCTTTAGTCCAGCATCTTCAGTCTTGTATTTCTTGTCTAATGCGTCCCATAATTCTTTAGACGTTTTGCATACGCTATAGACATTATACACGCTGTCCTCCAACCCATTCAGAATGTAATTTCTGCATAGAAAGTCAGAATGATTCCATGCATCCATTACCAAGAAACGGTCTTTTTCCGGAGTGTCATCCGGGAAGGTTGGAACTTTGTCAGAAATAAATTTCTGCAAACTGAGGGTGGTTAAATAGAACAACATTTTCTGTTGCCACCTCTTAAAGTCAGTACCGGAAAACTTTTCGGGTTTTTCAGTTGCTGTCAGTGCAGGAACAACACGGTTTGAAGAAACTGTATTTATTTGCACAGAAGCAGAAGTCATTACAGTATCAACAGGTTCTGCCATTTCGTATTAGATTCTTTAAGCTTGTTGTTTTCTGGATTTTGAGCAGAACTTTGATACACTACGCACACAGTTTTTGTTTGTTCTAAGTCCACAGTTATACTGTGTCTCCTTAAAGAATCTAATCCCCTCACTATTGCCCGAGGTATGGATTAATTCTTCCCAGGATAAAATAGAACACTATTCTACAATATCGGCAATGAAAATTGTAGAACTTCGTCGAACTCAAGAATGGAGTATTCACACACACTGACTGATTGTTTTAGAAGAAGAGAGTTTACAGAATTTCGTTTTGCTTGTAAAAAATATTCTGAATACCTGATGAAGGAAAACACAGGTATTTATAGCCAACTATGTACTGTTTCGAAAGGATGCACTGCTTCGAAAAGTTGCACTGTTTTGAATCACTGTTTCTGAAACATTGCATTTGTTCTGGAACTGATGCATCGTTTTTGGAACGTTGCATGTTTCTGGAATGGTTGCATTGTTCTGGAACGATGCACTGTTTCTTGAACAGTCACAAACGTTGCAAAACATTTCGTTGGAACATTGCATCTGAAATTTTTCTGGATTAAAAAAAAAAAAATTGTCCAAAAAGATAGTCTCTCGATCATTTTCCAAAGCCAAAGCCGAGCGAGCGACGACGACGACGGCGCGAGGCTTGGTTTCTTCTTGGCTCACTATCCCTTCAAAGGAGTACTTCTTAATATAAAGGACAAATGATTTCTTTCTCCCACCAATGAGGGAGAAACTATTTTCCCTTCTATAAAGTGACTATTCACCTCCCTTTGTTCCCATTTTGTTCCACCATTTTCCATTCATCTTTCACCAAAACCCAACATCCTACACATCATAGTATACTAAAAGTGGAAAGAATTTAAGTCAAAAGTTAGATTACAATTTTGTCCCTTGTACCATAAATCAGAATGTAATAAATAAAATATTTAACCTAATTAACATTAATCATATAAAAATTATATTTTATACTTAAAGTGATCAAGAAAGATAATGTTGGGAGCCGTTATTGGCCATGACATGTTTTTAATAAGGTCCTTTTGGCTTTTCATTTTCATGTAATTAAATGTGTGCTAAGGGAAATGCAAGCTTAAACTAATGAATGATTTAACACATATTTAATTACAAGAAAATGAAAAGCCAATAGGACCTTATTAAAAACATGTAATAATCTTGTAATAATTGAAATACTATTTCTCGGTAAAAACTTATTCATACCCGGTGTATACACCAAACTAATGCAATTTAGCATGACCTATTCCTCTTACTCTCAATTAACTCCGTTTCATTTTTCGTTCATAACTTTTTATCAGTTACTCCCTCCGTCACATTTTAGTAGGACACATTCCATTTTACACGGCGATTAAGAAATCATAAATGAAGTGATTATTTTTATTATTTTACCCTTTAGCCCTATTAATTATATTGATTGGGTATATATTTCAGGCATTGAAATTGTTGATCATATTTAATGTGATATGAATGAATATCATTTAGTTTTGGATATATTAACTATTCCCAACGTTTATATATTACTATCCCAATTGATCACATAATTATTCCAAATCCAAATATTACTTATGGTTACAGATTGTGTCAAACTATAAATTTTCTTCGTTTGATCTTCATGAAATATCTCTAATGAATCTTCAACTTCCTTCGAACTTTCTGAAAGTTCATATTTTTTAGCGGCCAATTCCACTTGTTTATTCTAATCTTTAAATTTCGGATAACTATTTTTTACTTTTTGCTCCATCTTTTTCTTATATTTGTACCCAATACTTTTTGCTCAACTTGTTCAGTGATTTTATAGTACTCCAAAGTGGTTGGAGAGTACTACAGTTATACGAATGGAAAAAATGGAAAAAGGAGTTGTTTAACAAATTAAGTTTTGAAAAATGGAGGGAGTAATTAATTAAGTTTTGGAAACAAGAAATATTGGGATTTTTAAAATTGTTTAAACTTCCAAGAGTATACAATTAATTATAGGGGTAAAATGAAATTTATTAAGTGCCCAACTAATATGGGATATTTACTTTTAATAATATGCCCAACTAAAATGGAATGGAGGGAGTATGCTATTTCACCAACTAAAGTTATCATAAACGTTTCTAAAATAAATATTTTAATTCACTTTATGGCCTTTCATCTGTTGACTTTGAAATTTTTGTCCTTCATTAATATACTTTGTAATAGATAAAATTATATTTTCATTTTTTTCTTTCAATTAAATATCTCACAAATAAATTATTTTCAAAAAATTTCCTACTTGACTTTTTCCCAAATTCGTGTCCTATTTGGTTTATGTGACAAATTTTCCAGCCTACGTGAGTTCTCCCAAATTCAAACAAATTCTAATAGCTTAATTGTATTCACCGTGGGACTATATATATATATATATATATATATATATATATATATATATATTCCCATGTTGCGTATTATATAGTCTATTACTCTATTATATACAAATTTTGAAAGCACTATATCCTCGTGTGTCGTCAAGTATGATAGATAGATAAAGGGAAAATTATACAAAATGTCCATTGAGTTAAATTTTTACAAAAAAAATAACCCACTTTTTATATTTTACCAAAAGTAGCCTTTCAGCCACTATTTCTTACCATATATGGCCACTCGGCCAAATGTTTTACAAACAATGGCAGTTCGGCCAATGGTCGGCCATTGCTTTGGTATAATATGTCGGTAGATTTTGTTTTATATGTAGCAATACTTGTTAAGAGGAACTTCTTCAGTATTTAATTGTACAATTGGTCAGTACAGTGTACTAGTGAAAAGTGTACATGCCACAACTGTGATCTTTATCCACCTCAGAGTTTTGATTTTAGATGGTTAGGCTATTTATTGATGTGTGAGGCTTCAACAAAGAGAATATAATATAAGTTTCCATTCTTATGGTGCAAGAAAATGGAGCCCAGCCAAATTATTGTTGCACTAAAATAAAAAATTTCTCACTGAGAGTTACGCACTTATTTAGCAGAGTAGCCATCACAACCATATCTTTCTTTTTTCTTTTTCTTTTTATAATCATTGTTGTAGATTATAGGAACTTTTAGCTAATAACAAAAGTTCTTAAAGTTAATTTCTAATAATGTAGATTATAGGAATTTCACGCCATCACATCTCTACGGATGCCATATTGAAATTGAGAAAAAATGATATATATCGATACACGTTTATATATCATTTATATAATATTGATACACGTTTATACACTATTTATATGATATCGATACTTTACATAACTTTTATACAATATCGATACATGTTTATACACTATTTATACAATATCGATACACGTTTATGCACTAGTTATACAATATCGATATATTACATGTACACTACTTAACTATTTGTACATCATGTATACATGTTTATGCATTATTTATACAATATTGATACACGTTTATACACTATTTATACAATATCGATATATTACATAATTATTTATACAATATCGATACATATTTATACACTATTTATACAATATCGCTAAACGTTTATACGCTATTTATACAATTTTGATACACGTTTATGCACTATTTATACAATATCGATACATGATATATACACTACATAACTATTTATGCAATATCGATACATTATATATACACTACATAATTATTTGTTCATCATATATACATGTTTATACACCATGTATACAATATTGATACATGAAAAAAATTGCACGAAAAATGTTTGAAAAAAAAAGAGCAAAAATAATTTATTTTTTTAAAAAAAATTAACGCTTAAAAAAAAAAGAAAAAAAAAAGAAGCATAAATGGCCTAATGGCCTTGGGCCAAATTGAGCTTTGTTGAGCCCATGACCACTTTCTGGCTATTTTTTCTGTAATTGAAAAGTAGGCTACTTTTTTTGTAAATATTTTTTTTTTCTGTATATAATTGAAATTTTCCCTATTAATTTTGGTATCATTATGGTCTTGTTGAAGTTTTAAAAATAGATTAGAATTGTTAATTTGTGCTTCTATACTTTTCTTCTTCTTTTCTTTTTTCACTTTTTTAACTTGTTATTTGTTTGATCTTGCGCCTTCTTCTTCCTAACATATAAGCGTTGTGATTTTTTAGGTTTTCAAAACTTTTGTTTGCTAGACGCCAACTCTTCGAAGTATATACTTCATTGGTAAGTTATATAACTTTCACGTATTTATGTTTCTCTTAGTTCATTCGGCTATTATTTGCTTGTGTTTTTTTCATAATGGGACTTTTGTAGCGTAATTCCAGATTAGTCGAACTCTAATGTAGGTACCATAAAAAAAATTGATGATCTCAACTTTGAGATTCAAATCATCATCGGAGATATTTGAGTCCTTTTTTGGGATGTATTTTCTTAGTTTTTATTTATTTATTTAAGGAATTTAGGAATGCATATATATGTTATGTATTTATTTATTTATTTGACTAAACTCTAAACATGATAGTCATTTAATTATTTTTCTTATATTTAGAACTTTGAAATCAATTAACATTTAAGTTGTTAAATTTTTCTTTATTAAAACTATGTAATATACCATAGTTTTGTAAAAGAAAAGTAATTATATAGTAAAATCACGTTAGGAAATTTTAGCACTTTGAGCTCCTTTAAATTTAGGAGTCTTTTCTTTTTATATTATTCATTAAGTTTTGACCGATTAATTTCTTAAAAGTATTTTAAGTAAAACCTTTGCATCTTTGCTTACTTTTCTAACGTCAAATTGTCACTTTAGGTTTATTCTCCAGCAACTAATTTACATCGTAATTGGATAAAAAATGGAAAAAAAAAAATAGAAGAATGGGATTTAAAATTAATGCAACATTGTCGTTGGATTAAAAAAAAAAAAGTAGAATAGGTTCTATATCTATATCTATAGAGTATATTAAACGTGAGAAGACCTTAAAATTATCAAAGTGATTTTATAAAATTGAACTCATTGAAGCGAGGTACACGCGCGGGGCGCGTATCCTAAACTAGTATATATATATATATTCTTCTACAAAATTCATTAACAGTTGAAAACTAAAAATTTTGCAGGTTACATAAAAGGGCAAAGCAGTTTTGTACAAAGCCTGCTCTAACAATGTCTAGATACTACTTGTAATTCATCTTTAGTCTAGGTATACAACAACAAATACTTCAAATCAATGTCTTTGTGTTATCTTAATTCTTTACAGGGAAAGCATGACAAAGGCATATATTGTCGGACTAACAGCAAAAGATTTGCAGAACGTGACAAAGAAATTGTGGAGGTGACACTTTAATTTATTTTATCACTTCCAATTTTCCGTTGAGGATTAATTATTATCAAATTGGCAAATTTCATTTTACGTCAAAGATCATTATATTGATATTTTAGTTTGCTCAGTTTGTAATAGAAAGGTAAGATTATTGGTTCCATAACCTTTTAACTATTCATGTAATCGTCACCTTCAAAATGTAAGAGCATGTTCAACGTTCATTCAATTTAATTTAGAGATCCTATGAAAAATTCACGCCACAGTTAAATCCCAAATTTCATTATCTTATCTCCATTATGTGGTGTTTTGTGAAAAATCATTTCATGACATGTATTAATTATATTAACAAACTCTTTATCAAAATTTATAATATGCAAATTAGATCTTAACCTTGAAATTTAGATTGTTTTTCTCTTTAGTATCCATGGAGCTAAATGTATTGCTTTCATTTGATCTCCCGGATACAAAATAGTAACAATTCATCTTGATTAGTGGTTAAACTATCGAATTTAAAAAGTTTACGCTACTGGTTAGTTGATATTTGATATGACAAATATATTTACAAAAGTTTAAGATGAATATTTAAGTTGAATATTCGTTATGACAATTGTATTTACATAATTAGATTTAATTGTTCTAACAATATCTATTCATACGTTTAATAATAGAGTCGGTAGAATAGACTCATCATTCATTAGTTTAAGCTTGCATCTTCCTTAGCTCTTACTTTCTTAATGTTGGTTAATTAGTAGAGGTTTGATACCTCATTAGAATTGGTAAGGTAAGGATTAGCCTCCATTGCTTGCACTTATTCATGTTGAAGATTTTTTGTTGTTGTTATATTATTAATAAAACGCCGTTAGACAACCATGGTAATATTATTTTGTATTGTTTTGAAACGTGTGTACTACAACATGGGATACCTGTCACGCCCCGAATCCCATTCGGGCCGGACTGGCACCCGAAACCGATGAGGCCCGAGAGAACCAATCTTTGCTCATGTCTATTCATATGCATGTCACTCAATAAGCAGTACCATCACACAGAGATATAAGATGTCAATAGCGGAAGTCATGGAAACATGTGATATATACATATAAGAAACTTGGCCGTTAGAGCCGTCGAGTCAACATGGACATATGTCTCTTACATTCATCTTCCCACATACGTATACAAAGCCTCTACAGATACATAACCATAACCAACCTAGAGTCGGGACAACACCCCGATCTATACTCATGTACGATACCAAACTAATGTGCATAATGACTCGAAAAGTCCCGAAGCAACTGGAGCTCACCACGATCCGTAAATGATCTGCAATCTACTGTGGAGGTCTACTGTCACGACCCAATATTTGAGTCATGATGGCGCCTATCGTAACCCACCAATAGGCAAGCCAAACCCTAGCCCGGAGCGACAAGCGACGGGCTAAAAGGCGGAATCTCATAAAACAGAGAAGAAGTGGAAGTAACCATATTTATAAACATGCTATAATGCTAAAGACAGAGTCAGAATATGTATATATGCCAAGACTGAGAAGGAAGAGGACAATATATAAAGTCAAGAACCCTTCCCAAGACCTGGTGATGTCAGTACATGAGTCACTACTAACATACCCAAAATACAAGACAGAAACCAAACATGTATGATGAGTATAATAGTCTTGAGAGCAAAAGACTATACAGTAGAAGATGGAGTAGGATCTGCCTCGGATGTCAGTAAGCTCACCCTGCTCTGAAATCAGTGCTGAGAAAAGAGTCACGTCAAAACCGTCGACTGGTGCCTGGATCTGCATCGGGGAAAAAGATGCAGAAGTGCAGTATGAGTACCGGGGCAACGGGTACTCAGTAGGCATCATCAGCCGACTGAGCTCAAAGTAATATAAGCAAGCTAAAATGCGAGGGTGTATGCTAAGTCCGTGGTATAAATAACAAATACATAAGTAACTGCCGAGGCGTGTAGATATGCTTAGGAAATAAATAAATGTGATACCGAATAATTGAGTAATTAAATAACTACGTATGTAAACACACAAGTCAAACATAACCTATCTGGGCCCCCATAAACCCGATAGGCACACGGAAGAAAACAATAACCCAGCCTGGCCCCCATAAACCGGCGGGACACACAAAAATAGTAAATGCATAGTCACCAGTGTCTCGAAGCTGTATCAGTATCCAGTAACCACAATAACCAACAAGAGTGCACCGGTCTTGAACCGACACCAATGGGTAATAACAAGAGGCCAGACGCCGGATTCGAACCGGAAGTAGTGGGTAATAACAAGAGGCCACATATATATCATATCTGCCGGACTCGAACCGGAACTCATAGAACAACAGTATCATGATCACGGTACCCAGTACCAAAACTCTCCAATCATATCATAATCAGATGCCGGACTCGAACCGAAACTCATAATAATCAGTGGCCGGACTCGAACCGGAACTCATAGTGTATCACAATCCGGGGCCGGACTCGAACCGGAACACCCAATAGTCAATAACCAAAATCATCATACCTGAATCAATAGCCAGTAACCAGAACAGAATCAAAGGTCATATCATATCAAATAAACGGGGAATGCCCTAGTGCCAAGTCAATACTATTATATAGGTACAAAAGCTAACTCTACAACATGCTACAAGTCAATCTCGGGGTCCTTCTAGGTCAAATACCTACTATAAAAATATTTATATAAAAGTCTGGGTATACATTACAAGTCATGGAAAGGCGGTTCAGCGTTCTAAGTCAAACTAGCCGACCCCAATCAAATACGGTGCTATCAGGGACGAACAAAGCTAGACAGGCCAACCGGGTATAATCGGGGTGACTCAATCCCGTCATAACCCTAATAGTCATATAGGGCTTATCTAAGCCCAAAGATGTCAAAGTTCTGACAAGTCGACAAAAAGGGTAATGGGGCCCGCTACCGAGTCCCGAAAACCAGGTCTGGTTATACTTGTCTAAGTCTGGGCTAAGTCTGTCTAAGCCTGGACTAAGGTCCAACAATAACATTCCCAGACTAGCAACAACAACAACAATACTATCCGACCCCAAATAGGTCATGTGTGGGGTACCACGAGGATAACGGGCCTGAAATATATCCGAATAGCCCTATCTGGCCTAGAAGGCCTAAATCATAGCAAACCACCACCACCAAGTCTATAATACCAGCCCACAATACCAGCACAATAGCATACATATATCACACATAAGCCCAGTCTAAGTGTAAAGGAAGGTAAACCTAGCCTACCTGGACGCCGCCGAACGCCTGCTAAAGCCAGTTAAATTAGAGCCTTCCCCTTTCGAGAGACCTCTGACTGTTGCCAAGCTACCAAAATAATAAACTAAATGTCAAAACAAGGTTATTGATACCCATATTGCATTAGTTCGGAAAATGTCCGAAAATCCCATGTGGGGCCCGCTTGCAGTTTTGTAAAATTGAAACCATCACCGTGTCCCAAATAACTCTGTGACCAATAGTCACAACATATGCTATCCAATCAGAGCTCATATTAAGCTCTAAATAAGCACCAACAACCACTAAATAACAATTCAAATACGCGATTTTAAGCTAAAATTAATTGGAAAGACTTACGATATAAAGACGTTATACTATCAACTACGCGATCCCCGAGCTTGAATAACTTGATGTGGATAATTAATTTTCTTTTCCGAGATTGAATATATTTTCAAACTTTCCCTTCTTCTTTTTTTTCTACCAAGTATATTATTTTCGTGTATAAGTATATCTTATATGCATTATATTAATAAAAGGGTGCATAGTTTGAAAAGAAATGAACAACAGATTGTTCAAAAGGAAAAGGTAAAGATGAAACAGAAAACTTATACACATATAGACATATATGTACCATACGGTGGAAATTAGAATGAGTCATTTACATAGCTTTGAATGGTAACACATGGCCAACTATGGTTATGCCAACCTTTAATGTAATGTTTGATGGGCACTCCTCCACTTCCACGTGGAGTGAGGTGTCCATAAGAAATTCATTTGTCCACTTTATATATATTCGGGTATTGCATAAGTCCGTGGTAAAATAAATATATTTTTTTAAATATACCATAATTAATAGAAAATTATTTCTAACAAAACCTCTATAAAATAAAAATATTATTTTAACATATCTAATTTCACTATCTCCGCTTAAATTATTAATAAATTAGAAAACTATTATAAAATAGTATAAATATATTATAACTAACGAATTTTATAAATTTCAAAAATATTTTCGAAAGGTAATTAACTCTGTCATTTTACCAAATTCAAATTTAATTTAATATTTTACAACGTGCTCGGTCTAAATAATATTCTCAAACGAACTGCCCGGGAACCGAACTATCAGTCCCAGCAAGTCATAAATAACTTGGGGCAGTTATAGAAAAGCTCTAAACGCTGAGAACACACGAAAATAAAGCAAATGACTGGGAAGGTCATTACATCTACTAATATATTAATTTATAAGAATAAACACTTACCAAGGCTTACCAAATGATGATCTTGCCCAAGAAGAGGACTTGGGGTTTGAGAGTTTGAGAGAAATATCTCTTTTTTCTTTCTTGGAAAAGTCTAGAATGGCATGTGCCTTCTCATGAATAAAATCTGATTTTTGGGGCCTTTATATAATCCTCATGGTCATCCTTAGCCGCATTTAATCAATAATTAAGGTGTTTTACTTGGTCAATGGAAGAATGGGTCATTTGAGCCATTGGGCCATGTATTTTGGCTTCATTTTGGGCCTCAAATTGGCCCATTAACACATATTATCTTAACCCACAAAAATCAATGTGTCCATCATATATCTCATGTTTAATTAATTCCATAATTGTCATGACAATATTCACTTACGAGATTCCCGATCGTAGCCTCAATCGCAAAAATAGAAATTCTAGTCGTTCATGGCTTATTTGAACATAATTTGTTAAAATACTTGTGACGAAGAATTAACCCCAACTCGGATGCTAAACGCGCTTAAGAATAGTCCTACTATGATGGAGTAATGATACCATGACTCAAAGGTCCTATATACATCATAATAGTCGACGAAAAATTTTGGCGAAAACCACCCCGGCACGCTGCTTGGCACGCCCCTTTGCTGCCTGTGCAATCAAAAATTTGGGCCAGAGCGGCCTGGCACGCCCTCTGCAGCGCCCCATGCCAAATTTTTTATTTTGACTTTTCTTTGCGGATTTGGTTGGATCTTTCAAGTCCCAACCTTTTGCTTACCTCTTAGCTTTAAGATTCTTTGCTTGGATGTCCCTTAAACCTCAATTTGTCACCCCACAAATGCTCCACAAAGTCATAAACTCCACCCACTACAAAGGTCTAACCACATGTACTAGGCCCAATATCAAATATTTCATCAATGACACTACAAAATACATACTTATGGCTCTCGACACCTAAGTAATCATTGTTCAAAGTTGTCAAGTAAGGTCGGAAATGTACAGGGTGTTACATCCTTTCCCCCTTAGAAACATTCGTCCTCGAATGTTAGTAACATTGTCTCATTGTAATAACTTACACCGAAGTGAATCCTTCACATTATCATATACACACATAATACTTGTAAAGACTTACTTATTATGACTCCAATTCCATTTCCAAACTGGAAGATTCCTATATTGCATATAACCTCCAGGTTTCTGATGCTCTGCATTTACTTGTGGACAATTCATACAATGAGTTACAATTGTTGCAACGTTCTTTTAATGTAACCTTACCAATGCATCTCTACCAAACTATGGTACCTTTTGGTTCTTTCCGAATGAATAGAATTCCGTAAATTGAGCATTACAGTACTCCCTCTTGCGTAAGATCAAATGTGTTTGTCATAGCTACAACTGAATACCCTATCGCATTTTACGCTATAACGCTTTCATCTAGAGTCTCAAGGAGATGACTTAGCCACCTTGACTATACCTTGCTTTTTCGTAACCTAACCCTCAGTATCTCCTATTGCTTTACGGTTTAATGCACCGATTATTACATTTGCTTTCCCCGGATGGTGTCATATATCAATATCGTAGTCTTTTAATATTTCCAACCACCTTTTCTATCTGTAGTTTAGATCCTTCTGTTTAAAGATATATCGCAAACTCTGGTAAGCAGTACATAGATCAACCTGAACCCCATACCAATAGTGGCGCCATATATTTAAAGCAAATATCACCACTGCTAACTCAAAATCATGTGTAGGATAAGTGCTCTCCTGTGGGCGCAATTGTCTTGAGACATACGCTATTACGTTACCGTGTTACATCAATACACCTCCTATACAATGTAACCGAAGAACAATACGGATTTTAACCAAACATCATGTCTAGCAACCTTTGCATATAGTTTACGGTAACGAAAAATCTGTAACACTTGTCACAAGTGATTAGCATGGCTCTCTTATGATCCTGAATTTCATCTCTAAACATGATCTTGAACACACCTAACAATGACTCGAACACCCTATTCATTAAACCCATAAAAACTACAGGTGCATTTGCTAGCCCAATTAACATACTAAAAATTCATAATAACTATACCGCGTTCGCAATGCTGTCTTGGGTATATCATCATCATTTCTTTTTTTTTCATTTCATCGTCATTCATTTCATCATCCATTCATTTCATCATTCATTCTTTTTTTTTTTCTAAACCCTAACTGATCAAACAAATCGTTAATTCTGGGGAGGGAGTATTTATTCTTAATCATTACCTTATTCAGTAGCCGATAGTCGACACACATTCTCAACGTACTGTCTTTCTTTAGTACAATTATCACTGGTGCCCTCCCCAAGGGAATGTACTAGGGCTTATGAATCCCTTGTTCATCACATCTTTTAAATGTTCTCTTTCTTTTTTTTTTTCAATTCCCTAAACTCTGTCGGGGCCATTCTATATGGAGGAATAAAGATAGGTTAACTGTCTGGCATCACATCAATACCAAACTCAACCATGTCCTATTCAATGAGGTTAACTAATATATCATGATCACCAACATTCACTATACACTTACGATATGCTCTGTTAGCTACAATTGTTTTACCAACTGGTGTATAGAATTCAAATGGCGTAACTAGTAATTCTGGCGTCCTTTCTATTTCAAAAAAAAAAATTCCACAATCAATGGTGGAGTAACTTATGAGAATGTCGAATACGGGTAAATCAATGCATATTCCTTATGTAAAAATATGAATGTTATACTTGTGTCTACATTTGGAGAAGCCTCCGAATTCTATTGATCTGCGAAGGCATAGGTACGGTCCTGTATTCTACCTGAATCGGCTGCTCCTCTAACACCTCTTCCACGACCCATAGGTTGTACACCTGACGATGATAATGCAACGGCTGATCCCGTAGGTCGTGTCATACTACCCGTGGCCCTCAGTGGGCACTCTCTCTTTATGTGCCCTGACCTACGACACCAAAAGCAAACATCCGCGTCAAACCAACAGTCACCTGAATAAAACTTCCCGCAGCACTGGCATCGCTGACGAAAAGACCTCGATTGGCTCAGATTTACTTGTTATCGATACCCCACTGTTTGTGATCCCTGAGTCCCATCATTTTGCTAGGCTTGACCGCCTCTACACCCTTGAAATTGAGATGAAGTACCTGTTGTAGGATAAGAAATTGATGGTCTAGGTGGTCTAGGAAAAATCCAGGGCCTAAATTCTCCTTGGGACGCCATGAACTGTCCCACAGATCTCGCCCTCTTTGATGGCCCTTCTTCAAATTCTTGTATCCTTCTCCTTTACCTTTGATCCTCCATCTTTTGTGTGAAGGCTTGTATTCTAGCTATATCCATATCTTTATTTAACGCAGCAATAGTACAGTCCCTTACCAAGTATGGCTCCAATCTGTCTACATACCGATGAACCCTATCGGCCATAGTCGCTACTATATTAGGAGCGTATCTATCCAACGAATTAAACAGAAGACTGTACTCCCTGACGCTCATATTTCCTTGATGAAGATTTAAAAACTGATCCGCACGAGCCTCGCGGACCTCATATGGAAGATAGTGATCAAGGAATGTCGCTTTGAATTCCTCCCAACTAGCTGGAGTTGTACCGATACCCCTGGATCATTTTCAATCTTCATACCATAATATAGCCTCTCCTTTCAGTCTATATGCTGCAAGCTCCACTGTTTCTATACCATTTACGTGCATAACCTCTAGGGCCCTTTGAATTTGGTCCACGAAGTCCTGTGGATCTTCATTCAAATCTGATCCGGTAAAGGTGGGAGGATCCAATTTCAGAAAATCCTGTGTCCTTCGATTAGCTGCCCTATCTGTATCATCATTCCTTACCATTGGACCAATTTGTCCTTGAGTCCATGCAACAACTATACGAGTCAATATTCGTACCGCATCGCTTAGATCCCGCACAGTATCATTAACAGGTGTTTCGGCAGGTTCTTCTCTCCCTTCCAGCTCTTCTGGAGCTGAAAAGGTAGGGGAAGCCTGCGTTGCAAACTCAGTTTCAGCCCCGCCCTGACTATCTTGGTCAGGTGGTGATTTACTCGTTCCTTCTCCGGCAGGCATATCTACCTGCTTATCTTTGCCCCTATCTTGTCTTGTCATCGGCATTTTACTATATCAAATAAAACCAATTACAATGGTCAGATATAATTCCACCTACAACATTAGCTCTATTGCACGATCTAGAAATGAAGAAAAGAAACAACTCCTAAATGTCCCGTAGCCTCCTACTTATAAATGTGGCACGCAACACATCCATAAGCAAGACTCTACTCAGATACGGCTTTGTAGATACCCTTAGAACGACCTGCTCTGATACCACTTTTGTCACGCCCCGAATCCCATTCGGGCCAGACTGGCATCCGAAGCCGATGAGGCCCGAGAGAACCAATCTTTGCTCATGTCTATTCATATGCATGTCACTCAATAAGTGGTACCATCACACAGAGATATAAGATGTCAATAGCGGAAGTCATGAAAACATGTGATATATACATATAAGAAACTTGGCCGTTAGGGCCATCAAGTCAACATGGACATACGTATCTTACATTCATCTTCCCACATACGTCTACAAAGCCTCTACAGATACATAACCATAACCAACCTAGAGTCGGGACAACACCCCGCTCTATACTCATGTACGATACCAAACAAATGTGCGTAGTGACTCAGAAAGCCCCGAAGCAACTGGAGCTCACCAACGATCCACAAATGATTTGCAATCTACTGTGGAGGTCTACTAGCACCTGTGCCTGCAGCAAGTAAGGTAAGTCCCCCAAGAGGGGTCAGTACGAAGAAAGTACTGATTATGTAAGGCCATATGAAACTGTATAATACATAAGTACTTCCAAGAATTAAGCGTAAGAGAATAATCAATATGGAAAGACCTCCGTTCTGAATATGTGAGACCATATTCATTTCTTCTATTATTTTCATTACTTGATCATTCACTCTTATCATCATCATTCTTATAATAACCTTCATATTTATATATTCATGCAAGGGATATACTCTCATTTCTTTTACAATTATCTTCATTACTGTTCATCCAACTAGTTAGTGGTTCATAATATCTTATGGATCATCTACCTTATAGGTGGGTTATAATATAATACCGATCATCACCTTATAGGTGGCTCATAATATAATACCGATCATCACCTTATAGGTGGCTCATAGTATAATACCGGACATCTAGTTGATCAGTGGGCTATAATATAAATCGGACATCCAGCTGATCAGTGGGCTATAGTCATATATAATAATAATAATAATAACATAGCATAATATTTGGATTGTTCCATCCGAGCTTATGCCCTTTTTATTTGATCCATACTCAATGAAACATAAAATAACCATGTAAGCACTACTTTTTTGCATTGCTTCTTCTCTTTACTTTTGTTATGAGAGTGATACATTGGTGATTAGAACATCATGGGGAACACGTATATACATTACTTCATTCCTTACTTTTATGAGATTGATACGCTCACTCATGAGATATTAATACATTCACTTATGAGAGATTGATACTTTTGTTTGTGAGAGATTGATACTTTTGATGATTGTAACATTATTGGAACTTGGAACATTAACCAAAGAACATGAATCATGTGAAACACAATTGATGTAGGAATAAGGAAACATGTGAGTAACAATAATTAATAACCGGAAATGGGATACCTTTGAACATTTCAGAATAGGATAGGTACAATGTCAATGTGACTAATATGTGCTGCAGAAAGATACGGAAAGAGTAACCTTACATACCTTATCTTTCCAATATGAATATACAAGCCACTATGTGAATACAACAATTCATCTCCCTATTTACGTGTCACTCTACAACATAAGTACATAACGGAACCAACATTAACCACCAACTACCTTACGAATGCATATAACGATAATGAGTTACATGATTGCCTTAACATGACATTTCCCCCTTGACAATACCATTTATGAAATTATCATACCAACAATACCACAACATTCCATACATTGACCAATACATCATACACCAATAGCATGTCACATCAAGTTCATACTTTACACTTCTCCATCACCACAACATCACAATTACTCCATCAAGTCATCTTAATTCACCTCATAACAATATATCGGCCACAATTCCATAATTTACACTAATATAAAAATAACAAGTTAAGTAACATAACCACACCATACATGTTGATATTTCATCCATACCATGCACTTTCATCAAAACCTCAAGTCACTTTTCAAGTTTAAATCTCATAAATGACACATCTCTTACAAAAAGCAAAAGTGTCATATCCAACACTTCTAAGCATAACCAACATGATCTACATAATCTCTCATGCATCTAATATATTAATTCATAAGAATAAACACTTACCAAATGATGATCTTTCCCAAGAAGAGGACTTAGGGTTTGAGAGTTTGAGAGAAAATATCTCTTTTTGCTTTCTTGGAAAAGTCTAGAATGGCATGTGCCTTCTCATGAATAAAATCTGATTTTTGGGGCCTTTATATAATCCTCATGGTCATCCTTAGCCACATTTAATCAATAATTGAGGTGTTTTACTTGGTCAATGGAAGAATGGGTCATTTGACCTATTGGGCGATGTCTTTTGGCTTCATTTTGGGCCTCAAATTGGCCCATTAACACATATTATCTTAGCCCACAAAAATCAATGTGTAATCCATCATATATCTCATGTTTAATTAATTCCATAATTGTCACGACAATATTCACTTACGAGATTCCCGATCGTAGCCTCAATCGTAAAAATAGAAATTCTAGTCGCTCATGGCTTATTTGAACATAATTTGTTAAAATACTTGTGACGAAGAATTAACCCAAACTCGAATGCTAAACGCGCTTAAGAATAGTCCTACTATGATGGAGTAATGATACCATGACTCAAAGGTCCTATATACATCATAATAGTCGATGAAAAATTTTGGCGAAAACCACCCCGGCACGCCTCTTGGCGCGCCCGTTTGCTGCCTGTGCAATCAAAAATTTAGGCCAGAGCGGCCTGGCACGCCCTCTGCAGCGCCCCATGCCAAATTTTTTATTTTGACTTTTCTTTGCGGATTTGGTTGGATCTTTCAAGTCCCAACCTTTTGCTTACCTCTTAGCTTTAAGATTCTTTGCTTGGATGTCCCTTAAACCTCAATTTCTCACCCCACAAATGCTCCACAAAGTCACAAACGCCACCCACTACAAAGGTCTAACCACATGTACTAGGCCCAATATCAAATATTTCATCAATGACACTACAAAATACATACTTATGGCTCTCGACACCTAAGTAATCATTGTTCAAAGTTGTCAAGTAGGGTCGGAAATGTACAGGGTGTTACAATACCCATACAACGCACGTGCCTAGAACTAGTAATATATATATATATATAGGGAATATTACAACTTACATACATTAGGTTTTCTTGTACAGAAAGATTTCCTTACATATTTATTTTCCGTATACAAGAGGGATTCTAATATATCCTCTATCACGCCCCTTCAATCTGGAGGGGCGAATGCACAGACAGATTACTTTTGAGAAATAGAAATTGAGTTGTCGATAATGACTTTGTAAAGATGTCTGCGAGCTGAAGTTGAGTAGGTATATAACGAACAACTAAATCACCATGGGAGACACGTTCTCTGACAAAGTATTAATCAACCTTGATGTGCTTACTGCGACCATGGAGAACCGGATTGGCAGCAATATAAGTAGCAGAGATATTGTCTCATAGGACCTTAACAGGTTGGTGAATAGTCATACCTAATTCATTTAGAAGATACCAAATCCATAATGTCTCAGTGACCGTGTAAGCAACAACACGATATTCAGCTTCAGTAGAGGATTTAGAGACTGTTGGTTGTTTCTTAGAACGTCAGAAAACCATATTTGGACCTAGGAAGACTGCTAAGCCAGTAGTAGATCGAGAAGTGTCAGGACACCCAGCCCAATCAGCATATGAATAAGCCACCACCACAGAAAGATCCTTCTCTCTCTTCAACACAAGACCATGATCTATAGTGCCCTATAGATACCTAAAAATACGTTGCACAGCAAGAAGGTGAGCAATACGAGGGGCATGCATGAATTGAGAAACAAGATTCACAACATAAGATATATCGGGCCTAGTCATAGCCTAGTATTGCAATGCTCCGACCATACTATGATATTCAGAAGGATCAGACAATAGTTCCCCATCCATTAATGACAATGAGGTTTTAGATGATAAAGGTGTGAGGACATACTTAAACTTAAGGATATTAAATTTTGTAAATAAATCTTGAACGTATTTAGTTTGAGAAAGAAACATAGACTCTGAAGACCGCACAACCTGTACCCCTAGAAAATAATGGTCACCAAGATCATTGGAAATTAGTGGGAAAATGAGAGAAATAGTGTGGTGAAGTAAAGAAGAAGAGATCCCAGTGAAAATAATATCATCCACATAAAGAGTAAAATCAGAATGTCAGTAGAAGAACGATAAATGAACATCGAAGAATCAGTTCGACTACAAGTAAAGTCCAAAGAAAATTAAAAAAAAACTATTAAATTTGTGAAACCAGCCCGAGGAGCCTGTTTCAACCCATATAAAGATTTATCTAGTTTACACACATGATTTGGATAGTCAGGATGAATAAAACCTGGAGGTTGGGCCATATAAACATCTTCACTAAGATCACCATGTAAAAAGACATTTTTAACATCTAATTATCTAATGACCCAATCATTTATAATTTCAAGAGATAAAATGACACGAATAGTAGTGAGCTTTACTACAGGGCTAAAGGTATCATGATAATTCAGTCCTGCCAGCTGCCTAAACCCCCGTACAACCAACTGAGCTTTATGATGCTTAATTGAACCATTAGAATGGTATTTCATTCGATAAATCCATTTACAAGAGAGAAAATTCATGTGAGGTTGATAAGGTACTAAATGTCAAGTCTTATTTTGAACAAGCGCATTAAATTCCTCTGCCATGGCAATCTGCCAACATTTAAATTTAGAAGCTTGTGCATATGTTATTGGTTCATAATTTGAATTTGTAGTAGTATGCAAGGACAAAACAACACGAGGCTTAGATACTCCAGATATCGACCTAGTCTGCATGGTATAACCGTTAACTGGACATGAAACTTGGACAGGAGACTTAGACAAAGATGGAGGTGAATCAGGAATATTTGGCGAACTCAACATAGAAGGATCAGGATTAAGTACCGAAGAAGAAGTTGATGATGGTGTGGACTCATTCAGACTCGAGGGATCAAAAGGCTCAACAAGAAAAGATGGGAAAGATGCCTCATTCGCAGGCATAAAATAAGTGTTAGGATGAGGTTCAGGAATGTATGATGGGTTGGTACAAGGGGATACTAGTATTGGTGTGGAACTAGATGAAGGTGTGGGAGGATCTAAAGAGATGGAGGAAGTGATCACTAATTGCAAGGGAGAATGTTGTGATGAAGATGAGGAATATGAAAACAAGGAGGAATACGAAAAAACATCCTCATGAAAAAGGACGTGCCTACTAACATAGACACGCCACTAACAGGATCAAGACACTGATATCCGTTATAATCTTAAGTATAGCCAATAAAAATGCACCGTTTTGAACGAGGTTCAAGCTTATGGGAGTGAGTTAAAATAATTGGAAAGCATTCACACCAACAACTTTTAAAAATGAATAATCAGGAGATTTTAGAAATAATCTCTCAAAAGGGAATTTGTTATTCAAAAGAGGAGTCTGTCATACCACTTTTTCATTCGTTGGAGTCGAAGGGTTTTTCCAAGTAAAGAGATGATATTGAATAGGGATTATATTTATTTACAGAGTCGCCACTTGAAATTGAGTTATGGTGTTTCAAGTTACCGTTATTGAATCCCTAATCAAAAGGATGTTGACTCTTTATTATTGGTCTGCGAACTAGAATTTCGGATAAGGAATTCTGTTGACCGAGGGGAAGGTTTTAGGCTTCGCTCGAGTCCCGTGGTTCTAGCACGGTCACTTTATTGACTTGTATTTTGGCTTAAATTAATTCTTGAATAAAATAGGTTTGATTAGTCGCTTAATTTATCTAAGGGTTATGAGAGAAATTGTGACTTATGTTATCAGCTGAGGAGCGTAACCACACACAGAGCCTTGCAATTATGAAGTAAACCATGGAGCGTAACCGCACACATGATCAACCTCGATATATTAATTAAAAAAAATTGTTCTTCTCTTTTACTACTTTGTAACTTATTTTCGCTCGTTTCTCACGATTGATTTTTTTCTCTTTTCTAATTAGCAGCTTATCGTAAACAATACTTTCCAGCCTTACCACAAAATATATTTCTTAATTAAACTCAATGAAACTTTCGGCTAAAAGCAATCGAACTCGTTCTTATCGAGTAATTATTTTCTTTTCGGACAATGAGTTTTGAAATGAAATTTGTATCTCACCTCGCTCCTTGTCACTTTGAAAAAAGTTAATTTAGCCTCAATTTTACCGATTCGAACACAATGTAATACCTCAAATTATTACGACATTTGAAGATTTTAGCCAAAGAACTTGAAAAGTATCAATTAAATATTAAACAGGGTCTGCTTCTCCAACTCATCCAATCAACATCTTGTTGTTATTATAAAAATTCAAAAGTTGAATATATATTCTATAATATGGTATCTTCGTGGGAAATTAATTGAAGTAGATCATGGAATATTGGCAACCATAAATAAAAAAAACTAACTCAAACAAACCCGCAAAAACAATATTGTATTAAACATTCTTCTTTAAACCAATGTTAAGCATAATTTCCTAACAATAAGCAGTAGAATAAAATCGTCATGCATCAATCAAATACAAGAAAATGTTTAATGTTTATCAACAAGTTTCATGAACAATATATAAACTTATTAAAGTAATAATTTTATAAAACATGCAATAAAGTATGAAAGGTTATAAGTTTTATACTAAAGTTCACGATACTAAGATTTTAACATGCTTCGTATTATCATGTCAAAAATATTAATAGGTTGAACATATATAAATTTGAGCAACTTCATAATATTATATTGAAATCAAGTTTCATTTAATTGTTAAACTAAATTACAAAGAAAGATTGAGGGTTACCTCTTACAAAAATTATTTTCCACTAGCTAGCATGCAAAAGCCACGAACTTGAAATCGTGAACGAACCTCAAAGGTGGGAGGGATTTTGGGACATGAGAGAGTGATAATTTCTGGAATTCTTGGTTATGTATTGGAATGTGAGGGAGTAATATTGTTTGCTGTTTTTTTTTTGTTCCCTCTGTGACTCCCCTTTTTTTTCTATCATTTTCCTACTTTTCTATCTTGCTGACTTTCTATCTTTTCCTTTCTCTGTACCTTTTTTCTTTTCTTTCTTTTTTCTTTCTTTCTCACTTTCTTGTTTCTACCCGTGTCTTTTTTCTCTTCTGTTTCTCTTTTTTCTAAATGTTTGCCTTTTCTTTTCCTTTTTCCTACGTATTTTGCTTTCTGTCCAATCCCCTCCAAGTTGTTGTGTATTGTGTTGTATATATAGTGTGTTGTGTATGTGTGTGTGTATGTAGTTTGTAGAAAAGTGGAGTGGGAGAGGGTGAAAAGTGGGTAGATTAGGATTTTCCTTCTTTTTTTTTTTTTCCTTTTTTGAACAATAAAAATGATAATGATAAAATTTTTAACTAATTAATTTTTATTATATTAGTATAAAAAAGTTAAATAACTAGATTAAAAATATAATTAAGAAATATTGAAATCACTAGCTTATTTATTATAACCTAAACTAAGAGAAAAGATATTTTTTAAATGAACTTTTTTCTTTTTTAAAAAGTAAAAATAAAAATTATCCTAAAAATGTGACCCTATTTTTTGAAATCTTTTTCTTAATTTATTTCAAAAAAAAAAAAAAAAACCTATTAAACATGAAATAAAAACTAAAATAAAGATTAGATAAAAATAAATATTTAGTGCTAGAAATAGGTTAAAGCTTGGGAAGGGTCAAAAATCATGTGTCTACATTTGCCCCTCTTTGTTTGGGAACACGAAGTATTTTCAGACAAAGGAGTAGACACCGAGACAAGTTTTGACCCTACTGTTATTTGAAATGAAAAAGAAAAGAAGGAAAAGATGCGACCGAGTCCTGGTTTTGGACAGCCTACATATCCCGGGTTATAAGGGAATCAGGTCACTTGTAGTTCAATGAGGCGGAATGGTGAGATGATGAGTTAGAGGTCGAGTGAGGTCCTGTCGACGTTCCGATTCGTGGATCCTGTTATTACACAAACAAAATACAACAAATGAAAAATACAATATCTTATCTACTCCACTTGTCTTGAGTCTTCCTGTAGTTTTCTCATTTAGGTCTTCCCATCTCACCCTCTTTTGGTGGGTACCTTGATCTTGAAACTGAGGTTTGAGACTTGAACTTGAAACTTAGATTGAGTCTTTGACACTCTTTCAAATAACAGTCATAGATAGTTCTTGAATGCTTGTTTTCTTGATCACTAGTTGAATATAAACTGACGTCAGGAGGTCGGGCCGCTACATGCATTTAAAAACTAATTCTGATTGTCATTGAGATTGAATGTCTGGTAAGAGTTGGGATTGTGTATTTGGACATCAAGATCATGTTCTACCAGGAAAAACCTGCAAGACATCATGAACAAAAGAAACAAACAAAATTTTTTACCCCAGTTTTCACTGAAAAATTTTGTTAGTTATTAGCAGTTGTAAACTTTATAAATAAACTCAGACCAGGAAATGTATATCCTAGGAGAAAACTAAAAATAATTGTCTTCGACCAGAAAATATCTATCCTAGGAGACGAATGCGAAATAATTGTCTGCTACTAGGAAATATTTATCCTAGGAGACGAATGCAAAATAATTGTCTGCTACTAAGAAATGTTTATCCCAGGAGACGAATGAAAAAAATAAATGTCTAGTACTGGGAAATATTTATCCTAGGGGACGAATGAAAAAAAAAATGCCTACTACTAGGAAACGTTTGTCCTAGGAGACGAATGAAAAAAAATAAATGTCTACTACTAGGAAATGTTTATCCTAGGAGACGAATGGAAAAATAAATGCCTACTACTAGGAAATGTTTATCCTAGGAGACGAAGGAAAAAAATAAATGTCTACTACTAGGAAATGTTTATCCTAGGAGACAAATGAAAAAATAAATGTCTCAGACTAGGAAATGTTTATCCTAGAAGACGAATGAAAAATAAATGTCTACTAATAGGAAATGTTTATCCGAGGAGACAATAAAAAGTGATTAAATCCCATTATTCAGGAGGGGCCTGAGCTGAAATGTAAAGTCCCATTTTTCAGGAGGGTCCTGAGCTGAAATGTAAAGTCCCATTTTTCAGGAGGGTCCTGAGCAGAAAAGTAAAGTCCCGTTAGCCAGGAGGGTCCTGAACAGAAAATAAAGTCCCATTTTCCAGGAGGGTCCTGAGCAGAAAGTAAAGTCCCATTTTCCAGGAGGGTCCTGAACTGAAATATAAAGTCCCATTTTTCTGGCGGATCCTGAACAGAAAATTAAAGTCTCATTATTCAGGAGGGTCCTGAGCAGAAAAGTAAAGTTTCATTTTCCAGGAGGGTCCTGAACTGAAATATAAAGTCCCATTTTTCAGGAGGGCCCTAAATAGAAAATTAAAGTCCATTATTCAGGAGGGTCCTGAGCAGAAAATTAAGTCCCATTTTTCAGGAGGGTCCAGGGCAGAAAAGTAAAGTCCCATTTTTCAGGAGGGTCCTGTTAATTCCATTTTTCAGGAGGGTCCTGAGCAGAAAGGTAAAGTCCCATTTTTCAGGAGGGTCCTGAACTGAAATATAAGGTCCCATTTTTCAGGAGGGTCCTGAGCAGAAAGTAAAGTCCCATTTTTCAGGAGGGTCCTGAACTGAATTATAAAGTCTCATTTTTCAGGCAAATCCTGAACAGAAAATTAAAGTCCCATTATTCAGGAGGGTCCTGAGCAGAAAATTAAGTCTCATTTTTCAGGAGTGTCCTATTGATCCCATTTTCCAGGAGGGTCCTGAGCAGAAAGGTAAAGTCCCATTTTTTTCAGGAGGGTCCTGAACTGAAATATAAAGTCCCATTATCCAGGAGGGTCCTGAGTTGAAAAGTAAAGTCCCATTATTTAGGAGGGTCTTGCTAATCCCATTTTTCAGGAGGGTCCTGAGCAAAAAATAAAATTTCATTATCCAGGAGGGTTCTGTTGATCCCATTTTTTCAGGAGGGTCCTGCTGATCCCATTTTTCAGGAGGGTTCTGAGCAAAAAATAAAGTCCCATTATCCAGGAGGGTCCTGTTGATCCCATTTTTTCAGGAGGATCCTGCTGATCCCATTTTTCAGGAGGATCCTGCTATAATTAAGTTCTTAAAGAAAAACAACGCGAACAACTTTTTTTTCGATTTGCACCAGAAATTATTTTTGTGAATAACTTGTACAATGGAAAATACTTATGCCAAAGAAAACAAAATTCAAGAGAGATATGCAAATAGGATGTGTGATTCCCTAGAAATGAACGATCATAGGAATGTTTATTTCTTAAGAGACTAATAGGGTGTTTATTCCCTAAAGTGAAAAATGCAACTAGGATGTTTGTTCCCTGTGAAAGCATGGAGAGAATTTTTTTTGTTTTGTTTTGAAAAAAGAAAAAAAATTGCCCCTGTTTTGATATTCGAAAACTTTGATTTTTATTTATTATTATTATTATTATTTTAAAAAAATAAAATGTCCTAGACTCTTTTTTTTTGTGACACAGTTCTTATTTGATGAGACCGAACCCCATTATAGGACTGCCTTCGTATCCTGTCATAGCAAGAATCAGGTCAAATGTAGTTCACAAAAAAACCTGTCTTTTTGGCCCCTTTTTTTTATGGATTTTTTAATTTTTTTTTTTTTGGTAAAGATCACCAGAGAATGAAGAGAAAGAAATTCCTTTGTTGGTCAAACATGTATTGTGCATAGGAATCATTATCGATTACTTTCGGCTGAATTCGGGGTTACCTTAGAAGTAACTCCTATAGTTTCAAATGGTACCTCAAACATACTTAAGTATTGACAAGAGATGTTCATCTTACCTTAATCAAGGGTTTAAAATTATTTCTATCCTCATGTTTCAAATGCCCTTACCAAAAATAAAGTCCTAATTCACTCACAAAAGAATTGTTTAACATCTTAGGACATTGTGGAGACCACTCACACTCCAAAAGATATTCAATGCATGCAATAGAGATACCATATGCTTGGACGTCATGTAAATATCCACTAATGTGAGAACACTCAAAATGAGATCAAGTAGGGCTTGTCGTTGGCTTGTAACATAGGCTTAGGGGATGAGTAGGATATTCATTTGGGATAGAGTGACTATCCCCTCCTTAAGCATTGCACTATGCATTATGCGCACGATATTTTGCATTTTCACATTTTTCCTTCATTTGCTTTGATGCTTCTTTTTTTTCACCTCACTTTTTTTTTTTTTTTTTTTTTTTTGCTTTTTTTTTTCCTGGTCTTGTATTTTTCTTGTACCTTCACATTTCTATCTTTTTGTTTTTTCATCCAATTTAAATCTTTGTTTGTGCGCTCAAGAAGGCAGGGTTAAAAGAGGGGTAGTACATTTATTCACTGAAAAAGATATAGGCTAAAATTTGATTGTCCGATAAAAGGCTTTAGGTTCAAAAGGGGGAGTCTATGGATTAAATTTCATTTGGTAGGCTTCAAAGATACAATCGGAGCAAAGAAAGCCTACAATCCTTTCTCAAGTCAAGTGTTCCTCAAAATTTCGCCTCAACAAATATTCGGGCCAAGTTCTAGATCAACGAAGCTATGTTATTGAATTTTTTATCTAAAGTTCACCACACAATACACATGAAACAATGAGTTTAGATTTATTCTAACCCTGATTTTGAGCGAGAATTCCTCAAGTGTCACTTTAGCATGATCAAGAAGTACCAAAAGAAATTATGGTTCACAGTAAAGTTGGTCTATCCATTATGCCTAGTAATTTAACACTTATTCTTTTCTCATGCACATTTCTAAGTATGTTGGTACCAACAAAATCAATAGATTATTATTTTACATATATTTTTTTTAAGTGGGACCGAACACAAAAGAAGAGTTGCCTACGTATCTTGTTGAAACAAGAATCAGGTCAGACGTAGTTTAGAAAATTTCAAATAAAAGGTAACAAACTTTGTTGTTGTTTTTTTGAATTTTTAAATAAAGATAAAAACTTTTTGTTTGATTTTTTTTTTTTTTTTTTTAGGATCACCGAATCCGAAAAGGCTGCCTACGTATCTCATTAGGGTGAGAATCAGGTGTGCGTAGTTCGTATTAAGGAAAATATTTGCAAAGGTCAGAGCAAGTTTCTCTCTTTTGTTTTGTTAAGTAAGCTAAAGTCGGTCAATAATCATACATGCCTTCCAAATAAATATCAAAGAGTACATAGGATGCTCATGTTGGTCATATAAAGAGGGACACCTGTCCTAGACGGACCCGGTCCCTGTGTCGAGTTCCACTAAGTCAAATGCACATGATGCAGATAAAGCGGAGCCTAATAGGGATAGCCACATCAGAGTTTCAATTCTACTTGGTTTAACCTGATGAAAATAGGTGTCTAGACTTGCTAATCCAAGTGGACAACTCGGACCGGGGAAGGTCAGTTTACCGGTAGCAGAGCTATTCCGGTTCTACTGATGATCCAACCCCGCCTAACATAGGTGACTAATATTCCTTAAACCAGGAGCGTAATCGAACACTGGTTTGTATCAGATAGAAGGTTTTGTGGAGCGTAGCCGCACACACAGTAAATAGTGATAGGTATATTTAGAGACTCGAATTGGTGCACGAGAGAAGACAATTTACATTGCAATTCAAATAATATTAAAGCGGTAAAAAAGCAAGCAAAGAGCACATTAGGCCAACAAAAACAACCTATATCCAAGAATTAAAGAAAGTAAAGAATAAGTCAATATACAAAGCTAGAATTCTAGTTAAGGTCCCCAGCAGAGTCGCCAGAGATGTCACACCCCTTTTTCGTTCGTTGGAGTCGAAGGGTTTTTCCAAGTAAAGTGACGATATTGAATAGGGATTATATTTATTTACAGAGTCGCCACTTGAAATTGAGTTATGGTGTTTCAAGTCACCGTTATTGAATCCCTAATCAAAAGGATGTTGACTCTTTATTATTGGTCTATGAACTAGAAATTCGGATAAGGAATTCTGTTGACCGAGGGGAAGGTGTTAGGCATCCCTCGAGTCCCGTGGTTCTAGCACGGTCACTTTATTGACTTGTATTTTGGCTTAAATTAATTCTTGGATAATATAGGTTTGATTAGTCGCTCAATTTATCTATGGGTTATGAGAGAAATTGTGACTTATGTTATCAGCTGAGGAGCATAACCACACACAGAGCCTTGCAATTATGAAGTAAACCTTGGAGCGTAACCGCACACATGATCAACCTCGACATATTAATTAAAAAAAAAATTGTTCTTCTCTTTTACTACTTTGTGACTTATTTTCGCTTGTTTCTCACGATTGATTTTTTTCTCTTTTCTAATTAGCAGCTTATCGTAAACAATACTTTCCAGCCTTACCACAAAATATATTTCTTAATTAAACTCAATGAAACTTTCGGCTAAAAGCAATCGAACTCGTTCTTATCGAGTAATTATTTTCTTTTCGGACAATGAGTTTTGAAATGAAATTTGTATCTCACCTCGCTCCTTGTCACTTTGAAAAAAGTTAATTTAGCCTCAATTTTACCGATTCGAACACAATGTAATACCTCAAATTATTACGACATTTGAAGATTTTAGCCAAAGAACTTGAAAAGTATCAATTAAATATTAAACAGGGTCTGCTTCTCCAACTCATCCCATCAACATCTTGTTGTTATTATAAAAACTCAAAAGTTGAATATATATTCTATAATATGGTATCTTCGTGGGAAACTAACTGAAGTAGATCATGGAATATTGGCAACCATAAATAAAAAAAACTAACCCAAACAAACCCACAAAAACAATATTGTATTAAACATTCTTCTTTAAACCAATGTTAAGCATAATTTCCTAACAATAAGCAGTAGAATAAAATCCTCATGCATCAATCAAATACAAGAAAATGTTTAATGTTTATCAACAAGTTTCATGTACAATATATAAACTTATTAAAGTAATAATTTTATAAAACATGCAATAAAGTATGAAAGGTTATAAGTTTTATACTAAAGTTCACGATACTAAGATTTTAACATGCTTCATATTATCATGTCAAAAATATTAATAGGTTGAACATATATAAATTTGAGCAACTTCATAATATTATATTGAAATCAAGTTTCATTTAATTGTTAAACTAAATTACAAAGAAAGATTGAGGGTTACCTCTTACAAAAATTATTTTCCACTAGCTAGCATGCAAAAGCCACGAACTTGAAATCGTGAACGAACCTCAAAGGCGGGAGGGATTTTGGGACGTGAGAGAGTGATAATTTCTGGAATTCTTGGTTATGTATTGGAATGTGAGGGAGTAATATTGTTTGCTGTTTTTTTTTTTTTGTTCCCTCTGTGACTCCCTTTTTTTTTCTATCGTTTTCCTACTTTTCTATCTTGCTGACTTTCTATCTTTTCCTTTCTCTGTACCTTTTTTCTTCTCTTTCTTTTTTCTTTCTTTCTCACTTTCTTGTTTCTGCCCGTGTCTTTTTTCTCTTCTGTTTCTCTTTTTTCTAAATGTTTGCCTTTTCTTTTCCTTTTTCCTACGTATTTTGCTTTCTGTCCAATCCCCTCCAAGTTGTTGTGTATTGTGTTGTATATATAGTGTGTTGCGTGTGTGTAAGTGAGATAGTGTGCAGATAGTGTGTTGTGTACATGTGTGTGTGTGTATGTAGTTTGTAGAAAAGTGGAGTGGGAGTGGGTGAAAAGTGGGTAGATTAGGATTTTCCTTCTTCTTTTTTTTCCTTTTTTGAAAGATAAAAATGATAATGATAAAAATTTTAACTAATTAATTTTTATTATATTAGTATAAAAAAGTTAAATAACTAGACTAAAAAAATAATTAAGAAATATTGAATCACTAGCTTATTTATTATAACCTAAACTAAGAGAAAACATATTTTTTAAAAGAACTTTTTTCTTTTTTAAAAATTAAAAATAAAACTTATCCTAAAAATGTGACCCTATTTTTTGAAATCTTTTTCTTAATTTTTTTCAAAAAAAAAAAAAAAAACCTATTAAACATGAAATAAAAACTAAAATAAAGATTAGAAAAAAATAAATATTTAGTGATAGAAATAGGATAAAGCTCGGGAAGGGTCAAAAATCACATGTCTACAGAGTCGGCAGATGATTTATTATGTAAGTAGCAGTGTAAGTGGCGTCTACCCAAAATTGTCCTGGCATATTTGATTCCAAAAGAAAAGTGTGTGCCATTTCAATTAAATGACAATGTTTTCATTTAGCAACCTCATTTTGTTATGGAGTATAAGGGCATGACTTTCGAAAATAAATCCCACTTTTAAGAAAATGATCCTTTAAAGATGCGTTATCAAATTCTTTTCTATCATCACTTTGGAAAATTCTGATTAACTTCTCAAAAACTTTCAACCAATCTTCGAAAAGCACAAAAAATACTTAACACATCAGATTTGTACTTCATAGGATGGATCCATGTATATCTAATGCAATCATCCACAAAACAAACATAATAACGATAGCCCAAATTTTAACAAATAGGAGATTGCCAAACATCCGAGTGTATTAAATATAACAGTGTACTTAAACAATGATCCACATCACTAAAAGAAAGTCGATGAGCTTTACTCAACTTACAAGAAGCACATTTATTTAAAAAATTTGATGCAATACTAATTAATCGAGCTTGACGAAAAGAATCTAAAATTCTAGACCCACAATGTCCTAATCTACTATGCCAAGTATCACCAGAGGCTTGGAAGGAGGCAAAGGCAACATGATTTTTGGGTGGAGAAATGATATAAACGTCCCTCTCACTTGATCCCTGAAGTAGTGTCTTTGCCATGTCCTTGTCCTTTATATGCACAGAAGAATCGTCAAAATTAACAGTGTAATTATTATCAGTACATAATTATTTAATTGATAATAAATTATATTATAATTTTGGAACATGTAAGAGATTTTTAAGAACCAAAGGATTAGCAGAGGTTTTTAAGTGCGCCTGTCCAACACAAGAAATGGACAATTTACTGCCATCACCAACAATCACAGTAGTTGTACCTTCGTAAGGAAGCTTATTGACTAACATACTTTCAGATGGGGTCATGTGGGAAGATACTGCAGAATTGGGATACCACATGGAATCATTAACCTCACTAGATTGAATTAAAGCAAGTGTAGTAGGAACTGAGGGCTGCAAAGCTGAGTTGGCCAGGGCAGGAAAATAACGGGGACAAAAAGAAGCAGTATGCCTGGATTAAAGCATAATTGACAAACAACTACACGTGGAGAGGACATGTTAGCATTAACTTTTGGAGAAATATCAGCATTAGTGGTAGTATGAGTGGCAAAAGCAATACAAGAATTATAACTAGGAGATATACCTGATGTTGTAGATACTTGTCCTTCATATTGTACTTGCGATGAGTCTTTGGAATTTTGACGGCCAACATTGTATCCACGTCCCCGTTCATTGTAGTTACCACATCCACTCTCCCTGCTACCTCTCCAATTTCCACGACCACTACGCCAATTGCCAAAATTATTGGTGGCACTATTATTTGTATTTTCGATGTTGGAGACTCCGGGATTAGGCTTTGCGGAGGTGCTGAAATTTATTATCATAGCCAGTTCTTGATGTGTAATGGAGGTGACTTAATCAGTATGAGCAAGGTGTTGTTCATACATGATAAACTTTTTCAGCAAATCACCAAAGTTAATAGAACCTCCAAAATATGTAGCAGCAATAACAAAGTTATCATATTTCTCATCCAAGCCTTCAAACACATATTTAATCAATTGTTGTTCAGTTAGTAGAGAATTACTAGCCGCCAAAGAGTCCCCAATATTCTTAACTTTACGAAGATAAGCCTCCACAAATTGGGTTGAAAGTTTCTTGAGATTAGAAAGCTTTCTTTTTAACTCCATAGTTTTAGCCATGCTAGCAGTTAAGAATCGTTTATGTAAGTGATGCCAAATATGATAAGAATATATGAGATCACGCACCTCCACCAAATAATCACATGAAATTGTGGCAAAAAGCCAAGAGGGAACAGTTTGATCAGCACGAAGTCATTACTTATACACCGGGTTTGAACCAGATCGCCAGAGTTGTCAGTGATAAATTGAGATAGAGGTGGTAGAGATCCATCTACAACTATCAATAGATCGTGAGAGATAAGAAACGTAATAAATTGAGTTCTCTAATTCAAATAATTCTCAATGTTACCAAGGGCATGGTTTACAATACTAGTAATATTGGTTGAAGGATTAAATGTCGGTGGAAGAGCAGCATATCCACCTAAATTAAGCGCACCAAATTGATGGAGAAAAGAATCATTCTGGCTAGTGGGTGGAGTGCCTGACCATCCAAAATTAGGTGGGAAAGAGGGTGAAGGTTGAGCACCGAAGAGAAAAGCAGGAAACATGTTGATGGACGAGGGTAAAGATGTAGTGGGAATAGTATAAAAGTTTGGAGGAGCAGTAGAGAAAACAGGGGATGCTTCATCAAACGAGTTAGGACTTGAAGGAGTTTGTCTGTCTAGAGTTCGAGTAGTGATTGGCGTTGAAGGATCTGTGGTGTCGGTGGAGACTGTTGAGGTTTCAAGACCGAAACAAGACGGGTTAGAGATTCCATGAGATGCCATGGTGTCGATGAAGAAGGAAGAGAAGGCTACCTAGGTTTTTTTTTTTTTAGAGAAAAAGTTACGTGACTCTTGATACCATGTGAACAAATCAGAAAATAATTGGTTGGCTTAACCAACTGGAAGCCCTGCACAGAATATATATATATATATATATATATATATATAGGGAATGTTACAACTTACATACATCAGATTTCCTTGTACAGAAAGATTTCCTTACATATTTATTTTCCTTATACAAGAGGGATTCTACTATATCCTCTATCAACGTCAAGCCGATGTCGTCTTTGGGAGGAAACGCTTTACCTGTAAAGTAGACATTTTGGCATAAATTCAACTGAATTAGACTCTAAATTAAACGAGTATACCGAATATCAAATATGAAACCCAAAAAAAAAAAAGGAAAAGGCCATCAACAATAATACATAATCATGTATTAAGCATGCAACTCACCAGATTTTATTCAAAGAAAAAATGGAGAATTAAGGTGAATTGAATTTGAGACGAGATAAAACTGATGGACCTTGTGGGTTGGCTCTTTTTATATGATTTTTTGGTAGAAAGAAGAGAAAGAATGTGTCACTAATCATTCTTTTTGGTGTCCCCTAGCAAGTCAGATTAAATGTACACACATTAATTGGACCTTTTTTTATTTAATTCTCTTTGTCAAAGTCAATATTTTGGATTTTCAGCCTCAGCGTCCGTAGCTGTGAAGTTCATAGTCGTCCACTTCATGAAATTATTCTTTTTGATAATACTCCATGTATAGTAGTGAGAGTCAATATCATCACTAATGCAAAAATTAGCCTTAATAACACAAAAAGTAATTACTCCATTCGTTTATTTCTTCACTATACTATTAATAGATGTCAAGTTTTTAAAAATAAAGATACAATTTAATTATCATTTATAATTATTTTACTCTCATTATTAAATACAATTCATTTCTCAATATTTAAACATGGAGGGAGGGAAGTGACTAGTGAGAGTCAATAACATCTTGTTTGGATGGTTGTTACCTATTTTGTATATATTATGTTGTTAATTTAAATACAATGTTTGTTTTGATTGTTAATCATTAAATTCATTGTTATGCATCGATGAAAAGTCTTATTTTATGTAAAGGTCGATATGGTGTGAGCGCGTCGTTAATTTTTTTCCTCATTTATCCTTACTTATTATTTAAAAATCATATATTCGTCATCCTACCTTTCTATAATGCCTAAATCATGTATCCTACTTTACATGGGTTTATCTTTCAATTATTGTTGATGTATGATATTATGTAACGCTTAAAAACCATACAACCTATCCAATTGTCATACTCATCAAAACAATAGAGTATAATACAACACAATTCAAGATAATACGATACATTATGAAACAATAATGCAAAAAACTAGCCTTAATAACATAACTAGTGTACTTGGCCGCGCTTCGAGCGGTAATTAAACTAACATCAACATATGATTGAATATTAATCTCATAATTTTATTGAAGAAATTAATTTTATTAATCAAACATTTGTTTATGATTCTAACATTATTTTTTTTTATCATGATTCTTTTAGTAGCATATAACGTAAAGTTCTTTAACAAACATTTTTATGAGAAATATTTTAAGTCAAACGAAGAACAATTATTTTAACTTATTAGTATTTTATGAACTTGAATAAGAAAAAATATAAATAAAAATATAATGAAATATATATATATATATATATATATATATATATATATATATATATATATATGATGACGACGTACATTCTTTTTTTAAGATAAGAATTTTAGAAAATAAAAATCTTTCATTGTCTTAATTGTTAATCCTTAATTGATTAATTTATTTAGGCACGTATTGATATCTTAATGGAATAGATAGAACAATATATAGACCAAAATTAGATAAAAATTGTATATTTAAAAGGTAAAAAATCTTATTGAAATATCAATACGTTTCATGTAGCAACAAAATAATCAGTCAGAGATCGACTATTTCATGTTGCCCAATACACAAAATGTAAAACTTTGTAATAGAGCCTTGTTCTTGGAGGGTGTATACCTTGTATTTGGAGAAATCACAAATTGAAAATACTAAATAAGCAACAATAGGTTTATCTATATAATCATTCAAATTTCTATTTTTTTTCAAACTAATCTAATCACTCTCTTGATGCAGAATCTTTCATTGCCATTAAATTTTCTTCTTTGTCTTGATAAACTTGAACCAAACTAATCTGACAATTTCTTTTGATTAATCATCCATCGTTATTAAACTTCCTTCTTCATCTTGATGAACTTGTATTTGACCATATTATGACATTCTAAGAGATTTGAAGAATATATCTATATTTTTCAACAAAGTGTTACTATATGTTATCAAATTAATTGACCTTCATTCCTTCAAACGTCTTTTTCCTTATACATGGTTTGCACACAAAATAAAATTAATAATAATAAATAATAAATATAAAAAATAATTTACACTTATTTCTTTTCACATGAAATTAATTTTGTAGTTAAAATGATTTGTTTTTATCTATCAAAACTTCATCCAACTTAAAAGGTAGTGGTGGGAGTATCAGTTGCCACTCCTTATAATAGACTTTAAACATTCTCTGAGTCACAATTACTTCAGCAAATGTCAATTCAACTTAACAACCTCCCCATAAACAAAATTAATCCAAATACAATGAATACACACATTAATCAACCTACAGAACAAAGCACAATCAAAATCTGAGAAATTAAAAAATGAGAAAGAAAATATCATAAATTTATAAGTCGCTAAGTACAATTCAAGCAATTGAAGTCGAAAAAAGAGTATACTTCAAAAGCAAAATATTTCAAATAAGAATAACAATGATGAAAATGAAAAGTAGAAAAGAAATTAGATTGACCCTGTAAGTTTTATCATTTTCAACTGCAAAGGTCTTAAGCGTACATTAAAAAAATTAAAACTCATGAACCATCGAGAAAGTAGGACCGAAGAAAAAAAAAATACATGCATCAATAGTGAAGTAGTTGAAGAAGGCTACAATTTTTGAAGTAGAAATACATATGAAATTAAGAAGGTAGAAAGAGGGATTTTAGACGAAAAAATCATTCATAGTAACAAAGAGAGAAATAATTCGTTGTAGTTGAAGGATGTTAAGCATAGTGATGAAGATAGAATTAATAGTAGTTGAGGGATGTTAATTACGTAAGTTCATAAGAGGTGGGAGAAGGAATATGAAAAGACGATGACTTTGAATTTTTTAAGAATAATATCTCATAATAATAAAAAAACAAAATGGTACATACAAAAATTTGAGAAAAAGAATAAATGTGTTTCTTGGCCATAAAAAGGTACCACATTATCTTCTTTTTTTTCCCTTACTAACAAATAATCTAGTACAATACAAATAAAAATCGCATAATATGTTCACACCATAAAAATTGCTCAAAAGAAAAGAAAAAATATATTTACATTGAACATCAAATATGTCTAGAAGGAAGATACGTACATGTTTGATCATGATTGTATATTTTGATATAACTTTGATTTTATCCAATCATCATGTTATAAATAAAGTTCTTAACTAATAGGTTGGATTAATATTTAATTAAAAAATGAATTTAGTGAGATCAAAATTTTGAATAAAAAATTAATCAATTCTCCTTCCTATCATTCTAATTGATCACTTTCAGAAACGGCAGAATGTAAGACACAAAAATTTCTTCCAATCTAAGAAATTGGTGATAATGTGGAAAACTTACATCAAATACTTCACTAATTTTGTAGAATTGAATACCATAATTACTTCTTTCATACATTTGGGTGTTACTAAAAGTGAATCAAAGAAAATTTAGTTAATTAGTATCACTAATAAGTAGAAAAGATACACTAATAAAAAAGAAGAAGAAGAAAATAAAAATGAGCATTCAACAACTTCATAAATCATTGTTATTTATAGATTGATTAAGCCATAAGAATTAAGAAGAAGCAAGTTTAGGAGACATGTTATTAAGTGTAGAATACAAATAGATAGAGGTTTTTTTGTAACTCATGAGATATAATTAGATGTAATAAATATATATGATAATTGTTTTTAATTATTAAACAAATTGATTAATACAAAGAATGAAGGAAAAATTCAAAAAAATGAGAAAAAAGATAAATAGGAATGGAAGCCATTGGGAGGTGCCACATCACCTCTTCTACATTCTACTTTATTATTATATATAGATTTTTTTCCCTTACTAACAAATAATCTAGTACAATACAAATAAAAATCGCATAATATGTTCACACCATAAAAATTGCTCAAAAGAAAAGAAAAAATATATTTACATTGAACATCAAATATGTCTAGAAGGAAGATACGTACATGTTTGATCATGATTGTATATTTTGATATAACTTTGATTTTATCCAATCATCATGTTATAAATAAAGTTCTTAACTAATAGGTTGGATTAATATTTAATTAAAAAATGAATTTAGTGAGATCAAAATTTTGAATAAAAAATTAATCAATTCTCCTTCCTATCATTCTAATTGATCACTTTCAGAAACGGCAGAATGTAAGACACAAAAATTTCTTCCAATCTAAGAAATTGGTGATAATGTGGAAAACTTACATCAAATACTTCACTAATTTTGTAGAATTGAATACCATAATTACTTCTTTCATACATTTGGGTGTTACTAAAAGTGAATCAAAGAAAATTTAGTTAATTAGTATCACTAATAAGTAGAAAAGATACACTAATAAAAAAGAAGAAGAAGAAAATAAAAATGAGCATTCAACAACTTCATAAATCATTGTTATTTATAGATTGATTAAGCCATAAGAATTAAGAAGAAGCAAGTTTAGGAGACATGTTATTAAGTGTAGAATACAAATAGATAGAGGTTTTTTTGTAACTCATGAGATATAATTAGATGTAATAAATATATATGATAATTGTTTTTAATTATTAAACAAATTGATTAATACAAAGAATGAAGGAAAAATTCAAAAAAATGAGAAAAAAGATAAATAGGAATGGAAGCCATTGGGAGGTGCCACATCACCTCTTCTACATTCTACTTTATTATTATATATAGATTTTTTTCCCTTACTAACAAATAATCTAGTACAATACAAATAAAAATCGCATAATATGTTCACACCATAAAAATTGCTCAAAAGAAAAGAAAAAATATATTTACATTGAACATCAAATATGTCTAGAAGGAAGATACGTACATGTTTGATCATGATTGTATATTTTGATATAACTTTGATTTTATCCAATCATCATGTTATAAATAAAGTTCTTAACTAATAGGTTGGATTAATATTTAATTAAAAAATGAATTTAGTGAGATCAAAATTTTGAATAAAAAATTAATCAATTCTCCTTCCTATCATTCTAATTGATCACTTTCAGAAACGGCAGAATGTAAGACACAAAAGTTTCTTCCAATCTAAGAAATTGGTGATAATGTGGAAAACTTACATCAAATACTTCACTAATTTTGTAGAATTGAATACCATAATTACTTCTTTCATACATTTGGGTGTTACTAAAAGTGAATCAAAGAAAATTTAGTTAATTAGTATCACTAATAAGTAGAAAAGATACACTAATAAAAAAGAAGAAGAAGAAAATAAAAATGAGCATTCAACAACTTCATAAATCATTGTTATTTATAGATTGATTAAGCCATAAGAATTAAGAAGAAGCAAGTTTAGGAGACATGTTATTAAGTGTAGAATACAAATAGATAGAGGTTTTTTTGTAACTCATGAGATATAATTAGATGTAATAAATATATATGATAATTGTTTTTAATTATTAAACAAATTGATTAATACAAAGAATGAAGGAAAAATTCAAAAAAATGAGAAAAAAGATAAATAGGAATGGAAGCCATTGGGAGGTGCCACATCACCTCTTCTACATTCTACTTTATTATTATATATAGATTTTTTTCCCTTACTAACAAATAATCTAGTACAATACAAATAAAAATCGCATAATATGTTCACACCATAAAAATTGCTCAAAAGAAAAGAAAAAATATATTTACATTGAACATCAAATATGTCTAGAAGGAAGATACGTACATGTTTGATCATGATTGTATATTTTGATATAACTTTGATTTTATCCAATCATCATGTTATAAATAAAGTTCTTAACTAATAGGTTGGATTAATATTTAATTAAAAAATGAATTTAGTGAGATCAAAATTTTGAATAAAAAATTAATCAATTCTCCTTCCTATCATTCTAATTGATCACTTTCAGAAACGGCAGAATGTAAGACACAAAAATTTCTTCCAATCTAAGAAATTGGTGATAATGTGGAAAACTTACATCAAATACTTCACTAATTTTGTAGAATTGAATACCATAATTACTTCTTTCATACATTTGGGTGTTACTAAAAGTGAATCAAAGAAAATTTAGTTAATTAGTATCACTAATAAGTAGAAAAGATACACTAATAAAAAAGAAGAAGAAGAAAATAAAAATGAGCATTCAACAACTTCATAAATCATTGTTATTTATAGATTGATTAAGCCATAAGAATTAAGAAGAAGCAAGTTTAGGAGACATGTTATTAAGTGTAGAATACAAATAGATAGAGGTTTTTTTGTAACTCATGAGATATAATTAGATGTAATAAATATATATGATAATTGTTTTTAATTATTAAACAAATTGATTAATACAAAGAATGAAGGAAAAATTCAAAAAAATGAGAAAAAAGATAAATAGGAATGGAAGCCATTGGGAGGTGCCACATCACCTCTTCTACATTCTACTTTATTATTATATATAGATTTTTTTCCCTTACTAACAAATAATCTAGTACAATACAAATAAAAATCGCATAATATGTTCACACCATAAAAATTGCTCAAAAGAAAAGAAAAAATATATTTACATTGAACATCAAATATGTCTAGAAGGAAGATACGTACATGTTTGATCATGATTGTATATTTTGATATAACTTTGATTTTATCCAATCATCATGTTATAAATAAAGTTCTTAACTAATAGGTTGGATTAATATTTAATTAAAAAATGAATTTAGTGAGATCAAAATTTTGAATAAAAAATTAATCAATTCTCCTTCCTATCATTCTAATTGATCACTTTCAGAAACGGCAGAATGTAAGACACAAAAATTTCTTCCAATCTAAGAAATTGGTGATAATGTGGAAAACTTACATCAAATACTTCACTAATTTTGTAGAATTGAATACCATAATTACTTCTTTCATACATTTGGGTGTTACTAAAAGTGAATCAAAGAAAATTTAGTTAATTAGTATCACTAATAAGTAGAAAAGATACACTAATAAAAAAGAAGAAGAAGAAAATAAAAATGAGCATTCAACAACTTCATAAATCATTGTTATTTATAGATTGATTAAGCCATAAGAATTAAGAAGAAGCAAGTTTAGGAGACATGTTATTAAGTGTAGAATACAAATAGATAGAGGTTTTTTTGTAACTCATGAGATATAATTAGATGTAATAAATATATATGATAATTGTTTTTAATTATTAAACAAATTGATTAATACAAAGAATGAAGGAAAAATTCAAAAAAATGAGAAAAAAGATAAATAGGAATGGAAGCCATTGGGAGGTGCCACATCACCTCTTCTACATTCTACTTTATTATTATATATAGATTTTTTTCCCTTACTAACAAATAATCTAGTACAATACAAATAAAAATCGCATAATATGTTCACACCATAAAAATTGCTCAAAAGAAAAGAAAAAATATATTTACATTGAACATCAAATATGTCTAGAAGGAAGATACGTACATGTTTGATCATGATTGTATATTTTGATATAACTTTGATTTTATCCAATCATCATGTTATAAATAAAGTTCTTAACTAATAGGTTGGATTAATATTTAATTAAAAAATGAATTTAGTGAGATCAAAATTTTGAATAAAAAATTAATCAATTCTCCTTCCTATCATTCTAATTGATCACTTTCAGAAACGGCAGAATGTAAGACACAAAAGTTTCTTCCAATCTAAGAAATTGGTGATAATGTGGAAAACTTACATCAAATACTTCACTAATTTTGTAGAATTGAATACCATAATTACTTCTTTCATACATTTGGGTGTTACTAAAAGTGAATCAAAGAAAATTTAGTTAATTAGTATCACTAATAAGTAGAAAAGATACACTAATAAAAAAGAAGAAGAAGAAAATAAAAATGAGCATTCAACAACTTCATAAATCATTGTTATTTATAGATTGATTAAGCCATAAGAATTAAGAAGAAGCAAGTTTAGGAGACATGTTATTAAGTGTAGAATACAAATAGATAGAGGTTTTTTTGTAACTCATGAGATATAATTAGATGTAATAAATATATATGATAATTGTTTTTAATTATTAAACAAATTGATTAATACAAAGAATGAAGGAAAAATTCAAAAAAATGAGAAAAAAGATAAATAGGAATGGAAGCCATTGGGAGGTGCCACATCACCTCTTCTACATTCTACTTTATTATTATATATAGATTTTTTTCCCTTACTAACAAATAATCTAGTACAATACAAATAAAAATCGCATAATATGTTCACACCATAAAAATTGCTCAAAAGAAAAGAAAAAATATATTTACATTGAACATCAAATATGTCTAGAAGGAAGATACGTACATGTTTGATCATGATTGTATATTTTGATATAACTTTGATTTTATCCAATCATCATGTTATAGATAAAGTTCTTAACTAATAGGTTGGATTAATATTTAATTAAAAAATGAATTTAGTGAGATCAAAATTTTGAATAAAAAATTAATCAATTCTCCTTCCTATCATTCTAATTGATCACTTTCAGAAACGGCAGAATGTAAGACACAAAAGTTTCTTCCAATCTAAGAAATTGGTGATAATGTGGAAAACTTACATCAAATACTTCACTAATTTTGTAGAATTGAATACCATAATTACTTCTTTCATACATTTGGGTGTTACTAAAAGTGAATCAAAGAAAATTTAGTTAATTAGTATCACTAATAAGTAGAAAAGATACACTAATAAAAAAGAAGAAGAAGAAAATAAAAATGAGCATTCAACAACTTCATAAATCATTGTTATTTATAGATTGATTAAGCCATAAGAATTAAGAAGAAGCAAGTTTAGGAGACATGTTATTAAGTGTAGAATACAAATAGATAGAGGTTTTTTTGTAACTCATGAGATATAATTAGATGTAATAAATATATATGATAATTGTTTTTAATTATTAAACAAATTGATTAATACAAAGAATGAAGGAAAAATTCAAAAAAATGAGAAAAAAGATAAATAGGAATGGAAGCCATTGGGAGGTGCCACATCACCTCTTCTACATTCTACTTTATTATTATATATAGATTTTTTTCCCTTACTAACAAATAATCTAGTACAATACAAATAAAAATCGCATAATATGTTCACACCATAAAAATTGCTCAAAAGAAAAGAAAAAATATATTTACATTGAACATCAAATATGTCTAGAAGGAAGATACGTACATGTTTGATCATGATTGTATATTTTGATATAACTTTGATTTTATCCAATCATCATGTTATAAATAAAGTTCTTAACTAATAGGTTGGATTAATATTTAATTAAAAAATGAATTTAGTGAGATCAAAATTTTGAATAAAAAATTAATCAATTCTCCTTCCTATCATTCTAATTGATCACTTTCAGAAACGGCAGAATGTAAGACACAAAAGTTTCTTCCAATCTAAGAAATTGGTGATAATGTGGAAAACTTACATCAAATACTTCACTAATTTTGTAGAATTGAATACCATAATTACTTCTTTCATACATTTGGGTGTTACTAAAAGTGAATCAAAGAAAATTTAGTTAATTAGTATCACTAATAAGTAGAAAAGATACACTAATAAAAAAGAAGAAGAAGAAAATAAAAATGAGCATTCAACAACTTCATAAATCATTGTTATTTATAGATTGATTAAGCCATAAGAATTAAGAAGAAGCAAGTTTAGGAGACATGTTATTAAGTGTAGAATACAAATAGATAGAGGTTTTTTTGTAACTCATGAGATATAATTAGATGTAATAAATATATATGATAATTGTTTTTAATTATTAAACAAATTGATTAATACAAAGAATGAAGGAAAAATTCAAAAAAATGAGAAAAAAGATAAATAGGAATGGAAGCCATTGGGAGGTGCCACATCACCTCTTCTACATTCTACTTTATTATTATATATAGATTTTTTTCCCTTACTAACAAATAATCTAGTACAATACAAATAAAAATCGCATAATATGTTCACACCATAAAAATTGCTCAAAAGAAAAGAAAAAATATATTTACATTGAACATCAAATATGTCTAGAAGGAAGATACGTACATGTTTGATCATGATTGTATATTTTGATATAACTTTGATTTTATCCAATCATCATGTTATAAATAAAGTTCTTAACTAATAGGTTGGATTAATATTTAATTAAAAAATGAATTTAGTGAGATCAAAATTTTGAATAAAAAATTAATCAATTCTCCTTCCTATCATTCTAATTGATCACTTTCAGAAACGGCAGAATGTAAGACACAAAAATTTCTTCCAATCTAAGAAATTGGTGATAATGTGGAAAACTTACATCAAATACTTCACTAATTTTGTAGAATTGAATACCATAATTACTTCTTTCATACATTTGGGTGTTACTAAAAGTGAATCAAAGAAAATTTAGTTAATTAGTATCACTAATAAGTAGAAAAGATACACTAATAAAAAAGAAGAAGAAGAAAATAAAAATGAGCATTCAACAACTTCATAAATCATTGTTATTTATAGATTGATTAAGCCATAAGAATTAAGAAGAAGCAAGTTTAGGAGACATGTTATTAAGTGTAGAATACAAATAGATAGAGGTTTTTTTGTAACTCATGAGATATAATTAGATGTAATAAATATATATGATAATTGTTTTTAATTATTAAACAAATTGATTAATACAAAGAATGAAGGAAAAATTCAAAAAAATGAGAAAAAAGATAAATAGGAATGGAAGCCATTGGGAGGTGCCACATCACCTCTTCTACATTCTACTTTATTATTATATATAGATTTTTTTCCCTTACTAACAAATAATCTAGTACAATACAAATAAAAATCGCATAATATGTTCACACCATAAAAATTGCTCAAAAGAAAAGAAAAAATATATTTACATTGAACATCAAATATGTCTAGAAGGAAGATACGTACATGTTTGATCATGATTGTATATTTTGATATAACTTTGATTTTATCCAATCATCATGTTATAAATAAAGTTCTTAACTAATAGGTTGGATTAATATTTAATTAAAAAATGAATTTAGTGAGATCAAAATTTTGAATAAAAAATTAATCAATTCTCCTTCCTATCATTCTAATTGATCACTTTCAGAAACGGCAGAATGTAAGACACAAAAGTTTCTTCCAATCTAAGAAATTGGTGATAATGTGGAAAACTTACATCAAATACTTCACTAATTTTGTAGAATTGAATACCATAATTACTTCTTTCATACATTTGGGTGTTACTAAAAGTGAATCAAAGAAAATTTAGTTAATTAGTATCACTAATAAGTAGAAAAGATACACTAATAAAAAAGAAGAAGAAGAAAATAAAAATGAGCATTCAACAACTTCATAAATCATTGTTATTTATAGATTGATTAAGCCATAAGAATTAAGAAGAAGCAAGTTTAGGAGACATGTTATTAAGTGTAGAATACAAATAGATAGAGGTTTTTTTGTAACTCATGAGATATAATTAGATGTAATAAATATATATGATAATTGTTTTTAATTATTAAACAAATTGATTAATACAAAGAATGAAGGAAAAATTCAAAAAAATGAGAAAAAAGATAAATAGGAATGGAAGCCATTGGGAGGTGCCACATCACCTCTTCTACATTCTACTTTATTATTATATATAGATTTTTTTCCCTTACTAACAAATAATCTAGTACAATACAAATAAAAATCGCATAATATGTTCACACCATAAAAATTGCTCAAAAGAAAAGAAAAAATATATTTACATTGAACATCAAATATGTCTAGAAGGAAGATACGTACATGTTTGATCATGATTGTATATTTTGATATAACTTTGATTTTATCCAATCATCATGTTATAGATAAAGTTCTTAACTAATAGGTTGGATTAATATTTAATTAAAAAATGAATTTAGTGAGATCAAAATTTTGAATAAAAAATTAATCAATTCTCCTTCCTATCATTCTAATTGATCACTTTCAGAAACGGCAGAATGTAAGACACAAAAGTTTCTTCCAATCTAAGAAATTGGTGATAATGTGGAAAACTTACATCAAATACTTCACTAATTTTGTAGAATTGAATACCATAATTACTTCTTTCATACATTTGGGTGTTACTAAAAGTGAATCAAAGAAAATTTAGTTAATTAGTATCACTAATAAGTAGAAAAGATACACTAATAAAAAAGAAGAAGAAGAAAATAAAAATGAGCATTCAACAACTTCATAAATCATTGTTATTTATAGATTGATTAAGCCATAAGAATTAAGAAGAAGCAAGTTTAGGAGACATGTTATTAAGTGTAGAATACAAATAGATAGAGGTTTTTTTGTAACTCATGAGATATAATTAGATGTAATAAATATATATGATAATTGTTTTTAATTATTAAACAAATTGATTAATACAAAGAATGAAGGAAAAATTCAAAAAAATGAGAAAAAAGATAAATAGGAATGGAAGCCATTGGGAGGTGCCACATCACCTCTTCTACATTCTACTTTATTATTATATATAGATTTTTTTCCCTTACTAACAAATAATCTAGTACAATACAAATAAAAATCGCATAATATGTTCACACCATAAAAATTGCTCAAAAGAAAAGAAAAAATATATTTACATTGAACATCAAATATGTCTAGAAGGAAGATACGTACATGTTTGATCATGATTGTATATTTTGATATAACTTTGATTTTATCCAATCATCATGTTATAGATAAAGTTCTTAACTAATAGGTTGGATTAATATTTAATTAAAAAATGAATTTAGTGAGATCAAAATTTTGAATAAAAAATTAATCAATTCTCCTTCCTATCATTCTAATTGATCACTTTCAGAAACGGCAGAATGTAAGACACAAAAGTTTCTTCCAATCTAAGAAATTGGTGATAATGTGGAAAACTTACATCAAATACTTCACTAATTTTGTAGAATTGAATACCATAATTACTTCTTTCATACATTTGGGTGTTACTAAAAGTGAATCAAAGAAAATTTAGTTAATTAGTATCACTAATAAGTAGAAAAGATACACTAATAAAAAAGAAGAAGAAGAAAATAAAAATGAGCATTCAACAACTTCATAAATCATTGTTATTTATAGATTGATTAAGCCATAAGAATTAAGAAGAAGCAAGTTTAGGAGACATGTTATTAAGTGTAGAATACAAATAGATAGAGGTTTTTTTGTAACTCATGAGATATAATTAGATGTAATAAATATATATGATAATTGTTTTTAATTATTAAACAAATTGATTAATACAAAGAATGAAGGAAAAATTCAAAAAAATGAGAAAAAAGATAAATAGGAATGGAAGCCATTGGGAGGTGCCACATCACCTCTTCTACATTCTACTTTATTATTATATATAGATTTTTTTCCCTTACTAACAAATAATCTAGTACAATACAAATAAAAATCGCATAATATGTTCACACCATAAAAATTGCTCAAAAGAAAAGAAAAAATATATTTACATTGAACATCAAATATGTCTAGAAGGAAGATACGTACATGTTTGATCATGATTGTATATTTTGATATAACTTTGATTTTATCCAATCATCATGTTATAAATAAAGTTCTTAACTAATAGGTTGGATTAATATTTAATTAAAAAATGAATTTAGTGAGATCAAAATTTTGAATAAAAAATTAATCAATTCTCCTTCCTATCATTCTAATTGATCACTTTCAGAAACGGCAGAATGTAAGACACAAAAGTTTCTTCCAATCTAAGAAATTGGTGATAATGTGGAAAACTTACATCAAATACTTCACTAATTTTGTAGAATTGAATACCATAATTACTTCTTTCATACATTTGGGTGTTACTAAAAGTGAATCAAAGAAAATTTAGTTAATTAGTATCACTAATAAGTAGAAAAGATACACTAATAAAAAAGAAGAAGAAGAAAATAAAAATGAGCATTCAACAACTTCATAAATCATTGTTATTTATAGATTGATTAAGCCATAAGAATTAAGAAGAAGCAAGTTTAGGAGACATGTTATTAAGTGTAGAATACAAATAGATAGAGGTTTTTTTGTAACTCATGAGATATAATTAGATGTAATAAATATATATGATAATTGTTTTTAATTATTAAACAAATTGATTAATACAAAGAATGAAGGAAAAATTCAAAAAAATGAGAAAAAAGATAAATAGGAATGGAAGCCATTGGGAGGTGCCACATCACCTCTTCTACATTCTACTTTATTATTATATATAGATTTTTTTCCCTTACTAACAAATAATCTAGTACAATACAAATAAAAATCGCATAATATGTTCACACCATAAAAATTGCTCAAAAGAAAAGAAAAAATATATTTACATTGAACATCAAATATGTCTAGAAGGAAGATACGTACATGTTTGATCATGATTGTATATTTTGATATAACTTTGATTTTATCCAATCATCATGTTATAGATAAAGTTCTTAACTAATAGGTTGGATTAATATTTAATTAAAAAATGAATTTAGTGAGATCAAAATTTTGAATAAAAAATTAATCAATTCTCCTTCCTATCATTCTAATTGATCACTTTCAGAAACGGCAGAATGTAAGACACAAAAGTTTCTTCCAATCTAAGAAATTGGTGATAATGTGGAAAACTTACATCAAATACTTCACTAATTTTGTAGAATTGAATACCATAATTACTTCTTTCATACATTTGGGTGTTACTAAAAGTGAATCAAAGAAAATTTAGTTAATTAGTATCACTAATAAGTAGAAAAGATACACTAATAAAAAAGAAGAAGAAGAAAATAAAAATGAGCATTCAACAACTTCATAAATCATTGTTATTTATAGATTGATTAAGCCATAAGAATTAAGAAGAAGCAAGTTTAGGAGACATGTTATTAAGTGTAGAATACAAATAGATAGAGGTTTTTTTGTAACTCATGAGATATAATTAGATGTAATAAATATATATGATAATTGTTTTTAATTATTAAACAAATTGATTAATACAAAGAATGAAGGAAAAATTCAAAAAAATGAGAAAAAAGATAAATAGGAATGGAAGCCATTGGGAGGTGCCACATCACCTCTTCTACATTCTACTTTATTATTATATATAGATTTTTTTCCCTTACTAACAAATAATCTAGTACAATACAAATAAAAATCGCATAATATGTTCACACCATAAAAATTGCTCAAAAGAAAAGAAAAAATATATTTACATTGAACATCAAATATGTCTAGAAGGAAGATACGTACATGTTTGATCATGATTGTATATTTTGATATAACTTTGATTTTATCCAATCATCATGTTATAAATAAAGTTCTTAACTAATAGGTTGGATTAATATTTAATTAAAAAATGAATTTAGTGAGATCAAAATTTTGAATAAAAAATTAATCAATTCTCCTTCCTATCATTCTAATTGATCACTTTCAGAAACGGCAGAATGTAAGACACAAAAGTTTCTTCCAATCTAAGAAATTGGTGATAATGTGGAAAACTTACATCAAATACTTCACTAATTTTGTAGAATTGAATACCATAATTACTTCTTTCATACATTTGGGCGTTACTAAAAGTGAATCAAAGAAAATTTAGTTAATTAGTTGTCACGACCCGATTTTTCGAGTCCTGATGGCGCCTACCGTAACCCACCAATAGGCAAGCCAAACCCTAGCCCGGAGCGACAAGCGCCAGGCTAACGGGTGGAATCTCAGGAAACAGAGATGAAGTGGAAGTAACCATACTAATAAACATGCTAGAAATACAAAAAAAACAAAATCAAAATATATATATCCATACCAAGACTGAGAAGGAAGAGAACAATATATACAACTGAGAACCCCTCCCAAGACCTGGTGAAGTCGGTACAAGAGCCACTACTAGACATGTCAAAAAAAAAACAAGACAGAAACCAAATATATACAATACCAATTAGTGTTGCATGCACATGGCCTTATCCATTATTGTGCTCTCCGTATATATATATTCGGATACTGCATAGGATCGTGGTAAAATAAATATAATATTTTAAATATACCATCATGAATAGAAAATTATTTTGAACAAAACTTCTATAAAATAAAAATATTATTTTAACATATTTAGATTTACTATCTCCGTTTAAAATATAAATAAATTATAGAACTTTTATAAAGTAGTATAGATACATCATCACTAAAGAATTTTATAAATATCATAAATATTTTTGAAAGGTAATTAACTATGTCATTTTATCAAATTCTAATTTAATTTAACATTTTACAACGTGCTCGGTCTAAATAATATTCTCAAACGAACTGCCCGGAAACCGAACTGTCAGTCCCAGCAAGTCATAAATAACTTGGGGCAGTTATAGAAAAGCTCTAAACGCTGAGAACGCACGAAAATGAGGAAAATGACCGGGAAGGTCATTACAATATCCACTACTAAAAGGACTTTCGTCCGCGAAAGTCAAGAATAAGCATATACCTGAAGACGTAAACAAGTAGGGATACTGGGCTCGCATGTCACGTTCAAGTTCCCAAGTAGCCTCCTCAACTGGACGGTGACGCCATTGTACCTTAACCACTGGAATTTCCCGGGAGCGTAACCGTCTGACATCTCTGGCTAAAATGGACACAGGCTCCTCAACAAATGCTAACTTCTCGTCTAACTGAACCGAGTCCCACTGAAGCACATGCGACTCATCTGGGATATATTGTCGCAGCATAGAAACATGAAATACTGGGTGGATAGCTGAAAAGGTCGGAGGTAAGGCCAGTACATATGCTACCTCCCCGATTGTCCGAAGAATCTCAAAGGGTCCAATATACCTGGGGCTAAGCTTGCCCCTCCTACCGAATCGCATCACGCCCTTCATTGGCGATACTCGTAAGAAGACCCTATCACCAACTCTGAATCTCAACGGACGACGTCTACGGTCAGCATAACTCCTCTGTCTACTCTGAGCTGTCCGCAGCCTGTCCTGAATCACCCGAACTCGGTCCAAAGACTCTCGGAGCAAATCTGTGCCACGAGGACTGACTTCTGAAGTCTCAAACCATCCAACTGGAGACCGACACCGTCTACCATACAAAGCCTCAAACGGAGCCATCTGAATGCTGGAGTGGAAGCTATTATTATACGCGAATTCCGCTAAAGGCAAGAACTGATCCCACTGACCCCCAAAGTCTAACACACAAGCACGGAGCATATCCTCTAACACCTGAATAGTCCGCTCTGATTGCCCGTCGGTCTGAGGATGAAACGCAGTACTGAGGTCCACTTGAGTACCCAACTCCTACTGGAAAGCCTGCCAGAAACTGGAGGTAAACTGAGACCCTCGGTCTGAGATAATAGACACCGGTAGGAAGTTCGAACAGGGATAAAGTGCGCGGACTTAGTCAACCGATCTACAATAACCCAAATACTATCAAAGCCACGAGAGGTGCGAGGTAACCTACCAACGAAATCCATCGTGATCCGCTCCCACTTCCACTCAGGAATGGGTAACGGCTGAAGTAGACCACCAGGTCTCTGGTGCTCGGCCTTTACCTGCTGACAACAAAGGCATCGAGCTACAAACCCTGCTATGTCTCTCCGCATACCACTCCACCAATAGTGCTGCCTCAGATCCCGATACATCTTAGCTGTCCCAGGGTGAATAGAATATCTGGAACTGTGTGCCTCGTGCAAAATCAACTGAATCAAATCTCCAACCCTCGGGACACAAATACGACCGGCAAACCTCAGAACACCATCAGAACCCAAGGTAGCTCTCTCAGACTCACCCCTCAATACCTGATCTCGAATGCTACAGAGACCGCTATCCTCAAACTGACGACCCTGAATCTGCTCCAGCAAAGTAGATCTAGCCTCAACACAAGCAACAATCCTCCTGGGGTCAGAAATATCTAATCGAACCATCGAGTTAGCTAAGGACTGAATGTCCAAAGCTAATGGCCGCTGAGAGACTGGAATGAAGGCTAAGCTACCCAGACTCACTGTCTTCCGGCTTAAGGCATCCGCTACCACATTCGCCTTGCCCGGATGATAGAGAATAGAGATATCATAGTCCTTCAGCAACTCAATCCACCTCCGCTGCCTCGAATTAAGATCTCTCTGAGTCATAATATGTTGAAGACTGCGGTGGTCTGTAAAGATCTCACAATGCACACCGTATAGATAATGCCTCCAAATCCGCAGTGCAAATACTACCGCTGCTAATTCCAAGTCATGAGTGGGGTAATTACGTTCGTGCACCTTCAGTTGTCTCGATGCATAAGCAATAACACGACCCCGCTGCATCAGAACACACCCCAAACCGATACCAGACGCATCACAATACACGGTGAAACCCTCGCCCTCAACTGGAAGAGTCAACACAGGGGCAGAAGTAAGTCGATCCTTGAGCTTCAGGAAGCTTGCCTCACAATCCTCGGACCACTGAAACGGAACCTCCTTCCTGGTCAGTCTAGTCATAGGAGATGCAATAGACGAGAAGCCCTCAACAAACCATCTGTAATAACCTGCCAACCCAACAAAACTGCGAACCTCAGTAGGCGACGTGGGCCTAGCCCAACCTCGAATAGCCTCAATCTTCGCTGGGTCTACCATGATACCCTGTCTGGATACAACATGCCCCAAGAAAGCTACAGACTCAAGCCAGAACTCACACTTTGAGAACTTGGCATAAAGCTGATGATCTCTCAAAGTGTGGAGCACAATCCTCAAATGTTGCTCGTGCTCCTCGCTACTCCTCGAATAAACTAAGATGTCGTCAATAAACACAATTACAAAGGAGTCCAAGTATGGCCTGAATACCCGATTCATCAAATCCATGAAAGCTGCAGGGGCATTAGTCAATCCAAAAGACATTACCAGGAACTCGTAATGGCCGTACCGAGTCCTGAAGGCTGTCTTTGGGATGTCCTCAGCCCTAACTCTCAACTGATGATATCCAGATCTCAAATCTATCTTTGAGAACACCGCTGCACCCTGAAGCTGATCAAACAAATCGTCAATACGAGGCATAGGATACTTATTCTTCACTGTTACCTTATTCAACTGCCTGTAATCGATACACATACGCATAGATCCGTCCTTCTTCTTTACAAACAGAACTGGAGCACCCCACGGCGACACACTCGGCCTGATAAAACCCTTTCCCAAAAGATCCTCAAGCTGACTACTCAACTCTCTCAACTCAGCAGGAGCCATACGATACGGAGCCATAGAAATAGGTCGGGTGCCCCGCTCAAGGTCAATAATAAACTCTATATCACGCTCAGGAGGAAGGCCAGGTAGGTCAGTCGGGAATACATCAAGAAACTCACGAACAACAGGGACGGAGTCAAGTGACGGACTCTCAATGCTAGCATCCCGAACATAGGCAAGGAATGAATCACAACCCCTCGCTATCAATCTACGAGCCTGAACATATGAAATAATCCCCGTCGGTGTGCGGCTAACAGAACCCTGCCACACTATCGGGGGTACACCAGGCATAGCTAAGGTCACGGTCTTGGCAAAGCAATCCAAGACTGCATGATGAAAAGACAACCAGTCCATGCCCAGAATCACATCAAAATCTACCATGGCCAATACAATAAAATTAACCTGAGTCTCAAACTCCTGAATAGTCACCAGACATGATCTATATACCCGATCCACTACTAAGGAATCACCAACGGGGGTAGATACACGTAAGGGCACAGATAATAACTCAGAACATAAACCCAACCGTGGTGCATAATAAGTAGATACATAAGAAAACGTGGATCCGGGATCAAATAATGCAGAAGCTGGCTGACGGCATACGGAAATCGTACCTGTAATCACCGCATCCGAAGCCTCAGCCTCCGGCCTAGCTGGCACGGCATACAACTGACGCTGGCTACCACTAGTCTGAGTACCAACCTGACTACCCGTCCGACCTCCCTGTGCTCCACCTCGAGAACCCTGGGGACCACCCCGACGACCCTGTGTACCACCTCTGCCTACTGGCGGTACAGATCTGATGGGCTGTGCTGTCTGAACTGAAGGCTCAATAATCCTGCGCTGAGGACACTCACGCGCGAAATGACCGAAAACCCCATAAGTATAACATGCTCCTGGCTCCCTGCTCGGCCTAGAAGATCCAATATGACCACCTTTAGCAGATGAACTGGGTTGACCACGCCCCTGAGGCTGGCTAACAGAACCACTATAGGTGGGCTGACCCCTATCAGATATCTGCAAAGCTGACTGTACGGGCCTACTAGGTTGACCCTGTCGCTGAAAAGACTGCTGCTGCTGATGAGGGTACCTACCCTGAAACTGGAAACCACGACCTCTGAACTGCGAACCACTATGGCTCCCACTGAAACTACCCTGGACACGAGGTCTCTTATCGCTGCCCCCTTGGGCCTCGCGATCCATCTCCTCAATAGAGTATACATGCTCAATAATCTCTGCGAATGACTTCCCTGAAGTCACTAAACTCTGGGTAGCCCTGCGGAGTGGCAATCTCAGTCCCCTGACAAAACATCTAACTCTCTCGTACTCATCAGGCAAAATAGAAGTAGCGTGCCTAGCCAGATCATGAAACCTCGCCTCATACTCGGCGACAGATAATGAACCCTGAGTCAACCTGGAGAACTCATCCCTGAGCCGCTCCCGCATAGTACGGGGCATATACTTTCCCAAGAAAATCTCGGAGAACTGGGTCCAGGTAATCGGTGGAGATCCCACTGGCCTGGAATCAAGATATCCCCTGCACCATCTCCTCGCTACAGTATCAAACTGATATGCCACGAAATCAACACCACGAGACTGTACCAATCCCAAATTCCTAAGTCTATCCTCGCAGCTGGACAAGAACTCATATGCATCCTCACCCGGAGTACCAGCAAATCTCGGTGGAGCTAATCTCAGGAAGCGACCCAACATCTTCTGCTCCTCGGCAGACATAACTGGCTGATCTATAACTGGCTGTAGAGCTACTGGTACAGGCAGAACCTCAACTCTCGGTGCCACAGCTACAGGCTGCGCCCCAGCACCAACTCCCTGTGCGGCTGGCTGTACTCCCGCAGCAGGCGGACCTCCAACTAATTCCAACAACTGAAGCAATGTACCTCGGAGCAAAGAAGCATCAATAAATCCGGGTGGAGCCTGGGCTGCCCCCTGGCCCACCGGCTGCTGTGGCGGCGGAACATCTGGAACTATAACGGGATCGGGTGACTGATCCCTAGCACGATTTGGTCTTGGGGCTGCTACTCTGCCCTGCCTTCGACCTCTAGGTCGACCTCGACCCCTAACTGGAGCCCTCGCTGCAGGCTCGGGGTCCCGACCCCCGGCTTTCGTATTATGCGTCCTAACCATCTGCGTAAAGAATGAACCAAATCGAGATTAGAAACCAACATAGACACCAACGCACTAAGGCGAATCAAAGAAATAAGATTTACCCTAAACATGCTCGGTAGCCTCCCGAAGATAGGATACGGACGTCTCCGTACCGATCCGCGAGACTCTACTAAACATCGGCTCATGCACCAACAATACCAGTGAAACCTAGGCTCTGATACCAAGCTGTCACGACCCAATTTTTCGAGTCCTGATGGCGCCTACCGTAACCCACCAATAGGCAAGCCAAACCCTAGCCCGGAGCGACAAGCGACAGACTAACGGGTGGAATCTCAGGAAACAGAGATGAAGTGGAAGTAACCATACTAATAAACATGCTAGAAATACAAAAAAAACAAAATCAAAATATATATATCCATACCAAGACTGAGAAGGAAGAGAACAATATATACAACTGAGAACCCCTCCCAAGACCTGGTGAAGTCGGTACAAGAGCCACTACTAGACATGTCAAAAAAAAAACAAGACAGAAACCAAATATATACAACAAGTACTACAGTCTCGAGAGCAAAAGACTATACAATAGAGATGGAGTAGGAACTGCCTCGGACGTCAGTAAGCTCACCCTGCTCCGGAGTCAGTGCTGGAAAGAGAGTCACGTTAAAACCGTCGACTAGTGCCCGGATCTGCATCGGGGAAAAAGATGCAGAAGTGCAGTATGAGTACCGGGGCAACGGGTACTCAGTAGGCATCATCGGCCGACTGAGCTCAATATAATATAAGCAAGCTAAAATGCGAGGGTGCATGCTAGGTCCGGGGTATAAATAATAAGTAAATACACTACTGCTGAGGCGTGTAGATATGCTCAGGAGATAAATAAATACGATACTAAGTAAAGAGTAAATAAATGCATAAGTAAGCACTCAAGTCAAACATAACCTATCTGGGCCCCCATAAACCCGATAGGCACACGAAAGAAAACAATAACCCAGCCTGGCCCCCATAAACCGGCGGGACACACAAGAATAGTAAATGCATAGTCACCAGTGTCTCGAAGCTGTATCAGTATCCAGTAACCAGAATAACCAACAAGGGTGCACCGGGCTTGAACCGGCACCAATGGGTAATAACAAGAGGCCAGACACCGGAATCGAACCGGACATAGTGGATAATAACAATAGGCCACATGTATCATAACCGCCGGACTCGAACCGGAACTCAGTACCAAAACTCTCCAATCATATCATAACCAGATGCCGGACTCAAACCGGAACTCATAATAATCAGTGGCCGGACTCGAACCGGAACTCATAATAATCAGTAACCATCATGCTGAATCAGTGGCCGGACTTGAACCGGAACTCATAATAATCAGTAACCAAGTGACATAATAGTGCCAGAATCCATACAAATACAAGTAAACGGGGACATACCAGCCCCAAAATAAACTCGAAACATAAGTAAAGGAGCTAACCCACCACGTACTACAAGTCTGGGTATACATTCTAAGTCATGGCAAGGCGGGTCCGCATTCTAAATCAAACTAGCCGACCCCGGTCAAATACGGTGCTATTAGAGACTAACAAGGCTAAACAGGTCACAAGGGCATAAATAGGGTAATTTAATACAAATGTTATCCTAAAAGATCATCTCGGGGATTAACTAAGTCTAATAAGGTTTAAAGCTAACTACACCGACTGTGAAGAGTAGCGGGGCCCACTACGGGGTCCCGGAACCAAGTCTGGGCTAAGATTCCCCAATCCCCTACTAGCAGCGGTACAACATTAACCAACCCTATAAAAGTAATATCTGGCATACCACGAGGATAACAGGCCCGAAACACATCCGAACAAGGCCCTAACCGGCCCAAAAGGCCTAATCATAGCAAGCCAATGCCAATCCACAACTACCAGCCCAAACACTAGCATAATAATATGCAAATACTATAAACAAACTCAGTCTAGGTATATGGTAAGCCTAGCCTACCTGGACGCCGCCAAACGCCTGCCAAAGCTTGCTAAATAGGAGTCTTTCCCTTTCGAGAGACCTCCGATTGCTGCCACGCTAGCAAAATAATAAACTACATGTCAAAACATGAATTTTGATACCCATATTGCATTAGTTCAAAAAAATATCCAAACGATCCATGTGGGGCCCACTTGTGGAATCGAAAAACCGAAACCGTCACAGCGTCCCAAATCACCCCATGACCAATAGTCACAACTAACACCGCTCAATTTGAGCTCAATATCTAGTTCAAATATCAACACCAATTCCAACAACCACCGTAATTAAAACTACCGTAAAACTAAGAAAACGTACCGTAGAAATGACGAGAACGAGTCCACGAACTCAAATATACCAACCCCTAAACTTGAATCTCTCTAGAAATACCTAAAGTTGAGCTTAAAGTGCTAAAAAAAATGGTAGAATATATGTAGTTTTTTTTTCTTAAAGAAGATAAAATAAGAAAAGGGAGTAATATTATAGTATATATATATGTATACTACACGTACAAAGTCCCAAAAAGAAAGCAAGTCTTGTGGTCAAATACCAATTAGTGTTGCATGCACATGGCCTTATCCATTATTGTGCTCTCCGTATATATATATTCGGATACTGCATAGGATCGTGGTAAAATAAATATAATATTTTAAATATACCATCATGAATAGAAAATTATTTTGAACAAAACTTCTATAAAATAAAAATATTATTTTAACATATTTAGATTTACTATCTCCGTTTAAAATATAAATAAATTATAGAACTTTTATAAAGTAGTATAGATACATCATCACTAAAGAATTTTATAAATATCATAAATATTTTTGAAAGGTAATTAACTATGTCATTTTATCAAATTCTAATTTAATTTAACATTTTACAACGTGCTCGGTCTAAATAATATTCTCAAACGAACTGCCCGGAAACCGAACTGTCAGTCCCAGCAAGTCATAAATAACTTGGGGCAGTTATAGAAAAGCTCTAAACGCTGAGAACGCACGAAAATGAGGAAAATGACCGGGAAGGTCATTACATTAGTATCACTAATAAGTAGAAAAGATACACTAATAAAAAAGAAGAAGAAGAAAATAAAAATGAGCATTCAACAACTTCATAAATCATTGTTATTTATAGATTGATTAAGCCATAAGAATTAAGAAGAAGCAAGTTTAGGAGACATGTTATTAAGTGTAGAATACAAATAGATAGAGGTTTTTTTGTAACTCATGAGATATAATTAGATGTAATAAATATATATGATAATTGTTTTTAATTATTAAACAAATTGATTAATACAAAGAATGAAGGAAAAATTCAAAAAAATGAGAAAAAAGATAAATAGGAATGGAAGCCATTGGGAGGTGCCACATCACCTCTTCTACATTCTACTTTATTATTATATATAGATTTTTTTCCCTTACTAACAAATAATCTAGTACAATACAAATAAAAATCGCATAATATGTTCACACCATAAAAATTGCTCAAAAGAAAAGAAAAAATATATTTACATTGAACATCAAATATGTCTAGAAGGAAGATACGTACATGTTTGATCATGATTGTATATTTTGATATAACTTTGATTTTATCCAATCATCATGTTATAAATAAAGTTCTTAACTAATAGGTTGGATTAATATTTAATTAAAAAATGAATTTAGTGAGATCAAAATTTTGAATAAAAAATTAATCAATTCTCCTTCCTATCATTCTAATTGATCACTTTCAGAAACGGCAGAATGTAAGACACAAAAGTTTCTTCCAATCTAAGAAATTGGTGATAATGTGGAAAACTTACATCAAATACTTCACTAATTTTGTAGAATTGAATACCATAATTACTTCTTTCATACATTTGGGTGTTACTAAAAGTGAATCAAAGAAAATTTAGTTAATTAGTATCACTAATAAGTAGAAAAGATACACTAATAAAAAAGAAGAAGAAGAAAATAAAAATGAGCATTCAACAACTTCATAAATCATTGTTATTTATAGATTGATTAAGCCATAAGAATTAAGAAGAAGCAAGTTTAGGAGACATGTTATTAAGTGTAGAATACAAATAGATAGAGGTTTTTTTGTAACTCATGAGATATAATTAGATGTAATAAATATATATGATAATTGTTTTTAATTATTAAACAAATTGATTAATACAAAGAATGAAGAAAAAATTCAAAAAAATGAGAAAAAAGATAAATAGGAATGGAAGCCATTGGGAGGTGCCACATCACCTCTTCTACATTCTACTTTATTATTTATATATAGATTAGTAGCTTAAATGGTGTGAACGCAGAATGCTGTCCACAAAGTTTGTCAAAGTTTCATTCAAATATTTGCAGTGAGCTAACGGAACTCAGAGTTAAAACATTATGGCGTGTAACGACTGGAAAAGAAATTTGTAAAAATTATAGCTATGTATATCAGTTGTATACAACTAAGGTCTAAGAATGAGATATGCCTCCAAATCTATATATAATAATAAAGCAAAATCTAAATAAGGTGATGTGGCACCTCTCTATGGCCTCCATTCCTATTTTTTTTTCTCCTTTTTTTGATTTTTTTTCCTTCATTCTTTTTGTTAATCAATTTATTTTCTAATAAAAAATTATCTTATTTATTGCAATAATTATATCTAATGAGTTATAAAAAGACCTCAACCTATTTACATTAATCTCTACTTAAATTACATGTCTCCTCAACTCCCATTCACTTAATTCATATATTTTAGTACTTCTCTTTTCAAATTTTATTTAACTAAAGGAAAAAAGTTACGTTGTAAGTTGTAATAGTAATGTTATATGAAGAGTCATAACTATTCAATATTCATTAACTAACAGAATGCAAAGAGAACTTTAACCAATGGTATATTGAAGTTTTGTTACTGCTAATCAATGTCCATAATGTGATAGTGGAAGATTATATATACTTAATTTCATTCTCATCTTTAATCATAACAAAAGTTATTTCTTCTCCATGCCTATGTTTTCAGCTCACCAATATCAGCAGACCAAATATCCTTTTTGCCCAGCATTTTGGTAGAAAATATGACTAATTGCTTGGATCAAGATAACCTTCATATTGTTACATGTCAACAATGAGTAAATGATTGATCTACAATTTATAATGGTATGTCATTAATTTTTTTCTTGTCTTTTGCTATATCTTTTTTTTCAGTGTTCCTTATTGCTTATGTATTTATTCCATTATTGCTTATGTATTTATTCCATTTAGGATATTTCACTTCACAAAATTCTAATCTTCAGTTACAAGAGAAGGAAGAGGACATATATGGATAATAACAGTGTTTATCAAACCGGACTAATCAGTTGACACTTATAATAAAGTTTGATCGATATGGCTTACTTGGTTCACCTTCTTTAGTCATCTTGAATGCCAACAAAAAATTTAATTTTGGATGAGGGTTAATTATTTTTTTCCCTACTCATACGGTCCTTAAGGTTATAGGTCAAGGTGTAAATTCAAATGTTACACCAAAAATTATGTTTGATATGTTTTTCTATGTAAAAAGTAAAAAATTGATCTTGGATAAAAATTAGGATTTTTTTTTTAACCCACTAGGACTTTCATGTTTAGCAAAATGTAAATCCATATGTTACATCAAAGAGTTTATTTTTATGTGTAAGTTCTTTTTGTGGGTTCAAAGAGTCATTTCTTTTCTGAGTAGTACTGGTCCTAATTGTATGAATTTGCATATTTCACTCAAATATAAGATTATTCAACATATTTTATCAATAATAAAAGTAGATACATGGACTTGGAAAAGATGCACGTAGCAGTTTGCGGAATAGCTTTCCTTTTTTAAAAAATAATTTATAGAGAGTGAGAAATTACACTGGGTATGTTGTTGTTGTTGTTGTTGTTATAAAGAGTGAGAAATTAAAGTCTCTTATGTAACATCTGATAAATAGTATTCAACAGTGAATAAATAGTTATGGTAATATAGCATATTAAAGAAATGGACTTTGGGTCTAACTCAACCCCAAAAGCTAACTCATGTGGAGAGAATTGCTCAAGTCCATATAAGCAAACCACCAGTTCACTCCCCAACCAATGTGGGACTTTTACCCACTCTAACACCCTCTTCACGTCCAGGGCCCAACTGATGTGTGGACCGGGAGCCCAAACTAGAATGGACCTGGCTCTGATACCATGTGAAATAATACGAATAATGAGGAGATTAAGAAGTCAATCTATTCTTCATTGCTAATGATTATTAATGTGGAAATTATATTTACTAAAGACTAAAAAGCAAGTAGGACAAGGAGACTGGCGCAATGGATTATAAGGACGGTAATGAGTGACTTTTTGTGGAATGTTGTTGAATTTTAGCCAACATAAAATTTGTAATTCCATAAAAATTTACTTTCATTGTTCTTCTCTCCCTTTTTACTTATGTGTCATACCTTGATTTTAGATATTGACAATGTAAAGAATGACTTTGTGCATTTTAGTTACATCTTAGAGAGTCATTAATTATGAGTTCACATGAATTTTGTAACTTTTACTCATATTAAATAATTATTCATTAAATATTTAACTTGAATCTAATTATTACTATTATTATAGTATCAACTTGAGATAGTTGTAAGAACCATAAATTTCAAATTTCAAATATCAAATCAATTTATGCATAGGATAATGTATTGCGACATTGAATTGAGCGAAGAAATTAAAGGGAGAAAAAGTACAAGTGAAATTTCATTTGTTTAGATTCTTATCCGATAATAAATAATATAATATTAAATTGAATTTAGAATGAGATTTTATTCATATTGGTAAAAATGATCTTTTCTTTTTATGTTTATTGATAAATTATACTACACCCAATTATTGTTACAAGATGTAATTATTCGTGTACAAATAAAAATTAATTATTCGTGTACAAATAAAAATATACTCCCTCCGTTTAGTTTTACTTGACCTTCTTTCTAAATATGTTTGTTTCAAATTAGTTGTTCATTTTCGCAAATCAAGAGTGTTTTATTACTCCTTTCTCATATTACCCTCAGTATTAAATAACTAAAGAAAATAATAATAATAGTTAGATTTAGAGTTTCAAAACATCATTAATAGGATTAATTTTGTAAACTACACTTCTAATTAATGTTTTCGTAATGGATGTGTCAAATCAAAAGAGGCCAAGTATTTTGGAACGAAGGGAGTATAAGACTTAACGATAGTCTTAACACTATTTTCATATTAAAGGCAATCTTAAAAAGTTATCTATATGAAAGATGAATAAGTAATGTACGACGTTTGTGTAGATATCCAATCAATGTACACTTGGATATAGATATTTGCTAATTTCTAATCTTTTTAGTCTCATTTTTTGAGATTCCACAAATAATTCTAATGAACATATATATTTGTGTTTGTGATGTAATCAAAATCATAGAGAATGCAAATTTATGTGCATAACAATATTTTTTTTCCTATCCAATAAATTATAAAAGTATCATTTCATCATTTTACTTTAAGTTTTTTTTTTTGGCCACCTAAAAGCGCGGTCTAATTCACTAGTAATTGAGTAAATGTCACGATTCAAAATTTGAGAATTGTGATTGGCTATTATAATTTATTTTTGGCAATAAGGCTATTATAATTTTGTCATAGTTACTTCCTCATATTGTCACTCAACTTAGGAATATATCCCACTAAAGTCATTAATCTTTATTTTGTTCCAATAATATCATTCAAGTTTGTGTTATTTTCTTATAAACTAATAATTGCTAAAAGTGACTTAAAAGATGAGAACAAAATAATCAAAATAGTCCCTTAAATTTAAACTTTGAATTTAAATTGTCCTTAGTCTTTGACATGAAATATTACTAGGCCTCCAACTATTTTTCACTTTTTTACTTCATAATTAGAATTTTTATATATTGAATAGATAAGTAAATAATATAATTTTAAAAGATACAAATCATAGTATTAAAAAGCAAAAAAATAAAATAAAGAAAGTTAATTTAGAGCGTAAAATAGGTAGTTATATTTTAAAATAAAATAAGGAAGTAGAATATTTATTATTCAAAATTAACAGATGTATTTAGTTTTTAAAGTCAAATTGAAGAGGTAATATAATTTTGTCCTAAATAATATCACAAGAGTGACAAAACAATATATAAAAACTTTAACATTTTTAAATTACACAATGATTATATGAAATCTCCTAATTTTATTTGATATCGAATGATTTATGCTATTATCATAATGTCCTTTAATATGCATCACTATTATTATTTTTTTTATAGAAATCCTTTAAAAATATTTATGCATGATTTTTTTTCTACTAGCTAGAGATCCTAGTGTTTTTTTTTAGTTTGAAGGAATTATCGTCTTCTTTATGAATTATGAATTTTCTGATAATAATTTTTGGAGTAGAAGAAACTAACCATTAAATTTGAACTATTTTATCAAAAAATAAAGATTAATCATAAAATGAAAAAATATAGAAAATTATTTTATTATTGAACTCCTAAGTTTCTGGAAAAAAAAAAGAGTACATATAAGCTTATTTCTAACAATACCAATCATAGTTTTTGGTGGACTCCGCTATATTTTAATACCATAGTTAGAAGTTGAACTAAAATTGTACTCACTATTATTTATAGTCGAAAGTTTATTAGTATTTCATATTATTAAAGAATGAAGATCATTTAAATTCAAAGTTCAAACTTAAGGGACTATTTTGGTCATTTTCTCTCATCTTTTAAGTCACTTTTAACAATTATTAACTTGCAAGAAAATACACAAACTTGAATGACATTATTGGAACAAAAAAAGATAAATGAATTTAGTGGGATATTTCTCTAAGTCGAGTGACAATATGAGGAATTGACTCTGACGTTTTTCGATCAGAGACCAATGCAATCTGCAGTTACAGTCATATATCAAATTAATAGTACATTAAGGGAAGGAATGACAAATGAGTGTTTTTTGATAGAATTTAAATGGATCAAAATGAACTAAATCAATAAGTTGATAACGAGTTTACGGCTCAGCCCTCAAAAAATTAACGATTTTTTTTCCAGAAAATTACCCCATAGTGGGTGGCTTTGTTTTTTTGTCCCTCTTAGAAAAGTCTTTAAAAGCTAGTCTTCCTTCCATTTTATGTATAGAACAAGTACATTTTTGCCCCTCTACACCTCAAATATTTTTACACTTTCCATACTCATTTGTCTCTCTACTTCTATTTTTATTTCTTCTTCTTTTTTTCACTTTTTTATTTTTTCTTATTTTTTTTTTCATGTTTTAATTTATTCGTCTCAAACTTTATTTTTCTTTTCTTTTTTGTTTTTTTCTCAAACATTATTTATTTTTTATTTCTCTTTTTTTTTCTTTTTTAATTCATTTGTCTGAACCTTTATTTTTTTCAGACTTTATTTTTATTTTCTTCTCATTTTTGTTTTTATTAATCTTTATTTTTTAATTTATCCTTCTCTTTTTTCTTTTTTTTTCTTAACCTTTATTTTTTTCCCTTCTCTTTTTTTTTCTTTTTTCTCAATCTTTATTTTTTTATTTTTTCCTTTTTTTTCTTTTTACTTAACTTCTATTATATTTTGCTAATGAACAGAAAGTTGGATAATCCGCAAAGAGGATCTTCTTTCTTTGACATCGATGTTAATTTAAACGCGTGACTTGTTGTTTGGAAGTCCTTTGAGCTAAGTCATGCCTTTAAGACAAGAATTATAGAACATTTCATAAATCAAGACACAATGTGGTAGTGTCAAGTCTTGCTTGTGGGGCATAACTTGTTGTTTGAAAAAATTCTTGAGCTAATTCTTGTCTCTAAGGCAAGAGTTATAGAGTATCTCATAAATTAAGATATAATGAAGTTGTGTTAACTCTTGCACATGGGAAGTAACTTATTTTTTTTGGAGATTCTCGCGCTACGTCTTGCCTTAGAGGCAAGACTAATAGAGCATCTCATAAATCAAGACACAATGTGGTAGTGTCAACTCTTACCCATGGGGCGTAACTTATTATTTTAAAGTCCTTGGGCTAAGTCTTGCCTCTAAGGCATGAGTTATAGAACATCTCATAAATCAAGACACAGTGTGGTAGTGTCAACTCTTGCCCATGAGGCATAACTTGTTTTTTGAAAGTCCTTGGGCTAAGTCTTGCCTCTAAGAAAGTCCTTGGAATAAGTCTTGTCTTAGAGGCAAGAGTTATAGAGCATCTCATAAATCAAGACACAATGTGGTAGTGTCAACTCTTGCCCATGGGCGTAACTTATTATTTGAAAGTACTTGGGCTAAGTCTTGCCTCCAAGGCAAGAGTTATAGAGCATCTCATAAATCAAAACATAATGTGGTTGTGTCAACATTTGCCCTTGAGGTGTAACTTATTGTTTGAAAGTCCTTGGGCTAAGTCTTGCCTCCAAGGTAAGAGTTATAGAACATCTCATAAATCAAAACACAATGTGATTGTGCCAACTCTTAACCATGGGGCGTAACTTGCTGTTTAAAAGTCCTTGACTAAGTCTTGCCTCCAAGGCAAGAGTTATAGAGCATCTCATAAATCAAGATACAATGTGGTAGTGCCAACTCTTGCCCGTGGGACATAACTTGTTGTTTGAAAGTCCTAGGGCTAAGTCTTGCCTCTAAGGCAAGTGTTATAGAACATCTCAGAAATTAAAACACAATATGCACTACAAGAAATTTGATTATTAGTGACGAATTGTTTTATCACTTAAAAATCATATTTCGTCACAAAAAAGTTTTTATGACGAAAAAAATTTCGTCAATCTTTCGTCCCTAAACGTGGGCCGCTAAAAGTATACAAAGACAATTTAGTGTTTCGTCGCTAAAACTTTTTATTAACTACAAAAAGAAAATTTATCTCCAAATGCGTAGTATTTATGACGAACTTGTTTGTCTTAAAAACCTAAATATTTTGTAGCTAAAAGTGTGTTTAATACTAACAAATCTAATTTGTCACTAATTATAAATTTAATTATTGACGATGTTGATCGTCTTTAAAACTATGCATTATTTGTAGTTAAAAGAAGAAGATTACGTCACTAAAAGATAATAATTTTGTGGTTGAAAATTATTTTTGATATAGAATATGTGGTATTAGTGACGAATTAATTTGTAGTTAAAAATATAATCATGCTATAAATATGAAGGTCAGTTTGGGATAAATTATTGTTGTCACTAAATATAATCAATGGTTGACAAATAAAAATGTACCAATATGATTACTTTTTGTATCTAAAGAAGATATTTTTGTGACCAAAGTATAATTTCTTATAATGTATTTAATGCTTTGTAATAGTACTATTTAAATCTGTACTTAAATTGTTTGTCGTTAATTACATGTCTATTTAAATTTCTAAAAGTACGTAGCCTATGTAAATGAAAATATCATAAAAATAAAAGAGAAATGTAATACCAAAAATTCATACTAAACCGTACACTAATTACACTTATAATTATTAGGAGATAACATTTGAATACAAACCCATTATTAAGTAAATAAAGTGAAATTACTCAATCATAAAAAGTCTAATTGAGGTATGAGAATAATGACAAATTTAAAAAGATAAAAGGATGTAGTTTTCTCGTGTATCGCTGCTTCGTTGTCTAAGATACAAGGATGTAGTTTCCTCGTGTATCACTGCTTCGTTGTCTAAAATCTTCACTCATTGAGTCACTTTTTGCATCTTCATGTATCTGTGTAAAAAGAAAATACGTATATAATTTTAGTATGTACTTTTTGATATCGAACAAAATATGTGTTCAAACTTTAATTCTAAAAATAACATTAATTTGTGAAACAAATAATAGAATGAGAAAACAGTAATTTCTTCTATTCAAAATCATTAACTATTCGATTATGACAATCAATAAAAACTTATCTCCTTATCAAAATGATGTCAAGAATTCCTTCATTAATATAAACTACGTGCAGAAGTTGAATAAGAACTCTGTAAAATAATTGCTCCTTATGCTAATTCAAACAAATATTTACCTTTTTATAGAGCATTGGCAAATGCTAGATAGACATCAATTGGGATAATAGATAGAAAGCAAAAAAAAAAAGAGGGCAGAAAATACATACGGGAATCCCTTTTATTTTGGAATGTATGTATTTGTGTTTGAGTTGGATACTTAAAGTGGGGTGGTGGGGTGGTGGGGGTGGTGAGTGGGTAGTTCCCTGTAACGTGGGGTAGAAAATGGGAAATGAGTGAGGGAATTTTATGCATTGAAAGTGGAGGGAAGGTTAAATAATTGAACGTTAAAGTTTTTTTTTTTTACCTTTTCTCTAATATTTTCGTGTAAAAATATAAATTCTTATAGCTATGATTTCAGTCACTTAATGGCTTCCCATTAAATATTAAAATTATATTTCTATGTTTGAGTTTTATATTATGTATTATTTTAAAACTTTTTACCTCACAAATTTTATTTGGCCAAAATGTGAACCACATTGAAAATAATTTTTTATATGATCAATATTATGTGAAAAGTAAAACGAACATATTTAATTTTAGGATAATTCTACATATTAATCATAAGGGCCCATAATTTTTTAAAATTTAAAATGGAATAGTCATTCGGCTAAACAAATTCCACCTAAAAATAACATAGAAATTTTATTTTCACATCTAGCAATTTTTATGTTATTATTCGTTGTTTCACTATTTTGTTTTGTTTTCTCGCCTTTTTTTTCTCACTATTTTATTTTCTTCTTTTTTTATTTGGACATATCTACATATGTACAATAAAATATAATCGTGGTAGAAATATTTCATACAATAATGATATAGTTTCTATGCATATCATATACATATACATATTCTATATAAAAATTATACAATTTTTATACACATTCTATGCAACAATTATATAGTTTCTATACACATTCTATACAACCTTTAGCTGCAATTATTATTCAGATACGCTATATATATTTTATACAACAACTATACAATTTCTATACACACTTTATATAATTTCTATACATATATCTTATATAGGTACATATTCTATACAACAATTATACAATTTTTGTAAAATTATTATTTAATTAAAAAAAACAAATTTTTTAGCCCTCCCCCCCCTCCCCCCCCCCCCCCCAAAAAAAAAAAAAAAAACTAAATTAAGGGCCTGAATGACCCAAATTGTGAAATGGCCATTATGTGAAATTTGTTTGACCGACTGGCCATGTAGTGTCTAATGACCCAAACGTGGGCCATAAATTTTAAAAAGGGTCAGCCCATGTCCTTTCCCCTAATATATATTAAAATGATGTAATTACTTGGACGTCCCTTCTTACCTGTGGTATTAGCGCTATTCTCGTAGTTTCTTGTTCTTCGGGTAGCATCATTGTTTTTTGTGCTTCAAATATTACATTATTTTGTTGTCATACTATTCATTTCTATGTATATTGTATAGTTCTCTATATTTCAAATTATTTCTTTGTTGTTATTGCCGGCCTTATTTTTATATTTCATTTCCCAAACTCTTGGCTATGCTTTATCATTTATTAGTTTTTGGATATATCTTTGAGACATGTTTTTGTTTTTGTATGATGACTTTTGGGTCTTGGAAATTGTAATAGGCAGTTTGAATTATTTCCACACTTATTATTTCTTCAGTATTTTAAGATGTTTTATAATTAGAGTTGATTAATAGATTATCTTGTCTTAAATTGGTTAATGATATGGGTTAAGGTTTGAGTTAGATGAATCTCCCACCGGAGAGTTAGTGTATGGATGTCACTAACGACTATTTAGATCGTGACATCCTTGAAAGCAAGTGAGAGACGAAAAATATGAGAAAAATCTGATCAATATTTGTCACATGTGCTTTTTTTAATTGGATACTTCACAACTAATTAAGTACATAATTATTAACATTAAAACATATACATTTTTTAATTACATGATATGATTTATGTCGCTTTTCAGCAATTAGCAATATGATCTAATGTTTTATATAAAATTTGGCTTGTTGGTGCATGTTTATTAATGAATAAAAGTCTAATTCTTATTGCATTAAGATCAAGAACTATCTATCATTGATAATCTTAAAAGTTATAGCTACATATATTTTGTAGCCAATAATTACACTATTCAACTACGTAATTTAAGTCGTAGCCATTTGAAATTTATTGTGACAAAAGTTACTAATTTGTAATTATAGGTTAAATAGAGACAATAATATAATTGTCATTAATTGCTTGAGTTATTAGTGACAAAAAATAAGGTCACAATTAAATATAAAATTTGTGGTTAAAGTTTTCAATGATTAACTACAATTTGTAATTCGTCACTATTGAATCAACATAGTTTTTGTGACGAAAATTTTTCGTGTCCAATTTTTGATTATTTTAGGACAAAAAATGATTTGTCACAAATTGGGTGCATCATTTAGTGACAAAATTATGTGTCATTGATATTTTTATATTCGTAGCTAATAGTATTCAATAAATGGCGCCAATTTATTTTTTGGTAGGAAACTTTAGTAGACAACACTTTGCTACGAAATTTTGTGTTTCGTCACTAAAAGTAAGTGTCTCACATATTTAAGCACGAAATATGATTTTCGTCACGAAAAATAAACAAACAGTGACGAATTTTGTGTCGTAGCTAGTAATTTCGTAGCTGAATATAACATTTGTTGTAGTGATGGTAGCGTCAACTCTTGCCCATGGGGCGTAACTTGTTGTTTGGGAGGAATCGAATAAAAGAAAAGAAAAGAAAAAGAAAATAATAAAAGTTGAGGAAAAAGAAAAAAATTGAAAAAAAGAAAAAATAAAAATTAAAGAATTTTTTTTTTAAAAAAAATAGAAGTTGAGAGGAGAAAAGAAAAAAAATAAAATAAAAAAATAAAGGTTGAGAAAAAAGAAAAAATTGAAGGAAAAAAAAATAAAAAAAAAAAAATAAAAGAAAAATAAAGCCTAAGAAAAAGAAAAAAAGGGAAAAGAGAAAATAAAAAAGAGAAGAAAAACATAAAAGTTGAGAGGAGAAAAGTAAAAAAAATAAAGGTTGAGAAAATAAAAAATAAAAATCAAAGTAAAAAAAAAAAAGTAAAAAAAATAATTAAAAGATAAATAAGCGTGGAGAGTTGTTTAAAAATATTTGAGGTATAGAGGAAAAAATAGGTATTTATTCTACATAAAAAAAGAAGAAAGACTAATTTTGTATGACTTTTCTTAAGGAGGATAAAAAGCAAAATCACCCACTATGGAGATGTATTAACCCAAAATTTACTTAACTAATTTAGATGTGTTAGGTTCAAAATGTTGGCTCACATTTTATCATCTGAGAAAGTCCACATGCCAGTTCAGGCCCATCTCGCCAGACCCATGAAGCTCATCTGTCGTCCCAAAGATTGAGAGAATAATCTACATCTACATCTATAATCTATAATATATTAAAAGTGTGAAGACCCTTAGAAAAGTGATTTAAACTTTTTGTCTTTTATTAAGAGACTCTTCTGTATCCATAAATTTATGATAAATTAGGAGTATATAAAAAATTTAGGAGTCTTAATATATATATGTGCCGGGGGACGGGGGGGCGGGGCAGGGGGGGTGTGTTAAGAACCCTCATAAAATATTAGGAGAATTGATGTGATAAAATTAGAAAAATTTGTGATGCCAACTACAGTCAAACCTCTCTAGAGTGGCAGTATTTGTCCAAAAATTTCATGGCTGCTACAGAAAGGTGTTGTTATATATGTATAATAACATTTGATATTCAAATCTCATTTAGCTGTTATAAACAAAAGTATGCAAAATTAGAAAGAGCATGAATATAAAAAAGGCGAACATTACTAGTCTTTTCCTCATGAAGTTATGAAATAACTGATATGCACCATTTAAATACAATTTTTTCCTTCAAATTAAATATTCGTACTTGAAATTTATTGTGTGCATGACATTAATGATGATTACCATAAATATTTTGGTATTTTATTTTGTACATAATATATTTCTTACAAAAATATTACTATATAATATTTGAGTATGCTGTTATAGACAGGTAATTTTACAAAGAGTGTACCACTATAATAAACGTCATTGTTGTTATAGATAGAATGCCGTTATAGAGAAGTAAAATATAACATGAAAAATCGATTCCGAAGAAAATCAGACCGCTATAGTAAAATGTCGTTATAACAAGGTGAAGTTATAGAGATGTCTGACTGTATATATATCGTCAAGCTCATGATAGTAGTTTGTTATGTCGTTTTTTTTTTGTCATCTTTTTTACACGATTGTGTGTTTTGATGCATTAATCTTAATTTATATTATATATTAAAAATATGAAACTTCTATCTCTTTTAAAGTTTAACTACATGTGATCGTTTTCATTAGTGACTTAACCATAAGATCTAGCATATTATTACTGTTATTATTATTTAATAATAGACTTTAATGATTTTCTTCTTTTTTGATACAGGCTTTAATTGTTGTCGTATACATAAAATATGATTAAATAATCTTTTTAGAGGTAATTTAATTTCCTTTTATTAATTTAAATTATTATATTTCTTCGGTATGTGGCTTTGCAAGCATGTTTTTGTTCAAAATTGGTACTTATGCTATTATCAATTGTTTTTGTTTTTGTCCGTTAGATTGTTGTCGTTCTTATTATAAAATATTGGAGAAGTAAAGCCTATATATTAGTTTCTTGTTCTTGAATTTTCTTTTTGGTTTTCTTTTTGGTTTTGAACATCAAATTTTATGTTGCTTTTCTTATTTTAATATAATCAAATGTGGTAAATTTTGTGGTTGGTAATTAATCAGGTTTTAATTTTGTGGGTATTTCAAATTGGATGAGATCGTCTCTTTTTGTGGGTAATTTTTGGGTAATGGTCGTTGTTAATGAATTAATTATATTATTGTTTGACAAATTAATTTAGAAAATTTAACTAATATTTGATACTTTTAATTAGTACTTATTTATATAAGGTATACTAGATACAGAGCCCCGTGCCAGTACAAGCCCAATATATACTACTCGTATTTCAATATATATGGCAAATGAAATTTGGAGGCAACCAGATTTTTTTATATTTTTAAATATTTTAAATTGTGTTTTTTACATAATCTTCACATAATACATGTTACACCTTTTGTCCAAATTTATGAGGCGCAAACAAAATTTTGAGAGTCAACAAAACATTTTATATTATATTTTAAATATTTTTAAGTTGTTAATTATTGTGATTTATGTTATTTTTTAACATAATTTTCGTATGATATATGTTGTATAATATAATTTTGAGAGTTAACTAAATTTTTTTTTGATATTCTAAATTATTAATTATTATAATTTATGGTATTTTTTACGTAATTTTTAAATACATATTATATTAAAAAATAATTAAAGACAAATAAAATTGAATTAACATAATATGAAGTCATATACATGAAAGTGGGGACAATGAATTAAGGGTGACACAAAAGTTTCAAAATAAAACTGTGGTGACTCAAGTTTTAATTATTGAGTATAAGTGACAAATATTAGATTAAGGATTAAGAAAGTTTGACTCATGTGTGGTGTTGCACTCAAGTTTTTTATTTTACACTTTAGCCCAACTTATAAAACCCTAAACTAAAAATGGGGGGAAAATAATTGCCTCTCTCCTCCTGCACGTTTTTTTCTCCATCATTTTTGTTGTTGCTGCTTCTTTCTTCTTCTACTACTACTTCTCTTCTTTTCTTCTTCTTTTTCTTGTTGTTGTTATTTCTTTCTTCTCGCCATTGTTGTGGTTGTTGTTGTTGCTACTTCTTCTTCTTCTTCTTCTTCTTCGCCATTGTTGTTGTTGTTGTGGCTACTACTACCTCTTCTTCTTGCTTGAAATTTTGGATCAAATTTTGTTCGTATATCACTGGGCATTACTTCATTGGTGATTTTGGTAAGTAAAAATAATGATTTTTAGTTCAATTTCTCATCTAGGTATATCTGCTATTTTTCCAACAATTTTCTGTAGCGTATCCAACAGATGTTGTATTCATTTACAACAGCTGTTGGATTGTTTCCACTACTGTTAAAGTAGTTCCAACAGGTTAGTCATCTGTTGCAATAGATGACCTAGCTGTTGCAGCAGATGGCCTACATGTTGGATTCATGTTACAGCAGCTTAATCCAACAGGTTATTCATCTGTTGCAGCAGATGACCTACCTGTTGGATTGAGCTGCAGAACCAGTAGCTCAATCCAACAGGTAAGTCATCTGCTGCAACAGATTGGTCATCTATTGCAGCAGATGACCTACCTGTTGGATTCATCTTACATCAGCTGGTAAAGTTGGTTCAGATTCAGAAGCTCAATCCAACAAATAGAGCATCTGCTGCAACAGATGAGTTATCTATAGCAGCAAATTACTTACCTGTTGGATTGAGCTACTAGTTCTGAACATGCACCCAATAGATAGGTCATCTGGTGCAACAGATCGCTCATCTGTTGCAGCAGATGACTTACCTATTGCATTGAGCTACAGAACCAGTAGCTCAATCCAACAGGTAAGTCATCTGCTGCAATAGATTGGTCATCTGTTGCAGCAGATCGCTCATCTATTGCAGTAGATGACCTACCTGTTGGATTTATCTTACATCATTTGGTAAAGCTGGTTCAGATTCAGAAGCTCAATCCAACAGATAGAGTATCTACTGCAACAGATAACTCATCTGCTGCAACAGATAACTCATTTTTTGCAATAGATAACTCATCTGTTGCAGCAAATGACTTACCTGTTGGATTGAGCTAGTGGTTCTGAACATGCACCCAACAGATAGGTCATCTGCAGCAACAGATAAGTTATCTGTTGCAACAGATGACTCATCTATTGCAGCAACTGCTTATCTGTTGGGACAATGATATTGCATTTAATTTTGTTGTTGTACATAGCCACTCAAATTACTATCATTATTAATTTTTTTAAACAAATTTCTTTAGGTACCATTAATGAAGTATTCAATAACAGTAGGTGTTGATTGTCATGGTGAGTGGATAGAGAAGAATAATCGATTTATTTGGCATTGGAATGATGGTGACATGTTAGAGATGATAGTGATGACAGTCCAAAGAGATGTATTGTATGATGATTTTGTGAACTTAATCATCAGCAATTGTGAACTTAATTGCCAACCAAAAGATCTTATCATCAGTTACATAAACAACTCTTTTGAAAATCAGAAGGTCCTACCTTTTAAGATAAGCGATCAGGTTCGTTTGCGTGCTTATCTAAGTGATGAAGCTAGGCCCATTTTAAGGGTGTACGTGGTTGAAAAATCGATAGAGAATTAGAATGTAGAACAAGACCAACAAGATATGTTAAATAATGAATTGGATGGTGTGGACATGAATATTCCAGATAATGAGAGTGGAGATGAAGAGGAGGAGGACCAAACATCTACATCCGTTGTTGCGAGCAATACAGTGGGCAGTTCTCAATCAACACAGTCGAGCAATCTTCAAGATGATGAAACAGGTTTTTACAAGGGAATAACATTCAAGAACAAGGAAGAACTAGTCACTTCATTGCATATTGCTTGCTTGAAAAAAGATTTCAGACTCAAGAAGGTGAGTAATTCGCGTAGTGTGTATTGTTTTAGATGTGCACATCCAGAGTGCAAGTAGTGGTTGAGGGCTGTGAAATTCATAAGTTCTGACAGATTTTGTATTAAAACTTATGAAAAGTATCACACATGTGGTTCAGAGCATATTACGAGCCATAATCCGCACGCCACGACAAAGGTCATCGGTAAATACTTCAAAAATAGCTTCCCCAATGGTAAAGGCCCGTCTACAAGAGATATGGCCAATCAACTCCGTACAGAATTGGGTTGTAAGGTGAGTTATTGGAAGATTTATAAGGGCATGGAGATTGCAAAGTCTTTGGTTAGGGGAACATTGTAACACACCGTACCTTCCCAACCTTACTTGACAACATTTAATAATGGTTACGTAGGTGTCGAGACCTATAAGTATGTATTTGGTAATGTTAATGATGAGAAAATTGAAATTTGGCCTTGTACATGTGCTTAGCCTTTCATAGGAGGTGTTTTGTGATTTTTGTGGAGCAGTTGTGGGGTTCAAAACGAGGCTAATAGGACATCTTAACAAAGTATATTAAGGTTAAGAGGTAAGTTAAAGAATGGGACTTGAAGCATCTACCCAAACCCGCGAAGAAAAGTTGAAAAACGGAATTTTCAAAAAATCTAAGTGTGGGGCGCGCCAGAGGGCGTGCCACGCCTCTCTGGGCTGAAATTTTTAGTCCAGAGGCAGCAAGTTGGCGCGCCCAAGGGCGTGCCACGCTGGTTTTTCCACTTTTTTGAAAGTTGGAAATTTCTAAGTTCAAAGGGTATCCGGGGTCGTACCGAGCCGATTTTTACCCCGTTTATTATACAACCATGAGCATATACATGAAATGATTAAATTATTATATTGGTGTGATAAAATTACTCGAGAACGAATTTGGCATCAAAATGACGGTTTTACCCTTATGGTCAAAATAGGTCATACGTGGCTAGAATCACTTGTTTTTGGGATTGAGGTTACGGATACGAATAGCGTGAGTGGGAATATTGTTGTAACACGTATGAGATGGTTTAAACACGAGAAATTATTGATTTTACTGGGTTAAGTGAATTGGGCCCAAAAAGGACCCAAAAATGAAATGAACACATGGCCCAAAATGGGTCAAATGACCCATTCTTTCAAAGACCTTCTAGAAATAACAATCAATGCTAAAGAAGTGGATAAGGATGGACTTGACGGCCTATATAAAGGGCATAAAATCTGATTTTTATTGATTACAAAGTCTCATGCCTTTAGACAAATATCCAAGACATTTTCTCCAAACCCTAAAGACTCAAAGACAACTTTTGGAGCAAAATCATCATTATCCATGAGGTTCAAGCTTGAAATATGACTTGTGCCTTTGATGAAAGAGCATGGTATGGATAAAATATGAACATGTATGGTGTTATTTTTTTATTAAACTTGTTATTTTCCTATAAGTGTAAATTGTGGGATTTTGGCCGATATGTGTTATGAGATGTATTAAGGTAAGTTGATGGATTATTTGTGATGTGGTGTGGATAAGAAAGTGTAAAGGAGAAGTGTTGTGGTGAAATGTATTGAATATCGTGTATTGGTCAATGTTGGTAATACTGTGGGATTTTTGGAATAATAATTTCTTCAATGGTTTTTCAAGGGGAAATGGCATGTTTAAAGGCAAACATGTAACTCATTGATGTTATATGCATTTGTAAAGTAGTTGGTGGTTAATGTTGGCTCCGTTATGTATTTGTGTTGTAGATTTAAACATAAGGAAGGAGCGGTACTATTGTATGCGCATTTAAGATTGTGTATTGGTATTGAGAAGACCAGGTATGTAAGGTTACTCTGTCCGTATCTTTCTGCGGCAAATAGTATTCATATTGACATTTCATTTGTACCATCCCGAAATGTGCTAAGGTATTCTATATCCGGTTAGCAATGGTTATTATCACATATTTCCTACTCAATGATCAATTGGGAGTTGTATGTCTCATATTCGTTGGACAATGTTCCAAAAGCCCAAAACAGTTATGTTCCAAAGTGTCAATAGTGGTTATACACATACCTCTTGTTCATTGACTTGTGTCTAATGGTTTCAATAATGTTATCTATTGTTAAGTCACATATTCTTCATTCATTAGTTATGGTTGTGCATGAGTTGCATAATTATGGACATGCTCCAAAGGTCCCAATAATGTTGTGGCTATGTATATATACGTTAACCTCTCATAACTGACTGTATCAATCTCTCATAAGTGGATGACTCAATCTCTCAAAAGTAATAAATCTAATAATTCATATCTGTTGGTGGTCAATGATCAAGTATGGGTGGTAGCTTTTGGGGCAAGAAGCCTAGCTCAAGCCGATCCCGAGATTATTGGATCAGGGGGCAGTCCTAGAGGCATAAGCCTAGCTCGGACCGATCCTGACAGGGGGCAGCTCTAGGGGTAGTAACCTAGCTCGAGCCGAACCTGATATGTTGGTATGGGTGGCAGCTCTAGAGGCATAAGCCTAGATCGAGCCGATCCCAATAGATATTTATTTATGGGTGGCAGCTCTAGAGGCAAAGTCCTAGCTCGAGCCGATCCCAACATAACGTTATGTTATGTTAAGACCCACTAATCAGTTGGGGCCCGGGTACGTTATGATATGAGCGATGAGGAATAAACCATAAAGAGAAGAACTTAATTTATGTAAGCTACATGGTTCCACATATGCAAATCGATGGGTTATTCACATTGATTATCCTCTTACATTTTGATTCTATTGATGTATTTATGACAGTTTCATATGGCCTTACATACTCAGTACATTATCCGTACTGACCCTTCCTGGGGGCTTACCTTACTTGCTTTAGGCGCAGGTACTATTAGACCTCCACTGTAGGTTGCAGATCTTTTGCCGATTTTTGGTGAGTTTCAGTTGGTTCGGGGCTTTCTGAGTTGCTATGTACATGTATTTTGGTATTGTATATGAGTATAGAACGGGGTGTTGTCCCGACTCTAGGTTTGCCATAGCTATGTATCTGTAGAGGCTTTTGTAGACTTATGTGGGAACAGAATGTAAGATATGTATGCTCATTTTGGTTTGATGGCCCCAACGGCCAAGTTTGATATATATATACATATGGCATATGTTTCCATATCCATGACTTCCGCATAATTGCATGAGGTATTATAAGGTCCATACGAGGAGAGGCATACGAGTGTTCATAAGCAAAGATTGGTTCTCTCGGGCCATATCGGCTTCGGGTGCCAGTCCGGCCCGAATGGAAGGTCGGGTCGTGACAAACACATGAGCACGGGTATGCAGTACTTGATGCGTACTGTTATATGCTTGAGTCCTCAAATCTAGAAAGTAAGACGGCATTGCAGGTTGATGAAAATGGAAGGTTCAAGTACTTTTTGTAGCCTATGCGGCTTGGATTTATGGTTTTCAACAAATGAGAAAAGTCATAGCCATTGACGGGACATTCTTAAAGAGCAAGTATTAAGGAGTATTGCTATCAGCGGTGGCACAAGCTGCAGAGAATCATATCTTTTTGGTGGCTTTTTATGTAGTGGGCAAGGAATGTGATGCGTCATACCAATATTTTTTGAACAAATGAGAAACTATGTAGATGATATGGATGAGTTGTGCATAATTTCTGATAGGCATCCACGTATCGAAAAGATGGTTTCGATTGTCTACCCTTTAGCTCATTATGGTTGTTGCATGAGGCACCTTGGGGAAAATATTCGAAACAACTTTCACAATTCAAAGGTCGTATCTTATTTTTATAAAGCAGTGAAAGCGTACAATAGAGGTGAGTTCTATGACCATTTCAATCAAATAAGGGATAGGTACCCAAGGTAGCCGAACATCTCGAACATGTCAAATTTCACAAATGGAACATGGCATTCTGTCCGGGAAATAGGTACAATATTAAAAATTGAGTGTAATTGTCTTGTTTGAGTTTATTGTAATTCTATGTCTTACTAAGTGTTTTTTTTTGTATAGGATTAATATTATGACGTCAAACATTGTTGAGTCGGTGAATGCAATATTTGAGGTTGAAAGAGAATTTCCCATTGTCGCTCTATTTGACGAAATAAACTTAAGGTTTGCAAGATTTTTCCAAGAGAGGCGTATGGAGTTGACCAACTCACCAAACAGACTTGTTCCTATAATGAAAAAACAAATATCAAAGTACATCAACTTGGGGAATAAGTTATTGGCTCATCAAATATCTAACTACAAGTTCACTATCACCGGTCATGGTGATATTACCACGGTCGATCTTCAAAGGAGAACTTGTACATGTAGAGTTTTTAACTTGGACAAAATAACTTGTCCACATGCTATAGCAGCGCTTCGAGTCCAATATGGTGCAGATTTTGGAAACAAGATTTATGAGTACGCATCTCCATATTATTCGGTGGAGAAGTACATAATTGCATATTGTGAGGAAATTAATCTAGTGCCTCCCGAAGATTCGTGGATTGTTCCTTTGGAGATTTTACAGAGAGAAATACCTCCTCTATATGTTGAACCAAGCAAACTGGGAAGAAAGGCTAAGAAGAGGAGGCGTGGAGTCGGAGAATCATTTCCAACTAGAAAAAATAAGTGTTCCATATGTAAGACGATTGGCCAAAAAAAACTACATGTACGGATCGAAATGCTCCATAATTATTGTATAGTCTTGTTTAGTCTTGTTGTTTGTTTTGTGGACTTGATAATTTTAACTCATAGTTTAGTTTAGTTGGTGATGTAATATATGTTATTTATTATATAAAATATATTTTTGTTTATGATCCAACAACTGTAGTATGTGTGGATTCTTATTTTGTTGCAACAGATGAAAAATTAATTTAAATAATGAAATATGTTGCAACAGATTTATCCTTCAATGAACACTATCAAACAGATATTCACATTTATTGTAACAGATATGTCCGTCTGTTGCAACAGATGTCTAATATGTTTGATCATCTCTTACAAACTCTACACCTGTTGCAACAGATGACCTATCTGTTGCAATAGATGACCCATTTATTGGACACAATCAAACAGATATGTCCATCTGTTGCAATAAGTTTAGATATCTGTTGCAATAGATGTCTGATATGTTTGATCATCTCCATCAGACTCTACACTTGTTGCAACAGATTACCTTTTTATTGCAACAGATGACCCATTTGTTGGACATAATTTAACAGATATATCTATATATTACAATAGGTTTAGACATTTATTGCAACAGATGTATAATATGTTTGATCATCTCCAACAGACTCTACACCTGTTGCAATAGATGACCCATCTATTGCAACAGGTGACCCATTTATTGGATACAATAAAATAGATATGCCCATCTGTTGCAACAGGTTTAGACATCTGTTGTAACATATGTATAATATGTTTGATCATCTCTAATATACTCTACACCTGTTGCAACAGATGACCCATCTGTTGCAACAGGTGACCTATTTATTGGACATAATCAAATAGATATGTCCATCTATTGCAACAGGTTTAGACATCTATTACTACAGATGTCTAATATGTTTGATCATCTCCAGCAGACTCTACACCTGTTGCAACAGATGACCTATATATTGCAACAGGTGACCCATTTGTTAGACACAATCAAACAAATATGTCCATCTGTTGCAACAGGTTTAGACATATGTTGCAACAAATGTCTAATATATTTAATCATCTCCAACAGACTCTACACCTGTTGCAATAGATGACCCATCTGTTGCAACAGGTGACCCATTTGTTAGATACAATCAAACAGATATGACCATCTGTTGCAACAAATGAATTATATATTTGATTATTTCCATTATACTCTACATATGTTTGATGTGAATTGCTTCATTTAATTATAATTAGCTTTCAATTAACAAGTTCAATTACAATCTCAATGATTAACTTTCAATTAACAAGTCCAATTACAATCTTAGTGAATTTCATAGCATTTACACGTTCAACTAAATGTATTCGTCCTAAATAGAGTGATCAATCGACTAAATTGATGTGAATTACTTCATTACATCATGATTGGTAATAAAAAAAGGTTATTTAACTATAATTAGCTTTCAATTAACAAGTTCAATTACAATCTCAATGAATTTCATAGCATTTACATGTTCAACTAAGTGTATTCATCCTAAATAGAGTGATCAATCGACTAAATTGATGTGAATTGCTTCATTGCATCATGATTGGTAATAAAAAAAGGTTATTTAACTATACTTAGCTTTCAATTAACAAGTTCAATTACAATCTCAATGAATTTAATATCATTTACATGTTCAACTAACTACATAACATATTACAATAGATTATAACTTGTTGCAACAGATGGGAATATCTGTTTGATTATTTCCAACAGATGTGCTCATCTGTTGTAATAGGTTTGTCATCTGTTGCAACAGATGTGAAGATTTATTTGATTATTTCCAATAGGTGTCTCATCTGCTGCAATAGATGACAAACCTGTTGCAACAGATGATCATATCTGTTTGATTATTTTCAACAGATGCTTCATCTGTTGCAACAGATGAGTAATCTGTTGCAATAGATGAGTAATTTATTGTAACATATGTGATGACTGTAGGAAATAATCAAATATATTAGACATTTGCTGCAACAGATGACAAACCTGTTGCAACAGATGAGCATATCTGTTTGATTATTTTCAATAGCTGCTTCATCTGTTGCAACAGATGAGTAATCTGTTGCAACATATGTGATGACTGTAGGAAATAATCAAACATATTAGACATCTGCTGCAACAAATGGCAAATCTGTTGCAATAGATGATCATATCTGTTTGATTATTTCTAATAGATGTTTCATTTGTTGCAACAGATGAGTAATCTGTTACAACATATGTGATAACTGTAGGAAATAATCAATATATTAGACATTTGCTGCAACAGATGACAAATTTGTTGCAACAGATGAGCATATCTGTTTGATTATTTCCAACAACTGCTTCATCTGTTGCAATATATGAGTAATCTATTATAACATATGTGATGACTACAGGAAATAATCAAATATATTAGACATCTGCTGCAACAGATGATAAATCTGTTGCAACAGATGAGCATATCTGTTTGATTATTTCCAATAGATGCTTCATTTGTTGCAATAGATGAGTAATCTGTTGCAACATATGTGATAACTGTAGAAAATAATCAAACATATTAGACATCTGCTGCAACCGATGATAAATCTGTTGCAACAGATGAGCACATCTGTTTAATTATTTCCAACAGATGCTTCATATGTTATAATAGATGAGTAATTTATTGCAACATATGTTATGACTGTAGGAAATAATCAAACATATTAGACATTTGCTATAATAAATGACAAATCTGTTGTAACAGATGAGCATATCTATTTGATTATTTTCAACAGATGCTTCATATGTTGCAATAGATGAGTAATCTGTTGCAACATATGTGATGACTGTAGGAAATAATCAAATATATTAGATATTTGCTGCAACAGATGACAAACCTATTGCAACAGATGATCATATCTGTTTGATTATTTCCAATAGATGAGTAATCTATTGCAACATATGTGATGACTGTAGGAAATAATCAAACATATTAGACATCTGCTGCAACAAATGACAAACCTATTGCAATAGATGAGCGCATCTGTTTGATTATTTTCAACAGATGAGTAATCTGTTGTAACATATGTGATGACTGTAGGAAATAATCAAACACATTAGACATATGCTGCAACATATGACAAATCTGTTGTAACAGATGAGCATGTCTATTTGATTATTTTCAATAGGTGCCTCATTTGTTGCAACATACGACAAACTTGTTGCGATAGATGAGCATATCTGTTTGATTATTTCCAATAGATGACTAATTTTTTGCAACACCAATTAAAAGTATGGCTCTAATTTGTTATCTACAAACTAAAGATACCAATTAATAGTATGGCTCTAATCTATTACAAATATTGTCATCACCAATTACATAATATAATTAACTAAAGATACTAAAAATAAAAAATTGTTATGTTGTCTAGGAATTACACTGATATGATAGAAATTACAACACACATCAAGGCTCCAAACTCTTATATGTCAACCCAGCAGCCCAAACCTCTTGCATCCTTGAAACTGTGTTATCGTTCAATAGAGTTTTGGGAGTTGTAATACAAGTGTCGGTTATCAAAAGCTCAATAAATGCAAGAGAGTAAGACCCCCAAGCGACACCAGTCTCATTCTTGGGAATATTCTATTTGTGACCATCAAAAACTCATCGTTCATTGAGCAACTTTTCTGGCAAGTGATTCATTATGCCACTTTGCTTCAACATTTTGGGAACAACTCCAACAAAGGCTCCATGCAAATCCAAAATTGTCAATCTTTAATAACTGGTATGTTGCAGTCGTAAACATTCATGACTCCCTCATTCATGATGATCTCAACAATCACAAAATGTTTTTTCTCCAAGTTCAGGACTGCGAGAATCCTCTTTGCCTCCGTCCAATCCATGGCACCTGGTTATGGCCTCTTCCCTCTACAGTAATCCATCATGTCCTCATCCCATTCAAACTCAGCAAGTAACTCCTCAATTTTTCTGCCACCAGGAGTTGCCACTTCTTCGCTGAGTTTGTTATACCTACTTAAAAAGTAACTGTAGAACTTGAGGTCCATGATCCTATCCCCAATATCATAGTACCCAGTGAATTTGAGATGCCTCTCCCGCATGAGGTAAATAATTTCATCAACATACTGATATAAGAATACAATTTAAATAAGTTAGTAACATATAATAATAATTGAAAAGATACAATAGATGGGTAATCTGTTGCAACAGATGAGTTATCTATTGCATTAGTTCTATGAACCTGTTAACCGATTACCCATCTACTATAAACTAATGCAACAGATGGGTAATATGTTACAACAGATAAGTCAACTGTTGCATAAGTTCTCTGAACCTATTAACAAATTGCCCATCTACTGCAAACTAATGCAATAGATGGGTAATCTGTTACAACAGATGAGTTATCTGTTGCATAAGTTCTCTAAACCTGTTAACATATTACTCATCTACTGTAAACTAATGCAACAGATGGGTAATCTGTTGCAATAGATGAGTCATCGGTTACATAAGTTTTCTAAACCTGTTAACAAATTACTCATCTACTGCAAAATAATGCAATAGATGGGTAATTTGTTGCAACAGATGAGCCATTTATTATAACAGATGAGTCATATATTGCATAAGTTCTCTGAACCTGTTGACAGATTTTTTATCTACTATAATAGATGGGTAATCTGTTGCAACATATGAGTTATCTGTTGCATAAGTTCTCTAAACTTATTAATAGATTACTCATCTACTTCAAACTAATGCAATAGATGAGTCATATATTGCATAAGTTCTCTGAACCTGTTGACTGATTACCTATCTACTATAATTTAATGCAACAAATGGGTAATCTATTGCAACAGATGAGTCATTTGTTGCATAAGTACTCTGAAACAGATGGGTAATATGTTGCAACAGATGGATCATCTAAATGAACATACTAATGAAATTTAAATAAATAAAAGGTTAGAAAAAGTAACTTACCCAGTCCTCGTACCACACCTTCGTATTAGTCATATTTTGGAAGTCTTTCGCACTAAATTGATGCATGGATTACTCTTCTGGGGCCTTTTTTAATTTCATCAGGGTATTCAGCTTAGCCTTTCTTGTGGCTTTCACCAACTTGTAAACATTCACCTTCTTCAGCTTTCCCTGTTCTCCTATGGCCCTTGGAAGTTGCTCAATAGTGCAAGGAAGAGGAGTTACAATTTTTCTTGATTTAACATCTGATAGTACCTTGAAAATTGCTCTTTTTCTCCTCTTAACTTCCAATGGAGTGAATGACTCTATAATCTTCCTTGATGGAATGACACCCCTCTTAGATGTCACTTTCTTAACAGCAACAGTCAGAGCATCAATAGAACTAATCAAGTTTTCATGTCTGTCCTTACATTCTTGGCATTTGCATGCAGAACATGAGCTTGAAAAGGGGCCAAAAGAGGTGGTATGCTCACTGAAAGGGGTGAATTCACCATATTCACCACCAGTATGACTATCATCATGGTCAACTCTTTTTTTAAAAAAAATTTTATGAGCACCATCAACATGCTCATCATCATCATCTCTGACATCAGCATCACCAACACCATCACCATCACCACTACCATCAACAACATTAACACCAACACCCAAATCTGTTACAGCATCACCAAAAACCTCAACAACAGGCTCAGCAAGAACAATCTAACCTTCCTTAGGTGCTTCTCTTTTGATGGCTGTTGGTCCAGCCAATTCTTTTTTTATTAAATTTGCCTTACGGTCTGGTTTTGTTTGAACAATTCCTAGAGTAAGAAAGGCAGGCATCTCCAACTCTTGATCAGTAGGGACAATTCAGGGATGCACAACCTATAAATAAAAGTAGATATATTAAAATCAACCTATAATTTACAATAGATGGGTAACCTGTTGCAACAGATAAGACATCTACTTCACAGATATACAACAGGTGACCCATCTGTTGCAACAGATGAGTCATCTGTTGGAAGAAATTAACCCTGTAGCAAGACTATTTTGATTTCTTCCAACAGATGACCCATTTGTGGCAATAGATGAGTTATCTGTTAGAATAATTTTTATGTTGTTTCCAACAAATGACTCATCTGTTGCACTAGATTAAATATCTGTTGGAAGAAATTAACCCAGTAGCAAGACTATTTTGACAAATGAGTTATCTGTTGGAATAATTTTAATGTTGTTTCCAACAGATAACTCATCTGTTGCAACAGATTAAATATCTGTTGGAAGAAATTAACCCAGTAGCAAAACTATTTTGATTTCTTCCAACAGATGACCCATTTGTTGCAACAGATGAGTCATTTGTTAGAATAATTTTTATGTTATTTCCAACAGATGAGTTATCTGTTGCAATGCTTTTTAACATGAGTAAAATTATTCTATTTAAAAGAATACTTACTGCATAATCAGGAGGGTTGAAGAGATCAAGGGGATTCATCCTTGAGTTGTTCTTGACAGACAACCACCTAATGATCCTTGGATAAGAAACCTCTTCCGAATAGTCCTTAACTTGTTATCGAAGGTGAGGAATGACTTCAAATTCCCAAGCCTAAAAATGTAAACATGATGCGAATAAAAAATCAGAATAATTATTCAATAATATAACTAAATGAAACACTAAGGAACTAGGAGTGAAGTTTACCATGAAAGCCCAAGGAAAGCCGTATAAGTTGACCGTCTTTGAAGATAACTTTGTCAACAAATATTTAAGAGTCAAGAAATAGCTTTCATATTCCCATGGATAATTATTGAATGCCTCCAAATCCTGAGCAAGCACCAACAGTTTAGGTTCTATGACTATGTTGGTGTCTCTGACCCATAAAATGGAATGCACAAATCAAACTAAGCACAATGGCTCCTTGTGCTTCTTCAAAAACTTTTTGTTTTAAAGATCAAATTTCAATTGCTTGTCTTTATAGCTAGGTCCAACAATGTCCAACAACTCATTTATTTTTTCTTTGCCTTTGTTGGTTTTGGTGGGCGTCTTGGTAGGTGTCTTTCCTTTCTTTCTTGCCTTAGCTGATTTAGATGGCTTGCTTGCCTTTGGTTTTTTTAAGGGTGTAACTTTGGGAAGAGGTTCAGATGGAGGATGGCATCTTAGTCCAGTCACTATGGCAAATTCTTCATGCCAAAACAAACCGGCATGTCACAATAGTTTATCCAAATCTCATCCATCTTCTTGTCCTCATCCTTCAAAGTTGTATCATCACCTATATACTTGATCCTGCACTTGAGAAGACCATACGCCATGGTCGTTTGAAAGCGTACATTGTTATCCTCTGGCAGATCAAGAAAGTGTCCTAAACAGCTGGACTTAAAGTAATCCTTCAATTTTTTATCTCTCAATATCTTCCTAAATTCATTAAAACTTTTACCCATGACAGATTTAACTACAAAATCACCATTCAAATCCGTAGGGTTATCTAAAGGCATCTCAACTTCGAACTTGTCAATACTAAAAGTTTTGACAAGATCATACTGAGCTTTCGATCTACGTTCATGAGAGATCAACGATAACTCAGCATCATCATCATCATTATCATCAACTCTTTCCTCTTCATCCTCTCTTTCATTTTCCTCACTTTTCTTTCCATCTTCTTCCTCATCTCCTTTCGCTCTTTCTTTTTCCTCTTCATCCTCACCTTCCAGCTTATCTCCTTTATCACATTTTTTTTCTTCATCATCTCCATTCCCACCATGTCCATCTTCTTCCTCATTTTTATTTTCATCTTCATCCTCTATAACTTCTTCCTCCTCTTTCTTTTCTACATCAGCTCTAGAACTTGCAACTGATTCTCCTTCAATATCTTCTTCATTATGTCTTTCCACATCTTCATTATCTTTTTGTACATCTTCATTTATTTGTGAAAGGGCATGTTCAGCAAGATCTTCTAATGGTGTTTGTAATTTAGCTTTTTTACTTGCTTTGTCAGAAGTTGATCCACTTTCTTTTCTTTTAGGAGCCATTTTATCTACAAACAAGATAAAAATAAAAAAAATTACAATTGATTTGTGCATCATTAAAATAAAGGGTAACAATAAATTTAATAAATACAACACAGTACAAAATATTTTCAACAGATGACTCATCTATTGCAACAGATGGGCTATCTATTGGAAGAAATCAAAACAATCTTGCTACTGGTTTTATTTCTTCCAACAGATGACTCATCTATTGCAACAGATGGGTCATCTATTGGAATAACTGTTTTGATTTCATCTAACAGATAACCCATCAGTTACAACAGATGAGTCATCTGTTGGAATAATTATTATGCTTTTTCCAACAGATGACTCATTAGTTGTAACAGATGGGTCATCTGTTGCAATATATGAGTCATCTGTTGAAAAAAAAAAAACAGTAGCAATATTTTTACCACATAATACATATATCAACAAGAACACCACCACCAACAACAACATTTATCAATACATCAACACCAATATTTACCAATACACCACCAACAACACAAACAAACAAACAACACCAACATTTACCAATACACCAATAATATCAACATTTACCAACAACTACAAATACAACAATTCAAATAAAACCAACAACACCAACATTTATCAAATCAATACACCGACACCAACAACATGAACATTTACCAGCATTTACAAATACAACACTACCAACAACACCAACACACACCCGAATAATAACAACAAACAAACTTCAAGAAGAAACACAAACAGAACAAACACCAACAAACACCAACAGTTGTTGAAGTAAGTGTTCACTTAAACCAACAAAATCAACAATTGTGGATTTGGTCACAAGAGATGTCCTCCAAAAAAAATTCAAAATTCAAGTTTCACTATTTTTACAACAATGTTCGAGAACAAGAACTACAACAACAACAAAGAATCATATTTCACTCAGAAAAGATATCATTTACATCAACCACCACAGTAACAGAAGAAATACCATTTGTTGTGTTCCCATTTCGTTCGTCGTCGGAGGTTGAAAGTCGTCGGAGGCTGCTGTCACGTCGATCTGTTGTCGATGAGTTCCAACAGTTGTTGGGTTTGAGAAAGAGAGAGAGAGAGAGGGGTGAGACGTTTGAGAGGAAAGAGAAGGGTGTTGTGAGATATTAAAATCTGATTTTGTATTTTTGCTTTTTATTTAAAATGATTGTGGATTGTTTTGTATTTTTTAAAAGATTAAGAAGTTTTAAAAATATTAATTAGGTCTCCAATTAACTTAATTTATTTTTTTAAGTTACTTTGACCCTTACACTTGGTCAAGGGTCCCAAAAGTTAAAACAAGACTTTTGGGACTCCTTTCATTAAATTTTCTCATGAAAGTGAATGAAAAAAAGAATAAAGTGACCAGCCGAAATTTAAATATGGAGTCCACATATATTAAAGAATTAAAACAATGGATAAAAAAAGTGTAATAAATTACACCTAGGCTGGTCTTTTTGTCCAAAACCCAAAATGTACACATGCATAAAGCATTTAGATACAACTACTTCAAGCACCCAAAAATAAAACATACCTAAAATACCCTCAAATTCACTAATAATTTCAGAAAGCACACATGACAACCATGAGGTGTGTGCTTCACTCACACTTCAATATAGTAGTAATAAATGAGGTATATAAACAAGTTATTAATAAATAATCCTTATATGAGAAATTCAATTAACAATTGAATATTGATTCACCTTCAAAGTCTTATGGACCTGCACTAAACGTGTGTTGAAATTCAATTTTGAATACCGACACTAATGTCAATTAAATATGGATTTTGAAAATTTTCATATAGTTTATCTTTTGGAAATAAGCTTATTGCAAGTTTATTATTACCTTATCAAATAAAAGGAAATATTTATAGGTGATCTTCCATAAAGACCAATGAAAAAAGTTCCAATAACTCATTATGAGAACTGTTTTTTATCATATGTCTATATATTATCCTAATATTTAGGGTTTGAAATAAGTTTTAAAAAATTTATACTTGAAAAGATGTAAGAAAACTTAATATTTAAGATTGAAATAACTAAAATTTACTTACTAATCTTTCCTTATTTGAATTATGTTAAAATTCTAAATTTTAAGACTTTAAAATTAATTTAAAAATTAAATTTTCCTTATTTGAATTATGCTAAAATTATAATTTTTTCATATTTACCACGTTTACATTTATGGAGTTGATTATTTTTTTCTTTTTCGTAAAGCACAAATTTTCAAAGTTACATGTATAGAGATTTATAGTTTTTTAAAGTATTCCCCCAATCTCAATTTATATGGCATCGTTAAATTTTGAAATTAAAATTAAAATTGTTATTTTCATTTGTAAAAATAATAATAATAATAATAATAATAATAATAATAATAATAATAATAATAATAATAATAAAAGAAGAAGAGAGAAAGCGAGACACAACATACAATAATATATTTGTGATACAATATTCAATTATATAATTTTAAATCTATATATCATTTATTTTAACGTCAATAGCTATTTTTAATGATGTTATTCTTCTTGTGTATAAAAGTTTTTATTGATTGAGGTGAAACACATGTGCAAAACACATACACTAATCTAGTACTTTAAATAGCCAATCTGACTTAGTAAAATGATTATTCCCCCGTTCCTTTTTACTTGTCATAATTTTTATTTTTTTAGAGTCAAACAATATGAATTCTGACCAACGTTTTAAGATGTATTTTTCTTATCATTGATATGAGAAAAGTTGCAAATTATAGTACTTTTCGTATAGCTTTTAACTATTCAAATTTTAATTTAATTCATTAAATTATCTAATCTAATCTAATTTAGTTTTATAAAGGAAAAATTGCATAACACCGCAACTTATCTTTACTAAACTACATAAAATCCCTACCTTTTTTATTAATTATCTAAATCCCTATTTTTTTTAAAAACAGCCGGATACATCCACAAACCCATAAATTTTTGGATACATAATTTTAATTATGTATCTCCCCTTGGTCTAGTTAATGTATTATGTATCTCGACCAAATAGTTTCAGAAATGGATGTATCTCAGTAATCAAAATTATGTATCTCAACTTCAAAATTATGTATCCGGATGCTAATTATATATCTAAAAATTCTAAAATAAGGGATTACTTGTAATTTAGCAAAGAATAGGGATAGGGAGTAATTAGGGGTAAACTTGTTGGGATTTATGTAAGTTTTACTTTTATAAATTAGTCAAAGTGACTCTCGATAAGCGAAACGTAACAGCTAAAAGAAACGAAAGGTGTAGTTAAGTTACTCATTCTTTGGTCAATAAAGTCAATCAACTTATAATATATTCTCTGGAAAAATAATACTCCCTTCGCCCTATTTTATGTGACGCACTTTTCTTTTTGGTCCGTCCTAACACAATTTCTCTTTTATTCTTATTGGTCCCACTTAATTTTAAAGATACCTTTTTTTTAAAAAAAAAAAAATCTAGAAAGGACAGTATGATAAACTTCACAAAGTCTTTACTTATTTATTAAATTCCGTACCCAATCAAAAAATGATACATAAAATATGACGGAGGGAGCAACTCTGATTAGAAGATGAGCTTTCTCCACTGAAATGATAACTTTGACAAGCCCACGTAGAGATGCAACACCAAGACCCACCCAATCCAAAACCAAATAAAATGGGCCAATTATAATAAAAAGCCCTTTTCTATGAGGCTCATTTACATAGATGGTGTATATAATTTTATTTTTCAATTATAGTATATTTTTTACAATATAGATTATAGCCCAATTTTTCCTATAAAAAATAGCTAAATACATATATATATATATGATACATTTCTAACATAGTTTTATTAAAGTAACACATAAATTAATTTGAATAGTATTTAAATGTTTGAAATTCAAGCATAATATGTTTTTAACATTATTAATAAGAGAAAAAAATAAACAACAATTGTAATACATTTTGGATTCAATATATTATTAGTATTATAGACGTATTTCAATGCACGAGATTAATAGATATGACTAAAATAATTTTAATATAAATGTATTATAAGTATTATATGTGAACCATGTCCATTTTAAAAGATATCTATGTTGAATACTTTACATCTATTACAGGATAACCTTAAATACCATGGCTCTGATACCAATTAACAGGATCTCTAAGGCAGGCGGTAGTCCGCCCGGCCAATAGATCTAGCTAAAAAGCACCTTTATACCAAAGAGTATAAAACTCGAAATATATAGGAATTTTTATATAACTAATGACTGTATGTGTGGCTATACCATTATTTGAGCAAGGGACCTGTCAAGATCTAATACATATGCTTAATGAGCCCGTGTGTCTGGAGGTTCTAACCGGTAAAAGGTCGCCCTTTTCATCAACTTTAACGGGCTATTAGACCTTCTTACCAGACATAGTCACTAAGACAAAGCCACTAAGAATAGTATCAGATCTGACTGTATCACCATTTTAGAACCAAGTCAAAACTTATACAAGAATTACAATATATTTTGATAAAGCCAGATCTTAAGGTTAAAGTGTAAGAGAAGTTAGATGTTCAATATAGATGAGATGTCTAGCCGGACATAGTCACGGCAGAAAGAAGAGAGATAAGGGGTGTCACCTGTTGGACCCTGCGGCAAGGGTCAGTGCCCGGAGGCAAGGGCTAATGCCCGGAAGCAAGGGCATAGACCGGATAAGCAAGGCCAAGTATTTGTGCCCAAGCTATGGACGTTTTCTGATTTTTATTATTCACAAATTTGCAAAATACAAACTGATTACAAAAAAGAAGGAAGAATCTAGAGAGAAGGAGAGAAAAGAAGACTAGAGAGAGAGGGGGGTTTCTAAAACATGCCTCTAAAACTAAAAAAACTAACGTATATAAAGAAAAGAAAAAGAATATTGTACAGTAAAAACGGGTCCCAAGTGGGTCCCATGTACAGTAACTGTACAGTAAAAGTGGGACCTATCTGTCCCCTTAACAGTTAATCTACTGTGTAGTGGGTCCTTGAACAGTCAATTTACTGTTTTAATGTCTTATCCGCCTTTCTTCTTTCCATGTTGTTTATCTTTTTCCTGCATATGGCGGATAAAAGCTTCCGCATAATCTAATTGTTTTTCTGAGAGTATCACCTCAGGTTCGGGAGGTTGAGCATCGGTGAAATCTTTGTCATTATTGCTCTGCTTTGCATGGAAGAGTCTGAATCGAGCTGTTGGAGTGAATGAAGTAAATTACGTTTCATTTCTTCCAAATAGCTATGAATCATTTCTTCTTTGTTTCCATCTTGGAACATAATTTTTCGAGCAATCTGTTTGAGAGATGGATCATCTAGTTTATGTTGCTCTTCCATAGTTTCATATTTTTGAATAGTAGCACCAATCTGGTCTAATAACTGTTGTCCTTTAAGGATCTGAGTAGTAGGATCGTATTTCATCAAACCGTCCCAAAAATTATTAGCAAATGTCCGGTAAAGGCAAGGAATCTGCTCTTCTGTGAACCCTAATTCAGGAGTCCATTTATGAATCCATGGGATAGAAAATTCTAAAAAGAAATAGATTTGATCAATCTTTTTAAGATAACAAATATGAGTGTCCAGATATAAATTATTTAAATCGGGAGACACTGCTTTCCATTTTTGGTAAAGAATAAAAAATGGTTCGGGTAAATTTTTTACCGTGGGTCCATGATAAGACCACCAATTCAAAAACCAATTGGGAATCTGAGTGTCAAAAACTTTGGTACAAATTTTTATGAACCAAGTATGTTTTTGTTTGTATTATTATAATAAAGGACTTGTGAAAATGCCTTTACATAGCCCCAGTAGGTCACATTCACCGTTGTGTTATTGAAGCTAATTTGCCTCTCTCGCATAGTATGTATGCCCCAATCTTCAACAGATATCATCTGTTTAATAATTATTTTTGAATAACTGTATTCAGGATTTCCTTTAGGAAAATGCTGGAATTCAGCACTACCTGTAGCCGATAATATGGCTTCGTAATATGAACGAGTCTTATATGACTCTCTAGGGAAATATAACCCTTGAATTAGATACCTGTCAAAATTTTTCCAAGGATCATGTTTCCGCATTATCTCAGAATTTTCAACTAGAAATATCATTTCTTGTTTAGGTACTGTTTCATAGGGCCGAAGATCTTCGATACCCTCTTTAGTAACAGAAGCAAAAAAAATCTTTTTGCTTTTGAGAGGCGATATAAGTCGGCATCTGTTCATATAACGGATGATCTTCTGGAATATCTTCCAGATGTATAGCATTCTTATAAGAGGATGATTCTCCTTGTAATATCTTGGAGTTGATCAATGTCTTTTTCCCTATTTGTATTGCAGGGGATGCAGTAGAGGATCCTTGACTATAAGCCGATCCTTGAGAACTAAAAGGCTAAGAGGTTAATCTCCCTTTGCCTCTACCACGACCGCGGTTGCCACGGCCTCGAACGACATTGGTCCATTGATCAGCCATCCTGAAAATATTCATGAGACAAAAAGTCAGGCAAAGAATTATCAATTCCCTTTTTATATTGAATCTCAAAGTCAAACGGAGCCAATTGGGCTTGCCATCTAGCAAATATCATTTTTGAGGCATCATGTTTAAAATCTTTGTCAAACATATATTTAATAGACTGAGCATCAGTTTTAATCAAAAAAATTTGATTATACAAATCGTCTTGAAATTTTAAGATGCATTTGACAATGGTCAACATTTCGTGAGCCACAGTACCATATTTCTTCTGTGCTTCAGTCCACTTTCCTGAATGAAATCGAATAAGATATTCACATTTATCATTTGGATTAATTTGTTTTAATATACCACCAAAACCAGTGTTGGACGCATCGGTCTCGATAATTTTCTCCCAAGCAGGATTAGCAAGAGTTAAAACAGGAAGGGCTTTAACTCGTTTTTTAATTTGTTGAACCAAGGCAGTGCGTTTAGATGACCAAGGTTCCTTGAAATTCTTTTTTAGCCTATCATATAAAGGGGCTAAATCATGAGAAAGATTTTTATAAAACGGGGCAATATAATTTAAACTGCCTAAAAATCTTTGTAACTAAGTTCTATCAATAATTACATCAGGGAATTTATCAGCAAAACTAATTACTCGTTGAATAGGGGTAATCTTCCCTTGAGAAATAGTATGTCCGAGAAAACGGACATTGGTCTGAAAAAGACTCATTTTGGGTTTAGAAATAACCAAACCATTTTGAATAACAATCTTCTTGAAAATGTCAAGATGCTTATATGAATTTCTAAAGTTTTAGAAAATACTAAAATGTCATCAATATAGACGATAATAAAATCCATATAGGGATTGAAAATATCATTCATAATTTTCTTAAATTCAGAAGGTGCGTTTTTCAAACCAAATGTCATGACATTCCATTCATATTGTCCAAATAGGACATTAAAAGCAGTTCGATATGTATGTTCTTTTGAAATTTGTATTTTCCAATAACCTAATTTTAAATCAAATTTTGAAAAGATATTGGCATCATATAAGCAGGACAATAAATCTCGTTTGTTTGGAATCGGATATCGAATCCATTTTAAAAACTTATTCAAAGGTTTATAGTTAATGACCAATTTGGGCATTCCTCGTTCTTTTTCTGCTACATTGTTAACATAAAAAGCAATGCAAAACCAAGGGGACTTAGAAGGTTTTATTAAACCCTTTTGCAGTAGAGTATCAATTTCCTTTTTGCAAAATTCTACTAATTCAGAATTCATTTGACATGGTCTTGATTTTGTAGGAATATTATCTTCCAGAAAATCATCCTCATAGGAAGAGTAACAATATGCCTTTTTCGATTCCAGAAAGCACTAGGATGGCCAGCACAGACATCGATTGCAAGCTGTTCAGAAATTAATTTAATTTTTTCTTGAACTTTCGGGGAATGCAATGTATCATTTATAGTCATGCTCAATATTTCTAATTGCAAAGAATCGACATGTTTTTGTTTCATACTAATCAAAGAATTGTTATCTTTTGTTACAGGATCTGTAACGAAGGTATAGCTAATTTGTTTATTATCATAACTAGCATGAAAACCTTTAGTATCGACATGCGTAAAAGGATAAATAGCGTTAATAAAAGGAGTCCCAAGTATAATTGGGGGGTAAAGTTGATTTTTTACCAAAAATAAGAAATGGGGAATGCAGACTTTATCTTGGCAAATATGTGTATTAGATAATTTATACTCTATATCAAGAGCATGACCGGATGCAGACCTGACCATATGGGTCATTTTTTGAAAATATTTAGAAGGTACTAATCCTTCTTGAATGCAGCTAACATTAGCACCACTGTCAATCATAGCAATGTTATTGACATAAAATTGATTATCAATCAAAACAGTACACTTAATATACCATCTATGAGCAGTTACTATCTGCATCATACCTAGAAACATATCAGTTTTTGGGCTTTCGGATGAGGAAGCAAATAAATCAGAGGATTCAGGAGCCTCATCAGGCTGTTCAAAAGAAACCTTTTGTTTACCACGAGGATCATTAGTAGTAAGGGAATTCAAATTTTCAATTTGGGTGATTCGATGATCAGAAATCATTTGATTTTGTTTAAGGAGCTTAATCTCGCCCTTTAAATTTTCAATTTCAACTTTCAAATCTGAAAAAGAAGTATCCCTAGAAGGAGTATGTTTTTGTAAAAGCCTGCGTTGGACGTCAGATAAAGAATAAGGACTTGAATACTTAAAATCAGTCATTGGACTGGCTTTTTTATCAGTAGTAGTATTGGTATCTGAATTAGTACCAACTGCTAAATTAATGATTTTTTCACGAAGCTTGCTATCAGTAACTTCCTTTAAGAGTTCAATCACATTTTCAGAAGTAATTGTCTGAACATTTAAATCTTGGAATTGAGATTGAAGTTGATAGAAAATATAATTTTCACAAACACAAGTACCACCTGAGCATTTATTACAAGCAGAAGTATGTTCTACTTCGTTATCGGAAAAATCAAGTAAATCTACTTCTTCACCTTCAGAATCAGATGGTTCATTTTCATAATCTATGTCAGAATCAGAGGTGTAAAGCATGCTATGAGTTTTTTCATGCAAATCATTATCTAGTTCTAAAGTTTTAAGCTTTTCTAACTTACAGTTAGGGGCTATATGACCAAAGTTACCACATCTATAGCACTTAACTTTGGCTAAGTCTCTTTTAGACCTATGTTTGGTAAATCGGGAGGATTTGCGGTGAGCTTTCTGAGCTTCACGATCTTCTTTAGATTTATATCTATTCCTCCGTTTCTTATAAGAATAAGACCCATCGGGGTTAGAAGACTTAATATATCTAGTCCTATTTTTCTTATGAGGTAGATCAGGTTGAGGCATGCCAAATTGAGCACAGAAATCGCCTAATTGAGATCTTTCTTTCAGTTTTTTCATCTTAAGATGACGACTTAATTTAAGATCATTACACAAGTTTAATCATTATTGTGTGCAGACTCCTATCAGATTACCATAGGTATAATCTCTATATGAAATTTCACTAAGATTTCCATGAAGAGTTCGTCGAACTCTTTCAGCAAATAAAGGGGGAAGGCCATCAACAAATTTGGCTTTCTAATGTTCACTATGGTCTTCGACGGGCAGTTCTAAGACCCGACTTAAAAAGGTGTCTTTATACCACCTAAATTCGCCTAAATTTCAGCTTCTTAATCCATTAAGACGAGTTCTTACGGTCTCATAATTACTGGTAAATCTACTACTCAAATGTTCGAGAATAGTCATAACCAAAGTATAGACAACATCTTCTCTACCTGGTTTTAATGGGTGTCCTAGGTTATCGACACTAGCTTCCATATTTACTGCGTTAATAATGGCAGTCTTATGTTCTAAGGACATATAATTATCCCACCAACCACGAAGTTGGCCAGTAAAACCAGCAACAATCATCTTGCAGATAGTTTTATCCGAATTCTTAGGACAACCATCCTCATTTTTAGCGGTAGTTACCTTTACAATGGTGGCGTACATCATCATCCTATGTACTTGAATGGTCATTTGCCTATCAGTCAGACCATCTATATTCCATTCATAGATTTCATGACCACTAAAAGAGGTATTGCTCTGATTCCAATCGCGTTCTTCTATAAGAACATCTTGAGGTGTAGGCCTAGGGTAATAGGTAGACTTCATCCTAGGTTTACTTGCAAAATTCGGGTGCTTAGTCGTATGACGAAGCTTATTAAATTCAGACAGGATACTATCATGAGGATTAGAAGAATGTTCTAATGTATCCACAAATTGGGTTGATAAATCTATAGGCTTAATATTTAAAGCAACAAACTTTTTCTCTAGCAATTCTTCTAGATTATCAAAAGTTTTAATTGTAAATTCCTAAATCTGGGGAGGTCTTTGAATAAAGCTAGTAACAATGCGAGGAACAGGAGGAATGGTGGAAGTACTAGCTGAAGTAGCTTCCTTATCCTCATTCTTCGGATTAGTACTAACATCATCAAGTTTTTTTAAAACTTTTTCCAATTTGACATTGCCATTCATACTGACAGTATTTATAAAACGGACAGAAATAATTAATTCATCAAGTTTTTTATCAAGAGAAACAATTTGTTCTCCTAAAACCTTAACATACAAACCCAAATAATTATTTTGAGCAATAAGGTTATTAATTTCAGCAATAGTTACTTTTCCAACATCATTATCAATAAATTGTTGAAAAACAGTAAATGTTAGGCCTGTATTATTAGGCATGATAAAAGAAGATTGCGGAGGAAACACAGATTTTATAGTGGTTCCATTACTATCTTTGTAAGTTCGTTCAATAACCTTTACATATAAAGGCAAATAAGTGGTTCTAAACCAAGGAACAAAATACATAATATGATTATGTAATGCACAAGTTTCATAAAACTCTTGAGAAATATTATGCTGATCATCACGGCTATAAGCAGTGAAAAACCAAGTTCTAAAATGGTTCCATTTTTTATCAAAAAATTCTTTTTGAATAAATTGTCGTGCCGGAGAACCCGGACTAAAATCAATAAGGTGTGGAATCATTAAATCCGACTAAGGACAAAATCCATTTCGGATGCAGAAGGAATATCCTTGTCAGAACTATCATCACATGCCTGAACTATATTAGTTTGAGGATCTATTTTTAATTTTGTAACCGGACTAGAAGTCGACGGAATAGTATGCAAAGAAGCAAGTTTATTAACTCGAGCTGGGCCGTATGTGGACTCAACTGGAGCAATCAAAGAAGGCATCGAAGTTAATCTACTTCTACTACCATCAGAAAAGGACTGTCTGTTGTATACAGAAGTCTTATCATCAAATTGAATACAGATTTGACCATCCTCAGTCTGGGAAATATGAGAATAATCATCATTAGTGACTCTATCAGCCAACTGTTGTTGTGGAACAACAGATTCTAAAACCCAAGTATTAGGAAAATTAATTTCTTTCCATCGAATAGGTCGACGAGTAGTAATTTTTGATTTTAAAAAATTGGTTTCAAACAAAACAGTTTGATTAGATGTATCAAATAGCTTATATCTAGGGTTTAAAGAAGTTAAAAATTTATAATATATGCGATAGGACAAACAAATAAGTTCAGATCCAGGTGCATAATGATAACCATGAGTTTTAATATTTAGAGTCAATGCATCTAAAATATTTACATCAGTCAAAGATAATTGTAAGTATTAAAATAAACTGGACCATAGGCCACAGTGGATTCTATAGATCCCATTAAAGACTGGCGGAAATTCAAATTTCTTGCATTGCATAGTGCTGCCAGAAATGTTTTCGGTAACCCTTTAATGGTTAAAGGCTTGAATGCAATCTGAACAATGCCAATATGCATATAATTATATTTATGCTTATAAATGTCAATATCACGTTTATTTAACAAACGAATAGTTTGTTCTGAAGCATTTAAAGCAAGAGATTTCTCAGTTGTTTTAATTAACTGAGTGGTGGATAGGTGGTCATACCAGTCATAATCATAAATCTTTTTGATCTTTACTTCAGGAATAGTCCAGCGATTTAATAAATCAAGATTTTGAGGTACATCAACCTCTTCTAACCGATCATTTTTAGTATGGGATTCTCCAATGTCCATTTTAAAAGACATCTATGTTGAATACTTCACATCTATTACAGGATAACCTTAAATACCAGGCTCTGATACCAATAAACAGGATCTCTAAGGCGGGCGGTAGTCCGCGCGGCCAAATAGATCTAGCTAAAAAGCACCTTTATACCAAAGAGTATAAAACTCGAAATGAATTAACAGGATCTCTAAGGCAGGCGGTAGTCCGCGTGGCCAAATAGATCTAGCTAAAAAGCACCTTTATACCAAAGAGTATAAAACTCGAAATATATAGGAATTTTTATATAACTAATGACTGTATGGGTGGCTGTACCATTACCTGAGCAAGGGACCTGTCAAGATCTAATACATATGCTTAATGAGCCCGTGTGTCTGGAGGTTCTAACCGGTAAAAGGTCGCCCTTTTCATCAACTTTAATGGGCTATTAGACCGTCTTACCAGACGTAGTCACTAAGACAAAGCCACCAAGAATAGTATCAGATCTGACTGTATCACCATTTCAGAACCAAGTCAAAACTTATACAAGAATTACAGTATATTTTGATAAAGCCAGATCTTAAGGTTAAAGTGTAAGAGAAGTTAGAAGTTCAACATAGATGAGATGTCTAGCCGGACATAGTCACGACACAAAGAAGAGAGATGAGGGGTGTCACCTATTGGATCCTGCGGCAAGGGTCAGTGCCCGGAGGCAAGGGCTAATGCCCGGAAGCAAGGGCGTAGACCGAATAAGCAAGGCCAAGTATTTGTGCCCAAACTATGGACGTTTTCTAATTTTTATTATTCACAAAATTGCAAAATAACAACTAATTACAAAAAAGAAGAAAGAATCTAGAGAGAAGGAGGAGAAAAAAGCAGACTAGAGAGAGAGAGGGGTTTCTAAAACCTGCCTCTAAAACTAAGAAAACCAACGTATATAAAGAAAAGAAAAAGAATATTGTACAGTAAAAATGGGTCCCAAGTGGGTCCCATGTACAGTAACTGTACAGTAAAAGTGGGACATATCTGTTCCCTTAACAGTAAATCTACTGTGTAGTGGGTCCTTTGAATAGTGAATTTACTATTTTAATGTCTTATCCGACTTTCTTCTTTCCATGTTGTTTATCTTTTTCCTTCATATGGCGGATAAAAGCTTCCGCATAATCTAACTGTTTTTCTGAGAGCATCACCTCAGGTTCGGGAGGTTGAGCATCGGTGAAATCTTCGTCATTATTGCTCCCGCTTTGCATAGAAGAGTCTGAATCGAGCTGTTGGAGTGAATGCAGCAAATTGCGTTTCATTTCTTCCAAATAGTTATGAATCATTTCTTCTTTGTTTCCATCTTGGAACATAATTTTTCGAGCAATCTGTTTGAGAGATGGATCATCTAGTTTATGTTGCTCTTCCATAGTTTCATATTTTTGAATAGTAGCACCAATCTGGTCTAATAACTGTTGTCCTTTAAGGATCTGAGTAGTAGGATCGTATTTCATCAAACCGTCCCAAAAATTATTAGCAAACGTCCGGTAAAGGCAAGGAATCTACTCTTCTGTGAACCCTAATTCAGGAGTCCATTTATGAATCCATGGGATAGAAAATTCTAAAAAGAAATAGATTTGATCAATCTTTTTAGGCTAACAAATATGAGTGTCTCGATATAAATTATTTAAATCGGGAGACAATGCTTTTCATTTTTGGTAAAGAATAAAAAATGGTTCGGGTAAAATTTTTACCGTGGGTCCATGATAAGACCACCAATTCAAAAACCAATTGGGAATCTGAGTGTCAAAAACTTGGGTACAGATTTTTATGAACCAAGTATGTTTTTGTTTTGTATTATTATAATAAAGGACTTGTGAAAATGCAATTACATAGTCCCAGTAGGTCACATTCATCGTTGTGTTATTGAAGCTAATTTGCCTCTCTCGCATAGTATGTATGCCCCAATCTTTAACAGATATCATCTATTTAATAATTGTTTTTGAATAAATGTATTCAGGATTTCCTTTAGGAAAATACTGGAATTCAGCACTACCTGTAGCCGATAATATGGCTTCGTAATATGAACGAGTCTTATAAGACTATCCAGGGAAATATAACCCTTGAATTAGATACCTGTCGAAAATTTTCCAAAGATCATGTTTCCGCATTATCTCAGAATTTTCAACTAGAAATATCATTTCTTGTTTAGGTACTGTTTTATAGGGCCGAAAATCTTCGATACCCTCTTTAGTAACAGAAGCAAAAGAAACTTTTTGCTTTTGAGAGGCGATATAAGCCTGCATCTGTTCATATAACGGATAATCTTCTGGAATATCTTCCAAATGTATAGCATTCTTATAAGAGGATGATTCTCCTTGTAATATCTTGGAGTTGATCAATGTCTTTTTCCCTATTTGTATTACAGGGGATGTAGTAGAGGATCCTTGACTATAAGCCGATCCTTGAGAACTAAAAGGCTAAGAGGTTAATCTCCCTTTGCCTCTACCACGACCGCAGTTGCCACGGCCTCGGACGACATTGGTCCATTGATCAGCCATCCTGAAAATATTCATGAGACAAAAAGTCAGGCAAAGAATTATCAATTCCCTTTTTATATTGAATCTCAAAGTCAAACGGAGCCAATTGGGCTTGCCATCTAGCAAATATCATTTTTGAGGCATCATGTTTAAAATCTTTGTCAAACATATATTTAATAGACTGAGCATCAGTTTTAATCAAAAAATTTTGATTATACAAATCGTCTTGAAATTTTAAGATGCATTTGACAATGGTCAACATTTCGTGAGCCACAGTAGCGTATTTCTTCTGTGCTTCACTACACTTTCCTAAATGAAATCGAATAAGATATACACATTTATCATTTGGATTAATTTTTTTTAATATACCGCCAAAATCAGTGTTGGACGCATCGGTCTCGATAATTTTCTCCCAAGCAGGATTAGCAAGAGTTAAAACAGGAAGGGCTTTAACTCGTTTCTTAATTTGTTGAACCAAGGCAGTGTGTTTAATTGACCAAGGTTCCTTGGAATTCTTTTTTAGCCTATCATATAAAGGGGCTAAATCATGAGAAAGATTTTTATAAAATGGGGCAATATAATTTAAACTGCCTAAAAATCTTTGTAACTAAGTTCTATCAATAATTACATCAGGGAATTTATCAGCAAAACTAATTGCTCGTTGAATAGGGGTAATCTTCCCTTGACAAATAGTATGTCCGAGAAAACGGACATTGATCTGAAAAAGACTCATTTTGGGTTTAGAAATAACCAAACCATTTTGAATAACAATCTTCTTGAAAATTTCAAGATGCTTATATGAATTTCTAAAGTTTTAGAAAATACTAAAATGTCATCAATATAGACGATAATAAAATCCATATAGGGATTGAAAATATCATTCATAATTTTCTTAAATTCAGAAGGTGCGTTTTTCAAACCAAATGTCATGACATTCCATTCATATTGTCCAAATGGGACATTAAAAGTAGTTCGATATGTATGTTCTTTTGAAATTTGTATTTTCCAATAACCTAATTTTAAATCAAATTTTGAAAAGATATTGGCATCATATAAGCAGGACAATAAATCTCGTTTGTTTGGAATCGGATATCGAATCCATTTTAAAAACTTATTCAAAGGTTTATAGTTAATGACCAATTTGGGCATTCCTCGTTCTTTTTCTGCTACATTGTTAACATAAAAAGCAATGCAAGACCAAGGGGACTTAGAAGGTTTTATTAAACCCTTTTGCAGTAGAGTATCAATTTCCTTTTTGCAAAATTCTACTAATTCAGAATTCATTTGACATGGTCTTGATTTTGTAGGAATATTATCTTCCAGAAAATCATCCTCATAGGAAGAGTAACAATATGCCTTTTTCGATTCCAGAAAGCACTGGGATGGCCAGCACAGACATCGATTGCAAGCTGTTCAGAAATTAATTTAATTTTTTCTTGAACTTTCGGGGAATGCAATGTATCATTTATAGTCATGCTCAATATTTCTAATTGCAAAGAATCGACATGTTTTTGTTTCATACTAATCAAAGAATTGTTATCTTTTGTTACAGGATCTGTAACGAAGGTATAGCTAATTTGTTTATTATCATAACTAGCATGAAAACCTTTAGCATCGACATGCGTAAAAGGATAAATAGCGTTAATAAAAGGAGTCCCAAGTATAATTGGGGGGTAAAGTTGATTTTTTACCAAAAATAAGAAATGGGGAATGCAGACTTTATCTTGGCAAATATGTGTATTAGTTAATTTATACTCTATATCAAGAGCATGACCGGATGCAGACCTGACCATATGGGTCGTTTTTTGAAAATATTTAGAAGGTACTAATCCTTCTTGAATGCAGCTAACATCAGCACCACTGTCAATCATAGCAATGTTATTGACATAAAATTAATTATCAATCAAAACAGTACACTTAATATACCATCTATGAGCAGTTACTATCTGCATCATACCTAGAAACATATCAGTTTTTGGGCTTTCGGATGAGGAAGCAAATAAATCAGAGGATTCAGGAGCCTCATCAGGCTGTTCAAAAGAAACCTTTTGTTTACCACGAGGATCATTAGTAGTAAGGGAATTCAAATTTTCAATTTGGGTGATTCGATGATCAGAAATCATTTGATTTTGTTTAAGGAGCTTAATCTCGCCCTTTAAATTTTCAATTTCAACTTTCAAATCTGAAAAAGAAGTATCCCTAGAAGGAGTATGTTTTTGTAAAAGCCTGCGTTGGACTTCAGATAAAGAATAAGGACTTGAATACTTAAAATCAGTCATTGGACTGGCTTTTTTATCAGTAGTAGTATTGGTATCTGAATTAGTACCAGCTGCTAAATTAATGATTTTTTCACGAAGCTTGCTATCAGTAACTTCCTTTAAGAGTTCAATCATATTTTCAGAAGTAATTGTCTGAACATTTAAATCTTGGAATTGAGATTGAAGGTTATAGAAAATTTCATTTTCACAAACACAAGTATCACCTGTGCATTTATTACAAGCAGAAGTATGTTCTACTTCGTTATCGAAAAAGTCAAGTAAATATACTTCTTCACCTTCAGAATCAGAAGGTTCATTTTCATAATCTATGTCAGAACCAGAGGTGTAAAGCATGCTATGAATTTTTTCATGCAAAACATTATCTAGTTCTAAAGCTTTAAGCTTTTCTAACTTACAATTAGGAGCTATATGACCAAAGTTACCACATCTATAGCACTTAACTTTGGCTAAGTCTCTTTTAGACCTATGTTTGGTAAATCGGGAGGATTTGCAGTGAATTTTCCGTGCTTCAAGATCTTCTTTAGATTTATATCTATTCCTCCGTTTCTTATAAGAATAAGACCCATCGTGGTTAGAAGACTTAATATATCTAGTCTTATTTTTCTTATGAGGTAGATCAGGTTGAGGCATGCCAAATTGAGCACAGAAATTGCCTAATTGAGATCTTTCTTTCAGCTTTTCTATCTTAAGCTGTCGACTTAATTTAAGATCATTACACAAGTTTAATCCTTCTTGTGTATAGACTCCTATCAGATTACCATAGGTATAATCTCTATATGGAATTTCACTAAGATTTCCATGAAGAGTTCGTCGGACTCTTTCAGCAAATAAAGGGGGAAGGCCATCAACAATTTTGGCTTTCCAATGTTCACTATGGTCTTCGACGGGCAGTTCTAAGACCCGACTTAAAAAGGTGTCTTTATACCACCTAAATGCACCTAAATTTCGGCATCTTAATCCATTAAGAAGAGTTCTTGTGGTCTCATAATTACTGGTAAATCTACTACTCAAATGTTCGAGAATAGTCATAACCAAAGTATAAACAACATCTTCTCTACCTGGTTTTAATAGGTGTCCTAGGTTATCGACACTAGCTTCCATATTTACTGCGTTAATAATGGCAATCTTATGTTCTAAGGACATATAATTATCTCACCAACCACGAAGTTGGCCAGTTAAACCAGCAACAATCATCTTACAGATAGTTTTATTCGAATTCTTAGGACTACCATCCTCATTTTTAGCGGTAGTTACCTTTACAATGGTGGCGTACGTCATCATCCTATGTACTTGATTGGTCATTTGCCTATTAGTCAGACCATCTATATTCCATTCATAGATTTCATGACCACTAAAAGAGGTATTGATCTGATTCCAATCGCTTTCTTCTATAAGAACATCTTGAGGTGTAGGCCTAGGGTAATAGGTAGACTTCATCCTAGGTTTACTTGCAAAATTCGGGTGCTTAGTCGTATGACGAAGCTTATTAAATTCAGACAGGATACTATCATGAGGATTAGAAGAATGTTCTAATGTATCCACAAATTGGGTTGATAAATCTATAGGCTTAATATTTAAAGCAGCAAACTTTTTCTCTAGCAATTCTTCTAGATTATCAAAAGTTTTAATTGTAAATTCCTAAATCTCGGGAGGTCTTTGAATAGAGCTAGTAACAATGCGAGGAACGGGAGGAATAGTGGAAGTACTAGCTGAAGTGGCTTCCTTATCCTCATTCTTCGGATTAATACTAACATCATCAAGTTTTTTTAAACTTTTTCCAATTTGACATTGCCATTCATACTGACAGTATTTATAAAACGGACAGAAATAATTAATTCATCAAGTTTTTTATCAAGAGAAACAATTTGTTCTCCTAAAACCTTAACTTACAAACCCAAATAATTATTTTGAGTAATAAGGCTATATTATTAGTATTATAGACGTATTTCAATGCACGAGATTAATATATATGACTAAAATAATTTTAATATAAATGTATTATAAGTATTATATGTGAATTTCAAACTTCTATTACAATTTAAATTAGTTTACATTTTTAGAAGTGTATTATATTTGTTATGAAATAACAACTATCGAATTCATAACAATGTATAATGTTGAATTCAAATTGTATTATAACAATTTATTATGTGTAATACAATTTTAATATAGCTTTTAAAAACTTCACATCTTCTTCTCCGGTGAATCACCACCATCGGACCCACATCCCCGATCAACCAGCCACTAACAATCGTTCAATCTACCAGAAAAGCACCACAACCTCCAGCAGAACGTGAAATAAAACACCCAATGTCACCATCACTCTTCTCCTCGTTTCTCCGGCGAAACACCATCTTCGATGAAGTCAAACTTCATTCAAGCAATGGTGGTCCAATAGTAGAACGATAGTTTCTGGGTTTGATTTGTCGGAGTTCATGTTGATTTCACAGGCTAAAGCCGGATTCACATCAACGAAAGGGAGCACAAACCATCTTCCCCCTTTTTCGACCACAATCCACCCACCATCATGTTCAGACTCCATCTCCGGCGAAGTCAATTGTCGGAGAAACCAAATCAGCCACCACTCCAGCAAAATGAACAACACCACAACAACCACACCACCATTCTCCTCTTCTTTGATCCATCTCCTCCCCTCCCTTTTTCGGCAAATTCCGGCCAATCAATAGTGGTGGTTGTAACCAGCAAACCTCCAATCCGTGATTTTGGCTATTAAATGTAAAAGTAAGCTATAATCCATAATAAAATAAAAGTTGTTTCATTTAAGATAATAATGCTTTTTATATTATACCATTTATGCAATAATTAGTTTCTATTATGCCCAAAGTATAAGTACAGCGGTGCAAGTTATATCACAAGATAAAAATTTAGCGGCAAAAGCTATGCTCCAAAGCAAAAGTTTTTAAAAATTTTGCTTGCAAATCAGATACTACATAAACTTATGCCCCAAGGTAAAGTGATAACTCCCTTTGGCTCAAAGTGAATGAGCGGAAAAAAAATAGCCTATAAAAAATAATAGATCAAAAGTATGTAATGATCCATCCCGCCGTTATTAAACTCACTGCATCCAAAGGGCACGGGGTATGAAAGTTCGTTTAAAAATATTTAAGAGGTATGTCAAAGAATCGGGTTAGATGAATTTGAAGTAGAAAAAATTTTGAGGAGCAGGCTGATGTCACCCCGCTATAGCAGGAATTATCTCGCTATAGGAGTGTCACGGCAATGGCATAATGACCGCAGTAGCGGGGTACCAAGATAGTCCCTCTGTAAGTTTTTAACCCCTTTTTCTTATCATCTTTATATCAGAACGTTGCCTCATTTTGAAAACTCTTTAGGGTTGCCTCTAGACCCTAGAATGAAGAGAATGAAGGGGTATGCTCAAGAAGGGCGGATTCTAAAGTTTTTCTCATGATTTTCACACCAGAAGTTGCTAGAATGAGCCAAGAAATACGAGTTCATGCTTCCAGGCAGCTGCTTGACGCCCAGGAGGCTAGGTTTATTTTGAGTAGTAGACCTTAATTAGAAAACATGTTCATAATATAGATTGATGGGCAAGGTGATTGGATGGGTAAAATAAGTAATTAGGGCAATGTGAATGAGGTTAGTGTTCATGAAATCATGTGGTGAATGGTCGTTAATGTTTATCTGTCATTGTTATTGCATGTCGATTGATTTGTAAGTAGAATAAGATAGTTATACTTGGTGGATTATTGCTAAAAATGAAAAATGAGTTAGGAGCATAGCTGTTAATGACTTAAACCTTTTTAGTTAATGATAAATGACTTGTGCGATAAAGTTAGGGATAGAAACTATGAAATTTGGTGTGTCATTATACTGTGAAGTGAAATTAAGAGTAGATATGAAGTGATCAATGACGATGTCATAGTGTTAAGATGGAAGTTGGGGAACTAATGAAGTTGTAGTTAGAGGAAATTGTGTGTATCCCTGGTGTATGAAATAGAAGTTCATCTAGTTTGCTTGTGTGTATACTCACTTGTTATATATTTCTTGTCCCTCAGACATTAATGTCTGCTGACTAGGTGATGAATTGGAGTTAGAACTCAAGTTAATTTTTGTGTGCATGTTAACTGTTGTTTGATTACTTGTTGAAATGTATGCTAATGAATGATGAACTTGTTGATTGTGAATGCAAGTTAGAAATTGATAATTTATAATGAGATTGATAGAAAGAACCTTGTTTGATATACAAGGTGGTTGATTCACTTATTATGTGTTTGTATGTGCTTTATGGTACTGATTGTTGTTGTGAGATGCACTGGTAAAGATTGATCATGATTGAATTGGTGGAAATCAAGGAGGATAAGGGTGGGGACGTTGGAAAAAGGGTGGTATAACACTTGGTTTGGGATAAGAATGGCAAACACTAGTTTTCTAAGTTATTTGATACATGAACTGAGCTCGGCCCCTATAAGTTATGGCTAGTGGGTATATATAAGACTTATATCATGTGTGTACACGATAAATTGGAGAGTTTAATGGTTCCTTAAGTGAACCTAACTACATTGTTGTTTATTATATTTAGATTCTTGTTTGGTCCGGTTAATTGATTTTACGCTTGAATGAGTTACTACTTATTGTTGGATAGTAAAAAAGAGTTTTCAAAAAAGTGAAGCATTGATTGCTTTATGAGTTTTGTGATAGTTGAATTGAATTGAATACTATTTACTTGAAGATGATTTATATATCTACTTGACTTGATTGTGTTAAGGTAGCATATTGATTAATTCCATAAGCTTGAGATGATATTTTTACCCGTATTGAGTATTAAATATATGTAAAGGTGAATTCTTGTATTGTTTCTGATTTGTGGATATTCCCTAAGGTATTATTATGAATGAGTCTGAATTGACTAGTTACTAATGGCGTTGTGTGTTCATAGTGAAATATGTGCTATTAAGTTCGTAAATTGCATGAATAACATATGCATGGTTGCAAGTGGAAGACATAGGTTAATAGTGAGAAAGTGGCCAATTAGCGATAAATATCATATGGTGGATCGACTTGTGGTTAGCAAGAATTACTATGAATTAATAAGATCTGGTAGCGAGAGTATAATAAGGAGTGGTGATTGAAAAACCTGTGGTTAAGTAATGTGATTGACATATTATGCAAGTTCATGTTTGATTTTAGATATTTGTATTATGATTACGTGATTTAACTTGGGTCGGCCTGATGATGCTTACCAGTACGTGTGGTTGTACTGATACTACTCTTGCTATATTTTTTTCAGGGTATAGCCTGTTGCAGGATCAGTTTGATATTTATTGCTCAATACGGTTAGAGATCTCCAGCAGTTTTAATTTTTTCATTCTCACGGTGGAAGCTGAATCTTATATTATTCCTGTTTTTCTATAGTAGCTCTTGTACATGTCTAGACTAGGTCCTCGGGGTAAAGGATTTCTTTTGTTATATTTAAGGAGTTTTTGTAATAAGTTTAATAGATTTTGAAGAGATTAATCGTATTCATTTATGACATATTTCTAATTGGGTGACAAGGTTTCTCCGATATAGATGGAGTAGAGTAGGTGCCCTCATGATCCGATTAGTAGGGTAGTGATAAAATATCTATTTTTTGAAGGAATTTTTTGGTGATATAATTTCTCTTCATTTAATATTTACTTTATTTATATGCTACCTTTTCATAATTGAATTGCTTGTCGTATTTAAGAACAATTACTGTATGGGGTAAAATAGTTTTAGCAAGTGTAGGCCATCTCCGATCAGGTAGAACTGAAGACCATGATGGCATTATCTCAAAAACAATACCGAAATGGAAGAACATCATCTCAGGCAAGATAAAAATGGCACGAGGCCATCAGCGATGACGATCGTGCATGAAAGGACAAACAGGAGACCAATATGTCAGAGCTCTCAAGTGGGTAGACGATCCTCATCGGGTTTGCGCTAGACACACGATATTAGGCTGGCACCCCCCAACGATTCGTCGACCCATAGTGCTTGTTCATTGGACAAGGTACTACAAGGCTTAATGTCACTCTTTTATTTGTCGAAAACAGTCTTTGTACCCTATAAATAGACATCATTCCCCATTGTAATGACATTTGATGTTACTCATCTCTATCCACAAGCAATAAAATTTCTTTAGCATTGCCCTTAAGTTTTCTTTATTGTCTTTGTTGTCTTCACTTATTGTGTTGCTTTAGTTAATATAAACTCCGATCAAAGCCGACCCGTGACTAAGGAACTTTCCTCTGTGTCGTCGTTCTAGATTTATTGTCAAGTTTTACTTTGTTTGCGGATTACATTATTTATATTATCTATTTGTTATTTTACAAACTCTCGCTACTAACTCGAAGCTAAGTCGTAACGTGTGCTCTTGACCAACCTACAAATTCAACTGTTCAAAATTGATGGTAAACAATTAGTACTGAGAGTAAAATAATAAAAAAACTAATAATTAATTTTGTCTTGAATTTCTAAAATAAAAAATAATTTGAGATAATTATTTTAAAAAAACAGGACCAACTAATTTGAGATAAAGGGAGTACATGCATTCTAAGTAGGTGAAAATTTAGTTTACAAGATTCAATCCAACTCTTTCGATCATTTCATGACTAATTAATAAGGAAAATTTTTAATCATCCATTAGTATAATAATTACTATCAGTAATATCCTTATGCTATAACTAAAAGAAAAAACTTAAAACTTATAACTTTTTACTTTATTTATTAAACTTTTTAAATTTATATTCCTTTTAAAACTTCCGCAAAGCTCTCCTTTTCTTAGAGTGAATTGGTTTTGAATGAAAGCAGATTTAATCCTGACTTTCATTGGGAAGAGGATGGGTATGGATTTTTGGTCGGTCGATACGATGAATGGAAAATTTAAAATGTTGGTGAAATATTACAACAATTACAATTGAAAATACAAAAAGATGAAGAAAATAAAATAATCTTCTTCTTGGTTGAGGCGCGGATATCTCGCTCTCTTTAAGGAGATTAAACCCTACTGCAACAAATGTTTTCACTGGTCCAGCAATTATCTTCTTGACTAGTCCCCTCTAGGATACAACAGCCTTCTCACAAAATACAACTCAACAAACTCTGGACAAGAATTGAGTTCAAAGCTCCATGATGTTGCCCAAAATATCCCTCCTAAGAAGTATAATGTGGTCGTTTGTCAAATATAGAACCCAACTAGGTTGGGGTCGATCCCACAGGGAATAGGTCGAAGTTTGAATAGAATACCGTATGGGACAATTGGGAAGTAAATAAAACTAGGGGGGTTTTGTGAATAAAAAGTGTCAGTAACAATTGTTGGTCGTATTGAGTTTGTAGACAATAAAAGAGATACACTAGGACTGTGATTGTCACGACCCGTATTCCAACGGGGCAGACTGGCACCCAAAGCCGATAAGGCCCGAGAGAACCAATCTTTACTCCTGTCCATTCATATGCATGCCATTAGAAACATCACCACCACATAAGGAAATAAAATGTTAATAGCGGATATCATGGCATATGTGATATATATATATATATATATATATATATATATATATACGTGAAACTTGGCCGTTAGGGCTATCAAGTCAAAATGGACATACATCTCTTACATTCATATACCCACATATGTCTACAAAAGCCTTAACAGAAGTACATACATGACCAACCTAAATTTGGGACAAGTCCCCGCTTTACATAACATTTACAATACCAAAACTAATGCACAACTGTGACTCGGAAAGCCCCGATCCAACTGGAGCTCACCAAAGATCATTAGATGACCCGCAGCTTGCTGTGGATGTCTACTAGTACCTGTTCCTGCAGCAAGTAAGGTAAGTCCCACAAAGGACGTCAGTACGAAGAATGTACTAAGTATGTAAGGCCATAAGAAACAGTATGATACATAAATACTTTAGTGGAATCAAAGATAAGTAAATAACCAATGTGGATAAGTCACCATTCTGTATATGTGGAAGTATGTACATTACGTGGATTACTTTCTTTACTTTTATGCTCATTCATTCATTCATCACTCACTTCTTCATTCACTACTCTTCCTTCCATTCTTACAATGTCCGGCCCCAAGCTGATCAGTGGGTAATCCACAGTTTTCGGGATCGACCCATGCTAGGCTTTTCTTTTGCCTCTGAGATACCACCCGTAGTAGAGGGATTGACCCATTCTAGGTGTTATTTTAACCCCTGGGATACCACCCATAGATATTGGGATCGACCCATGCTAGGTATTTTAACCCCTAGGATACCACCCAAGAATAGAGTCTTCATTACCTCACTTCTTCAATCTTAGAAACAGATCATTCGATGATTATGTTATTATTGGAACTTTTGAATGTAATATTATTGGAACTTGGAACCATGTTCATCATTATGTGTCACATGAATGACAATAGATCAAGAATAAGATACATGTGATTAACAATAGACGATAACCTGAAATGAGATACCGTAGAGCACTTCGGAAATGTACAAGTACAATGACAAGGTGAATACTATATGCTGCAGAAGGATACGGAAAGAGTAACCTTACATACCTTATCTTCTCACTATGAACACTCAATACTATACATGAATACAATAGTCCATCTCCTTCCTTATGTCTTACTCTACAATACAAGTACATACCGAAGCTTACATTAGCAACTAGTTACTATACAAGTGTACAAGATGACAATGAGCTATATGACTGCCGTATAACGTCATGTCACCCTTTACAATACAATCCACTGCATTCTCATACCAACAACACCATAACATTCCACACATTGACCAAGACATCATACATCAATAACATTTCACACCACGTATACCATTTATGCCTCCTTATTATTATTCCGTCATAATTACTCCATCAAATTGCCTCATAACAACATAAGAACAACAATACATAATTAATATATCCTAACATGCCTCCATACGACCCTTTAAAGTCATTAAAACGGTATCATAAGTTGATAATTACATCCAAAAAGGGTATAGGGGCCTTCGGGGATCAAAGAGAGACGAAAACATACAAAACAAAATTCTGGTGTGACATGCGAAGCCACTTGTGCCCACAGGTGGCTGAAATGTGGCCGCATATGGCCCTTGGTAGCGTCCAGGGGCATCTGCATTGGCGCAGGTGCCTCACCTGTGAGGGCGGGTGCCCATTTTCGGCCACCGGGGTTCGTTTTGGGTCCTTTTTCGCATTAAATGGTTCATGGCCATAAATAAGCTTTCCTTTACATAATTTTGATCAACTTAAGACCAATTAACAACCATGGTTTCATAACACACATAAACATCACCCAAAACCATCTTTTTATTTCAATACGTCACCCACTCAGTACACAATTTCACAACAACAATTCCAAAAGTGATACACAAGGAGAAATCAAATTAGGGAATAACCATAACCACATCATACATGTCGATATTCAATCGATCAAACTTACTTCCTTCAATACCACACGTCTATTTTCAAGTTTAAGTCACCAAGATGACAAACTTGTATCATATAAGCAAAAGTGCATCAACCAACACCTTTAGACATAAAAATCATGATCCATACAATCTATCATGAACATAATATATTAAACCACAAGAATAAACACTTACCAATACTTTCAAGGTGATGATCTTGTCCAAACAAGTGTATTTGCCTTAGGGTTTGTGTGTAGAGAAAAAGGTTTGGAAAATTCTAGAAAAGGGCATGTGTATTGTGTTGAATAAAAATATGATTTTTCTCTTGCTTTATATGTTCCCCTTAAGTTATCCTTATCCACATACACCACATTAAATGAGGGCCTCACTTGGCCAATTGAAAGAATGGGTCAAATACCCTTTGGGCCATGACTTTTGCTCCATATTTGGGCTTCAATTAGGCCCAATAGCACAAGACTTATTTAAGCCCAACAAATTAATGTATAATTCATCAACCCTCTCATGTTCAAATAATTCCATGAATGTTACAGGAATTAACTAGGTTCGAAAACATACGGGGTGTTACATTCTTCCCCCCTTAGAAACATTCGTCCTCGAATGTTAGTGACATTATGCAATTGAAACAAATGCAAGTCTAGGAGCATTCTTCATGTTATCATATATATACTTAATGCTTATAAATACTTACTTGTCATTGTTCCGATCTCGTATCTTGAACTTTTTCTTTCCTTTGAAACAAATGAGGGTACTTGGACTTCATCATTTCTTCAGCTTCCCATGTGACCTCTTCTATTTGTTGATTTCTCCAAAGTTCCTTTACGGACGCTACGTCTTTATCTCAACCTCTTCACTTGTATATCCAGAATGGCAATAGGTATCTCCTCATAGGTAAGATCCTCCTTAACTTGTACATCATCAATGGGAGTAAAACGAGATGGATCCCCTATGCACTTTCGAAGCATCGAAACATAAAATACTGGATGAACTGTGGAGAGTTCTTGGGGTAGTTCCAACTCATACGCAACTTGCCCAAATCTTCTAACAATTTCATATGGTCCTATATAACGTGGACTCAATTTTCCTTTCTTTCCAAATCACATTACCCATTTCATCGAGGATACCTTTAAAAATACCCAATCACCTATGGCAAATTCAAGCCCTCTTCTTCTAACATCAGCATAGGACTTGTGTCAACTTTGGGCTATTTGTAGCCGTTGTTGAATCACTTTAACTTTCTCCATAGCCTGATGAACAAGATCTGGCCCAAGTAAAGCAGTTTCGCCTGCTTCAAACCATCCGATTGGTGATCTACATTTCCTTCCATACAAAACTTTATAAGGTGCCATTTTAATACTTGAATGATAGCTATTGTTGTAACCAAATTCAATAAGAGGCAAATGGTCATCCCAACTGCCTTGAAAATCTAACGTGCAAGCTCGTAGCATATCTTCAAGCATTTGGATAGTACGTTCTGCTTGTCCATCCGTCTAAGGATGGAAAGCCGTACTCAAATTCACCTGTGTACCCAGACTCTGCTGAAAAGATCTCCAAAAATGCATAGTAAATTATGCTCCTCTATCTGATATGATGGAGATCGGAATCCCATGTAATAGTACTATCTCTTTCACATACAATCTTGCATAATCTTTCGCTGTATAGGTGTCACGCCCCGACTTCCAATGAAGCGTGATTGGCACCTGAAGCCGATAAGGCCCGGCCCGAGAGAACCAATCTTTGCTTATGTTTGTTTATATGCATGCCATAAGAAATACCATTACCACATAAGAACTTATCATGCTAATAACGGAATTCATGAAACATGTGATAAATATATACATATGTGAAACTTGGCCGACAGGTCCATCAAGTCATTATGGACATACACCTCTTACATTTGTCTTCCCACAATCGTCTACAAAACCTCTACAGATACATGACCATGTCTATACCATATTTACATAATGCCAAAACCTAAGGTACACATGTGACGTGGGAAGCCCCGAAGCAACTGGAGCTCACCAAAGATCTGTATATGGTTCGCAGCCTACTGAGGAGGTCTACTAGTACCTGCGCCTGCAACATTTAAAGTAAATCCCCCAAGAGGGGTCAGTACGAATAATGTACTGAGTATGTAAGGCCATAAGAATTATATCATACATAATAACAACAATAATGGAATCAATATAAGAGAATTAATGAACGTGATTAAACTCTCTTTCTGTATGTGTGGAACCATGTATATTACGTTCTTTACTCCTCTTATCTTTACATACTTTCATCTTATTTATTCTACCCATGCTAGGCTGTTCTGTCGCCTTTGGGATAAGATTAACCCATGCTAGGTACTTTGACCCCTGGGATGTTATGTTAACCCATGCTAGGCTTTCGTGTCGCCCCTGGGATATCATTAACCCATGTTAGGTACTGTGACCCCTGGGATGTTATCGTAACCCATGCTAGGCTTTCGTGTCACCCCTGGAATGTACCGACATAACCTATGCTAGGCTTTTATATCGCCCCAGGGATGTATCGGGATCGACCCATGCTAGGCTTTTCTGTCGCCCCTGGGATACCACCCGTGTTATTGGGATCGACCCATGCTAGGTATGTTAACCCCTGGGATACCACCCATGATTACTTATTAATTAAACATCTCTTATATTCTTATACATCTCTTATATTCTTACTTCCATTCTTAAGAGTGATTGAGACATTGAGGATCATGACATAATTGAAGCACAATCATATACACATTCACTTCACTCCTTTACTTCATGAGATTGACATCTTCACTTATGAAGAATAGATACATTAGCTTGCACATCACCTCTCTTATTACTCTTATGAGATCTTATGAGATTGGTACTTTTACTTATGAAAGATTGGTACAAGGATAATCATCATATTATAGGACTCTGGAACATGACATGATTGGGAAAAATGCTTTTCAAGAATAAATAGATTCTCTTATGTTATTACTCTTTTGAGATAGTTATTTTAGGAATTACAACATCATGACATCTTTGGAACTTCAATCAATGAATATGAGATAAGTGAATCATCATTTATCTAAGAGTAGGACACATGTGAATAGCAAGATATGTCAATCGTAGTTGGAATTCTATAGAACCCTCATGGAGTGTGTAACACTTTTGGAACCTTACGATAATGATACATATCAGCTAATGAACATGAGTCAACCAATGGACATGAGTCATACGATTCACCATTGACCAATGAGTAAGTAACATATGAGTAACACTAGTCAACTACCGGATACGTAATACCTTAGACCATTTTGGATTCGAATGAGTACTATGACAATGTGAACACCATATGCTGTAGAAAGATACGGACAAAGTAACCTTACATACCTTTACTTTCAAGTATGAGTGCACGAGTTTATATATGAACACAACAGTCTAGCTTCTTCCTTACGTCTTACTCTATAATACAAGTACATAACAAAGTTCATGTTAGCAACCAACTCCCTTACAAACGTATAAATGTCACAATGAGTTACGTGACTGCTACATAGCATCATTTTGTCCTTCACAGTACATTCTATTGCATTATCATATCAACAACACCATAACATTCCACACATTGACCAAAATATCGCACATCAATAGCATTTCACATCACACTTACCCTTATGCTTTCTCATTAGCATTCTGTTACAATTTCTCCTATCAACTTGCCTCATAACAACATATGAACAACAATCCATACTTAATACAGTCCAAAATGCCTCCATGCGACACTTTAAAGTCATTAAAACGACATCACAAGTTGCTAATTATATCCATAAAGGGTATAGGGGCCTTTGGGGGTCAAAGGGGGACAAAAACATGCAAAACGGGGTTATGGAAGTGACCTGCGAAGCCACTTGCGCCCGCAGGTGTCTGACCTGAGTCCGCAGGTGCCTCACCTGCGAGGGCGGGTGCCCTTTTTTGGCCAAATTGGTCTCGTTTGGGTCTTTTTATTCAATGAATGGTCCATGATAATAACTAAACTTATTTTAACATATTTTTGATCATATTACATGCCAACAACCAGCCATGGTCTCACAACACACAAAAACATCACCAAAACCTCACTTTCTTTTCAATACGCCACCAAATCCGTAACCAAATTTACAACAACAATTCCAAACATTATATACAAGGGTAAAACAAGGTAAGACTATATTCACATATCACATGTCAATATTGAATCCATCAAGTTCATTTCCTTCAAGATCACAAGTCCATGTTCAAGTTTACAAGACAAAACCATCCTCCGATTTAGCAAACACAAATTGCTTTACACATAGTGAACTTCTCACACTTTACCAACATAACCAACATAATATAAACCATCTTCCATGCATAAAATATATTAAAACATAATCATATACACTTACCAAGTCTTGCAAGATAATTATCTTGGTCCAAAGGATGAAGGTCTAGGGTTTGTGTGAAATAAGAAAATGTTGTATAGAATTCTAGAAAAGGCATGGGTGTTACAAATGAATATAGGCATGGGTCCATAATATATATAGGTCCCTTTACGTCTCTCTTATCCCATTCTTGACATTAAATGCATGTTTGATTTGGTCAAAGGGAAGATTGGATCATTTTGCCCCATTGGGCTAAGTCTTTTAATGATCTTTGGGCCTCATTTGGCCCAATGACACAAGACTCATGTAAGCCCCAACAATTTAATGAATAATTCATCAAATCTCTCATGTTCAACTAATTCCATAAATGTACACGTAGTCGTATAGGGTTGACAACATACGGGTGTTACACCTCCTACAAAGGTCTAATCCCATGTACTAGGCCCAATATTAATTTTCTCATCAATAACATTACAAAATTCATACTTTGACTCTCTACACTTGAGTAACCATTGTTCAACGTCGTCATGTAGGGTTTAGTAGGTACAGAGTGTTACAATAGGTGGTCTTGGCTGGTAGGAAATACACTGACTTGGTAAGCCTGTCAACTATAACCCATATAGAATCAAATTTCCGCAGTGTACGAGGCAAACCTGTGATGAAATCCATATTAATCATATCCCATTTCCAAACTAGAAGATTGATACATTGCATGTAACCTCCTGGTTTCTTATGCTCTAACTTTACTTGTTGACAATTCGGGCATTGAGCAACAAATTCTGCAATGTTCTTCTTCATATTTCCCCACCAATACACTTCTTTTAAATCATGGTACATTTTAGTAGCACCCGGGTGAATAGAATAGCGCGAATGATGTGCCTCGGTCATAATTCGTTTCCTCAATTCGTCTACCTCCGGTACACATAATCTACCTTGGCATTGAAGCACCCCTTCTTGTGTAAGATGAAATGCCTTTGTCAAATTATGTTGTACATTCTCTTTTAGTTGCAATAATATAGGATCTGCAAACTGTTTCTCCTTCACTTCAGCTGTCAAAAAAGATTCAGCCGCATTTTGTACAATAACCCCTTCATCTGAGGATTCAAGAAGTCGAACCCCCAAGCTGGATAATTGACGTAGATCTTTGACTAAATCCTGCTTTTCTGTCAATTGGACACTAGTGCCTCCGATTGCCTTGGGGCTCAATGCATCAGCTACCACATTTGCTTTTCCTGGATGATATAGAATATCAATGTCATAATCTTTCAATAGCTCAAGCCACCTTCGTTGACTCAAATTGAGTTCCTTCTGCTTAAAGATATATTGCAAACTTTTGTGATCAGTATAAATATCAACATGAACTCCATACAAATAATGATGCCATATCTTTAAAGCAAATACCACCGCTGCTAATTCAAGGTCGTGTGTGGGATAGTTTCTCTCGTGTGGCCGTAACTGTCATGAGGCATATGCTATGACATTACCGTACTGCATCAATACGCACCCTAGGCCAATCCCGAAAGCATCACAATATACTGCATAACCTTCGGTGCCTTCCGGAAGTACTAACACCGGTGTAGAAGTCAATTTATCTTTTAGCTCTTGGAAACTTTTCTCACATGCATCATTCCATTGAAATTTGACTGCCTTGTGTGTAAGCTTCGTTAAAGGTGCAGCAATGGAACCTTCAACAAATCTTCGATAATAACCTGCCAACCCCAGGAAGCTACGAATTTTCATGGAAGTTGTAGGTCTTGGCCAATTTTTCACCGCCTCAATCTTTTGTGTATCAACTCGAATCCCTTCATCTGACACAATGTGACCCAATAATGCTACGAATTTCAACCAAAATTCACACTTAGAGAACTTCGCATACAACTTACGCTCCCGAAGAATCTGTAACACCTGCCATAAGTGCTTAGCATATTCCTCTTGTGACTTTAAATCAACCAGGATGTCATCTATAAATACCGTCACGAACACGTCTAGAAACAGCTTAAACACCCTATTCATCAAATCCATGAACACAGCTGGTGCATTTGTTAGTCCAAATGACATAAATAGAAATTCATAATGGTCATACCTTGTTGGGAAAGCCGTCTTGGGTACGTCTTTTTCTCTAACTCTGACTTGATGGTAACCCGACCTCAAGTCAATCTTTGAAAAACACTTGGCACCCTGTAACTAATCAAACAATTCATCAATTCGAGGAAGGGGATATTTATTCTTGATCATTACCTTATTCAATTGCCGATATTCAATGAACATTCTCAATGTGCCATCTTTCTTCCGTACAAATAATATCGGTGCACCCCACAGAGACATACTCGGCCTGATAAATCCCTTGTCCAGCAAATCTTTCAATTGCTCCTTCAATTCACGCAATTCTGCTGGAGCCATTCTATATGGGGGAATAGAGATAGGCTGAGTGCCTGGAATCACACCAATACCAAATTCTATTTCCCATTCTGGGGGCAAACCTGTAAGATCTTCTGGAAATACATCAAGATATTCATTGACCACTGGAACAGACTGAGGGGCTAGTGGTTCCACATTAGTATCTTTCACTCGTACTAAGTGACATATGTAACCCTTAGCAATCATTTTCCTGGCTTTCAGATAGGAAATAAATTTGCCTCTTGGTGCCCCTACATCACCCTTCCATTCAAGAACATTCGTTTGTGGAAAATGAAAATGCACTTTCTTAGCTCGGCAATCTATCATGGCATAACAAGAAACCAATCAATCCATGCCCATTATGACATCAAAATCCACCACGTCCAATTCAATAAGATCGGCCAGTGTATCATAACCACACACAGTTACCACACAATTACGATATACTCTTTTTGCAACAATATAGTCTCCAACTGGTGTAGATACTTCAATTGACGTAGTTAATAGTTCCGGTGTTCTTTCAAATTTTGCAGCAATCAATGGAGTAACATATGACAATGTAGAACCCGTATCAATCAATGCATAGACATTATACGAAAATATGGATAATGTACATGTGACTACATCAGGAGATGACTCTGAATTCTGTCGGTCTACTAGAGCATAAGTACGATTCTGAGTTCCATTAGAACTGGCTGCTCCTCTGGAACCTCTACCACGACCCGTAGGCTGTACACCTCTGCCTAGGGGAGGAACCGATGATGATGATGCAACGGTTGATCCCACAGGTGGCGCCACATTACCCAAGCCTCTTCGTAGGCAATCCCTCATCATATGCCTCGTCAAGCCGCACCAAAAGCAAACTTTTGACCCTAGCCGACATTTACCTAAATGAAACCTTCCACATTGCTGACATGGCTGACGAGAAAATCCAGCGGTCTCCGAACCTCGAATCCCACTAAACCCTCGAGGGCGGGTGCCCATTTTCGGCCACCGGGGTTCGTTTTGGGTCCTTTTTCGCGTTAAATGGTTCATGGCCATAAATAAGCTTTCCTTTACATAATTTTGATCAACTTAAGACCAATTAACAACCATGGTTTTATAACACACATAAACATCACCCAAAACCATCTTTTTATTTCAATACGTCACCCACTCCGTCCATAATTTCACAACAACAATTCCAAAAGTGATACACAAGGAGAAATCAAATTAGGGCATAACCATAACCACATCATACATGTCGATATCCAATCCATCAAACTTACTTCCTTCAATACCACACGTCTATTTTCAAGTTTAAGTCACCAAGATGACAAACTTGTATCACATAAGCAAAAGTGCATCAACCAACACTTTTATACATAACTATCATGATCCATATAATCTCTCATGTACATAATATATTAAACCACAAGAATAAACACTTACCAATACTTGTAAGGTGATGATCTTGTCCAAACAAGTGTATTTGCCTTAGGGTTTATGTGAAGAGAAAAAGGTTTGGAAAAATCTAGAAAAGGGCATGTGTATTGTGTTGAATAAAAATCTAATTTTTCTCTTGCTTTATATAGTCCCCTTAAGTCATCCTTAGCCACATACACCACATTAAATGAGGGCCTCACTTGGTCAATTGAAAGAATGGGTCAAATACCCTTTGGGCCATGTCTTTTGCTCCATCTTTGGGCTTCAATTAGCCCCAATAGCACAAGACTTATTTAAGCCCAATAAATTAATGTATAATTCATCAACCCTCTCATGTTCAAATAATTCCATGAATGTTACGGGAATTAACTAAGTTCGAAAACATACGGAGTGTTATAGTGATCCCCAATGACTCCTTAACTCCACCAATTACTTGTGCTAACAAAACTGTCTCGTTATGTGGCATGCAAAATCAGACAAGATATGTTCATCTAAACGTCTCTCGACCTTGGTTAGATGAATTTCACTCTTCTCCTCTCGGTCTCCGAGTGTCGCACTACTAACCCTTGTCCTGGATCTCTGATAACCATTCCTGCTAAGGCTCAGGTTATTAGGTGAAGGATGATAGCTTCAGATCTCTGTTGTTATCTCCTTTTCCCAATCTCTACCTCTCTCTCGAGCAAGTCTAGAATACAGGCGAGTTTCTAATGTTTGCAACCGTTAGAAGAGCAATCACAACGAAGGAAACAACAATACATGCATACACAATGGTTCAGAATTGCCTTGCATTTGACCGGTTTAGTTAATTCCTCATGGTTCACACAACCCTAGTTGATGGGTTTAGTTGCTCATAATTGTAAGAACACAAGAATAATTCAGAGATGAAAGCATAATTATGATCTCACAACAATGAAGAAAAACTAAAATCTCAATTATCAATAAAACTCGAATTAGGGTTTGTACTACAAAACCAAGAATATGTTTATGAACTCCAAAACAATGTAAAATAGCTCTCCAAACAATGTAATGACTAACTCTGAATGATTCTCGCACATAGGACTATAAAGGGGTATTTATAGATACAAAGCTAATCCTATCCTAAGCAAAATAGGAGAACAGAGTCGGCAACTTTCACGGTGTCGTGACTTGGTGTCGTGGAACCAAGTCACGCCATGTAGGTTGATTTCGTGGGAATCAGGCTCAATTAGACGTCTTCAGAAGTTGGGTCATGCCACCTTTCCACGTCACGTAGGTGGGTGGATGCCTGGCGAGGAAATCAGGCACAATTTTCACACTGGGAGTGGACCCATGGCACGTGAGTGGTATCTTGACTCCCACTCCGGTGCATATTCTTGTTGTTTCATCCTTAGACACTTAGTTCTCGGGCTTGATTCTTCCTTTTTGATCATTTTGCCTTCAAAAACCTATTTTCCTGTAATGTAGGACAAAAACCACATCATACCAACAAAATACACCCAAGTTATTGCATATTTTCCTTGTTTTAAGCATCGAAAGTGCCATGTAACCATGGCGCATCACTCCACAAAAAAAGAACACCTCCCTTCAACTAATAAACTATCTTTTTTACTAACTTTTGTGAAGTCTATATTTTCTTGTACTTTTTGAAAATAATGCAAGACCACCACTATTTATTGGTGAGGTTAGACTTTCATGCAATGAATAGGAAGAAGTAGTGGAAAGATAAATGTGATATAAGTTACAAGAGTTACAAGAAATAATGGATGAATAAAAAGTGGGAAGTTACATGAATCTCAAGGAAAATGGTGGCCAAATTCAGCCACTATTAACCAACAACCAAATGCTAGTTAATGTCATTACATGCAACAATCCACGTAAATGGAAATGTTACAAAAGCTGAAATGTAACTTTTGCCACTAACATAAGAAATAATAACCTCATTATGACATTACATGCGGCAGGAAGAATTAACCACCAAGTCCCTTTGCCTTAATTTGGCTACTAACTGCCATGTTAATGTGGCATTAAAATATGATATTCTTAATATTAAAATGCTACAAAATTAATAGTCCCCCATTCATTTTAATATTTATAAGAGAGTTTACCAGCTGAAGGAAGACTACTATGCATAATGAAGGTGTGCTCTGCATTGACCCATCACTTAGTAAAATAATAATTGTTACTCCAGAGTCGTAGTGATCTCAGATTTGAACTATGACTGTTTGAGAAAAATAAAAAGTCACTGCTTATACATAATAGTCAAGGAGTAAACATAAGCTTTATAGCCAGCACACTAGGGCTAAGAGGCCTACCTCCACACTCACATAGGTGAAATCTGTCGAGAATGCTCCTGTAATTTTAGTACTCCACTCATACGAGCTAAAGATTTTCATTAAGAGTTTTTAAACTCAACCTCACAAATCATTACAGGAAAATGCACTTACATCATAGGGAGAGATTAAAAAAATAGTGCATTTTTCACAACAAGTCATTATGTGATTCGTTCTTCCCATTGAAACTGGTTATAGGATGTCTAGTCCCCAAGTTGGGTTTCCTCACATATGACTTAGGAATTTATAGGGTTCAACCCTTCCCCCTTAATATGCTTCAGACCTTTTCTCTTGCTAAGACCTTAGTCAATGGATCTGCAAGATTATCACAAGATTTGACATAATCAACATTAATAGTATCATTTGTCAAATATGATCTCACATTACTGTGTTTTCTCCTTATAGGTATGGATTTACCGCTGTAATAACGATTTTGAATTCTACCAATTGCAGTTGTGATATCACAATAAATTAAAATATGAGGAATTGATTTTTCAAAATAAGATATTGGAAATAACAAATGTCTCAACCACTTAGCTTCCTCACTAGCTGAAACTAAAGCAATTAGTTCAGCCTCTATGGTAGAGTTAGCAATAATAGTTTACTTTTTTGATTTCCAACAAATAGCACCACCACCCAAAGTAAATACATAACCAGTAGTAGATAAGGAATCACCTGATAAAGTGTTCCAATCCGCATCACAAAAGACTTCAAGTACAATAGGATATTTTTTTATAGAACAAACCACAATTTTTTATTCCAATTAAATATCTCATTACTCTCGTTATAGCATACCAATGTACATTACCTGGTTTGCTAGTAAACCTGCTAAGTACTCCTACTACATAGTGCAATCAGTCACATACCTTAAACTTTCAATCATGCTCACATATTTCTTTTGATCATCATTTTCACTTTCAACAGGAAACAAGTGAACACTAGAATCAAAAGGAGTTACAACATGCTTGCAATCAAAGAAATTATATTTTTTCAAAATTTTCTCAACATAATGTGACTGGTCAAGAAAAATTTCATCCTTGTTCTAGTAATTTTTATTCCTAGAATAACATTTGCCTCACCAAGATCTTTCATATCAAAATGGCTTCTAAGAATATATTTAGTCTTTCCAATAACATTTCAGTTAGAGCCAAAGATCAATAAATCATCAATATATAGGCAAATAATAACATGCGAATTATTTCAAGACTTATGATATATGCACTTATCACACTCATTTGTTTTAAAGGCATTGTCAATTATGCAAGAATCAAATTTTTCATGCCATTGCTTTGGTGCCTGTTTTAAGTCATATAGGGATTTAGTAAGTTTACACACTTTGCTTTCTTGACCAGCTTCAACAAAACACTCGAATTGTTCCATGTAAATCTCCTCATTTAGGTCTCCATTTAATAAATTAGTTTTTACATCCATTTGATGAATTTGTAAATAAAAAATTATAGCAATAGCAATTAAAAGTCTAATGAATGTAATTCTAGTTACCAGAGAAAAAGTATCAAAAAATTTTAGGCTTTCTAGTTGTTTAAATCATTTAGCAACTAGTCTAGTCTTATATTTATCAACTGATCCATCTGCTTTTAACTTTTTTCGTAAGACCCATCTGCACCCAATTACTTTACATCCCGGTGGTAAATCAACTAACTTCCAAGTTTTATTGGAAATTAGTGATTCTATTTCATCATTTATAGTCTCTTTCCAAAAAATAGCATCATGTGAAGATAAAACTTCTTTTAACGTGAGAGGGTCATCTCCAATATTTAAAACATAATAATCAGGACTGAAATTTTTTTCTACTCTAGCTCTTTTACTTCTTCTTAACTCAAAATCATCATTTTCTTTATTTTTCAAAATAGAAGTAGAAGAACTAGGTAGTGACAAAATATTTTCTTCAATCCTTTGACCCCCACTTTTTTTAGAATCAAAAGGAAATTTATTTTCATGAAAAATAGTATCTCCAGATTCTATTATAATATTATTTTCAAGATTAAAAAATGTATAGGCTGTACTATTTGAAGCATAACCAAGAAAAGTACAAGTAGTAACTGTTTTTACCCAACTTAGAGATTTTAGGATCCATTAACCTTACATAGGTTAAGCAACCCCAAACTCTTAAATATCCCAAATTTGACTTATGACCTTTCCACAACTCAAAATGTGTTAATTTTGTATTTTTATGAGGCACACGATTCAACACATAACAAGCAGTCAAAAAAGCTTCATCCCAAAAATTTAGAGGTGCACATGACTCAATTAACATGGTATTAGTTAACTCAACCAAAGTTCAATTCTTCCTTTCCGCTATACCATTAGATGCAGGAGAATAAGGAGTAGTAGTTTCATGAATTATACCCAGTGATCTAACAAAAGAATTAAACTCATTAGATTCATATTCAAGGCATCTATCACTTCTAATTCTTTTTATTTTTCTATTAAACTGATTTTCAACTTCATGGAGAAAAGTTTTAAAATTCTCAAAAGAATCATTTTTTTTTCATTAAGTAAACATATGTAAACTTAGAAAAATCATTAATGAAAGTGATAAAATATCTATTTCCTCCACGAGTTAAAATACCTCCAAGTTCGCAGATATCAGTATGAACTAACCCTAATAAATTAGTTTTTCTTTCAACTTGAAAATGAGGTCTTTTAGTGATTTTGGCTTTACTGCAAGTCTCACATTTTCCAAATTTTTGATCAGTGGAATTAATCATAAACTACTCATGTTTTCCACATAACGATCATTAATATGACACAAACGAGCATGCCAAAAATTAATAGAAGAAAACATATAAACAAAAGTAGAAGTTTTATTCATTTCAACATTCAACTTAAACATCCCATCCCAAGCATACCCCTTTCCCACAAAAATACTATTGTTCACAAGTACATATTGGTCAGATTCAATAATCTGTTTGAAGCCTGCTTTATTAATAAAAAAAAACTAGACATCAATTTCTTTCTCATGAAAGGAGTATAAAGTATATCTTTTAAAATCAATACCTTTCTAGAAGTAAAACTCAACTCGACATCTCCCGTTCCAAGCACTTGAGTGGTGTGAGAATCACCAAGCATGATGATTTTGGTCTCCTCAAAAAAAGTATATTTTTTAAACCAATCTTTGTCATAGCAGACATGACGGTTTGCACCAGAGTCAGTCCACCATCCATCAATATTCTCAACCATGTTTATGTCTATTATCACCCCACAAATGGTTCTTTGATAACGTTTGCCTGAGGTGCAGGCCCACATTTCCAAAATTTACAAAATCAAGCAATATATTCACTCTTGCCACAGACAAAGCACAGTCTCTTTTCTTGAACATGTTGATTTTTTGCTTGGTTATTTCCACCATTATTTTTCTTGAATTTTTTCTTCTTAGGCTTCAAAGAAGTATTTTTGTTAGTATCGGGGAAACATTATTTGAAGTAGTTAAATTTACCTTCGGTGTGATGTTGTTCTCTTCCGTTTGTATAAGTGCATCTTGGCCCCTTGCCTCTTCTTTCATGCGGATTCTCATTATCAAAGTCTCAAGAGAAGTTTCCTTTTATTTGTGGCATATAGTTTTTTTTAATTCCTTCAAGAAGGTGGAAGTTTATCTATTATGCCACATATAGTAAGGTTATCTCCAATTTTGACTTCCTCACACCTGAGCTCTCCAACAATCATTATAAAATCTTGAGCTTGGTCTACCACTGATTTGTTGTCCACCATTTGAAATCGAAAAAATTTGCTAGCAACATATATTTTGCTCTAGCCTCCTCGGGATCATACTTACTCTGCAGTGTTTTCCAAATTTTCTTTGCACTAGAGTAAGTTCTATGATAATAATCATAAAAATTATAAGATAGACAATTAAGTAAGAAATACCAACACCTATAGGAGTCACCATTGTACTTTTCATCTTTCTCTTGAAGAGAGGTAAGTTCATCATCATTCATGAAAGAATTATCTACTTTATTTGAATTCTTCTCTGTTAACACATAAGAAACATTGAGAAGACTTAAGTAGAAAAATACTTTACCCTTCCACCTCTTGAAATGAGTACCATTGAACCAGAATGGCTTGTTAAGATCTCCCATCTTGACATCCGTGAATTTTTCAACTATAGCCATTGAATCTCCTTAAAATTGTTGGTGAAATATTACAACAATTACAATTGAAAATACAAAAAGATGAAGAAAATAAAATAATCTTCTTCTTGATTGAGGCGCGGATATCTCACTCTCTTTAAGGAGATTCAAGCCCACTGCAGCAAATGTTTTCACCGATCCAGTAGTAATCTTCTTGACTTGTCCCCTCTAGGATACAATAGACTTCTCACAAAGTACAACTCAACAAACTCTGGACAAGAGTTGAGTTCAAAGCTCCACCAAAAAAGAACACCTCCCTTCAACTAATAAACTCTCTTTTTTACTAACTTTTGTGAACTCTATATTATCTTGTACTTTTTCAAAATAATGCAAGACCACCATTATTTATAGGCGAGGCTAGTCTTTCATGCAATGAATAGGAAGAAATAGTGGGAAGATAAATGTGATGTAAGTTACAAGAGTTACAAGAAATAATGGATGAATAAAGAATGGGAAGTTACATAAATCTCAAAAAAAATGGTGGCCAAATTCAGTCACTATTAACCAAGAACCAATTGCTAGTTAATGTCATTACATGCAGCAACTCCATATAAATGGGAATGTTACAAAAGATGAAATGTAACTTCTGCCACTAACATAAGAAATAATAGCCTCATTATGACATTACATGCGGCAGAAATAACCACCAAGCCCCTTTGCCTTAATTTGGCTACTAACTGCCATGTTAATGTAGCAATAAAATATAATATTCTTACTATTAAAATGCCACAAAACTAACACAAAATGTTGCTCCATTGAAGTCCCTCGTGGTAGAAAATTTGGTTGATGTAAAAGGTTTATTTTTTATCGTATCCACCACATAATTTACATACTCAACAGGCTAACTTCAGTGACTATAGTCAAAAGCCCTTATGGCAAGTGCTAGCACTATTAGAAAGTCATCGTTCTTGTTCAATAAGAATGATAAGAGGAGATCATTTCACAAATATATCTTTAGGGATAGCTTGATACAAGGACAAGAGATATGATAATGCTAGGATAAAATGTAGAATTGTCTTATTTTATATGTGGTTAGAGGCATTAACTAGTTTTGAAATTATTATCCCATAATTTATACTAAATTAATGATGAGAATAGCTATCCCATATAAATGGTGGGATAACTAATCCCTTGATATATTTAAATTCATGAGATAACTTTGTTTATCCCATCTTTCATATTAAACAACCCTTAAGATGGTTTGAAGGTGAGTTATACATGAATCAATTACGCATAAGTAATATCATATTTGGTAGCTGGTTAGGAGGTAAGTTATTCATGTATAAAATTAATATGATGTTTGATTTGTAATTTAAAGACACAGCTTAACTAATACATGTATAAGTTATGAGAGAATCTATTTAGCATTTTATACATGACATAAGATAGAATAGAATTCCAATAGTGACTAAAACATAATCTGAGAATTACCTTGTACCTATTATTGGTGGGAGATGAAAGATACATTAAGGAATTAATTGACCACGGATATTAAAAAATACATACTCTAACGAGCTATCAAATGACTTCTTAGGGTTTGAGGTTTGGTAGGATGTATGTCACGACCCGATTTTTGAGTCATGATGACGCCTATCATAACCCACCAATAGGCAAGCCAAGCCATAACCCGGTGCGACAAGCGACTGGCTAACAGGAAAAAATCGAAAGAAAGGAGATGAAGAAGACATAACAACAATAACAAATAAAGACAGAAAGCAAAAGAACTAAAGTATAACATACATACTGAGACAGAAGAGAAAGAAGACCGTGTATACAGATGAACCCCTCCCAAGACCTGGTAAAGTTGGTACTGGAGCCACAGCTAACACAGCCAGAGTACTAGACAGAAGCTAAATATACACAACATATACAACAGTCTCGGGTATAAAAGACTATAAAGGAGTAGATGAAGTAGGATCAGCCTCGGACGATAATAAGCTCACCCTGCTCCGGATCAGTGCTAAGAAAGGAGAATCATGTTACTGCCGTCGACTAGTGCCCGGATCTGCATCGGGAAAAAAGATGCAGAAGTGCAGTATGAGTGTCGGGCAATAGGTACTCAGTAGGCATCATCGGCCGACTAAGCTCAATATAGCATAAACATAACTAAAATGCGAGGGTGCATGCTAAATCCGGGGTAAGAATAACAGAAGATAAATAGCTACTGAGTTGTGCAAATGCGATAAGGAAATAAGTAGAGGTGATACAGAATAGTAAGTAAATGCAGAAATAAATAGACAAGTCAAACATAACCTAACTGGGTCCCCATAAGCCTAGAAGGCACACTAAAGAAAATAATAACCCAACCGTGCCCCCATAAGCCGGTGGGACACACGAGAAAAGTAAATGCAGAACCGTCAATAACATGTGGCTGAACCAGTATCCAGGAACCATAGTAACCATACAGGGGTGTACCGGGCTTGAACCGACACCAATGGGTAATAACAAGAGGCCAGATGCCGAGTCGAACCGGACATAGTGGATAATAACGAGAGGCCACATAATTAATGTATCTCAGGACTCATAATCAGATATCGGACTCAAACCAAAACTCAGTGAATCATAATATTAGAACCACGGTACCAAGTACCATAACTCTTAAATCATAACATAATCAGTAGTTGGACTTGAACCGAAATTCATAAATATCAGTAGTCATCAAATCTGAATCAGTGGCCGAACTCGAATCGAAACTCATAAATATCAGTAGTCATCATATCTGAATCAGTGGCCGAATTCGAACCGAAACTCATAATAGTCAGCCTCCCGGAGTCATCATAACCAAGTGCCAGAATAGTACAGTATCCACACAAATACAAGTAAACGGGGACATACGGGCCCCAAACCGAACCCGAAATATAAATCAAGGAGCTAACCCACAATGTACCATAAGGCCAGTCCCTGGGTCCTCCGAGGTCAACAACCTACTACTGGGCGACATACATACCAAATCGGGTATCTCGAGTGTATCATGGCAAGACGAGTCCCAACACTAGGTTAAGGCTAACAATCCCAGTCAGGTGTTATGCTATCTGAGGTCGATAGGGCCAAATGGGTTAAAGGATCATAACCAGGGTAAACTAACCCAAATGTTATCCGAAAAGAGTATCTCAGGGCTTAACTAAGCCCAACAATGTCTAAGATTAACTATGCCGACTGTGGAGAGTAGCGGGGCCTACTGCGAGGTCCCAAAATCAAGTCTGGCTAAACCTATTCGAGTCTGGACTAAGGTTACCTAACCCCCTACTAATAGTAGTACAATATTAACCAACCCTATAAAGGTCATCTTCGGCACACCACGAGGATAACAGGCCCAGAACATACCAGAACAGGGCCCTAACAATCCCAAAAGGCCTAATCACAGCAAGCTAATACCAATCTACAACTACCAGCCCAAACACTAGCAAAATAGCATGCAAATACTATAAATAAACTCAGTTTAGGTATAAGGTAAGCCTAGCCTACCTGGACGCCGCCGAACACCTGCTAAATCCTGCAACATAGGAGGCTCTCCCTCCCGAGAGGCCTCCGACTGCTGCCACGCTACCTAAACAATAAACTACATATCAAAATATAATCAATGATACCCATATTGCATTAGTTCAAAAAATGTCTGAACAACTCACGTGGGGCCCGCTTGCTGAATCGCAAAATCGAAACCGTCACAGCGTCCCAAATTACCCAATGACCAATAGTCACAAGAGATACTATCAAATCCAAGCTCAAACGTAGCTCCAAAACAACACCAACATCAATCCCACCAACAATACATAAAATATACCGTAAAAACGACGAAACTTACCGTAATAATGACGATTACACTTCTATGGATTCACCCCCACTCAATCCCAACCTTCCCTTACTAGAACCCGAGCTTGAATAACTTGGTGAAGGGAATAAGTGAGCAAAAGGAGTCGTTATACAGTAGCATATATAAATATATACGTACAAGTAGCAATGAGTTTAAAGGTTGTTGCACACTTTTTCTTTATGTGGAAATGAAGTTAATTGCCTAACTTTTTAAGTTGGTGAGATCTATCCACTATATTAAGAGGTTTGGCAGATTATAAGTGAAAGATTAGTGGCATTTTACTCCATCACTTCCACGTGTAAGTGGGATAGACCACCACTTATCAATCTTTATCGCATTAAATACACACTCGAATATTGCGTAAGTTCGTGATAGAATAAATATAACTTTTCGAATACATCATAATTAATAGAAAATTATTTCGAATAAAATCACTATTATATAATAATAATATTCTAACATGTCTAGATTCACTATCTCCGTTTAAAATATTAATAGGTTACAAAGCTATTATAAAATAATATAGACATATCATAACTAAAGAATTTTATAAATATCAAAAACATTTTCGAATGGTAATTATCTATATCTTTTTACCAAATTCTAATTTAATTTAAATATTTCATAACACGTTCGGTGTTAATAAAATTCTCAAATGAACTGTCCAAAAATCGAACTGTCAGTCCCAATAAGTCATAAATAACTTGGGGCAGTTATAGGAAAACTCTAACCGCCGAGAACACACGGAACGAGGGAAATGACCGGGAGGGTCATTACAATGTATAAGAATAATATTGATAGGGTATATTAGTATGATATGATTAGTTATGCTGAGATTATTTCTTATCCAGTACTCCCTTCATTCCTTTTTAGTTGTCACGTTTCGTTTTTCGAGAGTCAATTTGACTAAGTTTCTAAGTTAAATTAAATCAGATTAATTTGATACTTTAAAATTAAAATTTAAAAAATATATCAAAAGTATTATAAATTGCAATTTTTCTCATATCAATATGATGAAAACCTACATTTTAAATGTTGGTCAAAGTTTATGTGGTTTGATTCTTAAAAAGAAAATTATGACAACTGAAAAGGAATGAATTGAGTATTCGATTTGATGCATTAACGACAATTCTGTCTTTAATCATGCTTTTCTATATTTTAATAGCCCTTATATTATTACCATAATCAACTATATATTAATTACACGTTCTATAAAACTGAATAAAGCATATAACTGAGTAATACATATATAGCAGATTTTCTAATACATCCTACCAAACAAGACTCTCATTCTCACCTTTCGAGTCCAGATTCTCACTACCTTCATTTTTACCTATCAAGTTGGACTTGACTCGCCTACTAAGAAAATGATGATTGTCATGATTATTACCATACTATTCATATTAATTGATGTTTTAATATTAGTCTTGAAAAATAATTTAGAAAATAAATAATTAATGCTAAATAATTTAGAAAATAAATAATTAATGCTAACAATAAAATATAAAAAAATAAAAGTCTTTTCTTAATACGTTAAAATTAACGAGTAAAAATAAACGGAAAGAGTATTTCCAATAGTGGATAATGCCATCTTGACGGTATTAATACAACGTGTTACGCTGATGACAACCACACCCGAATATCCCACCGACGGCAAATACCTCCATTTTCTACTTTACCCATTTTCCCGAAAAGTATAAATACCTATCATTCTTCTCCCTTTCAATTTTTCCTTGCCCTAGATTACTCCCCTTTTCTCTTCAGCCGCAACATAAATTATCTCTCATTTCTCTTCAAAATCACCTCATTTTAGCTCTATTTCACCGTCTTTGGGGCCCAAAATCGTTGAATTCGAAGCATTTTCAGCTCTATTTTACCTTTTCCGGGCCGAAATTTATTGAATTTGAACCCTTTTTCAGCTCTATTTTACCTTTTCCGGGCCCTTTTCATCTCTATTTTACCCTTTTGGCCGAAATCCAGCGAATTCGAACCTTTTGTCAGCTCTGTTTTACCTTTTTCGGGACGAAATTTGTTGAATTTGAAACTTTTTTCAGCTCTGGATTACACTTTTCGGGCAGAAATTTGTCGAAGTTGAAGCTTTTTTCGAAGGAAAATGATGAAGTTGAGAGGAGTTTATATGAGGGTTTTGTTTGGTGTGGGTATAGTGAGGTGATGGAAGCTTTGAAAGGACCTGTTTTGGTTGAGGTAGATGTGGGTAAGATTATGGGATCGGAAAGTTTCAGCAGTGGTGGTGGCGATGGCGGTGTTGGACGTAAAGTGGAGAGGTCGAATGTTGTGATTGCGCCTTCTATTGAAAGGATCAGTGGTTCAGTTAGGCGAAAAGGTAGCCTTTCGGATTTTAACTTATATACCTGTGTCAGTATAAGAGATTTTTACACTATTTGTCTGCTACTGCGGTTTTACCTTATGATGGTCTTTAAAAAAAAACTCTTTTCGCACTCGAGGGTGTGGCCTAGTAGTATATGAAGTGAGTGGGCAGAGAACCAAGAGGTCTCAGGTAGTACTCCCTCTGTCCCATTTTATGTGCACCAAAAGAATGTCACCTTACCATAATTAAAAACAAATTAACTTTAAAATTCCTCTTTTACCCTTAATAAAATGATTTACAGTCACACAGATATCTAAAGATTATTTTATACACAAGTTTCGAAAGTCTTCCTTTTTTTAAACACGTTGCCAAGTCATACGGTGCTCCATAAAATGGGAGGGAGTAGTAGTTGATTTCTTCCTATCTGTCTTTGCGTACCTGTTGTTGGGGAGCTGGCCCGGATACCATGGTTATCGAAAGAAAAAAGAAAATTACTCTTTTAGGTTTAATATGGCTTTTTTTCACTTTACTTGTAGGAACTGAGAATTTTATTTTTCAACAACAACAATAACATATCTGGTGTAATCTCACAAAGTGGTGTCTGCCGAGGGTAGAGGTAGAGAGGTAGAGAGGCTGTTTCCGGTAGACCCTCGGCCCAAGAAAAACAGTCCAAAGCTGTCCCACGAAAGAAGCAAGGGAGAAGTACAAGAAACAACAGCTAATAACAAAAACCAGCAGCTAGAACAAAAACTACAACAAAATAATATGATAGTCGAGGTATAAGGAATCAACATGTAGTAACAGAAATTAAAGGACAAGAAACTACAGGAGCAATACTACGATTACTAATATGAACGGACAACAAGTTAACGCACTGCTACAGTGCTACCTACTAACCGAGACAGCTAAAAACTGTTAGCCTCAAGTTACGATAGTGAAGTTTCTTGAGATGATTCTTACAGTTGATATACCCAGTTTTTATGAGAAAATAATTTGGTGTATATTGATCTTTCATGATCTGAATGATAGTACTAACTGTTAATAGCTGTATACTGTCAACTATGTCAAAAAAAAGTCTGGGCACCGTGAAGAAAAAAGATTATGAAGTAACATAGTGTTCACGGTTGTTGAAGTTACTAACTGGTCAATTATGTAGTTCATCACATGACAGTTAGAACTTACTAATGGGAAGAGTGAATTTTTAGTAAAAAGATGTCATATGTGGCCTTAGAACTGTTTTACATTGTTTCTAATTCTTGGTAACCATTGAGGCAGGAAGCACAAATGCATGTATCTGTTTTGTTTTGATATTTCTTTTGCAACACTAAAGTAGGTAAATGTCCAAACCTGGAAACATGTTAAGTTATACTGCTAGTGTTACACCCCATTTAACTCGTTATTCCCAATATGGTTATGTGAGATGCGATTTGTGCTGTTAAAACCTCAGAGATAGCTTTTTGGAGTAAGATGCCCCAGAATGAATTTGCTGGTCATCAATCCAGACATCATGTCCAGGATGCTTCAGAAGACCACAGTTTCGGGAAGACAAATACTATTCTTCCTCTGACTCTTGGGCTAGAGGCTGCACAGTCGCATCGGAATGGGAAAGTGGGGAGAAATAGTACTTCTAATTCTAAGAGATCAAGGATAATGCAGATGGACGCTTTTGTAAATAAAACCGGTGAAGATGGAAAAGACATTTCTACTGAGCTTTCAGCAAATCCTACAACTTGCAAAAATGGAGGTAATACCAATTATGTATGTATGTTCTTCGACGTAGTTATCCAGTCCTTGCCTTTTGTTATGATATGCATGACTCTGGAAATGCCTATGGGTTCATGTATTTAGGTTTGATTCAAGAATGTCTCCTTGTCGATACTACTTTTTTGTCAAAATCTAGTCCATTATTGTACTTCCCTGAAACGCCTACGGGTCAAAATCTTGCGACCTAAATCATGTGTCCAGTATTTTCGGTGTGCACCTATTTGGATAGAGCTATCATTCCCGTCTTTTTCTTTTCCATTTTTCTCAGTAATGCGTTTTCAAGATTCACAGTGGCATGGACCAATTTGAGCTCATGGTTTAATAATTGATTCTGAACATAACAACAGTTCTATGATGCTTTGTGTTAGTTATGCTCGAAAACTTTAAAGAAAGCAACATATGGTATTAGTTTGAGAAAATAGGATTCCAAAAGTTTTCCCTTTCAAGAAGTGCACTTCTTTCTGACTAATCTGGCATTAGTTTGAGGAAAAAGGCATTTGGACGCTGCCCCATGCCATTACCTTATTTCCTTAACAGGCTCCCCAAAATTTAGTTCATCACAAAAACGTACACGTCTTTCTCTGTGCATTTTATATCTTCAAAAGCATTGGTGGCAATCTACTCCTACATGATTCAGAGTATAGAAAAAATAGAACTTCTGACTTCTTTTTTGCACCCAACTATAACTCGATCATTTGTCTTAGTTGCCTAAAAGACAAAATGGGTTGCAAGCTTGCAGATTTATTGTAATATATGCAGAATAGTGTTGAAAACACAAGGATATGGCGTACTGGTCAATGAAGTTGGAATAAGTTTGGGGGAGACATGGGTTCAAAACCAATCAAGGCAAAATGGGTGGTGATTTCTTTCCATATATCTAAACCTGGTCTGGTGTCGGTTTCAATACTTGTGTTTGTGCTATATAGCCGGAAGGTGGATTGTCCAAGGAAAAAAACAAAAATGTAGAGAACGCCAATAAGCTGGGATCTTAAGCGCAAAGCATAATTACCCTGTGTTTTTGCAATTGATGTTCGACCCCGAAGAGAATGAAAAGATCTTCAGAAAGTGGATTTTTATGATCTGATAAAGAATCAAATTTATTTGATGTTTTTGTAATTATATTTCCTTGAACAAATGGGATCAACCTATAGGAACTGTTCATGATAATTTAAAGAAGGCAGAGGTTTTTAATGAAATCCATCCTAATCAACCGAAATTCAATTAAGGACATAAAAAAAGGGTAATGATTTGTATACAACTTTGTAGGACTTTTCTCTTCTGTTTTTTTTGTTGTTGGGTATTTCCTCCCTTTCCCTTTCTATTTGTATTTACTTATCATTGCTTCCACTGAATTCAATATTTTTTATTTTTTTTTGGATAAAACAGTGAATTCAACATTCTACAATGAGAAAACCTTTAAGTGAACATGCAAGCGAAAAATTAGACATATTTATGTAGTAGAATCAAAAGTAATGATGAACACTAAAAAATATTGTATGAACATTGAGAAGAGGAATTGAAAACTGCAGTTAGGTGACACGTATAATAAATTCATGGCAGTCAAGATCAAATACCTTTTAAATGTTTGATTTGCAAAGATATGAACATATGTTAACATACTTTCCCGTAAAATATTCTTACAATGAATTTTATTGCTTTACCTACTATATTTATTCTTTAGTATTGTCGTGGAGGCAGAGTTCATGGGTTTTGAGGCTCACACGTTTTTTGTTCTTGAACTGAAGTGCCGCCCTAAGCAAATATACTTGCCCAACCTGCTTTAAATCTAGTTTTAGGCTTAAGTGCGTCAAACGTGCACCTTTAAGAGCACCAATGTATAAAAAGTATAATATTGAGATATGTAACTTAGTGTAGCCTTCCTTTACCCCTTGGATTATACCTGTTATAAGGAAAGCAAGACCACATATCCTTTTCCCTTTCTTTTTTTGTGTAGAAGCTTCAACAGAGATTAATACCACTTGCATCTAAAATACAAGTGTTTTAGACAAAGCTCACAATTAGTAGTCTGGAGCTTGCACCAGCTCAATTGCTGAAATTTTCCTAAAGTTACATGCCCCTCATTCTCCTAAGCCTTGAAGAGCTCTATATGGATAAGGTCGCTTTTAAAGTCGGTACAGGTTGGATCATCTGAACAGACTGTAACACTAATAAAATCCTATGTGGATAGAATCTAGAATTCTGATGCACCCGGAAAGACTTTCCAAATATATTATCAAATCGGAAAGATCATGCATGGAACCCTGTAAAGGTTGAATGAGGAATCCACCTTGTAATCTAATTTCCATTGCAGTTTTCTTTGGGAGCAGCTTCTATTGCAGATAGTGGATGTGCAAATGTGTTAAGTTGCTATATATGCTGCTACCAACTTAGACTATGTTGAAGCTAATTTTTTTAATCTTCCATGCCATCCAAGCTAAATTGCTTTTTGTTTCAAGCTAGATCTGTGGTGGTTGTGTTGTCTGCTGACTCACTTCTGACCTTTCTAGGAAGCACATTGCTGATCAATCGGCTACGATATGTTGCTGATTGTATTTATCTGGCTTATAGGAATATGGTTGAACCTCCCGAACAGGAACTGCATTACTTGCTTAAAGAAACTTTAGATGTAATTGAAGTATGGATTGTTTAAATGTTTCATGGTGCTTAGAAGTATGATTCAGATGATTGTCTTATTTTGCTTAACCTTTGAAATTGTCACAACCAACCCAATAAAGTTTGGACAAAGTATAGTGTGAATTAAGCAATTTCCCTCTTCCTTTTATTATTATTTAAGATCCTAAAAGATAGATATTAGAAAAGTGATGTTATTAAATGATAAAGGGAGAGAAACGGGGCCATTATCCACCAAGGTTTGAACTGTGCCCCAACCGGTCTTTGGAGATTTCTTGGTTAGCAAAAGGAAAAAAAAAAAAAAAGATCAACGAAGTATTTTGAAGGATATATGCCAACCCAATTTCTCTAATCTCATTGGGGGACCTCCTGTCTGTACTCTGTTGAAATTGCTCTCCCCATTAGAAGTTGATAGAGTATACTCTCAAAATGTAGATACCACTTAGCACTTACAATGTCAAATATGCGGCAGGAAGTTGGAATCTTCTACTAATAAGATTAAGCTGATGAAGAGTCTGGTTGAATACTCTGTATAGCATTTAATATGTACTTAGATTTGCATGCTATTAACCCTTGAAAGGGCGGCTTAATAATTTATGTCAGCTTTCACTCATTTTGTTCCTTTTCTTTTATGTGGTAGAAATATGTTTGAACCATTCTATTTTTTATAAGCATCTTTGAATTATCTGTTCTGTGGTATATTTCTTAATTGCATAACTCTGTATTCAAGTTTCTGTTTCAACTGTGCTGGTGACATGATCTGCTTTTGTAATCTGTTCTTATTTTGTCAGAGAGGACTCAAATGCTTAAGCAAAGGCAGAATTCTAGTGGCAAGCGAAGTGATAAAAGAAATGGCAAAGTTACCAAAAGTAATTTCTCTTTAAAGAGCTTGGTTGGCTTCGGTTCAGCTGCTGGAGGAAGAAACTTTCTTGGTATGTATTGTTCCATCTCTTCCAAACACTTATCAAAACAAAATCAGCATTCCTGTTTAGTCTGTTAGTACTAGATTTACGACCAAAGTACTTTGATGTTCCTTTCTAAATATTCCAAAAAAGTGCTTTGTTCCCATTATGAACTTTAATCACAGAGTGTCTCTTTAGGAAAGGCCACCAAGCTCTGATAGACCTCCATAAGGTCAACAAGTGGTTGGGTAGTAGGAGTTTGCAAGACTTATTTCCTGACCTATTTCTTCTGTCCCAACACCAAAATAAGGCAGTGGCGGAGATGTGGTCACCTCAAGGTTGGGAGCTAACTTTCAGGAGACCAATGAATGACTAGACTAATGAATGACTGGGATGTACCCAGACTGACTGAAATTTATAACCATCTCGAACCTTTTCAAGGGTTGCAAGAGGGAGAGGATTGTTTGTGGTGGACTGGACACACCAAGGGACAGTATAAGGTGAACTCAGTTTATCTGGAAAGTAAAGTTACCTCATAAGGTTGTTTGCTTTACTTGGTTGTTAGCTAAGGAATCGGTGCTAACGCATGAGAACTTGATGAACAGAGGCATTTCCTTAGCCTCAAACTGTTGTCTATGTGGTACTGAAGCCGAAACCATAAGACACTTATTCTTGCATTCTAAGGTCACGGCCATCTATGGAAGATTTTTCTCAATCTCAGGGGAGGGGCATCTCTTGGACAATGCCTAGTAAGATTGTTGACACTCTTTTTAGCCGGGAGGAGGCTGGGATTGGGGCTAAGAGCTGAAGAAACTGGAGGATCATTCCAGCCTGTATTTGATGGACCATTTGGAAAGAAAGGAATGCCAGATGTTTTGAGAATAGAAGTAGCACCATACAGAAGATCAAGCTCAATTGTCTTGCGCTATTTTGTTTTTAGTGTATATCCTGTAGACAAACAATCCTAGATGTTTTTGATTAATGTTAGGATTGTATCCTATTTTACTTTGTTTTTGTTGTTTTCTCTTTTACACTTTCTTTTGTAAAGGGGTTTTCCAGTACTGTTTGGTTTGTAATACAAAGTTGTTTCCTGTTTTGAAAAATGAAAGACTTTTAAACCTGCAACATCCCAGTACTTAGCTATGAAAAATAATCAAACTTTGTTTTTCAACCTTCCCTTTTGCCACCTTCACATGACTCCCGCCCTTTCCTTTTCCAAGATCTTATGCTAGTATTACTTGATGGTGCACTTTTCTTTCCCTTGATGCTTAAGAATTGAAATACACTGTTAACTACAGTTGTTCTCTACCTCACTTCTGAGGTAGTGGTATGGACTGCGTACACTTACCCCCCCCCCCCCCAGACCCCACGTGGTGGGAATATACTGGGTATGTTGTTGTTGTTGTTGTTTAACTACAGTTGTTAAATTTCTTTTTCCACTGTTAACTAAGGTCTCAAGTTCATATTTCCAGACATGGATTGATTTTAAAAAAATCCAGACATGGAAAATTGTATTGTAAGTAGTAACCATGCCTTTTGTTTATGAGAGCTTGTGTATATCTGTAAAATTAAGAGCTTTGCCTTGTAACACAATTAATCTCAAATCAGTGCGCACTCAATTCTTTCCATCATCTGCAATCTTTCAATCAAATGCTAGAGTTTCCTCCGTGAGATTTCACTTTCCAGTTTCCAAACAGGTGAATAGTATTTTCATTGGTCTACTGATTTTTCATGAAGTTCTCACCGTACTATTGACTGTGAGTCAGGTGTGGTTGGTTCACTTTGTCATTCTTCATGATTAAGTACCAAAAGATGTAACACATACATTTGATGCAAAGTTACTTGATAATCTTTCTCAACTAAATTTTCTTAATTACTTTTTGCAGATGCATGTGTTTACCATGTTTTCCTTAAGGAAATATATAGATCTAAGCACAATTGGTATGATCAGTGCATGGAAATCACCATGTCAATACGAGTACATTACTTCCTTATCCAGGAAAAAATGAAGGCTAAAATTACTTTAATTTGAATCAACTGCTTATTTAGCATAGTCATTTCTGTGACGAAATAAGCCAAAACCTGCAAGAAGTCTCAAGTCACTGCAATTTGTTTGTACCAGATGTAATTTTATAGAAGATATTGTGACCACCTAGCTAACTGAAAGGTTGCACTTTCACACTAGCACATCGTGTGATACTATGCAGCTTTTGGACTCGGAATTATCTGGGTAAGACATAGCAATCCATCTGAACATGTCCATATGATTGACCTGCATTCAGTAGAGTAACTCATATAAAGAATGTCCACACTAGCTTTTGCTGTATCCCTGACATTTATTTCTTCATTTCTACATATATAGTCTTAAAGTATGTTGTCACTAGCTGTTGCTTTACCTGGAACCTATTCGCTTGATCGATACATTCTTTGGTTATACTTGATGTTAATCATTTACCATTGTGTTATAGTACCACAAATGTTATGAGAAAATAACAAGGGATATCTGATTCAGGAATGTATGGCTTGAAATCTGATGTCATGGATGTCACAAAAGATGTAGATGATCTACCTTTGAGGGAACTACTTGATGGCAGTTATAAGTGTGCACCTTTTCCCAAAGAGAAGAGAAACAAAGCTTCTAATTCAAACGACAGTCTCATGCAGTTGGTTAAAGATGCTAACTCCATGCTTCGACTCCAAAAGTCTGTACAGATGCAGAATTGTTCTAATGTTGATAGCAAGCTCTCTTGCGTCCATTCTTATACCAGCTCTTCTTCAGCAAGTCGAAATGATGGAGACAACGGAGAGACCAGGACGGATGATCTGTCTTCTTCTGATCAGGTGAGTGTTCCAAGGTTATTTGTTACTGAAACTGAATCTCGACAGTCGACTTGGTCAAGCAAGTCTGCTTCGTATTCTAAAAGGATTACTCCCTTTGTCCTAAAAGGAATTGTTGAGTTTGTTCTTCGAAGTACAAGATCATACCATCTAATTTCGGTATGCCCTTGGGCATCAGTTACTTACTTTTAAAGTAAAATCTACATATTAGAAATTTGCAAAGTACTACAAATCACAATAAATTGCAAACAACATAATATTTGAGAAAATTGCAGCCAAAGAAAAAACCTACTCTGCAAATACCAATGTCATATAAACCGAGACACTGTTTTTACGTTCACAAGGTAAACATAATGTCAGTATCGGTGCTTGCAAGGAAGCATGCAAGTGGGTGAACGCATCACCAGCCAAGCCCTATATTTTCCTTTTTTGGCGCTGTCCCAACACTGATGAGCATCACTTAGGTGCAAAAAGCTAATAATCTACGTTATTTTAATTTTTCTTTTTCTTCTCAAAGGTACAGGAAAACGGTGGCAAGGTTCAGACATTTGCAACAAGGTGTCATTCTCCATCATATACACCAAAAGAAGTGTTGGAGCGCCTTGCGCTCACTCCATCCAAGGATTTGGATTCTTTACTTATGGACACAGTCAGGCCTGCATCTGCAAGAAATAGCGGTGATCTTCGTCTAAGCAAGCCTTCATCTCAGCGAAATGGCTTGCCTCCTTTTCCTTGGTCCCATACGTGCTCTGGGCATCCTAAAACTGTTCCTGATTCAGCTAAACTATCTACAAGTAAGATGGTTTGCCAAGGTAGATGGATAAGAGTGGAAGACTTGACTCCTCTGAAAGATTCAACTAGTTTCCTTGTGGAATTGCAATCACTCACCGACCATCACAGACTAGTTCCAACGGGAGTTCAAGTGTCTGGGCCTTCAAAAAATGTAAATGCTTCATCAAACCGTGATAGCTTTAGTAAATGTGAAAGGATTTCATCATCAATTGCAGCCAGCAACACTCCAGAAGTTCCACCAGGTAAATATTTTAGGGGCTTGTGTATAGGAGTTGCTGCAATTTTTAAATGAATGATGTGTTTTCTGCTTTCGGCATTCCACTGGAGGGATAACAGTGTAAATTTCCCATGTGTTGCATGTTCTCTTGCTTTCTGATTGGTGAAATTTTATTTGTCTTTCCATAAGGTTGTGCTTAAATGTGGAACCCGTAGGCACTAACCAAAGAGTTAGTTTATTTCGAAATCTACCCATCACAACTTCCTAGAATGATTTATAGTTTTTCTGCCACTATTGTGGACAGAGACTTCATATGATCAACCTGTATTCTTTGACTTTATATGGAATATCCATTATGTTACATTCTTTAAATTGCTCTGTGATTGTTAGTTTATTTAGATTGCCGAGCATCATGTTAGAAGAGTATTAGATCTTGAACGAATAATACTGTGTGAATATCAAGAAATATACCGTACAGTGTATGCATTGATGCACATTCTCCATTTAGCTTACAAGAAGTGTTAGATCTTGACAAAACTATATTTCATTTCATGTGCGTTATGCTAGACGTTTTTATCCTTACAAAGCTCATAATATATCTGATGGTAGCAGCTGAATCTCCAGGGATATTGGTTGCTGCTGAGACGCTCTGCAAGATTGCTACACATTCATTGAAGCAGAACACTGAAGTAACAACCAAATTGCTGAAGAAACCTCCTCAGAAGGGCATGAGAGCATGCAAGTTGACTGAAAAATCTGAAAATCAATTCATTGCACCAAGACCAGTGGTGGGATCAAATAATCTGGTTGATATTGCTGATGGGATACTTCCATCGAAGAAGCTTCGTCTTTCAGTTAACTTCAGAAAACCTGATAGGAAAGGATCGATTCCTTGTTCAGCTGAATCAATAAGATCAACTCCTGTCAAAACTTTTAGGGAGTCGGAAGGTTTCAGTAACAGCTTTGTAAATAAACCATGTATGATGTCCCCGTATACAAGGGTGATCGATAAGGCTTGTAGTAGTAGTGACCAGAAGCTGAGGAAGGTAGCTGCCAATGGAGTGGAGCCAAGGAGATGACAGAATGTTGGACTGTGCTCATTATGTAGTGGATCAGACTAGAACCCTTACTGTTGCATTTGTCTATTCCTTCTAACTGCTGTTAGACATGCAAAATATGGTAGGATTTGTATAGCCCGTCACATGGAAGAAATGAATGTTGTAATCTTATGCTGGGTTGGGTTTAGGGTTTAGGCCGGGGACCGTTGTGCTTGTTCCATTACCTGTAATATGGATGCCAGATACATGAGAGAGACGCTTTCGGCATTGCCTCGGTGTACATCATTGATGAGGCAAAATAGTAGAGAAGTTCTCTATGTAACCTCTGGTATTCCGGACATTCCGTGCTTGTGTAAATGTATTCATTATGTAATACTTATGCTCAGGAACATTTTATGCTCACGTTGTGAATGCTGTAGATTCTTATAGCTCCTCTTTTTGTATCTCCCCTCTTTTTGTCTATTTTTGTAATGGTTGATTCTGTCAATGGTTTGCCCAAGGATTTCAATCAATCTGCTTATGGCTAAACCTTATAACAATGGATTGGGATATTCCATGGTATAACTTATCCCGTCATTATAGTGTAAATGGTGGAGTAAATAATTTCGAGACTAACTAATATTCTTAATCAAATGTAGGATAAAATAATCCTATGTCTTATCCTGGGACTTGTCCTTGGAATAAAATAAAGATAAGAGGCTGCATTTGATATGGATCTATAGATCAATCTACAATATTATCTTGATATATGTGTGCATATCACTTCCATACATGGGATTGACATAGCATCCAATTTTATATATTTGCTATATCTATTTGTTCTGATCAATTCGAATTATTCTTATGTCTTATAGTTTGAATTACTATATTTTTGATTTTCAATATGAATCTCGGTATCTATTGAAAGAATCAAATCAATAAAGGAAAGGATAGATATAGGTATATTCAAAAAATCATAAAGTAATTTTTTTTAACATTCATCCCTTATCCCTCATATCATTACCTTCTAATGATCGTTGTATTTGAGCTTTGTGAAAAAGCAAGCAAACTTCCAGATTCAACCATGTCCTTATAAATGATTTATCCTGTTCCTACAACAGCCTGCTCGTAATGACCCTTGAAGATGCACATCGCGATTTTAACTTTGTTGGTATGGAATACCATTGCATTCATTACTTTTTCGCAACAGTTGGTGCATATTTAGTATATCAATATACAACAACAATATCCAGTGTGATTCCAGAAGTGAAGTTTTGACCGGCAACACTAGCGTCATTGTATAGGAAGCGTGATCGAACCGGCAGTGCTACCATCATTGGTAGCCATCCACTGCCGTTCAGGCAATGATTCAGCTGAACGCTCCAATTATCCCGGGGCCACGGGCGGATCGACATGGAGCTCAGGGGTTCATCCTTAGGGGGTTCAGATTTTCGCAAGGCGCACCGGGGGTTCGAATCCAGCTGTTAAACATTTTTTCTATATTTTAGCTTAAACTTTTTAGGCGGGAAAAAGAGAGACTTTTTTGGTCTAAATAAATGAAACCGCGGGAAAAAGAGACAAGGGATTTGAATAAAATCCCTAATCCTAATTACAAAGTGAAAAAATAAAAGAAGCCTATCTATCTAACGCTCTTACGCTCTTTCCCCTTTTTGCTCTTTCACTTTCGGTTGTCATTGTTGCTGGTTGCTGCTGCTAACGTCGATCTCTTTCATGGCTTCCTCGGTAAGTTCTTAGTTCCCTTCTTTTTCTAAGGTCTGCGTATATTCTATTCGACCCCACTTATGGGATTTCACTGGGTATGTTGTTGTTGTATATACTTTGGTATTTTGGAAACATCTCTACCTTTACGAGGTAGTAATGTGTGCGTAAACTCTAACTTCCCCTGACCCCACTCATGGGATTTCACTGGGTATGTTGTTGTTGTTTGGTATTTTCGGAAACAACCTCCCTACCTTTATGAGGTAGTAAAGTTTGTGTACACTCTATTCTCTCCAGATCCCACTTGTGGGATTTAACTGGATATGTTGTTGTTGTTGTATATACTTTGGTATTTCAGAAACAACCTCTCTACCTTTCACAAGGTAGTGTTAAGGTCTACGTACACTCTATCCTCCCTAGACCGCACTTGTGTGATTTCACTGGGTATGTTGTTGTTGTTGTGTATATACTTTGATATTTGTTGTTTATCTGAATAAAACCTCCCATTTTTGGGTAACCTGTCCTATTTACATCCATATTACCTTATCTTTCGGATTCCGATACTTGTAGGAATCGAGTTCGAGTAATTAGCTTCTGCTTGAAAGCAAAGTGTCCTGAATATTAGCTCGTTCTCAACTTATTTAGTTACTTTACTTCGGAAAAAAGCTTTTAAGTTTATACAGACACTAGGAAAGATCTAGAGGAAGTACTCCCTCCGTTCATTTTTACTTATCATGTTTGTACTTGACACGTCCATTAAGAAAGTAATGATTGACGTGACTATTTTACCATACTACTACTATTAATTGATGTTTTGTACTCCCTCCGTTCACTTTTTTTTACTTGTCACTTTTGATATATCAAGAAAAGACAAAATATTTTTTTCTGTTTTACCCTTAGCATTAATTGCACCATATCGATAATTGTTTTCTTAATGTGTGTGTCAAGTCTAAATGTGACAATTAAAAGTGAACGGAGGAAGTATAAGGTATTGGAAAATGAGAATAAGTAATTAATGTTTAGGGTAAAACGTGGAATTTTTTTTATCTTTTATTGATATGTTAAAGTTGCTAAGTAAAAATAAAAATCTATTTTTAGAATAGTGGACAAGTAAAAGTGAACGGAGGCAGTAAGTATTAAAGTTTGGAAAACTGGATACTAGTTATTGAATGAGCAAGCAAGCTTATATTTGTTACTATTTGGAAACAACTTTACAGGACAAAAGAGTTATGAATCCTTGGAAATTTGAACTTGTGTTATTGAATTGGATTTAAATTAAATTGATGTTCCATCATGTTCGTTCTTGCTGAATTTATCGAGTGAACATGTGTAGTTGTCTACCCATATTGCTTGAACTGCACACACGATCGCCCCTCCCACCGGCCTCTTTTGTGCATCTACCACCCCCGACATAATCTTAGAATATGTATTCTTCCTCTTGAGTCTTGACATTGAGCTTCTGGCAATATATATGCCAGAATTTACTATGACCACTGTAGTTTTGTGATTTTATTACTCTGTAAATACATATGCTTCTAAATACTAGGAAAATAATCAAATAGTTGTGTCTTTTGAGTAGAGTTGAACTTTGTTTAGCCTGCCCATAGTTGATCTGACCAGTTCATATTTGACTCGATCCGTTCATATGTGATTCAACAGGCTTATTTGCCGGCACTATTAGCATGTTTTTTTATGAACCCCCTTATGGAAATCCTGGCTCCACCATTGCCCTCAATCATGGTGGAGCAGGTTCCACTCTCTCTCTCTCTCATCTTGCCTGTCACGTTATTTGTTGCTATAGAGAAAATCTAATGGATTTGCTTTGTATTGCAGACAGAGGAGGCGTAAACACATATATAGCAAGAAGAACATTGTCGTCCTCAAGGACCTACTGAGAATTCTTCCTAAATTGATCTCATCTCAATTTGTTCGTATTATAGTTCACAGAGTCATCCTAGTAAACTGTCCATAATCTATTGCATTCCTGTTTGGCGAATCCCCAAGATCTTCCTTAGTTGCAAGAAGAGTTTCCTCCTCAACTATTATCATCTCATGGCTGGTAATCTATTTTGGCATTATTTGTATACATTGCATATATTGGTTTTATATCCTAGCAGAGATCATTTACCATGTGTCTTTAATTTGGTAGCATTAATTGCGGACTTTTTGCGTTTACGCTATGGTCCTTGAGGATATGACAATGTTCTTCTTGTTACATATGTTTGAGTTCTATAATGCTCCTTTAATCTTTATACTGAGTTCCATATCTCTAGGATGGTTTAAATTGTCTACCCACATTCTTCAAGGGCTAACAAGTTTAATATACCCTGTTTTGTATCACTTGGCTTGACTTTTAGGGAGTCTGAGAGAATGTGGTTCAATGAATTGTATTGTTATGGTGGTAGATAAATGTTATAATAACGATTGGAAATGTGAACACAGAATTGAAATGTACCTTAAGGTCAAATAATATGAAATATTAAAGTTATATAATAATTAGAATTTTGAAATTGGCAGACTTTAGTATTTTAGGAAATATGTCAATATTATTGGGACAGATCAAAAGATGGAGGTGGCATTTGGAATGCATGACATGTGAACTAAATTATGACCCCAGGAATACATTCTTAACTGTATTTTACAAAATCTCCGACATGCGATGTGGCACAGTCATGCCTTGAACATTTTACTTGCTCTTGCTAGTTGCTGAATCATTGCACGAACTACTTAAAATAGATGCAACGTTAGCACTATCATGCCTTAAACATGTTATTTGCGCTTGCTAGTTGCTGAATCATTGCAGGAATTACTTAATTGAACTACCATAATTTTAGTTGCCCTTTCATCTAGATTGGTTATTTGCTATTCTGTCTTTGGAAGTAGTTTTTCCTGATGTGGATGAATTAAAGCTCTAGCAAAAGTTTCTGTTTTGAGCTTGTTTCTGATAAAAATCCCCATCATTGCATTAAATTCATCTATTTCAACTGATGTCATTCTTCCTATTTTAGAAACTACCAAAATGCTTGACACCATCCCATTGATTTGTTATTCAGTTATTCGGTAAACTTTTACAGTTTTCAAGGTTTCAAGTTCATTTAACCATTCAAAGTTTAAATGCTTGGCGTGATATTTATCAAACTAGTCTTTTTAACGACAACTTAAAACGTTCTTCCACAACCACTGATATAATTCACAAAGCTATTCCACATCCTAAACTTTGTATCTAGTTAAACACCAACTAATAAAATAAAAGAAGTGTAATAAATTTATGTTTTTGATTATACACCATATTCACACCCTCAATGCTAAAACATAGACACCCACAACCCAGTCTCTTAGTTGATGCCTTAAGAGATTTGGAGTAATATGCTCATTGCTTCTTTGTGATGTCTATACTTAAGAATTTGCTTTAAGGGTAGGATTGCTTGTTGTGTTACTTGACTTGTATGCACAATATCTATGTATTGGCCTCTTAGAAATAATGATTAAGCTGGATTAATAAACTCAACAAATTTGCATGTTACAGTGACTAATGTGCTATTGGCAGCTCTTAGAGTCAACAAAGCAATCTTATGGCAAAATGGTCTACTCTCTTGAAATGGCAAATATTTAATGCGCCTTGTATGAGATGGACATTTCACAAGCTTGTACTGTTTTTTCCCATGTGTATATCATTCCCCTTAGCATTTATGCCTTTTTTTTGCTTATTCTAGCGCATGAAATGTTGTTTGATATCAAGTGTATTGGCCTAACTTTGAGTGCTGCATTTTCTTAATTCTGCTGCTTCTTTTGGTGTTCACTTCCACTTCATGCTTTTCAATAAAGACTTCTCACTCACAGGGAAGTTAAGAAAGCTTCTTTTTTAGCTTTTGGTCCACCCTGTACAAAGAGTGACTTGTCTTTGTTGCGAGAATGATAACATAAATATTTTTGGTCTTCTTGCTGTGGCTTATCCTTCTCCTTTTTTTCTCTGAGTAATCAGGATACAAAAAGGACAAAAGCGAACAAGATTCTGTGTCAAAAAAGAAGGCATCTGCAACTGACAAGAAGGAAAAGAAACGGCCTGTTTCTGAAACTGTTGAGGAACCCACTGCTGCATGTAAAAGGCCTAAGCGAGCTGCTGCCTGTTCAGATTTTAAAGAGAAATCTGTGCATTTATCAAAAAATTCTTCAGTCATTGAAACAAAGAAGGACCATTGTGTAGAGGAAGAGGATGTGGCTATTAGGTTAACTGCGGGTCTACAAGATTCTCAACGACCCTGTAGAAGACTAACGGATTTTGTATTTCATAACTCAGAAGGAACACCACAACCTTTTGGAATGTCTGAGGTTGATGATCTGTTTATCAGTGGTCTCGTTTTACCACTTGAGGACAGTCTTGACAAAGAAAAAGCAAAAGGAATTAGATGTGAAGGCTTTGGGCGTATTGAAGAATGGGCTATCTCTGGCTATGAAGATGGAACTCCTGTCATATGGATCTCAACTGAGACAGCTGATTATGATTGTATAAAACCCTCGGGTAGTTATAAGAAGTTTTATGACCACTTCTTGGCCAAGGCAACAGCTTGCGTTGAGGTTTATAAGAAGCTTTCAAAGTCATCTGGAGGAAATCCTGATTTAAGCCTTGACGAGTTGCTTGCTGGGGTTGTCCGAGCGATGAATGGTTTAAAATGCTTTTCAGGTGGCGTATCCATCAGGGACTTTGTCGTCACTCAGGGCGAGTTCATCTATAAGCAACTTATTGGTCTGGATGATACATCAAAGAAGACTGATCAACTTTTTGTTGAACTACCTGTCCTGGCTTCCCTTAGAGATGAAAGCAGCAAGCAGAAAATGCTTGCACAACCAGAGCCTATATCATCTGGTAAGGCTCTACGTATAGGCCCAAAAGCAGGCAATGGAGAAGACAAAATAGATCAATCTAGTTTGACTAATGGTCCAGCGCAAGAAGAGGACGATCTGAAATTGGCGAAACTGTTGCATGAAGAGGAGTACTGGCGCTCCTTGAAGCAGAAGAAAGGCCGCAATGCATCTTCCTCATCCAGCAAATTTTACATCAAGATCAATGAGGATGAGATTGCAAGTGATTATCCTTTACCTGCATATTACAAAACATCTTATGAAGAGACTGATGAGTATATTGTCTTTGACAGTGAGGTTGATACATACAATGTTGATGAGTTGCCTCGCAGTATGCTTCATAATTGGGCATTGTACAACTCGGACTCAAGGCTAATTTCTTTAGAGCTCCTGCCAATGAAACCATGTGCTGATATTGATGTAACTGTTTTTGGGTCTGGCGTGATGACTGCTGATGATGGGTCTGGATACAATTTTGACACTGATGCTAATCATTCCTCTTCAGGTGGTTCTGGATCAGCTGAGATTGATGGAATGCCAATTTACTTGAGTGCAATAAAAGAATGGATGATTGAGTTTGGGTCCTCGATGATCTTTATATCTATTCGGACTGATATGGCCTGGTATTACGATTAACTCCTTTCAGTGATTGAATTGTTTTGCAAGTACTTCCCTTTGTTATGCCAATAGTTGGGACTGCCAATTTTATATATGCTGATTAACTTGTCTATTTTTCTTGCTGTGCTTTTGCTCAGTGGATTTATTATAGATGCTTTACTATTTCTCTTCAGGTATAGGCTTGGGAAGCCGTCGAAACAGTATGCTCCTTGGTATGAACCAGTCATAAAGACCGCGAGGCTGGCAGTGAGCTTCATTACTTTGTTAAAGGAACAGAGTCGTGTGGCTAGACTTTCTTTTGGAGATGTTATTAAAAGGGTTTCAGAGTTCAAGAAAGGCCATCCTGCTTATATATCATCTAATGTAAATGAGGTGGAAAGATATGTGGTTGTACATGGGCAAATTATTCTGCAGCAGTTTTCTGAATTTCCTGATGTAAGCATTAGGAATTGCGCATTTGCAATTGGTCTCTCAAAGAAAATGGAAGAGAGGCACCATACAAAATGGGTGATTAAGAAGAAGAAGGTGATGCAGAGACTTGAACAGAACTTAAATCCTAGAGCATCTATGGCGCCATCTGTAAAAAGGAAAGCTATGCAGGCTACTACAACAAGGCTAATCAACAGAATCTGGGGGGAATACTATTCTAATTACTCTCCTGAGGTGTCAAAGGAGGTGGTTGACTGTGAGGTGAAGGATGATGAAGAAGCAAATGAGCAGGAGGAAAATGAAGAGGATGATGCTCTGGAGAACTTTGATGTTCCGGAGAAAACTCATACACCTTCCTCTACAAGAAGGCATATTAAGTCACGTACTGACAGCAAAGATATAAACTGGAATGGGGAATCCATAGGTAAAACAGCTGATGGGGAACTTTTGTTTAAAAGGGCTAGAGTTCATGGAAATGAGATTGCTGCTGGGGATTCAGTTCTAGTGGAAAATGATGAACCAGATGAACTTCCTTCTATTTTCTTTGTTGAATACATGTTTGAAAAATTGGATGGTAGCAAAATGCTTCATGGAAGAATGATGCAACGAGGATCTGATACTGTACTTGGAAATGCAGCTAATGAGAGAGAGGTGTTTTTGATCAATGAATGCATGAATCTGCAACTAGGAGATGTCCAAGAAAGTATATCTGTCAATATCAGAATGATGCCTTGGGGACACCAGCATAGAAAAGCCAATGCTGATGCTGATAAACTTGATAGAGCAAAAGCAGAAGACAGGAAGAGGAAGGGATTACCAACTGAATTTTATTGCAAAAGCTTTTATCGCCCTGAAAGAGGTGCTTTCTTCAGACTCCCATTTGAGAAGATGGGTCTTGGTAACGGTTTATGCTACTCCTGTGAGTTGCAGCGAACTGATCAGGAAAAGGGATCCTTTAAGTTGGGTATTTCCAACTCCAGTTTTGCATATCTGGGGACTCAGTATTCAATTGATGACTTTGTTTACGTAAGCCCTGATCACTTTGCTGCAGAAAGGGAGGGAAGTGGAACTTTCAAAGCTGGAAGAAATGTGGGGTTGATGGCCTATGTAGTATGCCAATTACTAGAAATTGTTGGTCCCAAGGGATCTAAACAAGCTAAAGTAGATTCTACAAACGTCAAAGTCAGGAGATTCTTCAGACCAGAGGATATTTCTTCAGATAAGGCATACTCTTCTGATATTCGGGAGGTATATGCTACATAATACTATAACTTGTCTCCACACTAATAGCTGGTTAGAGTTGTAAATATATAATTCTTTTTTTTGTGTCATGTTAGGAAGTTGTTTAATAAGCTAGGTAATTATTGGGGGATTTTACTTCTCTTCCTATGCAAACCTTCCTGCACTTATGATTTTCTGATTGCTGCTTTTCCAGATCTATTACAGTGAGGAAATACATACAGTTCCTGTAGAAATAATCGAAGGTAAATGTGAAGTGAGGAAGAAGTGTGATATTTCGTCTGAAGACGTCCCTGCCATCTTCGACCATATTTTCTTTTGTGAATATTTGTATGATCCATTGAATGGATCCCTTAAAAAGGTACCCATTTCATAATTTATACTCATGCATTCTTATTTTAACAATTGGTCAAAAGTCCTTTTAGTACAATACATTCTACCTTTCATTTATCTACCCTATTTGTTTTTGAACTTTATTTTTCTTGTGAAGTCTAAGTTGATTATACTTTTGAGCAGTTACCAGCTCAGATAAAGTTGAGATTCTCAAAAATTAAGCTAGATGATGCAACATCTAGGAAGAGGAAAGGGAAGGGCAAAGAAGGAGAGGATGAAGATGGGGAACTAAATGAAGCTTCTACACAGAACCGTTTGGCCACACTAGATATCTTTGCTGGTTGTGGTGGCTTGTCTGAGGGGCTGCAGCATTCGGGTAACATCCTTCTCTTTGCTTATTTGTAGTTTTAATGGATGCAGGTTGAGCTTTTGTTTGAAAGATTTATTCTTTCAGGTGTCACAGATACAAATTGGGCAATTGAATATGAAGAGCCTGCTGGAGATGCATTTAGACTTAATCATCCAAAGACGAAGGTGTTCATACATAATTGCAATGTGATTCTGAGGTAGGTCATTTGGTATACAATCTTTACTCTTTCCTTTATGAACATATCTAAGTACATAACGGTAATGACCAGATAATTGCTTCAATTCAGGGCTGTCATGCAGAAGTCCGGAGATTCTGATGACTGTATCTCAACTCCAGAGGCTTCTGAATTAGCTGCAGCAGTGGATGAGAACGAACTGAATAGTTTGCCACTGCCTGGACAAGTTGATTTCATAAATGGAGGCCCTCCTTGTCAGGTTTGTTAAGCTCTTTCACATCTACCCTGATGTTTAGTAAACCTTGTAGCTTAAATTGTGTGTTCTTTTACAGGGGTTCTCTGGAATGAATAGATTTAATCAGAGCACCTGGAGTAAAGTTCAGTGTGAGATGATTCTGGCGTTTTTGTCCTTCGCTGATTATTATCGTCCTAAGTTCTTTCTCTTGGAGAACGTTAGGAATTTTGTGTCGTTCAACCAAAAACAAACATTTCGCTTGACTGTTGCTTCCCTTCTTGAGATGGGTTATCAGGTACGTATTGTTCACTCTCTCTCTACATGCATATACACACACATGTATATGCCTATATATAACGCTAATAATCAAAACTGAATCAATTTTCTTGTGATCAGGTTAGGTTTGGTATCCTTGAAGCTGGAGCGTTTGGAGTTCCTCAGTCTAGGAAGAGAGCATTTATTTGGGCTGCCTCCCCAGAGGAGGTTCTTCCAGAGTGGCCAGAACCAATGCATGTTTTTTCTGTCCCAGAATTAAAAATCGCATTATCTGAAACTTCACACTATGCAGCTGTGAGGAGTACTGCTAGTGGAGCTCCATTCCGTTCACTTACTGTCAGAGACACAATTGGAGATCTTCCTGCTGTTGGCAATGGGGCATGCAAGAGTTGTATAGAGGTACTAAACTTGAATTCCGTTGAACCCCTTTTCCCTTTCCAGGAATCGACTAGAGAACTGGAAAGAAAGGGCAATGCTGCTTTTATTTCTATAGACTACCCAATCATGTCACGCGCTAGTTCTTACTTTGTTATTTATGCTATTCCTTCTTAATGCAGTATCAAGGTGACCCAGTATCCTGGTTCCAAAAGAAAATTCGGGGCAGCTCAATAACTTTATCAGATCACATTTCAAAAGAGATGAACGAGCTTAACCTAATCAGGTGCCAAAAAATCCCCAAGCGGCCAGGAGCTGATTGGCGTGACCTTCAGGATGAAAAGGTGTTGTGGCAGTCATGCAGTGCTTTTGATGAAATAATATTTGCTTCGTGATTTTAAGGGTTTAGTAGGTCTATAAGATGTTTGCGTTTTGTGTTGCAGGTTAAACTATCTAACGGTCAACTGGTTGATTTGATTCCATGGTGCCTGCCTAACACTGCTAAGAGGCACAACCAGTGGAAGGGGCTCTTTGGAAGGTTGGATTGGGATGGGAATTTCCCCACTTCCATTACCGACCCCCAGCCGATGGGTAAGGTGGGGATGTGCTTTCATCCAGAGCAAGACAGGATTGTTACAGTCCGTGAATGTGCACGTTCTCAAGTAAGTCTTACAAAATTAACACATTTTAGAATATCTGAAGACGTTTGAGGCAGGCATAGTTTGAGGTGAAACTGAATGTAGTTTTTTCATCAATGCATGACAATTTGGAACTTGTAGCTAGCTTGCTAAGGAAATAAGAGTAATCATTTTCAAACATAAAGAGGAAACAACTCAAAGTTGGTGAATAGGTGCATTAAGTATATTGTATCCACTAAAGATGGAGGCCTATGGGATTATAATTATAATAATAATACTAATACTAATATTATCATCTATTGCAGGGTTTCCCAGACAGCTACCAATTTTCTGGTAATATTTTGCACAAGCACAGGCAAATAGGAAATGCTGTTCCACCTCCTTTGGCATATGCACTTGGAAGGAAACTTAAGGAAGCTGTTGAGAGCAAGAAGAGGCCCATTTAGAATTTTTTATTTTTTTTAAATAAAAAATTTCAGACTGCATTTCAACTTAAGCTTTCAATTTTACATACATGTCAACACAACATTCACATTGACAACGGAGCAAACGTTGCATTGCAAAATTTGAGTATGATCTGTATAGCCTGTCACCATTGAAGAAATGAATGTTGTAATCTTATGCTGGGTATCATTGTGCCTGTGCCATTACCTGTAATATGGATGCCAGATGATACATCAGAGATGCTTTCGGCATTGATGAGGCAAAATAGTAGAAAAGTTCTCTATATAACCTCTGGATGCCAACTTTAATTTGCTGGTATAGGACTGCATTCATTACTTTTTTCGCGACAGTTGGTGCATATTCAGTATAGAAAATAACTATACAGCAACATACCCAGTGTGATCGTGGGGTTTGAACTTGCAGTGGTATTGACATTGTAAGATTCAAGTAAAGCTCCACCCACCCTGGCACAGCTTCATGACACCTCTGGATGTTAAACGAACACAACCTTTGTAGTAATGACGTGGTTAATAGAGGCATATCTTAATTTTGAAATTTCTGTAGAATGGACTTCTACAGGAACTTCAAGTTGAATTGTAGAAACTAGAAAGATGCTACGTTGCTTATTATTGTGTTCTAGGTGTAGTACTACGCAGGGTGGATCTACATGGAGCTTGAGGGGTTCATCCGAACCCACTTCATTGAAAGCCCACAAATCAAGCACTTTGATATTGGAATTCTGGCTTAAAAAGCTCATCGCTACACATCTTCCTCTTCGTCTTTGTTTTAATTGCCTCAGTACTGATCATCTTTTTTTGAAAAAAAATGAATATATTAATTGATTAACTAAATTAGTAAGTGAAATCTAGCAGTTGGAACAGTGAATAAGTGGCATTTCTTTTGGGCCCATAGTTGTTTTTTGAAAATCTTTTGGCTCGAAGATGACCAATTAAAATCTGGTACAGTGAATAGTTGAATTAGTTGTTTAATTCTCCTAACTTATAAATAAGTTCTTACTTTATGATTCACTCACAACATTCAGTGAAGAAGTATTTTATCAAAGTACCGAAATCAAGTGTAGCCTCTCATATTTGACCCGACCCATTCATATATGATTCGACACACTTATTTGGCAACACTATTAGCATGCTTTTCTTTTGAACACCCTCGATAGAAATCCTGACTAAGAAATTCTTTGGTCTCCCTCAATGTCAATTTCATCAGATAGTACACTTGAAATCACCCAAAAATAAGACAAGAAAAAGGCAAAATTACTTAAAATCTCTCAAAAGAGTGTTTTTTCAAACAAAAAAAAAAAAAACAACAAAAGAAAGTGTGCGTCTGCCGGGAGTCGAACCCGGGTCTATTGCTTGGAAGGCAATTATCCTAACCGTTGGACTACAAACGCATGTTGTTTCTTCAGAGTCACATTTTCCAAAATGATCAATAAAATAACTATGGCACTTAGGGTTGTTTGGTACGCGTGATGGCATAAGCAGGGATATCCCATGGTACTATTTTATTCCACCTTACATATGGGATAGTAATCCCACTATTTTAGTACAAATTGTGAGATAAAATAATCTCGGAATTAGCTAATACCTCACAATATAGGATAAAGTTAATCCCAAATTTTATCCCGGGATTATTATCCTTATCCCACGTACCAAACAACCCCTTAGGTTGCTAATTTTCAAAGCTTATGAGCTTAATAGCAATGCATTAATGGAACAACTATGGCACACAGGTTGCTAACTCTAAAAGCTTTATGACAATGGATACCTAATAGGCTTGAAACTTCTTTTGGTTTTATAAATTGGTGGATCTATAGTTTTTGGATTCTAAAGTGTGAGATTTGGGTCCATTAGTTTTCTTTATGAAATAATAGAAGTCTCATACAACTTGCGTCAGTTATGTGAAAACAAAATAAAGTCTCATTGGAACATACATATGCTTGAGTATAGTGGCCATTTAAAAATTTGTTCAAATTTCAAACTACGACATTAGTCCTTCAAGTGTCGAAGGTCTTTTTGGAAACAATGTCTCTACCTCCACAAGGTAGGGGCAGGGGCGGCTCAAGCACATTAGTGGCCTAAGGCCAAAATTAAACGGGGACCTTAAATTTTTAAGAAAAAACAATATATTTTTTTTTATAAAATCTGTTTTTCAATTTTTTTTTATATAATCGATTTCTTCTAATAATTCTTTGTTCAACTAATAATATAACCAATGCATTTAATTTTTTTTGACACATAATACTCTAGATATATCAAACTTCTTCTAATAATTGTTTCCTTTTATATAAAAAGTTTACTTTTTCTACAAATTGTATTTCATATTTTTTTGAGAGAATTTCTATAATTTATTATTGCTAAAAAATGAGGCCCCTCAAATTTGGGGGCCTAAGGCGGATGCCTATTTTTTTACATGGTTGAGCCGGCACTGGGTAGGGAGTAAGGTCAACGTACGTTCTATGTTTCTCAGACCCTACTTGTGAAATTTTATTGGGTATGTTGTTGTAACTCACTAACTTGAGTCCTTCAAGTCCATATGATAAAGTAATGATCCCACACTTGGAATTGGAAAGTTAGATTAAAAAAGGAGACTTCAACATCATTTATTCATGGTTTCGTAATAGTGTTCAGCAGTTTTATGTTACGCATTTTGTTTATACATGGATTTAAGAAAATTTCCCAAGCCAACAAGATGAGAGCAATGTATCATGCTTATATGAGTGTGTAAATAATTTATATTTGAACCATCAAGCCATTTTATATGGATGGCATCTTCTTCCCCAGGCCCTGCGCATAGCGGGAGTGTTAGTATACCGACTACCTTTTTAATCAAATGTTTATTTCTTGAATTCTTGGGGTGAAAGGACACAATCAACATGAAATGTCACTTCCGAATATGAGAATAAGGCTATACTTACAATAAACAAAATAGCAACCAGAAAAATTGTCAAATCATCATCATGAATTATTATATTTGAAATGTGATAATTACAGCTCAAAGAGATGAATAAGGCAAAATGTCAAGAATAAAGAGCAGTCCTTTTAATATAAAAATCAATGAAAGGCCTCTATTTCTCTGGCACTCAATCTTCAACTATCTGCGGCGAACTTTCTGCATATAAGTTATCATAATACTGTTGCACCACCAGGACTGATGCCGTTGTGGAGAATTCCGGAGAAGTCAACAAACCCCCGATTGGCCCAAGTTCAGGGCAATCAGTCCTCTGGCTCAATGCAAGAGCGACTACACCATCAGCCCTTCGACCAACCAGAAACAAACTGCATCGACTGTAATCACGTAGGATAGTAATTGTTTCGGACACATTTCTAACATTCTTTTCTTCATATTTGATGGAACTGTCGTTTGATGTACTCGTTCTGAAATCAGCGAGAAACTCCTCATCAGCAGAGATGAATGCTGCAGCAGGAGTGCCTTCTGTATCTATTCTTACTATCTCTCCAAAGGAATCTGAATCCACTAGGAAGTGAATGACTGTTAACTCGACTCCTGGATGCTCAGCCATACGAGCACCATAAGCAAGTGCTTCACGATCATCATGGCCCCCAAAAAAGACAACGGTAATAGAAAAGGAAACGTTACTTGAAGATATCTGTGCAGTACCACCAAGTCCACGATCAACAAATATACCCACTGAACATGAAGCATGCTCAAGAACCCTTTTGTTAACCAAGTGAAAATCAGATCCAGTTGACTCAAATGAGCCGTCGAGCCTCAGATTCTTGTGATATGGTAAAATTATGATTGCTATATTTTTCCTCTCAGCAGTAATGCAAATATCTTCATGCATGTCAGTGAGTGATGAGATTGATGTCATTGGACGCACAGAGACCTGACTTAATTGTTGGAAAGCCTCGAATGCCACAACAACGTGGTTAGATGACCGCTGACCCTTATTCCAGAAGGGCAAGCCATTATGTCGAGCCTTGTGTACCATTAAGATAGCTGATGGTCTCTCCGAGAACTCCATGAGATGCATTGCATATACACAAAGCCTTTCTCCCCTTTCGGTCCCACGTGATGCCTCAAGGAGATTAATGATAGATGGGATATTTCTGGAATTACGAAAGCAGGACAGCATTCGTAGTTGAGTACTTGGATTTTTCCTTTCTATTCTTCTATGCTTATAGTCACCTTTGCTTAGCATTTTTGCTGGCTTGTAAACAGCCAGAACCAAGGGTGTGGTGATAAAGGTTGTGAAGAGAGCCATCAGAACCATGATAGCAAAAGTCTGATCATTCAATACCTGCATGAGACACAGCATAAACAATCTAAAGCTGAAATAGATTACCTGATTTCACAAAACAATAAGACACTAGACGAGCATTACCTTTCGATCTTTACCAATATTAAGGACAATCAGTTCCACTAGTCCCTTGCTGTTCATAAGAAATCCAAGAGCAAGAGCCTCATTTTTGGGAATCTTCCAGAGAAGGGAAACTATAAGAGTGCCAACAATCTTCCCGAAGCAAGCCGTAAATATGACCAGAACTAGCAAACCCCATGATTGTAAACCTTGGATTGTAGCAACGTTCGTTTTTAGACCACTTGAGACAAAGTATAATGGGAGGAAAAGGCCAGATACAAGGTCCTCAACTTTTTCAACCAGTGCACCTGCAAATGGCCCCTCCTTTGGAACTAGAACTCCAATCACGAAAGCCCCGAACATTGCATGAATCCCAATAATATCAGTGACCAATCCAGCCGCAAGTACAGCAGCTAAAGTACCACATATATACATCTCATCCACAGGTTCACCTTCGTGGCAACGCCGCGATATCCACTTAAAAATTGGTGGCACAATAAGACTGGCGCCAATGATGAAACCACAACCACAGAGGAAAACCCAAAGTGACACAGTGGGGGATAGATGATCACCAGATAAAGCAATGGCAAGAGCAAGTAAAATCCAAGCTGCCACATCATTAATTGCTGCCGCGGACATGGCCATTCTCCCAACATTAGTAGTTAAAAGTTTCAGCTCAGCCAAAATCCGTGCCAGAACAGGAAACGCAGTTATGGAAAGTGCTACACCCATGAACACAAGAAATGAAGTAGCATTTACACCTTTATTTATGGTTTCTCGAAGAATAAATGAAGAGCCAATTCCCAAAGCAAACGGAAGACTAATTCCTGCAACAGCAATGGCAAGGACTTTGTTTCCACTCTGACGCAATGACTTGACATCTAGTTCTAGTCCAGCTAGAAATAAAAAGAACAGGAGACCAATGTTTGCCAAAGTGTCTAAGACAGTGATGCTCTTTGGCGGGAATACTGCATTCAAATAGCCTTTATTTCGACCAAGAGCTGATGGTCCCAGCAATACTCCTCCCTTTGTATATCAGGAACAGAATGTTAGTTTTCTAAACAGAATGAAGTTCAAGATAACCTTTAAATTTTCTTGCGGTGAGGAAGATTCATGTGAACTGCAATACAGCCATTCACAAATTTCTGTCTATAACACTACAACATCCATGACTTTGTAGTACTCCTGTAATTAATTCAATAGAAAAGGTGAAATTGTTCTTTCCTGTTCTAACAAACGTGCCATGAAGAAGAATGAAAAGGAAGAATAACGGATCACATCACAGAAATTATTCAGTGAAATCTAATGTGATGTAACGAGGATAAAAAACATGTGATTTAAGAAAACAAAAATAGAGGGGGCTTTTTGATGACTTATAAATGATGATCCAACCAAGTAGGCTTTTCTTTGGTAGTTATGGGTCACTGACAGCAGCATTTTGGAGTCCAAACCACTATCAAAGGGAAGGAGAAAGAAATAGGACAGATAAGTTACTTAAGTTTGGAGACGAAAAAATTGAGAAGGACAATATAGTTAGGAAGGGCAGATAATTTACTTTCATCTAGGAGAGAAATAAAGTGGAAAGGAATAAACCAGTAACAAAATGAAGACTTATGCTACCATAGAAGGAATAAATGTCTTCCGATACACAATTACAGACAGCGAACCAAATTTTCTTTAAGATGGAAGGAAAAACAACTTACAATAATCTCAGCAATTACACGTGGTTGTCGTAGCGGCCGCAGCAAAAAGGCAAGACCTCTTGTGATGACAAGAACTAAACATATCTGTAAAATGGCCAGTGGAAGTGCAAAATCCAGGGGATTATCACCTTGAAAAATGCCATTAGACGTGGCCTTCATTGGAGATGGACAAGGATGTTCCATAGTTTTACTGGATGCCAGTCCAAATTAGTCCTGTCAAAACGATACTGTAAAACAGAATGGCTATTACACTTCCAATTTCAACTCAAAGGGAACATATCTTAAGGAAATGATTAACAGGATTATCTTTAGTATAATGATGAGGTAAAGAAGATCCAGTGTTCCCATGAGGATGGTTGAGTGGTTAAGGCGCGGGAAGAAAATCTGGAGATCCCAAGGTTCGACCCCCTACAACACTTATGTGAGCTTATCTATCCTAACCTTGGTGGGCAGATTTTTACCTAACACATGTACTTTTGGGCGGTAATAGGTAGTTAGTATAAATGAGTAGAGATGTGCACAAATTGGCACTAATACCACCGCTACAAATATGTATATACACCTATTTTATAATTAGAGAAAGGGAACTACAAATTCAATCAGCACCAATCCCTCCAAAAAAATGGAACGAGTAATTCTAGTTGGGATGTCATGGAATACCAAATTATTGAAACCATTTAAAAGATGATTATTTTTGCACAAAAAATAATACTCATCGGAAAAAGAATATGCACATCAATGGATCTATAGTTACTAGTTCATCAGACTTATGGAAGCATATTGGCTTTTATTATTATTATTATTATTATTATTATCATCACTACTATTATTATAGCAGTGAAACAGCCTCTTGCAAAAATGCAGGGTAAAAATGCATACAATACACCCTTGCGGTCCAGCCTTTCCCCCGACCCTGCGCGTAGCGGGAGCTTTAGTGCACTAGGCTGCCCCTTTACTGTTATTATAAGCAAATGAAACAGAAAGACTAGGGCGGTGTGCCATATGGAGAAAAGGAAAAGCTCCAGTGAGTTACCAGTAATTCTTGCAAACTACAAATAATAAAGTAAAGGAATTTCTGAATTCATTTACCATTCCATCAGAAAACAATTATCGTTGTCCCTAAGAAATTTTAGTTTGAACTAATTTTTCTTTGCTTAGAAGAGAAGTCTATATTATTATATAACCATAGTATCTGGACAAGCTTTCACACCTTGATTAGTTCTGTGGATACCTGTCATCTCTCAGTAGCAATAGGTACCAAGATGGAAAGAAATAACCTAGTGTTTTTGTCTTTGTTAGGATTTGAACCTAAGGCCTCACGGTTCTCAACTCACTTCAACCACTAAGCCACACCCTTGGGGTGCAATAGAAGTCTATTTTCTATACACTATTCAGATGAACAACCAGTGTAACTGACAACATCAGCCAATTAATTTAGCAAAAAAACACAGAATTATCATCATAATGCATATCAGCAAAGGGTCGATCCAAAATTCACATAAATTTCAGATGATCAATAATCAGTAATGGCAAATCGAAAAAGTTTATAACTAATTTGTACTGAGTAGCACCACTGGGAATATGCATGTATACAGAGAGAGAGAAAAATGCAGCCCGATGCACTAAAACTCCCACTCTGCGTGGATCCAGGAAGGACCGGACCACAAAAAAGATCATACCTTGTGAACTCTGTTTAATTGGTTGCTTCAGAAAACTCCACACGAAAATCGAGACAAAGATAGAAGAGGAAGAGAATGTTTTTAATTTAGTTTATGGAGGAGGAAGAATTGAAGATGTACATATATATATATATGATGGATGATAAATAGAGAAGGCGGAGGGATAGTTGGTGTGTAAACACATTACACATCCATGGAACACAAAGTACACAACTAGCATTCACTCCGAGATTGAGTGCAAGTACACTGCTGACTAATTGCCACTTGGGGACAAAATTTTACATTTTACTCCACTACTTTGTTTTAAATAATATTATTCCTAATTTATATGCACTTTTACTTCTTTACTAAAAATATATATTCATTTTTATTTGTCTAATTAGAAAATTATGAAATAATTCTCATTTAGTTTCTAATTTATTTTTATTATTAGCTACAGTTATTTTTCAATGCATTTTTCAAAAATAGTGAATTTATTATGTTCGAAGAATGATACTCCCTCCGTTCTTAAATACTTGTCATCCTTACTAAAAATATATATTTCATAATACTTGTCATTTTTTTAAAAACAAGACATAATTACTTGTTTGTTTCCACATTTACCCTTAATCATAAATATAGAGAAATATTAATACAGTGCAAAAAGAAAAGTATTGGATAAAAAGAAGTAATAAATTAGGATAACTTAGTCAAATTAGCCTCTAATTAATGTTTTCTTTAAAGGGCGTGCAAATAAAAAATATGACTAGTATTTAGAAATGGAAGAAGTTTATTAATTGTCGTTTTATTTATTGATTCTAAAAGGTAATGCTAAGTAATACTAGACAAATAAAATAGACCAAGAGAATAGTTTTTGGTCCACAAAAAAGGTGAGGTAAGTCCGAAATAGAGTGAAAGTACAACTGCTCTGTGATAAATAATCGTATTATGGATGTCCATTGTATCATTTCCTAAATAAGCTTGCAATTGGATAAATCTACAATTGGATAAGCTTATAATTGGATGAATTTGCAATCAAGAAGCCTCCGAGTAGCTTACACAACACTTCTATTGACTATTGTTCTATAAATAAGAAGGTAATTCAGTTCATTTGTATATTAGTTTGAAGTTGAATAATATACCAGTCTCTCTCTATACATTCTTTATAATCTTTATTTTATAACACGTTATCAACATGAGCCTTTGTTATCTTGAGCAAATACTTTGAAAGTCTTGAAGATATAGACTTTTTTTTTAATTAATGACAAATCTTTCTAAATGTGAATAATTTTTTACGTTGGAACTTGGATATATCAGGCAAAGGTTATCTGTCTTCGATGCTTAATGTTGAAATTCATCTTGATGTGATGGGTCTGAGAGACACCATCAAAGATAAAGATTAGGCACTACAAGAAAAATGCGAATTACCTGGAGATTTTAGTTGGGGATTGTATCCGCAGATATTTTCTGAGGATTTTCATGCGAAAATTAAAAAATCCTAAATTTTAGTATATTTTATCCGCGAAAATAATTTCTCAAAAAAATCCGCAGGTAAATTTGGAGCCATTTTGCGTAAAATATTACCTGGGAAATTAGTTCGCAAGAATCATTTTCACAAGTGTAAATGACTAAAATAAATTCCTTTATTAATTCGCAGAAAAATCCCCCGGCAACTTACTTACAGATTTAGTTAGGGATAGTTATCTAGAGATTTACCTAGAGATTTTCTTACATGGGAAATTAACTGGGGAATTTGATTCCACGAATTTACCTGGAAATTATTTCTTGGAGATTAACCTGCGGATTTTATTATCTGGGGAATTACTTTGGAATCTTTTATTGTGGATTTAGCTGAGAATCTTTTCTTGGGAATTTATATGGAAATTATATTATCTAGGCAATTAATTGAGGATCTTTTTGTTGTGAATTTAGCTAAAACATATTGCTTGAGAGTTTACCTGAAAATTTTATAACTTGAATTTTTTTGGGAAATTTTAGGTACGTAAATTAACTATGTATCTAGTTTTAGGGGATTTATTGGTGGACTTCCTTGCTATGAAAATTATTTGCAAAGTTTGGTGTACGGATTAAAAAAACTTTTATAAACCTTTTAAGGTAGTTTTAAGAAATAAGTATTGATAGTTCACTTAATAACTAGGTTTTAAAATTGAAAAAGTAATATATTCTCATTCTAAGAAGGTCTTCAAGTATTCCTTTCGTTCACTTCAAGCTCGAAGATATACGTATCTTTTCGTTCCTCTCCTTTCGTTTATTCCACTCGCTCTTTCCAGCTCTGAAAGGTAGGAGTATCGAACCCGATCTCATGGATGAAGGCTAACGTTTTCTATTGGAATAGAAGGATGTGCAGATCAATTCGACTTTTCACTTTGCCATCTAGAGATAGTTTGCCCTGAATTAGGATATGGAGTTGGAAGGGAATGCCAGTATATCAGTTCATCTTCATCAAAGGCCAAGATCTCCATAAATTCGATTATTTTACCTCTCTTTACTTCTGAGGCAGTTTCAAATTTAAGCCGATCCTAGAAAAGGTTTAAACTAATAATTTAGACATAATCATATTTAGCTAATTTATTTTAAGTAAAAATCATTTAAATTCTTAATTTTACTTTAGAAATCAAATTTTCACTCAACTTTGAACAAATTCTCCTTCTCGTATGTCAACCAAATTCTTTTAATGCTTATTCTAATCTTATATTATTATCCTTTGCTTTTTTTCTTTAATATCTTTAACGATTTTTTTTTTTTTTGAAATCTATGTAATAAAACAGAAAACGATCTATAGAATAAATAAATATTTTTTCAAGGATGATGTTTTATATGAAAAAATGATTGAAATAAGAAAATATAATTTTATTAATAACAATCAAAACTCTACTATCTATTTAGAGTGATGATTTTATAAACATATTTTAATGTAGTGCAAAATATAATCAATACAAATAGAGGTAGATTTTACAATAACTTCCTAAAATATTAGGGCTATTTATATTGTAAATAAAATTTAAAGTATGATTTAGAAAATATTTTATTTATGACACTCAAAACTCATTTATCAATATAAACAATAGAGAATAAGAGATAAGTAGTAGACTTTAGGAGAAATTACACCCATTTAGGGCCCGTTTGGGATTGCTGGTAGAAAACTGCTTATTTGAGAAGTGTTTTTTTAAAATAGCTTTTTAGAAAAGTGCTTTTGAAAAAAAGCAATTTGTGTTTGGTAAATTCATTTGAAAAGTTCTTTTGATAAACAAATTGTGTTTGGATAATCTTTTTTAAAAAGTGCTTTTGAGAGACAAATGACCAAAAAGGACATGTATGAATAAAATTTTACTACTAAAATCATTTTATAGAGAAAATTTATTTTAAATAGCTATTATAATATTTTTAATTAAAATTTTATTTTTATTTAACTAAAATTATCAATGATATTTTCAATTTTATTTTAAAAAAATGAGTGAAAAATAAAATGATAATATATAAATTATAGAATGAAATAAAGAATTATGATGTAAATATGAAGTATAAAATTTTAAAATATAACTTTAATCAAACTTATAAGATATGCTAATTAATTAATAAAAGATATTTTGATATATATATATATATATATATATATATATATATATATATATATATATATAATGTGTGTGTGTGTGTGTATAAGTGATAGGGATATTTTTGTCATGAAAAAAATAATTTTCTGCTTCTGCTTCTGCTTTTTTTGAAAAGCAGAAATTTTCTGCTTCTTCCCAACAGCAGAAAAACTGCTTCTGCTTCTTTTTAAAAGCATTTTTGTAAGTTTATCAAATACCCTTCTTTTCAAAAAAAATGCTTTTTTCTCAAAAAAAGTGCTTTTTTTGAGAAAAAAGCAATCCCAAACAGGCTCTTAGGGCCCGTTTGGGATTGCTGGTAGAAAACTGCTTATTTGAGAAGTGTTTTTTTAAAATAGCTTTTTAGAAAAGTGTTTTTGAAAAAAAGCAATTTGTGTTTGGTAAATTCATTTGAAAAGTGCTTTTGATAAACAAATTGTGTTTGGATAATCTTTTTTAAAAAGTGCTTTTGAGAGACAAATGACCAAAAAGGACATGTATGAATAAAATTTTACTACTAAAATCATTTTATAGAGAAAATTTATTTTAAATAGCTATTATAATATTTTTAATTAAAATTTTATTTTTATTTAACTAAAATTATCAATGATATTTTCAATTTTATTTTAAAAAAATGAGTGAAAAATAAAATGATAATATATAAATTATAGAATGAAATAAAGAATTATGATGTAAATATGAAGTATAAAATTTTAAAATATAACTTTAATCAAACTTATAAGATATGCTAATTAATTAATAAAAGATATTTTGATATATATATATATATATATATATATAATGTGTGTGTGTGTGTATAAGTGATAGGGATATTTTTGTCATGAAAAAAATAATTTTCTGCTTCTGCTTCTGCTTTTTTTGAAAAGCAAAAATTTTCTGCTTCTTCCCAACAGCAGAAAAACTGCTTCTGCTTCTTTTTAAAAGCATTTTTGTAAGTTTATCAAATACCCTTCTTTTCAAAAAAAGTGTTTTTTTTTTAAAAAAAGTGCTTTTTTCTCAAAAAAAATACTTTTTTTTAGAAAAAAACAATCCCAAACAGGCTGTTAGTCTTCTGTACGACATCGGGTACGGAAAGCAACATTTTGTGCTTTATAGTGAGCAAATTCTATGTGCTTAGATAAACTACAGCGGAAGTTAGTCTTGGGGAAGTGAGGTGAGTTGTGTATTTTCCGTGTAAAAGTAGTACTTTAGCCATATTTAATAGATAAATAAATAAATCTAAAAAATAAATTAAAAATCCCTCAAAGAAGTTGGGTAGTCCTCAAGAGATAAATCCGAAAAATTGAATTAAAAAATAACCTCTTCTCTATTATTTTTTTTCTTGGGAATTTACTTGCAAGAAATATACTTTCTTCACGAATTTTTATCATTTTCTTTTTGTAACAAAATTTATAGGTAATTTATATGCGGTTTCAAAATCCCCATGTAACATATTTGGGGATTTTAAAATCCGCAAGTAATAATTACCTACGAAGGTTTTACCATCGAATTTTTTTTAGTAGGAAAATCCATAGGAAACTAGGTTACCTGTGAATTTTCATATATAATCTGCAGAAAAATTCCCATGTAATTTGCACTTTTCTAGTATCGCCAAATCTAGACCATCACCACTATAACAAGGGTTTGAAATTGGTATATCTCTCACTATTAAAGATACTTTTATGTTGTAGAATAACTTGAAAGAAAGATATGATCACGTAAAGATGATCATTCTTCCACAAGCACGTTTTGATTGGATCTATTTAAGGCTATCAAATTTTAAATCTATCTGTAAATATAATCTCTTCTACGTTTATAACTATTTCACAGATAAAATTATGTGGTAAAAATAACACTAATTAATCATGATATGCTGAGAAAAATTTCACCACCTTTCCTGCCTTAAATATGCTATTGTAATGACAATATCGAGAAATGGGGTTCAAAAAATATTCTGAACTAATTTCACTTCTTCAAAAAATATTCTAGAATTTATCTTAAATGTGTTTTAAGCTAACAAATATTCAAGTTCAACCTAAGATTTCACCTTCTTTTTTTTTTTTAACATAAAAATGAAAAAAAAAAAGAAGGTGAAATCTTAGGTTGAACTTGATTTGAAAAATAGTTTTAGATTTTTCTTGAACCATTTATGCCTTAAATTAACTTTCTTTTCATGCTTATCTTAGTCATCCCTTTAAACTTTTAAAAAATAATGCACGTATTAGCTTTGTCTATTAGTATTACGTGTATCAGTATTACCTTATTTGGTACAGTTTTAGGTAAACATTAGTCATACACTCTATTTGGTACGAACGTGTGTATAATTAATACAAGAAAATCTATGGTATTAGTAATGCAATGGGTCCTAATGCATACATTAGCATGATTAAAGATACAATTGCCCCTCAAAATCTTTTCGACATCATTTCCACCATATTTGTGGAGTGTATTTTTATAAACAATTTTTTTTTATAGAAATTATGTGATACATGTTACTTTTAATATACCAAATCAAATACTGCACAAGAAAATCTCAATATAACTAATGCAAGTATAACTAATACCAACATTAGTAATACAATCATTACTAATACACCATATTCTATATTATTTTTATATATCTTACCAAACGACTCCTTAGCCTTCTTGTTTGATTGATGTCCCGACCTTCTTGAGTATGTTAGAACTTGGGATAAAAGCCAAAGTTTGGGGAAGAGATGAGAAAGTGTTGATGGAGAAGTTAGATGAAAGTGAGGCTAAAGTGAAAACCAAGAAAAGAAAGAGATTTATATGAATATAAGTAGAGAACAAAGAAAAGGAACGAAAATATTTATTTTAAAAAATAATGAATAAGGGAAGTCTAGGTGGAAAGGTTGAAAAAGAGCAAGGGTGAAATGTATGAATAAGGGAAGTCTAGGTGGAAAGGTTGAAAAAGAGCAAGGGTGAAATGTGAAATGATATGTGCTTCGTATTATTGAAATTATAGTTTACGGAGGCCTTTGCTACTTTATAGAGTTAATGTATCAGATGATTACTCAATTAATGACTCTTTGAAAAGTTACTTTAACTTTGAATATTATTCCAAAAATCACTTGAGTGGTAGCAGATGGTGGAAAGCTTGAGTAAAGATGCCTAAGCTTTGGAGCTGTCGAAGCTTCTTGTCTTTTCCACTGTACAGCTAATCTTTGGCACACTATTTTGTTATTTCCTAATTTTGCTTAACTTTGTGACATCTGATTTTAGGACATTTATTATGGGCTTGGCATTGGGCCAGCCCAAGCATGTAAATTTTTCCATTTATAAAATCTGACCCGTTTGGATTTAACTTTAATATTAAAAAAAAAAAATATTTCAAAAATTACTTAACTATGAATGTTTTACTTATAAAGTCTCAATTATTTTTTCAATAAAATTTGTTGACATGAATTTTTTTTATTTATAACCAAAATTCTAAAAAATAAAAAAAGAGTATCAATTTAAACCATTTAATGACCCTACCCACTGAAAAATAATATTGACCCTTTTATTTTACCCTTATTCCCCTAAATTATTCTTCCACCTCTTTTGTCTGAATATTTTTCTTCTCTTCCTCACTTTCTGCCTCTTCTTCCTCTTTTTTCTTACCATTTCTCATAAATGCGATATCTTTGCTGTTGAATGGTACACGGCTGAATGCACAACAATGAAAATATCTTTCAACAACAAAGATATCGCATTATGAGAAATGGTAAGAAAAAAGAGAAAGAAGAGGCATAAAGTGAGGAAAATAAGAAAAATATGAGAGAAAAAAGGCAAGGGTCAATATTATACTTTTAGTGGGTAGAATTAAGTTGGGCAGGTCATTAAATAATTATTATCTTTTTATTTCTTAGAATTTTGATTTTAAATAAAAAGACTTTCTAGAAAGAGTCTTTAGTTGAGTGACATTTGGGATATAGACTAACTTTGTATCCATATTTGCATTCTATCCTAGCTAAAACCTACAATAGAACCCATTATGTACTACTCCCTCCGTCTCATTTTAGTTGGGAACATTATATTTATACGGTAATTAAGAAATCATAAATAAAATGATAAATTTTATTATTTTACTCTTTACCCATATTAATGATATTCATTGGGCATAGGAATAGACATTGGAATTGTAATTAATTGTAGGGGTAAAATAAAAAAAAGTTAATTAATTCTATTTTGAGTTAGTAAGTGACCAACTAAAATGAGATATTTATTTTTAGTAAGATGATCAACTAAAATGGGACGAAGGGAGTAATTAATTTTAAACTAAGTGTACATAATTAGTGGAGATTTACACCACCAATCTGTACATAATTAGTGGAGATGTACACCACCAATCTGTACATAATAACTGTACTCGATATACCATTTTGAAGACTCCAGTAATGCAACATTGGTTTGGATGATCCACAATTTGTTATTTTTTTGTTCTAATTATTTCTCTATAGCATAAACATGCTTCATTAAAACTTTGCATTTCCAACTAGATCTTTAAAGTTAAGGGAAGTGTTGCAGAAAGCGTGTCGGTTAACTAACACACAAGCACATATAAAACAAATAAAGAAAAAGAAACAGCACAGGGATTTCACCAGGTCTGACCAAACCTATGTTACGTTCTTGAGGTAGAAGCAGAGAGAGTTTTGCACTATGAATGAGAAGAATAATATCAGAAATCTCTAGTTATAATCCCTTTATATAGATCGACAAGTAGTTCCCAAACATATAACTAGGAACAATGTCTTCCCACCTATAAGGACAATAGATTCAGTTTGATAAACTGCTGGTCCTTTCCCACCAGAAAACAGAATGAGGTACTACAGCATTCCACCAGAATTTTGATCAGTGCATATATATTTCTTGTTCCTTTTTATTTCATTATGGAGATACTAGTGCTATCAGCAGCTTGAGCAACTCCATTATGGAACTTGTGAAGTATGTGACCATCTCATCTAAAAGTTTAAGTTGTTAGAGAGATCACACACACCCTCACATGCAGGCCTGATTCTTTTTCTTAGGCAAGCATGTGAAAATTCTTTTTGATAATGGGTGGCGGTGAGATTCGATCCCAGGACCTCTGTCTGCTTTGATACCATGTTGAATTCTCGACAGAACTTTCTTGGTCTTTTTATATTTAGTTTCTCCAAAAACCAGATACTTAAAAATCAAAAGTTTCCTTCAATAAGAAGAATAGTTTATATGGCAACAATTTTCTCCTTGTATCCTCTATCCAAGGAACAATTACTTAAGAGGCCAAGTTCCCATAATAGCTTGCTTTTAGTACAATGAAAACACATAGGATTCTTGTTTTTCCTTTGGGTTCCCTTCTATAATTGTTAGGATTTTCTCATCCAAATCTATCACAGCTGTGCAAAGTGTGTACAGCAATGGACCTGAAATGAGGTTATAGATGCATCATTTCATTAATAAAATGATATCAATTGAGGAATATGTGCAATATTTTTCATGAGCTGAACTACCTGTCATGTAAATGGGATACTTGTCATTACTCATGTCACCAAGAAGTGCTAAGAAATCACTTTTTGATTCCTTTGCCAAAGAAGATGCTCTTGTTTGCCTGCTCAAAGAGTTCACATCTTGTGCCTTCATTAGCCAAAATATAGACTAGAGATTAACTTCAATATAATACGGTCTAAAAGAACTTGTACGCTATCAGATCACCTAAAAGATAACTAGCTGTAATCGTTCTTAAAAAGGTGAGATTAGTTACGTAAAAAATAAGAAATATTACATGCTACAACACGTTAAAATGCACTGATAGCTGAGACAAAGTTCAAAAAGTTTAAAGGTGTAGACTTGCCTGCTTTACTTGAAGATGCAGATACATGTTAGCATGGAAGAACGGTGTTTCTCCAATTTCATGAACTGAAATTCGATTTCTTGATGCAGTTTCAACGTTCAAAATCCTCCGAGTCCTTGTGTCTATCAAATTATAGCTGTGTCCAACTGAAGCTTCTGATGAACGAATCCTCTGGAATCCCACAATGATTAACATAAAAACACTTACCATCTTCTGTTAAGAAAACGGAAACATAAGCCTAACGCAAACCCAAGAGCTAATTCATGAGGTCAAGATGATCCAAGATCATCATATAAGGAAACAACCTTTCATCCGCACAGAACTAGACATGTGGAGCGTAAATAACACGAGATATGAGTCTCAAAGAATTGTAACGACTCTAGCTTTGATAGCGTATAACTCAAAACTCAAAAACTAACTCATAAGGTGAAGACTGACAAGACTACGTACATAACGACGACTCATTCCCTCAACCAATATGCGACATTTAACAACGTGAATCAAAAGAGAGAAAAGAAAATTTAGATCTTACAGCCAGAGCATCCTCAATGCTACTTGCTTCAAGCAGATCTCTGGATACAAAATTTCTGCCAATTGCACCAGCTACTATCTCTTCCTCACATGGTGGTACTGAGTTCAAAGTAAAAGCCTATAATTGATGATTTAAAATATAAATACAATCAGAACTAGAATATTACTTATAATTGACAACAAATGAATATTGGTATACCACTCCAACAACAACAACATACTCAGTGTAGTCCTACAAAGTGGGTTTTGGGGAGAGTAGAGTGTATGCAGACCATACCCTACCTCAAAGTTAGAGAGACTGTTTTAGAAAGACCCTTTGCTCAAGGAAAAACAGTCCAAAGCAGTCCCAAAAAGAAAAAAAAGAAAAAAAAAGTAACGGAAGTGAAAGCATAACAAAGCATTCTGAACAATGACTACAGCAAAATAATATGACAATCGAAGTACAAGAAACAACAGATAGTAACAGAAATCGAGAAATCGAAAGAAAGTATACCACTCCATGATTATTAAATCCAAAGGCACAACTTGGAAGTTCTCCAGCATATGTGTAAGCAGTGAATGTTGTTCCATTACACAATGTCACCTTAACCAAATAACTGCAATATAATGAAAATAGTCAAATTCACAACAACAACTATATATCCAGTGAACTCTGCGAAAGGTATACTGTACGCAGACCTTACCTCTACCTCGTGGAGGCAGAGAGGCAATGGCTTTCTAGCTATAAAAAAAGAAGAAGATATTTTACGTGTGTCCAACAAGAGCAACATTTGCATCCTCATTATGAGCTGCCACAGCCATGGTGTTACTAACAACAAGAATACTTGAACAGTCATCATTAATGTCTTCCTCCTTGGGATAATCCCGTGTCTTTGGAATGAAAGGCAATATTTCTTTCCTAAAGTTCAATAGTAAAATCTGGACAGTCAAAAGAAAGAAAATATTAGTGAATGATATTATTGGGCTGATCTTATAGTTGAAGATGTTCTTTACTTTAGAAAATGAAAGCATCACAGTACTATCAACTCAAAACAATACAATCTCTCCGAGATATACCGTTTATGCTAGAAAGGTACGAAGTTGAACTAGTTTGGAAATATTAGGCAATTCACTTTATACTTACTATTTCGTTTGATTTTTGATTTCTAGCCTTAATTTATTAAGTTGTAGTCATGATGGGGCTAGAGTATTGACGGGGAAGCTAGAAGACGACACATGGGTTCGGCCAAACTTAGGGCCCGTTTGGACATGGAAATTTTCCAACTTTTTCAGAAATTTTTTCACTTTATGTCAAATCCAACTCCAAGTTGATGTTTGGCCATGAGAATTCCAAATACAACTTGAAGTTGTATTTGGAAAAGTGAAAAACACAATAAAGTTGTTTTCACTTTTTTCCATCTTTCTTATCTTACAAAAATTTAAAAACAACTCCAACTTCAACTTCAACTGTAACTTCAATTATATTCATGGACAAACACAACTCCAATTACAACTTCAACTGTAACTTCAACTCCAACTTTAACTCCCAACTTAAATTTTTTTTAGTTTTCATGGCCAAACGCCCACTTAGTAGCTTGATTTTAAACCTTATATCTATATAAAGAAATTCGTGAATATGTACAAACATTTAGAACTCAATTACTAATACCTGATATCACTATCCTTAAAAAAACAAAAAAGATATCGCTATCCTAGAACTTAAAACTCATAAAGTTTAAATTCTAACTCGTCTCTAAGTGCTGACCACGCATAGAACCAGGAGCTGATCCAGCGCATGATATGAGGGTTCATAGTTTCCAATAGCTTTTGTGTAGATATTTTACTATGAACCTAGTTTTTTGATAAAGTTAAAGTTTTTGCTATGAACTTAGTTATTACTTCTTTCATTTTAATTTATGTGACATATCTTTTTTTAAGTCTGTCCCAAAAAGAATGTCTATCTTTTTATGATTAAAAGTAATTTAACTGTAAATTAAAATTCATCTTTTACTCTTAATGAAAGAAGTTATAGAAACACAAATGTTTCAGTTTTATTTTAGACCAAAATTTTTAAATGTGTTTCTTTCTTAAATTTTTTGCCTAGTCTCATAAATTTGGACGGAGGGATATTATATACGAACTTTTGTAGGAACTCATAAAAAGATAAGTATGAAAGCTCACATTGAGAAAGGGGACACCACTTCCTTGAGCAATTCCTTTGAGTTCATTCCAATAATTTGGAAACTTATTCTTGTTAGTTTCAGCTAGAGTATGAATAAGTGGTTGGGAATTTGGGAGCAAAGCAAAAGGGAGTAGTTGTTTTTGAAGAATAAGGTCTTTAGATAACCTGTTGTTTATTTGTTTGGAGAATTTCTGGCCTATTAAGAAGCCAATTTGGAAAGCATCTTCACATGGATCAATTTCATACATTTCTAACTTGTTGGATTCCAAATTTGTGCTTCCCATGGCCACTGTGTGTCTGTGTGTGTGAAGGAGGATTGGTTTATGCTGCCTTATCTTCAACAATTTGCAAATGCCAAATTGTTTTGAGGGAAAAGGGACAAGCATTCTCTTCAACTTTGTGATTTAGAGCACGTATATCACTCATTAAAAAAGATATTGTATATATATTTTTTTCCATTTTCGTTTAACAAATAATGTATATTTATACTTATCATATAGTATATGATATATATTTATTTTTTTTGTTGATAGATCTATATTTAGTGAATTAAAAAAAATTCTTAAAACTTATTTTTAAATTCAAAAATATCATGTGTGTCTGTGTGTGGAGGAGGACTGGTTTATGCTGCCTTATCTTCAACCATTTGCATATCCCAACTTATATATATCATCACGTAACAAATGATGTACATTTAATCTCATCATCCAATAAATTGTGCATATTTATTATTTTTATTAATAGATATATATTTACTGAATTGTAAAAAATTAAAACTTACTTTTTCATTCCAAAAATATCGCGTAGCTTTAAAAATTATCCACCCTATTCTTTTTTAATTTTCCAAACTCGACCCAACTAAAGGTAACCTAATCCCTCAAAAATTCTCAAGTTTTTAAGTTATAAGATTATGATTGACTAAAAAAGGGATTGGATTTTTTAAAGTTCTATCGGGTCTGGAGGATTAAAAAAATAGGTGAGGTGATTTTTTTTAAATGACATGACATTTTTGGAATTTAAAATTCAGTTTGGGATTTATCTAATTCAGTAAATATATATATGTTTTTGTCAATGAAAAAGGTAAATATGCATCATTTATTAAACGTCAAGAGTGTATATGCACCACTTTTTAAACAGGGCTATTTTTTTTATTTTTTTTTGTTTTATGATTTTTGGAAAAATTTTAATTTCTCTAGCAATGACCGAGCTATTTTGGTGTTATTTTTAGGATTTTTGAAGAAATTTTGATTTCTCTTACAATGATTGAGTTATTATCACCCAGGAGAAGTCTTAGGACTTAATCTACATTCAACTGAGGATTCGTCTTCTATACCATCTTGCATAGTTGTGAATAGTGATGAAAAACTATTGAGAAGATATCTAGAAGAAAAAGTCCTAGAAATTTCATTGTTGTTTTGAATTTTGAATCGTCTGGTCATGTTGTTAAGGCAGATGAAGATTTTCTATCTTTTGATTTAGTAATTTCACAATAAACTCCTAAAAAATCTTTGAAGAATGTTAACGATGAAAAGGGGACAAGGAGATAAAGCTCACGAAAAAAGAAAGGGTAAATCGGTGGTGAAAGAAGGTGAGAAAGTCGTAGAGTTGAATTCTAAAAAGAGAAAACTAGATGTTGATAGAAAGCAGGAATGTTGAAGACGACGATGATTTTGCGGATGATGTATCTATTCCAAATTCAACATCTAAATTTGTTTCAGAGAAAAAAAATAGAGGAGAAGGAGACCTACAAAAGACATGAATATCCCAGATGATATTGATAAGGTTGGTGTACTGATTACGTATATGTATTTATCCGTATTAATAGTGTATTAAATATATTTGCTAATGATTGATTTGGTTGAGTTACTAGTTTTGAGATACTGTTATAGATAATTTTATTATTTTGTATGTAGAATCGAAAATTCTGAAAAATTGGCTCATGAAGCTACCCTATATAAACTATTAAGCTAACAACAAAATCAAAGTTAAGTTGTCTCCCAAACAGTTTGAAGAATTTAGGAATACATATTTTGGTTAGTTTGTCGATATTCAAAAAGTGAATATTTAATTGCAGCTTATTCATTGTTTGATGAATAAGGAGCTCAATCTCATCTCAACGGATGTTTTTGCTATTGAAGTAAATGGACAGAAGTTATTTTTTGGCTTACGAAAGTTTGAAATTCTTACAGGCTTAAAATGTGCTTTCGTGAACTGTGATGGAGCCTCGAAATCATACCCAAAATCACTAGTACCAGTACATTTTAAGCTTGTAACAATCCCAAACTTTTGTAAGCCAAAAAATAACTTCTGTCCATTACTTCAATAATAAAAATATCCATTGGGGGTGAGATTGAGCTCCTTATTCATCAAACAATGAATAAGCTGCAACCGAGTATTTACTTTTTGAATATCACCAAAATAACCAAGACTAGTATTCCTAAATTCTTCAAATTGTTTGAGAGAGAGCTTGGAATTGATTTTGTTGATAGCTTCATAGTTTGTATAAGTCTTCCAATAATTACAAGAGTTGCTTTCATGAGCCAATTTCCAGAATTTTCGATTTTACGTACAACATAATAAAAATTATCTATGACAGTAACTCAAAACAAGTAACTCAACCAAATCAATATTAGCAAACACATTTAATACAATATTAATACAGATAAACACATACACGTAATCAATACACCAACCTTATCAATATTATCAGAAATGTTCATGTCTTTTGTAGGTCTTGTTATATCCTTTTTTTTTAAGGCTCAACTTCGGGACTCAAAAATCAATTAATTAAAGTTTGAAAATTTTAGAGATTCGCTACCTAATTTTAGAAAAATTAGGAAACCAATTAATCAAAGAAAATTTTTAGTCTGCGAAACCAATTAGATTCTAGGCAAGGGTTCAGGTTAATCCAGAGGGAAGATGTTAGGCACCCTTTGGAATCCACGAAGGCGGGTCCGCGCTGAACTTATTTTTTTTAATAAAATAATAGACAAAAAAAGTAAAACCCGTCTTATACACATGGGAGGCCTTAGAAATCGACGGACATTTCTTCATCAAACAAGTATTTAATACTTGAAATAAAAGAAATAATTAAACCTAAAAATAAAATTCGTCTTTTATAGTGGGGAGGCCTAAAAAATTTGACAGAGAGATTCTTTCATTGGTCAAGTATTTAATACTTGAAATAAAAAAAATAATTAAACTTAAAAATAAATTTGTCTTTTATAATGGGGAAGCCTCAAAAATCCGACAGAAAGGTTTTATCATTGGCCAAGTATATTAATATTTTTCCAACATGAATTCATACGAAACCAACAAGAGACAATGGACAATAATATGCAACTAGGGACAATGAATTAAGGTTAACACAAAAGTTTTAAAATAAAATATTGGTGACTCAAGTTTTAATTATTGAGTATAAGTGACAAATATTAGCTTAGGGATTAAGAAAGTTTGACTCATGTGTGGGAGTTGCACTCAAGTTTTTTTTTACACTTTGACCCATTTTATAAAACCCTAATTAACTAAAGGGGAGGGAAAATAATTGGCCTCTTCTCTATTCTCTCTCCTCGCGTTTTTTTTTTCTTCATCGCTTGTTGCTTCTTCTTCTTCTTCTACTACTTTTCTTCTTTTCTTCTTATTCTTGTTGTTGTTCTTCCTTTTCTTCTCGCCATTGTTGTGGTTATTGCTGCTGCTGCTGCTACTGCTTCTTCTTCTTCGCCATTGTTGCTGTTATTGTGGCTGCTACTACCTCTTCTTCTTGCTTGAAATTTTGGACCAAATTTTATTCGTATATCACTAGGCATTAATTCATTGGTGATTTTGGTAAATAAAATTAATGATTTTTAGTTCAATTTCTCATCTGGGTATATCTGCTATTTTTTCAATAATTTTCTGTAGCATATCCAATAGCTGTTGTATTCATTTACAACAACTGTTGGATTGTTTCCACTACTGTTAAAGTAGTTCCAATAGGTAAGTCATTTGTTGCAATAGATGACTCATCTGTTGTAACAAATGACCTAGTTGTTGCAATAGATGGCCTACCCGTTGGATTCATGTTACAACATCTCAATCCAACAGCTAAAGTCATCTGTTGCAACAGATGATCTATCTGTTGGATGCATGTTCAGAACCAGTAGCTCAATCCAACAGGTAAGTCATCTGTTATAACAGATGAGTCATATGTTGCAGCAGATGACTTACCTGTCGGATTGAGCTGCAGAACCAGTAGCTCAATCCAATAGGTAAGTCATTTGCTGCAACAGATGGGTCATTTATTGCAACAGATGACTCATATGTTGGATTCATCTTACATCAGCTGGCAAAGCTGGTTCAGATTCAGAAGCTCAATCCAACAGATAGTGCATTTGCTGCAACAGATAACTCATTTTTTACAGCAGATGAGTTACCTGTTGGATTGAGCTACTGGTTCTTAACATCCACCCAAAAAATAGGTCATCTATTGCAACAAATGAGTTATCTATTGCGACAGATGAGTCATCTGTCGCAGCAGATGCTTATCTATTGGCACAATTACAGTGCATTTAATTTTATTATTGTACATAGCCACTCAAATTACTATCATTATTAAAAAAATTTAAATAGATTTCTTTAGGTACCATAATGGAGGATTCAATAACAATAGGTGTTGATTGTCATGGTGAATGGATCGAGAAAAACAATTGATTTATTTGGCGTTGGAAGGATGGTGACATGTTAGAGACGATAGCGATGACAGTCCAAAAAGATGTATTGTATGATGATTTTGTGAACTTAAACTCCAACCAAAAGATCTTGTTAATCATCAGCAATTGTGGACTTAATTGCCAACCAAAAGATCTTGTCATCAGTTACATGCACGACTCTTTTGAAAATCAGAGGGTCCTACCTTTTAAGATAAGCGATCAAGTTCGTTTGCGTGCTTATCTGAGTGATGCAGCTAGACCCATTTTAAGGGTGTACGTGGTTGAAAAATTGATAGAGAATCAGAATGTAGAACAAGACCAATAAGATATGTTGAATGATGAATTGGATGGTGTGGACATAAAAATTTCAGATGATGAGAGTAGAGATGAACTGGAGGAGGACCAAACACCGACACCCGTTGTTGCGAGCAATACAGTGGACTGTTCTCAATCAATACAGTCGAGCAATCTTCAAGATGATGAAACAGGTTTTTACAAGGGAATGACATTCAAGAACCCATAAAAAAACTACATGTCCGGATCGAAATGCTCCATAATTATTGTAATAGTAATTAGTCTTGTTGTTGGTTTTATGGACTTGATAATTTCAATGCATTTTAGATTAGTTGGTGATGTAATGTATGTTATTTATTATATAAAATATATTTTTGTTTATGATCCAACAACTGTTGTATGTTCGGGTTCTTATTCTGTTGTAACATATGTTGTATCTGTTGCAACAGATAGAAAATTAGTTTAAATAATGAAATATGTTGCAACATATTAGTCATCTGTTGAACATTATCAAACAAATATATTTATATGTTGCAACAGATTAGTCATCTATTGCAGTAGATGCCTAATATGTTTGATTATTTACAACAGACTCTACACCTGTTGCAACAAATGACTAATCTGTTGCAGCAGATGACCTATCTATTGGACATAATCAAACAAATATGTATATCTATTGCAACAGATACAGACATCTGTTGCAACAGATGTCTTATATGTTTGATCATCTCTAACAGACTCCACACCTGTTGCAACAGATTAGTCATTTGTTGCAACATATGAGGCATCTATTGAAAATAATCAAATAGATATACATATTTGTTGCAACAGATGAATGATATGTTTGATTATTTTCATTATACTCTACATATATTTGATGTGAATTGCTTTATTAAATCATGATTGGTGATACACAAGATTATTTAACTATAATTAGCTTTCAATTAACAAGTTTAATTACAATCTCAATGAGTAATTACATGTTCAACTAAGTGTATTAATTCTAAATAGAGGGATCAATCGACTAATTTGATGTGAATTGCTTCATTAAATCATGATTGGTGATACACAAGGTAATTTAACTATAGTTAGCTTTCAATTAACAAGTTTGATTACAATCTCAATGAATTTCATAGTAATTACATGTTCAACTAAGTGTATTCGTCCTAAATAGAGTGATCAATCGACTAATTTGATGTGAATTGCTTCATTAAACCATGATTGGTGATACACAAGGTCATTTAACTATAATTAGCTTTCAATTAACAAGTTCAATTACAATCTCAATGAATTTCATAGTAATTACATGTTCAACTAAGTGTATTCGTCCTAAATAGAGTGATCAATCAACTAATTTGATGTAAATTGCTTCATTAAACCATGATTGGTGATACACAAGGATATTTAACTATAATTAGATTTTAATTAACAAGTTCAATTACAATCTCAATGAATTTCGTAGTAATTACATGTTCAACTAAGTGTATAATACGTTACAATAGATTATAACCTGTTGCAACAGATGACAATATTTGTTTGATTATTTCCAACAGATTAAACATCTGTTGCAACATATGCAGAGTATGTTGGAACTAATCCAACATATCATTCATTTGTTGCAACAGATGTGTATATCTGTTGCAATAGATGTCTATATCTGTTGAGTAGTTCCAACAGATTATTCATCTGTTGCAACAGATTAATCAGCTGTTGCAACATATGTAGAGTATATTGGAACTAATCCAACATATCATTCATCTGTTGCAACATATGTGTATATCTGTTGCAACTTATGTCTATATCTATTTGATTAGTTTCAACAGATTATTCATCTGTTGCAATAGATTAATCAGTTGTTGCAACATATGTAGAGTATATTGGAACTAATCAAACAAATATAGTCATCTTTTACAACAGGTTATAATTTGTTGCAACAGATGACTATATCTGTTTAATTAGTTCGAACAAATTATATTTGTTGATTTAATTTATCAGTTGTTGCAACATATGTAGAGTATATTGAAAATCATCTGCGGTAGATGTCTCTATCTGTTGTAAATATTACAACAGATATAGATATCTGCTGCAGCAGATACAGTAGAACTGTTGGAAATAATGTTGTAAATTTATAAATCGAAGAAATCAATTCATAACAAAATAAAATTTATAACAAAAATAAATCCAAGTCATCACAAATTACAGAAAATAATTCAACAAAAACATGAAAATAAAAGTCACCAGAAATTACAAATTGTTTGACTATTGCTTTAAACTCTTGCATACTACACCATCAGTCCAAAGCAGTTGTTCCTAAAATAAACATTCAATTTTATTCTCGAAGTATTTTTCTGAAGGTGTCAAAAGATTTTCCCATGGCCGACTTTACCACACAATCACCAGTTAAATCTGTGGCACTATTACACTGCATTCTCACAGAAAAATTATCAATACAGAGGTTTTTGTCAAACTCTTCAGTGGTAGGACTATTAGGATCAATGTTAGCATTTCGATCATGTTGACTTTTTGATCTAAATTTAGAATCTCTTGTGAAGCTTTCCACTTCCTCATGTTCATTTTCATCATCTTCTCCTTCCTCTTCTTTTCTTTCATCATTTTTATCATCATCTTTTTCTTCATCATTTTCTCCATCCCCTTCTTTATCTACATCTACTTCTTTTTCATTTTCATCACTTTCCTCTTCATCTTTCTCATCTCCCTCACTTTCCTCATCACTCTCACTTTCCTCATCTCCTTGTTTATCTTTATTTAAATCTCCAGATTATTCACTTTTTTCTACTTCATTCTCATCCTCTTTTTCTATATCTAGAGCCGATTGAGAAGAGAAGTCTGCTTCTGATTTAGATATTTCTTGTACAACAAGTTCATCTAGTGGTGAGTGTAGCCTAACTACTTTACTTCTTCCTTTATTTGGAGTTGATTCACTCCTTTTTCTTTTGGGAGCCATTTTAGCTACAAACAAGAGGAAAATAAAAAAGATTATAATTGATGTGTGCATCATTAAAAAAAGGGTAACAATGAATTTAACAAGTACAACACAATAAAATAATAGTTCCAACAGAGGACCCATCTATTGCAACAGATAAGTCATCTGTTGGAAGAAGTAAAAACAATACACCCTACTGTTTTACTTTCTTTCAATAGATAACCCATTTGTTGCAATAGATAAGTCATCTGTTGGAAGAAATAAAAATAGTTTCAATAGTGTTTTGATTTATTCCAACAGATGACCCATCTGTTGCAACAGATCACTCATCTGTTGGAAGAAAGCAAAATAGTAGGGTGTACTGTTTTTATTTCTTCCAACAGATGAGACATTTGTTGCAATAAATTACCCATCTGTTGGAAACATCATAACAACAAACCAACAGATGATATAGTTTTTCTCAATAGATGCTGAATATGTTTCAACAGATTCTTATTCTATTGCAACATATTACACATTTGTTGAGACATTAACAATATTTTTACCACATATATACATATATCACCAACAACACCACTACCAACACCAACATTTATATATATATATATCACCAACAACACCAACACCAACACCACACCAACATACACCAACATTTACCACTTGAACAATAATTTTTAAGAACAACACTAATATTTTCCAATACAAGAACAACAACAACACAAATATTTACCAATACAATAACACCAATAAAATCAACAAAAACACCAACAGCAACAGCACCAAGAACACCAACAACACCAACAAAAGTTAACGCACACCAATATTTATAATACAACAGCACAAACACTAAGCCAACGTTTATCAATATAACAACACCAACAAAATCAATTATTTTTTAAAACAAACAATATTCAGTTGAAAATCCTAGAACTGTTTAAGAACACGAAATCTAATCTATGGTACAATTTCAACAGCTGTTGAATTTGGTCACAACAGATATGTAAAAAAGTCAAAATTTAAATTTCACTATTTATATAACAATATTCGAGAACAACAAAAAAAATTGTATTTCACTTAGAAAGATACTACATTTACATCAACCATCATATTAAGAGATAAAATACCACAAGTTAGGATTTTCTTGAAATTTTGATTTCTTTTTTAAGCATCAAAAAATTATTCCTGTTAACCTAACTCATTCTCCAACCTTTATCAATAAAAATCACACAACATCACACAAAAATCGCTAACACAAAAATAATCACAAAAAAATCATCTAAATGAAAAAAGCAACAAGATAAAAAATGTTTACTTGTGTACTGTTTCCTTGAACCTCTCTTCATCTAAGAACTGGAGTATAAGAAACACCAGCTCTCTACTTAACAAAGTCATCTATGTTAACTGATCAAAACTTAACCTCGCAGATCCACAATAATCTGCAACCACCGACCTTAATTTAGGGTTTTCAAAACCGATCGATTCGAATCAAAACAAAAACATGCATAAACACAATTGAAAAAAATAATCAAAAAATTAAAACAAATATCAAAATTATATATGAATTTAGCAACAAAAACGTATAGATTGGGATTTGCAGAAAACATAAACAATGAAGAGAAGAAAACTCAAGTTCTTCTCTTCTTTTTTTTCATAACTAAAAATCCCTAATTTTTTGAAAAAAAAAAAAGAAGCCTTTACTTGTGAATCAACCTAAATTGGGATCGCCGGAGTCACAAGAAACTGAAACTTGGGGTTGCCTGAGTTTGAAAGTCGCCAGATATGGAGATGACGACGATCTGTTGTGATGGAGGCACAACAACTTGAGAGAGGGAGGAGAGACATAGAGAGAGGAGTTCGAGAGTTTTGACAGAGAAACAACAAATTTTCCTTTTATGAATTTTTTGTTTTTATTAAATATAATTATGGGTTGATTTGTATTTTTAAAAAGATTAAAAAAATTTAAAAATGTTAATTGAGTCCCCAATTAACTTAATCAGTTTTTAAATACCTTTGACCTTAAGCTTGGTCAAGTGTCACCAATATTTAAAAGGAGACTTGAGAGACTCCTTTTGTTCAATTCTCTCATGCAACTAACTCGTAAATAGTAGCCAAAATAATAACAACAACACGATTTACTGGAAAATTCTTTAAAGTACATGAAATTGGTTCAAATAAATGAAGAGCAGCCACATCCGAACAAGAATAGAGTAGTTAATGGATAATTGACACAGATACAAATCTGAAATCATTGGAAAGTGAAGAAAAAGTAAAACAGACACATACATTGTCCAAGATGCAGAATAAAACTAATAAGCCAAATAGAGCAATGAATCATGATCACATACTCACGGAAGCATCAAAACAAGTCAAACAAAGATTATAAGATTAAATGGAAATAAATGATAAATGACAGTCATATGGTAACACAACACAACACCTTGAAAAATACAAAGGTGCATGAAATCATTCAAGAACAAGCCAATATAAACAAAAATTGAACATTAACTAAATATCCATAATAAGAAAAAATCAGTCTAAACCAAATGATAAATAATAGTTAATAGGAGGGAATACAATAGGAAATACCTTGAATCGCAAACAAAAGCATTGTATACCACCGGAGGAGATGAGATACACCAAAAAATTACACTAACCACCGAAAAACACTGGAATAGTTCATATTCTGACCAAATCTCAGTAAAGCTCGATGGAGCAGCAGAGAGGATGCCGGAGAGAACTTCATTCATTCTAGATCTGAAAGAAACAACGTCGGAGAGAATGTCGGAGCACCATCGTTACGCTCCATCGTCGGAGCTTTTTGGCTCATCAAAATTAGTTAATGTTTTCATCAGAGAAGGGCGATGTTTGGGTTTTCTCAGTAGGACTGTTGTTGTTCGCCGGTGTTGATGGCTGCTCCAACGGAGCTCATCGCGGATTGTTGGGATTTGTTGGTTTGTGGTTGTGATAGTAACAAGGAGAATAAAAAATGAAAAAAGGATTGTGGTTTTGGGTGTTAGTGGTTGGATAGTGGTGGTTATAGGTGGTGGAGCTCCGGTTGAAGCTCACCGAAAAAAGAAAAGTGGGGCGGCTAATTTTTTTCCCAAAAATAGAAAGGGAAAAGGGAACTTTTCGGGTTTCCTAATTAGGAAATTTCCCACCACCATTAATTGTGAAGAAAGTGGATTGATTTTATAGACAAATTAAAACCACTCAAGAGCGAAATTGCGTGCTCAATACTATGATTTTGGAAAATCACGGGCTATCCAAAACCATGAGTTATCCAAAACTATGGATATTTAACTTATTTGTGCGAAAAATATCTTCTCCGTCTTTTATAAATTAATGAACTGTGATAAAAATAAATTAAAAAATGTATTTAATGCCAGATAAGAATATGGATTGATTTTAAAATAAAATTGATGATTTAATAAAACTCAAACAATATTTTTTTATAAAAACGACTGTGTAAAAAATCAGTGACAGTCAATAATTAATTTATAATAGTAATAAGTTGATAAATATCCTAACATTTTCAATAAAAAAAGAATAATTATTAATAACTTGTTTTAAAATTGAACAAAATATGTAAAAAAAAAAAAAGAATTTTGTGCTCTCTAACAAATAAAAAGCACAACAGTGTTTATTTTGAAAATGTTGGCCCAAAATTGTTTGTCAACAACTGCCTCTTCTTCATTTGGGAATGATGAAAGAATCTTTGAATGAAAAAGTTAACGCGTAGCCAATTTTGGTTAGACGAGGAAGAAAAAGAATGACGTATGCAAAGAACGATATCAAGCATTAATAGAATTTAGACAATACTCTTCGTCCATTGGAAGAGATGAATTATATTTTGATAAATAGGGAAGGGTTGTTTGAAGATAAAATATTCATGTACCTTCATCTTTACTTCTAAAATTACCTCAGTGTCGAGCTTGTGAGATGCTGAGGATGCAAGGTTGCGTACCTATTTGAACAAAGTTGCAGATCAACTTGTCTCATTGAAGGACGTACGATCCAACTTGAATTTGATATTCCATTTGAATGGATGACGACCCAACTTGTCTCATTGAATGACGGACTGCCCACTTTGAACTTGATATGCCACTTTGAATGAGGTGGCGATCCAACTTGTCTTGTTGAAAGGCGGACGCCACATTTTGAACTTGATATGCCATTTGAACAAGTGGCAACCTAACTTGTCTCATTGAAAGACGGACGACCCATCTTGAACATGATATGCTATTTGAACGGGTGATAATCCAACTAGTCTCGTTGAAAGGCAGACGAACCATCTTGAACATAATATGTCATTTTAATGGGTGACAACCCAACTTGTCTCATTGAAAGGCGGATGATCCATCTTGAACTTATCATGCCATTGAATGGGTGGTGATCCAACTTATCTCATTGAAAGAAGGATGACCAATCTTGAACTTAGAATGCCATTTGAATGGGTGGCCACCCAACTTATCTCATTAAAAGGCGGACGACCACTTAATCATGATATACCATTTTAAATGGGATGATAACCCAACTTGTCTCATTGAAAGGCAGACGATCCATTTTGAACTTGATATGCTATTTGAATAGGTGATAATCCAACTTGTCTCATTGAAAGGAAGACGACCCATTTTAAACTTGATATGTCATTTGAACGGGTGGTAACCTAACTTATCTCTTTGAAAGGAGAACAACCCATTTTGAACGTGATATGCCATTTGAATGGGTGACAACTCAACTTGTCTCGTTGAAAGGCGAACTACCCATTTTGAACTTGATATGTCATTTGAATGGGTGACAACCCAACTTGTCTCATTGAAAGACACACGACGACCCACTTTAAACTTGGTATGCCACTTTGAATGAGGTGGCGACCCAACTTATCTCTTTGAACAGTGTGACTTTCCTACGTGTCTCATCGAAAGACAGACGACCTATCTTGAACATAAATATGCCATTTAAACGAATGGCTAACCAATCTTGTCTCATTGAAAGGCGGATGACCCATTTTGAATTTGATATGTCATTTAAACGGGTGACAACCCAACTTATTTCATTAAAGGCGAATGACCTATCTTAAACTTAACATGTCATTTTGAATGGGGTGATTTCCCAACGCGTCTCATTGAAAGGCAGACGACCAACTTGAACTTAACATATGGAGTCACTTTGATGCTAATCTGAGTAAGTGTTCATCACCTTGATGGCTGTTTGGATAAATGATCATCACTTTGATGATGTTCTAGTTAATTAATTTTCGCTTTGACGATGTTTTGGATTAGTGGTCATCAACTTGATGATTGTCCAAAAAGTGGAGTCACTTTGATGCTAGTCTGGATAATTAGTCTTCACTTTGGTGACAGTATGGATTAGTGGTCATTATTTTGTCCACTGCACACGTAAGTGTACGTGGTCATGAAAGTAATAAAGTGGCTCTTGCGAGCCGAATATTGATCTCACAGGGACTTGGTGTTTAGCAGACAATCCAACTTAAGTATTACTATTGAAATTAAACAAGTGTGATTTGTAACCAAAAGAGATTGAGTTTGTTTTTATAACTAAAGAACAGAAATAACAACGATATGAAATTTGGATTGTAAACAATAGATGGAGAGTTACAGGGTTGAGGCATTTACTTCATATTTATGCATAGCTATAGTTTCAAGCCGGTATTGGTATTTATCGTGATTATTGATTATGGGGTTGATATTACAACTTAGGAATGGTCATCCTCTAAATCATCTATCCAAATTAATCTCACAACTACATCGTTGAGTGGGGATGTGAGTCTTTAACTCAGATGCATTAAACTATCCTCCCGTTTCATTAACCAAGTGGGGCGTTAGGTATATCTCTATCCTAACCACAAATCATCCTTTAATAATTAGTATATAAAAATTAAAGGCATGATCCACACTCCCTACGTTCTTCATTTCGTCCCTCCACTCCTATGGTCAAATTGTTTTGGGACTTAGATTTATCCTAAAGTTCATGACTCTCTAGAATAGTAAAACAAGAACGCAAGAATAATCACATACATGATAAACATATAAACCAACATACAATCCTAGAAAGATGGTGTTTATCCACTCATATTCATACAAAGAATCACCATAATTGAATTCAGAAATAAAAACTACAAGAAAACTAAAGTAAAAGGAAGAAAACCCAAGTGTCTAGCCTTCGTTGCCTTCTCCTCCTCTCCAAATTGTGTATTTTTCCAAAAGTGATGTATAAATATGGATAAATACAACTTATATAGTGTTTTAGGTCGTCCATAGGCTGACCCATACGAAACATATGCATTTACAACTTTGTCCCCAACTTAAACCAAGTTAAAAACCAACTTTTAGACGTGTTTTTTTTTGGAGGGGGGGGGGGGGGAGGGGTTGCATCCATGGCCCATCGCATGGACAAGGGTGTGAGATATAGGGACATCGCAGGGGAAAAAAATTATCCCCATGAACTATGGGGTGTGGCACAAGGCACCCTCCCATGCTATGGGTAGTGCGGCGCAAGGGGTACTCCCTAAGGGAATGTTTTGGCCAATTCATGCTCTGTTCTCCTCGTCCACTTATTCCTTGCTTCCCCAATTTTTGTGGCTTGTTTTTAGGATTTATTTAGCTTCCAAAGATACTCCATTGGTCACATACAATATATCATTACAAACATTAGTCCATACAACACAATAGAGCTCATCAAAGTACACTAGAACAAGCATAGCTCAAGCTAGCACCACTAGTTTTCTCGTCTAAACTCTATTTGGTAATTTTGAATCTTAACTTGTTTCAAATGCATCTTAAACACTCTAAACATGTAACCTAGAACTCAAATACATAATTAAACACTTTACACTTCATTAAGAGCATCAAGTTATCCTCAAAACTAAGCTAAAATCACGTAGATAAAGACATTTAGGTGTATAAATATGCCTAAGATCACCACCCAGCACTTAAAGCCTTGTTCATCCTCGAAAAACTCTTTATAATCAAAGAAGACTCTAACATTACTACTTTAACTAAGACACTCAAGCTAGACTACAATGACTACATACATAGCAAGTTCTACATTAGGCATGTCATATTACAACTGAAACACATGAACGCTACTTCAAGACTTCCTATCCTCAAGAATTGACTCTACCAAGTTGGAAAACTCATACATATTACCCCAAAAATATATCATATAAGTCACCTATCTTTTATTAAACATGCGCCCTCACCACAAGAGATTCACCCATATTCACTCACAAATATGTAATTTATCACAAGAATGGGTGTAAGAATCAAATTCCGCTCACTCTCACAAAGAATTCACATGTTACATAAGATGCACCATAAGCTTTCCCTTAGTGTAGTTGAAGTGCAAGCTAGCTTAAAGAGATGGGGCAAAACAAAAAAGATATGGAGGAGAAAAGTGGTGAAAAATAGGTTGGTTGAAGATGATCTTAGGACAAAGTGTGATGTATTAAAGGGCTTGGGAAAGTTAGTCACTATTCTTGACCAAAATAGTTCCTACCCGTCCCTTAGCCTACATTACAACCCTTAAAGTCATACTTGATCTTGAGCTTTTTAATTATCTTTTTCAAAACACTTTACCTTTTTTTACTACTCCCTATTAACAATACATAAACGTTTTCAACACACCAGTAGCTACTACTTTGGGGCTTCAAATTTACTATTTCTCTTCACTTTTCCCTCCTTCACATCTTTTTTTTTTTTTTCAACTCAAGCGTTTAGGAGTTTTGGATCAAGTTATGGTCTATTGAAGGAAAAGGAGTAAGCTATATATGAGGCTACCAAGGAATAGGCTAAAGGCTCAAAAGGGCTAACTAAAATAATGCATAAAGGGTAGACAAAGTAGGCATAAAACATAGATATCAAAGAAATGTCTATATCATCTCTTAAACTCAACACTCTTTATTTCTCCTTGCACACACATCGGGCATGTTTAGACATTAAGATGCACATATGGAATATAACAAAATCCTCACACACATGGCACATGTTTATTTCAAGAAGGATCTCTAGAGACTCTCAACCAAGTAATTGCAAGAATTCAATTTTAAGCCAACATCACACAAGAGTCAAATAGAAGAGCCTAGTTGTCTCACAGAAGTCATTCAATTTTTTTCAAAACACGTCATAGAATTCAACACCAACTTGCATCAAGTAATCATATATATCACCTAGCAAGAGTATCTCTATTTATTCCTAATGACAAAACTTTTAAAATTTCTCCTAAAAATTAAAAGGGATATTGGGTTCAAAAAGGCTCCCCCTCGAAAAAGAACCGAAAATAAAAATCGAGGGGTGGGTGAAGTGTGTTTCTACTAAATGAAAAAAACAAAAACAAAACTAAAAAAAAACAAGGATAAAATCTTTTTGTAATTTTTTTTATTTAGTCAAAAACATGCAAACTAAATAAAAATAGAAATCCTATAACGCACTTCACTCTAACCAAATTGGAAGATTCCCCACCCTACACTTAAAATCACACTTTGTCCCTAAAGAATAAATCAAAGAATGAAGAATTAGGAATACTCCCTGAGGCCTCTAGGCTTAGCTAGTAGCATTATCTCCATCAATGGGTCCGAAGGACCCCACACCTTCGCTTTCATCATGCTCTTTAGCTTAGATTTCAGGTATTCAGACTTCCCTTCAACCTATCACCACAAATTAAAAACAAAACCTAAGGTGATACGAAAGAAAGACTAAAAAAAATAAAAATAACTACCTTAACTTGGGTTGACTCCCAAGCAACGTCTGATTTACTGTAGCGGCATGATTCACATCACAACTATCATCCAAATTCTCTCATCCTCTTCCTCCCACTTGGAGCCCATTTTCTCCTTCTTTTCTGACCTCTCGAGTGCTCACAATCGAGGTCTGTAGTTTTACTTTCACGCACCTCTTTAGGATTCCTTTTAAGTTTTTCTAGCTCAGGCTTATTTGTCAATTTAGGCAACTCCGTAAGAGAGTTTGAAGAGTCCATGGGAGGTTTTCTCTCCTCCATCCCACACTCATCCACTTCCATTGTTGTGATCATGCATAGATCTCTGGAGTGTGAGGGTGTGTTGAGTGTCTTGTACACTCTAAAGACTACCTCTTCATCATTTAGTCTCATCTAGAGGTGCTCTCCATCACATCTATCAACGCTCCACCAGTAGCCAAGAATGTACATCTCAATATGATTGGCACCCTGTCATCTGCATCATAGTCAAAAACAATAAAGTCAGAAGGAATAATGAACTTACCAACCTTAATGAGAACATCCTCAATAATTCCTTCGGGGACCACTCTAGTCCTGTCCACCATTTGTAGCACAACTGATGTAGGCATTGGCTTTCCCAACCCAAGAGTAATTAACACAAAAAAGGGCATCAAGTTTATGTTTGCCCCTAAGTCACTCAAAGCTTGAACAACATCACTTTCACCAATTTGTATGGGGAGGGTGAAACTCCCAAGGTCTTTGAGATTTTTGGCCATCTTACTCATAACCACAAAGTTGCACTCTTTAGTAAGTTCTACCATCTCAATATCACTAAGCCTCCTTTTATTTGCCACCACATCCTTCGAGTACTTAGCATACTTGAGCATTTTCTGTAAAACATCTAACAAAGAAAGGTTAATGTGAAGTTCTCTGAATGTGTCAAAGAACTTCTTAAAATAATCATCCTCTTTAGCTTTCTTAAGCTTTTGAGGGAATGGTGGTGATGGCCTCTCTTGAGATCTCTCAACCATCCTTTTATTAGGGTACTCAGACTTCCTTTTTTGTCAGCTTCTTTGATCTCAACTTGCTTTTCTGTCTGCTTGGTGTGATCAACTCTTCTTGCACCTTATGATTTTTCTTTGGAGGTGCATCAATCAAGTCTCTACCACTTCTCAATGTGATTGACATAACTTGCTTTGGAGCTTGTTGTGTATCACTTGGTAGACCTTTCTGAGGTCTTGTGTTTTGTGCCTAAGCTAATTGACCCATCTGCATCTCTAAATTCTTTTGAGTCAATTGTTGATTTATAATCTCTGTAGCCATTTGTTCTTGATTGGACATAATCTTCTTCAATGTCTCTTCTATATTATTGGCCTGGGTGTTGTTTTAAATCCCTTGCTACAACTGAAATTGTTGAGATTGACCCTAATTATTATCCCAAGAGTAGTTAGGCTGACTCTACCACTTGCAGTTGTAGGAACTACCATAGTTCTGATTAACTTTTTGTGCATTGCCCATAAAATTTAACGACTCAGGATTTGCTCTATATAATTCTGCAAAATGACCACTATTACTATAAGTTTCACACGAAGTCTGAACATGTTGTAACGCATTAACCTGAGCCTGAGGTTGAGCCACACTCAACTTATTGAATTGTGTCATCATCTGATTCTGAAAAGAGGCCAACTGTGAAGCCAATGCCATGACATTATCTACCTCGATCATACCTGCAGGCTTCTTTACCATACCTCTAGATGTATCACCATGTCAGTCAGAATTTTCTTGTGCAATACGATTGAGAAGAGTCTACAATTCATCATAAGTCTTCTCCAATACTTGACCACCCGCTGTTGAATCTAGCAAAATCTTAGTATTCGGGTAATACTTTCCATAAAAGTGTGGTTCAGTACATCATTCGATTATTGGTGATGAGGGAAATCTCTGAGTAGACCTTTGAATCTTTCTCATGCTTGGTACAAATTCTCTTCATGCTTTTTCTTGAAGCTCAAAATTTTACTCCTTAGCCTTGAAGTCTTAAAGGGTGGAAAGAATCAAATGAGTAAATTCTTAGCTAGGTCGTCCCATGTAGTGATGGAATTTGAAGGTTCTGCCTTCAACCACCTCTTTGCTTCTCCCAAAAGTGAGAATGGGAAAAGAGTGAGCCTCGCGTAGTCTGTGGAGACTCCTGAGGGAATAAATGTGTCACTGATCTCCAAGAAGTTTTGTAGATAAACCTGCGGATCTTCATGTGACAAGCCTGTAAACTGCCCACTTATGTCTAACAATTGCACCATATTTTATTTCATCTCAAATCTACCTCCAGGTTTCGATTTGTGAATGGCGGAGGTAACATTAGTTGCAAGTGGGATTTCCACTTTGAGTACTGTCCTTGGTGCTGCCATGACTTCAGGAACAACCTCGACCTATTGATCATGGTCAACCTACGGTATTGGGTAGAGAAGTGTTGCTTCTCTTCTCAATCGGTATAAGCAACGCTCAGGCTCAGGATTTGGTTGGACCAAATCCTTATCCCTTGCCAGCTTACTAGCTTTACAAACCCTTACATGCAAGATGAGTAGCTAGGACCAAGTTGTTAACACTTATCAAACATAATAATAAAACTAAAAATTAGAAGGTTCCTAATTTTTCAAGTCTCCGGCAACGGCGCCAAAAACTTGTTGCGTCCACTACGCATGCAAGTGTATGTGGTCGTGTAAGTAATAAAGTGGCTCTTGTGAGCCGAATATCGATCCCACAGGGACTTGGTGTTTAGCAGACAATCCAACTTAAGTATTACTATTGAAATTAAACAAGTGTGATTTGTAACCAAAATAGATTGAGTTTGTTTTTATAACTAAAGAGAAGAAATAACAAAGATATGAAATTCAAATTGTAAACAATAAATGGAGAGTTCCAGGGTTGAGGCATTTAATTCACATTCATGCATAACTATGGTTTCTAGCCGGTATTGGTATTTATCGTGATTATTGATTATGGGGTTGATATTACAACTTGGGAATGGTCATCCTCTAAATCATCTATCCAAATTAATCTCACAACTACATCGTTGAGCGGGGATGTGATTCTTTAACTCGAATGCATTAAACTATCTTCCCGTTTCATTAACTAAGTGGGGAGTTAGGTATATCTCTATCCTAACCACAAATCATCCTTTAACAATAAGTATATAAAAATTAAAGGCATGATCCATACTCCCTACGTTCTTCATTCCATCCCTCCACTCCTATGGTCAATTTGTTGTGGGACTTAGATTTATCCTAAAGTCCATGACTCTCTAGAATAGAAAAACAAGAACACAAGAATAATCACATACATGATAAACATATAAACCAACTTATAGAATCATAATTAAACAATCATGTTGAAGCCTCAACCCTAGAAAGAGGGTGTTTATCCACTCATAGTCATACAAAGAATCACCATAATTGAATTCATAAGTAAAAACTACAAGAAAACTAATGTAAAAGGAAGAAAACCCTAGTGTCAAGCCTTCATTGCCTTCTCTTCCTCTCCAAATCGTGTATTGTTCCAAAAGTGATGTATAAATGTGTATAAGTACACCTTATATAGTGTTTTAGGTCGTCCGCAACTTAAACCAAGTTAAAAACCAACTTTTAGACATATTTGCGCGCGGGTGTGTGTGTGTGTGTGTGTGTGTGTGTGTGTGCATCGCACGGCCCATCTCATGGACAAGGGCGTGCGACGCAGGGCCATCGCAGGGGTAAAACAGTATCCCCTGCTGTAGGGGATGCAGTGCAAGGCACCCTACCATGCTATGGAGGGTGCGGTGCAAGGGGTACTCCCCAAGGGAATGTTTCAGCCAATTCATGCTCTATTTTCCTTGTCCACTTGTTTCCCTACTTCTTGTGGCTTGTTTGTAGGCTTCATTTAGATTCCATATCTCCTCCATTGGTCACCTACAAAATCTCATAACAAACATTAGTCCATACAACGCAATAGAGCTCATTAAAGTACACTAGAACAAGCATATAGCTCAAGCTAGCACCACTAGTTTTCTCGTCTAAACTCTATTTGATAATTTTGATTCTTCACTTGTTTCAAATACATATTAAATACTAAAAATGTAACTTATTACTGAAATACACAATTAAACTCTTTACACTTCATTAAGATCATCAAGTTATCCTCAAAACTAAACTAAAAATGCGTAGATAATGACACTTAGGTGTATAAATATACCTAAGATAAATCATCACTTTGATGACTGTCTGGATAAATGGTCATCACTTTGATGACCATATGAATGAGTGGTCATCACCTTGATGATTTTCTGGAAATCGGAGTCACTTTAACACCGATTTGAATAATTGGTCATCACCTTGATGACTATATGGATAAATGGTCATCACCTTGATGATGGTCTAGAAGGTGGAGTCAATTTGATGCCAATTTGAATAAGTGATCTTCACCTTGATAATTGTCTGGATAAATCATCATCATCTTGACGTTCCGAATAAATGGTCATCACTTAATGATGGTCTAAAAAATGGAGTCACCTTGACGTCGATTTAAATGTCACATGTCACTATGAACGGGGTGACTTCGCAACGTGTATCATAATCTTCTACACTAAACTTATTAGTAGCAAATGAAATATAAGGAAAACTAAGAATTGTGCGTACCTTATGCAACATGTCACTTTGAATGGAGTTACTTCACAGCTTGTCTTATAATCACCTGTGCTGAACTTATTAGAAGCAAATGCAATATGTCACAATGAAGAAGGTGATGATCCAACATAACATGTCACAAATAGGAGTGACGATCCAATATGTCATAAATAGGAGGTGATGATCCAACACATGATGTGTCGCTTTGACAAAAGGATGACATGAATTAAAATAATGAACCTTGTCGAAGTAAGGACCAACGAGTCATTTTGACAGGTATTCAAAGGTGGGTGCTTGCCCCAATTTTATTGTTTAACAGAAAAGAAAATCAAATCTTGACAATAGTTGGTACCAAGAATTATCATAGCATAAAAAAATTTCTCATTTGGTTCTCTTCTAATTGATATCGACTTTGAGATAATTCCTATAACTTCAAGTGGTAACTCAAATATACCTAAGTGTCGACAAGATTAGTTTGTTTTGCTTCAAACAAAGGTTTTGAAATAGATTTATTCCCATGTTTCAAGTTCTCTCAACATAAAGAATGTCCTATTCTACACTCATTTGAAGTATTTGATTTGAGGACATTTTGAGAAGTTCTTTCACACTCGAAAGAATGTTCAAATAATGCAATTGTGATACAATAGGCTTGACCTTCATGTAAGTCTCCACTAATATGAGAATATTTGAAAAAAAATCATGTAGGGCTTGTTATTGGCTTGTAATTTAGGCTTGGGTATGGGTATGATAAAAATTGGGATAAAAGTAACTTAATCCCTCCTTGAGTGTCGAACTGAACTTGTACTTCTAACGATTGCTTCCCCCTGGAGCTTGATCTTCTTTGTTTTTCCTTTCTTTGTTTTGACTTCTTTGAGTCTTTACATACTGGATATTCTAATGTTTTCTTTTCACTTTTAAAGTTTCTCCTCTTTTGTTTGGAGTGTTCTTTTGAGATTTCTCCTTGCTTTGACCTTATGGAGAGCTTTTTGAATTTTCTCTCTCTCTTGAATTCATTTTTTGCATCCTTGACTTTCGGGGACTTTGTATCTTTTGTCTTTGGAAGCTTCAAACTTAAAACCTCTTATGTAATTGCACATCTTCAGCATGCTCAAAGAGGTCGGGCCAAGAGAAGGATAATGCATTTAAGCACTTAAAAGGGTATTGACTAAGATGTGGTTGTCTAAAGAAAAGGTTTCAAGCTCAAAGAAGGACACTCTAAGGATTAATGACATTTGGTAGGCATTCAAAGGTACAAATTAGTCAAAAAAGCCTACGATCCTTTCCCAAACCAAATGTTACTCAGTATTTTGCCTCAACAAATATTTGGGCCAAGTTTTATATCAACAGTGCAATGCATTTGAATTTAATCTTAAACTCACCACACAATGCACATGAAACAATGAGGTTGATTTTATTCTAACCTCGAATGTGTGCAAAAGAACTTTATCGAGTGTCACATAAGTATGAATGAGAGGTACCAAAAGAACCTAAGGTTCACTACGAAGTTGACCTTCTCAATCATATTAATTATTTGCACGCCTCTGATTGTGTTCACACCAACTAAGTCAAAGGCATGGTTCTAAGAAAAATTATTATTATTTTTTTAAAATAAAAAATATCGAACCCGAGGAGAGCTGCCTACGTATCTCACCTGGAAGGATGAGAATCAGGTGTGCTTAATTCGTTCAGATATGATATAAAATATGTGCGCACAATAAATAATATAAAGGTATATGGAAAAACTCGGAGTGATGCCTCATATGTCCGATGTTGACTGACGTCTTTAGCAAAAGATAATCTCTCAATCTTTTATAGAGGTAATTATTGGTGTGATCTCTCGCTGTTTTGGGGGAGACAATGTGTCATGGGGTCTTGATTGTCTAAGAGAACTTATTGTTGTTGTATTCTTAATCAGGATGCTTTCAAGGATTATGGGGTTTCCCAAATATTTGTCGGAGTAGCATATTATTGTGACCATCCCTGATTATTGGCGAAGATGGTTTTCCTGCAAAGAGATGAATAAAGAGTGAAAGCAGGAAAGTCATGGAAATTATAATAAAATAAAAGAGTGTGATTGCATAGTCAAAGACTCCCCTGCTTGTCTTCCAAATTGGATATTGGTGCCTCATGGAGTCTGAGGTCAAATGTAGTCAGATTCTTAAAGTGCAAGCTTAATTTTTGAGGACTTTCCTCAAAAATTCTGCCACATACAAAAGAACTTTCTTGAACTTCTTGAAGCTGCCTTCTCAAAAGATTCTGCCCTTGTTTCTAGGGCTGCTTATCGGGCGAATCGGGTAGATAATTATGCTTAACGATTTAGCTTATCAGTTATCGGTATTAAAATGTACTAATCCACTAGCCACCCAATAAGATATCGGTTGGTTCGATAATGGATAAGCAATTATCGGGCGGTTATCAGATGGTGTATCGGACCTTCACAGTACCTTCTTTGATGAACGCACCGTACAAAATTGAGGATTTTTTTCGTTATGTTAAATACAGTGAGGTAAATCTCAAAAGCACCAATGTTTTTGTCCAAAACAAAGAGTTGCTTCGCTTTGAGCATTTGACCAATTTTAAAAGGAAGAATACTATACTATTAAATAGGACTTTACACTTTAGGATTAATAACAAAACAAGGCAGAATATTAAATGGGCTTAGGGGTTAGTTAATAATAATATATTATGGTACTTCCTGTAGTCCATATTAAGTGAATTATTGGGGGCTTGTCACACCCCTTAATAAAAATATTTAAGGACATAAATTATAGGCTACTTTCCACTATTACTTTTTAAATTATTCTTAAATTATTCTCCTAGAAAATATGAAGTACTTAAGAACCTCATTTAATGAAAGGGTAAATATGAAAAAAAAATTCAACAATTCTCTTGGACTTTGAAAAATTCACTTATTTTGAACTATGAAAAAACTCTCAACAGTTCAATTAATATGGACTAGAGCGAGTAGATAGATACTAGATGGTGCTTTAGGTTTAGAGTTTATAATAATATTATATGTATTTTATATACTTAGGGAAAAATATGTAAGTATGGTATATTTATATACTTAGGGAAAAATATGTAAGTATGGTATATTTATATACTTAGGGAAAAATATGTAAGTATGGTAACTCTTAATAAGTTAACGATTTATTCGATAAGAAAATTGAGTAATCTATCCCCCCACACCAATAAACCGTTAATTATAAAGTTCTAATCCATTCACCAGCCATTTAACTGATAACCCAATACCAATAAGCCATTAAGTCAATTTTGCAGTTGGCTTATTGGTTATGGTTCGGTTTTGAACAGCCCTACCTATTTCGGCTTAAATAAACTCTTGTGTTGAATCTGTAGCAAAATTCATTCTTTTGTAGAATTATTGAAACCTTCTCAAAAAATTTGCCCCAGTTTCCATTATAAAGGAAGATGAAAATCTTACGGGGAATATGCCTGAGTCGTTGTGGTGCCTACGTATTTTGGTGCCAGATATCAGGTCAAATGTAGTTCAGAAAACTTTTATAATGAAATGATGGACAAATAATGTTTAAAAAAAGCATGGGTGTTAAGCACAAAATCAAATAAACATAGATGAAACAAATTAGGTGGCATATAACACATAAATAATGTACAACGCATCCAAATATGCATGTGACCTTTTAAGCCAAAGATAATCCTAACTATTGAAGGATGCGTATGTCGTTTGTGACATGTTCCATTGCCCCAAACCATATTTATACAAATTTATAATAAACCAAATGGGGATACAAAATAAGGAAAGAAAATGTACAAATAAATATCAGTCCCACATAGGGGAATAATCATAGTCTAGGCCGCCATGAGAGGTCCTCCATGCTTCAAACTCATGGACTTCTTGGAACTCCAAAATGTCTTTCGGATGAAGATCTTCAAATAAAGAAACTATATACAAATACTTCCCAACTCCAAGGGACAATGATCTGCACAATCCAGATCCACATCCTTCAATTAAACACATAAAAGTATGATCATCTTTTTGGGCTAGAAGTCTCACTAATGGGTATGATACGCCTTGGGTATTGGGTCACTTAGGTCAGCATGCCTAGTACAAGGGATTTTGTTTAGCTCTATTCTAGTTTTACTAGAGTGGGCTTCTTTGAAAAGAGACAGGAGACCCAGGCAGACTACCACAAGCTGAAATGATAACAAGTGTCGGACGACCCAAAACCGACTAATTGGTTATCATTTAGAGAATTTTTAGTTTTTTAGTAGAGAAAATGACCGCAAAAATGCATAATAGTTGGTCCTAATACAATCTAATTTTTGCTATTTGGTGGAATCGGTATGTCATAAATGCAATTACAGGGTACATATAATTAAACAAGTGATGAATAAATAACTGAACAATGTAAAGAATATACATGATACAAATAATGAACATACAAAGGTAATATAAAAATATGTAAAAGTTTAAAACTCCTCAATTGAAAAAAATAAACTCATAATGGTTAGAACCTTTATCACCTCAGCGGAGTCGTCATTCTGTTACATCACTATTATCATAAGGTGCAATTTTGGGACTCAAAAATCAATTAATTAAAGTTTGACAAATTTAGAGAGTTGCCACCTAATTTTAGGAAAACTAGAAAACCAATTAATCAAATAAAACTTTTAGTCTGTGAAACCAATTATATTTTTTGTAAGGATTCGGGTTATTTTAGAGGGAAGGTGTTAAGCACCCTTCGAAATCCACAAAGGTGGGTCCCGACTAATCTAATTTTTTCAATTGAGGAGGAGATAACATTATTTTTCATAAATATAATAAACACAAAATATACATAAAGAATAAAATAAAATAATAGACAGAAAAAGTAAAATCCGTCTTATACACATGAGAGGACTTAGAAATCGACGGACATTTCTTCATTGACCAAGTATTTAATACTTGAAATAAAAGAAATAATAAAATAATTAAACTTAAAAATAAAATTTATTTTTTATAATGGGAAGGCCTCAAAAATCCAACAGAGAGATTCTTTCATTGATAAAGTATTTAATATACAACTAACTCGTAAATAGTAGCCAAAATGGTAACAACAATACGGTTCACTGGAGAATTCTTCAAAGTACATGAAATTGGTTCAAATTAATGAAGAGCAGCCACATACGAACAAGAATAGAGTCAAATTAATGAAGAGCAGCCACATACGAACAAGAATAGAGTAGTTAATGGATAATTGACGCAGATACAAATCCGAAAACTTTGGAAAGTGAAAAAAAAAAAGTAAAACAGACACATACATTGCCTAAAATGCAGAATAAAACTAATAAGCCAAATAGAGCAATGATCATGATCACATACTCACGGAAATATCAAAACAAATTCAAACAAAGATTATAAGATTAAATGAAAATAAATGACAAATGACAACCATATGGTAACACAACACAACTCCTTGAAAAATACAAGGGTGCATGAAATTATTCATGAATAAGCCAATATAAACAAAAATTGAACATCAACTAAAAATTCATAACAAGAAAAAATCAGTCCAAACCAGATGATAAATAATGATTAATAGGAGGGAATACAGTAGGAAATACCTTGAATCATGAACAAAAGCACTGTATACCACCGGAGGAGATGAGACACACCAAAAATTACACTAACCGTCAGAAAAACACTGAAATAGTTTAGAATCCAACCAAATCTCAGTGAAGGTCGATGGAGCAGCAAAGAGGACGCTGGAGAGAACTCCGTTCTTTCTAGATTTGGATGAAACGACGCCAGAGAGAACGTCGAAGCACCATCGCTTTGCTCCATCGTCGAAGCTCTTTGGCTTATCGGAACTAGTTGATGTTTTCATCAGAGAAGGATGATGTTTGGATTTACTCCATCAGACTGTTGTTGTTCGCCGGCGTTGATTGTTGCTCTATCGGAGTTCCTCGTGGACTGTTGGGGTCTATTGGTTTGTGGTTGTGACAGTGACGAGGAGAATAAAAAATGAAAAAAAGGATTGTGGTTTTGGGTGTTGGTGGCTGGATAGTGGTGGTTATGGTTGGTGGAGCTCCGGTGGAAGCTCACCGGGAAAAAAGAAAGTGAGACGGCTGGTTTTTTGCCAAAAATAAAAAGGGAAAAGGGAACTTTTAGGGTTTTCTAATTAGAAAATTTTTCACTATCATTAATTATGAAAAGAGTTGATTAATTTTATAGATAAAATAAAATCACTCAAGAGTAAAATTATATGCTCAATGCCATGATTTTAGAAAATTATGGGTTATTCAAAATCATGAGTTATTCAAACTATGGATATTTAACTTATCTGTATAAAAAATATCTTTTCCATCTTTTATAAATTAACGGACTGTGATAAAAATAAATTAACAAATATATTTAATGTCAAACAAGAATATGATTTGATTTTAAAACAAAATATATGATTTAATAAAACTCATATAATATTTTTTTATAAAAACAACTGTGTAAAAAATCAGTGATAGTCAATAATTAATTTATAATAGTAATAAATTAATAAATATCCTAACATTTTCAAGAAACAGGATTATTATCAATAACTTGTGTTAAAATTGAACAAAATATGTAAAACTTAAATTTTGTGTTCTTTAACAAATAAAAAGCACAAAAGGGTTTATTTTGAAAATGTCGGCCAAAATTAACTATCAACAACGGCCCCTTCTTTTTTTTTTCTCTCTCTGAAACAACTTTAGATGTTGATTTTGAAATAGATACTTCATCCACAAAATCATCATCATCTTCAATAATTTTTTTCTGCTTTTAATCAACATCTAGTTTTCTCTTTTTAGATTTCAACTCTATAGCTTCCTCACCTTCTTTCATCATCGATTTATCCTTTCTTTTTTCATGAGTTTTACCTCCAATGTCTGTCCCTTTTTCATAGTTCACATTCTCTGAAGATTTTTTAGGAGTTTATTGTGAAATTCCTAAATTAAAAGATGGAAAATCTTTATCTACCTTAACACCATGACCAGACGAACAAAAATTCAAAACAATAATGAAATATATATAACTTTTTCTTCTCGGTATCTTCTCAACAGTTTTTTTCATCACTATTCACAATTATGGAAGACAGAATAGAAAATGAATCCTCCGTTGAATATGGATTCTGAGTCCTAAGAATTCTCCTGGGTGATTCTAGCTCAATCACTATTAGAGAAATGAAAATTTCTCCAAAAATCCTAAAAAATAACACTAAAATAGCTCAATCATTGCAAGAGAAATTAAAATTTCTGTAAAAATCGTAAAAAACAACACCAAAATAGTTTAGTCATTGCAAGACAAATTAAAATTTCTGCAAAAAAGTCCTTTAAAAATAACATCAATTTAGCTCAGTCATTGAAAGAGAAATTAAAATTTCTACAAAAAATCTAAAATATAACACCAAAATAGCTCAAAATTTCTTCAAAAATTCTATAAAAAAAAACACCAAAATAGCTCATGAGAAATCAAAATATATCCAAAAATTTCTAAAAAATGCGCCAAAGAGTGACCAAGAAAAAAATAATAGCACAACCATTTTGAAAAAATTGAAATTTCTACAAAAACATCAATAATAGAGAAAGAAAAAGAAATTTTCATGGAGATGGAGAAGGAAAAAACAACTTACCTCGAGGTAGAGATGCAAAGGAGGAAAGCGCAGTGAAGAAGTGAAAAAACCTATAAAAGGATAAATCGGCTATAAAAGGTAAAATTAGGCTATAACTCGTAATAAATTAAAATCAGTACCATACAAGATAATAAAGCCTTTAAAAGATATTATTTAAATAAAAAAAAAAAGCAACCTAATGTCAGTTTCATCTCTTGAGCCCAAGACTCATTATTCCTTGTGAAAATAGCCCAGATGACAAGTTTCTGGGCCACTTGTCAATATCTAGTTATTTTTGAAAGGGATAACTATAGGAAAAATTACATTATAACACTACTTAACTTACTATATCTAAAAATCCCAACCATTTTATTTAATTACATCTCATCTCACATTTTAAGTAATGTATCCGAGATAGTAATGTATCTGAAGACAACATGTATCCAAAAAAAATTAAGTAATGTATCCGAGACAGTAGGTATCATGAGTAATTTATGTATCATGAATTAATTATGGTCATGATACATAACAACCAACCTACTAACGCAATATATTGGGACCAACACAATGTATCCGATATTTTAGATTTTTGAGCAACACAATCTATCGGACCAACGTAATGTATCCAAGATTCCGGGATGAAAATCTAGAGAATGTGAAAATTAATGGGTGTTGGCATGAATGAGTATGTTTATTGATAATTTAGAATTGTATAAATGGGTGTGTGTTTGAGGGAGGAGAAAAACGTTGTTTGTTGTGTTAATTGATTAATAGAGCAAAGAAATAGATGGAAGAGATGATTGTTGGTTGATGGAGGAAGGAGAGAATTCTATTGTGAATTATGTGTGTGTGCGTGAATTCTGGAAATTGTAGTATGTGTAGAGTGTGTTGTTGTTAGTATCCTGGAAAAGGAAAAATTGTGGAGTATGAATTCTTGAGAAATTTCCAGTGAGGTGTGTTGGTGTTAATGGTGAGTTGTTAGTGAGTTAATGGAGGGAGTATTTTGGGTTGTTATTGTTGTGAATAAAATGGAATCAAGAGGTGTCACGATCCAAAAATTGAGGTCATGATGGAATCTATCTGGCCCAACCTTGGTAGATAAGCCAACCACCCAAAAAGAGAATAAAAATCAAAAAGTAGCTAAAACAGGGATAAACGAAACTTCTAGAATGAAGTCAGGTCAACACATATAAAAACATAGCGAAAGTCTGAAATAAATACCATAAAACCCCAAACATTTGGTGTCATAAGTATAGAGCTTCTAAATATAACTCAAAACTACTGAAATACCAATATTTGTCTCTGAAAAACAAGTAAAGACATCTAAACGGTTAAGAGGAGGTCTGGAGTCAGCTTTGAAAACCCTAGAGCACGCTAATACCTAGATCATCACTCCGATAAATACAAAATCAGTTGTCGTCCTGTGCTCGTACTCAAATTTGCATCGAAAGGACACAGTAGGGGTAAGTACGGTCCACTTGTACTCAGTAGGTATCATAGGCCGACTGAGCAAAGCAGAATATAATACAAGTAAGGAAATACTATGAGCACGTCACCTGCAAACAGAAAAGTTTCCAATGGTAGCTAACACCGTCTCCACTAACAGTTCTAATATATAAACAAAGTCAAATAGAAATAGACATTCATGAACATACATAGAAACTGATTACACGTCAAGTAACACATAAAGAACACATAAGATGCATATGCAAATGGATGATGAAGTGAATAGTTGAAAGTCATCGCATGACTTTCTGTATACACCTACCGATCCTCACTGCTCCCAACATAGGACCCATGAGGGGTTCGCAACCCATATACTATCTCAGAATCTCAACCCACCTCTACGACTTGTGTTCATGGATCAAGGTTCTCACAAAAATATCTTTTTTCCTTTTAAAACAGTGTTCCTAAATGATACCAGTATCTCATGAATGTGCATGTATGAATGAGGATATAATACTCACAATCAAATCAATATGAAGATAACAAATCCATTCAATATGTGTATAAGTGAGCCCAAAAATCAACTCAATATGTCAACATTTCATGATATCAGTTCTAGTTTGGCACCATTGGAATAAATATACATGTAAAACATCATTAATATCATAATAACCCATAACTCGGGCATTTCTATCATGATAAAGGCAAATAAGGCCTATAACATCTATTCAAGCCCCCGCACGGACATCACATTAAGAATAAAGTATGCAAATGCACAAATAAGGCCAATGATGTCAAGTAAAAGCCCTGCACGGACAACATGCAATATATGATATTTCAAGTTAACAACGACAATAATATAATCCCCACACACAGGCATCACGCAATTAATAATAGCTTAAGAAACCATTCCCATAGTTATTTTCTCTAACCCATAAAATGTTTTACTTATTTATTAACTATCCGACCCAGTCTGAAGAAAGTTAAGCCATAACCTACCTCGTAGTGTCAAAATCCAAGCATAAAATCCTTTAACACGGAGCCTTTTCCTTTTGAACGGTCTCAACAGCAAATAAAACATATAAATATAATATCTACGCGTTAAAAGAAAGCTAATCATATCCATATTGATCATATTTAAGTCGGGTCCAAAATGGGTCCGAAAAATAATTTTGAAAATTAAAGGGATAAAATCAAAATTTTATTTTAGAAATACATTCTCCAAAGTTATAGGAGCCTACAGTTGAAAACTCATGCAAAAACGAGTTAAAAACGAGGTCCAAATTAAAAAAAAAACGTTCTTAAGCTTTACCAGCAAAATCCTGAAAATCATATTTTGAAACCAAGATTAAAGAGTGTTTTTGATGATATAATCGATGTAAAGTAATGAATATAAGGTTTTGGAGCTTACCGAAGCTCAAATGGTGATGAAAATCCTAAAATTTGCCCAAACTAGAAGCTCAAAGGTTCAAAAATGGTGAAAAATCGCAAAAAAGTGGTATATATAGAGCGATGGTCGCTTAAGCGGCTAATTGATTGCTTAATCGACCACCGCGTAAGCGGTTGGGATGTTGCTAAAGCGATGAGCCACAACTGTCCGGCCTTCGCTTAAGCGGTCCCCATGTCGCTTAGGTAGCCTCCGCTAAAGCATCCCTATTGGTCGCTTAAGTGGATTCCGCTTTAGTGACCACTAGGTTGCTTAGGCGGCTGCACCAGCTGATGTTGCATCAGCAACTTTGATAAGCTGCAAAGTTGCTATCGACCCCTCAGGATTCGTTTAGAATTCCGAGAATGCAAATGAACTATGCTACTAGGCTATTTTCGATGTTCCAAACTCAATGACAATGTCAAATTTTCAAAAAAAGATCATATTAGCTCCTGGAACCCCTAAAAGCCTATTTAAACTAGTTTTCAAATGAAGGGTTGAAATACAAACTAAAGATTCCGAACCCGAACCAACCTTACTACTAACCCAAATTCGACATTTTGGATCTGATAGAACTATCCAAATTGACATCCGGCACTCAGATCATCAAATGTTGACCTAAGTCAACTATAGAACTTTTAAAGCCTCTAAAACCCTCAAACTCTCCCAAAACTCTTCCGAAGGCATTGGGAACTGTGCCAACCATCCCCACACCCCCAAGTCAACATGTAGCAACTATGAGAAAGGGTAAAATGATTAAATCACATAAAAAAAATCGCAAATCAGATCATTATAAGAGGGAGTATGTCAATGGATGTTCATTGGAGAGAATTGGAATGGAGGTGAGTAATGTATCCGAAATTTCAGATTTATCGGGTTTTTAGAAATATTAAAAAAAAATGGGATGGGGAGTAATTAGTCCCAAAAATGGTGGGATTTATGTTGTTAGTATAAGGGAAAAAGACATAGGTTGACCATTAGAAAAATTAATAGCTCAAATTTGACCCATGTATCATTAAATGTAATTTAGATTAAAATAACAACACCTTATAGTCAAACTCTCTCTCACACACACACCTTAAGCACGAAATCAGTTATCGTCCTGTGCTCGTACTCGGATCTTCATCTAAAGGACACAGTAGGGATGAGTATGATCCACTTGTACTCAGTAGGTATCATAGGCCGATTGAGCAAAGCATAAAATAATATAAGTAAAGAAATACTATGAGGACGTCACCTGCAAATAGAAAAGTTCCTAACGGTAGTTAACACCGTCTCCACTAACAGTTCTAATATATAAACAAAGTCAAATAGAAACAAACATTCACGAAGGTACATAGAAACTGATTACACGTCAAGTAACACATAAAAGAACACATAAGATGCATATGCAAATGCAATGCAATGGATGATGAACTAAATAGTTTGAAAGTCATTGCATGACTTTCTGTATATACCTACTGATCCTCACTGCTCCCAAAATAGGACTCTTGGGGGGTTCGCAACCCGTATACTATCTCAAAATCTTAACCCACCTCTGCAGCTTGTGTTCACGGATCAAGGTTCACACGAAAATATCTTATTTCCTTTTAAAATAATGTTCCTCTATGATACCAGTATCTCATGAATGTGCATGTATGAATGAGGATATAATGCTCACAATTAAATCAGTATGAGGATAATAAATCCATTCAATACATGTATAAGTGAGCCCAAAAATCAACTCAATATGTCAAGATTTCATGATATCAGTTCTAGTGTGGTACCATTATAATAAATATACATTTAAGACATCATTAATATAATATTAACCCATAACTCAGGCATTTTTATTATGATAAAGACAATTAATTATCAATAAGTCCTATAATATCTATTCAAGCCGCCGCACAGGCATCGCATTAAGAATAAAACATGCAAATACACAAATAAGGCTAATGATGTCAAGTAAAAACCCCGCACGGGCAACACGCAATATGATATTTCAAGTTAACAACAACAAGAATATAAGCCCCACACACGGGCATCACTCAATATATAATAGCTCAAGAAACCATTCTCATAGTTATTTTCCCTAATCCATAGCATGTTTTACTTAATTATTAACTACCCATCCCATTCTGAAGAAACTTAAGCCATAACCTACCTCGAAGAGTCAAAATCCAAGCCTGAAGTCCTTCAAAACAGAGCCTTCCCCTTTCGAACAGTCTCAAAAGCAACTAAAACATACAAATATAACATCTACGCGTTAAAATAAAGCTAATGATACCCATATTGTCCATATTTAAGTTGGGTCCAAAACGGATTTAAAAAATAGTTTCAAAAATAAAAGGGGTAAAACCAAAATTTTATTCTAGATATACATTCTCCAAGGTTATAGGAGTCTACAATTTAAAACCCATGCGAAAACGAGTTAAAAACGAGGTCCAAATCGAAGAAAAACCATTCTTAAGATTTATCGGGAAAATCCTCAAAATTCCATTTTGAAACCAAGATTAAAGGCTGTTTTTGATGATATAATCAATGTACAGTAATGAAAATAGGGTTTTGGAGCTTACCCAAGCTCAAATGGTGATAAAAACCCTAAAAATCGCCCAAATCCGAAGCTCAAAGGTCTAAAAAGGGTGAAAATTGTAAAAAAGGGATATATATACAATGCTGATTGCTTCAGCGGCTAATTGATTGCTTAAGCGGCTGGGAGGTCGCTAAAGCGACCAGCCACAACTGGCCGGCTTTGTTTAAGCGGTCCCCGCGTCACTTAGGCGGCCTCCACTAAAGCTCCCCTTTGGTCACTTAGCGGCTTCCGCTTTAGCGACTAATAGGTCGTTTAGGCGGCTGCACCAGCTGATGTTGCATAAACAACTTTGCTAAGTTGCAAATTTGTTGATCGACCCATTTGGATTCATTCAAAATCTTGAGAATGCAAACGAACTATGTTACTAGGCTATTTTCGATGCTCTGGACTCAATTACAATGTCAAATTTTTGAAAAAGGATCATTTTCAATAAATTAGCCCCCGGAACCCCTAAAAGCCTATTTAAACTAGTTTCCAAACGGAGGGTCGAAATGCAAACTAAATGTTTCAAACCCAACCAACCCTGCTACTAACCCAAATTCGACATTTCGAATCTAATGGAACTGTCCAAATTGCCATCCGACACTCGGATCATCAAATGTTAACTGAAGTCAACTATAGGACATTTAAACCCTCAAACTCTCTTCTAGAATCCTCCCAAAGGCATTGGGAATCATGCCAACCAATACCACACCCCAAAATCAACATGTAGCAACTACAGGGAAGGGCGAAATGATCAAATCACATAAAAATTTAAAATTTCACAAATCAAGTCATTATAGTATCCACCATTAAGACTCTAGTTCATTCTCGAACTAAAATGTGTAAGAAGTACCTGAATAGGTAAAGAGCGGGTGTAACTACTATGCATGTTGAACTCGACATCCCAAGTAGTCTCCTCTACGGGATGGTGTCTACACTAAACCTTAACCATAGGAATATCTCTAGAGCACAACGGTCTAACATTTCTGTCTAATATGGATACTGGTTCCTCTACAAAGGTCAACCTCTCATCCAACTGATTTGAATCCCAACGAAGAACGTGAGACTCATTCGGAATATAGCATTGGAGCATAGATACATGAGAGACTGGATGAATGGCTAAAAAGTCAGGAGGTAGGGTTGACTCATAAACAACCTCCCAAACTGCCTGAAGTATCTCAAAAGGTCCAATGTACCTCGGGCTAAGCTTGCCCCTCTTCCCAAACCTCATCACGCCCTGCATAGGCGATAAACAAAGGAAAACTCGATCACCAATCCCAAACTTCAAGGCACGAAGCATGCAGTCAGCATAACTCTTTTACCTACTCTGGGATACCCGAAGTCTAACTTGAATCACTCAAACTCTGTCCAAAGTCTCTCAAAGCAAGTCGATACCAGGGGGTCTAACCTCAGAAGTCTTAAACTAACCAACCAGATATCGTCAACGCCTCGAAAGGTTCCATCTCAATTCTCAAACGGTAGATATTATTATAAGCAAACTCCGCTAAGGGTAAATGCTACACCCACTGACCTCCAAAGTCTATAACACACGGGCAGAGTATATCCTCTTAAACCTGAATAGTCCGTTCTGACTGACCGTCGGTCTGGGGATGGAAAGTTGTGCTAAGGTCAACCTGAATACCCAACTCTCCTGAAACGTCTTCAAGAAGCTAAAAGTGAACACTGACCCTCTATCTGAAACAATAGACATGGGTACCCCATGAAGATGAACTATCTCTCGAACATAGATAAGAGCCAACCTCTCGGCACTGAAGAAGATCTGAACAGGGATGAAATGAGCCTATTTGGTCAATCGATACATGATGACCCAAATGTTGTCAGAGCCATGAGAAGTATGAGATAATCCACTCACAATATCCATAGTGATCCGCTCCCACTTCTACACTCAAGAATGGTCTCTGAAGCAAACAACCCGATCTCAGATGCTTGGCCTTCACTTGCTAACAACACAAGCAACAACCTACAAAGTCCGTTACATCCTTCTTCATACCAACCCACCAGTAATGTTATTTTAAATCACGATACATCTTGGTCACCCCTGGATGAATAGAATATCTAGAACAATGTGCCTTCTCCAAAATCAATCTCACCCATCCACCAACTCTCGGCACACAAACTCGACCACCAATCCTTAAAATACCATCAGAATCAAGAGATGCTGCCTTAGCCTCGCCATTCAACACCTTATCTCGAATCACCCTCAGACTATCATCATCAAACTAGTGAGCTTGAATATGCTCCATCAAGGAAGATCTACCATCAACAAAGGCTAACACACGTTCGGGTGTCGAAATGTCAAGCCTAACCATATGGTTAGCTAAAGACTGAACATCTAAGGCTAAGGCCGCTCCTGAGTCAAGAGATAAGCTAAAATCCCCATACTAGTCGTCTTCCAGCTTAGGGAATCTGCAACCACATTAGCCCTTACCCGGATGATAAAGAATGGTGAGATCATAATCCATAAGCAACTCAAGCCAACGACACTGTCTCATAGTAAGATTTCACTGGGTGAAAAAGTACTGAAGGTTACGATGATCCAAGAAAATCTCACAACGGACTCTATACAAGTAATGCCTCCATAAATTCAATACCAACATAATTGCGGTCAACTTTAAATCATGGGTAGGGTAATTCTTCTTAAGAGGCTTCAACTAACGAGAAGCATAAGCAATCACCTTATCCTCCTGTATCAACACTGCACCCAAACCCATACCAGAAGCATCATAAAACATGGTAAAGCCCACGCTCTCCTTAGGCAAATCAATATAAGAGCCGAAGTCAACAACCACTTGAGCCTTTGGAAGCTCGCTTCACAAACATCTGACCACTAAAAAGAAATCTTCTTCTGAGTCAACTTGGTCAAAGAAGCCACAATAGATGAGAAAACCTCTACAAAACGCTGATAATAACCCGCCAAACCAATAAAACTCTGAATTTTGGTAGGAGAAATAGGTCTAGCACAATCACAAATTATCGCAATCTTGGTCGATCAACCATAATACCATCCTTGATCACTACATGACCCAAGAAAAAGATAGAATCCAACAAAAATTTACACTTGGAGAACTTGACATACAACTTCTCCTCACGCAATCTCTGAAGTACAGTCATCATGTTTCACATGATCAACCTTATTCTAGGAATAAACCAAGATATCATCTTTAAATACAATCACAAAGGAGTCAAGATAGGGTCAAAATACCCAATTCATCAATTCATGAACGTTGTTGGGACATTGTTCAATGATCTAAGGCGTATTTATATGCCTTAGTGTCGACTTTAACCCATGTTTACCTTAGTTTTGAGAACAATACGTATGTATTTTGTATGGTTTTGATGGAATATATGATATTGTGCTAACCAATGTGATTAGACCCTTGTAGGTGGAATTTGCGACTATTTGGAGCATTTTTGGCGTGGAAAGCGAGGCTAGGAGAAGCGACGAGCAAAGGATATTGAAGATAAGAGGCAAGCCAAAGAGTTGAACTTGAAGAATCATGCCAAATCCGCAAACAAAAGTCGATGAAAGAAGAAAATTAAAAATTAAGGGTCTGGCGCGCCAAGGGGCGTGCCAGGTTGCTTTTGGTGAAAATTTTATTCAGGAAGGCAGTGTTGGGGCGCGCCCAGGGGCGTGCCAGGCCGCCTGGGAGCACCTTTGCAGAGGCAAAATTTTCCTAAGTGCCAGGCGCGCCCTTGGGCGTGCCTGGCCGCTTTTTGGCGAATATTTGCCTCAAAGTTCTCTCTATAAATAGGGCTTTTGAGTTATTGTATCACATTCCATCAACACTAGACTACTTTGGGAGTTTTTGGGCATTGAAATTAGGTTTCATTCTTCATCTTTTCAGTTTTTATTTCTTTTTAAGGTATTTTATTACTTTTGGATGTTAATTGACATTATGAGTGGCTAAAATCCCTCTTTCTTGGGGTTAAGGCCAAGAACATGAATCTCTTGGGTTAATTTTAGTGGTTTTTGCTGAAGTTTATCATAAATTGGTTATTAGTATATTATTAATTTCACTATTTTGATGCTTGATCACCATTGAAATAAACTCCTTGTCTTGAGGTGAACTCGAGAGAGAAACTAAGAGATAGAACGTGGAATATAAGAAGTATGGTCTTTCTCGGGGAAGGAATTCCAAGGGATTGACATGTGGTTAGGACCGAGAGGTACCTAATCCGCCGCACTTGGTCAATTACGAGAAGAAAGCTTAAATGCATTATAATTGGTTAAACTTATCACCGCTCAGTGATGTAGTTAGGTTTCCAATTTCTAGTAGAAAATTATAGTTTGGAGACGAATATAATTGTAAAATTAACCTCAGGATCAATAACCAAAATAAACAACTTAAATTGCTTAAACCAATAACAATTGTGCTCAAGAGATGACGTTCGGAGTGCCTTAGCCCTGGGAATTCACTTTTTATTGATTTTTCAAGCATATTTACGAAAACTAAAGTTATGGTAACGAAGATAGGAGTTCATAGTCCGCAATCATTTAATTTTTAGTACCAAATCCCTTTTTCTTTTCGCAACACTAGTTTTAATTATTGTTTGATGTCTAGAATTGATTTCTGTTGACGAAAGTCCCTTGGGTTCGATATTCGCCTCTTTTAAAGGAGATACTTTATTACTTGAACGATCCCGTACACTTGCGTGTATAGCTGGGTCGCAACAAGTTTTTGGCGCCGTTACCGGGGACTTTCAAACAGATAGATTTCAATTATTGACGTTTTTACTTTAATTTTCAGCTAAGTGTTGACAACTTGATCTTAGCTATTCTATTTTGCAGGCTTACTTCATCTGAACACTGGCAAGGAACAAAGATTTGGTAGCCCCGTAATCTGAACCTGAAATATACTTCCATAGATTAAGGAGACAGGCCGCAGATTACCCAATCTCGCAAGTTGAACTGGCTAGCGAAGGCATACGGGGTAATCCCATAAGAATTGAAGAACCAGTTGCAGAGAGACGTGAGCCGAAAGTAATGGCAGCTAGAATAGTTCGCGACGTGGCAATCCCACTCGTCACTAATGTGATCTCCAGTATTCTCAAACCGGCAGCTGGAGGTAGATTTGAGCTTAAACAGAATATGGTGCAACTTTTGCACTCAAGTGGACAGTTTACAGTTCTTTCTCATGAGGACCCGCAGAGGCATATCCGTAATTTTCTAGAGATCAGTGACATATATATTCCTGCGGGTGTGTCTTCGGACTATGTGAGACTTACTTTGTTCCCCTTATCTCTATTGGGGGAAGCAAGGAGGTGGTTAGATGCAGAGCCGGCTAATTCTATCACTACTTGGGATGATCTTGCTCGAAATTCTTGATAAGGTTCTTTCCATCTGGAAAGACAACAAAGCTGAGGAGTGAGATATTGAGTTTCAGACAGAAGGATGATGAGAATTTATACCAAGCTTGGAACCGATTCAAATCTATGTTGAGGGATTGTCCTCATCAACACCAAGCTAATAAAGTGTTGGTGCATACTTTCATTGAGGCTCTCGACCCCAACACTAAAATTCTACTTGATTCAGCTGCAGGTGGACAAGCTTTAGAGAAGACTTATGATGAATTATATGCTCTGTTGAATCATATTTCGCAGGGAAATCCAGACTGGCATGGTGATAATTCTAGGAATTCTACAAAGAAGGTTGCTGGGAAACTAGATGTGGATACAGTCACGACATTATCTGCCCAAATTTCAGCTATACAAATCATGATGAACAATCACTTCAGTAGTTTGAATTTGGGGCAGCAACAAGCTCCTGTAAATGCAGTACAACAGCAGGTTTTTGTGATGTGTAGTGTATGTGGAAACGGGGATCATACCAGCGAGTTGTGCAGTGCAAATTCGGATTCCGTAAATTTTATTGGTAATGCCCAAAGAGGATTTGGAGCACAGAATTACGAAAATACTTATAATGCTGGGTGGAAAAATCACCCGAACTTATCTTGGGGTGGTAATCAGAATCAATATAGACCTCAAGGATATGCACCATAATACAACCGACAGCAGGGTCAAGGAAATCAAGTGGGTGCTAAGCCTGGAGATATGAGCGTGGAAGATATGTTAAAGCAGATTATGGCAGAGCAAGCTAAGCTGGCAGCAGATGTAAGGAACAATCAATTGGCTACTCAGAATTTGGAGAAGCAAATTGGTCAATTACCTAATTCACAGAATACAAGGCCCCAAGGAGGTCTTCCAGGTGATACCAAACCTAATCTAAAGCAGGTGAATGCTATTGTCACTCGCAGTGGTAAACAACTAGAGGATACAGTTCCACCAGCAAAGGAATTGGAGCCGAGAGTAGTGGTGATTGAAGACGAGGAATTTGAGTCTGCCAAAATTTCCAAAGATGATAAAGTAATCCATAGTGTAAAGTTACCTCCTCCTTTTCCTCAGAAGTTCAAGAAGAAGAAGGAAGATGAATTTTTTGGTAAGTTCATTGAACTACTTAAATAAGTGCACATTAATTTGCCTCTTGTGGATATCTTGCAGGGTATTCCAAAGTATGCTAAGTTTATGAAAGATATTATGGCAAACAAGAGTAGATTGACAGAGTATGCCACAGTTGCACTGACTGAGGAGTGTAGTTCTCGCATTCAAAACTGGTTACCTACCAAGATGAAGGATCCTGGAAGCTTCACTATGAAAATTACTCTGGGAGATCGTGTCTGTGCTCCTGGATTGTGTGATTTGGGGGCTAGTATAAAACTGATGCCTACTTCGATTTTCAAGGAGTTGGGTTTAGGTCATCCTAAGCCTACTACTATTATTTTGCAGCTTGCAGACCGATCTGTGACTAGACCTGATGGTATTGTTGAGGATCTTCTGGTTTAAGTGGGCTCGTTGATCTTTCCGGTTGATTTTGTGGTGCTAAATTTTGAGCCTGACGCGGAAGTCCCATTTATTTTGGGTCGTCCATTTCTGGCCACAGGAGGTGCGATCATTGATGTAGAAGCCGGGAAACTAACTATGCGAGCTCATGATAGGGTTGAGGTCTTTTATGTATATAGGGATTTGAAGCTACCAGAAATTTATGAGAACTTGTCAGCTATTACAGCTATAGATTTGGCGGCCGAAAGCATCTACACTTTGTCTACAGATCCGTTGGAAAAAGTTTTGATGGGGAAAGATGTTTTTGGTGATGCGGAAGCTAGTGAAATGGTGCAGGTTCTTGATCTTATGGGTATCTATGATAAAGAGGGTGGATGGGAACCTTTAAATCGTCCACTCGGTCCTCCAACCAAGCCATCAATTGAGGAGGCACCGAAGCTTGAATTGAAAGAACTTCCATCTCATCTTCAATATGTTTTCTTAGGTGACAATGAGACCCTTCATATTATTCTTGCAGTAAATTTGTCAAAGGAACAAGTTGATGCGGCATTATTGATACTAAACGAAGAAAGAAGGCTATTGGTTGGCAGATGTCTGACATCCATGGTATTAATCTGGGTTTATGCATGCATAAAATTTACATGGAGGAAGGGCATAAGCCGAGTGTGCAACACCAACGACGCTTGAATCCGGTGATGAAAGAAGTAGTAAGGAAAGAGGTAATTAAGTGGTTAGATTCGGGCATTGTTTACCCTATCTCTGATAGTACGTGGGTTAGTCCAGTACAATGTGTTCCAAAAAAGGGTAGTATGACGGTGATCATGAATGATAATAATGAGTTGATTCCTACAAGAACTGTGACTGGGTGGCGTATTTGCATGGATTATCGAAAACTAAATGATGCTACGAGGAAAGACCATTATCCAATCCCTTTGATTGATCAGATGTTGGATCGTTTAGCCGGGCAGGAATATTATTGTTTTCTTGATGGGTATTCTGGATATAATCAAATTGCTATAGATCCTCAAGATCAGGAGAAGACTACATTCACATGCCCTTACGGCACATACGCTTTCAAGCGTATGCCATTTGGATTGTGTAATGCACCAGCTACCTTTCAGCGTTGCATGATAGCTATTTTCTATGACATAGTGAAGGAGTTCGTAGAGATTTTTATGGATGATTTTTCAGTCTTTGGTAACTCTTTCGAGGTATGCTTGCAAAACCTTGATAGAGTCCTTGCTCGGTGTGAAAAAACTAATCTTGTTCCCAATTGAGAGAAGTGTCATTTCCTTGTGACGGAAGGTATAGTCTTGGGCATAAAGTGTCAAAGCAGGGGCTCGAAGTTGATAGGGCAAAGATTGAAGTTATTGAAAAATTACCTCCACCTGTATCGGTGAAAGGGGTACGTACTTTCTTGGGACATGCTGGGTTTTACAGAAGGTTTATTCAAGATTTTTCCAAAATTGCACGCCCCATATGCACGCTCTTGGAAAAAGAGGTGAAATTTGTATTTTGTGAATCATGAGTGAAGGCATTTGAAGTTTTGAATAAGAAGTTATTAGAGGCACCTATCCTTATTGCTCCTGACTGGGCTTTACCATTTGAGCTCATGTGTGACGCAAGTGATGTTGCAGTGGGTGCAGTTTTTGGTCAGTGGAAGAATAAGGTATTTCACTCTATTTATTATGCGAGCAAGACCCTTGATGCAGCCCAAGTAAATTACACGGTGACTAAAAAAGAGATGCTAGAGTTGGTGTACGCATTTGATAAATTTAGATCATATTTGGTGGGCACGAGCGTCATTGTATACACAGATCATGCTACAATACGGTATTTGTTCAATAAAAAGGATGCTAAGCCGCGGTTGATTAGATGGATCTTATTGTTACAAGAGTTTGACTTATAGATTAAAGATAGGAAGGGGACAGAAAATCAAATTGCTGACCATCTTTCTAGACTTGAAAGCTCGACACATGTAGTTGATGATGGGCGTATTTGTGAGGAATTTCCAGATAAGCAATTGTTAGTTTTGGGAGTTGATGAGTTTCCATGGTATGCAGACATTGTGAATCTATTGGTAAGTGGGCTATTTCCTCCTGATTCGAGTCCTTAACAAAAGAAGAAGTTGTCATATGAGGTACGTTCCTATATTTGGGATGAACCTTATTTATTCAAGCAAGGGCCTGATCAAGTAGTATGAAGATGCATTCTGGATGCAGAGGTGAAGCAAGTGTTGGAGAGATGCCACGCATCACCTTATGGTGGTCATCATGTTGGTGAACGCACAGCCCAAAAAATTTTGCAATTAGGTTTCTTCTGGCCTTCTATATTTAAATATGCTCATGCATTTGTGAAGAGTTGTGATCAATGTCAACGTATGGGGACGATTACAAAGCGACATGATATGCCTCTAAACAATATCCTAGAAGTTGAAATCTTTGATGTATGGGGGATAGATTTTATGGGCCCTTTCCCACAGTCGAATGGAAATCAATACATACTTGTAGCAGTGGATTATGTGTCTAAGTGGGTGGAGGCTACAACTCTCCCTACAAATGATTCCAAGGTTGTGGTAAAGTTCCTTCAAAAACACATCTTCACAATATTCGGAACTCCAAGAGCTATCATTAGCGATGGAGGTTCACACTTCATTAATTATTAGGTGAAAATTGTGTTGGCAAAGTATGGTGTGAGACACAAAGTTTCAACAGCGTATCATCCCTAAACAAGTGGCCAAGTGGAAGCATCTAATCGCAAGATAAAACAAATCTTGCAAAAGACGATGAATACTCAGAGGAAAGATTGGTCACTCAAGCTGGATGATGCTCTTTGGGCTTATCGAACTGCGTATAAGACTCCTATAGGGAATTCTCCCTATCATCTTGTCTTTGGAAAAGTATGTCACCTCCCCATTGAGCTTGAGCAATGAGCATATTGGGCGGTAAAGAAGTTGAATCTAGATCCGGGGTTGGCTGGTAATAGGAGGTTGTTGTAACTCCATGAGTTGGAAGAATTTTATTTCCATGCATATGAAAATGCAAAGATCTACAAGGAGAAAACTAAGCGATGGCATGACAGGCCAGTTGGTACTTTTGTTTAACTCAAGACTTAGGTTGTTTTCGGGCAAGCTAAGATCTAAGTAGAGTGGGTCTTTTGAGGTAAGTCGCATGACGCCTCATGGTGCGGTGGAAATTTTGAACAAAGAGGATGGTACGAGATTTATGGTAAATGGCCAGAGATTGAAACACTATTTTGGTGAAGAAGAGAAGCAGAAGGAGGACTTGCTTCACCTTGATAATAATTGAGCTAAGTATGGTCGAGCCGCGACATTAAACCAGGCGCTACATGGGAGGCAACCCATGAATATGTTGTAATAGTTAGGATTTATAAAGTAAAAATACAAAAAGAAGAGTCGTGCCCATACCAAAACTAAGGCGCTTGATGGGAGGCAACCCATCTCTTTTCAAAATTTTCTTTTCTAACTTAGTTCTAGGATCTCGTGTTTATGCAGAGGCACACGGAGCATTTTGCCATAGAAATCCGTGAGAAAAAGGTAAAATTGGTGGATAGATGATTATTTAAAGGTGCCGGGCAGGTAGGACATGTTTTGGAGTGAAGTTTTGAGTCTTGGGACTTGTAAAAGCCCCAAGATTATGTGAAAAATGTGGAAAATCGCTCAGGTATGATGTTAAGTATTGGGCGCGCTACCTGGCGTGCCAGGGCGCACTTGCTCAAAAAAATTTCTCGACTGGCAGTGAGAAGGCGCGACACAGGGCGTACCAGTCCGCCTGCCCCAAAAAATTTTCCAACAGTAGCAGTGGGCAGGCGCGACATAGGGCGTGCCAGGCTGTCTGTGCCCTAATTTTTTTCGCGACTGGCAGTGGGGTAGCGCGCTAGGCAGCGTGCCAGGCCGCTACCCCTTAAGTTTTTTTTTACAAGGGAGGCCTAATCTACCCGACCCACCCCACCCCCCACCCCCTTTTAAATCCTCCAATTCTCTTTCTTTCTCACAACCCTTTTACAAGTTCACACACAAGAATAGATTTTTCTCTCCCCCAAAATCAAAAATTCTCTCTTCCTTTTCTCTACTCTTGCCCACACATAGCTCAAATTCTTGACTTCTCCTCTTGGGATTGTGTTTACAAGACTCCATTCAAGCTATCAAGGTATGTTTTCTTAAGCTTTCTCTTTCTATATTGCTATGAGGATGATGCGAAGTTGGGGAATTCTTGGATTTCAAATTTGTGATGCCCAGTATGTTCTTGGTATGTTGACTTGATTATTATGATATTTTTGGAATTTATGGGGTGTCATTAAGATGAACTTGAAAGGCATGTGCAATTGTTTTTACTAATCTTGTTTTAGTTGAAATAACTGGAAGTGGGTTTAGCTTTATTGGTGATAATTGAGCAAATTGGTTGTTGAAATCACTTGATACAATTTATATGTTGTTGAATATGTATGAGTCTTGTTTGAATTCTTGAGTAAAACAAGTAAGTCATTCTAATGATAAGTATGGGATTGTTGAACTTGTGTTGGGTATGTGCAATTTGTCTATGGTGTGGACTTGGTAATTGGGCATTAAGTGATAAAGGGAAGTTTGAGTATCCTATACCCATATATTTTGAGTGGTGCTAAGCAACTAGGTGTGGGGTGGCCCTTAAAGCCAACGCCCATTGAGTTGATTAGCTATCTTTACGTGGAAAATTGACTTGCTTGTGGATATTTGCTACAGGTACAATGTCAGATGCTAATGTGGCTACTTCCAGCTCTCACAAGCGACGTTGGTCAGGAAATAAGGTCCCCGTGGCTCCCCAGTCCCGAAAGGCCAGAAACGCAGGTATGGGATTCATGTTGTATCTAGTGCTGGCAAAAGTTGGTACAAAAGCCACACTAAAGCTAAATACTTTGCGGATGAATGTATTGATAGGGCCAGTCTAGCTCGGACTTACCCTAAGATATTGGCTCGGATTATGCAAGTAGGTATGGAGTTCATCTTCGACAGACCTACGGATTGTAACCTCCATCTGGTGAGGGAATTGTATGCAAATTGGAACCCGGATGCACCTACCAACTCGGTGGTTGTACGAGGTACAAATGTTATACTTGATTCCTTGGGCCTTACGGGATTATTGGGAGTACACACTCGGTCTAGTCCCCACGACCTCCTCATGATAAATGCTAGGCCTCCCTATGCTGAAATTCGACACACTCTTTGCGGCTAGCGTTCGACAGTGAGATGGTTGTGCCATCACAAAAGAGGGTACCACTTGAGTCTACCCTATGCTCATTTGAATAAAGAGGCGCGAATCTGGTTGAAGATTGTGTGTTGTTGCTTGATTTCGGGTAGCCACATGACGGAGGTCACGCGGGATCGTATATGTCTGGTGTATGCTCTCATGACTGATGTGGAAATTGATGTAGGATCTGTAGTACTGTCGGCAATACGCCAAGATCGTTTGCAAGAAGGTCTTCATTATGCTTTTGGCGGGTTATTGACTAAATTGATGCGAGCATTCGAAGTGCCCGAAGAGGCCTTTGATTATCATCCTCCTATGGTGCAGAACCCAGTAGATGTAACCCAAACTAGGGCACCTGATGCACTCGTCCCCACTCTCACCTTAGCGGAGCTTCACACTCGAGATGATGGGATTTTAGCCCGTATGTATGGGTAGGATATGCTGCGGCACAGGACTGGGGGTAGGCCCTCTACGGCGGAAGAACTGAGCCAGGTTGAGAGGGATTATCCTCTTAATGAGCATGCCATGGCATTTTTGAGAATTGGGACTGATTTTGTTGAGCCTGTGGATGATGATAACCCCACAGATGAGAATGACCACCAGATCGATTCCGATGATGATGAGGTGGAGGCGGATGATACACCGCTAGAAGTACGCGGGCCGGAGGACGACGATTTCCTTGACTGACAAGGGAGCTCCTTACATTCTACTCTTGCATTGTTTATTTTTGTAGCATTGGGGACAGTGCTAATCTTTTAAGTGTGGGGTGGGGTGTTATGGGATTCCTTTTTATATATGTATATGTGTGTTTCTGTATGCTTCTAGTTGCTTTTATTTTGGGTTCCTTAGCCTTTGTTTTTGGTTCTTTTACTAAGGAGAGTCCTTTTGAACCGTAGAAAACCACAAAAAGATTTTAATTTTTATGTTGTTTTTGGTGTTTATTACTTTTGAGTCGCTTTTAGTCATAGGATTAAGGGTTTTTCTCTATGATGGATGGAGAACGACCGTCTTAAGAGCGAATTAGTCATGTAGTGTCGGGTGTTCTTGCTTGCTATAAAATTGTGCATACACGTGTTAAACATGCTAGGATATACAATAGCAAGTATTGAGACGCCTAATTCTCACTTAGTTGACTGGCTAAGTTGCCTAATGTTGAATTTATGCATGATTTCAGATATTTTATGGTGAGCATACTGAGCTGAACATGTGCCATGTGTGAGTAAGGTTTTTGTGATATTCCATGTGCATAATTATGTCTAGAACTTGCCCGGTGTGTTTGCAAAGTGAAATAAAAGGTGTTGAGTTTAGGAGATGCTATAGGCATTTCTTTGATAGTCATGTTTTAGACCTACTTTATCCACCCTTTTTGCATGATCTTAGTTAGCCCCGTTGAGCCTTTAGCCTATTCTTTGGTGGCCTTACATGTAACTTGGTCCTTTTCTTTCAATGAACCACAATTTGATCCAAAAAACTCCTAAGCACTTTAATTGAGAAATTAAGATGTGAAGGAGTGTAAAAAAAAAAATTGAAGAAGGAAAGAGTTAAGTTAAAGCCCCAAGTATATATCCTTTGGGTGTGTGAAAAAGTTTGTGTGTGTTGGTAGGGAGTATGGTAATGAGAAAAAAAATCAAAAAAAAATTTTTTTTTTTTTTTGAATCAATGGTTGATAGCAGTTACTCCCTACCTAATATGTTTAAGCTAGGTTAAAAATATGGGGGTAAAACAAAAGAGAGTTGGGGAGATAAAAGTGGTGGAAAATAGATTGGTTGAAGGTGGTCTGAATGTAATTTGTTGTGTATTAAAGCGCTTGGGGAAGATAGTCACTATTCTTTACCAAATAGTTTCTACCCGTCCCTTAGCCTACATTACAACCCCTAAAGTCCTACTTGATCTTGAGCTTTAACATTTTGACATTACTGGAGTATTACACTAAGGCCAAGCTTATGGTTCATCTTGTGTTGCATATGAATTCTTTTTGAGAGTGAGTGAACTTTTATTCATGCATCCATTTAGTAATTACTTTGGGTAAAATATTGGGTGATTCTCTTATGGTGAGGGTGCATGCTTAGCGAAGTGTGGTGATCTATTGGTAACGTGTCATGCATGAATTTGCAACTAGTAAAGTTGTTTTGCGAGGATAGGTTGTTTCAATTTGTTATTCACTTTTGGGTGATACTAGTATGTTGGTGCATAATTTGATAAATGTGGTTGTGTAGCTATGCAGGAATACCAATTGGGTGTCGGTTGTTTTAAGTCGCTCGGGTTTGAGTGTAGTTATTGTTCGAGGAAAAACAAAGGATCAAGTATGGGGTGGTAAGCTAAGACGTATTTATATGCCTTAGTGACGACGTTAACCCATGTTTACCTTAGTTTTGAGAACAATACGTAGGTATTTCGTATGGTTTTGATGGAATATGTGATATTGTGCTAACCAATGTGATTAGACCCTTGTAGGTGGAATTTGCGACTATTTGGAGCATTTTTTCCGTGGAAAGCGAGGCTGGGAGAAGCTAAGAGCAAAGGATATTGAAGATAAGAGGCAAGCCAAAGAGTTGAACTTGAAGAATCATGCCAAATTCGCAATGAAAAGTCGACGAAAGAAGAAAATCAAAAATTAAGGGTCTGGCGCGCCAAGGGGCGTGCCAGGCCACTTTTTGTGAAAATTTTATTCAGGAAGGCAGCGTTAGGGCGCTCCCAGGGGCGTGCCAGGTCGCCTGGGAGCACCTTTGCAGAGGCAAGATTCGCCTAAGTGCCAGGCGCGCCCAAGGGCGTGCCGGGCCGCTTTTTGGCAAATTTTTGCCTCAAAATTCTCTCTATAAATAGGGCTTTTGAGTTATTGTATCACATTCCATCAACACTAGACTACTTTGGGCATTTTTGGGCATTGAAATTAGGTTTCATTCTTCATCTTTTCAGTTTTTATTTCTTTTTAAGGTATTTTATTACTTTTGGATGTTAATTGACATTATGAGTGGCTAAAATCCCTTTTTCTTAGGGTTAAGGCCAAGAAAATGAATCTCTTGGGTCAATTTTAGTGGTTTTTGCTGAAGTTTATCATAAATTGGTTATTCGTATATTCTTAATTTCACTATTTTGATGCTTGATCACCATTGAAATAAACTCCTTGTCTTGAGGTAAGCTCGAGAGAGAAACTAAGAGATAGAACGTGCAAAATAAGAAGTGTGGTCTTTCTCGGGGAAGGAATTCCAAGGGATTGACATGAGGTTAGGACCGAGAGGTACCTAATCCGCCGCACTTGGTCTATTACGAGAAGAAAGCTTAAATGCATTAGAATTGGTTAAACTTATCACCGCTCACTGATGTAGTTAGGTTTCCAATTTCTAGAAGATTATAGTTTGGAGACGAATATAATTGTAAAATTAACCTCGGGATCAATAACCAAGATAAATAACTCAAATTGCTTAAAACAATAACAATTGTGCTCAAGAGACGACGTTCGGAGTGCCTTAGCCCTGGGAATTCACTTTTTATTGATCTTTCAAGCATATTTGCAAAAACTAAAGTTACAATAGCGAAGATAGGAGTTCATAGTCCGCAATCATTTAATTTTTAGTACCAAATCCCTTTTCCTTTTTGCAACACTAGTTTTAATTATTGTTTGATGTCTAGAATTAATTTCTGTTGATGAAAGTCCCTTGGGTTCGATATCCGGCTCTTTTAAAGGAGCCACTTTATTACTTGAACGATCATGTACACTTGCATGTATAGCTGGGTCGCAACAAGTTTTTGCCCAAAAGACATGACCAAGAACTTATAATAACCGTATCGAGTTCGAAAAGTCATCTTCAGAACATCCGAAGCTCTAATATTCAACTGGTGATACCCAGATCCCAAATCAATCTTAAAAAACAAGGAAGCACCCTGAAGCTGGTCAAACAAATCATTAATGCAAGGAAGAGGATACTTGTTCTTAATCGTCACTTTGTTCAACTACTGATAGTCTATACACATGAGCATAAAATTGTTTTTCTTCTTAACAAGCAAGACAGGAGCACCCTAAGGAGATACAATGGGTCTAATAAACCCCTTACTCAACAAATTTTACAACTGCTCCTTTAATTTTTAACTCATTCAGGGACATCCTATATGGAGGGATAGAGATGAGCTTGTTGCCTGACTCCACATTAATAGCAAAATTAACATCACGATTTGGAGGCATACCAGGTAAATCTATAGGAAATACATCCATGAACTCAAGAACTATTCGAATAGAATCCATAGGAGGTGGCGAGGCAACACTAGTATCACGGACATAAGCCAAATAAGACAAACATCCTCTTTTTACCATGCGACGAACACGTAGAAAAGATATAACTCCCTTCGGACCTGAATTAAGAGTACCCTTCCAAGCTATCCTTGGCCCTTTTGGCGTAGCTAAGGTCACAGTCTTGGCATAACAATCTAAAATAGCATGATAAAGAGCTAATTAATCCATACCCAAGATAATATCAAAATCAACCATATCTAGGATAATTAAATCTACCCAAATCTCATGCCCCGCAAGGATAACTACACAAAATCGATACACTCAATCCACCACCAAAAAATCTCCTACGGGGGTAGAAACATAAAGAGGCGTAGCAAGGGGTTTACAGAAAGCATTAAAACCAGAAGCAAAATATGTGAACATATAGGAGAATATAGACCCAGGGTCAAATAACACGGAAGCAGATCTATAGTAAACTGGGATGATACATGTAATAACTGCTTCAGAGGCCTCTGCCTTGGGTCTCCTCGGGTATAGCATAACACGATCCATGTCTACTCCCGGACTAAGCAACCCCGCGACCACCATTACTAGCTCCCCTACCTCTACCACATTATGAACCACCTCTCACTGTAGATATCGAAGTAGGGCAAAGCTAAATATGATAACCTTGCTGAGTCGGTCCATATATATGTGTGGGACAATCCTTAGCCAAATGGCCAACCTCCTTACATAGATAACATCCTCTATGACCTGACTCAATATGAGAGGGCGCAGACGAACTAGGACGACCGCCCTAGCTTGAAGAACTGAAGCTGGAACCTCCACTAGCATGACCTGATACCTGGCTACCTGAAGCTGCAAAACCTGAAGGTCTACCATCTGATCCTTATAAAGTAGCCTGAACAGGCCTACCATGATAAGCACGGTAACCTTTACTCGAGAAATATCTACCTCGGGCGGTGCGACCACTAAACTCGCCCTACCGGTGCACCTTCTTGGTGCCTCCCTAAAAAGCTTGGGTAATAGACTTGGTCAACTTGGCATGCTCAATAATGCTCTGAAAGAAAGCCCCTGAAATAACCATCTGGCCAGTAGCCAACTGATAAGAACCCTCTAACCCCTTCATAAACTTATGGTTCCTCTCTGATTGGGTAGAGATGCTAGCAACTGAATACCTGGATAGAGCATGGAAGCATGCCTTATACTCGGCAATAGACATAGAGCCCTGTTCCAAGTGATCAAACTCATCCCCCATCTGATCTCTCAAGTTATGCGGTACAAACCTCTCCAAAAAAGCCTCAGAAAATTGGGTCCAAGTCATAGCAGGTGAACCCAAAGGTCTACAATTGGATAGAGACCTCCAACAGTCCCTGGCCACATTCATTGACTGATAGGTAGTATAAGTAACTCTGTGAGACTCAAGGGACCCAAGATTATGTAACTTCTCCTGGCAATCAATCAGCAACTCATAGGAATCCTCGCTAATTGCTTTACTAAACTTTTAAGAAACCAAGCGAATAAACCTCTCAAACCTCTTCTGATCATCAGAAGACATCATATTACCCAAAGTAATAGAAGGAATAGTAAGTATGACAGGCAATGAATCCTCACGCGGGGTACAGATGGTGGGACACCACTCGAAGTCTAAGGAATACCAGGTACACTTAAGGTAACGCCCTCCAAACGACTCAAAAGGCGAATCAACAATTACTGAAGCACTAGGATATCAACTAAACTCTGTGGAACCTGAGCTGGTACCGCAACATCTATCTGATAGTCATCTCTGGAATACACAACCTCAAGTTCAGGAGAGGCCTTCCTGGCATGTCCTATGGCTGGGGCAGCTCCTCGTGCCCATTCTTTAACTCTAGGTCAGCCCCGACCCCTACCTCGACCTTGGACCAAGGCTCTCATATCGGGTACTGGCTCTGGATTCTTAGCATCCCTGGACCTAGTCCGCACCATATGCATAAAAATGAATGGAATACAAGTTCAAAATGTTGATGATATAATTGATGTAAAGTAATGAAAATAAGATTTTAGAGTTTACCGAAGCTTAAATGGTGATGAAAATCCTAAACATTGCCCAAACCAGAAGCTCAAAAGTCCAATAATGGTGGGAAAATGCAAAAAAAGGGTATATATACAGTGATGATTGCTTAAGCGGCTAATTGATCACTTAAACAACCATCGCTTAAGTGTTTGGGATGTCGCTAAAGTGACCAGCCATAACTGTTCGACTTTCGCTTAAGTAGTCCCCGCGTTACTTAGGTAGCCTCCGCTAAAGCGTCCCTATTGGTCGCTTAAACGGATTCCGCTTTAGTGACCAATTGGTCGCTTAGGCGGCTGTATCATCTGATGTTGCATCAACAACTTTTCTAAGTTACAAAGTTGTTGATCGATACCTCAGGATTAGTTTAGAATCTGATACAATCCAAACCATTCACTAGAAGTCAAGCACGAGAGCTCCAAGCACTCCAAGGAATGTTCATTAAATGAGAGGTACTTGACGACATCCTACTACCATCCAAAGGGTGCTACGTGTTGGTGATTACATCTAAAGAGGATCAAGGGACCTTGGAAGGGCCAAACAAAAGCAAAGAAGAGTAAAATGATGCACCAATGGCATCTGCTTTCTCACCTGCGGCCGCAGGTGATGAGATACACCAGCAGGTGGCCAAGGCAGCCCAGGCAGTGGCACCTGCGCCCTGACCTGCGTAGGCAGGTGGTCCAATTCGGCTGAAATTATTAGTTTGTGAAAATGGGTCACTTTTAGACCCAAGTATGTAATAAATGATCCATGGGGTATGAATAGTAAAACCTAGTCTTTATTTCCTTAGTTTTGATTTTAATATTGATGAACAATTCTCTTGAGAGAGTTTTTGGTGAGCGTTTGTTGAAGGTTTGCTTAGCAACGTGTGGTTTCGAGGGCGTTTCGATTCCCTTTTGGTCACCGTAGGAATTAGGTGTTAGTAGATGCATGTAATTTAGGGGTTCTAGGGTTTAATATATCCTATTGTTCTTAATTACTCATCTTCTTGTGTCTAATATTTCATCTATCCATTGATTATCTTTCAATTCTTAGTTAAATTCTAGTTTTCGTAGTTTTTCGGCTATCATTTGGTATCAGAGCCAATATTATATTCGTTCTTACGATTCTAAATATTGGGTTTGTTATTCAAAAAATCAAAAATAAAATTGTGTCAAAAACGTTTTTACAAAAACCCCAAAAAAAGAAAAGATTTTTGAGTTTTTGAGTCATTCTTATTGTTTCTATACTAGATTTTGTTTTCTCTAGTCTATTGGAGTCAGAATCTTGAGCTTTAGCTTTGATTTGAAGTGAATTAGAGAAAAACCCTCATTGATGAACTTGTGTTCTTGATCTTGAAGAAAATAGTAAAATGAGTTCTTAGATCTTGTTGATTTGGGGTGAATTTGTGGGTTGAAATTGTTAGAAAAGTGTTTCTCACGTTGAAATTGCCCTAGATCTGAAGTTTCATGGATTTCTGAGCCAAAATGAATTAGTTCAAAAATTTGAAGTTCTTGGTGTTCTTGAGGATCTTCAAATCTTCAAGCAGAAGAATCCTCAAAAAGTGTTGTTTGATCCAAGAAAGAAAAGAAAAGTTGTTGGTACAAAGGGATATCCAAAAGGAAAAAGAATATTCAAAGAAAGAGAGTCAAAGAGGGCCCACAGGAGAGAGAATTTTAGAGTTTCTAGGTGCACTGCCCAGCCTAACCTGCGCCCAACCTACCACGCAGAAAGGCCATCTGCGGCCGCATGTGACAAACGTAGGTCACCTGCTAAATTTCTGTTTTCACCTGCGTTTGCCCACCTGTGTAAGCAGGTCACAAGCTGTGTCCATAGGTCGTCCAAAACGCACCTTGACACTTAAAAATTGACTTTGCTCAGGTTCCATTCTTTTAGTTTCATTCCTTGAATCCTAATATTAATTCTCGATTCTAAAACTAATTAACCACTAGTAATTCACCTACTTAGTTGGTTGATTAGTTCTTGAGTTCGCTTTCCTCCTTTGTTCTATTTCTTTGTGCTTTTCTAGTTTCATATCATTGTTAATTCTTGATTCAAGTCCGTATGAATTTCTTTTGAGTCTTTCAAACAAGAATCCAACCCGGTCAAGAGTAGCAATTGACATCTCGATTGCCACCCGGAGAATAAGCCATTCTGCAATATTTTGTTGATCCAAATGTGAGACATACAAAGGTGTGTAGAGTTGTGAGGTTATTTCTTTAACGCTAACTTTTTTGTTTTTTGTGTTTAGTGTCCTTTCTAATAGGTACAATGGCCTCGGAAGGTGAAACCCCACCAACTAGGGATGTCATCATTTCAAATGCAATCTTGGCGGCAATTGAATCATTAAACCGTAAAATAGACTCCATGGATAGTAGAATGAAAGCCATGTAAGGTCATATGACCACACTCTAAGGAAGTGTGTCTACCATGGGTGGAAAGATAGTGAACATGGAAGGTCGTCTAAACTCCACCCAATACACTCCTCAAAACTACCATGCCTTATCTAGCGTACATGCTCAAGACACATCCGCTACTATCTCCTCGAAAACACTCCACCAAATGTTCAATCCACCGAGAGAAACACAGGACCCCATCATCCAAGCCACTATCAATCCAGGTAATCGAAACCTCGTCCGTCCACTATAACTCCAATTCAACCAAGCCAATCAAGAAGGACCACAAGACCAAATCCCCCATAACCAAGGCCTACCCCAAGCACCACCAAACCAAAACCCACCACCTCAAGCTCCACTAAACCCAAATCCCCCACTCCAAATACCCCATAGCCAAAATCCACCCATCCAAGTTGAGGAAGTAGGAGAACAGGACCCACAAGTTGAGTTTGAAGGGTATGATGAAAAGGTCATGCATGCGAAGTATTGGAGGAATAGAACCTTGCCTCAACAAGAATTTTGAGATCGAGGAGGAATATTTAGTCCGGCACCTTATAGAAGAGGAAACTTAGGGAATCGTCCCTAAGGTAAGAACCAATGGAACTATAATGAGAATCAAGTTGGCAATGGAGGTCAAGATAATGGGATCAATTCAATCAAGACTAGACCTCCTACTTTCAAAGGAGAGAGTGATCCCGAAGCTTATCTAACGTGGGAGTCTACTTGTGAAAGAATCTTTCAATTCAATGATCTCACCGATAACAAGAAGAGTTGCTATGCCATAGCCTAATTCAAAGGATTTGCTATCACATGGTGGGAATATGGCGAGAGATTTAAAAATGTCTTAAATGAGGGACAACCACCACCATGGGACACTTTGAAGGCCATCATGAGAAGAAAGTATATAACAAAAAGGTATACACATGAGTTACTTGCCAAGTTGTACAATCTAAGGCAAGGGAACAAGAATGTCTTAACCTAATTTGATGAGTTTCAACAATTGATCTTGAAACTTGAATATGAAAAGAATGTAGAACATGCCGTCATCCGCTTCAAGGTTGGTTTGAACAAAGAGATTTCCTCATCTATGACTTGCCATAAGTTTGCTACCTTAGAAGAAATCCTTCAAACGGCCTTGGAAGTTGAGAGAGACATCAAGAAGAGGACCTCTCTCAAACCCAACGGGTACTCATCCACTAATCCATAGAGTAAGAGCAAAGAGGTAGCCCAACCTTCTTTGGGATGGAACAAGAATAAGGACACCAACAAGCTTATGACAAAAAGCCCGTTGAGAAGACTACTCCAAAGTACCCACCAAGGAATGAAGGTAACAAGTATCCAACTCCTAATTCTAAAGGTTTTCAATGTTTTAAATGCCAAGGTTGGGGACACAAAGAAAATGAGTGCCCTAATCAGAGGAATGTGATTCTTAGAGAAGGAAGGATATATTACCTTGGGGAAGAGATAGGACAAGAGGATGATAATGAAGGAGAAGCCCAAGAAGGAGATAGGTTAGAAGAAGATGAGTAAGTAGAGAAAGGAAATGAGGATGCTTGTCCTTAAGATGGAGAGTTTGAGGTTCCAAACTTTGTGGTAAGACGAGTGATGATAAGTAAGGCCTTAGATGACCCTAGTCAAAGGGAAAATCTATTCCATATTAAATGTCTTATCAAAGAGAATGTATGCTCATTGGTCATTGATAGTGGGAGTTGTGCAAATGTAGCTAGTTCCACCATGGTTAATTTCTTGAAGTCACCCATAACCAAGCATGTTGTACTATATAAGCTCCAATGGTTAAACGAGTATGGAGAATTAAAAGTGACTAGACAAGTTGTGATCCGATTCAAGATTGAGAATTACCATGATGAAATACTATGTAATGTCATCCCCATGCAAGCTTGTCATATTTGCTTGGAATACCATGGCAATACGATCGTTCAACCAAACATGATGGGAGAACCAATCAGTATTCTCTTGAGTTGAATGGTCAAAAGTTTACCCTTCACCCTCTTTCACCATCACAAGTGAACGAGGTACATCAAAGAATGAGAAAGTTGAAGGAGAAGGGTAGTAAAGAAGGGTAGGAGGAACCCCATGAAGAAGAGAGTGATGAAGCAAAAGAGAGGAGGAAGTTGAAAGAAAAGGACCAAATGGTGATGTTGGCTAAGAACAAGGACTTGTTTGAGGAGGCTAATAATGAGGAGCCCATACTCCTTTTAGCCCATGCTTTTCATGCTAACCACTCTACTTCTCCTATTCCCCATTCTATTTCTCTTGTTTTGCAGGAATTTAAAGATGTGTTTCCAAAGGAGCTACCAAAAGGGCTACCCCCACTTCGAAAAATTGAGCATCAAATAGACTTCATGCCGGGCACACAATTTCCTAACAAAATGGCTTATAGAAGTAACCCAACGGACACCAAAGAGCTCCAAAGGCAAGTTGAGGAACTTCTTAACAAAGGATATGTCAAGTAAAGCATGAGCCCATGTTCGGTCCCAGTATTATTGGTTTCAAAGAAAGATGGGACTTGGCGTATGTGTGTTGATTGTCGAGCCATCAATAAGATAACGGTAAAGTATCGCCACCCTATTCCTAGATTAGAGGATATGTTAGATTAATTGAATGGTTCTTGTATGTTTTCAAAGATTGATCTTAGGAGTGGGTACCATCAAATTCGGATGAGTCCCGGTGATGAGTGGAAAACCGCCTTCAAGACTAAGTTTGATCTCTATGAATGGATGGTTATGCCATTTGGACTCGCCAATGCTCCTAGTACCTTTATGCGATTAATGAACCATGTGATGAAACATTTATAGGAAAATTTTTTGTGGTATACTTTGATGATATTTTAGTTTATAGCAAGTCCATAGATGACCATGCTAAGCATTTGAGATATGTTTTTGATGTGCGTAGAAAGGAGCAATTATTTGCTAATCTTGATAAATGCTCCTTTTGTGTTGATGAGGTTGTCTTTTTGGACTTTGTTGTAAGCTCCCGAGGTGTTGAAGTGGATGAATCCAAGATAGACGCTATAATAAATTGGCAACCCCACAATCCATTGGTGATGTGAGAAGTTTTCATGGATTGGCTAGTTTCTATAGAAGGTTTGTCAAAGGGCTTAGCACCATAGTCGCCCCATTAACCGAGGTAATCCAAAAGTATAAGCCCTTTAAGTGGGGTGACGAGCAAGCAAAGGAGTTTGAAACTTTGAAAACAATGCTTAGCTCTGCCCTATTATTGCAATTACCCGACTTTGAAAAAATGTTTGAAGTCGAATGTGATGCTAGCAAGGTAGGAATTGTGGCCGTCCTAATGCAAGACCAAAAACCCATTGCATACTTTAGTGAAAATCTCAAAGGAGAAACCTTGAACTACTCTACGTATGATCTTGATTTGTATGCCTTGATTAGAGCTTTGGGCAATTGACAACACTACTTGTGGCCTAAGGAATTTGTGATTCGGACCGACCATGAGTCTTTGAAACACCTTAGGGCCCAAGACAAATTGAACAAACAGCATGCCAAGTGGATTGAATTCTTAGAAACTTTCTCTTATGTAATCTAATACAAAAAGGGAAAGGAGAACGTTGTGGCCGATGCCTTGTCCCAAAAACATGTGTTACTTAGTACTTTGTCTTCTAAATTGATGGGATTTGAATGCTTGAAGACATTATATCCCGAGGACCCCAAGTTTGCTCAAATCTTCGAGGATTGTGAGGAATGGGAAAGGGAAAAATGGCTTAGGGATAGAACTTCTATACCCTACTCAAAATCTGATGGATTCCTATTCAAAGGAAAGAGGTTGTCTGTTCCCTCTAGCTCTTGCAGAGAGTTGTTTGTGAGAGAGGCACACAATGGTGGTATGATGGGTCACTTTGGAATTGGCAAGACCCTTGGAATCCTAGAGGAACAATTCTATTAGCCCAAAATGCGTCATGATGTTCCACGAATTTGTGGCCAATGTATGGATTGTAGAAGTACGAAATCACGCCTTCTCTCTCAAGGATTATATACCCCACTTCCCACTCCCCTATGTCCATGGCTTGACATATCTATGGATTTTGTATTGGGTTTGCCTAGGACAGGGAGGGGAAGAGACAGTATCTTTGTTGTGGTTCTCAAAAATGGTTCATTTTATTCCATGTCATAAATGTGATGACGCCTCCAATGTGGCATCCTTTTTTATAGAACATGTTGTCAAGATACATGAAATTACCCGGACCATTGTTAGTGATAGGGATTCTAAGTTCCTTAGTCACTTTTGGAGGTCATTGTAGGGTAGACTTGACACCAAATTGCTTTTCTCAATGTCTTGCCACCTACAAACCGATGGTCAAACCGAGGTTGTGAATAGGATCTTGGGTTTTATGCTACGTACCATGGTCAAAGAAAAAATGGCCTCTTGGGAGGATCACTTACCCTTAGTCGAATTTGTTTACTATCGTGTTTTCACCTGACTATTGGTATGACTCCCTTTGAATGTGTCTATGGTTTTAACCCCCTAACCCCTTTAGATCTTACTCCTTTATCTAGTGATGTTGTGATTAGTTTAGATGGGAGTAAAAGGGCAGAAGCAATGAAGAAGATGCATGAGAAGGTGAGAATTCACTTTGAGAAGATGAATCAAGCAATAGCCAAAAGAGTGAACAAAGGGAGGAGAAGGCTTGTACTTGAACCGGGTGATTGGGTATGGGTACACCTTCGGAAAGATCGGTTTCCCACCTAAAGGAAGGCTAAGTTGATGCCTAGAGGTGATGGCCCATTCTAAGTGCTTGAGCGTATAAATGAAAATGCTTATAAGATTGAACTCCCACCGGAGTATCAAGTGCATAACACATTCAACGTGTGTGATCTCTCACCTTTTGATATGAAAGAGGCTGAGAATTTGAGGTCAAATTCTTCTCAAGATGGAGAAGATGATACAATCCAAATCCGCTCTAAGCCATTCACTAGAAGGCAAGCACGAGAGCTCCAAGCGCTCCAAGGAATATTCATGAAATGAAAGGTACATGACGACATCCTACTACCATCCAAAGGGTGCTACGTGTTGGTGATTGCATCTAAAGAGGATCAAGGGACCTTGGAAAGGCCAAACGAAAGCAAAGAAGAGTAAAACGATGCACCAATGGCATCTGCTTTCTCACCTGCGGCCGCAGGTGATGAGATACACCAGCAGGTGGCCAAGGCAGCCCAGGCAGTGGCACCTGCGCCCTGACCTGCGTAGGCAGGTGGTCCAATTCGGCTGAAATTATTAGTTTGTGAAAATGGGTCACTTTTAGACCCAAGTATGTAATAAATGATCCATGGGGTATGAATAGTAGAACCCAGTCTTTATTTCCTTAGTTTTGATTTGAATATTGATGAACAATTCTCTTGAGAGAGTTTTTGGTGAGCGTTTGTTGAAGGTTTGCTTAGCAACGTGTGGTTTCGAGGGCGTTTCGATTCCCTTTTGGTCACCGTAGGAATTAGGTGTTAGTAGATGCATGTAATTTAGGGGTTCTAGGGTTTAATATATTCTATTTTTCTTAATTACTCATCTTCTTGTATCTAATTTTTCATCTATCCATTGATTATCTTTCAATTCTTAGTTAAATTCTAGTTTTCGTAGTTTTTCGGCTATCAGAATCCTAAGAATGCAAACAAACTATGCTACTAGGCTACTTTTGATGTTTCGAACTCAATGGCAATGTCGAAATTTCAAAAAAGGATCATTTTCAATAAATTAGCTCCCTATTCAATGGTTGTTCATTGGAGAGAATTGGAATGGAGTTGGTGGAGTAATGTATCCGAGATTTCAGATTTATTGGGATTTTTAGGCATATTAAAAAGAGTTGGGATAGGAAGCAATTAGCCCCAAAAATGGTGGGATTTATGTTGTTAGTATAAGGGGAAAAGACATAGGTTGACCATTAGAAAAATTAATAGCTCAAATTTGACCCATGTATCATTAAATGTAATTTAGATTAAAATAATGACACCTTATAGTCAAACTCTCTCTCACACATACGTCTCTCCCTCTCTCTCACCACTCCCCTCTATTGTTGTATTGCAGTTACAATTTGTATAGGATGTGTATAGAAACTGTATAATTGTTATATAGAATATGTATACATATAAGATTTCTGTAGGAATTGTATAATTATTGTATAAAATATGTATTTCAATAATTATTGTAGCTAAAGGCTGTGTATTATGTGTATAGAAATTGTATAATTATTGTATATAATATGTATCTAAATAATTATTGCAGCTAAAGATTGTATAGGATGTGTATAAAAACTGTATAATTATTGTATAGAATATGTATTTGTATAGAATGTGTATAGAAGTTGTATCATTGTTGTATAAACTATGTATTTGTATAGGATAATTATAGAAATTATATAAGATATGTATTGTATATATGTATCAATATGTATCAGTACTTTACAATACTCAAATATGCATTGTATTATATCAATATGTATCATTACATATGGAGGATGTATCAATTCATTATAAGAAGAAGATGAAGAAGAAGATACAATTATCCAGATATAGTTATCGAAATAAATGTATTCGGCATCAATGATACATATATTTGCTATCAAATATTCACTAATATATTCTTTTTTCCTTTTTGATTGTATTGAAAATATACACTTTTGTTTTCATGTAGAAAAAAAATATGCTAATTAGTATATAATATGTATTTATATATCATATAATTAGTGTGTATATATTATACATTGATCATATCTTAGTTATATATTCATTACACACAAATTATTATGCACACAAATTTCAAAAAAGAGAAACAAAAAAGAAGAAAAAATAACAGTAATAAAAGAGCAGTGACTTTTTTTTTTTGCAATAAAAATTTTAAAAAAAAAAATGAGAAAAGTGAATTGTAATTGAACAGCGAAGGTCTAAATGGCTACAAAGTGGCATATCAAACTTTTTGGCCATTCGATTGGGAATAGTTTCCATAGTATGGTCATTTGTGTCCATTCCCCTAAATACTTTGGCCAACTAATTTATAAAAGATGTACAAAATGTAATAAAAGTAATATATTATATAGTGTATACTTCAGGCATGTTTGTAAACTAGTTGGTCGAACTGTATCTATCTGTAACTTTTTCTTTTTAAAATGTAATTGAGATTGTCACATTTTCAGCAAGAAATTACACCAAATAACTGTGAAAATGAGTGATTCTAAATTTCTATGTATATGTACCCTTCGCCATCTAGTTTACTAATATGGCCAACGTATTTACTGTCTCTACACTGTGGTTGTATATGTATATTTGTTATATATATGTAGTATAAAGTATACACTACATATACATAGTGTATATAGTTTGTAAACTGGATGACTCAATGGCATTGAGCTGTAATTTATTTTTATTGCCTATCTTCGTTCACAAACAAAATTTCAAGATCAAAAGTCTTGTCCATAGACAAAATTTGTTTAACTTAAAAGTGTTGCTTATGGAGCAAATGGGGTCAAAAGTTCAAGAGCACACACCTCCAAGCCATTCTTGAAAATCACCAATTTCAAAGAGAAAAATATATAAAAACTAATTTAAATAACCTCCCACCTAATCACTTAAACTAAAAATAATCTTTAGATGCATTAAAAAATATATACTAATTATTCACATATAATGCATGAATTTTATATGTGTATAATCATGTATAACTAATATATAATTTATGGGAAAAGTTATGGATGTGTACAGTTCGGCAAATTATTTTATCACTATGGCTTATACACAACATATACACTATATGAGTGTATATATTGTGTATATATATGTATATTTTATGTATGATATATGTATAATATATGTATATTTATTTAGTATAAAATATACATAATCTATACATTTTGTATATATTTTGAAAACAAATCGGCCGAAGTGATTAGGGACCATTTGGTAACTGGTTAGAGTTATGCATGTATTAGTAATACAACTATTAATTATGCGGTATTGGTTATAGGGGTATTAGCTATTCCATCTTTTACCCTGCATAAGATAATACACAAGTTCCCTAATATGTATATATACATGTATTAGTTTTGTAGGTTTCTAAATTGCAAATTGAAAGTCATTTTAATTTTATACATGAATTACCTATTTCCTAACTAGCTACAGAACATTGTATAACTTATACAGAAATTAATGCATAAATATGTTGCTTCTTTGATATCTATCAAACGACTCATTAGGGTCGTTAAAGCTTTACCAAATGAAACCCTTAACACAATATACAAATATTGGATCCAAAAACTTTCAAAAAGGAAAAAGCTTTTTTGGTTGAGAAAATATTTAACTTGTCTCTCTAGACCAAATAATAATCCGTATGTCATATCACAGCAATAGAGAATAATTTCCAAGTGGGATGCCATTCCAATTATTATACTTTCCAAGAGAGAAGATGATGTTCATTTGCACTGTGAAGTGGTTTTACTTTTCCTAATTAAAAAAACTAAGATGTTGCCAAATTGGGTAAATTATTGATATCATGTAGGGAGCCAAGTAAGTGCAAGGGTTTAATCATAATCCCTTAGGCGAAAAAGTTATATTATATATATAAGATTAAAATTATTTTTTATGTATGTATATGAATTGTTAAATTTTCTTGACTTCTTCGTGTGTTAGTTACTCTTCATATTTTCAATCCCTTAATAAAAATTTTGAGTCTGCCACTGATTGATATGTCTAAATCTTAATAAATTCACATGCTTAGCAGTTAGAGTACAACTTTAATAATTTCTTATCCTTTAATTTGTTGATTCCAATTTAGTAATACTAAAGTGGAATGTGTTCTTCTTAATGAAGTTAGCATTAAAAAGAGCGACATCAATAAGTTTGGAATTTATTTATCAACTATCCTTTAATTATATTATATTGTTAGATACCAGACATGAAGAATTTAGAGTATGCATTGATATATTATATATACCATGGATTTTGTAACTAAAATGGAAGTTTATTCCAAATCATGTTAATAGCATATCTTTATACATGTCAAGTAATTACAATTGGCATGTCTTTCTAGTTATTGGAAGAAAGCATTTCCATTTATTGGAAGAAAGCATTTCCATTGTAGCTAAGATTTAGCATTAAGATTCCCCCTTTCTGTTTGTTTGTTTGAAGAAGCTAATTGTTGAAGGCAAAAAGGATCAATACATACTTCCTCAGTGTCAAATTACTTAGCTTGTTTGCTTTTTCCACAACTCTTAAGGAGAAATTAATAAGGGGTTCAAATTAACTAATATGACCTTATTTAATCTTGATTAGATGAATCTTCTTCAATTAATATGTGTATAGTTGGAAAAAAGTGGTTAATTATCTCTTGAATTCTTAAACATGCCAATTATTTTGAGAGAATTTTTTTTTAAACAAACATGTCAAGTAATTTGAAACGGAGGGAGTATTAATTAAGTATTAGTGTAGTAGTATTGATGAAGGAAACGAAATTTATGGATCATAAGAACTTCATTACAAAATAATTACTAATTGAAGTATCAATGATCTAGCATCTTGGGACTAACAAACCAAAATCCTACTCCCTCTAAGCTGATTTCTTTTCTCTGTTTTGGCTAAGTTGATTGTCATTTAGCCTTTTTTGGACAGGCATATGCTTAAGAGAGATCCATATTCTCTAGTACCCTTTTGGTTAGTTGGAGTTATCCTAAGCCAAATTTGTGTTCAAGAGGTAATGTTCAATGCCCCCCACCCCACCCCACCCCACCCCCACCCTCATTGTACTGGTTGTCTCGATTCGTATATAGTCTCTGCGAGGGAGGCTATTGATAAAAAAAAAAATTGTGATTTACAAAATGCTTTGAACAGAGTGACTTATAATACGCTTTCGTCATATTGTGAAATATAAATCACTTGTCGATATTGTCTATTGCGACTTATAAAAAGAGCTGTCAAAATGGGCTTGGCTTGCGAGGCCGGCCCAATCCAACCCTTTAATTAGGAAAAATTACATAGCATAGATAAAAAAGGTCTTTAATTATCTATCATGGTTAATGTTTAAAATAATTACCTGGCTTAGTCAAAAGTTAGTTAAAGAACTATTATTTAAGAGGGCCCTCATATACAAATATGATAGCTTGTGCAATTAATCTCTCTCATTTAATTAGCTTAAATTTTGGCTAATTTAATTGAGCACTTAATTTATTTTTTGATTTAATTTTGAAAATTGACTACTTTTCAGAATATGTACTGATCTGTACATATCTTTTCCCATTTATTTAATTTTTTTCTCTCTTCACACCTCTCTCTTCTTAAATTTTCTACCATCTTCTTCAATCCTTTTTCTTGAAAAGTAGAAACTATTGGTAGGTTTTGTTATATTGACTCTTAAATAGTATATTTTTGTGTTTTGTCCAAAGATTTATTACATCAAAAAACGTTTCTTCAAAAATTTTCTTCCAATTCAAGAGCAAAAAGTATACGTATACAATATATATATATATACATATATATATATATATATATATATATCTTCTTTTTATGTTAGTTACACATAAGTATGTATACCATGTCAATTTGTTTATGTATATATGTATACAAATAACCATCATATACAAATAGAAAGTTGTCATGTGTTGGCATATACATTTATATATATACACATATAAGTTATATAATCATTTTTTGATTTGTATAAAATATGTTGGTTCATATTTTATACATTACATATAGGTATACAACTATCATTTGTTTGTATATAACTTAATTGTATATTTTGAAGTTGGTTTGTATAAACTATGTTTGTTCTTCACATTAGGTATATCTCAGTTTGTATAATCTGTTATTAGTATTTTGTATAAACTAAAGGAAAAGGAAAAAGGTTCCAAGAATTCTCACTCCAAAAGGGGGAGCAACGACGTTGTGAATGACTCGAAGGTATTTTGTATATATCCAAATATATATTCGTATGAATGTATATATACTAGATATACGTATGTCTTAGTTACACACAAATATGTATACCATGTCAATTTTTTGATGTATATGTATACAAATAACCGTCATATACATTTAGACAGTTGTCATGTGCTGGTATATACAGATATATACATATAAGTTGTATAATCAGTTTTTGATTTGTATCAAATATGTTGGTTCATATTTTATACATTACATATAGGTATATAACTATCATGTGTTTGTATATAACTTAAAGGTATTTTGTATAAATTATATAAGTCATAAGGTGAATTTGTTTGCATATTTCTATCAGTGCGTTTGTATTTATTTTGATATATTTCTTTCACATAGATTTTGAATTTGTATACATATATACGTTTGAGTTTGTATATTTATACTAATCTGAATTTATATCCATTTTATATATTTGAATTTGTATCAATTCGTATTTATCTTGAAGATATGAGTTGTAAGCGTTTGTATTTATATTTGAATGTTAAATTCGGAGCTAATTTTCATATATCTACATTGGTATTTCTATTCATAGCTCATTTTCGTGGATAAATACATTGAATGTATAAATACATTGAAATTATATTTTAAATTCTGAAGTCATACGAAGATATCAGAGGAATTTTAGTTTGAATTTTATTTTTGTATTTCGAAAATTAAAAGGTAAGCTATAACAGTCCATATGGAAAAGGAAGAAACAAAATATTTGAAAAAGATATGTTGGAGAGAATAAAGGAAGTGAATCACTATCCTTTCCTTTTTTATCTTTAAACATAAATGAAGTAGTAATAAAATCTGTTAGTTAATATTTGTATATTAGAGTCCTAAATACATTTAATCACTAACTGAAATTTATAAATTATAATTATTAAAACTTAGACTAAGAAGTTAGTTAAGAGGGGTATAAGTTGGCTATATATAAAGTTTTGCCTTAATTAAGTGGGGTTGGGCTAAGTTTTTTCAGTTCTTTTAGAAATGAAGCTTTTAAGTTCAGCCTCACTTGGCCCGTCAGCCTCATAGGCCCAACCCGCCAGCCTCAGAGGTCAGCTCATGAACATAAAACTAATAATTTAATATATTTATAACTTATTAATAAAATACAAAATGCAAAGTAAGTACTAAGTAGTAACTAAACAATATAAAATAATAGAGAAAAACGTACCAAGTACATTTTTTGAGCTTTAACTTTAGCATTACATTTGGTCTTTTATTAATTAAGCAACAAACGAGCAAATTAGGGACTTAGGGTAGTTGTTTGCAAGTTTTTGGATTATCATAATTATGAAGTGTAGAAGTTTGCTGGCAATTTTTTTAACTAGCTAGTTGTGTTTTGTCCATCTTTTGGTTGATAATAATTTTTTGAAAGCTATCATTAGAGTAGAAAAGTCTTTGAATGATGACATATGTTTTAACTAGCAATTTTGTATTTTTGAGGTGGTTTCTGTGTTGCAAGCAAGTTGAATAGTTGTGTATCGCCAAAAAAGAGTATAATTATGAAGAAGCTTGGTTGATACTAATTAGTATCTTATACACCTATTATTAAAGTAAAGACTTATAATAGTTGGTGATTATTTTGTAATGTATTATTTCATTTATCATGTTATGAATTAGTTGGGTTTTTTTTTGAAGGGTCAACCCGTCCCAACCCGTGTCCCGCTTAGGGGTGGGTTGGGTTGGATTGCTATTTTTAAGGGCCTTTAGCTAAAAGGATCAGCTCGTCCCAACCCATTTAAGAATTTCTTATTTCTATAAGAGGTTTCGACGATGTCGGATCATTGGGTACGCCAATATATTTGAGATCAGTAACATTCGGTACCAACAAGGGTACCTATGGACCATATGGCATGAAGACCTCCCTTAATTACAAAGCAAAAAAGTTCAACTTTCCAACAGGAGGAGACCGTAATGTTGGTGGATTTCATGGCACCAAACATGGTAAGTGGCATTGAGAGTATTGGGGTCTATGTGAAGGCCATCACATATTCCTGTAGTACCACACAATGTACCTCTTGAATAATTAATTTTAATTTTTCAAAGTGAATGAAACAAAAGGAAATAACAATTAATATGAATGTTATTTTTGTGGTGTAAAATTATTACAATGCATGCATGTCCTTCATATTAACATATTAGATTTTTTTATTAAAAGTATTATCTTAAGACGGAAGGAAATAAATCTTGTTGAACGATTTTTATTATATGATATTGATTCTCTGACGGAAGTAACAATTCGTGTATCTTTTCTTGAAGGATGTAATTTTAGTTGATTGTCACTTTGATACAGAAATATTACGATATTTATTAGCCTCCTCAATAAGATGTTGAGAATACTAAAGTGTAGAATTTAATGTCTACTATTCCTTATTTACGAATTTACAATTGTTTTTAAACTTAAAACGTTTGTTTATTTGCTATGACATCAAAAGCGTCTAATCAATATTTGATAGTATATATAAAATTAATAATCAAGATCCCCAAAAGAACCTAATTATTCGTCAATGAGAATCATGACACTAGCAATGTCCAAATAATATCTTATTATAAAAAATAAATTGAAAGCTTCCGAAGAGTATTTATTATTATGTCATTCATCTTATATCATAATATACAAAGTAGTTGTGATCGAAACACATGTTATCGTAAATTCAAAGTTTACTTATAAAAATGATTAAGATTACAAATGATTGAAAGATTGAATATCTAAGGGGTCGTTTGGTAGGAGGTATAAGGTTGGATATCTCAAGGAGAAGTTTAAGTTATCCCATGAATAAAATTTATACCATGTTTAGTTGATGGTATAAATTATCCCGGGACTAATTTACACCATCAACCAAACATGGTAAAACTTAATACCAAAAGTTACTCTTGGTATAACCCATCAACCATGGGACTATTTTATACCACCTCCCATATGGTGTAAAATAGTCCAGGGATTATAATCACTGGACTATAATCCTGAAATAATTTAATCTACGTACCAAACGACCCCTTAAATCTCTGTCGAATATATGTGAATAGTTACTCTATTTATACTAAGAATATTGACATGATAAGATCACATGCTATTATAAACCAGAAGTTTATTGTTATAAAATTTATGTTATAGTAAATCAGAAGTTTATTAAAGTAAATAGTACATGTTGGGATTGAATTCCCTAAATTTTGAAAAGTATAAAGATGAATATGGATCATTTCACCTATCATATCATAACTTAAATAGATGCATCTACAAGATGACACATGTGCGTTTATTGTCAACCAGTAATTTGACATTCACAAAATTACTTGCTCAATATAAATTAAGTTAAGAATATGATTTTTCGATTGTGTAATCAAGATAATTTATCTTAATAATGTTGATTTATATCCAAGCTTATTTATATTTGAGTTGATTTGACATTGAATGTCACAACCCAGTCTACCGGATCGTGAGGGCACCTACTTTAATCCACCTAGATAGAAGAACCCCTTACTACTAAGTCAACATTCATGTGGAAGTCTTTAATAATTGAAAATAACCAGCTTTTATTATAACTGTTTAAAAAAAAGAGATGCGAAAATAGAAATTACCCTAAGACCTAGTCTAAATAGGTACAAAAGCTGCTAAAGAGGGAAAGTAGACCAGACACAACTTCCACCGTGAGTAAGAGGAGTGGGAGCTGCTGAAGAGTCACTACCGCAACAGTCAAGAAACCAACACTGATTCCTGCAAAATAGTATACCCCGAAAAGGATATAACAAGAGTAGCATCAGTACAAACCAAATGTACTGGTAAGCCGCATCGGTTGACCCGAATTGAATTACACAAATATAACATAAATATTCAAGAGAAAACATGCATTCCTCTACTCTTATTGCCAAACCCCTAGGGCGACCCCATTTTCCATCACTAAGCTTTAGCCATGAATTCCGAGATATAACTCCTCCCCCTACGACTCTACCACCCCAAACCTCTAAGTCTGACCTCACACCAAGGGTCAACCTAACTAAAAAAGGCAACTACGACGAGGAAAAACCCTAAACCCGAGTCCAAAATTTAATAGAACACCTAGCATCCTAGAGAAGACTCACCTGGACATATAACCTGTCCACCTGGCCCCCGAACATCAGATCGGACTTAATCCATGACTCACACCCGGTCTTCTCCCTATTCCGCTAACATAGGACTCTCTATCCAACCCCTATCTCCTTGGCCATGCCGCTATCAATGCAGTATAACAAGCCAAGACGGAAATAAGAAGTAAGAATTACACTATAACAACCACCCTTGAATAAATTACAGTACAACAAGTTAATCGACATTCAAAGCTATCATACACTTAGCATATCAAGAAATCAAATAGGCCATTAAGGATACGCAATCATCAAGCCAACATAATATCACCAAGTCAAGGTTAGGCAGGTTATGACAGGAAATTCAAGAGACAACTAGTTAAGTCAAACCACGATCAAGTCAACACGATATTCAGGACGTTTCAATACAACATAGAAATCTATTCCATAAATACCAGTTGAAGGATCATACTTAATTCCAAGATCAATGTCAACATACCATGACTCCATTAACAAGATTTGCAAGTATATGGCAAGCAACCGGACCACACAAGGATCCTAAACATATGCAACACATAAATATATCTCTGATCCACTCATGAAACCGTCAAATTCACCCGACCCTCATACATGCACGCGATAGGTGATGCATCCACCCTCTAGACATGACCTGCAGGGGAAAAATTTCTTCCATATACTAAAACCCCAGACATAAGTGTATGCCAACCTTATTTCACCAACAACCCGTGAGAACGTCTCAATTACCGAAACATTCCACATTTTAGAAACAAGGCAGGTCAAATCATTAAGCAAGTAAAACCATTGCATTGACCACACCAAACAACATACATTAACCAACCACACTACAAAGTAGTTAACATGCACATATAATACAAGTTGGATTAAACTACAATATCATCACCTACACCACCGGTTAGGGCCTTAACCACCACACCCACAATGCTACGCTCCTAAGACCACCCCAAGGATTACCACCTTAGATTCTTGGAAGGCTCACTAACACTTTACCTGATTAATTATTTTTCCTTACGGTTCAACTAACAATCGGTGAATTGCCATTTTCACTACCCCAATTACAAGCTTACAACCGTGAACCATCTAATTTATAGCACAAATATTGCATAAACATGATAAGGTATACGACAATCCCTAAATATACGCTACTCAAATTTTAATCGGTTTTTATCCATCTATACTCCGTACCCGAAGGCCTAGACATAAAATCTCCCATCCATCTACGTTATATTCATGCTCTCTAACATGGGTCTATGCTACTCAATTAACCTTAGCTTACCTGGATGTCAACCAGCTGTAGGAAGAACAAACGAATGCAAAATTCATCCTTGCCAAGATCACGTGCACTTTAATCCTTAAAAATCCACGGGTTTGCACCCATTCGCACCCCTTTCTTCTTTTCTCCATGGTTTCAAGACATGAGAGGTAACCCTAAAGGTTTTTGGAGCCTCCCACATCATTCACCTTAACTTAAGTAGAGAAAAGAATTAAAACCCAGTTAAGTGGGTATTCTGGTCTGCGTCATCTCGCTATAGCGGTATGTGCACGGTTATAGCAGCACAACTATAACGGGCTGACGTCAGCCGACCCAACTTATTTAAGTTTTGAAATTTTTAACACACGTATCCCACATAAGCATGCTATCGAAATTCCGCTAATATTCACACTCCACGCTAATATCGAGGTGTTTCCTAATAACGACGAATTTGGTCGTTACATTGAATATCTCTGACAAATAGTTGAACCATTACTTAGAGAATAGGGTTTCATGTGTTAATATGAAATATGATATATTTCATTGCATACACATCACTTGTATGCATCAGACAAATATAAATTATGATTAATTTTCCTCTTTCAATTAATTTAGGGTGAAATAAATAGTGTCCATTTAATAAGCGCTCTCTACATTTCTCTACCTTGTTTAAAATAAAAAATTAGAGGTGGGGAAAGGAGAAATGGGGAGGGGATTACAACGTGTGGAATCGAACCCTTACCAACAAGATGGGAGTTCAGGTAGCCAACCAAATGAGCTACTAAGATTCCCTATATTTCTCTACCTTATTCTTCTTGTTGTTGTGTTTTATTGTTTTATAACATTAGCAAAGTTTTGACAAATTGTCTGGATTTCAAATCGACAGACAAAACTTACCAATATCGCACTAATCGTAATTATTTTTAGTGGAATCTTAAGAAATTTCAAATTGATGAAAAAATTTGTTTTACCATTAATCCTTACGAGTTACGAGTCACAAGATTTATAACCACAAATCATGATAATTCACTAGAATTGTCGATAAAATCCTAACAAATCACCATAATTGTTATTTTAAGTGTATATTAAATACCTTACTACTGAAGTTGAAGTGTCAAATTAGTTTCAATAGGACAATTCGTTAGTGAGCATAGTGCATTCCCATGGTTGTTACAATCTATTTTAGCTCTAAAGCTGAATTTTTTCTAATAAAGATATCATTGATTCATTTAAAAATTAAAAGAAAATCGGAAAAGCGATTTTGTAATATATTTGCATTTTATTTTATTAATATGATCTAAATATAACAATATGACTCGGAATTTTAGAGTAGTGCATAGTGAAAGCACTAGTAGACTGTGCCTAGAAAAATCTGGGAATTGTTTTTGGTGCGAATATTGGAGCTGTAATTGAACTCAGGTCTACGCATTGAAGGATCATTTGCTCCTTGTATCAACCAATGAAGCTACCAGATCTTTGTGGGTTGAGGGTGCCAATCAAAATATACACCTCATAAATAGATATAACATATATATTTTTCAAAGCTACCTGAGGCATGTGATCCCCGTACTCTAGGGATAGGTCTGCCTCTATCTTCAACTCATTGAGGATATGATATTAGATAAGAGTGCATAGAAATCGAAAATTATGATAGAAGGTTATTATGTAATTAATCGAGTGTTTTTTCTCTTTTTCACGGGAGAGCATGGTTTTAGCTTGCACCTTATCTGCTCTCTCTCCTCCTTTTCAGTATAGTATTATTGTTATTCTATTATATAATTTTGATCTTCAATTCTATCATGGCTCTCTCCGATCATTTTTTATTTTTTTAATATTATATTGGTACACTTTTTAAGGAGCAATAAATAAGTAAAAAGATAATTTTATTGTATCGCTCTTTAAATACAATAAAATCAATGTTTTTGAAAATTACTATAGTTAATAATAAGAGTAAATTAGAAACTAAGTGATAAATTATCTCTTAATTTTTTAAACTAGACAAGTAAAAACTGTCATCTATTTTTAAAATTGTGGATGGAGAGGATACTATTGTTTTTTCTGTCTTAGTTATCATACTATTTTTGCTGTCAATATTTCTCCTTTCTTAGTAGGCGGTTGGCCATAAATATTATTCACAATATTTCAAAATAAGTTTTCATTTTATTCTAAAATACTTGTTTGATCATAAAAATCAAAAACGTATTTCGAAATACATTTTCACAATTTTTGATTTTTTAAAAAGAGGTGTTTTCACTTTTTTAACTCAATTTTTTCTATCACCTTATAAAAAAGTATATTCAAAGTCTAAAATATTTTTAAAAATACTATGGTCAAATACAACTTCAATTCTATTTTAACTTTTAAAATATCAAATAAAATGAATACGTTTTTTGTTTTTATGGTCAAACTGTTCCTTAGTATCTTTCATTAGAGTTCTTTTCACTTTTTTATTTTTCAAATATTTTTCTTGAGTTGAGGCCTAAAGGGTCTATCAAAAATAATTCATCTACCTTAACAAGATAGCTAAGATATGCATATACTTTATCTTCACATGTCCTACACATGTAGGATCACACCCAATGTACTATTTGTTGCTTGTTGTAAGAAATATTTTGTGTACGGCATTGTGCACAAACATAATTGATTCAACTATTGACGGGTGATTGACAAGACTATAGGGAACTATTCCAAGTTGTGTAAACGCAAATATATTTCCACCTTTGGAGTAACTGAATTAGAAACTTTAAAGTGAATCTCTTGAAACTAGCTAGGCTATTTCCAATTCCATGAACTAAAATGTAACTAAGTGGAATGGCCTTTCCCATTTCTTTTTCTTTTTAACCATTTCCATGTGTTGTTATAATTGAAAGATTGAAACAGTAGTATTGGGAAAAGACTTGAGAATGACAAGGTTCCCTGCAGCAGAAATAAAATGATGAATTGTGCAGAACAAGAAAATTAGTTTCTCTCTCTCAATTTATATGATGTAATTTAATTGGATATAAAATTTAAAAAATATTAAATTTATTTTAAATTTATAATCTAAAATAAGTCATAAATATTTGTGTGATTATAAATTATCTCAAAATTGATATTTTAAATTTTAACGATTACTCCCTCCGTCTCAAATTACTTGACATGTTTGCTAAAAAAAATTGTCTCAAAATAATTGGCATGTTTAAGAATTCAAGAGATAATTAATCACTTTTTTTCAACTATACCCATATTAATTGAAGAAGATTCATCTAATCAAGATTAAATAAGGTCATATTAGTCAATTTGTACCCCTTATTAATTTCTCCTTAAGAGTTGTGCAAAAAAAAAAAACAAGTAATTTATGACAGGGGAATACTAAATATAAAAATGTATTATTCTTTTTAAGATTAACTAAAAAGAAAATGTGTCATATAAATTTTTTTTAAAAAAAATATTTTGTTGTATAATATGGATGTCATGTGACATATATATGTGTGAATGTCATTAATGAGAGATAAGAGTTAATAGCCAAATTGAGTTTTAACACCAAGAGTTACTTATTCAAATTGAATTTGAACATCAAAGTTAATTGACTAAATTTTCAACTTGATGTCAAGCTTAACATGCTTAGGGAGCAAGTTTGGTGGCTTATAAATAGCCACCCTTTTGTACATTTTGAGATATAGTTCCACGTAGAAAATAAAAGTACTACCAAAATTCTCTAAAGTTGTCTCTTTTATTTAAGTTTGGTATTGATATTTTGTCTCTATTTTATAACACGTTATCAGCACGAGACTCTACCGTCTCAATATTTGAAGAAAAAGATATGGATAATTCTCAAAGCAACTTACCCAATTATGAAGACATTTGCTTGATTGATTCTGGCACAACACACACAATATTTAAAAATGAGAAATATTTTTCTTATTTAAGTATGTGCAAGATAAATGTTACTACGATTTCTGGTAGTATTAATTTGATTGAAGGCTTCAGAAGAGCCATTATAATTTTACCTAAGGGAGTGAAACTCATCATAAATAATGCTATATTTTCTCCTAAGTCCCGAAAAAACTTGTTGAGTTCTAAAGATATCCGTGAAAATGGTTATCATATCAAGACAATGGATGAGTTGAATCTTGAATATCTTGGTATTACGAAGAATATCTCTGGACAGACATGTGTTATAGAAAAATTTCCTGCTTTATCTTCTGGCTCGTATTGGACAAAGATTAGTGTGATTGAGGCACATTCTATAGTAAACCGAAAGTTTACTAATTTCAATACTTTTGAACTTTGGCACGATCGATTGGGACATCCAGGATGTATAATGATGAGACGGATTATAGAAAATTCAAATGGGCATCCATTAAAGAACTTGAAGGTTCTTTCAAATAATGAATTTTCTTGTATTGCTTGTCATCAAGGCAAGTTAATTGTGAGACCATCACTAACTAAGGTTGAGATTGAGTCCCCTGCGTTCTTGGAACGTATACAAGAAGATATTTGTGGACCTATTCACCCACCTAGTGGGTCGTTTAGATATTTCATGGTCTTGATAGATGCTTCTTTTAGATGGTCTCATGTGTGCTTATTGTCATCTCGCAATCTGGTGATTGCAAAATTATTGGCACAAATAATACGATTACCATAGTTCCCTGACAATCAGATTAAGTCCATTCGCCTTGATAATGCTGCAGAGTTTTCATCCCAATCATTTAATGATTATTGCTTATCGATTAGGATAAGAGTTGAACATCCTGTAGCTCATGTTCACACTCAAAATGGTCTTGCTGAGTCATTAATTAAACGTCTGCAATTAATAGCAAGACCATTACTTATGAAAACTAAGTTGCCCACCTCTGTTTGGGGTCATGAAATTCTGCATGCTGCAACACTTGTTCGTCTCAGACCGTAAATTATCATAAATTTTCTCCGTTACAATTGGTTTTGGGTCAAGAGCCTAATATATCTCGTCTGATAATTTTTGACTATGTTGTGTATGTGCCTATTGCACCACCACATCGCACAAAGATGGGTCCCCAAAGAAGGTTAGGAGTTTATGTTGGGTTTGAATCACCCTCCATTATTCGCTACCTTGAACCATTAACTGGAGATATGTTCACTGCTCGATTCGCAGATTGTCGATTTGATGAGACAATTTTCCTAAAATTAGGGGGAGAAATTAGTGAAATCAATAGAGAAATTTTGTGGAAAAATTACATCATTGTCTCATTTTGATCCACGTGCTTCTGTATGTGAGTAAGAAGTTCAAAAGATTATTTATCTGCAGAAAATTACAAATCAAATGCCTGACGCATTTACAGATTTGAAAAGAATTACTAAATCACATATACCTGCAGAGAATGTTCCAATTCAGATTGAGGTCCCTGCAAGACCATCTACTAGTGTCATGGCAAATGAGTCCAAAACGCGCCTAAAGCGTTTTAGACCATTGGGTTCTAAGGATTGAAATCCTAGAAAAAGAAAAACAAATGGTCAAGATGAAACTATAAGAGATCCTCATATGAAAGTTCAAGATTTGAGCAATTTTAATATCACTGAAGGAATCAATGAGCCTGAGACTCAAGAAAATGAGGAACTATCCATAAATTCAAGTGATGTTGGAACTAATTTGAATCAATCTGAAATAGTGGTGGATTATGTCTTTGCATATAATGTTGCAACAAAAATCATGCAAGATAGTGAAGATCTTGAACCTCAATCTTTCACAGAATGTCAACAAAGAAATGATTGGCCAAAATGGCAAGAAGCAATTCAATTAGAATTAAATTCACTTGTCAAACGTGAAGTTTTTGAACCTATAGCTCAAACACCTAATGGTATTAAACCTGCTGGATATAAATGGGTTTTTGTGCGAAAAAGAAATGAGAAAAATGAAATACAAAGGTATAAGGCACGCCTTGTTGCACAGGGGTTTTCACAATGGCATGGTGTCGATTATGAAGAGACATATTTACCAGTTATAGATGCAATAACATTGTGTTATCTTATTAGTTTCACTGTCCATGAGAGGCTTGAAATGCATTTAATGGATGTGGTTATAGCTTATCTATATGGATCACTTGATAATGAGATATACATGAAAATTCTCGAAGGATTTAAGATGCCTGAAAAATACAATTCAAAACCTCGAGAAATGTATTCCATTAGATTGCAAAGATCATTGTATGGTTTTGAAGCAATCTGGACGCATGTGGTATAACCGTCTTAGTGAGTATTTATCTAAGGAAGGTTATACAAATGATGAAATTTGCCCATGTGTTTTTTATAAAGAAAACAATATCGGAGTTTGTTGTACTTGTTGTGTATGTTGATAACATAAACCTCATTGGAACTCCAATAGAGCTTCAAAAGGCAATTACTTATTTAAAGAAGGAATTTGAGATGAAAGATCTTGGAAGGACAAAATTATGTCTTGGTTTGCAAATCTAACATTTGACAAAAGATATATTTGTCCATCAATCTGCCTATACAAATAAAGTGTTGAAGAGATTTTATATGGATGAAGTACATCCATTAAGCACTCTGATGGTTGTTCGATCACTTGATGTGAATAAGGATCTATTTAGACCTCAAGAAAAGAACGAGCAAATTCTTGATCCTGAAGTACCATATCTTAGTGCAATTGATGTACTAATGTATCTTGCTAACACTACAAGGCCTGATAGAGTCTTTTCGATTAATTTATTAGCAAGGTATAGTTCTGTTCCTACTAAGAGACATTGGAATGGGATCAAACTCATATTGCGATATCTTAAAGGAACTACCGATCTGGGCTTATTTTATTCTAACAATAGTAGTCTCGATCTTATTATGCTGATGCAGGGTATTTATTTGACCTGCACAAAGCTCGATCTCAAACAGGTTATGTGTTCATATGTGGGGGTACTGTTATATCTTGGAGATCTGCTAAGCAATCTATCGTAGCTACTTCATCGAACCATGCTGAGATAATAGCTATTCATGAAGCTAGCCGAGAGTGTGTGTGGTTGAGGTCCATGATACATCTCATTCGAGAAAAATGTGGTTTGAAATGTGACAAAGTACCCACAATTTTATATGAAGATAATGCAGCATGCATAGCCCAACTAAAGGGAGGATTCATAAAAGGAGATAGAACGAAGCACATTTCGCCAAAACTTTTCTACACACATGAGCTCCAAAAGAATGGTGATATCGACGTGCGACAGATTCGTTCAAGTGACAATATTGCTGATTTATTCACCAAGTCTCTACCAACTGCAACTTTCGAGAAGCGGGTGCACAAGATTGAGATGCGGAGATTCAAGTCATTAAATTGATGTTCTCGTTAGGGGGAGCTAATACGCGCTGTACTTTTTTTTCCTTGCGAGGTTTTGTCCCGCTGGGTTTTCCTTGTAAGATTTTTAATGAGGCAATGCTCAAATGGGTATTCACTAGATTTTCTTTTACATGAACATTTAAGGGGGAGTGTTGTATAATATGGATGTCATGTGACATATATATGTGTGAATGTCATTAATGAGAGATAAGAGTTAGTAACCAAATTGAGTTTTAACACCAAGAGTTACTTATTCAAATTGGATTTGAACATCAAAGTTAATTGATCAAATTGCCAACTTGATGTCAAGCTTAACATGCTTAGGGAGCAAGTTTGGTGGCTTATAAATAGCCACCCTTTTGTACATTTTAAGACATAGTTCCAAGTAGAAAATAAAAGTACTATCAAAATTATCTAAAATTATCTTTTTTCTTTAAGTTTGATATTAATATTTTATCTCTATTTTATAACATATTTCTATTACAGTTGTATTTTTATTTGAAAGAACAAGTGAACAATTCATGTCATGAGGAAGAGTAAGGAAGTAAGATAAAAAAAAAGACAATGGGCATGTGGGGCAGTTAGTAGTTTTCTGGCAAAAGGAGATAGACAGGATGGCATGGATGATTTAATAAGTGAATGCATAATGGATTTAACAAGATAACTAGTTGAATATAACAGAAAGTTATACTAGTATGTCCTAATTTGCATGTCATAAATTTAAAATGTATTTTTTCTGCCTTTTTATTTGTATTTTTAAAATCATGATGATCCGATATGATTTATGAATAACTCAACAAAAATAATTAGATTAAATATAACAAGAAATCATACCGATATATAGGGGTGAATAAAATCGAACTGAAAATTGAATCAAACCGTAAGCCGAGTCAAACCGAAAAAAAATTCGACTAATGATTTGATTTGACTTGGTTTGGTTTTGTAAAAAAAACTCCGACTATAATTGGTTTGGTTTGGTTTTAACTTAAAAAAATCAAACCAACCCGATATTACATTTATACAATTTTTAAAAATATTAAATATATAAAAATACTTATTGTGATGTAATTTATAAATATTTCTTAAACTTTTTTATTGTTTTCATCTTTCAACATATTATTTCAAGTTTATACATAAAATTTTGAATGGTCCAATAAGTTTTATAGTCCATAGATATTAGTAACTCAAATAAAGCCCAAATCAATACTAATATGATATTAATGTTGGATATTTATTCTTTAGTTTTGGATAAATACATAACCTAAATTTATTTTTCTATTTAATATTTAGTCATGTAATTAATGCTTAATAAATTTATTTTATCATAACTTAATATTTTTAAATTATGATTATTTTTATTATACATTAATATGCAATATTTATTTTATATGATTTTATTATTATTTTTGTTGGATATTTTATAGCTATAAATCATTTCATATTTTGTGTTATTTTCCTAAAAAACACTTAAGATAGTTGTATCTTGCTAGGATTAAAGAAATATTTAAAACACAAGTTAATTATATATTTGTACGAAGACTTTAATCGAAAAAACCTGAAAAAACCCAAAAAATCCAAGAAAATCGAAAAAACTCGAGATTGAAAAATCCAAATTTTATTGATTTGGTTTGATTTATAAATTTAAAAATCCGACACAAATAATTTGATTTGATATTTAAAAAACTAAAACCAACCCAACCATGTACACCCCTACCGATGTATTATGACTCACAAGTTGTATGTCACAGCTCACCATTTTTAGTTCCACTTGACAGCATTTTCTCTTTACCATCTCTGCTGTTCGTTCAGCTAAAGAATATTTTAGTCCAAATTTTTTAATTTAAACTTAAAACTGTCAATTTTGCACGAGTATAAACAAAATTCAAAAACCAACTCCAAAGTATTATCCTTTTGTGCAAACCACCAAAAAAGCTATGTACACTAATTTATATTCTTCCCCTTAACTATATCACATTCGTTTATGTTTTTATCCAATTATGGTAATAATCCTTTTGTTGTTTCTGATGATACCCCCTATAGATATATTAGTATAATCTACGATAAAGATGAAGCCAAATTGCACAATTATTATTTTCTTCAAGAAAAAGTTGGGTACGTAAGATATGCTTCTCCAGAGAATACTTTGTGGCCAACAGAGATTTGTGGGTTCAGAGATTCTTGATAGATTTTTTTTAACTTCATATATATATTTGTGCTTGACAGGATTGCACACAACATGCTTTTTCGAGACAATATCCTGGTCATGGGTGGGGATAATACAAACAGTGACGAAATCAATATTTTCATTAAAATAATTTAAAAGTGTACACATGAACTAGTTGAAGAGGATTCAACATTTATTATATATACACAAAATAATTTTAATCATGTATAAATAATATAATTTTCCTCCAATGGCAGTTCAAATGAACCCCTGAGCCTAAGCTAGCTCCGCCTCTGAATGCAAGTGAATATGAAATCATCATAAGCCAAACAAAACTTCAGCTTCATAGCATGATTTCAAATCATGTTTTCATATTGCATGTCCAAACAATGAAAACCATATCAAAGTCTAAGCAAAACTTCAATTTCGTAGCATGCTTTCGAATCATGTTTTCATATCACACGTTCAAACAGTGCGTTTCAGATGATCAACCAGATCTCAACGCTGCATCTTCATGCTTTTGAGGTGGATGGACAAGACAGCTATTTCAGTAGTAGGGACGTACGTGCAGAAGATTATAAGTTGATGAATGAATACGCATTATACACATGACACCACTTTCTCTTGTTGCCTCAAATGACATGATCACACTTGGCACTTGGGATCGTTAGATAGAATGTATCAGAAAAAATAATATACTTATGTATTAACTTTGATATTGTTTAGTGGTGGAGAGAACACAGCGGTTATGGTTATAATGTATCGAGTTCATTTAAATCTAGCACTTTAAATGCAAAACATAAATTTATGTGTAAAAATGCATTAGAATTGTAATAATAATAATGAAGATGAAACGTAAATCATTGATTTTAAAATCATATACAAACGGACCTTTAATCAATGAGAGACTTTTCTCTTTCAACAAATATGAATTACTGTCTTTCCATCGCCCAGTAAATGTTTTGTTTTCAATAGATATATTCATGATTGAATATAGTAATATAGTACAATAGGTTTTTATTATACAACTTTTTCTCTACAGTAGTACTTTAGGTATATTTGGTAAACATCAAAAGTTAATTCTTTAAATTGTCATTAAATTTGTGCAAACATCTCACTAAAGTAATTTATATATTTTTTTAGGATAATATTGTCATTGAACTATGTACATTTTTTCAAAATAATGTAAAACTAAAAAATAGTTAGAGACATGTTTGGAAGGCCACAAGAGAATTGAAATTTGATGTAATTACATAGTTTGACATGACATGTAATATGAAATAGCAAGTCAATACTACTAAAGCAAATAAATTGAAGCATAAATTCAACATTCAAAAAAAAAACATAATATTTTATCAAATTCCAACATAAAATAAAATAAGTTTCATCATAAGATAAGTAAAACTATAATTCAAAAGAAAAAAAATATAAGTCCATAATCTCATTCAATAATGAATTTTATTTTAATTCAAACATTACAATAAAAATGCAGTTATGTGCTAATGAAGAAAATAAAAAATACGAGCAATTATATTGAATCATAAGAATAAGAAGTAAAGGTTGGGAAAATGAGAAGAAACGAGATGAAAGATAAATGATGTAAAATTAAAAAAAGTAAAAAAATTCAAAAATTTCAAAAATAAAAAGAGTCTTATGTTTTTAAAAAAAAAATTTATGTTTCAATTTATTTGCTTTAGTAGTATTGATTTGTTAATTTATATTGCATGTCATGTCAAACTGTGTAACTACATTCAATTCTAATTCTCTTGTGGTTTTCCAAACACACCTTTAATTATTTCTTAGTTTCACCTTATTTTGGAAAGACATACATAGTTTAATGATAATATTGTCCTAAAAGAAGCAAAAGTGACTTTAGTGAGATGTTTGCATAAGTTCAATGACAATTTAGGAAATTAACTCTCAAACGTATATTGCTCTAGAAAAACATTGGACTCAACCATGAAGTTATAATAAAATTACAACCACATAAGTTATACTATCCATAATTGTGTGAGTAATAGAAAGACTTTCCAAATTTTAGATGTTTCTTTGGGAATTTTATTAGAGAGGTTATTGTTGGGTTCGAAATTGGTAGAACGTCATGCAAAAACTATTAGTTTGCAAATCATCAAGGAGATAAATCGGATAACAAATAAAACTATAATAAAAAACATATTATTTGATATGATTGGCCAACAAGTCTACATATTGTAAACTAAATAAAAAAGCTTAAAATCTATTGGGAGAAAATCTCCCCCTAAACAAGACTCTTTTAACGACTACATTGTGGATGCTATTGTGTTTTGGAATAAGAAGAGGGCCTTATATTTATAGAGGATCAAACCTTTCCTCCAAGAAAGAGGTTAGCCAATTATGAAAAAGTTTTATATTTTCCTTTTAGAAAAGTAAAAGTAATTATGATATTACTTTTATTTTCCTTCAATAGAAAATTAATACTCAAATTTAATAAGAAAATCAGGACAAAAATCCTAACAAATCTTAAAATCTATTGGTTATAAGGATAACTCTTTGTCCATAGGCAAAAACGAAAGCTTAGAGAGGTTGTAAGGATAACTCTTTGTCCCTAGGAAAAACGAAAGCTTATATTTCACCTAAATGACACTTTGAGTTGAGTATCTTAGATCTATAGGAGACAACTTTTTTAGCCTTAAGATAAGAATAAAATTTGCATACATTCTATTTTTTCTGACCTCATATTGTGAGATTATATTAGATATGTTATTGTTATTTTTGATACCATACCCAACATATTCAGTGTAATTCCTCAAAATGGGGTTTGTGAATGAACAGTATAATGAATTGTGCAACAATAGGCACCAATATTGTTAAATGGTAGCATTATCAAAACAGGACATACTTATAAATAATATACTGGTTTTGTCTTGTTCCAAAAAAATGTCATATTTTCATAATTAGAAATAATTAAAACTTTAAAATTCTTCTTTTTTATTTTTAATAAAAAGATTTATAGACCACACAAATATCTGAAATTTATTATTGAACACAAATTTTAAAAGTTCTCTTTTTTTCCATAAATTTTGTGTCAAAGTAAAATATTGCCACAAAATTGGGGCATGGGGAGTACTGTATAGTAATAGTTGTTTATGCTTTCACAATCTATGCATTTATTATTAAACATTTTATAATTTATATCTTGCAAAAGTAAAGCATATGCAATGAAAGTGAAGGACATTTCCAGAATACAATGGAAAAAGTATGAAAGAAGAAGCATAAAAAATGTACTCCCTCCGTCCCATTTTATGTGTCGCTATTTCCTTTTTGGTCCGTCCCAAAAAAAATATCATCTTTCCTTATTTGGCAACAATTTAATGACATCATCCCCATTTTATCTTCACTGGATCCCACTTAATAATAAAAGACAACTAAAAGAAAAACATTAAAGTGACTTTAATAGGGGCAATTTTGTAAACTTTACAAAGTCATCATTTATTTTTTAAACTCCGTGCCCGATCAAAAGGCGACACATAAAATGGGACGGAGGAAGTAACTTTCTTTCAAATAGTAGTATATTGCAATATATAAACCATAGTATTGTCTTATCACTCCCAAACATTTTATATCATCAAAAGTAAAGCATGTGCAAAGAAAATGGACTTTTTCATAATACAATAAGAATTCTTTCACGCTCAAATGACGTCGAGGTATTGCAGGAAAAAAAAGCAAAATTTGATTCAATTTATCGTAATTAATTAGTTAACATGTTGGTTAATCGTATTCTAAAGCATAAAAGAAAATTATTGGCTTATCAAATTATCTATCGAGCCTAAAAAAAATTCAACAAAAGATAAAAACAAATCCGCTGTCTATTTTAGGTCAAAATACATGAAATAATTCTCAATATAACAATAAAATCAAGATATATAAGTGAATCGACTTATCAAGTTCCCATTAAAATCTAATGTGAGTGTAAAAAAAGGAAGCATATGAATATATAAAGTAGTTTTTTTCCAAATAGTAGCACATTGCAATATTTAAAGTACCATAGTATTGTCTTATCCCCCCTTTCTCTTAGCAAAGTACCATAGTATTGTCTTATCACTCCCTTTCTCTTAGCTTATATAAAGCCATTCTTCTATCCCCATCACCCCTAATGTTCCTTCCCTATTACCTCCTAACACCAAAAAATTCTCAATAGCAATTTCAATGCATCATGGAAAAAATTTCTTTCAAGAGATTCTTAAAATGTTTTTTCTTATGTGGGGTTAATTTTTGCATACTAGAATATGTAGAGAGCTTTCTTTAGTCCACATATAGGAGGCAGTATGATTCAATTAGCTGCTGACTCATTCACGCAAATGCTAAGGTTTTGAGGGTTGACGAAAGAAAGCCTTAGTAGCTGAGTGAATGAAGCGGTAGACTGACTGAATCTTAAGCTTCTTCTGCTTGGACTGAAGGGAGCTCCCTCTTCATAATTACTTGCTTTCATCAAAATTTGTGCATTTCATTTTAGTTCTATTTATTTGATTAGTTTAACATGACTTGCTATAATATCAAGAAAAAGATGACTGCATTTAGGGGTATTCATGACTATAGTTTAAGTTTTAGTTTATCAATCACCAATTAGTAGTGATATTTATTTTCGACTTTACCTGTAGTTATATCTTATATTTAAGTAAATTGATTGTGTAAATAATTTTTTTTTTATATCGTCGGTGCATAAGATTTTATTTTATTTTTAGGGCTTGCACTTATTTGTTTTTGTGTTCTAACAAGCAATATGCTTTATTTTTCAAGATTACAAAGCTCACTTTTTTGAGTCGTAGATATTTTTTGAATAACCTAGCTAATAATATAAAATTATTAACGCTGATAGTATATATAATTTAAACTCTCGTGTTTTAATTTACACATCTGCAGGTCAAAAAATTTGGTAGATTATTACGTTTGCTTTTGGTTACCTAATTACTAACGTAATATTGTTTAAATTTGGATTGTTTTTGTGAGTTTCAGATTAATAGAAGATCGAATGTTGGACTTCTCTTGTTATAAGGAGAGCAAAAAGAGACAAGAGGTAGTGATGACAACGGAGCAGTGCGGCTGCTGAGCAAGGCGGTTTTAAATTTTGCAGTTTAATAGAAAACCGGCCCTTGCACCCGTCCCGCCCCCATTGCCATCCCTAGTAAGAGGAGGCTCTATATATGATAACTATGATATATTTTAGGAATGGTAAAATAATGTCCTTTATAGGTCATGAATTTGAGTGGAAGAAATCATATTTGTGTAGACAAACATAACCCCTCTTTGGATGCTACCTTTCCTGTCCTGTATAAATATGGGATGCTTTGCGCCCAGACTACTATTGTATCTACTGGCTTTATGGCGAAGTACTCTATTTGCATCCTAATATGTTCTTTGTCTTCTCATTTCCTTTTTCTTGTACCAAAATTGTATGGGAAAGTATGCTTTTAAAATTATTTTTTTGCTCAATTTACTGTATACTGACATTTAGTTATAGAAGAATTTTAGTAGTTCAATTGGTTGACTATCATAATTTTCACCTTAGCTGGTTTATGAGTGGTTAATTCCTTATCTAATTTCCTTCCCAAACCCCAATTTTAAACTAATGTTTACTCATAAGAATAAAACCTATTTTATCTCCATCTAATCACAGTTTTTTTTTTTTTAAAAAACAAATAAATAAATTAATAAAGGAAGGCGTAGACAAATAAAGTGGATATTTTGCAATCAATTACAACACTTAAGAAACCCTTTAATTTTCATTCTTAGCAATTGAAATTTGTTTTGAACAAATTAAGTTAATTTGAATCCTCTTATTATTCATGTCAAGTTGTCAACTAGTTAATCAATCTAATGATTTTTAACCAACTATTTTTCTTTTTGGAAGGGGAAGGGAAAATAAGAAAATGGATTACAAAATGGAGAAATCAAATCCTCATCAACAAAGAGTTGAAAGTTTGTAGCCAATTGACTGACCTACTAAAATTTTCGTAATAATTTTTAGCTAGTGCTTAAAGGGTGATGTAGAAATGGATGGAGGCCAAACAAAAATTGGAGACAAGTTCAAAGCCCAAGTCGTCAACTATGGATCTTAACAATTTTAGTCACCGCAACTAAAAAAGTTTTATCGGAACGGTAGTAAATTATAGTAATCGTCTGTGTATATTCAGTATATAGTAAGTGTATAATATCAGTGATATCGGCGTTTGTGTCGAGAAACTAGTACTTAAGACATTATCATATCCTCGTACTCAACCGGCTAGCTATTGTTTTGAACCACTAAATCATACTAACGTTGGTAAACTTTTGAAAATCCAACCAGAGTTCCATGGTTTATCAGTTGTTTAATCATACTAGTTTTGGAGATTTATGAGTTGCTCCGTAGTGAAAACGGATCATCTATAGCAATAACCACTCGAATTACTAATTGTATATGTTTCCACAGTATCATCTATAGCAGATGAAATGTATATGTTTTCACAGTTTAAAAATCCTCCTTAGGAAGATGGAGATTTTTTTTTCATGGTAAACCCTAGCAGTGTGTTAATATGGAAAAACTTGTTTTTTCAACATCTATAGTAGTGTTTTTATGCGTTAAGGATTAGGACTTATAAGAAGGAGGTCAAATTAATGAGCTAACAGACTAATTAATAGATGATCCTGATTCAATAATTATTACCAATACTACTATTTATAATCATCATCGTCAGCTATGTTACCACAACAATCACTAATTATGATATTGTTTATAGATAATTTTGAGTTAAATGCCAAATTTAGAAGACGAATTTGGCCTTTTGCCAATCATCTACCCTTTCACCGAAACTAATCTGATTCTCCCCTAAACTTATTTCTTTTTTTAAACAATTGGTTCCAGATTATTAATACATTTTTAAACGTGTGATCGTGAGGCAAAGTTTGTCAGAATACATGGTTGAGTTGGTTTGAGGGTTGACTTCTCCCTAAGGGGGAGGTCGGGGGATCGATCCCGCCCTAATGTCTTCTCAATCGAGCCTGTTGCATGGGGCTTGCCTAGTGCGGTTTACATCTCCTGTGTGGTTTGCAGGCTATTACACAGTGGGGGGTTTACCCAGTGCGTACAAAGTGCTCACCCGAAGGGCAGAGGCTGTGGCAGAGGTTGTAACGGCTGAGGGTTTTCCTGGAGTTTCCAAAAAAAATAAAATTTAAAAACACATTCAGTTGACAATTTTTTTAGATAGAAATGGCTAGAGAACCCATCTGCCATTTATTTGGTATTTTTGAAGTTGAAAATAGAGTTGGAGTTGTGTTTGACTATAATATTTTAGAAATAGGATATTTTTGAAGTTAAAAAATATAAAAAGTGAAATAAATTTTAAATTTTTTTAGAGATTTTATAAAAATTGGGTTATTTTATGAAAATAAAAAAATTAGATTTTTTTTGAAAAAAATAAATTAAAAATGCAAAAAGTGAATCCAAAAATAGTGAAAACACCTCAGGTGTTTTGCAAAAATCCAAATATTGTGAAAACGTATTTCAAAATATTTATGGCCAAACAAGTATTCCAGAATAAAGTGAAAACGTATTCCAGAATATTGTGAATAATATTCATGGCCGAACGCCTACTTAGTTTACTAAAATTGACCTAGTTCCTTATTTCTAATTAATTTTGGCCTGATTTATATACTTTTCCAGCTCTAATTAAAATTCCCATTTTTTTTTAATTTTCCACTTTATCTCTTTTCTCTCTCACACATACTGTCTCTCTTCTCATCTTAAATTAGATTTGAGTTGAATTTCATAGTTAGATTTTTTTTACTCTGTTAGTTATTTGAATTGTATGTTATTTAATTGAGTTTAAATATCAAAAGGAATTTAAAATTTAAATTACATACTGTCTTTCTTCTCATCTTAAATTAGATTTGAGTTGAATTTCATATTTAGATTTTTTTACTCTTTTAGTTATTGAATTGTGTGTTATTTAATTGAGTCTAACTATCAAAAGGAATTTAAAATTTAAATTTTGAACTGATCTGAAGTAAATCTGAGTTAAATTTCAGAAGTGGCTAAAAGAAGGTGAAGTCATTCTTTGTATAATAATATATAGGGGCGTGTAAATCTTAACCCCCCAAAAAAGTATAGGAGCGTATAAACACTTCTTATAATTTTATATAATAGTATTATATAATATATATATATATATAATATTGTATATCATATTTTTAAACATTGTCAAAAAAATGAAGCTATACATAATATTATATACCGAATATATAATATTGTATATTGAACCGTTTTTAAATATTGCTATATAAAAATATTAAGGTACATAATATTTTTTTTAGGTGAAGAAAAACATTGTATTAATCTCCACGAACTAACATTACTATGAAATATCTTCATATATAGCAAACCAGTAGCTACATAATATTGTATATCAAATTTTAAAACATTATTATAAAACGAATGGAGTTTTATATAATATTATATATCAGATGTATAATGTTATATACTGAATTTTAAAACATTGATGTATGCAAATAGTTAATTATGCGAGTGAAAAATTTAAACTTAACAACTAAAAGACAACCGCCGATAAATCCTAATAGATCTAGCCTTTCTCCGGTGGCTATGACCACCAGTTCACCCGGCAACCCCTACTGGGGTTGATCTTACCCTAAAAGACAATGATCCAGTGTCCAAACTTAATTTTGCAGCAACGTTATGACCTACGCCTAGTGTAGCAAAGCTGATTCCTATGAACCTATTGCTTACCTTCATGGAAAGCCTAGGGTCATATGGGAAGAGGAGGAAGTGGAACAAATGATTATAAAGGAGAATTTGGAATTTGTAGTCATAGGAAAGTTTTCTTATGGCTAGCCAGATATTCAGGATCTGAGGAGATTAATCCCTAAATAGTACTGAAAGGGGAATGCAATATTGGATTACTCAGTAACAAACAAGTTCTAGTTAGAGCTTCATGCTTGGAGGATTATGTACATCTGTTATCAAAACCTGTATTTTATACTGTCCATAGAGGATGGACATACCTGATAAGAACGTTGAAGTTGATAAGAACGTTGAAGTGGGATCCTATGTTTGATCCAGAGGAGAAAATGTCCACCGTCATTGCATGGATATTTTTCCCGTCATTACCCTCTAATTTCTTTTTCAAGAAGGTTATGTTCTCGCTGGTAGCAACAGTTAGATACCCACTACAAGTGGACCTAGCGACAGAGAACCAAACAAGACCTAGCTGGGCTAGGGTGAAGGTAGAGGTGGATCTTCTAAGTGATTTTCCCAAGAGAATAAATGTAGGTTTGAGGAAGCAGTTAGGGGAAGTCAGTGAGAAGTGGATAAAAATCAAGTATGACTATCTACCAAAATACTGTATGAATTGCAAAATCCAAGGGCATAGTAAACAACAATGCTATGTTATTCATCCTGAATTATACCCAAAGAAGGAGGTGGACGAGCAAGAGGAAGAAGGAAAAGAGATAGAGAAAAAGGATCATAAGAAAGAAGAAGGGCAACCAAAGCGAAATAAAAAACCAGAAGAACAACAAAAGGGGAAAGAGCAGGAACAATTTCAAGAGCAGAAGAACAAGAAGAGAGGGGGAAGAAAAAGGTATGGGAGAATAAACTTTGAACAAACATGGAATAGGAAAAACACTCAACAAGAGAAGACTGGGGTGAGCACTGGTAACAAATTTAGAGCATTAGGAGAGTATGGAGATGAAGCCCAAGATACGTAGCCAAAGGTGGAGATGGTAATGACACAAAGAAATGGGTGGAAGATACTTTCAAAAGAACAAAGAGAAATGGTACAAAGAGCAAAGAGTGAGAATCAGAGCACACAAAGGACAAGGAAGATAGACCAATTCCAGTCGATTCACAAATAGTAAACAAAGAAGGCAACACTGGATTGAAAGGGGATGCGAGAAGCAGCAACAATGAAATAACAAGCAAAGAGGGGGATAAAGAGAAAGACAAGAAGGAGGATAAAGACATTTCCACCTCAAAGCAAGTGGAAGTTGAAGACAATCAAAATAATAACATTCCTGATCTTCAGGAAATTACTAAGGAAGAAAAACAACACATAAGAGATACTGAGAAAGATAAAGAGATTGAGGAGAATATGAATAAAGTGCCAAGAGATGGAGATTTATCCCTAAGACAGCTTAGAAACTTGAAGAGTGGAGCAAAGAGAAGCAAGTCAAGTCAGCCATCGCTTCCTCTCCAGGTTAAGACAAGGAGCAGTAAAGATAAACCAAAAATATTTTTTCAATGATTGGGAAGGCAATCTTCTGAAACATCAGATCGATTAAATCTCAAAAGGCTTTTGAGAGATTAATGGACCTACATAGAAGACACTAAGTATAATTTCATAGCTCTCATGGAACATTTTCAAGGCCCACAAAAGTTAGATCAATACAAAAGAAGACTGGAATTTCAAAATGCATGGTGTAATTGTTCTTCTAAAATCTGGATTGTGTGAGATGATGACTGGGATGGTGTTATAGCCAGAGATAATATGCAACATCTTAACATGAAGTTCAGGAAGAACAATGTGGAGCTTTTGGTTACATCTGTCTATGCTAGGTGTGATGCATTAGAAAGACTGGAGTTGTGTGAGGAATTGGAATCATTAGCTGAGGATAATTATATGTTCCTTAGATGGTGGGTCGTGATTTCAATGTTATTTTAAATAAGAAAGAGAAGCAATGAGGACTAGAGTTTACTCAACATGAGGCTATGGATTTCAGTCAATGTGTAAACAATTGTGTTTTTACAGAGTTGAACTTTACTAGCAGCAAGTTCACATGGTGAAATGGAAGAATAGAGGGTGACTGCATCTTCAAGAGGCTGGATAGAGTGTTTTGTAATCAAGAATTTATAGTCATCCTACCCACGAGTGAAGTATATCATTTGGTGAGACAAGGATCAGATCATGCACCTTTGCAAATGATATGCAGTTCTAAGAAGGATCCAGTTACTAGTCCTTTTAAATTTATCAAATTTTAGACTAAACACTTCAATTTCAAGAAACTTATTGAGGAGAATTGGACAATAGATTTTGTGGGAAATCCTTTCATTGAATTTCAGGCCAAAATTAGAAAGGTAAAAGAAATATTAGCTAAATGGAGTAAGGAGACTTTTGAAAATATTTTTCAGCAAATTGCAATACTTGAAGATGAGGTAAGGGTGAAGGAGATCTAACTAGAGGTAAACCCCTCTGTTGAAAACAGAACTGCTTTGAATAAGGTAGAAGCTGAACTGAAGAAGTACCTATATATTGAGGAGCAGTTCTGAAAGCAGAAAGCATGTATGAAATGGCTCCAAGATAGAGATAGAAACACAAAATTCTTTCATAGTTATGTCAATGAAAGAAGGAAAAAACTTCATTTGGCAAAAATACAGACAACTTAAGGGGATATGGTGAATACTAATGAGAATATTGGAGCAGAAGTTGTTACTTTTTTTTGAAGAACATTCAAAGAAAACTACAGGTATAGAGATGATGAAATTCTAAACCTGATTCCTAAATTGATTATTCCATAGCAGAATAAAGATATGAAGAGATTACCAAGTAGGGAGAAAGTCAAGAAGGTGGTTTTTGCTTTAAATAGGGATAACACAAGTGGGCCCGCTGGGTTTTCTGGTATATTTTTCCAAAGTTCTTGGAACATAATTGGAGATGATGTCATAAAAATGGTGAAGGCTTTCTTCTGTGGACAACAGCTTCCTAGATTTATAACACATATAAATTTGGTATTGCTGTCCAAGAAAGAGAGGGTGAATAATTTCACAGATCTTAGACCTGTTAGTCTAAATACTTTTGCTAATAAGATTATTTTTAGGGTTTTGCATAAGAGGATTACATGACTGTTACCTGATATTATATCAAGGAATCAGTCTGGATTTCTTAAAGGAAGAAATATTACTGAAAATATGTTATTAGCCCAATAAATAATCAGGGATATTAACATGAGGAAGAGGTTTCATAATGTGGTGGTAAAGCCAGACATGGCCAAAGCATATGATAGGATTTCACGATTCTATTTAAGTCCTCAGAAGATTTGGATTTTCAGAAGTGATCATTAATAAGGTGTGGAGATTAATTTCCAACAACTGGTATTTAGTATTGGTTAATGGAAAAGCTTATGGTTTCTTACAATCTTCAAGAAAGTTAAAGCAAGGTGACCCCTTATCTCCCACTCTATTCATAATAGCAACAAAAGTATTGGCTAGAGGTCTTAACAAGTTGCACGAAGATGAGGAATTCAGAAGATATGGAATACCTAAATGGAGCCCTCCCATGAATCATCTATCTTATGAAGATGATACTATGCTATTTTGCTCATGAGAAAGAAAATCCAGCTGTAATATGATGGGAGTATTGAGAGAGTATGAGAAAGTCTCTGGACAGATGATTAACTTGAACAAGAGTTTTTTCTATCTTCATGACAATACCCTTTTATTATTGGGATTAGATTAAGAAGGATAACTGGAATTAGGCAGGGGTCTTTCCCTTTCACTTATCCTGTATATCCTATTTTCTATGGTAGAAAAAAGAAGTTTCATTTTGAAGATTTGGTAAAGAACGGTACACAAAAGAATCATGCTATGGCAAAACAAATGGTTGTCATATGGAGGAAAATTCATACTGATTACAAATGTCCTTCAGTCTATGCCAATATACTTGCTATTAGCCATGAACCCTCCTAAGAAGACCATTGAACAGTTGCATTAGGTGTTTGCGGGATTTTTTTGGAGTAAAATAGAAGGTGATAAGGAAAAACATTAGGTGGCATGGGAAGATATGTGTTTTTCAAGGAAGGAAGGTGGGGTAGGGTTTAGGTCCCTACATGATATGTCAAAGGCACTCTTTGGAAAACTTTGGTGGAATTTCAGAACATCCACATCTCTGTGGAGTTCTTTTATGTGTAACAAATACTGCAAAAAGCTCCATCCCGTTATTGCTAAAGGGACTGGAGCATCTCATGCATGTAGAAAGATGTTGGATGTTAAAGAGGAGGTGGAACATGATATATGGTGGCAACTCAAATTAGGAGAAGTGAGTTTTTGGTTTGATATAGAATAAACAAAGAGCCTTATATTTCACTAAAGAATAGGGTGAAGAAGAGGAGGAATTGGAGGTTAGACAGTTTATCATTGATGGTGAATGGAACACACAAAAGCTTAGTGAGCTGATCTCAGAGGAGATGGCTGATTATATGGTGAAAAATACTATCCCTATGCTTGTGGAGGGTCAAATTGATAAACCTTGGTGGATGGGTAACTCCAGTGGGGAGTTCTCAGTTAAGTCCTCATATGAGAGCATAAGGCATAAGAGGGTAAAAGAGAACTGGTGGAATAACATCTGCTGTAAAGGGGTTACTTTTAAGATTAATTTTCTTTTATGGAAGAGCTAGAAAGGGAGAATTGCTACTGAGGATAATCTTAAAAGGATGAGGATCAATATTTTTTTCAGATGCTATTGTTGTGAGGAGTACAAAGAAGAAACAATGACCCATCTCTTTCTAACAGCTCCCATAGCCCAAAGGCTATGGAAAGAGTTTGCTTATTGTGCAGGTATCTAACTACATGATGGATTACAACAAGTAATCACTGCTTGGTGGGAGGCATCTACAAAACCTAAGTTTAAAGAGGTATTGCATGCCATACCAGCTATTTTGATGTGGGAATTGTGGAACAGAAGAAATGTTAGAAGACATGAAAATGAGGTGAATTTCTACAAGTTACAACAACAGTTCCAAAACACTGAATATCAACTTGTAAAGTCAAAATACCCTTGAATGGATTTCCAAAGAAATTGGGAAAAAATTCTAGGGATATTACAAAATTACAAACCCAGGCTTCATTATCATGCTGTTACATGGGGAAAGCCTCAGAAAGGGAGAATAAAATGTAAAACAGATGGAGCAAGTAGGAGAAATCCTGGTGAATGTGCATATAGCTTTTGCTTAAGGTATGACCAAGGAAACCTACTGTATGTAAAGGCACAAGTTCTAGGATATGGAACCAACATGGATGTAGAAACAGAAGCCATTCTAAATGCACTCAAATATTGCAAGATCAACAACATCAACAATGTGACAGTAGAATCAGATTCACAAACATTAACAAAGATGATCAGAAGACAATAGAGGATCCCATGGCAACATGTAGAAATGATAGAGGAAATTCAACAACTCCTACTGATTACACAGTCAAACATAAAGTATGTATTCAGAGAAGCTAATCAATTAGCTGATAGGATGGCAAACAAGGCATACAATCAATAAGATGTATTAAGGTGTCACTTATTTAATCAGTTACCAGTTGAATGCAGGAGAATATTGAATGCAGACAAGACACAAATACCAACATTAAGTATCAAAGCAAGAAGGATACGGATAGAGGAGAATTAACATGAACAGTCATAATAGAAATAACATCAGCAGGTCTCACAGATATGCTATTTACAGACAAAGTTATATACATATATATATATATATATATATATATTAGGGCTTACATAACTGTGAGGTATAAGCTACTTAGCCTAAGCTACGTGCTTACAAAAAGTTTCACTAGCAAAAAATGAGGGTCATCTAGTTAGATGTGGAATGATAGATCTGGGGCTAAGAAGGAACTTAACAATGAAGGAGATCAGGAGCGTCTAGTTATCTCTGCTACTACTTCAGCTGGAGAAAACAGAGTTAGAGTTGGAAAAATAGAAACAAACAGAGAAAAGGATAGACAGATGCTTATAAAAGGTCACAATCAAAGCACATAAGAATTGGCACCTCTATCAAGTCCACCTTGGAATCCACTGCATCCACCGAAATACACCTCTGAAAAAGAAGATGAAGGTATTACACATAATAAAAGAAGAGAGGAGAAATAGAGAGAACAAATGGATCTTACTTCTGCGAGCTGAGAAAGAGAAGATGTAACAACATCAAGATATAGGTGTTGATGATCCAAAGCAAAAAGAAAAGGAAGGTCATGTCCGAACAAGCTTCATGCGGCGACATGAGGAAGAGAAAAGAGGAGCTTAAAATGAAAACCCTATTTTTTAGGTATTTTTTATGAAGGATGACAAGTTTTCATTTATGGACCTGGCCAGATTAATGTTGTTTTTGCATTTGATTTTTTTTTGGGCCTCTTTGGCCTGTTTTGTACAGACTTATTTAAAGAAAAAAAAAGGAGAAGCTAATCATTTTGATTTTTGCATAATTTAACCCTCAATTGAAGAACAAATTATAAATATCTCAAAACACTATTCTAAAAAAGAAAAAGGTAGTTCAATAACACAAATTATTATTTTATAGCTAAACAACAAAAACAAAGACATATAATACATCCACCCTAATTATAGAAACAAACAAAATACCAAAAACAGAAAAAATATACAACTTGAGTGCACCCATAAGGACCTATTTGACTCATGAGAATTTTTCACTCTTTTCGAGAAAATATTCTCACTTTATTTGAAAAACAATATTTATTCATAAAAATTTCAACTGAAGTTATAATTGAAATTTATAAAACAATCAAAATCTTGCTTTTACTTTTTAAATTCTTTTTTCAAATTTATCCTACCTTCTTTATTTTTATAAAATAACTCTATATTTAATGTCTAAAATATATTTCTGTTGTATAATAGATAAATTTCATGTGGCTAAGGTGAATGGATGGCCATGTGAAGTGGGGCCAGCCTTGGTGCCCAAGTGTTGTCACTACTACTATTGTAGCGTACATTGGTGACAAAGTAAACTTGGCTGCCAAGTACTTTTTGGCTTATATAAAGCCATTTTCCCCATATTGTAACATATACTAAGAACTAATACATGCAGTGAAAGAATGGTACCACTACTCCATTCTCTCATTGTGTTTTACCTGTCTTTCACTAACTTTAGCTTAATACTTGTTCTATTTTATAATACGTTATCAGCACGAGATTTTGTAATCTCGACAAATACTTTTAAATGTAATAAAGGTAAAAACTTATTCTTCTTAAAATAATGTCGAATCTATCTAAACGTGAATTTGTTGTCCTAGATATATCGGTCAAAACCTATTTATTTTGGCACTTGATGTCGAAATCCATCTGGATGCGATGGATCTGGCAGACACTATCAAAAATAAAAGCCAGACATCGAATCAAAACCCTGCCTCGAGTATGCTCCTGCAGCAGCAATACCGAAAATTGAGATTTAAAAAATATTCTGAATTAATTTCACATCTTCTTGTTGCTGAACAACATAATGATCTTTTCATGAAAAATCATGAAACTCAACCTATTGGTACTCCATTCCCTGAAGTGAATGCTGTAAATTTTCACCAATTCATGCGTGAAAAAGGTCCTGACCTCAGTCATGATTGTGACCGTAGTCGAAGAAGAAATTCTAATCATGGTGATTGTCTTACACCAAATAATAACCTTCCTCATCGGCAGTGTAAGAAGAAGGGTGAAAAGCCTGAAACGGTGCAAAAAAAAAATCAAAAAATAGATGCTATCAATGTGGAGAAAAAGGGCACTGGTCACGTACCTGTCGTAAGCCAAGGCACCTGGTTGATCTCTACCAAGCCTCCCTGAAGAAGATGGATAATAATGCAGAAGTAAACTTTATCTCTGAAGATAATATTGAGCCTATGCATTTAGATATTGCAGATTTCTTTGAATTCTCTGAAGAAAATATAGATCACCTTGTCGGTGACGGATCTATAATAGTCTAAGTATTTTATTTTTCTGTTAGCTGTATTAATTTACATTTCTATTGATTGTGTTTCTCTAGTCTTGTAAATAAATAATGTTTGTGTAATAGTATAACGTTTACTTAGTTTATATTTTCATCTTGAAGAATATGGATACTCCTCAAATTTTATTTTGATTAATGGTCAATCGTGAGAATATTTGTGTAATTGATAGTAGAACAACGCACGCCATAGTTAAAGATGAGAAATACTTTACTTACTTGCTTAGAAGCAAAGCAAATGTTATAGCAATTTCTGGTAATTCGAAATTGATTGAAGGCAACAAAGAGCTACTATATTTCTGCCTAAGGGGACGAAACTTGTTATAGAATATGCATTATTCTCTTCTAAATTTTCAAGAAACTTGTTAAGTTATAAAGTTATCCGCCGAAATGGATATCATATTGAGACAACAAATGAAATCAATGTTGAATATCTTGGTATTACCAAGAACGTTTCGTTCCAGAAATGTGTGTTGGAGAAATTGCAAACTTTATCTTCTAGATTATATTATGCAGAAATTAGTACAGTAGAAGCACACTCTATCGTAAATCAAAAGTTTACCAATTTAAATACTTTTGTGCTTTGACATGACCGAGTAGGTTATCCTAGATCAATAATGATGAGACAGATCATTGAAAATTCAAATAGGTATCCGTTTAAGAATCTGAAGATTCTTACAAGTGAAGAATTTTCATGTGCTGTTTGTTATCAAGGCAAATTGATAATGACTTAACTAAGCCGTCGCCACTGAAAGTTGGCACCGAATCCTCTTTTTTCTAGAACGTATACATGGGGATATATGTGGACCTATTCATTCATCCGGTGGGTTATTCAGGTACTTTATGATCCTAATAGATGCATTTTCAAGATGATCTTATGTGTGCCTCTTATCGTCTCGCAACCTGGAATTTGCAAAATTATTGACACAAATAATACGATTAAGAGCACAATTCCCATATTATCCTATTACGGCAATCTGCCTCGATAATGCTGGAATTTACATCCCAAGCCTTTGCTGATTACTGTGTATAAGTTGGAATAAGAGTTGAACATCTTGTCGTTCATGTTCATACTCCAAAATGGGCTCACTGAGTCATTTAGTAAGCGTTTACAGTTGATAGCAAGATCACTACTTATGAAAATGAAATTGCTCACTACTGTTTGGGGTTATGCTATCTTACATGCAACATTATTGGATCGTCTCAGACCGACTCATTATAATAAATACTCTCCATCACAATTAGTTTTTGGTCATGAACCAAATATTGTACATCTACAAATTTTTAATTGTGTTGAATACGTGCCAGAAGTGGCATACCCCATTTTAACTGAGGTTGAAATAGTGTACAACATATTGGAGATTTCTAAGTTGATTGATTTTAAAGAGTTGCCACCTAATTAATTCTAAGGTGAATTAGGACATCTAGATAACTAAATTGATAATTTAAAGTTAACTCTGTTCTAAGATCTGCTTAATCAAGACTCTAGGTAAGAGTTCAGATAATCCTAAAGGGAAGGTATTAGGCATCCTGTAAGATCCGTTAACTTATGGTAAATAGGTCAAACTTAGGTTATTAATTAGGCTAAGTGATAAAGATGCAAAAATTATGTATAAATGGACTAGGTGTCATACAATATTAAAATCGATGATTGGAAAAAGTTTCTTATGAAAATTTATTATTTGTTGAAAACAAACTGAAATGAGAATGGTTTGAAAACTTAAAAAAAAGACTTCTTTTTTAAAAATAGAGGTCTAGAGACCCATTTGAATTTAATTTAAGAAGAAATGAGACCATTTACCAAAAGTTGAAACATGAGAAGTGGTATAAGAAAAGTCTTCTACTGAAAATCGATTTTAATGAACCCTTTTAAACACAAAAGGGCACTGAGGTTTTAAACAAGATAGAAATCACTGATTTAAAGGCAAGAGCAGATTCTTGAGCTCCAAAAACATACACTACGACTATTTCGTATTCTAGAAATCTAAGCTATCCGAGGGAATTATCTAGCATGCTCAAACATAAAATATTATACACAACAAGTAATAACGTAAACAACATACATGTTAGTAGTTAAAATAGCCAAAAACACATAAAGAGATATACAAAGCTGATAAACAAAACTAGAGAAAGGGGGGTATCTGCCACTTTTCCTTAGCGCTCCACTAATTTCAGCTCGGATATGTTTCAAGGAAGTGAAAGACACGAACAGAGATGTAGATGCAGGTTTCAAGTCTTGCGAAGACGTCGAGTCAAAAAAAATGGGACTCTTCGACTCAAGGTGTCATGAAAAACAGAGAAAACATAAGAGGGAGAAGAACATCGTTAGAAAGCCATAACAATCTTTAATCAACAAGGAACAATATAAACTAAGCAATTCTAGAAATAAAAAGATATTGCTCACATGTAGGGGTGGGCATTCAGTTTGCTCGGTTCGGTTTTTGAATATCGATTCCGTTTTTCGGTTTTCGATTTGACAAAAATGACAACCGAAACCGAACTGAAATAAATTCGGTTTAGTTCGATTTTTGCATATTCGGTTCGATTTTTTTCGGTTTATTTTTTCGGTTTTGAAGATCAAAATAGTGTGCCTTTTTTTTGTCATGACTGGGCTTTTGAAATTGGTAAATTTTTTTAGAAAAACAACTTTTTCAAGCCTGATTTTCATTTGCACTCCCTTGGCCAAATGAAGAATTAGCAAGATAGGCATTTTCTGGTTTTGTTCCAAAAAAGTAATGCATATATCTGACACAAGCCCATATTTATAAGAAATATATAAGCAAATATATTTGGTTGCCCAAAAGAACATCCAGCCATACAAGTTTCAAAAGATAAGGACATCATGTAACAAAATAGGCTGTACACCAATCTCTCACAGTCAACAAGTCACTGTGTTTGGAGATCTTGATGAAGACTAATCGGCTTTTGCCTTTTTGGTGTCGTTAACCCGTTGAGGGACGGTCGACGGATCGGCTAAGCCTAAGGGAGAGAGTGTGAGACAGTGAGAGGAGTAGCACTGCTGACTGCCGAGTGTGTGTGAGTTGTGAATTTGTGAGGGATTTAGTAAATTAGGGTTGGGTTATAAACTTATATATTTCAATTTATAATGGGTTTTGGGCCTGTAGGCTGTTGGGCTTGTTGTTGGGGGATTTGGGTTGGGATTTTAGATATGGGTATTGTTGAGTTGGGTTATATAATTTCAGTTATTCGGTTTAACCGAATTATTTTTTTGAAAAATCAAAAACCAAACCGATTAACCGAGTTTTTAAATTTTGAAATCGAAACCGACCGAAAAACCGAAACCAAAATTTAATTTCGGTTTGGTTTTTCTGTTTGAACCAAAATATGCCCACCCCTACTCACATGTATACTAACAGTAAGGAAATGCACATAAAGTAACCCAAGAATATATGATTTAAAGAGTCACATACGGATTTGTGTGAACTAACCAAATAAATTTTAAAGAGGAGATTTGTAAGTAAACATGCTAGTAATGTCATGTGGTGTCACTAGCAAACAAAAATTCATTCTACAACAAGATATGCAATGTCATAATCGTTAATGAAGAGATCTCTAATTATGGATATATATGTATATATTTTCATCACAGATCTTCACAAATACATTCAACTAAATGACTTGAAATATGGTTTTTAGTAAAAAAGGACTTAACTTATGCATTCACATCTTAATACAAAAGAGAAAACATAACACATTTTGTAGATGTCGTTCTATCCCAGATCCACAACAAAAATGAAAATGCAATCATAAACAAATAAAGATCTCAAAGCATTTATCAATTAAGAAAAAAACAGTAGTTCAACAAAGAATAGATGAAGTAGAGTCGGATTTATCTTTTGTCGGACAGTGAACTAAGAGATCTCGGCCTCGAATCTATTCTCTTACGAATCGAATCTGATTCTTGAGTTATAGAAATAGAGATGATTTTGTAGTGCTTTAAGAGAGTAGTTACAATAGTGAAGATGATGGAAAGTTTCAGATTTTCCAAAAGTCCCCCCTTTTGTTAAGAGTTTTGAGTTGTATTTATCGGCAAAAATTAGGGCTAAGCCTCATCTTTTAAAATTCAAAATCGTCTAGATGAGGGGAGGTTACGGGCTGGTCTTGGAATCCGAATATGAACTGTTTGAATCTACTATGATGGTGATTCTCTGAACAGAAAATCATAGTTCGAAAAGTTTTTTGGCCCTTCTATTGACTGAATCGTTGAATGTGAGAAAGGTGCCAAGATTTGCACGAAAATGGGATGGTCCAAGTCTGCCATTACTATGAGGTGTTAGAGTTTTGCTTGAAAGAGGAAAGAGATGAGAAAGGGACATGTATTGGCCGAATGTTTTTTTAGGATTAGGAAAATGGGCCTTCTTTTTAGTGAATGGGCTTATTTGCAAACTTTTTTAGAGATGAAATGGGCTAAAAGTATGGTCTGGTTTGGGGATAGATTTTGATACTAAATATGGGCTGAATATTTGGTTTGATCTGGGACTTGTTTTGGCTGAATTTTCATGGCCTTTTTCTATCATCAAATTAATTCTATTGAGCTTCTAATTTAATAAATAGTGTACTATACATTGAGCGACGAAATTATAAATTACGTAAAAAGTTAAAATATGTATAACTACTTTAATAATTATGAAACTTAAAATAAAGTAATGTCGATCGATTTTTTAAGAAAATAGTAATAAAGTAATAATAGCATTGTTGATAATACATTAGTAACAAAGTATTAATAATAGTATTAAATAGATAATAACGCTAAAAATAGTAACAAATGAAAATAGTAGTGAACTACAAAATATTTGACTTACTAATAATTTAAAAGCTCAAGTGAATGAATTTAGAAGAAAGGAGGGACAAAATTGGGTGTCAACAGCTGTCCATTTTTGACATGACACAATGAAAGAGTTTTTGGGCAAAAAAATTGACGTAGTAGCCAATTTTGTCCCGACCAACAGATACAACTTTGAAAGGATTGGATGATGAGTGCTGAAAAGACTATGAAGGAATGTTGTGATGATTGTGATCGAACTCTATTTTCGAGCGCCTAGATATCTCAGGTTTCACGAGAATCAAGTCATGTATAGTTAAAGAATGGAAGGTATGTGTACAGCCTTCTAATTATAAATGTGGTCGACAACACACTCATAAGTAGGACTCTACTAGACATGATTCCATGTCATCCTAAGATTGAGTCAACAAGTCGTTTATATGCAAATTCTCAAAAACTATCCCAGTGTCGAGTTACAGAGACACTGAAAACTAGAAGAAGTTATGATGGATTTTATTGAATATGAGAAAAAATGATGTGAAAATTTCCTACATGTCCTGAATGTGTGACGTTGGTTGGGTAGAGTTCGAGAGTATATCCTTGACCGTTATTGGTGAGTTTGACTCTCCAACAAATTGCCTAGTTCACTGCTAAGATGAAGTTCCACGTTGTGCTATGTGTCCTGTTGTTGCAGATTGTATTTCCTATCAAAAATTGAAACTCATGTTAACATTATCAGTTGAATGAGGGGTAAAGTTATAGCGTAAAAATATGTAAGAAAATAAAATAATAATATATGAATGTAATAAAATGGATAAAGTCGTGTGGCTCATTGAAATGACGAGGTCGTATGGCCAAATGTTGCCTCTAGTTGTCTTTAGAGACATGATAAAAGAAAAGATGCCTTCGCTTGTTTTCGGAGACTAAATGACAAATAACGTCTCTCGTTGTTTTCGAAGACTTGATGATCAACGATGTCTGTAAAATTTAAGGTAAAGTCATTAATGTAGGTAAATAATTTAAAGTAATTAATAAAGTAGAGAGTAAAATAAGAGTGTAGTCGCTTGGCTTATGCAGATGTGTAATGAAGTCTCCGGTTGTCTTTGGAAACTTTTAATGTTAAATGATGTCTCCGGTTGTCTTCGGAGAGTGTAGGATGTCTCCGGTTGTATTCGGGGACTTGATAGTAAATGACGTCTTTGGTTGTTTTTGAAGACTCAAAGGTAAATAATGTGTCTCCGATTGTCTTCGAGGACTTTAATGAGGCCTCTGGTTTGTCTTCGGGGACTCGATGATAAATGATGGCTGTAAAATTTAAGGTAAAGTTGTTAATAATCTCATAAAGTTTGAGTTCAATATGTATGTGTATTCTATTTTAGGGTAGATGAACCCAAATGCATGTTATCCTATTTTAGGACGGACGAACCCAAATGCATGTTATCCTATTTTAGGGCGGACGAACCCAAATCCATGTTATCCTATTTTAGGGCGGATGAACCCAAATGCTTGTTATCCTATTTTAGGGCGGATGAACCCAAATACATGTTATCCTACTTTAGGGTGGATCAACCCAAATGCATGTTATCCTATTTTAGGGCGGATGAACCCAAATATCCTCCTATTGTCTTCGGGGACTAGATATTGATTGTTGTAAGATTCCCCAGTTGTCTTTGGAGAATAATGATGATTGTTGTAAATTCTTGAAAGAGAGAAAAATAAAATTTGAGAGTAAAGTTGTTAAATAAAGTCATAATATCATGATAAAGTAGTAAGAGTAAAGAGATGATAAGTTATGATGAAGGTTTGTGTAGCCTAATGATGTCTCTGATTTTCTTCTGAAACTGATCTTGATTCCTGCAAAATTCAAGATAAAGTCGTTAAATGGATAAAGTGAATTATAAAAGAAATTTGCAAAGTAGAGAATAAATAAATAAAATCGCTCGGCTGATGATGATATTGTGATTGGCTGAATGTCATCCTGTGAACTTCGACAGTTATCCTTGATGTGCGATTCCTTATAGGGGCCAAATGACGCTTTTAGTCATGATCGATAGACTTGACATTAATCTAGTATTGTGATCTTATATCTCAGTTGTCCCTGCACTCAAAGAAAAATTCTTAGTTAGGAGGGGGTATTGATTCGTATTGATTTGAAGCTTGACTTTGTTGATCCTTCATTCATCTTGTTTATTCAAACCTCGTAATCTCCATTCGGGACTTGGCAAATGGACAAGTAGTGAATGATTTTAAGGAAAAAATATAAATATTTAAAGAATATATATAAAAATATATGTAAAGATATGTATATAGGTTGTAAAACATTCTGCCAATCATAGATTGTGACACTTTTGAAACAAAATGAAACGTCCTTTGTCTGATTACTTCTCGTTTGGTAATGTCCAATCTTCCTTGTTCATGTCTTCTCAAAATCTGTCCCAGTTTTGATTTCTAGAAAGCATACTAAATTTTGTTGTGGTGAGACCGAACCTTATACAGGTTGCCTACGTATCTCGCCGTGAGAATCAGGTCAGAACGTAGTTCAAGGGACATAGAAAATGATTTGAGAATTTTTCTAATAAAGGAACCGAACGCGATATGGGTTGCCTACATATCCCACCAAGGGAATCAAGCCGTGTGTAGTTCAAAATTACATAAGAAGGATTTCTAGTTTCTACTCTAATCTGATCGAGTCGTATGTGGGTGGCCTACGTGTCCCACCGTGGAAATCAGGTCAGGCGTAGTTATCCTATTATAAATAAGAGATTTTTTTTTTGCTATAGTAAAATCGAACCCTATGTGGGCTACCTACGTATCCCGCCAAGGGAATCAGGTCAGAATGTAGTGCGTAAGTTACATGAAAAGTGAGGGTTACATTTAAATGAAACCTATTTAAAGTGCTCCTTATGTAGTGTCTTGACTTCTCTTGAATGGATATCCTTCGTGCTCGAATATTCTCATGCTTGTCATGTTCCTTGATTGGTTGTTCGAACCCTTAGTCAGCTTTACATCTTTTAGAGTCTTGCTTGGTACTAAACTTTGTTCATTTGTTTTATTATGTCACATCATAAGTTGGCAAATTTGATAGTTTATATAAAAGATAGAAAGTAATACATAATGGACAGTTTAAGAAAAATAGGAAATGCATTCATAAATTTTGTAATTAAGCTTCCAAAAGATGAGGCACAACAACATAAAGTTTTAGGCACGATCAAGCCTTAATATCTAGGATCGTGCTATTTCAAAAAGTTCAACTACTTGTTCAATCTACCAAGACCTCCGACGAACTAGGTATGGTGTACAAGTCCAATTCTTCAAAGTCTCCTCTGGTTCGACACCTTAAATGGTCGGTGTCTCGATGCTAGTGGTAGTAAACTCCATTGATGTTGGTTTCTGGACTGCTATCATATGAGCGTCATGTGTTATTTTTCACCTTTCCAATTGGTACAATGCTTTCTTTCAAATCCAAATCTTCCTCAATAGTTATCATGTTCACCTTAGCATTCCCATGGTTTGGCAAAGGGTTGTTGTTCACATTGGGCTGAGGCCTAGTAAGTTGGATCGCTCCTTCCTTAATTAATGCTTCAACCTTATTCTTAAAACCATGGCAATTCTCAATATCTTGCCCAATAACTCCAGAATGGTATGCACAACGCTTGGAATCGTCAAACCATGTTGGAATAGGATCTGGGATTTTCCCTTCAATTGGTTGTATCACACCTGCTGTTTTTAATATTTCAAACAACTGAGCATATGGTTCAGCTATTTTGGTGTAGTTGCGAGTGTTTTTGACTTCAAGATTTAGACTGGCATGTAGGCGATTTTGGTTGGTTGGAGCTTGGATGGACTGGTATAGATGTGGAGCTTGGTAAACAGGGACTCGGGGTTGGTAGTAATTTGCTTGGGTATTGTAGATAGGATAAGGAGTTGGTGGAAGCTGATAAAGTGTCTGGGAAGTTTCAGCATATTGGTAAGGATAAATAGGCTGATGTGGTTGATTTAGGTATAGAGAAACTTGATTTGGCTTGTGGCCTTGGTCAATCATGAGAGTAGATATATCTTCTTTCTTCTTTTTGTTCCCAGTGATGGAACCATATTAAATTACTTTGCATATAGCTTGCAAAGCTACATAGTCTTGGATTCTCCCTGATTTAATTCCATCTTCCAAGATTTCTCCCAATATAACGACTTCCATGAACTTTTGTCTCATCATAGTTATCATTTTTTCATACTATAGGCTGTTATCTTGGCATTCAATAAAGGTAACAGTCATTTCATTTTCACTCATCGGGGGTTGGACTCTAGCTGTTTCTGCCCTCCAACGCAGAGAATACTCGTGAAACGTCTTAGTTAACTTCTTCTTTAACTTAGCCAAGTAGAACCTATCAAGTGTGATTTCAGTGTTGAACCTGAATCGATCCATGAAGTCTTGTGCCATATCATTCCAACCACGCCATTTACGAAGATCCTGTTGTGTGTACCAAGTAAGAGCTTCACCATATAAACTTCTTATGAACAACTTCATTTTTATAATTTTGTTCCTCCCTACTCCTACCAACTTGTCACAATAGGCCCTTAAATGTGTATGAGGGTCACCAACTCTATTGAACAAATCAAATTTTGGTGGCTTATACCCTACAGGCAGGTCAATGTCAGGTTGCACATGCAAATCCTCATACTTTAGGCTTTTGCTCCCCCTAGTAGTTTGGAGGTTTCTCATTGCTTCCTTAAGATCGTGAATCTCCCTTGCTAACACGACATCGGCCTTTGCCTTGGCATCCTTCTCCATTTCTTCATATTGATCTACCTCGGGTTGGAATTTGACCATTATTGGATTGGTAAAGGTTTGATTTTCCACCGCATATACTGGAGGAACATGTTGCACGTAAGGAATGGCAACATGTGCCCCTTGTATATGTTGGGCTGAATAATTTTGTATGGTAGGAATATGTTGGATTGGAGGTGGTGGAGGATTATAAGGAGTATTGATGGGTGGTTGATTAAGTAGGTTTATGGGAGTAGTTGTAGGTAGCGAAGAGGTGTTAACGGGTGGAGAAACATAAGGAATATGAATTGGAGGTTGGTTTAGTGGGTTAACGGGAAGTGGATTAGGAGGAGTAGCATAGGCAGGAGTGTGGATGGGTAGTTGATTCGGTGTATTTGCTGGGGTAGTTGGAGATAGATTATTGTTGGTAGTTGGAGGATGTTGAGGAGGAAATTATTCGGGAATTGGTGAATCAAGTGATGGGAAACGTGGTAGATTTGGTGCGATATTTATAGGTCCGGGAGGTGGACTTTGGAGTGTAATGGACAAATTTGGTCAAGTCCTTAACCCGATTAAGTTCACCACGCAAATCCTCGACCTCTTGAGTCAAACGGGCGATGTGCTCATCACGTTGAATAGTAGTTTCATTTTCAGGAGTCTCAAGAGGGTCATTAAGAATCACAGTGTTACTAGTACCAATTAGATTAGATGTGGTTGGATCAGATATAGTGATTTTTCTTCCTTGAACAACCCAACTACGTCGAGGTAATATTGAAGCCTTGAACCTTGTGAAGTAAGGATGATCGGCCAGTTCGATCGTCAACACGAATCAATTTTTGTTTGAGAATAAAATAAAAAGGAAAGAAAAATAAAATAAAAATGATGTTAGTTTTAATAAGAAGATTAAGTAAAGTCATGTTCATGTAATTCAAATAAATAATGTAGCAAGTAAGTTGTCAGTAAAGTCAAATAAATTGCAAAATAACATGTAGACAAGTACATCAAGCAACAATAACGGTCCTAATATGCGTGGGACCTCTTTTATGTCGGAGGTAGGCCTAACAAAAACGGAGGTAGGCCTAACAAAAATTTGAAGGACAAAATGTGCCATTATATGTCATTCCATTGCTCTTTAATCAATTTAAACTTTAATATATTTATCAAAAAAATAAAGTACATGAATAGCTTATAGCTATTAGACAAAATACAACATAAATGCTCCTAATAAGCTAAATTTAAATCGTCGTCATGTCCCAACTTTTGCCCCACTTGTTGATGTCGCTAAGGTGCATCTTTCATGTATCAAAGTTTGGAAGCTTGATGGTCATCCTCACTACAAAACAAAAGGGTTAGATTATACCTTCCTACTATAGTTTAATTAATTTAGAGCAAATAGTTGATATATAGACACAATCATCCTTCAAATATGCACACAAATTATGACAAAGTGTCACTTGGGTCGTGAACCCTTCTGGCATGTGGATAAGGTTGACTAATGAACTTAATACACCAAGGGTATTAAGCCTCCTAGGTTTGTAATGATGCATGCACCTAATAAGTGTGTTGGTTTAGCTTTATCCTAGGTAAACTAAGAGTTGGGTAGACGCGGACTTGTATTTTCCTATATGAGAAGGCACGTAGTTCCACGACAGTAAAACTCCCGCTCACCCCACGTATATGCCGACTCTCTAATGTAAGGTGATTTGAAAGATTTTTTGGGAAAGTGCACTGCAAAATCCGCGTGTACAATGTGTGTAAAGTGTCAGTTTTTTAGAAGTGGAGAAAATATGAACGAAGTGACAGTTTATATGAAACGGTAACAAATAAATAATTTACATAAAGTGATAGCAAACAAACAGTTTATATCATATAAACATGACAAATAAAGCATCAAACAATTAATGTGAAACAAACAAATATAAAAACCTTGATTATTAACCTAAGTCTGTTATGGTTAGAACCCAATCTCCCCAGCAGAGTCGCCAAGCTGTCATACCCCATTTTAACCGAGGTCAAAATAGTGTACAACATATTGGAGATTTCTAAGTTGATTGATTTTAAAGAGTCACCATGTAATTAATTCTAAGGTGAATTAGGGCACCTAGATAACTAAATTGATAATCTAAAGTTAACTCTGTTCTAAGATCTGCTTAATCAAGATTTTAGGTAAGGGTTCAGATAATCCTAAAGGGAAGGTATTAGGCATCCTATAAGATCCGTTAACTTACGGTTAACGGGTCAAACTTAGGTTATCAATTAGGCTAAGTGATAAAGATGCAAACATTACGTATAAAAGGGCTAGGTGTCATACAATCTTAAAATCGATGATTGGAAAAAGTTTCTTATGGAAATTTATTATTTGTTGAAAACAAACTGAAATGAGAATGGTTTTGAAAACTTAAAAAAAAAAAGACTTCTTGTTTTAAAATAGAGGCCTGAAGAGACATTTGAATTTAATTTAAGAAGAAATGAGACCATTTACCAAAAGTTGAAACATGAGAAGTGGTATAAGAAAAGTCTTCTGATGAAAATCGATTTTAATGAATCATTTTAAACACAAAAGGGCACTGAGGTTTTAACCAAGATAGAAATCACTGATTTAAAGGAACGAGCAGATTCTTGAGCTCCAAAAACATACACTACGACTATTTCGTATTCTAGAAATCTAAGCTATCCGAGGGAATTATCTAGCATGCTCAAACATAAAATATTATACACAAAAAGTAATAACGTAAACAACATACATGTTAGTAGTTAAAATAGCAAAAACACATAAAGAGATATACAAAGTTGATAAACAAAAGTAGAGAAAGGGGGGGTATCTGCCACTTTTCCTTATCGCCCCACTAATTTCAGCTCGGATGTATTTCAAGGGAGTGAAAGACACGAACAGAGATGTAGATGCAGGTTTCAAGTCTTGCGAAGACGTCGAGTCGAAAAAAATGGAACTCTTCGACTCCGATTGTCATGCAAAATAGAGAAAAAATAAGAGGGAGAAGAACATAGTTAGAAAGCCATAGCAATCTTTAATCAACAAGGAACAATATAAACTAAGCAATTCTAGAAATAAAAAATATTGCACACATGTATACTAACAGTAAGGAAATGCACATAAAGTAACCCAAGAATATATGATTTAAAGAGTCACATACGGATTTGTGTGAACTAACTAAATAAATTTTAAAGAGGAGATTTGTAAGTAAACATGCTAGTAATGTCATGTGGTGTCACTAGCAAACAAAAATCCATTCTACAACAAGATATGCTATGTCATAATCGTTAATGAAGAGATCTCTAATTATGGATGTATATGTGTATATTTCCATCACAGATCTTTACAAATGCATTCAACTAAATGACCTGAAATATGACTTTTAGGAAAAAATGACTTAACTTATGCATTCACATCTTCATACAAAAGAGAAAACATAACACATTTTGTAGATGTCGTTATATCCCAGATCCACAACACAAACGAAAATGCAATCATAAACAAATAAAGATCTCAAAGCATTTACCTATTAAGGAAAAAACAGTAGTTCAACAAAGAATAGATAAAGTGGAGTCGGATTTACCTTTTGTGGGGCAGTGAACTAGGTGTTGTCGGCCTCAAATCTATTCTCTTACGAATCGAATCTGATTCTCGAGTGATAGAAATAGAGATGATTTTGTAGTGTTTTAAGAGAGTAGTTACAATAGTAAAGATGAGAGAAAGTCTCAGATATTCCAAAAGTCCCCCCTTTGTTGAGATTTTTGAGTTGTATTTATAGGCAAAAATTAGGGTTAAGCCTCCTCTTTTAAAATTCAAAATAGTCCAGATGAGGGGAGGTCACGGGCTGGTCTTGAAATCCAAAAATGAGCCATTTGAATCTGCTATGATGGTGATTCTCTACATAGAAAATCAGATTTTGAAAAGTTTTTTGGCCTTTCTGTTGACTGAATCGTTGAAGGTGAGAAAGGTGCCAAGATTTGCACGAAAATGGGATGGTCCAAATCTACCATTGTTGTGAGGTGTTAGAGGTTTGCTTGAAAGAGGAAAGAGATGAGAAAGGGACGTTTATCGGCTGAATGTTTTTTTAGGATTAGGAAAATGGGCCTTCTCTTGAGTGAATGGGCTAATTTGCAAACTTTTTTAGATATGAAATGGGCTAAAAGTATGGTCTGGTTTGGGGATAGATTTTGATACTGAATATTTGGTATGATCTGAGACTTGTTTTGGCTGAATTTTCATGGCCTTTTTCTATCATCAAATTAATTCTATTGAGCTTCTAATTTAATAATTAATGTAATATACATTGAGCGACGATAATTATAAATTAAGTAAAAGTTAAAGTATGTATAACTACTTTAATAAATATGAAACATAAAATAAAGTAATGATGATCGATTTTTTTAGAAAATAGTAATAAAGTAATAATAGCAATGTTGATAATACATTAGTAAGAAAGTATTAATAATAATGTTAAATAGATAATAATGCTAAAAATAGTAACAAATGAAAATAGTAGTAAAATACAAAATATTTGACTTACTAATAATTTAGAAAGCTCAAGTGAATGAATTTAGAAGAAAGGAGGGACAAAATTGGGTGTCAACAAGTAGCACCACCACAACGCACTAAGATGGCCCCCCAGAGAAGGTTAGGAAAATATGTTGGGTTTGATTCACCCTCCGTAATTCGCTACTTTGTACCATTGGCGGAAGATTTATTTACTGCTCGATTTACAGATTGTCGATTTGATGAAACAAAATTTTCTTAATTAGAGGGAGAGAAATAGGAATTCAAAAGAGAAATTGCGTGGAAAGTTTCATCATTATTTCATTTTGATCTACGTACCCTCATATATGAACATGAGGTCCAGAAGATCATTCACTTACAGAAAATAACAAATCAAATGCCAGACGCATTTATTGATTTGAAACGGCTAACTAAGTCGCATATCCCTATAGCGATGTGCCTGTCTGAATTGATGTCCCAAAAGGACCATCTACTAGAGTCATAGCTTTTGAATCCCAAACACGCCTGAAGCGTGGTAGATCATTGGGTTCGAAGGATAAAAATTCTAAAAAAGAAACATGAAAAATGGTATAAGTGACACTATAAAAAAATCTCATGAAGAGACTCAAGATCTGATTAATCCTGATATTTTTGAAGAAATCAGTGAACTTGAAACTCAAGTGAATGAAACACTTTTAATGAGTTCCATTGATGATGAAATAAATTTAGATCAATCAAAAATTTCGGTGGGTAATGTCTTTGCATATAATGTCGCACTTAACATTATGCAAGACACTGAGGATCTTGAACCTCTATCTGTCTTGGCCAAAATGGCAAGAGGCAATTCAATTAGAATGGAACTCACTTTCTAAACGTGAGGTTTTTGGACCTATAGTCCAAACCCCTGATGGAGTAAAATCAGACCATAAATGGGTCTTCGTGCTTAAAAGAAAGGAGAGAAATGAAATTACAAGATACAAGACACGCCTTGTTGTACAAGAATGCTCTCAACAACCCGGTGTCGACTAGGAAGAAACATATTAACCTATTATGGATGCAATAACATTTCGATATCTCATCGACTTAGCTGTACATGAAAACCTTGAAATACATATAATGGATGTGGTTACAACTTATCTTTATGGCTCACTTGATAATGAAATTTATATGAGGATTCCAGAAGGATTAAAAATATCTGAAGCATAGAGTTCAAAAGTCTCGAAAAATACATTCAATCAGATTACAAAGATTGTTATACGGTCTAAAACAATCAGGGCGTATGTAGTATCATCACCTTAGTGAGTACTTTATAAATGAAGGTTACGTAAATGATGTCATTTATTCTTGCATTTTTATTAAGAAAACAACATCAGAGTTTGTTATACTCATTGTTTATATTGATAACATAAATCTCATTGAAACTCCAGAAGAAATCCAAAAGGCAATTGAATAGCTAAAGAAAGAATTTGAGATGAAAGATCTTGGAAAGACAACTTTATCTTGGTTTGTAAATTGAACATTTAGCAGATGGGGTCTTCATCCATAAATCTGCCCATACTAAGAAGGTTTTGAAATGATTTTACATGGACAAAGCACATCCATTAAGTACTTCAATGGTTGTTAGATCACTTGAAGTGAGTAAAGACTCGCTCCGACCTACAGAAGAGAATGAAGAGATTCTTGGTCATGAAGTACCATATCTCAGTGCTATTGGTGCACTTATGTATCTTACTAACGCTATAAGACCTGATATAGCATTTTTTGTTAATTTACTAGTAAGATATAGTTCTTTCCCTACGCATAGACACTGGAACGGAGTTAAGCATATATGCGATATCTAAAAGGGACTATTGATATGGGTCTGTTTTATACTAACAAAGATAGTGCAGATCTTGTTGGTCATGCAGATGCTGGTTATTTATTTGACCCACATAAAGCTTGATCTCAAATAGGCTATGTGTTTACACACTGAAGTACTACTATATTATGACATCTACAAAGCATTCTATTGTTGCTACCTTTTCAAATCGTGCTGAGATAATAGCTATTCATGAAGCAAGTAGAGAATGTGTGTGGTTGAGATCAGTGATACATTTCATCTAAAAGAGATTTGGCTTGAAGTGTGATATCAAGGTACCCACAGTCCTGTATGAGGACAATGCTGCATGCATAGCCCAATTAAAGGGAAACTGTATAAAAGGATATAGAACGAAGCACATCTCGCCAAAGTTATTCTTCACACATGATCTCCAGAAGAATGGCGGTATTGATGTACAACAAACCCGTTCAAGTGACCATCCAACAGATTTGTTCACTAAATCTTTACCAACTTCAACTCTTGAAAAGATGATACACAAGATTGAAATGTGAAGACTTAATCATCTGAATCGAAGTCTTTATCAGGGGGAGTAAGAATACGTGTTGTACTTTTTTTCCTTAACCAAAGTTTTATCCCACTGAATTTTCCTAATATGATTTTTAATGAGGCAACAAGTAATGCGTATTACGAATAATCATGTATATGTATATTTTTTCTTTCAATAAATTTTTTCTTTTATATAAAAATCCAAGAGGGAGTGTTATATAATAGATAAATTCCATACGACTAAGGTGAATGGATGACCATGTGAAGTGGAGCCAATCTTGGTGCCCAAGTGTTGTCACCGCTACTACTGTAGCTTATATTGGTGACCAAGTAAACTTGGCTGCTGTTATAAAATAATTATACAATATAGAACATAACAATTTATAAAGCTAGAAAAATGGAGAAGAAATGCTTGTGAGAGATTTTTATTTCTTCACTTCTTGGTATCTCAAATAAGAAGGCAAAACTCCCTATTTATAGAAGATTTTGCCACTCAATATACAATATTTAATAGTGCAAGTTGATAAACTTGATACAACTTGTATACAACTCGATACAACTAAATACAACTAGATACAACTAAATACAACTAAGATACAACTAAGATACAATTTGCAACTTCCAAGTTGTATTGTCACAAGTGGTACAATTTGCACTTTTAGTTGCATAATTATTAATAATACATCCAACTTGACAAAATAGTTCATAACACTCCCCCTTGGATGTTTATTAATAGATAATGTATCTCATTAAAACCTTACTAGGAAAACCCAGTGGAAAAAGCCTAGTGAAGGAAAAAGGGTACACACATCTTGTAATACGCCCTTAGTGTTGCCTCATTAAAAACCTTACAAGAAAAATCCAGTGGGACAAAACCTTGTGAGGGAAAAAGAGTACAACGCGTATTAACTCCCCCTAATGAGAACATCAATTTAATGACTTGAATCTCCGCATCCCAATTTTGTGCACCATCTTCTCGAAAGTTGCAGTTGGTAGAGACTTGGTGAATAAATCAGCAATATTGTCACTTGAACGAATCTGTCGCACGTTGATATCACCATTCTTTTGGAGCTCATGTGTGTAGAAAAGTTTTGACGAAATGTGCTTCGTTCTATCTCCTTTTATGAATCCTCCTTTTAGTTGCGCTATGCATGCTGTATTATCTTCATATAAAATCGTGGGTACTTTGTCACATTTCAAACCACATTTTTCTCGAATGAGATGTATCATGGACCTCAACCACACATACTCTTGGCTAGCTTCATGAATAGCTATTATCTCAGCATGGTTCGGTGAAGTAGCTACGATAGACTGCTTAGTAGATTTCCAAGATATAGCAGTACCCCCACATATGAACACATAGCCTGTTTGAGATCGAGCTTTGTGCGGGTCAGATAAATACCCTGCATCAGCATAACCAACAAGATCGGGACTGCTATTGTTAGAATAAAATAAGCCCAGATCGGTAGTCCCTTTAAGATACCGCAATATGTGTTTGATCCCATTCCAATGTCTCCTAGTAGGAGCAGATCTATACCTTGCTAACAAATTAACCGAAAAGACTATATCAGGCCTTGTAGTGTTAGCAAGATACATCAGTGCACCAATTGCACTAAGATATGGTACTTCAGGACCAAGAATTTCCTCGTTCTTTTCTTGAGGCTTAAATAGATCCTTATTCACATCAAGTGATCGAACAACCATTGGAGTGCTTAATGGATATGCTTCATCCATATAAAATCTCTTCAACACTTTCTTTGTATAGGCAGATTGATGGACAAATATACCTTTTGTCAAATGTTCGATTTGCAAACCAAGACATAATTTTGTCCTTCAAAGATCTTTCATCTCAAATTCCTTCTTTAAATAAGTAATTGCCTTTTGAAGCTCTATTGGAGTTCCAATGAGATTTATGTCATCAACATACACAGCAAGTACAACAAACTCCGATGTTGTTTTCTTTATAAAAACACATGGGCAAATTTCATCATTTGTATAACCTTCCTTAGATAAATACTTACTAAGACAGTTATACCACATGCGTCCAGATTGCTTCAAACCATACAATGATCTTTGCAATCTAATGGAATACATTTCCCGAGGTTTTGCATTATATGCTTCAGGGATCTTAAATCCTTCGGGAATTTTCATGTATATCTCATTATCAAGTGATCCATATAGATAGGCTGTAACCACATCCATTAAATGCATTTCAAGCCTCTCATGGACAATGAAACTAATAAGATAACACAATGTTATTGCATCCATAACTGGTGAATATGTCTCTTTATAATCGACACCAGGCCGTTGTGAAAATCCTTGTGCAACAAGGCGTGCCTTATACCTTTGTATTTCATTTTTCTCATTTCTTTTTCGCACAAAAACCCATTTATAGCCAACAGGTTTAATACCATTAGGTGTTTGAGCTATAGGTCCAAAAGCTTCACGTTTGACAAGTGAATTCAATTCTGATTGAATTGCTTCTTGCCATTTTGGCCAATCATTTCTTTGTCGACATTCTGTGACAGGTTGAGGTTCAAGATCCTCACTATCTTGCATGATTTTTATTGCAACATTATATGCAAAGACATAATCCACCACTATTTCAGATCGATTCAAATTAGTTCCAACATCACTTGAATTTATGGATAGTTCCTCATTTTCTAAAGTCTCAGGCTCATTGATTCCTTCCGGGATAGCAAAATTGCTCAAATCTTGAACTTTCATATGAGGATCTTTTATAGTGTCTTCTTGACCATTTCTTTTTCTTTTTCTAGGATTTCAATCCTTAGAACCCAATGGTCTACCACGCTTCAGGCGTGTTTTGGACTCATTTGTCATGACACTAGTAGATGATCTTGCAGGGACCTCAATCCGATTAGAACATTCTCTGCAGGTATATGTGATTTAGTAATCCTTTTCAAATCTGTAAATGCGTCAGGCATTTGATTTACAATTTTCTGCAGATAAATAATATTTTGAACTTCTTGCTCACAAATAGAAGCACGTGGATCAAGATGAGACAATGATGAATTTTCCCACAAAATTTCTCTATTGATTTCACTATTTTCTCCCCCTAATTTTGGGAAAGTGTCTCATCAAATTGACAATCTGCGAATCGAGCAGTAAACATATCTCCCGTTAATGGTTCAAGGTAGCAAATAATGGAGGATGATTCAAACCCAACATAAATCCCTAACCTTCTTTGGGGACCCATTTTTGTGCGATATGGTGGTGCAATAGGCACATTCACAGCACATCCAAAAATTCTCATATGAGATATATTAGGCTCTTGACCCAGAACCAATTGTAACGGAGAAAATTTATGATAATTTGTCGGTCTGAGACGAACAAGTGTTGCAGCATGCAGAATTCCATGACCCCAAACAGAGGTGGGCAACTTAGTTTTCATAAGCAATGGTCTTGCTATTAATTGCAAACGCTTAATTAATGACTCAGCAAGACCATTTTGAGTGTGAACATGAGCTACATGATGTTCAACTCTTATCCTAATCGATAAGCAATAATCATTAAATGATTGGGATGAAAATTCTGCAGCATTATCAAGGCAAATGGACTTAATCTGATTATCAGGAAACTGTGCCCGTAATCGTATTATTTGTGCCAATAATTTTGCAAACACTAGATTGCGAGATGACAATAGGCACACATGAGACCATCTAGAAGAAGCATCTATTAGGACCATGAAATATCTAAACGACCCACTAGGTGGGTGAATAGGTCCATAAATATCCCCTTGTATACGTTCTAAGAACGCAGGGGACTCAATCTCAACCTTAGTTGGTGATGGCCTCATAATTAACTTGCCTTGATAACAAGCAATACAAGAAAATTCATTATTTGAAAGAACCTTCAAGTTCTTTAATGGATGTCCATTTGAATTTTCTATAATCCGTCTCATCATTATAGATCTTGGATGTCCCAATCGATCGTGCCAAAGTTCAAAAGTATTGGAATTAGTAAACTTTCGGTTTACTATAGAATGTGCCTCAATCACACTAATCCTTGTCCAATACAAGCCAGAAGATAAAGCAGGAAATTTTTCTATAACACATGTCTGCCTAGAGACATTCTTGGTAATACCAAGATATTCAAGATTCAACTCATCCATTGTCTTGATATGATAACCGTTTTCACGGATATCTTTAAAACTCAACAAGTTTCTCCGGGACTTGGGAGAAAACATAGCATTATTTATGATGAGTTTCACTCCTTTAGGCAAAATTATAATGGCTCTTTCGAAGCCTTCAATCAAATTAATACTACCAGAAATCGTAGTAACATTTATCTTGCCCATACTTAAATAAGAAAAATATTTCTCATTTTTAAATATTGTGTGTGTGGCGCCAGAATCAATCAAGCAAATGTCTTCATAATTGGATAAGATGCTTTGAGAATTATCCATATCTTTGCCTTCAAATTTTGAGACGGTAGAGTCTCGTGCTGATAACGTATTATAAAATAATTATACAATATAGAACAAAACAATTTATAAAGCTAGAAAAATGGAGAAGAAATGCTTGTGAGAGATTTTTATTTCTTCACTTCTTGGTATCTCAAATAAGAAGACAAAACTCCCTATTTATAGAAGATTTTGCCACTCAATATACAATATTTAATAGTGCAAGTTGATCAACTTGTATACAATTAGATATAACGAAATACAACTAAGATACAACTAAGATACAATTTGCAACTTGCAAGTTGTATTGTCACAAGTGGTACAATTTACACTTTTAGTTACATAATTATTAATAATACATCCAACTTGACAAAATAGTTCATAACAGCTACTTTTTGACCTATATAAAGTCACTTTCCCAATATTGTAACATATACTAAAAACTACTACAAGCAGTGAAAGAATAGCACCACTACTCTATTCTCTCGTTATGTTTTACTTGTCTTTACTTTTAGCTTAATACCTGTTTTATTTTATAACAATTTCATAATTTAAAAAAATTCTATTCAAATTAAAATATTTATTACATCCAACTTTGAAAATTACAAATAAAGTTATTTCGTTACCAAACGCCTACTAATATCCCTTATTATTATTATCCTCACAAATTCTCTCTAACCATTTTGATCCCTTGACGAAAATGGACTCTGATTTCTCTCCTGGTTACGGGTCGGGTACCGAATCCGATTTCGGCTTCGCTTTCAACGATAGCAATTTCTCCGATCGGATTTTGATGGTCCAGATTGTTCCGGACTCCAAATCAGACGGTGGGGGATGTAGCAGTGTTGTTGATTGGGCCCGGAAACGCAAACGCAGGAGAGAAGAAATCAACAAAGAAAATGGTAAAACTCTTTTTATTCCATTTAGGGTTTTTTAATTTTTAATTTTATTTTATTTTTGTAGAATTTTGGTTTTTTTTTTTTTGATTTTTATGTGCTTATATTTGGTTTTTAGATGTTCAATTTGTATTTTTTTTTTTGTTTTTAGGGTTAATTTTGTACACAGAAATGCATGATTTTTTTTAATTTTTTTTTTTTATGGTTAATGCATGTGAAGAATGTGCTTTTACATAGATGCAAAATTTAGGATTTGAATTTATTTGGTTGTGGAAGGGGAGCCTTGGACTAACCGGTAAAGTTGCTGCCATGTGACGAGGAGGTCATGAGTTTAAGCCGTGGAAACAGGCTATTGCAAAAATGCAGGATAAGGCTGCGTACAATAAAGTGCTGCGGGTCCTTAGCATAGTGTGAGCTTTAATGCACCGGGCTGCCCCTTTAATTTATTTGGCTGTAAATATTGCTCTTTGTGCCAGTTTAAGTGTCTTTACTTTTCTTTATGGGACAGTTTCTTTTTATATTTAGTAAGTTTTCAATTCCTACATTCTACATGTCAAGTTTAAAACCACAAGATTTGAAGTACTAGATACATCTTTAGTTTTAGACAATAAGATTCAAAAGTCTCCTTTTATTTCTTAAAGTCGGTGTTCAGTCAAACTATAAGACAATTAAATTGGGATGGAGGGAGTATAGTTTTCCATCTGCCAAAATATTAAGGTTGTCCGCTGTTCAAGATCATACTTAAGCTTGTCAACTATCAGAGCACGCATTTGAGTTTGAGCCAAGGGTCTTTTGCAAACAACCTCTCTACCTCCACGAGGTGGGATAAGGTCTGTGTACACTCTACCCTCCCCAGACCTCACTTATGGGATTACACTGGGTACGTCGTTGTTGTTATTTCTCTCTAGTGGATGCTCATCTGATAAATCTTTCAGATGCGGACGTGCTCACGCAACGTGAAGAGGAGGTTTTGAATTGTAATATGTTGGACACTGAAGACATTCTTGCTTATGAGAACCAAGATGAGGAGGCTGTTGCAATGGCTGAGGAATCTCCATCCGGCATGGAAAAGACCACTAATCACCCTGGTACCTACCTATGCACTTCCCCACCATGGACCAAATTATCTTATTTTCATCATTGTATTGCTTTTTAATGTAGCTTTTGGATGTTGGTATCTGTTGGCATTTGATGTTTACTATGTTTAGGTGATCGCACTATGTTGTTGATGTACGGTTTCTTGTATGTATGCTCTGCATTGCACTGCTTTATTAGTTGTCATGTTTTCTTCACTGGTGTTTTTGCTTTCCGTTACTACTTTGATTTGTTCACTTGAGTAGAGGGTCTTTCGGAAACAATCTCTCTACCTCCAAGAGGTAGAGGTAAGGTCTACGTACACACTACCTCCCCAAACCCCCACTTTGTGGGATTCACTAGGTATGTTGTTGTATTGCTATTTAAGGATTCTAACTGTTTAACATAAGATCCTGATATATGAGAATCTAAACGAGATATTCTAACACGATTATCACTCTTCTAGGCAATATGGTGACGTCTTTGTGTGCATAATCTGAAAGCTGAGTTTCATTTTAATGCATTGGCATGTGAAACATAAGTTCCTTTATTATTGTGTGGTACTTTTTCCTCTTTCTCTGTTATTTTTCCTTATGAGACAAGTTTACGACATTTTAAAGGTGATGGCGAAGCTTCTAAGAGCACCGACTCGTCCACAAGCATGGACTCTGCAACTGCGCTTCGAATTAGAAGTATACACATTAGTTCTCCTATTTTGGCTGCAAAGAGTCCATTCTTTTACAAGGTTAGGAGTCTTTAATGCTGTGTTATAGCTTAATCAGGAACTCTTGATTGCTCCTTTTTTGACCTTTTTTTTTTTTTTTTTTTTTTTCTTCATAGCTATTCTCCAACGGCATGAGAGAATCAGAGCAGCGGCACGTTACTGTACAAATCCACGCCTCGGGTTAGTATTAAGATTTTTAGTTGTAGTTTTCTATGTTCTCATTTCATTGAACTTCGTTAGAAAGTTGACCTCATATAGTTGTACAATACTACTATTAACCTGATGATGTCCACGTCAGAATTTGGACACAGTTGTACTGAGCTTTAAATGTGTCAATAGTCTATCTCATATTTCATTTGGTCAGGCTAGAAAGCTGTTGGAATTGCTTGTAGACTGCACTACATCATGTTCAATGTTAAAAAAAAAGGAATAAAAAGCATGATGTGCTGTACTCCTATTTACAGAGACTAGCCGCCTCTTGTGCACTTGATTTGACATTTAATAACAAGTGTTTGATGTTTAGGATGTGCATTTAGAGAGCAATATGTATCACTCACTAAATGAAAATTGAGTTTTTTGGGCTATTTGAATTGTTAGAAGAGATTTTGATGAAGGTTATACTCCCTCCTTTCAATTTATCAGATGGTATTTGATTGACTTGCAGTTTAAGATAGAAAAACTTTTGGCACATGAGTGAAATACATAACATACAAAACTTTTGGCACATGAGTGAAATACATAACATACTTTAAGTACCCTTAGTATCTACTAGTCTTGAAAGCCATGTCAATTCTTTTCGGACATATCTACTCATATGTTTGCAATGTTAATAACATGCTCTAAGTATTACTGCTCGTTTTGTTTTCTAAGCATAGTTAAAGAAAATTTTTGCATAGTTACTTTAACTAGTGAACATAGTTTCTTTATTTTGTGATCACAATTTATTCTTTTCACATCCGCTTTCTTGATCTTTTTTTGCAGAAGAAGCTGCCTTCATGGACTTACTAAATTTCATATATACCAATACTTTGTCTACGATAACACCTAGTGCATTGCTTGATGTGCTTATGGCTGCTGACAAATTTGAGGTTGCATCATGCATGAGACACTGCAGCCGTTTACTGCAGAATCTTCCCATGACGTGTGAATCAGCTTTGCTATATTTGGATCTTCCTTCTAGTATTTTAATTGCTGATGCAGTTCTTCCACTGACAGATGCCGCAAAACAGTTTCTTGCTGCACGTTTCAAGGATATCACCAAGTGAGACCTCTTCCAAAAAATAATTTATTTTTGTTACTTACTCTGGTTGATTGAAATTGAAGCTTAATACTGTTTCTTGGAAATGAGGCTTGTCATCACTTCAGAATGCTTTCAATTTAACCTATATATCAGAAAGTTGTTCACTCCTTATTTATGATTTTTTGATGGTTTAGGCAAAGCTATTTGTCATCTGAATTTTTATCCTAAATTCCTTGCCAGGTTCCAAGAAGAGGTGTTGAACTTACCTCTTGCAGGAATTGAGGCTGTTCTCTCCAATGACGATCTTCAGGTTGCTTCAGAGGATGCTGTCTATGACTTTGTGTTAAAGTGGGCTCGTATCCATTACCCAAACTTGGAGCAACGACGTGAAATATTTGACTCAAATCTTTGTCGCCTCATTCGTTTTCCGTATATGACATGCAGGAAGCTGAAGAAAGTTCTAACTTGTAATGATTTTGATCCTGAACTAGCTTCCAAGGATGTCCTGGAGGCTTTATTTTTCAAAGCTGAAGCACCATACAGGCAGCGTTCACTTGCTGCTGAGGAGGGCAATGCATCACACCATCGTTTTGTGGAGCGTGCTTACAAGTATAGACCAGTTAAAATTGTCGAGTTTGAACTGCCTCGTCAGCAGTGTATCGTTTACCTAGATTTAAAACGGGAAGAGTGCAATAATCTCTTTCCTGCTGGTAGAGTTTACTCGCAGGCTTTCCATTTGGGTGGACAAGGCTTTTTCCTATCAGCTCATTGTAACATGGATCAACTGAGTTCATTCCATTGCTTTGGGTTGTTTTTAGGCATGCAAGAGAAAGGGGCAGTGTCATTTGCAGTGGATTATGAGTTTGCAGCTCGAACAAAACCAACCGAGGAATATGTGAGCAAATACAAGGGGAATTACACATTCACCGGTGGCAAGGCTGTTGGCTACAGGAATTTGTTTGGCATACCTTGGGCTGCTTTTACGGCTGAAGATAGTTTATACTTCATCAATGGAATTCTCCATCTTCGAGCTGAGCTTACTATCCGACAATTAGTGCTTTAGGTACTATACATATAGCATTTGCTTACAGCCACACTGGACCTTTTTAGATGTCAGGAGGGCTTTGAGATGAGGAAGAATGCTAACTGTAAGATGTTACCCACCCAAGTTAAAAGTTTTAAATTGTATATACAGGTTAATTGAAGTGCAGTAACTATGTAGAAATTGTTATCTGTACCCTGCTGATGTATATGCACTGTTGTATGTTACTGAAACTAACAGACTCAGAATCTTCATCTGTTGACATTGTACTGACTTTTATCTTGCCAGTCACTTTAAGTTGCCTAAATCTTTGAATTTTCTTTAATTACTAACTTGTGCTATAAAGGAATCATGGTTGTTCACTTCTATATGGGATAACTAATCCCATCATTTTTTCTTACCAAAAAGTTTTCACCATTTTCGTACAAAATAGTTTACGGGATTAATTAATATCTATAATCAAGTATGGGATAAAATAATTCCGCATTTTGTTTCAGAATTGTTCTCTCTTATTTCACCAACAAAATATAAGGTTACAACAATAACAGCATACCTAGTGTAATATCATAAGTGTGAGATTTGGAGTGGGTAGAGCGTATGAAGACTTTACTTTGGGAGGTAGAGAGGTGGTTTTCGATATACCCTTGTCTCAAGAAAAGCAAACCAAAGTAGCTTTGGAAAAAGAAATAACAAATAACAGAAGTGAAGTAAGTCATGACTTACTACTATATAAAGCATGATAAAACAATTTGAAAAAAAAATCAATAGCTACCACAAAATAATACGATAACCGAAGTATAAGAAATAACAGAAGGACAAGAAACTACAAGAGTAATACTATGACTACTAGTATGTAAGGATAAGCGTGACTACCCTCAACTACCTATTAACCTAACTCGTGTATTTCATAACCTCCTATCTAAGATCGTGTCCTGACTAATCATCTCTCCTCAGCACTTCTTTGGCCTAACTCTCCTGAAACTGAAACTATTCATGGCCAACATTACCAAACGTAAGGTTTTATTAGCTAAAATGGTTAAATTACGGCCAAACTTTAGGTTGAGATGACTTGGTTAGTTCTAGCTCTCTACTTTTGGGAATTTTGATATAAAATTGTATAGCTAAAAGGATGAAAATATGGCAGCTTAATTTGTACCAATAAGTTGTTTGAAAGAGATAATGAGTTAAGTTAATGGTTTTTTTAATTATATAATGTTTTTATCCCTCCCAAGAAACTACCACTTTTTTTTTTGCTTCGTTGGTAACTCGAAACCACAACATTAGTATTGGAGCTGAGGGATGCTTACCATCAGAACAATTGCCTCTTGTCGAATTAAGTTAATTGTGTCATGCTACTCGACCCCTATTTGACCCCAAAATTATCTAAACATACTTATAGGCAGGTTGAATTATCTCACATAATCTATTTTGATGGTTCAATTGATTTTCTAGTCTTTTTATCATCTCTAATTGACACAAATAATGAAAGTTGTTTGGAAAATTTAGATAATAGTCATGAGAGGGAAGGCTATGTTCACTTTTACTTGTGAGTTTCACTTTTCCAGAGTTAAACTGTATGAAATTAACATTTTTACATGTATTTTTCATCGTATTAATATGAGAAGGATTGCAGCTTATAATATTGTTCATATAAATTTCAAATATTTAAATTTAAAATTTAAAATATTAAACTAACTTAATTCAATTTAATTTCGAAGATTAGTCAAATTGACTCTCGAAATATGGCAAGTAAAAGTCAACCCTTCATGTTTTATATCAAAATCCAAAATGAATGTTAGAACGTTGGCAACTGACAAGAGTACATGAAAGCATTAAACAAATTGGAGTCCGGAGCATAAAAGGCTAATATTTTGGCCAAAAATTTCAAAGGCTACACGTATTCGAAGTCCATCTTCTCTAATAACAACCTATAAAAATCATTTTTAATGGTAAGATTATTTACGACCACAAATACAATGAAGTATGTAAATCAAAAAATGACATCTTACATCTTACGTGGGAAGCACGTGGATAACTCTCCATTTGCTGGGGTGTTGAGTTTTTCCGATGTGAGTCGTTAATCTATGTAGTATATTTAATAATTTATTATTAATTAATTAATTAATATTTATTTAATTATATTTCATGTTATTATAGGCAACAATGTCCTCTGCAGGAACTTCATTGTATTAGTTCTGACAACATGTAAGATGTCATTTTTTGATTTACTTACTTCATTGTATTTGTGGTCGTAAATAATCTTACCATTAAAAATGATTTTTATAGGTTGTTATTAGAGAAGATGGACTTCGAAGATCAACCAGGCCACACGTACCAACTTACTGTGGCACAGGTGTCACAATGACGTTGCGGAACACTGATGAAGAATATTTTTTATTGTCTTGATTTATATTAGTATGTTTAATGTATTACCTTTCTGTTTTATGTGTATAAAAATTGCAATAGAATTCTTGAATTTGAAGTCATTTGCCTTTTGAATAATTACATAACAACACATAGAAGTTATAATATTTACGTTGAAAAATTAACGGACTATCTAGTCCATTTCTAACTCCCAAAAGGGTAAAAGGTTAGCTAAAGTAGTTTGAAAGAGACTCTTTTATGCAACTAACGAAAATTTCAAGTGGATAGTTAGAGAATAAAATTACTTTTGTTTCATTTAGGACTATAATATCACCGAACTATTTCATTTCCAACTCATCATTATGTTTCTAACTTAATCGTAACCCTACAAAAAAAACACAATGAACTAGTTCAACTTAATCGTAACCCTAAAAACAGGAAGCTTAGAAATCGTTGTGTGTATAAGTCGCTGTACACACAACGACTTATAAGTCGTTGGGCGCCCAACGTTTATAAGTCGCTGGACACCCAACGTTTTGTCCCCTTTGGTTTCTTTCATAATCTATTGTCCCCTTTGGAATTTTTGGTCAAAATATTAGCCCTTTATGCTCCAGACTCAAACAAATTGCTTGTTTCATCTATATCTATATCTATATCTATACTATATTAAACGTGTAAAGATCCTTATAAATGTTGTTTGAACTTTTTGTCCTTCATTAAAAGACTCCAAAATAGATAAAATCATTTTTTCACTATTTTCTTAATATTTAAGAGTTGAAAATTAATTAAATATTTATAGTGTTAAAAATTAATTAAATATTTATAGTAAAAACTTTCCTTATTAGTAAAACTTTAGAATAAGAAGAATTTAAGAACTACTAGATGAATTGGAGTAGGAAGCTTGCGGTGTATTTTTGCTGCAACAATATACAATATCAATTATAGTTCTACCACCTATGCAACAACGTAAAAGAATTTTATTAGGATTAAAAAAGCACATCTATTTATAAAAAAAATTGCAACCATGAAAAGGGAAAAAAAACAAATCCTCGTGAAGATGCTCCATTCTTTCTCTTTTCACATTTCATTCTTATGAAATTATACTCTTTTTTTTTGGTTGCTAATTTACATAGGTTATTAGGATTGCATATGATTGATAGTTATGTAATTAATTAATGATTTGAATATTTACTTTTTATTTTTCATAAATCTGACTGATTCATGGCACGGATGCTATTACTAGATGGAGGAGAGCTGAACATCGGATCGAGAAGAGGAAGTGGTAAGAAAAATTTTCTTCTCTGAACTATTCTTTAAAATCAATATTTACCCGTTTCCCTCTTTTTGTTATTGTTATAATTGTCGTTCCTTTATGAGTTATTTTTTTAGTAATCTTATCTTAATTATGGTATAAATACTTCATCGTATACATCGATGGAATCTATAATTATGCTTTGAAAATATAAATTTGAGTATTATATATTTTATGTAGTCATCTAATGATAGAGGTAGTATTGGAATAACATAATAAAATTCTAAATGGGACAACTAAATTGAAACAAATATTTTTAACAAGATGCCAACTAAAACGAAACGGAGGAAGTATATAATAGCCTTTTGAAGTATTAGAGATGATACTATAAATATCGTCTATATTTAATTTATTCTAATAATTTTTGGGAGATAAACATGTTTGATTGGGAATTACATTCACTTAATTCTCAAAATAATTTATATTGGTTAGTAAATTTAAGTAAAAGAAAAACACAAACCAGCTAACTGATTTTAATCGTTTAGAATCAACTGACTACCGGAACAAGATTTTTTTTTATTTTTTCAATTGTGAAAGTGTTCTCTTCTCTTGCCTGATGCTTTCTACTAGAACAACCTATTGACTTTGAAGGAAAAATGGGATGGGAATGAGGATCAAAAGTGGTTAATTACATTTTTTCCTTCTTATTTAAGAAAAAAAAAAGAAGGAAGTGGTAGTAGCTTCTTTGTCGGTATTCCTGATTGAGTTGCTTAGAACCTGGATTAGTCGGGTTCTAATGTGGATTCTGAGCATCGATTGAGAAACCAAAAATAAATAAAATTGTGTATGTGTACAACAATATTCAAAATTGTCAAATATTTATATTGTTCAAATTAATAATATTGACGTAACACACACGTGAGACAATGATAACAAGGGACAAACGTGCAACGCACGTCCCATAGACTAGTTTATAGAATAATGTTTCAATTCCTTTTGAAAGGCTGCATCAAGAAGACTGCAAAAGATCAAATAAATTGAGGTGAAACATAAACAACTATGCCTCAATCTCAAGTTAATTAGGGCCGACTATATGGATCATCATTATCCATAGCTCGATTTTGATCCAGCATTTAATTATTTAGCTTCTACAACCTATACTTTTTTTGTACCGATGATGTACAAACAAATCTCCAACAAGATCAAATACTACGAACAAACATGCGCCGGACAAAATGTAAAACCTTATTAACATGACTGAAACAAAAAAGAAAGTTGCACGAAAATTAGAACAAGAAAAGGGGTGGACGACTTGATAGATTGACAATCTAGCGCAATTACTAGTAGGCCTCCAGTAATGGTGCTAAGTACTGCTAAGTGCTACCAAGCAGAGCCGGAGTCGGAATTTGAAGCTTATAAGTTCTAGATTAGTTACTGGGTTTTAAACTAATAATCTATACATATTCAATGAATTTTTAAGATAAATTCAGAGTTTGAACCAAATTACTAGGTTCAACTGAACTTGTAGCCAACACTCCCTCTGCCCCTGCCGACAAGTTTACAAGATAGTGTGTGTGTATAGAATCATGGGAACCCAGTAGATATGGTGTGAGGTTCTACAATAATGAAAAATGCCACAAGCAGTTCTCAAGTAAGTTAATAGGAGATGAAGTAGTTTAGTAGGATCTTAATCTAGGGATGATCTTACTTCATCTTTTGTAACCATAACAAATTGAAGCTCAACGGGGGAGCAAAAAGAATGGGGGCGACAAACGGCATATAACACTATAGTTTCACATAGACACCACAACATTCCTAGGTAATGAGAAATGAAAACCTGAACATGGTAATAAGCCAATGAAGCTCTTTTTCAGCAAGCACAGACATGGTCACGAAAAATAATCTATCCATGGAGCAGAAGAACAGGAATTGAGGAGCAGAACATCATATAGCAAGAACAAAGTGGGGACTTGGGAGGGTAGAGTGTAAGCAGACCTTGGGGGTTTAGAGGTAGAGAGATTGTTTCGGATAGACCCTTGGCTCAAGGAAAAACAGTCCAAAGCAGTCAAAAAAAACAGCAGCAGAAGTACAAGAAACAACAGATAACAACAAAAACAACAGAACAAAAACTACAACAAAACAATACGATAAACGAGGTACAAGGAACAACGGATAGTAATAGAAATTGAAGAACAAGAAACTACAGGTGCAATACTACACCTACTAAAATGAACAGACAGAACATCAAATAGTAACAGCATGAACTATTAAGCCCTGTTAGCCACTAATCCTAAGCCAATGTTATCAAAAACATGCTCTACAACTGGAAGTCAAAAGCAAGATGCTCCCAGAATGAATGAGTCAATAAGAATCGTGATGTTGAAGATCTGGATGATACACAGACGTGCAAAGAGGAAGAACAATAGGCTGGAGAAAGAGCAGCAAAGGATTGAACTGAAGCTCTTTCGGAAAAGCAGACAGAATATCTGATTTTTCACTAGAACAACCAAATTCCTGAAATAAGTTTAACAGATCTACATAAGATTCCAATTTTCAAGGGCGAACTGTCAATGGAGGAACAATCATATTCAGAACTTCACCAGGGTACTTCAAGGTTCATGATTTTCATCGTCGAGGAGGAAATGGGACATGGAAATTTATATCACAGACCTCTTCAAGGAAAGACTTAATCATCCAAGGTAAAGAAGGCACTTATTCTAAATGTCCCATTCATAACTGAACTCTCAACAAGCGCAATGTTGATGAAACCGGTTGCAGAAGAACTTTCATGCCAATAACATAAGCACGTGATGCTGAGAAATGCACGACATCCTACATGCACTAAATACATAACTGTACAACCACTTCGGCAGAAAAGAAAAATTAAGCACAATAAGTTTGATTTTAATATCAATTTCTTGTAGTGAAAGACTGTATTTTCAATTATGGGAAATACTTGGAAACCATCTCAAAAAGCAAAGAGGAACTACAAACACATCATTATTACTCATAAACACCAGCGAATTTTAAGGATTTCAATTGGTTTAGCCCCCAGTAAGGTAAAATTATAGTTATCAAAAGTGATCTCAAGAATCTTAAAGCATCTATAAACTAAATGCAAAGCATCAGTTATCTCTGAAAATGTCGAAGAATAACCTTAAATATCTTAGTAAAAATCTAACTTAAATAGTATAAAAACCTTGCAGATATGCAGCTTTGAGTTTGGGTCGGACATTATATGCACTGGACAGTTAAGAATCATGTTCAGTGTTTTGGACGGCGAAAGGCGACAAGGCTCTGCCTCGCCACGCGGCGAGGCGAGGCGATCGCCTTTTGGAAGTACGGCGACAATTAATTTTAAAAAATTAAAATATTTAATTACATATATAAATAATCAAAATCTCAATAACAATAATATATCAGCAAATATTTCAAGTCAAAAACTTAATTTATAGATAGTAGATACTAAAAAAGTCTAGAATTGCCATTGAAATTGTTGTTGAAGACATCTCTGTTAGACTGTTATAGTGTTTCAACTTTGAAGAAAAAAACAAAGGAAAAAATGAAGAAGAAAAATAGAGTCGCACTCGCCGGAGTGGAACAGAGGAGGAAGAAGAAGAAAGTGGTTGGCTGGTTGCTGCGTGCTGCTGCTGCCAGTGAAATAAAGAAGAAGAAGAAAGTTGAAAAAAAAAAAAAAGAAAAGAAGAACATACGTAGTACCAATCGCCGGAGTTGCTGTCGAAGATCTCAGTGGCCTAGATCGCAGTAGCCGCAGTCACCAACCAGATGCAAAATGTAAAGAAAAACCCTAAAGTTACCTTTTAACCTTAAAACCCTAATTTTTTAAAAAAATCAAAAAGGCGTCGCCTTTAGTGCCTCGCCTCGCCATGTCGCCACGTCGCCATCCTCGCCAAGGCGTCGCCTTTGTGATTTCGCCTCGCCGCGAAGGCTGGAGGCGACACTGCCTCGCCTCGCCATTCGCCATTGGCGACGTGGCGAGCGCCATTTACAACATTGATCATGTTATTTGCATAAATTTTAACAAGATGGCATCGTTCATGTCAATTAAAACTGCAGAAATCAAAGAAAGAAACTCTGCAAGTTTGCAGTTCGGAAACACTGTTGAGAAACAGTAAAACTAAAATAGCACAAAAGAAAATATCAAAGAAATTATTTCTTTGATAAGGACAAACAGAAACAGAGAAAGGGGGTGAGGGAAGAAGAGCTATTAAGAAAACAAAAAAAATTGAAGATAGAAATCTAGTAGGCGTATAAGATATCTAAAATTCAGAAGGTTTTATACGAAATGCCTCTTTTTCCCTTTGATGAAAATTAAGGCACTAATGAAAAAAGTAATTAGCATTGCTTCTTCTCATCCTTCATCCACCTCATCAGTCCAATGACCAGCCACTTCTCATATGCATCCTATTCATCCATATAGCATCAACCAGGATAAGAGATACAACATGCTTGCCATATTTCCCCGAACCACATACTCATTACTGTTTGCACTTTGCCCTTTAAATTTAAGTATTGTCTCAGCCACATTTTTAATTAAGCATTGCAGCTACAATCTATCATTGGCCTCAAGGCTCATTTACCATCACAACCATAGGTCTATTTCACAGAAAAAAATTCTTCTCTACTAAGTCAGTTTAAATCAACGTATACAACATATAATGCTCTCGGAGTAGAGCACGGGAGACGAACACAATCTACTTGCTATAACATGATATCTTCAAATATAAGAAATACGTAGTAGTTTGGAGAGTGGAGGAGCTGCAATAAACCCATAAAAAGATAAAAATGCAGGTGATTTTCATGCATCAAAATGTAATGTAGGAAAAGCAACTTCTTTTACTTCAATGAAAGAAGTCTTTGATAGCCAAGGCCCTGTAATGTTCATAGGCATACAATATTATTAAAGGCAGAACTAAAGGAAAAAAGCTTACCAATCTTTCTTATGCCTAGCAAATAAAAACCCTCAACAAGATACATTGGAATTTTAAATGCCTGAATAGCACAATTTAAAATAAACAGTTGAACAAAGCACAACTAATACCAAATTTTGATCATAATCCGCAATAGCTGCAGCAGCATTACACTCTGGCCTTCCTAGCTAGTTTCGCCCACTCGGTATGGTATGCTCCCGGCATGTCAACCCTCTCATAAGTATGTGCACCGAAATAATCCCTCTGAGCCTGCACAAGGTTTGCTGGAAGCCTAGAACGCCTATAGGTATCGAAATACTGAAGACTTGCGGACATTCCAGGAACACTAATTCCCTTCTGGACCGCCAGTCCCACCACTCTCCTCCATGCAGCTTGCCTCTGCACCATCTCCCTTGCGAACTCCGGGTCAACCATCAAGTTAGCCAGATTAGGATTCCTCTGATACGCCTTCTTAATCCGATCCAAAAACACTGCCCTGATAATACACCCGCCTTTCCAAATCCTTGCCATCTCTCCCAAATTCAAATTCCACCCCTTCTCACCGCTCTTCGCCCTTAGCAAATTCATCCCCTGAGCATAACTACAAATTTTCGAGGCGTACAACGCCTGCCTCACATCATCAATCAATCTCTTCTTATCAACACCACTACCATTAATATCCGAACTTATCTCCTCCTTCAATCCTTCCTTCTTAAAAATCTCCGATGCTTCTTCCCTCTCATCCTTCAATCCACTCATATACCTACCATCCAACGAAGCAGCAATTGTCGGAGCTGCAATAGAGAGCTCCGCAGCCTGCTGCACAGTCCATTTCCCCGTTCCCTTCATCCCAGTCTTATCCAAAATCTTATCAACTAATTCCCCATTCCCCGTTAACTCATCCTTCACATTGAATATATCCGCAGTAATCTCAATTAAAAAACTCTCTAACTCTCCACGGTTCCACTCGGCAAAAATCTCCCCCAACTCTGAATTACTCAACCCACCGGCATTCTTCAACACATCATACGCCTCAGAAATCAACTGCATATCACCATATTCAATTCCATTATGCACCATTTTCACGAAATTACCCGAACCACCTTCTCCAATGTACGTAACACACGGCCCATCCTCAACTTGCGCAGCAACCTTCTCCAAAATATCCCTAATATTTGTATACGCCTCGTGTGACCCACCAGGCATAAGCGAAGGCCCATTCCTCGCTCCTTCTTCACCGCCCGAAACACCCATTCCCAAATACAACAGCCCTTTGCCATCCGCCTCCTTAATCCTCCTCTCCGTATTCTCGTACCACTCATTACCCCCATCAATAATCGTATCACCAGGCTCTAAATACTCACCGAGTGTCGCAATCGTTTGATCAACAGGCGCCCCAGCTTTCACTAAAATGATAACAGATCTAGGCCGTTGAATCGACAGTACAAAATCACGAGGATTGTACTGTCCAATCAACGGCAATTTTCCTTCATTCTCAGCGCGATCTAAAGTCTCGTCAACTTTAGAAGTCGTTCTGTTATATACCGAAATAGGGAAACCTTTCTCAGCGATGTTTAACGCTAAGTTCTGTCCCATAACGGCTAGACCAGCTAAGCCGATACGGGATAGAGCTTGTGCAGTTGCTGCGCTTTCCATACTAAATGGGATAGAATTGTTGTTTTAAGAGTAAAGGAATAGGGGAAGTTCTTAAAATTGTTGAGGATGGATATATAGGGGAAAATGGGGAAGGGGGAGTTTGGTGGGATATTTAGGTGATAGGGAGTTTAGGTAATGAGGAGAGTGACGGACTCGTCGAGGGAGTGAAAGGGTAGTGGCTGAAACAAACAACGAGAGGTTGGCGTACTAGTCGATGTTTTTCTATTGAGTGGGGGTTGTTTGGGCTTATAGCCTATTTGGTCCTAGATTATGAAATTATATTTGCCTATTTTGGTCTAGCTTAGCAAATTTGCTTTCTTAAAAAAAGAAATTGATAATTTGGTGAACTAAATTTTCGCTAATGCACAGTCTAAAAAAGAAAGGCGGACTACAAGAGTTTATTGCATTAATTTTACTCTATATTACTATAAGAGGTTGTTTGCACAACTCCAATTTGTGACCTCATTGTCACATGACAACAACTTTACCAGTTACATCAAGGCTCTAAAAAAATTTGTTTAAAAAGTAGTAGTTTGTGTTTAGTTAATTAATTTAAAAATTTTTTTTGTCAATAATAGAGCAGTTTTTTATGTCTGAAAACATTCTATGCTACAAAAGCTTTGGCCAACTATCTTAAATTTCTAAAATAAGCATTTTTCATTTCCCAGAATCTTTGCCAGACAGACAAATGGAGATTATGAACCCATTTGGCCATAAATTTTGAAAGCACTTCTGAAAACTTTTTATTTATCAAATGTCTGTTTGGCTATAGAAATTATCAAGTTTTTAGGAGACTAGTTTTCGTATCTCAAAATTTGCTTCAAACCTATTTTTGAGTAAAGCTATAATCATTAATTTCTTTTTAAATTTTAAAACTTGACCCAAACTTTTATCTTATAAAAATAAACTCATATATTGCCTCATATTTATTTTGCTTGATTGTATGTATTTGTTTCAGATTTGTTTTGCTTGATTAGTATAAATTTTTCTTCAAATTTGTAATCCCTTGTATTGTATGAGGTCTCTCATCTCCTACATGGAATAATATCTCTTACAAATTATTTTTCTGGCTTTTGAAAATTTGAAAAAAATATCTACTACAAAAAACTTGGTTAAACACATCAATCTTCTAAAATATGCATTTTTGACTTCCTAAAATTTGGTCAAACAAGCTAATAGAGATTATAATAGGGATTGTTTCTGTAAATAAATAATTGTAAGTTTAGAGGTGTAGTTAGGATTTGAAATTTATGAATTTAGAATTCTAGCATTTTTAAATTACTGTGATCTAAATTAATAATTTATATATATCAAATAGATTCTTAAGATAAATACAATACACCCTCCGTTTCAAAATAGATGACCCTCTTTCTAAAAATATTTGTTTCAAGTCCCTTTTATGAAATCAAAAGGATTTTATTGTGTTCTTTCAATATTACCCTTATCATTAAATGACTACATAAAGTGTCTATACTCAAATTTATATTTTCAAAGCATAATTAAAAAGGCTAATTTGGTAAAATAAACCCATAATAAATATTTTCTTAAGGGGAGTGCCAAGTCAACAAGAATTAGTTATTTTGAAACGGAGGAAGTAGTTTGACTAAAGGTATTGAATTCAGCTAAACTCATAAATTTAATCTGTAGCTCCACCCTTGATTCAAATTACTATACAATAAACAATAATACATGAATTATTTTGTAAATATTGTGTATTCTAATGTCTTAACCCGGTGTTATTGATATACATTCTTGTTCTATAATACACACTATAATATCTTAGATTTCATGTAAATTATACCAACATTACTATACAATGAACAATCATACATGAATTATTTTGTAAATATTGTCTATTCTAATGTCTTAACCCGGTGTTATTGATACACATTCTTGTTCTATAATATACACTATAATATCTTAGATTTCATGTAAGTTATACCAACATGTTAATTACATCCTATCAGAAAAAAACAAACAAACATATTAATTACAAATGGTTTGCAAGATTTTTCTTTATTCCTTAAGCCAAACAACCTCTTAAAAGGTATCGATTACGACGTAGTGTTGGTCATATCAGATGCTTGCTATTTGTTAGTTAGCAACTTGGCGCTGCTGTGGAAAAGGGGTATCTAGGTGGAACAGAAGAGGAAAATATCTTGGTCAAAGGAAAATTTTAGTGAGCATTTCGACATGAAAATAAAAAACATTTATTTTATTTGAAATTTTTAATGTTAGAGTTGTGTTTGGTCATAATTTTGTAATAAATTTTTAGAATTCAAAATGTATTTTATTTTTAAAAATTACGAAATATGATTTAAACATGAAATATAATTTAAATGGGGTTATCTTATAAAAATAAAAAATTAGAATAAATTTGGAAAGGAGAATTTTTTTAAAAAATAAATAAAAATGGAAGTGAAAACATGGTTTTGGGTATTTTTCAAATACAACTTCAGATTATATATTTGTATTTAAAAAATTTATGGTCAAACATTGATTTTCAAATAAAGTGAAAAAAGATGTCTAAAAGGTCATGATCAAATGGATCTTAATTTTCAAAAAGGTTTTGATTTTCAGAAAAAAAATAAAATTAATAATACAAGAATCCATGAATAATAATGTTCATAGAAATGAAATGAATAATTGAACACTATTTATGAAATATTATCATTGTACTTTCACTAAATTTTTATTACATGATTAAATAAAGAAATAATGAGTTGAGCTTCAAATTAGGGATCAAAAGATAATGCAGACACTATTGGGATCTAAGCTAACAAGAAGATGCAAATTGCAGGTTAATAGTGGTACCTTCGTTATGCCAAAGGACGTTATAGCAAGTGACAGCGCAGCCGGGGCACCCTTTGACTTCAACCAAATAAAATTTTGACTCTTAATTCAAAATTAAAATTCTTTTAGCCTTCTCATGTGACAATTACCAAAAATCAATTTATGAGCCCAAAATTCTTTCTTACATAATTCTGAAAATTTTGTGAATATTGACAAACAAAAGGACCAAAACCGTTCCAAGTACAAGTAAAGATTAATAGTCTGTTTAGACAATTTTTTAAAATCAGCTTATTTTGAAAACTGATTATTGTAAAAGTATTTTTTGTTGGGTTCTAATGAAATGTGAATGAAAAATAAAGGAAAAAAGTGAATTGTATTTTCACTTTAAGGAAGAAGTGTGCTCCCACATTGGTGGGAGAAAGAGATACTCTTGTCCTTAAGTATAGAAGCACTCCTCCATGTTGATAGTGAGGCAAGAAGAAGACAAGTTTCTTGTCGTCGTCGTCGTCATCGTCGCTCGCTCGACTTCGGCCTCGGCCTAGGATTTGTCAAATGATCGATCGAGATTAATTATTTAATGACTTTTTAATCCAAAAATTTGAAGGGTCGTAATCCTTCAGTTCACTATTTGAAGACGAAAAGGCAAACCTGCGCGCGCATATATGTCAACTTTCTGTTTTGATGACGAAAGCGACATGCGGCCGCATCTCATCATGTGCGGACGCACATGGGTCTGCATGTTAACCCATCGTTCCAAAAATGTGTAGCTCTTCACGAACCATTGCTTCTTTTCTAAAGCAACACTTTTTTGCTATAAATATCTGATTTTTCCTCAGATATAGATACAAAATTTTGAAGTGAAAAATACTCCTCTTTCTTAAAAACTCAAGTGTGATTTACTACCATTGAGTGAGTTCGTTGTTCAGCAGAATTTGAGGTATTGTCATTCTGCTGAAGTGATTCATTTTATCCTGGGAGGATATATTCCATAACCTCGGGTACTTGAGGGGAATAATTTCCTTAAGGACACACCATGAATTCGGTGGACTTGAGTTTTCTAATCTTCATCTCTTTCTAAACGTTTGATTTACTATTTTTCAAAAATAGTTTGAACTTCATTTATTGTTCATAATTAGTTTGAACTTCATATTTGTTGTTCAGAAGTTGATTTCAACTAATTGTTGAAGTTCATATTTTAAAATACAGATTTAGAACTTCATTTGGTTGTTCATACTTTAGTTTGAACATATTATTCAAGTTCATTGAATATAGATTTTACAAACCCGAAGTTAACAATCTTAAGGAAATTATAAGTACTTGTTAATCTGTATTGTATCTTGTTTTTTGGAGACTAAAATCTTTTAATTTTCTACTCCCTCAGTTGTAAGAATATAAAAACTTCATCAAAAATCAGATTAAGAATTCGGTTTGAAGAATATAAAACCTTCATCAAAAATCAGATTGAGAATTCGATTCGAAGAATATAAAAACTTCACCGATTCATTGAACTCTCTGTATTGGTTTCTGGAGATTAAAACCTTTTGATTTTCTACTCTGTTTGAATTTGATTCTGATTTGAAGAACATAAAAACTTCGTCAGGTTTCAAGTTCATTCAGTTGGCGATTTGAAGAATATAAAAACTTCGTTGTTGACTAGAAACAAGTTGTTTAAAGATTAAGTCTTTACTGTAAGTATTCTGAAATACTAAATTATTTGTCAAAGATTGACAGGAAAATGATGAATAAAACTGAATAACAAATTGGTTCGGTTGTGAATGGTGATGTCCCAACGACAACCAATATTGTGTCATCAAGCCGTTCAGATGTTGTTCTAGCAGTGGCATCGACAGAGAAACCAGAAAAATTTTCTGATGTGAACTTCAAAGATTGACAACAAATGATATTCTTTTAGTTGACCACACTTGGAATGCAAAGTTTACAAAAGGATATCCTCATGTTCTTGAAGAAGAAATGCTTGAAAACCAATTTTCTGATTTGGAATATCTTGTGATTCATCTCAAAATAGGAGAAGGCAATAAGTTGCATGAGAAATAAACAATGATGGGTGCAAATCTTGTTAAAGATGATGTTCTATATAATAAGAAGAGGAAGAAGTCTTCTGGACAAGAGGAAGAGCAGAACAAGAAAAGGTTCAAAGGCAAGTGCTACAATTGTAGTAAAGTTGGCCACAAAGCTCTGAATTGTCAAGTTCTGAAGAAGAACAAGAAAAGAAATCAGATAAATATGGTGGAAGCAACTGAAGAGATTGAAAATCTGTGTGCTATGATCACTGCATGCAATCTAGTTGGAAATCCAAATGAACGGTGGTTTGATGCAGGAGCCACTTGACATGTTTGTGCGGACAAAGAAGCTTTCACTACTTATGATATCGCTGGTCCCGAAAAAGTGATCTTCATGGGAAATATTGCAACAGTCAAGGTTGAAGGAAGTGAGAAGATATTTCTAAAGATGACTTTCACCAAGGTGTTGACTCTCAAAAATGTTCTCCATGTTCCTACTATTAGGAAGAACTTAGTGTCTACAATACTTTTCGTTAAAAACGAGTTTAAGTGTGTATTTATATCAGAGAAAGTTGTAATAAGTAAGAATGAAATGTGTGTAGGAAAGGGTTACCTCAATGAGGGACTTTTCAAACTTGATGTAATAGTAATTGAAATGAATAAAGTTGAGGCTTCTTACTTACTTACTTGAGTTAAATAAATTATGACATGAACATTTAGGATATGTCAATTACAAGACCTTGCGAAAACTGATTTGCTTGGAAGTTTTGCCTAACTTTGAGTGCAATAAATAAGCATTCTTATAAGTCTGTTGAAAGGAATTCCAATTCCTTAGACTTGATTCACACAGACATTTGTGATATGAAGTCAACACCATCTCGTGGTGGGAAAAAAAATTTCATAACGTTTATCAACGATTGCACTAGATATTGTTATGTTTATTTGTTGTATAGTAAGGATGAAGCAATAAAAGTATTTAGGCAATATAAAATTGAGGTTGAAAATCAGTTGAATAAAAAGATAAAAATAATAAAAAGTGATAGGGGTGGAGAGTATGAATCTTTTTTTGCACAGATATGTTTGGAAAATGAAATTGTCCATCAAACTATTGTCCCTTACTCACCTTAATCAAATAAAATTGCAAAAAGGAAAAACCAAATGTTGAAAAAAATGATGAATGATTTACTTATAAGTTCAGTTTTACTGCAAAACTTGCGGGTGAAGCTATTTTTATAGCAAATCAAATACTCAATAGAGTGCCCCACAGCAAGACACATTCTTACAGCAAATCAAATACTCAATTGAGTGCCCCATAGCAAGACGCAATCATTTCTATATGAGAAATGGAAAGGAAGGAAATCCAACTTGAAATATTTCAAAGTGTGAGGGTGTCTAGCCAAAGTTCAAGTTCCTATACCCAAAAAGGTCAAAAAGGACTAAAGACTATGGACTGTGTTTTCATTGGATATGCTACAAACAGTAAAACATGTCAATTTTTGGTTCACAAATTCAAACATTCGGATATTCATGATAATACAGTAATTGAATCAGATAATGCTGAGTTCTATGAACACATTTATCCGTATAAAATTAGATATGAGTTGTCTAGTGAAGGGGTCTAAACGACCTCGGGAAGAGCCAAAAGAGAATGTACTTAATGAAGAGAATTCAAGGCATAGTAAATGTCATAGGGCATCTACTTTCTTCGGATATGATTTTGTAACATTTTTTCTTGAAAATAAGCCTCAAACATTCAAAGAAGCCATATCCTTTTGGAGAGAGACTGTCAATAGTGAGATTGATTTAATCTTGAACAACCATACTTGGGAGTTGGTTGATCTTCCTTTAGGAAATAAACCTTTAGGTTCAAAATGGATCTTAAAAAGAAAAATAAAAGCTGATGGAACTATTGACAAATACAAGGCAATACTTGTCATTAAAGGCTTTAGACAAAAAAAAAGGTCTTGATTATTTCGACACATACTCGCAAGTAATAAAGATTACATTCATTCTGATGTTGGTTGCACTAGCTGCGGCATATAGTCTCGAAATCCATCAAATAAATGTGAAAACAACTTTCTTAAATGGAGAATTAGAGGAAGAAATTTACATGGATTAACCTGAAGAAAAGTGTGTAAACTTGTTAAGTCACTTTATGGACTAAAACAAGTACCCAAATAGTGACATGTAAAGTTTGACCAAACCATGTTGGTAAGTGGATTTAAGATTAATGAGTGTGACAAATGTGTTTACATTAAAGACACTCCAACTTACAAAGTCATTGTTTGTTTGTATGTTGATGACATGCTGATCATCAATAGAGACATATCTGACATAAAATGCTACTAAGCGAATGCTAGGAAGCAAATTTGATAAGAAAGACCTTGGAGTTGCTAATATGATCTTAGAGCTAAGAAGTCATAAAACTCCATAAGGTTTAGCATTGTCACAGTCTTATTACATTGAAAAGGTACTTGACAAGTTCAAGTATTTGAATTTCAATATTGCTAAGACACCATTAGATGTGAGCTTTGCACTTCAAAAGAATAATGTGAAAGTGACTCACAATTGGACTATGCAAGAGTGTTGAAAAGTTTGATGTATATCATGAATTGTACGCGATCAGATATAGCATGTGCTATTAGTAAATTGAGTCGGTTCACAATAATCCCAATCAAACTCATTGGATGACAATGAAAAAAGTCTTGGGGTGTCTAAAACATACTCAAAATTATGTTTTGCATTATAACAAATATCCAACGCTAATTGAAGGATATAGTGATGCAAATTGGATCACCGGGTCAAATAAAGTAAAATCCACAAGCGAGTATATATTTACTCTTAGTGGAGGAGCAATCTCTTGGAAATTATCCAAACATACATGTATCACTCGCTTTATAATGGAATATGAATTTATCGCTTTAAGGCCGGTGAAGAATCTAAATGGCTCCAGAATTTCTCGAAAGATATTCCTTTTTGGCCCAAACCTTTAGCACCAGTATGCATACACTGTGATAGTCAAGCTGCAATAGGTAAGACAGGGAGCATGATGTATAACGGTAAATTACGTCATATAACACGGATGCATAATACCGTTAGAGAACTGCTCTCTAGTGGAATTATCATAATTGATTATGTGAAGTCATCGAATTATGTGTCGGATCCACTTACAAAAGGCCTAACTAGAGAGGGAGTTGAAAGATCATCTAAGGAAATAGGTTTAAGGCCTAAGAAAAGTCATCACGATGGTAACTCTACCTAGCATACTAGAGATCTCAAGAACTAGGATCAAGGAGATCAAACAAAGTTGAGACTGACGATTCAACATTGTCAAATAACTCAACCCATTCTCGTGATGAAGACAATGTTCAGGAAACAAGCATAAGGCTTAAGATTTGAAGCTTTTTAATGGTTTCTAAGTTTGGCAGGTATGACCAAATAGTTTATCTATAGGATTAAATATTTAGGAATCACCTATGTGAGTATGAAATGGAAGTCGTTTCAAGGAGAATGATAGTAAAGGCTTATTCTCTAAGCGCTCATGAAACCAGATAGTGTTCATGGCTGAAACGAATAAAATCGTGAGAACTATAAATGAAAAAGATTAGTTGTGTAACTTGTATTGTCTATGTGTACAACAAAGTTCGACAGTTCAAAGATATCACATCTACCAATTGACTGAGTACATCCGATATACGTTCACTACGAAAATTTCAAAGGAAAACCCACTTATCCAGATACAATTAGTCTTTGCTTATAAATCACACATTTGTCCATATATGTTTTGATCATATAGATATTCCTCACTCATGTGGAGGATTGTTGGGTTCTAATAAAATGTAAATAGAAAATGAAGGGAAAAAGTGAATTGTGCTTTCACTTTAAGGAAGAAGTGTTCTCTCATATTAGTGGGAGAAAGAGATGTTTTTGTGCTTAAGTATAGAAGAACTCCTTGTTGTTAGTGAGGCAAGAAGAAGACAAGCCTCGTGGTTGCTCGCTCGGCTTGGTTTCAGCTTTGGATTTAGATTTAAATTTGGATCGATCGAGATATTATCTTTTTGGACAAAATTCAATTGAAACTCAATTGTTTAATGACTTTTTAATTCAAAATCTGATCTGAATTTTTTTTCTATTTGTGGATGCACACGAACATGTGCGAACACATGTCAAAACGCACATTGAAGGGTTACGATCCTACATTTTACTATTTAAAGATGAAAAGGCTGATCATGCACACACATATGGCTATTTGTAGACGTGTCACGACCCATAATAGGCACGTGGTGGCACTTGTCACACGCTCCAGACAAGTAAGCCTAACTCAACCCAAGGAATACAAATATAAGGAAATCAAAGGCGAAAGCAGAATAATAGAAGTAATCCTAAATATATATACGAGACACAAGTCTCAAAGATACATCCCAGGTCTGGTTGTCACTATTACAAGCCTTTAGTACAGATTTAAGAGTAATAACAATCGTCTAAAGTATCTTAAATGCGAGGAAAAACATAAGATTAAAAAAGGAGAGATCTGGGTAAGCTTGAAATCCGCCAGCGCTACCTCAATCTCCGCAATATCAAAACTGGAAGAAAATAATCTACAAACTGCTACTCGATCCAGTACCTGCACGAGGTGCAGAAAATAAGAAAAGGGAAAGAAAAGCAAGGGTGAGTACGAAACCACATATACTCAGCAAGCATCGTCGATAACTGACCCTAATCCAAATCAATGGCGAGAACCACCACCCCAACTACTTAAGATTTCCCAAATAGTCTATAACGTGTAATTACAACACTTCATCCTATTGGGATAACCCAACACAACGGTCCACAGATTTACCAAAAATAGGATAGGCACATTAATCTAGGTAAGTCAATACTATTCACTTTAGATTATCAAATAAGAAAAGTCATTTATGAAGAAGACTCGCTAATACGATATATCAGGATTAATCAATGATAATCAACCAATAATAATGAATCAAAACAGGGAGAGTATACATATATAAGAGTGTATCTCATGCTACCAAAGGTGCTACACAATTATCTCTCTGATCAAGCCACAACCATACCCCACGTCTCACAATAACCCAACCTCCTAACCAATATAAGATGATATAAGGTAATGTAATGAAATAAAATGAATAGTCAAACACAGTATCACAAACAATTTCTATCACGATAATATAATACAAGAGTAAATACTAACACATTACTAAATCATACCAAGGAATGTCAATGCAATGCAAATGATGCATGCAATGTAGTGATGATGATGGAATATGATGAATCTTTGAAAGTTATCGAATAGCTTTCTGTATACACCTACTGGGCAACGCTGCTCCCAAAGTAGGACCCATGGGGGGTTCGAAACCTATATACTTTCCATAAACTTAATCCATCTCTCCAGCTAATGTTCACGGATCAAGGTTCCTATAATATCTCAATCAATTCGACCAGCACATCCCTCGATCTAGGCATTTTTTAAAAATGACTCATTTTCTTTCGAATGGGGAAAAACTCAGTGGTATCAATCTCATAAACATGTATGAATGATATGAGGATAGAATGCTCACAATCAAATCAGTATGAAAATATGAATCGATTCAATACAAGTATAAGTGAGCTCAGAATCAACTTTATATGACAATGTTCCATGATGTAAGCCATCGTAGGGCACCAATGGTATAAATAATCATGCATGACATGAATAATATCATTTAAAGTCCCTCATTCAAGTATAATCATTATGATAAAGGAAATTTAATGCTCTAACTTGGCCTATGATAACAAGTCAAGCACTTACTAGGCGACACAATGATAAATATGGAAATTAAATGTACAATTATAGCCAACAATATAAACTCAAGCCCCCCCACTCGGGCATCACCACCATACATATACTCCAAATCAGTAATAATATGCCCATAAGCTGCCATTCGGGCACACGACAATAAATAATTTCTCAAGTCAACAATAATGTTCACGTAAGCCTCCACACGAGCAACACGAAATTAACAACAATCCTAATAACAACATATATAGAAAAATTACCCAAACCTAGCTTATTCCATACAATAAGTCTCATCCACTATTACAAGTCCATTTATACTCTAAGTATTCTCTAAAAGTCATTAATCCTCTATCGTCACAATAAAGTCCACTAAACAAGATTTCAGCTCTAAAATAGGCATCCCTAAGTTATCTATCTACATTCTACTCTAAGGATATTTACAAGTAGTAATACTAACTAAGAAAGGCAAAAATCCAATTACAATCCACCAAAAGACTCTGGTACGAATCACAAAATACAAACAAACAAGCATACAACACATAAACACTTTGAAAAAAGTCAAGGTACATCTCAACTTGCCTTAAAAGAAGATTTGTAATTCCAAACACCGTCCAAAGCCTTAACTGGAAGCTCAACTCCCTAGAATAAACACCAAACGCGTCCAATCTAAACAAATATGACATCTACAAGTCAAAAAGAGTCCAACGATACCCATATCGACTATATTAGTTCGGGGTCCAAAACCCGCTTCAAAAATCATTTTCAAAAATACAAGGGTAAAACTGAGATTTTTATTTTAGAGTAATATTATCCATAATAATAGAAGTATACATATGAAAATCCACGTAGAAAATAGTTAAAAACGAGGTTTCAATCGAAAAAAACTATTTTTAAGCTTTACCGACAAACCCCCCAAAAATAGTGTTTGGAATCAAGGATTTGAAGTTGTTTTAAAGATGATATCAATGGGAAATGATGAAATAAAGATTTAGTAACTTACCCACCGAAGAAATCTCAAAACCCCCCTTTGAAATCACCCAAAATCAAGGTTTGTAGGTCCAAAAATAGAGATTAATTAAGAAAAAGGAGGTTTTATCAGGTTTTGGACGCGATGCCTCTCGATCGCGTTCAAACCTTCGCGATCGCGAGGGTAAACCTTTGACCGAGATTAAAATTTCCGTCACAATCACGGGTATTCCATCTCAATCGTGACGTGATCCAAATCGAGACTCTCGCGAATGCGAGCCTCGAGTCCATGAACGCGATAAAGGAAAGAAACCCACCTGGACCCATTACCCATCGCAAACGTGATGGACCACCACACGATCGTGATCCCCCAGCTGTTTATACTTCGCAAATGCAAGCCTAGGACCGCGAACATGAAGAAGGGATTTTGCACCAGTAAAACTCCTAAGGTTGAAATCCTCCGAACGGACCCTCGGGATTCTTTCGGGACGCCACAAAAATAAATTAATTGTGCTACTAGGATAATTTCAATATTATGGACTCAATGAAAATGTCGTATTTTTGTAAAAGGATTGTTTTCAACAAATTAACTCCCGGGACCCTTTTTGGCCAAATTTAAGTAGTTTTCAAACGGAGGGTCGAAATGCGAAACAAAGGCTCGGGACCAGAACTAACCACACTACTAACCCAAAATTGACATTCTAGATCTAATAAAATTGTTAGAATCTTCATCCGAAGTCCGGATCACTAAATGTTGACCAAAGTCAAACTAACCCCTTTAAGGACAATCAAAACCACAAATTCATTTAAAACACTTCCGAACGCGGTGAAAACCGTACCAACCATTCCATAACTCATAAATGAGATAAAGCAACCTTGGAGAAGAGAAAAATTGTCAAAATACATAAATTTCTAAATTTCAGCATGAGGGTCATTATAGGACGTATATGGCTTTGCAGATACCAACGCATATCAATGTCAACTTTCTATTTTGATGGCAAAAGCGACATGCTGCCGCATCTTTCCATGTGAGGACGCACATGGGTCAGCATGTCGACTCTTCGTTCTGAAAATGTGCAACTCTTTACTAACCATTTGTTCTTTTCTGAAGCAACACCCTTTGACTATAAATATCTGATTTTCCTCAGATATAGATACAAAATTTTAAAGTGAAAAATATTTCTCTTTCTTGAAAAACTCAAGTGTGATTTGCTACCGTTGAGTGAGTTCATTGTTTGGCAGAATTTGAGGTACCGTCATTCTGCCGAAGTGATTCATTTTATCCTGGGAGGATATATTCCATAACCTCGAGTACTTGAGGAAAATAATTTTCTTAAGGACACACCGTGAATTTGGTGGACTTGAATTTTTTGATCTTCATCTCTTTCTAAACGTTTGGTTTACTCCCTCCGTCCCATTTTATATGACCTACTTTCCTTTTTGGTCCGTCCCAAAAAGAATATCATATTTCCTTATTTGACAATTTTTTAAAGGCACAATTACTCTTTTACCCTTATTGGTCCCACTTAATTAAAAAGTAAATGCATTACCTTTTATTTTTCAAATAAAATTAATACAAGTACATTTTTAATTGCAAAGGACAATATGATAAACCTTATCAAGTCAAACCTTATTTATTAAACTCCGTGCCAAGTCAAATTAGGCCACATAAAATGGGACGGAGGGAGTACTATTTTTTAAAAATAGTTTGAACTTCATTTGTTGTTCATAATTGGTTTGAACTTCTTCTTTGTTGTTCATACTTTAGTTTGAACATATTGTTGAAGTTCATTGAATACAGATTTTACAAACCCGAAGTTAACACTTTTTAAAAACAAAAAACGGACAAATATGTCCTCAAACTATGGAAGTTTTGAGTTCTTTGTGTTCTTGAAGAAACTCATATCTTCAAGAGGATGATTCATCAAAAAGTTGTTATTTGATCCAAAAGTAGCAAAGAAAAGTGTTAGTACTAAGGAATATAAAAAAAAAAAGGAATATTCTTGGAAAGAGAGTACAAGAGGGCTCACGAAGGACAAAACACGGAAGCTTCAGGTGCACTGCCTAGGGGCACCTGCGCCCTCACCTGCCAGTGCAGGTCAGGACCTGCGGCCACAGGTCACCAACAAAAATGAAAGAAGAACCACTGGAAGTTGACCTGTAATGCCTACCTGCGTGAGCAGACCGCCATCTGTGTGCGTACCTCAGCCGAACGCACCTCAAATGTTCCAAAAATGATCTTTGCTCAGATTCCAACATCCTAAATCCATTCCTTGATTCTTCATATCATTTCTTGATTCCTAAAACTAATTAACAACTAGTAATCGACCTACTTAGTTGGTTGATTAGTCTTAGAGTCTATTTTCTTTCGTCGTCCATTTCTTTTTGTGCTTTTCTCTTTTATTTTGTTGTTATTTCTTGTTTCAAGTACGTTAGTTTGTTTGAGTTATTTATTCATCTTCAAACAAGAATCCATTTCGACCACGAGTTGCAATTGACACCACATCTTCCATCGAAGTAGAAACGATCTTTTAATGCTAGCGACGCCTATTGTGAGGCAAAAACAAAGGTGCGTATTTTGAAAAATTGTGAGGTTGATTTCTTAAAGTTAAATTGTTTGTTGTTTTTGTTTAGTATTTTTTTTGCCAGGTACAATGTCCAAGGAAGGTGAGGTAGCCAATTCCACCATTCAAATGGCTTTAGCTTCCATCATGGAAAAGCTTAGTGCTATGGATAGCCGATTGGGATCAATAGAAGAGGATGTGTCTAACTTGAAAGAACATCAAAAATCCATCCTTTCCACTCCCTAAAACTATCATGCCTCCTGTAGTGGACAAGATCAAAACACCTCCACCACTATCTCCCCAGAAACACTTTACCAAATGTTCAATCCACCAAGGCAAGTACATGATCCCATCATCCAAACCACTACTTACCCAAATAATTGAAGCCCCGTTCGTCCACTACAACCCCAATTCAATTAAGCTAACCACGAAGCTCCACAAAACTAACCCATTAACCAAAATCCACCACCCCAAGCCCCACTTAACCAAAATCAACCCATCCAAATCGAGGATGTAGGGGGATAGGGACCCCAAGGAGGATATGAAGGGTTAGATGAAGTGGCCCAATTTGCAGAATCTGTACAAAATAGGTAAGAAGCTCATGGAGGAGGGCATAAAAGATGAGGAGAAAGGTTTGGTCCAGTTCCCCATGGTAGATTAAACTTGGTAAACTAACCCCAAGATCAAGGAGATCGTCAATGGGATCAAGGAGGTAATGCGAGTCAAGACACGGGTCTTAAATTCATCTAGATCACTCTTTCTACCTTCCAAAAAACTAGTGATCCATCAGCCTGCATTGATTGGGAAGTACAATGTGATAGAATTTTTCAAATCAATGAGTTAACTGTTCAAAAGAAAGCTACCCATGCAATTGCTCAATTTGAAGGGTATGTTTCTACTTGGTGGGAAACCCAAAGGTTGCAACGAAAAAGAGATGGTAATCCCGATCTTACAGATTAGGACAAATTGAAATTTCTTATGAGGAGAAAGTATATGACAACAAGGTACAAACAAGAACAACTCACCAAGCTATATAACTTGAAGCAAGGAGGTAAAGGTGCGGAAGACTACTATGAAGAATTCCAAAACTTGATCCTTCAACTTGAGATTATTGAACCACCATACCATTGCATGGCTCGGTTCAAATAAAGGTTGGAATATGACATTGCTTCTCAACTAGTTGTCCACAAGTTTGAAAATGTAGAAGCCTTTGTCAAAACGGCCATTGAGGTTAAGAAGAGTAACAAAGAAAAGAAATCTTTCAATCCTAAAGGCTACACATCTTCTAGTTCATTCAGGTGGAACAAGAATAAAGACTTCAATATGTCCATGAGAAGATGCCCATTGAGTAGACTACCCCAAGGTATCCTCCAAAGAATGAAGGTAACTAATACCTGAACACTAATTCTAATTCTAGAGGTATTGTTTGTTTTAAATGTCAAGATTGGGGATATAAGGCAAGTGAGTATCCCAATCAAAGAAACATCATTTTGGAAGAAGGTAACGCTTACTTTGTTTGGGATAAGGTAGACCAAGAAGATAGTGGTGAAGGAGAAACCTAAGAGGGTGAAGACTTTGAAAATGAAGGGGAACTTATGGGAGATACCAATAAAGGGGAAATTAATATACTCCTTGGTATGATGATGAAGGTTCCCCATGAGGATGTTTGGCCTCAAAAAGGAGTGATAATGAATTTTAACTTTATGATGAGGCAAGTGTTGAGTAGTAAGGCCTTGGGAGATCCAATCCAAGAGGAGGAAATGAACTTGGCTTAAAAAGGGAAACTTTGTGTCAACCCCAAGCCCTTGTTTTTTGCTAACCATAGTACTAGCATTTTGCCTAGTACCAATACTTATCTTTTACAGGGTCATGATAGAATGTTTCCAAATGAGGATCCAATGAAAGTCTCCCCGTGTATGCACTTGAAGGCCTAGATGAGTTTTTATCTACGGGCTCCAAAATTGATGAAGGTTTGACTCAAAAAAGGCCCCTAGGCAAACTCCTATGTGTTGATGGATACTTGCTAGCAAGGGGTGAAGCATTTAACCCCATGGATCGAATGATGGAGTTACCTACCAAGTAAGCTCCTACAAAGAAGTAAGAGGACCAAGTCTATTGGTCTAAGTTGATACATAGAAGGGAAGGTCCATATAGAGCATGTATGAAAGATAAGAGAGAAAGCTCAGGGCATTGCTCCAAAGGTATGTACCTAACCCCTTTTATTCCAAGCAATCCTTGGAATCATGATGACATTTACCCTATGGTAGGAAAATTCTTTAAGTTGTTTGACTTTAAGTCCTACCAAGAGAGTGTTGATGTCTCTCCAACCACTTCGTGGTTTGTCATTGGTATGCAAAAAATGTGTGGCCTCCACAACCCAGATGCCCAATCTATTTGTTACTCTGAGAAGAGTCTATGGTTCCTACTTGATAAACAACTCTTGCTTCCTATTCCTTGTCATACTTATATGGGTAGACAAGTTGACACAATAGGATGGACTCCACTAATAAATGCACTATTCTTGAGAAGTTGTTTAAGTGAAAGGGATGTGAGGTGTTTAAGTTGCTTGTTCTTACGTTCTTGTGTTCTTGTCTTTGATAGCACCTTAAATGATCATCGCTCTATTCATTCATATTTCTTTGCTTATAAAGATAGCCCTGTTTGTGATGAGAATTCCTTTTGTATAAACATGGTTTGTTGTGAAAGGAAGGGTAACCCCTACCCCAATGACTACTTGATTCTATCCTTGGTTGTTCCAATATGTGGTGATTTTCTTGCTATCTCACTTGAACCTATTGGTAATCTTGTTAATGGAAACACCTTGGGAGAGTCTCATGATGCTTATTGTAGCCAACACCTTTGTACCTTGTATGATGAGTTCTTTTCATTACACATGAATGATAGTTGCTTATACATCAAGTGGATGTCTCCTTGGCACGGAAATGTTGATGCTAACCCTTGTGTTAACCCTCGTGCTTTGAGGAAATATTGGTTATTTATTCATCTCTTATACTTTCAGGACTTAGATTTGAGGATGAATCTTTTTCAAGAAGAGGAGGATGATACAATCCAAATGCCTCCAAACCTTTTGATGGAATGATCATGAATCGAGAGGTGTTGGAGAGGTCAAAGGGAAGAAAAAAAGAGCTAAAAGAGGCCTTGGAGGGACCTGCGCCTGCAAGTTCTGAGGTGCAACTGCAGATGGCCTTTTGGCCCTATCCAGAGCCACCTGCGAAGTGACATGCATGGGCAGGTGGCCCATCTGCGTGGGAGGATGCCCCAATTTGCTGAAATAGGTCACTTTTGGGCCCATCTTTGTAATAAATGGCACATGACTATAAATAGTAGTTTCTTCTTGTTTTTAGGTGACTTTGATTCTAATGAACAATTATACACTTGAGAGTGTGAGTGAGCTAGGATTAGCTTACGTTGAATAATAGTTTGGAAATGTTGGTTGCTTGGGAGTTCAATTCCCTCGTGGTCTACGTAAGATTTAGGTGCTTGTAGGATAATTTGATTGAGGATTTGGGGTTTAATATACCCTTTATTTGCATTCAATTTCCTTCTTTGTATCTATCTATTTCTTTATCATTCTATCTTTTCCTTTTCGATTCCTTGTTTATCTTGTTTTCGTATCTTGTTCTTCGTTTTGTAGTTTTTCCGTTATCAAGGTTTTAGTTAGATTAAAGTGACAAAAGTTAGATAGTAGATTTGGTTGCTCGACAAGAGTTCTATGTTTTTTCTTCAATATGTAGCCTTAAACACTATTCAATATTGCTTGGTTCTACATCTCATAAAGATTTTATGTTAGCTTGTTATAGTTTAAATGTTAGACTAAGTATCCTAAGAGAGCATGATCTATCTCCTATTCTACGTTGTATGACATTAGCTTATATGTTGGCTAAGTTTAAATAATAGAAATGTACATTTACTTGATATTTGTTGTGTGTGTCTACGACTTTACAGTAGGCTATTCCATTTGACAGTTGGCGCTACTTAGCTCGAGTTGGAAATTTGTGCTCAAAGTGATTAAAATGCATACCTGTGTCTTATTTGTTTTTGTATGCCTCTTGTATTTGTTGTCTCCATTGCTATTATACTTTTTCTATTCTCCTAGCTGCTGAAGTATAGATTTTAATTTCTTATGCTATAAGTATACTGGAGGTTTAGTTAAATACATTTGTTAGATCAAGCATGTGTTAATCAATAAGTTAACTTGTATGTTTTTTAATGTTAATATGGGAATTTGAGTCTTAATATTAGAATCCCTTTGGCATATTACTAATCCTTTTCCTCTTTTTATATGCATGAACTCTCCGAGATGAGTCCATACGGACTTGACCCTTCTCGTATACCTCTTGAGTCAACCTCCCATTTTTGAGGCAGTCCATCATCCCAAAATAGTCGAACAGGAACAAAGACGAGTCCTTTGCCCCATGGCATTAATGATAGAAACCCTATGGAATTAATGATAGAAATTGCAGTGACTGGCTTAGGCTGAGGAAGCTCAGATTATTTTATTCGCCATCTTTATTCTGCATTTATTCTTTTTGAATAAGTGATACTAACATTTTATTTGTTTTTCTTACTAATCCTAGATGAATACCAATGGAGTGAAATTCAAGAGTTGCTAAAATTATATTTCATCAAGTTTCGTAAAATAATAAACTCTAATTGATTAAAGCATTTTTTGAATGAAGGATTTCACTTTTTTTTAAAAATGTTTTAATTCAACAACTTCACAAGGCTTCAGATATATATATATATATATATATATATATATATATATTTCTCTTTTTACGACATCAATCACTACTTATCTATGAGGAAAGTGAAAGTTCTAACTGGTCATTTTATCAAAGCCAAAATTCAAAAGTTGTATGAGATAAATATTCCTTAAAAGGTTTAAATCATGTCGCAAAGGTAGGAGCCAAGTGTGCTTTGTTTGTTCTAAAGATGGGATAAATAATACTAAAATTTTGACTCGGATTTTTTTGTTTCAAGTATTAACTTAAGGGTATTTTTTTAATGGTCAAATGCTAAAGCGTTTTATTTTATTTTTACAAAAAATCACTATCAAATTTCATCTATAAAGAAGCCTTGTTGGCCATAAAAGTTTTAAATCCGTCAGTCAACTGCGTGTTAGCGGATCCTTCAAGGTGCTTAGCACCTTTCTTAGAGGATTACATGAACCCTTACTCAAACTCTGATTTTCAACAAAGGTTTTTAAACACCCTTTTAATGGTTTCCTAATTCCATAAAATTAGGTGGCGACTTTGTGTTTTTTCACAAATAGCCAAGTTATGGAACATTTTAAACAGAGTTTAAAAATGGGTCATAACATCAGTGACTTCTTCCCCACCCCAGGATCATTATAAGGAGGTTGAGGAGATGAATGAGGATGTTGTGGAGCAGGAGGAGGTGGCACCAGTTGGAGGTGCAACACTTTCCCCTATGTCTTCTTAGATGATTCATCATGTGATTTCTTTTCTGAGTGGATTGGACAGTACTGGGTCACTACTGTTATGCCTGCTTATTAGTTTCTAGGTGTTCAACCGACTGCTACAGTTGCTTTTAGAATGAGTGAGGCTTTAAAAACGGATATTTTTCCTCGTCCGGTGTTAGATCCTGTTATGAGTGGGACTGAGCATGACATATTGATCAAGTTCCTAAAGATGAAAAATCCTAGTTTTGTTGGTTCTAAGATGAAGGATGCATTTGAGTTCATTGTTGATTGGTATGAACAAAATGGGTATTGTTGAGAAACATGGTGTTGAGTTTATTACTTTTCAGCTGCTAGGTGATTCCAAGCAGTGGTGGAGGGTGTATATGGAGTATCGCTCACCAGTTATGCCTTCATTGACATGGGCTCAGTTTCATGCCCTATTTTTGGAGAAGTATGTACTCCGTACTCTTCGTGATCACAAGAAGGATAGGTTTTAGCCCTTGAGCAGGGTATTATTTCTGTTGCAGCCTATGAGGCCTAGTTTCATTCTTTGTCATGTTATACTACTCAACTACTTGGTACAGAGGAGGAGATAATTCGGTTGTTTGTGAAGGGCCTAAACACTAACTTGTAGGTTTTGTCTGTTCATATGAATTCTGTTGGGATGACTTTTAATGAGGTTGTTGATTATGTAAAGAAGGTAGAATGGGTGAAGAAAGTTGGTCAGACCAAGGTGTTAGCCCCAAAATGCGAGTAACTTTGGTGGTTCTTATTTCAGGGGTCATAGCCAGCAGACTTATTTGGCTCGACCCATTCAGTCAGCTCTACCAGCTTCTACAGGTGGTCAGTCAGGGGTTATTCAGCAGACTTCAATCACTAGAGGCTAAGGGGCTTCTTATTCTTTGGCCATTAGGCTTTCTCTTGAGCGAGGTTGTTATACTTGTGTTGTGGTAGGGCACTTCCAGAGAGAGTTTCTTGAGAGATAGGCTGGGTTATAGGTCCAGTAGTAGGCTAATAATGTGGTCCTTGATGGTAGAGGTGGTGGAGGAAATGGTAATAGTAAGGTCATCCACAGGGTGGGCAGGGAAATAATCAGGGAGATTGTGGTTGAAATCGAGGTAATGGGAATGCAGGAAAGGGTAGAGTGTAGCCTTCTAGGGAGGTTGCTCATCTTAATGATAGAGCTCACTAGCATGCCTTTCCAGGAAAGATTGAGGCCGAGGCATCTGACGTCATTATTACAGGTATTATTCTTGTCTGTGACTAAAGGAATACTATTTTGTTTGATCCGAGTTCCACTTATTCTTATGTATCTGTTAGATTTGCCTTGGGATTGGAATTGATTTATAATAAAATTGACTCTTCTGTTTATGTGTCTACTCCGATTGGAGACTTTGTGGTAGTGACCCATATTTATTGAGCATGTTCTATTTTGTTCATGGGTTTTCAGACTTGGGTGGATTTGATAATCTTGGATATGCTTGACTTCGACATTATCCTAGGTATGACTTAGCTATCTTCATATCATGTTGTTTTAAATTGTAATGCTAAGACAGTGACCCTAGAGATGACCGAAATGGATAAGTTCGAGTGGGAAGGTGTGTATAAGCCTAAGCCTGTGAAGATTATATCTTTTATTCGGGCTAAGAAGTTAGTTGGGAGAGGGTGTTCGGCTTTTGTAGCCTATCTCCAGGATGTTAGTGTAGAATATCCTTCTATTGAGTCAGTCCCTCTGGTGTCAGAATTTCAGGAGGTATTTCCCATAGATTTTCCTAGTATGCTTCCAGACGGGGACATTAACTTTTTTGCTGATTTAGAGTCGGACACTCGCCCCATTTCTATTCCTCCTAATCGAATGGCTCCAACTGAGTTAAGGAAACTCAAGACTCAATTGCAGGAGTTGCATGATAAGGGATTTATTCGTTCTAGTACTTCTCCTTAGGGTGCTCCAGTGTTGTTTGTTAAGAAGAAGAATGATAGTGTCACGACCCAAATCACGGATCGTGCGAGCACCTGCCCAACTCTACCCTAGATGGGAGAACTCTTACCACCCAACCATTTAATTATTAAGAAAGTCATTATTAAAACTTAAACATAAATAAATCCATGAATAAATAACCTTTCTTTTTCAACAAAAAAACTTTATTACAAAAAGATACATTGCAGAATTCTACTAAATTTGATGTTGCCCAAAATATGACTCCTAATAAGTATAAAGCGGTCATTATATCAAATATAGAACCCAACTAGGTTGGGGTCGATCCCATAGGGAATAGGTCGAAGTTATGTAGAATACTAGTCTGAGTAACTGGTAAATAAGTAAAACTGGGGTTTTTTTGTAAGTAAGTAAATACGGTAACGATTGTTGATTATAGAGTTTGTAGTCAATATGAGAACTACACTAGGAATGTGATCCCAAATGATTCCTTAACTCCACCGGTTACTTGTGTTAACAAAACTGTCCCGCTATATTGCATGCAAAATCTGACAAGATATGTTCATCTAAACGTCTCTCGACCTTGGTTAGACGAATTTCACTCTTCTCCTCTCGGTCTCCGAGTGTCGCACTACTAACCCTTGTCCTGGATCTCAGATAACTATTCCCGCTAAGGCTCAAGTTATTAGATGAAGGTTGATAGCTTCAAATCTCAGTTGTTATTTTCTTTTCCCAATCTCTACCTCTCTCTCGAGCAAGTCTAGAATACAGGCGAGTTTCTAACGTTTGCAACCATTAGAAAAGCAATCACAACGAAGGAAATAATAATACGTGCATAAATACCATTCCAGAATTGCTTTGCACTTAACCCGTTTCATTAATTCCTCATGGTTCACACAACCCTAGCTACTGAGTTTAGCTACTCATGTTCACAAGAGCACAATAAGAATTCAAGGATAAAAACATAATTGTAAACTCACAACAATGAAGAAAAACTGAAATCTCAATTATGAATAAAATCCTAGAATGGGTGCTCCAAGATTACAAAATAATAATGTGTTTTTGAACTCAAAATAATGAAAAACTATCTCAAAACAATGTAACTGACTAACTCCTGAACATAGGACCATACAGGGGTATTTATAGATAAAAGGCTAATCCTATCCTAATCAAAATAGGACAATAGAGTCGAAAACTTTCCACAGTATCGTGACTTGTTGTCGTGGAACCAAGTCACACCACGTAGGTGAGTGTCATGGAAATCAGGCTCAACTAGACATCTTCAGAAGTCGACTCACACCACCCTTTCACGCCACGTAGGTGGACTCACGTGGCGTGAATCCTATCGTGGAACTCAGACATCTGTGCATCATCTCTGAAGTTGACTCACAGCAGCCACTCACGTCACGTGAGTGCTGTCGTGGGTCACCTATCTGGTGCAGATCTCATCTCTCATCTTTCGACACTCCGTTTTCAAGCATTATTCTTCACTTTTTCTCCGTTTTTGCCTCCATAACCTATTACCCTGCGAAATAGGACAGAACACACATCATATCGAAAGTGCCATAAAACCATGGCACATCAGTATCATCGGCCGACTAGGGTTAGAATCATATAACAACATATAGCAAACAAAAAAGATCATGACAAGCATACAAACTTAATAATTGAGCATACTTAAGTTACTTCGACTTCCAACCTTAATGCCTTTCTTTTATTTAAGCAATAGTAATTTACTCATAGGACATGATTAACTAACTACCTTCCATGAATTAATCTAACCCTTAATTCTTACGCACTCACCTTATTATAGTAACTCTATATACTTTTCTCTCTCTCGTTAATCTTTTTTCATGACAATACTCGTTCTCTATTATACTACTATTAACCATTGAGATTGCAACAATCAAGACAATTGCCAGCCTCAACAACTTACAAGCAAGGACATTATAATATACATCAAGTTTGAAACTCTAAACACAGGAGAACAATATTTATACATAATTAAGGACGTACCTTATATTCACACTTTGCTATCATGCCAAATCATATCCTTCAACATAATCGGTCTACTCAACGAACCAGAGTATCTCATAAAATAACTGGTCTACACAAGGAACCATGACATGTCATCAACATAACTCATTCCACTCAAGTAACCATCAACCACATATAAATATGAATGCACATTCAATGCATACGAATGAAAGTATGAATGCAAGATGTGTGCATCATCTATTTCTCTTCTCAATCTCATTAATATCATTCTCAACATCATGAACACGATGATTTCAATATCAACATCATCATCATAAATATCATCAACAACATCATAAACATTATGATCTCGGTATCATCATTATTATCATCAACTCATCATCACCAATATGTATGAATATGCAAATGAGGGATGCAATCAATAATTATAAGCAATGCCTGAAGGCGAATCGAAAACACCCAATTGAAATTAGATGCAAGCAACAATGATCAAAACATAACTTACAATTAACTACAACCAAGTAAATACAGTCAACAATCACCAGTTCATCATTTTAGATAACAACGTATGTCCACTAACACATGAAATCACAAGTATGCCCGAAGGTAAATTCACCACTTACTCAATTGAGCATTATTAAACAACATCATTAATCATAAATAGTTCCGAAGATCAATCAATCAAGTACCCCTTTTAGGAGTGCACATTCCATTAGGACTGATATCTACACTCTAATTCATCATCCTAATTCATTCACCAATCTAAATCTCTTTTATTCATACTGAACCGGTAAATTCAGTTACTAACTAGTAACTCCTACACTCAAGTCATAACTAAGTTCAAGGAACTATCCTCCTTATTTGATTATTCAACCACTCAGCTCTATTCAACTTACAATTCTAGCTAGAGTCATCCACCTTTACACATCTTACTTTCTAGCACTTAGAAAAACTTAACTTTAGGTTCTTAAGTTATATCATCACCTCCTCTTATCACAATCAATCCTCCTAACTATCTTCTAGTAGGAATACCTCATACTTCAATTATACCCAACATCGAGTTCACTCTTTTTAAGGTATTAAAGACTAGCTCTATAGATTAGAAGGTCACCTAATTTTTCTATTAGTGTTTACATTCAAATATTAATGCTATACATCATCAAGTAAGTCATACAACACAAACACCTATCAAGGGATCCATATGAAACACAATAACATACAATTATATAATTATTACACTATTTCCATGTTTTATCCATCCTGACTCCACGCCCGTAGGCCAAGACATGAAATCCCCTATCAACTATAGTTATTACATACATCTAAATTAAGTCTACTACATATAAAACCATAAACTACTTGGGCGCCAAGCTACTGCAACAAGTAAGCTACATCACGGATGATTGTTTCCAAAGACTAAATCGTCTAATAAACAATAAGTATAAGAGTAATTAATCAATTACTCTTCAAATAAATACTTTGGGAATTCAAAACCACTATTCTACCCTTATTTATGGTGTATAATAATATCTAAGGGTCAATTAACCACTAACTAGCTCTATCATGCTAAACTTATCTCCATTAATAGAGTTTTGAAGCTAAAGGCTCCACCTTTATTGAACTCAAGATCCCCAACCATCAAAGTTCATTCTTTTTAAACCACAATTTCATACTAAGAAGAGTTAATTTACAATCTAAAATTAATTCTAGGTGAAAATACTCATACCCATAGGTTTTTTCCATAATTTCATGAACCTAGGGTTCTAAACCACAAGAATTTCACGATAATTACTCATTCTAATGATTTTATAAGAAGAACAGATTAATCCATGTTAAAAAAGAGTAAAATCTTACCTCAATGAAGGATTTCCACCCCTACCATGAGCAAATCACCCCTCTAGGGTTTAGGAATAAAATTTTGGAGTTTATGGATTGAAACTCATCAAAAATAAGCTTTTATACTGCCCAGTTACCACTGCAGTGGTTAAATTACCACTGCAGCGGTACCGCTGCGGCAGTTAATTTCTTAGCCCAGATAGTGTTTAGTAAAATAGTCATAACTTATTACTCGGAAGGCGGATTAACAAAAGGTTAGATGCGTTGGAAAAAAGACTCGAAGATATTTCATTTGGTGGGTACTGGGATCCATAACTTTTTATATTCCAGGATATATACTCATTTAAAGTTGATCCTAGGTTAAATTAACTTAAAACTCAATCGGTAGAAACACTTTCAACTTAAATTTATGATAGGGGTATTGTTTGACCTTAGTACATGTCCAATGCACTCCCATACTAAAGAATTGGTCCTATAACTTAGAGTGAAAGAGGTTTTTATGTTTTTACAGTAGATATTTTCAGTAACAATGGAATGGGTCGTTACAGGTAGCCTAAAGATATGTATTGATTACAGACAGTTGAATAAGGTTACCATCAGGAGTAGGTATCCCTTGACCTAGATAGACTTGAGATTGGTTTATCATGAGTTAAAGATTTGGCCTGAGGATATACCTAAGACAGCCTTCAAGATTCGGTATGGGCACTATGAGTTCTTGGTTATGTCATTCGGGTTAACAAATTCACCTACAACCTTCATAAGCTTGATGAACGGTATGTTTAAGTCTGTTATAGATTCATTTGTGATTATTTTTATTGATGATAGTCTGGTTTACTCCAAAAGTAAGAAGGAACGTACAAGTCATCTTTTCATTGTGTTTGGGATTTTGAGGGAGAAACAGTTATATGCTAAGTTCTCCAAATTTGAGTTTTGGTTGTCTTTGGTTGCCTTCTTAGGGCATGTGATTTCAGAAAAGAGGGTGATGGTAATCTCCAAAATATTGAGGTTGTTAAGAGTTGGGTTCGGCCTAGCTTAGTGACTGAGGTTAGGAGTTTTGTGGGTATTGCTAGTTACTATCACAGGTTTGGCAAGAATTTTGCATTTATTGTTACTCACTTGACAAGGTTGACCCTGAAAGAAGTGCCATTTGTTTGGTCGAATAAGTGTGAGGAGAGCTTCCAAAAGCTCAAAACACTTTTGACTACTGATGTGTGTCCAAAATTACATATATTTAGTACTCTTTACCTCGTATTTAGTATTTTTATTTGTCCTTTTTGAGCATTGATTTTATGAATTATGGTTAATATTATATTTTTATTTATAGGATTAAATTGGTGTGAAGATGAAGAAATTTAGAGCAAAAATGAAATAAAAATTGAGAAGTTATATAAGGAAATCAAGAAGGCAGCTTAATGGATAAAATTTAATAAAATATTAGAGAGTGACCTTTCCTCACAATTGAATTTATGAGGCGGCTATGTACTGCCACGTGGCAACAAGGGAAAAGAGAAGAAGAAAACTTGAGGCGGCACTGTTCAGGCGAACAGTTCGTCCAAATTGGACTGGGTTTTTATTTCTTAGTCCATTTTGGACTCAGTTATTTTATTTTGGGGTTTTTCTTACACCTATAAATATTTCACAAAAATAGTTTTTATGTAACTTTCAGAACTTTGAAACTTTGGAGAGATAACTTGTAAACCTTTTATTTAGAGAATTCCGGGAGCCGCCGTGGAGGCCGGAGAAAATTGGTTTATTCTTTTCTTCTCCATCTTTATTAATTTTTCTTTGAGAATTCAAGATTCCGGATTTAATCTACTCAATTTGTAAGTTCATAATTACGATTTTGTCTATGATTTCTAATTGTGATTTTCAATCCATGAGTAGCTAAATACCACAACTAGGATTGTGGGAACCATGATGAATTAACAAAGTAGGTTAAAATACATAGTAATTTTTGAATTGTATTTATGCATGTATTTCTTCGCTTTAATTGCTTTCTAATGGTTGCAAACGTTAGGAACTCGCCTATATTCAAAACTTGCTCGAGAGAGAGGTAGAGATTAGAAAAAGGAAATAACAACAGAGATTTGAATCTATCAACCTTCATCTAATAACTTGAGTCATAACAGGGATAGTTAATCTGAGATCAAGAATAAGGGTTAGTAGTGCGACACTCGACGACCGAGAGAAGAAGAGTGAAATTCATCTAACCAAGGTCGAAAGACGTTTAGATGAACCTAACTTGTTAGATTTTACATGCAATACATCGGAATAGATCACTAGTACGTAGACCTACGGAGTTATGAAGTCATGGGGAACACTATCCTAGTTCATCATTCTCATTGACTTTCTCAACATAAATTGATATTTTCTTACTTGTTACTTTAATTTAAGAAGTGTTTACTTGTTCTTTTAAATCCCCCATTGAAAATAAATGACTAAAGGCCTAAATAACTGCATTGACCTAGGTCTTAATCATATTCCTCGTGGGATCGACCCTAACCTAGTTGGGTTCTATGTTTGACAGCGACCACTTTATACTTCATTATGAGGTATATTTTGGGCGACATCAACTATAACCCTTATTCTTTCCCTGCCAGTAGAAGATAAGGATTTTATTGTATTTTGTGATGCTTCACTTTCTGGTTTGGGTGCAGTGTTGATGCAGGACAGGAATGTAATTGCCTCTACTTCAAGGCGATTGAAGCCTCATGAGAAGAATTACCCAACCAATGACTTGGAGTTGGCGGCAATGGTCTTTGTACTTAAGATTTGGAGACACTATCTTTATGGTGTCAAGTGTGAGGTATTTATAGACCATAGTAGTATGCAACATGTGTTTACATAAAGGGATTTAAATTTGAGACAGAGAAGATGGATGGAATTATTGAAAGATTATGATGTGACCATCCAGTATCATTCAGGTAAGGCCAATGTGGTGGCAAACACATTGAATTGGAAAGCGATAAGTATGGGTAGTCTGGCTTATTTGAGAGTATTAAGGAGACCCTTGGCTAGAGAGATTCATACTCTGGCATCTCTATCGATGCAGTTTAGTATTTCTGAAAGGGGTGGACTGTTGGCTAGTGAAGAGGTAAATCAACATTCCTTGATCAGATCAAGGACAAACAGTTTGAAGATGAGAAGTTGAACAAACTTCGGAACAAGGTAGTATGTAGTGAAGCTTATGATGCCATACTTGATATGTGTAGGGTATTGATGGTGAGTGGATGCTTGTGTGTGCCCCGAGTTAGTGATTTAATTCCAGGTTTACTTACAGAAGCTCATAGATCTCGATACTCTATTCATCCAGGTGCAACCAAGATGCACTGTGACTTGAGATAGCATTATTGCTGGCTCAGGATGAAAAGGGATATAGTGGAGTATGTGTCTAAATTCCACAATTGTCAGCAGGTGAAGTATGAGCATCAAAGGCCTGCGAGTTTACTTTAGAAGATACCCATTCCTGAGTGAAAGCGAAAAAGAATAGCTATGGACTTCATGGTAGGTCATTCAAAGACCATGGGGTAGCATGAATCAATTTGGGTCAAAGTGGACAGGCTGACCAAGTCATCTCACTTCATTCCAGTTAGGGCGGATTTCAGCTCAAAGCAGTTAGCCAAGATTTATGTTAAGAAGATATTGAGGCTTCATGGGGTGCCAATTTCCATCATCTCAAATAGAGGTACATAGCTCACCTCTACTTTTTGGGATAGGATAAATGAGGATTTGGTCAAGAAGCTTGACTTCAGCACCACTTTCCATCCTCAAACTGATGGGCAATCAGTATAATGACTCATTCCATCATTAATGAAAATATCTACAGTAAAGATATATAAATCTCATTTCTCATAGGTGTTAGGATCAATTCCTTGGTATGTGAGTGCATTGGTTATGAAACAAGGTCATACAATACCCCTAGCACAAAGTTAAGTTGAAATTGCCCTTACCGATTTAGTTTCGGGCTAAGTTTAAACTAGGGTCAACTTCAAATGAGCACTCCTTATAGAATATAAGGATTTATAGGGACCAATACCTACCAAATTAAATATCTCTGAGTCTTATTTCCAACACAATAGACCATTCATTAATCCGCTTCATGAATAAAAAGTTATGACTATTTTACTGAAGACTATCTGTGCTGAAAAGTTGAAGCACCGTTGTGGGATCAGGTTGCTATAGAGGGAATTTCCCTGCAATAGCTGGACAACAATATTTGTAAGCTTATTTTGATGGTTTTCAGTCCATAACCTCCAAAATTTTATTACTAAGCCTTAGAGGGGTGATTTGCTCATGGTTGGGGTGGAAATCCTTTGTTGAGGTAAGATTTTTACTCTATTTTAATATCGATTAATTTGTTAATCTTCTAAAATCATTAGAATGGAGAGTTATGGTGAAATTCTTGTGGTTTAGAACCCTAGGTTCATGAAATTATGGGGAAAACCTATGGTTTAGAACCCTAGGTTCCTAGTATGAAGTTGTGGTTCAAAAACATGAACTTTGATAGTTGGGGACTTTGAATTCTATAAAGATGGGTCCTTTAGCTCTAAAACTCCATTAATAGTGATGGATTGAGCATGGTAGAGCTAGTTGGTGGTGAATTGACCCTTGGGTATTGTTATACACCATAAATGAGGGTAGAATTAGTGGGTTTGAATTCTCAAGGTATTTATTTGAAGAGTAATTAACTCTTATACTTGTTATTTATTAGATGATTTAGCCTTTGGAAATGTGAAGAAGAAGGAAGATCATCCATGGTATAGCTTGCTTATTGCAGCAGCTTGGCGCCCATGTAGGTTATGGTTTATGAGTAATAGACTGTGGTTAGTAATCGTATCCATAATATAGTTTTGATGAGATAAATCATGCTTAGGCCTGCAAGCATGGAGTTTGGATGGATGGGACATGGATTTAATGTAATAAAGACCTAATTGATAATAGGCAAAATACGAAAACAAGAAGCTAACTATGAAAATAAGAAGGTAATTGATAGATAGTGAAAATAGACACAAGAAGGTAGAAGAAATAGGATCTAAAGGATGTATCAAATCCAAAAACCCCTAATTACATTTACCTAAAAGCACCTAACTTTTACGGTGACCAAGAGGGAACTGAAACGCCCTCAAAACCACACGTTTCTAAGCAAAACACTTAACAAAAGCTTACCAAAACTCTCTCAAGAGAATTGTTCATCAATATTCAAAGATAACTAGTGAATGAAAACCTAAGTTTAACTATTTATAGTCTTGGCTATCTATTACATTATTGGCCCAAAGTGACCTTCGGATGTAATTACGAAAATAGCCCCAAATGGACTCATCAACTTAGGTCGTCAATGGGTTGACAGCCCGTCAACCTTAACAGAATGTCAAGTCTTCCATCTCCAAGTTGGTAGCCCATCAACTTAAGTCATCAACAGGTTGACAGCCCATCAACTTAAGTAGTCAACAGGTTAACAACCCTTCAATCAATGCCGTTAATTCTTGGAAGAATGTCATTTGTTCTTTCTTTAGTTCCCAAACTAATTATCATGTTATGAAACCCTTTGGAGGGGCTCAAAACTTGCTCAAGTACTTACATCTTCATAAATAATTCTTGAAGGACTTGCAACTCCTGCGCTTGGCTTCTAGTAAATGGTTTTGAGGACTTTTGGATTGTATCATCCTCTTCTTCTTGAAAAAAATTTGACCTCGAATTCCCGGGATCATCATCTTAAAGCATGTCAAAGAGTGAAAGGTCGCACACATTGAATGTGTTGTTCACTTGATTGTCAGGAGGAAGATCAACCTTGTGTGCATTATCATTTATCCTCTCAAGAACTTGGTAGGGTCCATCCTGTCGAGGCATCAACTTGGACCTTCTATGAGTTGAAAATTGATCCTTCCTGAGTTGTACCCAAACCCAATCACACGATTCGAGCACAAGTCGCTTCTGCCCTTTTTCAACCTTTTTGCCACCACTTGACTCTTCTTTTCAAGGTGTAGTCTCACCTTCTCATCTAGCTTCTTCATGGAATTCGCCCTCTTATTTCCATCTAAACTAATCACAACATTACTAGACAAGGGGGTGAGATCCATAGGGGTATGGCGGTTAAAGCCATAAATACATTCAAAAGGAGTCATACCGATAGTCGTGTGAATAACTCTATTGTAAGCAAATTCGACTAAAGGTAGGTGATTCTCCCAAGAAGCCATTTTCCCATTAACCACGGCATATAACATAGAACCTAAAGTCCTATTCAGAACCTTGGTTTGACCATCAGTTTGTGGGTGGAAAGACATAGAGAAAAGCAATTTAGTGCCAAGCCTACCCCACAATGATCTCCAAAAGTAACTAAGGAACTTAGAGTCCCTATCACTAACGATGGTTTGAGGAATCCCGTGAATCTTAACAATATGTTCAATGAACAAGGATGCCACATTTGCGGCATCATAACTATTGTGACACGGGATAAAATGGGCCATTTTGGAGAACCTATCAACAACAACAAAACTACTAGCTCTTCCCTTCTTTGTCTGAGGAAAACCCAAATCAAAGTCTATAGAAATATCAAGCCAAGGGCGTAAGGAAATAGAAAGTGGTGTATACAATTTTTGAGGGAGAAGTCGTGATTTGGTGCTTCTACAATCTATACATTGACCACATAATTGTGCAACATCATCATGCATTTTTGGCCAATAAAATTATTCCTCTAGGATTCCAAGGGTCTTGCCAATTCCAAAGTGACCCATCATACCACCATCAGTGCCTCTCTAACAAATAATTCTCACCACAAACTAGAGGGAACACGCAATCTCTTCCCTTTGAACAAAAATCCATCAAACTTAGAATAGGGTATAGAAGACCTATCCCTTTTCCATCGTTCCCTATCCCATTCCTCACAATTCTTGAAGATTGGAGAAAATTTGGGGTCCTCAGGGTACATTTTTTCAAGCATTCAAAACCTATCAATTTAGAAGACAATGTGTTGATTAACACATGTTTTCTAGAAAATGCATCGGCTACCACATTCTCTTTCCCATTTTTGTATTAAATTACATAGGAAAAAATTTCTAGAAATTCTACCCACTTGACATGCCGTTTGTTCAATTTATCTTGGGATCGGAGGTGTTTCAAAGATTCATGGTCGGTTTGAATCATGAACTCCTTGGGCTACAAGTAGTGTTGCCAATTACCCAAAGGCATACAACTCAAGATCATACGTAGAGTAGTTCAAGGTTGCTCCTTTGAGCTTTTCGATAAAGTAAGCAATGGGCTTATGGTCTTGCATTAACACAGCTCCAATGCCTACCTAGCTAGAATCACACTCTATCTCAAACATTTTATCAAAATTGGGTAATTACAATAAGGAAGTGGATCTAAGCACGAATTTCAAAGTTTCAAAAGATTTTGCTTGCTTATCACCCTATTTGAAAGGATTATCCATAGGGATTACTATTGCGTCCTTTTACACAAGCAAGTGTACATGGTTGTACAAGTAATAAAGGATGCAAGTCTAGATATCGTACCTACAGGGATTCGACAAATTGATTTCTAGCTTGAATTCTTATATGAGCTATTCAGAAGTTAACCAAGAGTAAAGAGTGATTTGTATGTTTCAAAAGTAAATAAAAATAATTTTAAGCAAGTCGTAGATTAATTGTGTTGTAATTTAGATTTGAGAAAAGATCTAGGGTTGTGGTAGTTTGACAATCCAGTTGAGCTATCCAATCATACACCTAATTTGATTTCCTGAGTTACTAGTTGCAGGTTAATTTTAGCTATATTGAGCCATTTTCCAACAACTCTAAGCCTACTCGACTATCCCTAATGCTTATATTTCTATGGTCATCGGTTAATAGTGAAGTGCATAAAGATATTGACTGTATCAACTAAGCTAGGCCACAGAATATATTTCTATCCTCAGAGATGAATCGATTCCTTTTCCCTATAAGGTCCACAAACTAGCCCTATTTCCTCTTTTTACAAATGTCGTTCCCTTTTTCAAGTCCAACAAACAAGCCCTAGATATTGTTAGCAAGGAGATCGATCAAACGAATAATTGAAAGCAAGAAGAAATAAATAACTAAATATATAGAAATTGAAATAGATAATATGATATTCAATCCACAACTTTCATGTTCAACCACAACCCTAGAAATTAAGAGGTTTACCTACTCACGAATCTCTTTGGAAGAAGAGATTTCATGAGTTTACAAGGAAAAAATCAAAAAAATAAAAAATTAAAAAAAAACCTTGTTCTTGAGCTTTTCCCTAACTTTTGACTTCCCCAAATTAGTTGTTAATGTTTAAAAATGTTGGAGGGGGGTTTATATAGAGTTTAGAAACCTTAGAATGTCAAAAACCAATCTCAATTGGGTTAGGATAAGTTTTGACTCGTGCCACAGCCCAAAAAGCGAGTTGTGGCGTAAGCAACAAGTAAAAATCCATAGAAGTACCAAAACTTGTGCCACCCCTTGCTTTGGGTGAGTGGCGCAAGTCTTCAATTATTTTCCAAACAGCAGCAAAATTCTACGTCACTGCTTGCTTTGTAGTAGTGGCGCAAGGAACTCTATACTTGGCCATTTTTCGCTCGTTTTTCTATGCGTAGTTCCTTATATTTCCTGTGATGAAGCTGACTAGCTTCAAAGACATTTTCTTGAAGAGGAAATTCTTGCGATTATTAAGAGTTGTGATAGAGGCATCGGGACCGGATGGTTTCTCCATGGTTTTCTACAAATACAGTTGGTATACAGTTGAAGGAGACTTGATGAGGATTGCGGGTTATAAATCATTTCCACCATCTGGAGCATTTTGAGAAAAGCAAAAATTCCAAGCTTTTATTTCTCTCATCCCAAAGAAGTGACATAAAAGAACTGAGGGAATTTAGAGCTAGCAGTTTGATAGATAGTATTTATAAAATTCCCCTTGGGTAGACATTCTTGAATTTTTTTTAGTTTTATGTAATATGAGTCAAGTTAAGAAGGTTCCATGCATGTATTTTCTCAGCTACTATTTTGCTTTATGTGGTTCTACAGGTACTTTAGATAAGGCGGCTGCAGAGTTTTGGGTATATGTGCTGGTTACTAATAAATTATCATAGACTATATATTTGCACTCATTAATGTGTAATTCTTTAACTTTGAATATTATTGTCATGGCTAAAATGATAGTAAATGAAGCTATAGATAGTCCTCATGCATTTATAGGATTTGCAGTGTTAGATGTATTGATTCATGTAATAAAATGTTTGTTTTGTTGAAAGATCAAATTTGAAGCGCAAACATATATCTTATAATTTCCATGTTGGGCTCGTGCTTGCATGGGCAAACTCCATCTAGTATACCCTTAAAAGACAAAGTTGTTTTCTTCAATCCAAGCAAGCAAATATTGTAAAGTGTTTTCATCAACATAACCTACTAAACACTCTTGTTACTTGGGACCATGTCTTTGTGTTTTGCTCATTCAGGCCAATTTTGATCATACTGGGGAGGGAATAAGTTTTGTATGCTGAAAGTATCAGCTTTTATCTTCTAGACTAGTTGCTTAATTGGCCTTTCTTTTGCACTTTATTTTGCGTTTTCTCAACGATTGTGTGCCTTTATGCTTTTTGTGCAGAATGCGTAAGAATCTTATGGGAAACTTCTCTAGGAGTGTCAAAAAAATGTTGCGAGTTGATGGTCAAATTCATGTAACCCATAAAACGACTCCTCCATACGACCTTTGGGATCTTGTTGGACTTGAATCAAGAAACTCATTGATCTGTATCGAATGTGATGAATTCAAGATTGATAATTACCCTGGTTACAACAATAAAAGAGGAGCTGGTTCAAAACGTGATGAGCCTTTTCATCTGGATGTGTGCAATACCTTCAAGTTTATATTCGACGCATCTCGTAAGAATGTGCCAAGAAGAAAACTAAAGAAATGCTATTTACATGCATCGTCTCAGAATTTTCAAAAAGTTCCCAACTCCATAAGTCCTCTGGTTTACTCCTTCCAGCAGCAACTAAGTTAGACAGTAATGTCTTGGGTCTTGAGTCGGGGTCGGGTCTCGGATTTCGAGTTGGTCTAGGGTCTCAAGTCTCGTGTCTGGGTCGAGTCTCGAGTCCGTGTCGATGTCGGGTCTCAGATCCCGAGTTGGTGTCAGGTTTCATGTCCCGAGTCGGGGTCGAGTCTAGAGTCCCCAGTCGGTGTCGGGTCTAGGATCCCGAGTCAGTGTCGGGTCTCGAGTCCTGTGTTGGGTCCCGAATCCCGAGTTAGTGTCGGATCTCGGGATCTGAGTCAGGAACGAGTATCGAGTATCGAGTCAAGGTCGGGTCTCGAGTTCGAAGTGGGGATCAGGTCGAAGGGTCGAATCTCGGGCCCCGAATTGGGATCGATGCTCGGGTCCCTAGTTGAGATCAGTTCTCGAGTCTCAAGTCGGGATCGATTCTTAGGTCCTGAGTTGAGGTCGGGATTGGATCTCGAGTTTTGAGTCGGATTTGGGTCTCGTGTCCGGAGTTCGGGTCAAATCTAGGGTCCCGAGTCGAGATTGAGTTTCGGGTCCTGAGCCGAGGTCAAGTCTTAGGTCCGAGTCTTGGGTCCTAAGTCGAGGTTGGGTCTTGGATCCCAACTCGCGGTCGCGGTCATGTCATGGGTCACGAGTCCGATTTGGGTTCGGGTCTCGGGTCCCGAATAAAATGAGCTAACAGATGCATTCTCTAATTTGATAACTGACAATTAGCTAATCAGTTTAGCCTAGATTTAATATTTTTAGACTTTAGGAGATTAAAGTGGGTTAGAACTAGCAGTGACAAAAGAGCGGGTCAAGTCGAATATGAGTCAATTGATAATGGGTAAAACAAAAATCAATAAAATACACGACTCGACCCATATTTGTAATGGGTAAATATGAGTTTACACAATGAATTATATGGGTAAATGTGAATACCCATATTATAGTAGGAATTCTATTAAAAGTTTGAAACGCCTCAAGCTTCAAAGGTAAATTTTATTACCCCCACCCAACCCCCTTCCCAAAAAAAAAATTAAATTCTTTTATCACCCCAGCCCCCTACCACCTACCCGCCCACTCATTTTAACAATTTTTAGATTTCACTCATCTCTTAAGGAGAGTTTACAGCTCCTCTATTTTCTGCAACTCCACCTTTTGTACGTCCATCTTCCATTATTTTCTTTGTCAACAGATCTATTTTCCATCTTGGCATATTTAAGGAAAAGTAACCAAAAAAGAAAAACAAAGACAGGGAACCAAATACATAAAGATATAATACATCTTCAATGTTCCTTACGTAGAGAAAACTGTGAATTTACATAAAACGAAAAAAAAAAAAATACAATAAAGTTTTATTATGGACTTTTGTGAGATCATAACATTACACCAACAACCTCAAGAATTGTCTTGCCTATCCGGTCCTTGAACAATATCCGACTCCTGCAACTGAATCACCAAAAAGTTCGAGAAAGCTCCTTTAAGTACTTCATCCTTGGAAGCTGGAATCCAATAAGGTGATCTCAGCCTTCAATATTGAGAATTTGATAAGGGAAACTTCCACTTTCATCTATCTGGAAGGCCTTTTAGTAATCGTGAAAAATAGGAAAGATGTAGGCAATGTAAAGAGAAGATTAGTAACTGAAAATATACTCATTGATTGGATCATTATGATAATATAACCTGCATTAAGAAAATGGTAAGAGTGAATAGTAAAAGGGAATAAAGAGAATACACATTTAAACATAAGCATGTAAAACAAAGTCCACACCAACTTGCTAAGAGAACTTGTCATAGCGCAGCACTGCGTGCGACCAAAACTGATAAGCAGCGACCGTAAAAAATAAAAGTAAATCTGTTGAAATGATGGTTGGGTAGAAAAGAGACTCATAAGCTAATCACTTTCAAATATTACACCAGCTACTTACCGGGAGGAGTGGATCGATGCTAAAACCTGGAAATTATGAGAGAACAAAAGTACAAGTTGGAAAATAGCTGAAATGATCCAGCAAATCAATTAAACCCATTTGAAGTGCAGAGCTGAAATCAGAAAGCGAAAATGGATTGCATTAGCTTCCCGTCATTGAGACTTACTTAAAGAGGCGAGTAGTGGAGTGTTTCGCCAAATAGTTGCACAAATTTAAAGAGGAAAATCAGAAAGCACAGTTTGTGTGAAATCAATGTTTCTCACTGTTGTTAAAGGAGGGAATCGAGACTTGATCTTAAAGAGCAATTGGTAAAACCTGGAGAGAGAAATCAATGCAAACATTTGATTCTAGGCGATTTGATAAAACAAATGAATCAGGAACAAAATTAAATGGTTGCACCAGCAATGGCGCTTGACGTCACAGTCAAACATGTCGATTAATCTATTGAAATTTTAGAAGTAATATATACGTACTAGTTCAAGACAAATACAAACTAAAGATCCTGATAATCGTAGGGAAAACATATATCTTATCATAAATCCCAACAGCCATTTTGATTCTCGTCAAAGCAGCACCGTATAAAATTTGCATTTTAGGAGAGATATTTGCACTACAATTTATTTGAGAACTCACAGAGTAAAACTCTTTTTTACAACTCAGAGGAGGTAATAATGTGGAAGAAAGAATATATAGTAAGAGTTGACGTAAACACATACTGATCCAAAGAGATTCAACTTTGACGAAGTTGCTCTCTCTGCTCCACCACATAAAATGCACCAGAAAGGAACACAATTTCCTTCACTGCACACAGAATTCAAAATAAAAATGAACAGTTGTAAAAATCGGTCACCAACCTATCCTTTCATTCATTACCAGTGATGAAAAGATAACTATCTGTTGTACACCTCTAATATAAAATTTGATTCCCCCTTTTCTTACAAGTATAGTCACTCTTCTGGTGAAGTACTACATCCACTATCCCAACCTCCTCACTCATAGATGACAGACCATGATAAGAATATGCCTGAATGATATCAACTTGGCCATCACATTCAGAAAACACAATACAGACCTCCATTTTACCACATATGAGAAGTCTATACTTCAATAAATCTATTGATTTTGTTCCTTTTGTTCTGTTTAGATATCAACCTTTGGTTCTATTTCGATATCAATTGGTTTTCTTCTTTCTTTCCTAGGTCTTTAGTTCCGTCATATTCCCAATAACTTATCCAAGATTTTGTCCCTTCTGTTCTATTTCGATATCAACCGTTTGTTCTATTTCGATATCAATTGGTTGTAAGTGTGTGACCAGCAGATGTATGACAAAAAATTGAAGGTTTCAATTAAAATTCAAATCCAAGCTTCGGAAAGAACGTGTATTAACCAAAATATACCACCAATTACAACATGTTCTTGTCAAACCAAAAAGAAACAAAATCTAAAACCCCAAAATTCTACTTCCTTAACAATAATCAAAGGAGCCACCCAAGAAAATCTAAGTATGACATATAGATTAGTAGAAAAGATTAAAAGGGCATTGTGAATAGTAGAAAGGCATTGAGTTTTAGAAATAAAGTTCCTGAAATCTTTGGTCCATTAGGCATTAGTAATACAAGAGAGGTTATCAAAAATATTAGTAACACAAAAGAAGCAAATGCATAGATGAAACGATAAATTAGAAAAAATGGGCATCCTGCATCTCTTCGATTATTGCTGACTTCTTCCTGTTTATGCAGAATAACCAATCTGTAATTTTCTGTGAAGAAAGACACTCATTAATTTTCCTAAGTAGTCCGTACTCAGAATTTAGGGCAAAGATGAAATTTAAAACAGGCCATCAACACTAATTGGGAATTGAGAAGGATGTTTCATGTATTGATAACTCACAATTAGACTAAAATCTTCTAAAAAGTTGGACAATATATAGATTTCTGAAGAACCAAAGAAGAATGAGAATTTTTAAATCTCACTCTAGCATATGAAGGAGCCTGATCCTCACTATTAAGGCAAGATGTCCGTGGCCATAAAATAAATGCATAATCAAGGAATGATAACAATAATCAAGTTTACCATCTTCTATAATGAACACACCCGTGTTATGACTTGTGATCCAGTGCTGCATTAATGCACTGGTAACAGTGAACAAAAAATGGCTGGAACAAAATTTGAAAGCACACGTAAGAGTAGCACGGAAATATAAGATGCTAATGAGCGAAGAACGTAGATAATTAGCAGAGAGAGTAAGCAAATAGAACAAACGTGAAGCAGTAGAACAACAAATTTAAACGACACAAAAGGAACAATACAAAGAGACGAAAGAAGTAAACAATAGAGAGAAGAATTAGGCGAGAATACCCTTCAAGACGTTTAAGTAAGAATAATCCAAGTAATTACTTATTTACTGGAAAATGCCTTTTGGTGGATTAGCCCAGAAATGGTGAGAATTTGGCAGCAAAGAGATAGAGATAACTTCATCTCTTTCACCAATCCTAGATGGCAGACCAAAAGCCCCTTGTCTTGACATCTGTTTTCCAAATCACAACATCTAAAAAGGAAAATACTATCCACATGTATGATATGAAAGAAACCCAAAATCCAACATCTTAAAAAAGAAAAAAAATTACAAGAAAAGATGAATGAATGCAGAAAATCCTTACTCAGTAACAGATAGAGAAAGGAACTCCTCTGTATTCTTGGAGAGAACCTTTTTCATGGGAACGGAATGAAAATGCAAAAACAGAGACAGATCGCAGAAAGCAATGTACTTTGTGCATGTGCGTGACTTTTCAGTTTTCCTTGAGAAAAAATAAGGAATTGTAGCGAAAGAGACAAAGCGCCTTTTGTTGTGTGTTTTAAATTTTTCGTAGACCTTTTTTTCTTTCCAGGAAATTCAGCCAAAAACGTGGTAAAAGATAAACGCTTTTCCTGATTTACTAGACATGCCGCGTTACCGGGCTGAAGATCCTCTTATATATAGATATATAGATATGATGGCAAAGAAAATTGTTGTGCCCATGAACGACATCAGTCCAATATATCAGAGGAATTCCAAGTGAGTTGTCAAGGAACCAATTTTGGTAGATCATACTAACTTATATGTTGCATAGTCTCTTCAAAATTTACTTTCTAAGTTTGATTTTCAAAAGCAGGATTCTATATATACAGAAATTGTAAAGAAAAAACCTTACCTATCAGATCCGCTGGAAAAGAAGATTGCCTTTTGATAAGTTTGATCATCTATCTTAAAAGTCGAAAATAAAAGCTCCCAGTCGACTCCTCCTGTGATATTTAACCATTATAAGACAACAATAACAACAACTACTACTATGCCCCAGTCTCAAACAAATTGGGGTTATTATGAAGCAAAAATGATTAAGAAAGAGTTTATAAGTCAAGGACGTGATTCAAATCAGAAGCATAGATTAATCTTCAAAAATTCAAAACTGACCAACTCAAATTTATTTTCGAAATTCATAAATTTGCTAAATTAACACAACGATGACCACATAACTGGTGCATTAGTAGAGAGGAAGGAAACTCACTTCAAGCCATGAAAATTGTGACTTTAGCCATCCACTAATTGTTTTGCTCTGCTGAGTAAGCAAAAGAGTTATCTCCAACCATTTGCATCTGCCAACAAAAATTCAAACCAAAAGGGATTATCAGTTTTTAAAATCCTTCCGATATTTCAAAAAGAGAGAAATTCTTCTCCTCCGTTAATTTCTTCGTAGGTAAACTGATTAGCCTTAGTTCCGAAGGTAAACTGATTTAATTCCGTTAAAATAGGAGGAAATATAATAACCACATTTTGATATAAGCAAAAACCAACAACACTGGCAAACACATTTTGAAACCACAACAGGCAAGTTAATAAACTTACAAAAAATACAAGGTCACAGAATGACATCCAAAAAAAAGAAAAAAGGGAAAAAAAAAAAAGAAGGTGACTTGATCAAATATAAACCAAATACTACTAAATAAGTGATTTTGGAGAGATCAAACTTTCGGTATAAACGAATCCTCGAATGTAGGCATGGCATGCAGGCAACCATTCAAATGGTCCTTTGGATGTCCTAAACCCATTATACAAACCGTGTTTGTAGTAGAGTAGCACTTCACCATCCGCAAACTTATATTTCGGTATGGCGAATAGTAGATGGGTCTCCCGTATAGTAAATAATTCAGTCCAAGATTCCTCGACACCATAGTCTTTCATTACCCATAACTTAAAAGTGTCTGCCTCCGTACCCCGGCAAGTACAATAAGCACAAAGCATTCCATCTAATACTGAAACAGCACATGTTACGTCATCCAGATCTGAAATATTGCAAATTCCCTCCGGCAATGATATCTCTCCGTACACCTCATTTGATATATTGAATGAAATCATAAAATACTTGAATAAATTATCCCCACAGATCCAATGAAATGCACCACGAACGAATGCCAAAGAGTCCTCAGGACGCACACTATTGCGAAAGCCACGAGGATGGTTATCAATATTTCTGGAAGAACCACATTTTAGAGCAAGAATTCTATTGAGTGGTTTGGAATCAGAGCCGATGTTGTCAATCATAAGAATCTTGTAGTCATCAGTAATGGGGTCATATCCCAATCCGTAGGTGCTACGGGTTGCGTCTGAAAATTCATGATTAGGAAGTTGGACTGATTCATTTGTGGATGGGTTCCACAGTAAATGATCACCACGATACCAAAGAAGAATCAAGCCATCGCAACAGCATAATACTATGTAGCCGAACGGTTTATAATTTGAAGGGCAATCAAGCTGCTTTTGTAATGAATGAGCCGATGACGACGAAGATAAAGAAGAACAATAATAGGAAACCTTACCAGCCCCAGGGAGCATTTGAGCAATAAGAATTTTTTTTATTTTTCTTGGCATGGTGGCAATGTTTCGCCTTAAAATCTGGATCCGAGATCAACGTGTTCCAAGATTTTGAAACACATTTGAATCGAACAAGATATTGGACAGGTAACCTCAAGAGGATTTCCGCAATTATTTCCTCCGGGAAGTAGATATCCATTGACGGCATCACCCCAACTATCTTCTCTTCAATTATATCCATTGAAGGCTTCCCTGCAATTAAAATTTTGAGTTTTAGCCACAGATCTGGTGGAATAATCCAGCATCTGACCCAAACAAGAACAAAACAAAACATATTACAACAACCTTTAAGATCTGGAAACATCGGCGTCGTCGTCTTCTTCGTTCCAATAGAAAAGCAGTCAAAACGAAGTAGTGATTTGAAAAATTTAGCCTTTTCCCGTCCCCTTTTCTCTATTTGCTCTGATTATTAGGTTAGGGCTTACAAGATGTGGCCAAGAAACACACGAACAAGTTCCTGTTCATCAAGTATTAGGTGCTTTTATAGTAGTAAGTATTGTTACTATAATTTGTTGTCCATGTTCCTTTGTGACCAAGTAGGACAGCTTGCTGACCAAGAATATTGACTCATTGAGTTGCCAAAAGCGGCTACTTTATGCCCAAGTAAAAACAATTTGTTTGCCAAGGTTTTTTCTTTGAAATCAAATTTTATAGATCTGTAGTTAAATATTTTTGTTCAAAGCCCTTAAATTAAAACATACTCCTATATACTACTCCTTAAATTCGACTTCTTTTGCGTCAACGCTATTTTTAAATTTTCACCTCATTTTTTCAAGTGTTCACTTAATAAGTGATACAATTTCAAATCAAATTTCTTAACAAATATTCTAACTATAGTGCATGATGTAGATTTTTTTAAAAAAAAAAAATCTCTAACTTCGGTAAAAAAAAAATATTAATTTTTATTTCCAATGTACCATCATAGAGGATGAGGGGAAACACATATTGGGTTTGGCAAGTTGGCCAAGGCTGGCTGGCCTAGTAGGGATGTGGAATTTGAATTAACTCCTCTTTTAAATTGTTTCAACATAACTTAAGTAAATATAGATTTTAATTATAGTTACATGATGTAGATTTTAGGGGGGGGAAATCCTCTAACTTCAATAAGAAAAAATATTAAACTTTATTTTCAATTTGCCATCATAGAGGATGAGGGAAAAACATATTGGGTTTGGCAAGTTGGCCAAGGATGGCTGGCTCAGTAGAAATGTGGGATTTGAATTAGCTCCTCTTTTAAATTGTTTCAATAAAACTTAAGTAAATATAGATTTTAATTATAGTTACATGATGTAGATTTCTAATTTTAGAAAAAAAAAATTCTCTAACTTTGTTAAGAAAAAATATTAAACTTTATTTCCAATATACCATCATAGAGGATGGGGGGAAGCACATAGGAATTATTTAGGCTAAGGATTGTAATTTTGAATTCACATAGTACTGGAATGTTTGAAATTTTCGTATAATATTTATAATACATTTGTACTAAAAATATTTTAGTTATATACTCACCCCGTGCAATTGAACATGCCTATAATATATTTAGTATATTGAATCAAAATGTATTACAATTGTCATTTATTTTTTTCTCTTATTAATAATGTCAAAAACGTATTATACCTGAATTTCAAACATTCAAATTATTTTATATGTTAATATAGTAAAACTGTGTTCGAAATGTATTATATATGTATTTAGCTATTTTTGGTAAGAAAAGAAAGGATATAATCTGTAAGAATAAAAGATGTGCTATAATTCATAAATAAGACTATATAATATATTATTTATGTAAATTGGAGAATGAAATATATTAGTACTATTGACTTGTTAGTTCACTAGGCTGTTCATCTTTTACTTTTAATTGATAGATTATTTTCTCTGACAAATATTTAATATTGTTATGACATTATATATATAAATATTACTCTTATAACAAAAAATAAGGCCCTCCTAACCGCCACACTTGGAGATTTCTTAATAACTCCTCCTCCAAATGAACATCTTTACCTATTTCAAAATATGTCCATTTAAATCGCCGTACACTTGTAAACACTAAGATTTGGAGAAATATAAACTTTGATTGACAACATTTTCAAAAAGGTGTAGTTTGAAAAGTCTATTTAGAAAAATTCATCAGAGTACAGTCTTTTTTCGAAGCCTATGTAAATACAGAATGTGTGAATATTTACAATAAATCAACCATGAGTAGCAATCAAATCCTAACATTCCTACTAGGCCAGCCACCCTTTGGCCAACTTCGACTTCTTTTTCGTCAAACGTTATTTTTAAATTTCCGTCTCATTTTTTCAAGTATTCACTTGAATGAGTGATACAGTTTAAATTTTAAAAATTCAAATCAAATTTCTTAACAAATATTCTGGTTATAGTTACATGATGTAGATTTTAGAAAAATTTCTCTTACTTCGGTAAGAAAAAAAAGACCTCATATCCCATAAATTTTGGCACCTTCGATATCACTACGTTCACTTTCAATGTTTAACTCTTTTTAAATAATCTTTATATATTTTGTTTCTCTATTTTATGTAGGATGAATGAGTCAAGTTAAGATAGTATTATACTTTTGGCTCCGTTTGACCTTGACAGATATTCACTTTTTTCGAAATTTTTTTACACTTTACTCAAAAAATGATGTTTGACCATAAAGACTCCAAATACAACTTAAAGTTATCTATGTATACTACCTTAAAAGCATAAACTACAAAACTTGAAGTAAAATTACTAAAATTCCCCCAACTTAAAACTTTCAACTTAATTACCCTACAACATCACGCTTCACCCACCTTTGCAGCAGTCGTCACCTACAACGCTCGCCATCCTGGACAGACGCCTCCCTTGACCAAATTCCAAACAGTTGAAACTCGTTTTGCTCTCCTTAAAATAACTAAAAGCAGATAACTCTGTTCCAACAAACCTCCAACTTCTACGATAAACAAACAGGTATGCCCTATTACTACTTCTCAAACATAGTGCTAGAGTTAAAATAAATTCATTATATTATTTGATTATTCTTTGTGCGCATAAACTTCTGTAGTCTTTTATTTGATTGTGTATGCTTTGTTACTACTCCTCAAACAAGCTTACTGACCTTTGAAGAAAAAACTGCACTATGTTATTTTATTATTCTTTGCGTGCAAAAATCTTTACTTTGTTATTTGATTATTCTTTGTGCCTAAAAACCTTCTGCTCTCTGTTATTCGATTGATTATCCCTTTTACTACTACTCAGACAAGCTTCCTACCTTATGGGAAAAAAATTCACTATGTTATTACTCCAGTGATCCAAACGCAAACAGAAACAGGCACACCGTTTCAGAAGCGTTGTATGGTGGAAAAATGTCAAACTCACGGTGGCTCTGATATTCCTCCACGTAATAGTTTATGTTATTTTGGATTTCGCTTGTCATGGGCTTACACTTCCAACTTATTAGAAACTAGGATTACTGGATCAACACCATGTTTTTGTTAGGGTTTTTGTCTTGATTTTCTTACCAAATTTAAGTTTTACTTTTCTTGAAAGGAAAATAAAAGTAATACCATACTTGTTTTTACTTTTCCTGAAAGGAAAATATAATTCTTTTCCATATTTGGCTAACATCTTTCTTGGAGGAAAAATTTGAAGCTATATAAATTGAAGATTCCTCTTCTCAAACCATAACACAGTAGTATCCACAATGTAGTTGTTTAGAGAATTTCGTTTAGGGGGAGATTATTCTCCCAAAAAGTTTAATGTTTTTTCAATACTAGTTTTCAATATGTAGGTTAGTTGACCAAAATATATCAATAATATATTTTTAATATGTTTCTCTTTGTCATCTGATTTATCGTCTCTATGATTTGCAAACTATTAGCTTCCGCATGACGTCCTATCAATTTCGAACCCAACGATTTTTGTCCTGAAAGATTTTATTGGAGTACAACTTATTCTGTAAGTTTTTTTAATCTTAATTCATCTTGGGGTATAGCTTGGACGTGTATTTCGGCATGGATATCATCCATGAAATGTATTAATTGCGTGAATCTTCATAAGCTTATAAGCAAGCTAGAACTCTTGGCTTGAGAATGTAGATTGTACTTATAATTTTGGCTCATGTGAGAAAAATGAAGACGCCAAATAATGTCATGATTCAAATCGCCATGAGATGGCACCCACACACTAAACTTCATGTGGGAGAACCATCTAACCCAAACCATTACCCAATTATTTAGTCAATATTAAGACGAGGTTATCATAAAAATCAACTTAATGATAATAAATCCAAAACTAATTATTATTAATGCGAAAATCAAACAAACTACCCATTAAAATCCCAAGACCCGAATGTCATAGTACAAGAACTTCTAAAATAAAAACCATGTATAAAAGAAATATCCAAAATAATTAAGAATAAGAGTGTCTCATTGACCGAAAGAAGGACAAGGACTAATATGATTATCCATGACAGCCTGGAGATGGAGTGCTCACCCTTGAATCGAAATCAACTATCAAACGCTAGAGATAAGGTCGTGTTTGAGCCTCTGGAACACTTTCTGCACTTAACAAAACAAGAGTACAGGGTAGTATCAGTACAAGCCACTATGTACTGGTAGGTATCATAGGCCAACTCAATTTAATAGCATGTATACAACATAAATCAAATAACAAGTAGACAGACATCAACACATACATCAATGATAGGCCAAACAAGATCATGCCCACAAACAAGCCATGTAACCATCAAAAATATCAACCACATTGTAAACAACAACGAAATCAACAATAATACCATAAGTAAAAATTATATCCTTCTCAACCTCACAATTAGAACACCATTAGCTCGTTATCAATTTATTAACTACACAACCTCTCAAAATCAACACTAATCTGTACACACATGCTAAGGGACTTATTTCTGCCCAACTAGTCATGACCTGCAGGGGACAATCTAAGTCCATGTACCGTACCGGCGTGGTACCCGATCCTCCATAAATAAGTAATATCAATATCCATATCCGTACCGGTGTGGTACCCGATCCTCCATAACCTTATTATGTATATTTTATCAAATTCATACTATCTCTCAGGATACAACACGACGTACTAAATTTACAAGTACACTTATAATCATAATGCAATTTTATGAACTTCGATTTTCAGTAATTATTCATACAAGTATCAATAATCCAAATATCATCAAATTCAAGTATGTGAGAAGACCAATCAACAAGCATCCAATTTAGGAGCATACACACAATTAAATTGAGTCTAAACTCTAATTAAACCATAATCTACCTCAACCGAAGAATCCGAATGCAAGCTATTTTGCAAAGGCCTGGCCCTTCGGTAAAGCTTTTGAATGGTTAAAATCGGTTCAAATATATGATCTTCATAAGAGTATGAACTAGTAGGTCAAATTTCAACTAAAACGGGTCATTATTCGATCCCCAAATCAAGAATTCTTTACTCTAAGAACCCTATACCTAAACTTGAATTTGTCAAAATCTTAACTATCGATTGATAGTCATACTAAAGTGAAATCTCAAAATCGAGGCTAAGTACTGAAATGGTCTAATCTAAAACTAAGGATGAACCAGTACTCCAAATATACTATCATGCACCTTTAACTCTCCAACCCAACTATCATTATTACCTAATGATTAGTAATCATTGCTTACTTGTGATATTAGTAATCTAATCAATTTACACACAATTTCATTTCATCACATTCACTGTACGGCCACTTCTTATAAATTCAATTTCACCCTAACTAATTCTAATAAAATAAAAATGAAAAACTTCCCACAATTGCCTACTGCCTCAAGTTCATAGCACTAGAAAGAGCAAAATCCACTAATCATTGACCAATCATCTTTGTCATTATTAGGTCATAAGTCCCTTAATTCACCGAATCTAAAATAGCAAACGATAACCTACAAAGTAGACCTCAAGATATAATATCCTCCCCCCCCCACAACACCCCCCCCCCCCCCACATATATAAAATTGTCTGTATTAACATAATTCACCTAACCAACCTGAAGTTGTTGCTACTCCTCCTCCCAACTACGATGTGAAAGCTACGACTTTTGTGCCCCTCATCTCATAACTTTCTGATTTTATTGCTATTGTATATGGTAAACCCTACCCACTTAAAATCATTTTTATATTGGCCACATAAGTTATTAAATTGTGATGTTAATGTCGCGCCCCATTTTTCTCGCGAAAAGCGGGATTCGATGTGACAAACTCTTTTTGGGATTAATTAGAGTGAAGAGTCGCCACCTAACGAATTAAGATGCGTTAGGGCACCATTCTAGACTAATTACGAATTTATTTTAATTTAGTCTACGTCAATCAGAAATTCGGGTAAGAGTTCAGGTTACTTAGAAAGGAAGGTGTTAGGCACCTTTCGAGGTCCACAAATATGGGTCCCGGCCGAACTCATACATTACGTGGGGATTTTACGTGATAAGCAAAGGTCAGTTATTTTTATTAACTTAACATTTAACTACGCGTTCAAAAGATAAAAGATATTAAACAAATTACACATGCAACTTAATTATTATCTAATTAATAATTAACAACGTGATAAAGCAATAAAAATGTGTAAATAAATAAAGAAGCGAATTAGATAAGCGAGAAGATAGAAAAAGACACAATTTATAATGAAATGATTCATTAAGTTAGACCTAGACTATCCCAAACAAAAGACATGCAATAAATAAATAAAATTCAATCGAATTTAGACAAGGGTTAATTTTTATCTTATTCGGATCAGCACCCGGCTTATTAACGAAGACAATGACGCATATCGCATTGTCGAATACTGCTCGGGACAACTTCCATCATTTCTGATTGTTCTACCCACCCCACTTAATTGATTATTAAGCCTAAAATGCGATCTATAGAAAACGACAAAGTTAGCATTCCCTAAAATGCCTACCAGTCCCAACATAATGTAGAAAAGTTAAAAAATGTTGAAAGTTAATTAAGTATACTGAAAATTAAACTAATATGCTAAAAAATAGCTTTTAGTTTGCTGAAAAATTAATATAAGATGCCGAAAACTGATTGACAATTGCTGGAAAATAATTTTTAATAAGCTGGAGATTATACTTAAACGCTACAAATCAATTTAACTGTGCTAGAAAATAAACTTAAATGTTGAAAATAACTTATATGTGCTGAATATTAATTCAAGAGTACTGAAAAATATATTTAAGTGTCGAAAATCAATTTAAATGTGTTGGAAGATAAACGTAAGTGCTGAAAATTAATTTTTAGTATGCTAGAAATTGTTTTAATTGTTAAAAATCACTATTATATGCTGAAAATTAAATAAAACTTGCTGAAAAATGCTTTAACATACTGAATATTATTATATATGCTGAAAATTGTTTTAATATGCCAGAAATTGCTTAAACATGCTTGAATATATGCTGAAAATCAGTTTTAACATGCCAAAAATTAATTAAACATGCTTGAATTAAACTGACATATTCAAAATTGATCTAATATGGAGGAAGTTAGTTAATGATCCTAACACATGATTTCTAAGCAATAAAATAATTAATTAATGACCCTAAATTGTTTGTCTAAGTGATAAAATAATTTAACTAATTAACATGTGAAATCCTATAGGCATGATATCTAAGTGATAGAACAATCGAATCATAGAATCCCCGCCCCCCAAAGCAGTCCCCATATTTTTTATTATACATATAGCGTTTATACAATAAATATTACAGAATCAAAATGAATAATATAAATAAAAAGGCTAAAATAGACGGACTAAGCAATTCCCCAAAACCCGGGTAACTCTTCATTTCTCGATCAGACATCCCCAATTAACGAACCTATTAAACACAACAAAATATCCAAGCCAACATAGAGAATTGGGAAGCACTAAGTAGGACCTCAATCACAGAAACAAACATACGTACAAATCACAAAAAATAAGATGATTGGTTTAGATTAAGTCCTATAGGCATGTCTCTAAGTTCAAGCTAGAAGAAAACTATCACATGAGCAAATAAAAAATGCGTCGATAGGGGCTAACATGTTGGCAGCAAAATTAATAAAAGAGCCGAAATTGAAAGTAACACACAAGATTGAGAGTAATGACATTGAAACAGCAAGCAAAAAACCAAAGACCAGCCTTTTTAGAATGAGAACTTTAAAGTATTTTTTTTGTGTGTATGTAAAGAGTAATGCTCAAAGTGTGAGTGAGTGTGTCACCGGCCAGTGGTGGCTGGCGGCGGTGGAAGGAGGAGATGCGAGAGAGGTGAGGGAGATCGAGAGATTTGAGAAGAGAGAGGGGTGGTGGGTTGTTTGAGGGAGAAAATCTAATTATGTTTAGGGGATTTGGATGTAGTATTGGTTTAGAAGGAAAGAAATAGGGGTTTGATCTGAACCATTTGATCGGATTTGATCAACGGTTGAGATTAAGATTCAAGAATTCGGGTAAAAAATGGGTTGAAATTAGGTCAAAAAACCTAATTGAATTGGGGATTTCAATTTAGGGTCAAATTGAAATCAATTTAGGCTAAATTTAGACAAAATTAGGTACATAATGATTAGATTTTAAATAAATTAGGGAAATTGAATTGAATTAGGCTGCTTTTTTTTTTGTAAATACCATAATAACTCAATAATAATAATAAAATGTCTCAAAAATTATTGTTACGTAAAAAAAATATTATATAAAATTAACAATAATAATAATAATTTGAGAGTAAATTATGTATGCGAATTGTAAGAAATGCTATAAGAATAATGAATAATAATATTAGTAACAACAATAATAGTAATAAATGTGTGTTTGCAAATTATGAGTATATATATACTTTTGCAGGAATAATCTAATAAATATTAATAAAATTATGTAAAATATCATATTTAAATTAATAAATTATATATATTATATAAAAATATAAAATTAAATGCTAAAATAAATTGCATACTTTAAAAATTATGAGTACGAAACGTCGGGATTTACTTGATACCAAAATAATGGGTAAAACAATGTTAATATCAAAACTAATAATTTTGGTAAAAATAGCAGCCTAGAGGGAATATCGGGAGGCTAAAATTGGTTGTCAACAACTGCCCCTTCATTGCTTGGGAATGATAGAAGAATTATCGAGCAACGAAAGTTGACGTACTAGCTTATTTTGTCCGACCGAAAAGATGGTTGACTGGAGTTAAAAATCAGCAGGGAGTTGGTCAAAATAATAGGGCCGAGACTTGGTTTCAAGTCTCCTACATATCTCGGGTTTACAAGAATCAGACCGTGTGTAGTTCTAGATTTAGGAATGAATGAGATTCCTAAAAGAAGCCAATAATATGCTATATGGGCAACAATAACGATAGCATGAGTCGGGAGACTGAATTGGGTAGGATTTGAAGCAGTGGCATAATGAGAAGTGTGGAACTGAAAAGTAAATGTGTTTCAAGTTGGATAAGTAGAATTGTGCATTGAGGACAGGAGAGAAAGTTGTTCCTGTTCGTAATCCGTTCTCCCTTAGTTACCTGGGCACTTTCAACATGACTAGATAAAATGGTTAGAGCATATAGAATATTAAATAATGTGGTGAAAACAATTGTAATAGATAACAATAATGACGAGAGGAGATAAAAAAAACATATCTATTATGAGAGCAATGCTTTGCCTATGTAGATTTGAAGAGGTTGTGCTTAGCCCACATGATATCCGAAAAAGAGATGCTTAACCTTAAATAACTTTGAGGTAGCCGTGCTTAGCTTGTTAAGTATCCTAAATACAATATTCAACTTTGGGTAATGCTTAACCCAATCAACTTTCAAAGGGCAATGCTTAGCCTCAAGTGATATTTAAGAATACTGTAGTGCTTAAACTTTCCAAGGCCAATGCTGAGCCTTAGACAGTTTCTTGATAGAGCAGTACTTAACCCCACCAAATTCCAGAAGACAATGCTTAGATTCTGAAAACTTCTCATGAGAGGGTAGTGCTTAACCCAGTTAATTCTCCAAGGGCAATGCTTAGTCTCAGATAATTTCTTGATAGAGTAGTGCTTAACCCTATCGACTTCCAGAAGATAATGCTTAACTTCGAATAACTTCTAGAGAAAGGGCAGTGCTTAACCCGATTAACTTTTCCAAGGACAATGCTTAGCCTCATAGCTCATTAATAGAGTAGTGCTTAACCCTATTGAATTCCCGAAGACAATGCTTAGCTTCGGTTGACTTCTCCAGAGAGGGTAGTGCTTAACCCAATTAACTTTCCCAAGGACAGTGCTTAGCCTCAGAGCTCCTTGATAGAGTAGTGCTTAACCCCCATCGAATTCTAGAAGACAATGCTTAGCCATAAAATTCTGAAGGAATACCAAGTACAATATTTAGGCTTGTATGTCTTTCGATGACATGTAACATACTCTATATTTGAACCTGTCCATCTTGCACTCAAAGAAAAATTGTAAGTTTTAAAAAGGGGAAGATTGATTCGTGTCTCTGGTCGTTTTTTTTTTTTTTGCTTCTAGTCCCGAATTCGTTGTCCTTAGTCATAAACTTCATATGGATGTCTTGAGATGCAATCCTTGATGAAATTTTTGAGGGCCCCTTAGAAATTTCTGCCCCAGTTTCATGTCTTGCTAACCTTGATCTTGTAGAATGCTTCTCAATAGAACCAGTGTCATATTTGCGCAAATGTAATTTCCATGGAATTTTTGAGACCTTCTCAAAAATTCTGCCCCAGTTACAGCCTTATAAGGGGAAATAAGAGAATTTTATTATAATAGGACCGAACTCCACAGGAGCGCCTACGTATCCCTATTAAACAGGAATCAGGTCAAACGTAGTTCCGATTATATAAGAGGAAATCATAAAAGAACCATCATATTATCCAAAAACTTAAAGTAATTTCAAGTGCTTGGGAGCCCAAAATGAAGAAACAACATGATACCCCTTCATCAATGCCAAACAGGTGCAAGTCATACTTAGAAAATTAACCAACACTGAGATTTGGCTCTGTCATATTTATCACCTTGGTATCAATCAATGCTTGAATTCTGTCTTTCAAAGTTCGACATTCCTCTGTGGTGTGTCCTTTCATATATGAATGATAAGCATAAATTTTGGAGTGATCGAGCCATTTTGCACATGTGTTCATTACAATTGCAGGAATTGGAGTGATATAGCCGGCATCTCTTAATCTCTCATAGAGTTGGGCTATGGGCTCAACCAAAGGAGGGTACTGTTTGGGTGGATTTTTTTGAAAGTTAGCTTGAGGTTTAGCGGATTGACTGGATTGTTCATTTGTTGTTGGATTTTGATAAGCTGGGGGTTGTTGGAATGTAGGTGGAGGACTTTGAAAGTATGCAGGTTGTGCGTTGTGGACGGAATAGATGGTAGGGTAATAAGACGGTATGGGACAATTGTATTTCGCTGAAGGGAATGGATATGGAGGTGCTTGATATGTGCGTGTTTGGTATTGAAATGGGGGAAGTGAGGTTTGGTAAAGCAGAGGAGTTTTAGGCTCTTGTGTAGTCAAGACGACATTCAGTTCTTTCGTGTCATTGTTCTCACTGATATCACCAGCTTGCAATGTCTTACTAATTTCTTGCAGTGCCTCCAAATTTATTATCATGCCATTTTTTATGCCTTATTCGATGCTCTCACCTAGCTTGATGATGTCAACAAGTTTGCGATCTGCTATGAGCATAATCTTTTCATAATATTGTGGCTCTTGGGCACACATAAAAAATTCTTTCATTTGATTTTCTTCTAAAGGAGGGTGCACTTTAAAAGTTTTCACGTATCCATCTCATTCCATACTCTCGGAATGATTCTGTAGGTTCCCTCTTTAACTTCTGAATGTAGAACAAATCAGGTGCATTCCTAATATTAAACCCAAACCTTTCCATAAAATCAGAGGCCATATCAGTCCATTTTGACCATTTCCTTGCATCCTGTGCGATATACCATTACAAAGCGTCTCCAGTAAGACTTCTCATGAATAGCTTTATGCGAATCTTCTCATTTTTACCAACTCCTGCTAGCTTGTCACAATATATTTTCAGATGTGTTTTTGGGTCTCCCGTCTCATTATACAATTCAAATTTAGGAGGTTTGTACCCCTCCGGCAGTTTAACATCAGGGTGCATGCATAGGTCCTCGTAACATAGCCCTTTCAACCCCTTACTACATTCAAGTTGTTCCAGTCTTTCAACCACAGATTGCAACATGGGGTCTTTTTTTGGAGGTTCAGGTTCATATTGGGGGTGGGTGAATGGGGTCGTTTTGACATGAATGGGATTTAAAGTATGATTGACAGGATCATGAGACTGAGACATATTCGTGGTAAACATTGGTGGTATATTGTGGACATATGAGGTTATTTGGTAATTTAGTGGAGCTGGGTATATGTGGCATTGTGGTGGATAAGAATATGGATATTGGTTGTTTCCAGGAAGTGTATATATATGACTTGAATTATTTTGGGGTTGTGAGATAGGAAGTGATGGTAAGGGATGGCTTGTGAAGGTGGCTTGGGATTTGGTAGTGGTGTTGTCCTCAATTTGTGGCTCAAAAGGAGTACTCAATGCAAGGAATGGATTAGTCAATTTACGAACTTGTGATAATTCCCCTTGTAATTGGATGATTTTTTGTTCCATTCTTAAGATCACCTCATTATGATCATCACTTGTGTCGTTGTTATCACCCATTTCCTTGTCTTGGTGATTAATCTTAAGAGAAGGAGCACGATCCCTTTTAAAAATCGATGCGATAGACGAGAGAATGCACGAATCAACCTTTGGGACGGGAAAAAAATAAAATAAAATAAAAAATCAAGTTAGCAAGGTTAAGGTGACATATAGTGGAAGAACAAACACATTAATTTGATAAAGTGTCCTATAATGCATGGAGCCTCATTAAACTCGAGGTGGGCCTAGGATGACAAATACATGTGACTTATGATAGTATAATCCAAGTTTTTGACATTCGACACAATAGAAGTTGGAATTAGACTTTCCTAACCTCAGTTGTCAATTTTGGCTTGGATTACTTTATCATGATCACATGGCACATAACATGAATGTTTGTCTTCGGGTAGTGGGGAACCCTTTTGGGGAACCCTTTTGACAAGAGGGTAGTAGCTAACTTTGTGGATTAGCGTGAAGGGACAAACCACCTACGTTTGATGCATGCATGACTTAAATACAAGGAGTGGATATGGTACATCTTAAGTTTTTCTAAGATTTAGATAGACACGGATTGAATGTATTCTTATGCGAGAAGACACGTGGTCATATGGTAGCAAAACTATTCGCTCACCCCACGTCTATGCCGACTCTCTAAAATAGGATATTTGAAAGAATTTGGAGAAATACAAAGGCACAACATCCAAGTATACTATATAGTATGTGAAATTGTGAAGTTTTCAAGTGGGAAAATATGAACGAAATGTCATTTATATAAAACGATAACAATTGACATATTATAAGAAATGGTAACACTAAGAGCAATTAAGAAAAAGCGAATGTTCAATAAAATAATGAGTAAATACATGAATAAAGAAGGTGTGTAAAAAGTTAAGAGATATGTCCATAAATATATAAAGGGATAGCTGGAGATGATTAATCATGAAATAATAATCTAACAAGGAAACATATAAGGGATAAAAGGAAAGTGGTTTAACATCGATAGAAAACAATTTAAAGAAGGAATAAATAAGTACTGAATTAGAAAAAGAACTTACAAATAACAGAAGAAAAACACAACTTTAAACAAAGAGACACATATAGGGGATATGAAAGTGAATATACGTTAAATTTAAAGCAGTAACAAATTAGGCATATGCACATAAGTTGTGAAAACAACCTAGATTTATCAGGATGCATATCCCTACTAAGGGGTATACGGTTAAGATCTATAGAACAAGAGTGGTTTCTTGACATGGCTCCCTCAAGCGGACAACTTGAGAGCGGGAAGATTCATGACTGTCGATGCACCGTTGATCGACCGATTCATGAGACATTTCCCATAAGGTGTTTTAGAAAATGAACGTCCGTGCAACCACGCAACCATTCTTAAAAAAAAAAAAGAGGTTTCAAGTGGAGGAAGATATGAGCAGAATGTCAGTTATATATAAAGCAGTAACATATAACACATAATGAAAAGCAGTAACAAATTGAACAATATAAGAAAAATAATAAAAATAGGAAAAATAGATAAATGTACGATTAATGTAATATCGAGAAAATAAAAAACAACATATAGACAAGCAAAAGAGAAAAAGGGAAATGGATGGACATAAAAAATATAGACATTATTTAGGAAAACAAAGAAAGGAAAAAGTAATAGCGTAATCATGAAAAGAACAAACACTAAAAATAAAGTGCATAAAAATCCCACATAACATACAAATTTGTAATGGTTAGAACTTAAGTATCCCCAGTAGAGTCGTCATGCTGTCGCGCCCCATTTTTCACGCAAAGCGGAATTCGACGTGAAAAACTCTTTTTTGGATTAATTAGAGTGAAGAGTCGCCACCCAACGAATTAAGGTGCGTTAGGGCACCATTCTAGACTAATTACGAACTTATTTTAATTTAGTCTATGTCAACCAGAAATTCAGCTAAGGGTTCAGGTTACCTCGAACGGAAGGTGTTAGGCACCTTTCGAGGTTTACAAATGTGGGTCCCAGCCGAACTCATATATTACGTGGGGATTTTACGTGATAAGCAAAGGTCAGTTATTTTTATTAACTTAACATTTAACTAAGCGTTCAAAAGATAAATCAAGAGTATCTGAAAAATATATTTAAGTGTCGAAAATCAATTTAAATGTGTTGGAAGATAAACTTAAGTGCTGAAAATTAATTTTTAGTATGCTAGAAATTGTTTTAATTGCTAAAAATCACTATTATATGCTGAAAATTGTTTTAATATGCCGGAAATTGCTTAAACATGCTGGAATATATGCTGAAAATCAGTTTTAACATGCCAAAAATTAATTAAACATGCTTGAATTAAACTGACATATTCAAAATTGATCTAATATGGAGTTAGTTAGTTAATGATCCTAACACATGATTTCTAAGCAATAAAACAATTAATTAATGACCCTAGATTGTTTGTCTAAGTGATAAAATAATTTAACTAATTAACATGTGAAATCTATAGGCATGATATCTAAGTGATAGAACAATCGAATAATAGAATCCCCGCCCCCCTAAGCAGTCCCCATAATTTTTATTATGCATATAGAGTTTATATAATAAATTTTACAGAATCAAAATGAATAAAATAAATAAAAAAGGCTAAAATAGACGGACTAAGCAATTCTTCAAAACCCGAGTAACTCTTCATGTCTCGATCAGACATCCCCAATTAATGAACTTGTTAAACACAACAAAATATCCAAGCCAACATAGAGAATTGGGAAACACTAAGTAGGACCTCAACCACAGAAACAGACATACGTACAAATCACAAAAAATAAGATGATTGGTTTAGATTAAGTCTTATAGGCATGTCTCTAAGTTCAAGCTAGAATAAAACTATCACATGAGCAAATGAAAAATGCGTCGATAGGGGCTAACCTATTGGCAGCAAAATTAATAAAAGAGTCGAAATTGAAAGTAACACACAAGATTGAGAGTGTAATATCCCGTACATTTCCGACCTTACTTGATGACTTTAAGACATGTTTACCTTAGTATTGAGGACAAAAAGTACATATCTTGGATGGTGGATGGTATCGGATGGTAGGCTAGCATGTGCAAAAGCTGAAAAAAATTCAGAGAACCATTAAAACTTGTGCCACTCCCTGTTTCAGGGTGTGTGGCACAAGCCTCAGGTTCAGAGGGCACCACATTTTTGCGCCACTGCCCGTATTGCAGCAGTGGCGCAAGGCACAAATGTTTTGGCCTTTCCGAGCTCGTTTTGCGACGTAATGAAATGTCGATTCTTCCATGGTTTCTTTTGGTTATTTGGTGTTTATTTACTCCTTATTAAGGCTACAAGTACTTTAATACACTCCTACATGATCAAACCATGAAACACAAGTATTTATCAAATTATGTTCAATTAAGCCATGGACGGCTAGAATGTCTAGTTTTGCGATTGAGGCTACGAAAGGGAATCTCGTAAGTGAATATTGTCGTGACATTATGGAATTATTTAAAAATGAGATATATGGTGTATTATACATTTATTTTAGTGGGCTAAGCTAATATGTGTTATTGGGCCCAAATTGAGGCCAAAAACAAAGCCAAAATGAAAAGCCCAAAAAGGAAAAAAAAAAAAAGACCCATTCTTGTGATTGACCAAGGGACCATGGCATTTAATGACAAATAGGTGGATAAGGATGACTTAAATGACTCTATAAATCAAGGAAAAAATCAGATTTATTTCATTACAACTCTCATAACTTTTGGATATTTCTCAAACATTTCTTTCTTTTCCAAACCCTAAGGCAACCATTCCCTTTGGACACTTTGGACAAGATCATCCCTTTGAAAGCTTGGGTAAGTATTTATTCTTGTGATTTATCATATTATATGCATGAAGTATTGTGTAGATCATGATGGTTGTGTTGGAAAGGTTGAATAGGACACTTTTGCCCTTTAGTAAAAGATGTGCCATTTTGTGAATTAAACTTGAAAGGTGACTTGTGGTTTTGATGAAAGAGCATGGTATGGATGAAATATCAACATGTATGGTGTGATTATGTTACTAAACTTGTTATTTTCTATAAGTGTGAATTATGGGATTTTTGGCCGATATGTGCTATGAGGTGTTTTAAGGTGACTTGATGGATTATTTGTGATATGGTGTGAATGAGAAAGTGTAAAGAAAAAGCTTTGTTGCAAAATGCTATTGGTTATGATGTTGGTCAATGTATGGCATGTTGTGGTATTTTTGGTATGGTCATGCCGAAATTTCATTATAAAGGGGGAAATGACGTTAGAGGCAATTATGTAACTTTTGTCGTCTTTGCACTTGTAAGGTGGTTAGATGTTGACGTAAACTCCGTTATGTTCTTGTGTTGTAGAGTAAGGGGCTGGATCATTATATTCGTTAGGATTGTGGATTCTTATTGAGAGTCTAAGGTATGTAAGGTTATTCTTATCCGTATCTTTCTGCCGCACATATTGCTCCCTTTGCCATTGTACTTGCACCTATGTCGAAATGTTCCAAAGTATCTCATGTCAGGTTGGTTACCTATATATATTTACTCATGTGTCTCTTGTACATTGAACATTGTCCCAAAGTTCCAATAACGCGATAACCAACAATGTTTCAAGTTCATAACTAAAGAATGAAGTAATGCATACTTGTTTAAGTACGGGTGGTAGCTCAAAGGGGCGAAAGCCTAGCTAGAGACGATCCCGATGTATCACGGGTGGTAGCTCAAAGGGGCAAAAGCCTAGCTAGAGACGATCCCGATTGATTATTGGACACAGGGGGTAGCCCAAAGGGGTGAAAACCTAGCTAGGGCCGAACCTGCTTTATTGATTTATGGGTGGTAGCTCAAAGGGGCATAAGCCTAGCTAGAGACGATCCCAATATTGTTATTTACCACTGATCAGTTGGTCCCAGGCATGATGTGATTATTGTTGATATTGAGATGAATAATAAAGAATGCAAAGTACATGGTTCCACACATATGGAAATGTTAGTTTATCTATATTGCCTATTCTCTTATCTTTGATATACATTGGTGTTCTCACTTATTGATACAGTTTTCTTATTGCCTTGCATACTCAGTACATTCTTCGTACTGACCCCCTCGGGGGAATCTACCTTACCTGCTGCAAGCACAAGTACTAGTAGACCTCCATTGTAGGTTGCGGATCTTTTGCGAACATTTGGTGAGCTCCAGTTGGTTCGGGGCTTTCCGAGTCTTCTATGTACATTTGTTTTGGTCTTGTGTATATGCATAGAGCGGGGTGTTTCCCGACTCTAGGTTGGTTTTGGTTATGCATCTCTAGAGGCTTTGTAGATGTGGTGGGTCAGACGAAAGGAATGTAATGAACTTATGTTTTGTCTTGATGGCCATAACGGCCAAGTTTCATAATTCTCATATATGTGTCATAACTTCCGCTTTTGGCATTTTTATATTTATTTGTGGTGGTGATGACTATTTATGGATGAAGATTGGTTCTCTCGGGCCTTGTCTGCTTCGGGTGCCATGTCCGTCCCGTTGGAATTCGGGGCGTGACAGAGAGTAATGACAGTGAAACAGCAAGCAGAAAACCAAAGACCAACCTTTTTAGGATGAGAACTTTAAAATATTTTTTTGTGTGTCTGTAAAGAGTAATACTCAAAGTGTGAGTGAGTGTGTCACCGGCTAGTGGTGGCTGGCGTTGGTGGAAGGAGGAGATGCGAAGAGAGGTGAGGGAGATCGAGAGATTTGAGAAGAGAGAGGGTCGGTGGTGGGTTGTTTTAGGGAGAAAATCCGATTAGGTTTAGGGGATTTGGATGTAGTATTGCTTTAGAAGGAAGCAAATAAGGGTTTGATCTGAACTGTTTGATCAGATTTGATCAACGGTTGAGATCAAAATTCAAGAATCCGGGTCAAAAATTAGGTTTAATAAAATTGAATTGGGGATTTCAATTTAGGGTCAAATTGAAACCAATTTAGGCAAAAATTTAGACAAAATTAGGTACAGAATTGCTAGATTTTAAATTAATTAAGGAAATTGAATTGAATTAGGCTGCTACTTTTTGTAAATACCATAATAACTCAATAATAATAATAAAATGTCTCAAAAATTATTGTTACGTAAAAAAAAATATTATATAAAATTGACAATAACAATAATAATTTGGGAGTAAATTACGTATGCGAATTGTAAGAAATGCTATAATAATAATGAATAATAATATTAGTAACAACAATAATAGTAATAAATGTGTGTTTGCAAATTATGAGTATATATACATTCGCAGGAATAATCTAATAAATATTAATAAAATTATGTAAAATATTATATTTAAATTAATAAATTGTATATATTATATAAAAATATAAAATTAATTGGTAAAATAAATTGCTTACTTTAAAAATTATGAGTACGAAACGTCGGGATTTATTTGATACCAAAATAATAAGTAAAGCAATGTTAATATCAAAACTAATAATTTTGGTAAAAATAGAAGCTTAGAGGGAATATCGGAAGGCCAAAATTGGGTGTCAACAGTTGACCCATTAAATTACTAATTAAATTAATTATCTAAAATACCCCAAAATTTCGAATTGATCCTCATAATTTGATCAAAATCCCATGGAAATAAACTGATTATGTAAATTGGCTATAAAGTACGCTCCGATCCTATTGGAAATATTAAAACACCAATTTGAGGTCGTCTTGATCGAAGGTTGACCGTGATCAAGCTTAATCTTATTAAAACTCAAGAACCTAAGTAATTAATTAAATCACTTCCGAACACCTCAAGAGTTGATACTACCCACTTCCGTAAGTCTTAAATCATGTATACAAACTACGGGGAGAGCTAAAATAGGAAAGACACATAAAATTCACAAAACGACTAGGAGGATTGTTACATCAGATACCAATTAAACAACCGTTCATCCCCGAACGGGTAAACAAGAAACAAGAAGGGAAAACAAGAAATTACCCGAATCAGTAAAAAAAAAAAGATGTGGATACTTGCTACGCATGTCCGCTTCGATCTCCCAAGTGGCATCCTCAACAGGACGATTCTTCCACTGGACCTTCACAGACTCAATCTCCTTAATTCTCAACTTACGGTCATCTCTATCAAGAATAACAATAGGTTCCTCTTCATAAGAGAGGTTTTCATCTAACAAGATTGAATCCCGACGAATTATGTAGTTACCATCACCATGAAACTTCTTCAACATAGATAAATGAAACACGTGATGAACTCCAGACAAGCATCAGAGGTAAAGCCAACCTATAGGCCATCGGCCCCACTCCCTGAAGAATCTCAAACAGTCCCATATATCTTCGATTAAGCTTACCTCACTTCACAAAATGCATAACACCCTTCATGGGTGAAACCTTGAGCAACACTTGCTCACCTTTCATGAAGTGCATATCTTTCACCTTTCGATCATCATACTCTTTTTGCCTTCTTTGGGACGCTATAAGTTTCTCCTAGATAAGCCTAAACTTCTCCAATGAAAATATTGCAAACCCACCATCATCTATAGGAGAATATAAAATAGTAAATCAAAATCTACTCTCAAAGGAACACTAAGAACATCAAAACCTCTAAATTTACCCTTAAACAAAGTTTAGACCATTTACCAAGGTTATTTTATAGATCTAGAATTTTTTCCTTTTTCCCAACTTAGGGTTCAACCATAACTCAACCCTAAGCCTGAATTTAAGAGATTCTAAAGATAAATTCATAGAAAACTTGTTAAAACAAGTGAGAATTACTTACTTTACGGAGAAAATCATCCAAAAATGACAAAATCACTCCAAATTGTTTCACTAGAGGTTGGGAACAGAGTTTTTGAGTTTTGGAACTCAAAAATCGTCAGTTGATACATATATAATGCGTCTTTACCGCTGTAGCGACATATAATTTTCTGCACAGATAGTCTTCAGTAAAATGACCATAACTTTTTATTTTGATGACACATTTACGGACGGTTAGTGGCGTTGGAAAGAAGACTCAAAGATCTTTAATTTGGTAGGTCTTGGAAAACCTAACTCGTTATATTCTAGGAGTAGTACTCGTTTGAATTTGACCCTAAATTAAACTTAAATCGAAACTCAGTCAGTAAGAATTCTTTTAACACGACTTTGTGCTAGGGGTTTCGTATGACATTTGATCATACCAAATGCACTCCCATAATAAAAAAAATAGTCTTAAACCTAATGTAACACCCCGTAAATTCCGAACATATGCGGTTAAGTGACGGAATTAATTGTACTTGCAAAGAGGGGTATATTATGCATGCAAAGAGTTGGGCTTAATTCATCTCATGTTAATGGACCTAATTAAGGCCCAAAACAAAAAAATGAACAATAAGACATGGCCCAAAAGGGGCAAAGGACCCATTCCTTCTTTGACCAAGAAAACCCATCAATTATTGACTAAATTGGTTGGCTAAGGATGACTTTAAGGAGGTATAAAAGGGCAAGAAAAATCAGATTTTATCACATAAGACACCTTGCAATTTCTTGCATTTTCTAGACATTTCCAAGAGACCAAAAAGAAACCCTTTTCAAGCTTAAGACAACTACACTTGTTTTGCCAAGATTAGGGGTGGGCATAAAAATCGGAGAACTGAAAAACTGTACCGAACCGAATTAGTTCGGTTCTTCGGTTTCGGTTTTTTTTTTTCGGTAGTTGGGTTCTTCGGTTCGGTGTTCGGTTTAGGGGTAACGGTTCTTCGGTGCACCGAAGAACCGAACTTTTATTAATTTTTTTTTTTTGTTAAATTTTCATTTAGCTCATGTTTGGTCCAAAACTTTTCAAGATCAAGAATCAAAGCCCATACTCAATTACTCCATCAATATTTACCTTCCACCCTTATTACTTTTACATTTTTCTAATTTTTAATTTTAATTCCTAAAATACTTATATTTCTAATTGTAATTCCTAAAAATTTTCACACAAATACTCCTAATTTCTAATTGTAATTCCTAAACAATTTTGACACAAATACTACCACCGTATTGTGATATGAAAAATAGAGCACTATAATAATATGTATTTGAAGTTGTCCTCACTTGATGGTCTATTTACAATGTCTTAGATTTTTGTGTCTTATATTTTGATTCGGTTCACATTTTATTTTTTATTTTGCACCAAAAAACCGATTTAAAAACACCGAATTAAACCGAACCGAAGTTGAAAAAACCAAACCGAACCGAACCAAATTAGTTTGGTTCGGTGTTCGGTTCACACTTTTCCAAAACCGAAAACCGAAGAACCGAACCGAAATTTAATAAAACCGAATCGAAGAACAGAACGCCCACCCCTAGCCAAGATCATCACCTTGTAAGTATTGGTAAGTGTTTATTCTTGTGGTTTAATATATTATGTGCATGAAAGATTGCATGGATCATGATGGTTGTGTCAAAAAGTGTTGTTTGGTGCACTTTTGTTATGTGATACTAGAATTGTCATTTTTGGTGATGTGAACTTGAAAGTGGACTTGTGGTCTTGAAGGAAGTGACCTTGATGGGTTTAATATTTACATGTGAGATGTGATAATAACCTCAACTTGTTTTATTCTTGTACATAATGTTTGGAATTGTTATTGCGAAATTGGGCATGGAATTGGTGACGTATTGAAAGAAACATGTAGTTTGGTGATGTTTATGTGCGTTGTGAAACCATGGCTGTTAGTTGGCATTTAAGATGATCTAAAATATGTTAATAGAAGGTTAGTCATGATCATGGACCATTCATTGCATAAAAAGACCCAAAAGAGACCCTTTTTGGTCGAAACAGGCACCCGCCCTCGCAGATGAAGCACCTGCGGGCGCAGGTCAGCCACCTTCGGGCGCAGGTGGCTTAGCAGGTCGGCCCAGAACCCCGAATTTCTTGTTTTTGCATCCCTTTGGTCCCCCGAAACCCCTATACCCTTCATGGATGTAATTATCAAATTGTGATTCCTTTTGAATGACTTTAAAGGAGTATCCCGGAGGTATTTTGCATGGTATCAATTGTGGATGGTTATTCATGTGTTGTTACAAATGGTATTGAGATGCTTTGATGGAGTGATTGTGACGTAGTGTTAATGTGGAAGTATAAAGGGTAAACTTGGTGTAAAATGTTATTGGTTTATGATGCCTTGGTATTGTATGGAATACTATGGTATTGTTGGTATGATAATGCCATGAATGGTGTTGTAACGAGAGAAATGATGTTCTAGGGCAATTGTGTAACTCATTGTCATCTTATGGACTTGGAATGTAGCTTGTGGTTAATGTTGGTTCCGTTATGTACTTGTGTTGTAGAGTAAAATATAAGGAAGAAGCTGGATTATTGTATTCACATATAGGACTGTGTATTCATATTGAGACCATAAGGTATGTAAGGTTACTCTTTCCACATTCTTCTGCGACACATATTGTTCACATTATTATTGTCCTTGTTCCATTCCGAGATGTTCAATGGTATCTCACTTCGGGTTGTCGTATGCTATTATTCTCATGTTTCTTAATCATGTATCAATCATGACACGTATGTCTCTTAATCATTGACCAAAATTCCAAAGCTTCCATAATGTTATAATTACTAACGTTTCAATCTCATGAACATAAAAGACTGAAGTAATGCATTTATGTGTTTCCAATAAGGTTATGATCCCCAATGTATCAATCTCATAAAAGTAAAGGGAAAAAGTAATCCAATGAAGTAATGAAAGAAGTAATTCCCGTATGGTTACTTTATAATTTCCTTATGGTTACTTTATATTTTCTTTATACTTATTGAGTACGGGTGATAGCTTTGTGGGGCGCAAGCCTAACTCAAGCCGATCCCGATATTGTTGGATTAGGGGGAAAGCTCAGTGAAGCAAAAGCCAAACTTGATGCCGAACCTGGTTCACTGATTTTCGAGTGATAGCAGGGGGGAAGCTCAGTGGGGCAAAAGCCTAACTTGATGTCGAACCTGACAGGGGGTAACCCTAAGGGCCAAACCTGCTTTATTTATTTATTTATGATATATTATATTATTCTCCCACTGATCAGTTGGGCCCGGGTTATATATATTGACGGTATTATATTGACGGTATTATATTGACGGTATTATATTGGCAGTATTATATTGACAGTTATAGACATATATATATTGACGGTTCTAACTACTAACGATAACGGACATAAAGGCAAATGGAATAATGAACGTAAGGTACATATTTCCACACATACTGAACGATGATTTATCCACATTGACTATTCTCTTGCAATCGAGTTCATTGAGGTTTTTAAGTTTCATAAAGTTTCTTATAGCCTTGCATACTCAGTACATTCTTCATACTGACCCCTTTGGGGGAATTATTTTACTTGCTGCAGGCACAGGTGTTGCTAGTTGGCCTCCACAATAGTCTACGAGTCATCCGCGGATCATTGGTGAGCGCCAGTTGGTTTGGGGATTTTTGAGTCACATGTGTACATTGTTTTGGTATTGTAATTATTGTATAAAGCGGGAACTTGTCTCGACTATAGGTTTGTTGTGTTCATGTATCGGTTAGAGGCTTTGTAGACATATGTGGGAAGGTGAATGTAAGAGATGTGTGTTCTATTTGACTTGATGGCCCTAACGGCCAAGTTTCATCTATTGTACAAGTTTTGCATGACTTCCGCCTAGTTGCATGAGGTATAATAAGATTCATACTAAAAGATGCTTGCGAATGAACATGAGCAAAGATTGGTTCTCTCGGGCCATACCTGCTTCGGGTGCCAGTCCTCCTCGTTGGGATACGGGGTGTGATAAAAGTGGTATCAGAGCGGGTCGTTCTAAGGGTGTCTACAAAGTCGTGTCCGAGTAGAGTCTTGTTCATGGATGTGTTGTGCACCACATTTATGAGCAGGAGGCTATGGGGAATTTAGGAGTTGTTTCATTTCTTTATTTTTAGATCGTGCACTAGAGCCAAGGTTATAGAATTGTACCTGACCATTGACTTTTGTTCGTTATAGTAAGAAATGCCGATTACAAGAAGAGTCAAGGGTAAAACTAAGAAGCTAGACATGATTGGCGGAGAAGGAACTAGTAACTTACCACCTAAACGGGTAGAGCAAGATGAAGCTGAAAGTGAGTTTGCATCACGGGCTTCTTCTACTTTTCCAGCTCCAGAAGAGCCGAGAAGGAGAGAAGAACCTGTTGAGCCACCTGTTAATGTCACTGACCAGTGTTTGAGAAATGCAGTATACATGTTGACTCAGATAATTGCAGCACAGAATCAAGGACAAGTTGGTCCAATGACAAGTAATGACAGTGAGACTAGGGCAGCTAGTCGAAGGACGCAGGATTTCCTAAAATTAGACCCTCCTATATTCACTGGATCAAATCTTAATGAGGACCCGCAAGATTTTATCGATCAAATCAAAAGGGCTTTGGATGTCATGCACATATTTGGTGTAGAAGCAGTTGAACTCGCGACGTATAGATTGAAATGGGAGGCGATATTATGGTATGAAGATTGGAAAAGAGCTAGGGGAGTTAGTGCACCACCAGCTAGTTGGGAAGAATTTAAAATGGCATTCCTGGATCACTACCTTTCATATGAGATTCGGGAGACACGCGCAGACCAGTTTCTAAATCTTTGCCAAGGGAATATGAGTGTCCGAGAGTATAGTCTTCAGTTTAATTCTTTGGCCAGATATGCTCCCCATATGGTAGCCACCATGGCTGACATAGTTCATCGATATGTGGACAGATTAGAGCCATATTTGGTGAGGGAATGTACCATTGCTACTCTGAACAGAGATATGGATATAGCCAGAATACAGGTTTTTGCACAGAAGATGGAAGATCAGAGGAAAAGAAGAAAGATGCACAAAGCTGAAGGGGGGCCATCAAAGAAAACAAGATCTATGGGACAGAACATGGTGTCCCAAGGAGAATTTGGGCCTCGAATTTTTAATAGACCGCCAAGACCATCACTTTCTTATCCTATAGTTGGCACTCAACCCCAGTTCCAAGGGTTTAGAGGCAGTCACATTGGGCAAAGAAGTGGCATTCAAGGTTCACAACCAGTGGGGTATCAAGAGCAAGGAAGTATGAACCAATCGGGGTTTCCTCGCCAGCCGTGTCCACACTGTGGAAAGCTTCATTTAAAGGAATACCGATTTGGGACCAATATTTGCTTTTGGTGTGGTATGTCCGGGCACATGGTGAGAGATTGCCCAAGAAGGGGCATGGCTATTATTATGCGACCTACGGGATCAACTTTTGCACCGTCATCATCGGTTCCTTTCTTAGGCTGAGGTGTACAGCCAGTTGGTCGTGGTAATGGTACTAAAGGAGCAGCCAGTTTTAGTGGAATACAGGACCGTACTTATGCTCTAGCGGGTCAGCAAACTGTGGAGGCCTATCCTGATGTAGCTACAGGTACATTATCTATTTTTTTTCATAATGTATCTACATATGCATTGATTGATTCGGGTTCTACAGTATCATATGTTACTCCATTGACCGCTACGAAATTGGAAGAACATCAGAATTATTAGTTAGACCATCTGGAGTATTTATGCCTGTTGGTGAATCCACTATAGTTAAGGGATTATATTGTAACTGTATAGAACCTGTTTGTGAGCATGCTACGGTGGATTGCCGAGCTAAGAAAGTCCATTTTCATTTCCTACAAACAAACCGTCCTTGAATGAAGATGTAATATTAGAATACCGAAAGGGTAAATTTATTCCTCTTAAGATAAGGCACATGTATCCAAGGGGAGTCATCAGACCTAGTATGTTCCCTTGGGATGCACCAGAATTATATGTATGGAAGAAAGATGACACGTTTAGAGTGTGCATGGATTATTGGCAACTGAAATTATTTGACAAATTATAGGGTGTCAAATGTTTCTCAAGGGTTAACTTGAGATCGGGATATCATCAGGTTAGATTTGGAAAAAAAAATGATGAGACGTCCAGCCATTCTTGGATATGTATTGATGCAGCATGGTAACGTAATAGCTTATGCCTCAAGATAGTTGCGACCACCCGAGAGGAATTATCCACCACATGATATTGAGTTAGTCGATATGAGAGTTGCTTGAGAAAAAAATATATATATAGGGTGCCACTATTCGTATGAGGTTCACATTGATATATATATACTGATCACACAAGTTTGCAATGTATCTTTAGGCAGAATCTTCATTTGTAATTGAAGTAAAGGAAAAGCAATATGCGAATTTTATTGTACACAAAATTTGATGAAGGCATTTGATTGTACGCAAGAGAGAGTGACTCAGGGCCAAAGCAGCTTGTGTGTATAGATGAATTAAGGAAACGGATTGTAACAGAGGCACATCAATCACGGTATTCTATTTAGACAGGAGTTACCCAAATGTACCATGATTTGGAAGGGGTGTATAAGGTTACATGAAAGAAACATTGTAACATTTGTAACTTATTGTCCGAATTGCCAATAAGTAAAGGTGGAACATCCAAAATCTGGAGGTTATATGCAATGTAGCCATCCTGCAGTGGAAGTAGGATATGATTAACATGGATTTTATCATAGGTTTATCAAGCCTGTGCATTGTCTACCGTTCAAGACCACTTATATAGATAAAGATTAGACAGGGTTGTAGGTTAAATAGATAGTGCGATTACATGTGATTCCACTCTCTAGTATGTCAGACAGGGAAGCCCAATTTACGGCACATTTTGGAAATCTTTTCAAGAAAGTTTGGGGAATCCAAGTGAAATTATGTATGGCTTTTCATTCTCAGAAGGATGGACAAGCAGAATGTACTATATAAACATTTGAAGATATACTACGAGTTATACATGGTAATTTAAAGGTAGTTGGGAGGAACATCTATCGCTTATTGAATTCAAATATCAAATGATACCTTATAAGACTTTGTATGGAAGAAAGGAAACTTGTCCCGATATAATGTTCCATATGAGATTACGCGAAGAATTAGGTAAATTGTATATAAACTATCATTACCCCAAGAACTCTTCACAGTTTATTTAGTATTTCATGTTTCGATGCTCCGAAAGTACATAGGAGATCCATCTTATGTTGCTTCCATTGAAGATGTACAAGTTACGGAGGGTCTCCCCTATGAAGAGATCCCTATTGCTATTTTGGATCAGCAAGTAAAGAGATTAAGGAATAAAGGAGTAGGCTTCAGTAAAGGTACTTTGGAGAAATCAACAAGTAGAAGAAATCACATGAGAAGCTGCATAAATGATGAAGTCTAAGTACCCGTATTTGTTGCAGACCTAAGAGAAAATCTAAGGCGCTGAATTAGAATAGTAACAAGTAAGTATATATGAGCATTATACGTATGTGACAATATGACAAATGCATTTAGACTGAAATTTGTTTGAGTTGGTTACTACTACTATTAACATTCGAGGACGAATGTTTCTAAGGGGGGAAGGATGTAACACCCCATAAATTCCGAACGTATGCGGTTAAGTAACGGAATTAATTGAACTTGCAAAGAGGGGTATATTATGCATGCAAAGAGTTGGGCTTAATTCATCTCATGTTAATGGACCTAATTAAGGCCCAAAACAAAAAAATGAACAATAAGACATGGACCAAAAGGGGCAAAGGACCCATTCCTTCTTTGACCAAGAAAACCCATCAATTATTGACTAAATTGGTTGGCTAAGGATGACTTTAAGGAGCTATAAAATGGCAAGAAAAATCAGATTTTATCACATAAGACACCTTGCAATTTCTTGCATTTTCTAGACATTTCCAAGAGACCAAAAGAAACCCTTTTCAAGCTTAAGGCAACTACACTTGTTTTGCCAAGATCATCACCTTGTAAGTATTGGTAAGTTTTTATTCTTGTGTTTTAATAGATTATGTGCATGAAATATTGCATGGATCATGATGGTTGTGTCAAAAAGTGTTGTTTGGTGCACTTTTGTTATGTGATACTAGAATTGTCATTTTTGGTGATGTGAACTTGAAAGTGGACTTGTGGTCTTGAAGGAAGTGACCTTGATGGGTTTAATATTGACATATGAGATGTGATAATAACCTCAACTTGTTTTATTCTTGTACATAATGTTTGGAATTGTTATTGCGAAATTGGGCATGGAATTGGTGACGTATTGAAAGAAACATGTAGTTTGGTGATGTTTATGTGCGTTGTGAAACCATGGCTGTTCGTTAGCATTTAACATGATCTAAAATATGTTAATATAAGGTTAGTTATGATCATGGACCATTCATTGCATAAAAAGACCCAAAAGAGACCCTTTTTGGTCGAAACGGGCACCCGCCCTCGCAGACGAAGCACCTGCGGGCGCAGGTGGCTTAGAAGGTCGGCCCAGAACCCCGAATTGCTTGTTTTTGCATCCCTTTGGTCCCCCTAAACCCCTATACCCTTCATGGATGTAATTATCAACTTGTGATACCTTTTGAATGACTTAAAGGAGTATCCCAGAGGTATTTTGCATGGTATCAATTATGGATGGTTGTTCATGTGTTGTTACAAATGGTATTGAGATGCTTTGATGGATTGATTGTGACGTAGTGTTAATATGGAAGTATAAAGGGTAAACTTGGTGTAAAATGTTATTGGTTTATGATGCCTTGGTCAATGTATGGAATACTATGGTATTGTTGGTATGATAATGCCATGAATGGTGTTGTAACGGGAGAAATGATGTTCTAGGGCAATTGTGTAACTCATTGTCGTCTTATGCACTTGGAATGTAGCTTGTGGTTAATGTTGGTTCCGTTATGTACTTGTGTTGTAGAGTGAAATATAAGGAAGAAGCTGGATTATTGTATTCACATATAGGACTGTGTATTCATATTGAGACCATAAGGTATGTAAGGTTACTCTTTCCATATTCTTCTGCGGCACATATTGTTCATATTATTATTGTCCTTGTTCCATTCCGAGATGTTCAATGGTATCTCACTTCGGGTTGTCGTATGCTGTTATTCCCATGTTTCTTAATCATGTATCAATCATGACACGTATGTCTCTTAATCATTGACCAAAATTCCAAAGCTTCCATAATGTTATAATTACTAACGTTTCAATCTCATGAACATAAAAGACTGAAGTAATGCATTTATGTGTTTCCAATAAGGTTATGATCCCCAATGTATCAATCTCATAAAAGTAAAGGGAAAAAGTAATCCAATGAAGTAATGAAAGAAGTAATTCCCGTATGGTTACTTTATAATTTCCTTATGGTTACTTTATATTTTCTTTGTACTTATTGAGTACGGGTGATAGCTTTGTGGGGGCACAAGCCTAACTCAAGCCGATCCCGATATTGTTGGATCAGGGGGAAAGCTCAGTGAAGCAAAAGCCAAACTTGATGCCGAACCTCACTGATTTTCGAGTGATAGCAGGGGGAAGCTCAGTGGGGCAAAAGCCTAACTTGATGCCGAACCTGACGGGGGGTAGCCCTAAGGGCCGAACCTGCTTTATTTATTTATGATATATTATATTATTCTCCCACTGATCAGTTGGGCTCGGGTTATATATATTGACGGTATTATATTGATGGTATTATATTGGCAGTATTATATTGACGGTTCTAACTACTAACGATAACAGACATAAAGGCAAATGGAATAATGAACGTAAGGTACATATTTCCACACATACTGAATGATGATTTATCCACATTGACTATTCTCTTGCAATCGAGTTCATTGAGGTTTTTAAGTTTCATGAAGTTTCTTATAGCCTTGTATACTAAGTACATTCTTTGTACTGACCCCTTTGGGGGAATTATTTTACTTGCTGCAGGCACAGGTGTTGCTAGTAGACCTCCACAATAGTCTACGAGTCATCCGCGGATCATTGGTGAGCGCCAGTTGGTTCGGGGCTTTTTGAGTCACATGTGTACATTGTTTTGGTATTGTAATTATTGTATAAAGTGGGGACTTGTCCCGACTATAGGTTTGTTGTGTTCATGTATCGGTTAGAGGCTTTGTAGACATATGTGGGAAGGTCAATGTAAGAGATGTGTGTTCTATTTGACTTGATGGCCCTAACGGCCAAGTTTCATATATTGTACAAGTTTTGCATGACTTCCCCCTAGTTGCATGAGGTATAATAAGATTCATACTAAAAGATGCTTGCGAATGAACATGAGAAAAGATTGGTTCTCTCGGTCCATATCGGCTTCGGGTGCCAGTCAGCCTTATTGGGATACTGGGTGTGACACCTAAGAACCACTATGGGTAAATCAGTAACGACAGAATGGATCGTCACAATAGATATCAATTTATCCATCGTTCGTCTCCGAACGGACAAAGGATAAAGAAAGGCACGATACAAATTTTTGATCTTATAGCACCACACAGAACTATAACCATCATAACTCATCACCCAAAAATAAAATGATGAAAATACACCACTTATTCAATAAGCCATCACAAAATCTAAGCTCTTTCTAATCTACAACATCACCAGCTCTTAACATACCAATCACATTCATCACCGCAATCACTTTCCTTGGATACTTCTTCCTCCTAATCACACGATCTTTATGACATATTCCACTACCACATATATTTTAAAAAAATCATACTTGACAACCAACATCTATACACAAAGGCTCAGATCACCACAAACAGGTCTAGACACTAAACAATTATAACCACAATGCCTTTAATCACTTAAACCTCTCCTCTAACTTTAAGGATTACTGTAACAGGAACATGAAAACTCCATCAGAAGGACTAAGATAATATGTATACATACAAACTCCACAACAAAGACAGAACTACAAGAATTAGCTACCGAACATGGTTTTTAGAGTCATTTCCTTGTTTTGAAATCGTCGTTTTTCAAATTTGGCTACCGAGCCTAAACTCTAGGTAAACGACATCGTATGCCAATTCTGACAGTTCCATCAGCTCTGAAACATTGATTTTAGGCTAAGGGACCCTTGTTCTGGGTCCCGAGGCTTCCAAACTCATTTTGGGCTATTGGGTGGAAAGTGATAAAAATGGCCATTTGGGTGTGGGACCCACATTTCATCGAAACGACCCCGAATGGAAATTTTGATTTCGCCGTTGAGTCTGGAATATCGAATTTGATAGGTTAGCATAGTTTATTTGCATTCACGGGCTTGCTAACGTATCCCAAGGACCCATTGGAAACTTGGCAAAATATTGCCAAGTGTTGATGCTGCTTCAGCTGGTGCAACCTCTTAAGCGGACCTTTAGCGGAACCTGCAGTGACCGCTTAAGCGGCACCTGCAGAGCATTTAATCCACTTTCACCTGTTTTTCTCTCATATTTTCTAAGTGTTAGAGCATAAAAGCCCGAGAGAGAAAGAGGGAGAGAAGAGGCAATTCTTGGGTGTTCAAGGGAGCTTGGAGAGTTTGTTAACATCATTTTCCTCGTCTAAAGCTTTGTAAGTTTCGTTTAATTTCTTGATAAATTCTACGTTTAAGCCCAAAATCCTAGCTAGCTTTGTGGATTGATTTTGGGTGTTATGATGCTCGAAATTCATGCATTATTGAGGGTATATTATCCTTGAGATTTGAGGGACGTTTTGACGATTTCAAACTTGTGATTTCATAAGCGGGCCCTACATGAGATTTTCGACTCGATTTTGGACCCAACGCATTTATATGCAATATGGGTATTGTTTGTTTTGTGTTGATGAGTAGATTATTATTTTGATAGCGTGGCATCGTGTGGAGGCTTCTCTAAAGTGAAAGACCCCACTTTAACGGACTTTATCGAGCTTTCTTTGGTTTCCAGGTAGGCTAGACTTACCCTACTTATAGATTGAGCTTAATTATGATATTAGTATGATATTATACTAGTTTTGGGTTGGAATTTATGGTTGGTTTCTTAGTTAGTAAAAGTTGGATTATTTGGTCGATTTGAGGGCCATTTTGGAGGTAGAATCGACCCTTTTACCCTTCCCTTAGGTAAATTGATTCTTTAGGGTTGTGATATCGCACTTAGCTCCTTGTAGATGTAACACCCCGTACCTACCAAACCCTATTTGACGACGTTGAACATTGTTTACCTAAGAATCGAGAGCCAAAGGTATGTAATGTTATTGATGAGTTAATTGACATTGGGCCTAGTACAAGGGATTAGACCCTCGTGGGAGGTGTAACACTCCGTATGTTGTCGAACCTATACGACTACGTGTGCATTTATGGAATTAATTAGACATGAGAGAGTTGATGAATTATTCATTTATTTTTTGGGACTTATATGAGTATTGTGCCATTGGGCCAAATGAGGCCCAAGGATCATGAAGAAGACTTGGCCCAATGGGGCAAAATATGATCCAATCTTCCGCTTGACTAATCAACCATGCATTTAATGCCAAGATATTGATAAGAGTGACTTGAGGAATCCATATATATATATATATATAAGGAATTATACACAAAATGTGGTGGGTTCAATTAACAATTTGTTAATGAGTTAAATGAGGCCCAAAAGTTCCAAGAAAAACATGGCCCAACATGAGAAACAAAAGATCCATTCTTGCTTGACCAAATAAGACCCTCAATTATTGACTAAGTGGATGGATAAGGAGGACCATGAGGCACTATATAAGGTCATAAATCAGATTTTTATTCATAAAAAGACACATGCCATTTTCTAGAATTTTCCACAATTCTCTCTACACTCAAACCCTAAGCCTTCATCCTTTTGGCCAAAGATCATCACTTGGTGAGTATTGGTAAGTGTATATTATTATGGTTTAATATATTTTATGCATGGAAAATGATTTATACTATGTTGGTTATGTTGGTGGAGTGTGAGAAGTTCACTATGTGTGAAGTGTATGTGTTTGTTAATTCGGAGGATGGTTTTGCCTTGTAAACTTGAACATGGGCTTGTGGTCTTGAAGAAAATGAATTTGATGGGTTCAATATTTTCATGTGAGATGTGATTATAGTCTCCCCTTGTTTGTTCATGGTGTATAATATTTGGAATTTCTATTGCGAAATTGGTTATGGTTTTGGTGGCGGATTGGCCGTAAAGTGTCGTTTTGGTGATGTTATGTGTGTTGTGAGACCATGGATGGTTGTTGGCATATTAGATGATCAAAAATATGTTAAAATATGTTTGTTTATGATCATGGACCATTCATTGCATAAAAAGACCCCCAAAAGACCATTTCGGACCAAAACGGGCACCCGCCCTCGCAGACGAAGCACCTGCGGGCGCAGGTGACAACGCAGGTGCCTATGGCTACTGCCAAAGGTCACCTGCGGACGCAGTTCATCCACCTGCGGTCGCAGGTGGCTTAGCGGATCGTCCCAGAACTCCGAATTGCTTGTTTTTGCATCCCTTTGGCCCCCCCGAAACCCCTATACCCTTCATGGATGTAATTATCAACTTGTGATGTCGTTTTAATGACTTTAAAGTGTCGTATGGAGGCATGTTGGACTATGTTAAGTATGTATGGTTTTTCATATGTTGTTATAAGGCAAATGGAGAAGCGTAAATATGACGAAATGATAATGAGAAGGCATAAAGGGTAATTACGATGCGAAATGCTATTGTCGTATGAACTCTTGGTCAATGAGTGGAATGTTATGGTAGTGTTGGCATGTTGATATGATAAATGACATTGTAAGAAGATTAAATGACGTTCTAAAGTAACTATGTGATTCATGGTCATCTTGTGCACTTGTAAGGTAGTTGGTTGCTAATATAAGCTTCGTTATGTACTTGTGATGTAGAGTGAGACGTAAGGAAAGAGCTGGACTATTGTATTTTCATATAATCTTGGGTATTCATAGTGATACGCAAAGGTATGTAAGGTTACGTCTCTATATCTTTCTGCAACATATGGTGTTCACATTGTTATAGTACTCACTTGATTCCGATATACTCTAATGTATTTCGTACCTGATAGTTGGCTAGAGTTACTCATATGTTTCTTACTCATTGGTCAATGGTGAATCATATGACTCATGTCCATTCGTTGACTTATGATCATTGGCTAGTATGTTCAAAGTTTTATAAGGTTCTAAGGTATCGCATTTCTAGTTGGTGAACAGTTGATATCCGCATGTGTCTTACTCAGCAACCATTATCCTAAGGTTCCAAAAGTGTACTATTCCAAAGGGGTTCGATAGTATTCCACCTAAGGTTGATATATATTGTTATGATCCACTTAGTTCTTATTTATGGACGGAAGTTCTTAAGTTGTCATGATGTTGTAGATCCTAAGAGAACTATCCCAACAAGAGCAATGAGGTAAAGAGAGCTTGTTTAGTTGAATAGCATTGTTCCAATCATGTTATGTTCCAAAGTTCCAATAGTGTTTATACTCATGTCTCTTACTCATTGATTATTGTCCAATGTTTCCAATAATGTTATGACTACAAATGCATAAATCTCTAAAAAGCAAATGTACCGAGCTCTCACAAGTAAATGTACCAATCTCTCAAGAGTAATGAAAGAAGTAATGTGCAAGCTAATGTACCTATCCTTCACAAGTAAAGATGTCAATCTTACAAGAGTAAAGATGTGAAGTATTACATGTTATGTTTCAAGTTTCAAGAATGTTTTCTTCATCAAAGTATCACTCATTGAATGAAAGAAAGAATAATGAAATAAAGAAGAAATGTTTAATGGGTGGCATCCCAGGGGTTAACTACCTAGCATGGGTCGATCCCAATAACACGGGTGGCATCCCAGGGAAGATAGAAAAGCCTAGCATGGGTCGATCCCGATACATCGATACATCCCAGGGCGATAAGCCTAGCATGGGTTATCACAATACATCCCAGGGGCGATAAGCCTAGCATGGGTTATCTCATGACATCCCAGGGGCGACACGAAAGCCTAGCATAGGTTCACATAGCATGACATCCCAGGGGCGATAAGCGTAGCATGGGTTCATATGACATCCCAGGGGTCAAAGTACCTAGCATGGGTTCATCTCATCCCAGGGGCTATAAAACAGCCTAACATGGGTAGAACAATAAAGATGAATGAATATAAAAGCAAGAGAAGTAAAGAATGTAATATACATGGTTTTCCATATATAGAAAGAGAGTTTATTCACATTGCTATTTCTCTTATATTGATTCCATGGTTGTTGTTGTTATGTACGAATCATTGGAGATGATAATAAAGAAAAAAAAGGTACATGGTTCCACATTCCTCTCATACTTATTTCCATTGAAGTTCTTATGTATTGATGTAGTTTGATTATGGCCTTACATACTCAGTACATTCTTCGTACTGATCCCTCTTGGGGACTTACCTTACAGGTTACAGGTGCAGGCATTAGTAGACCTCGACAGTAGGCTGCGGATCGTATACAGGTCTCTGGTGAGCTCCAGTTGCTTCGGGGCTTCCCAAGTCACACGTGAACACTAGGTTTTGGTATTATGTATACACTGTATAGACATGGTCATGTATCTGTAGAGGCTTTGTAGACAGTTGTGGGAAGACAAATGTAGGAGGTGTATGTCCATGATGACTTGATGGCCCTGTCGGCCAAGTTTCACATATGTATATATATATTGAGCACATGTTTCATGAATTTCGTTATTAGCATGATAAGTTCTTACGTGATAATGGTATTTCTAATGGCATGCATATGAACGAACATAAGCAAAGATTGGTTCTCTCGGGCCTTATCGATTTCGGGTGCCAATCACGCCTCAATGGGAATTTGGGGTGTGACAGTAGATTTAGGAGGCCTTCTTTCTTGACCTTATCCTTAATCTTAAGCCTTAGACTACATAGTATATACCTAGTACGGGGCTAGGTTAATGATCTTGAGCTTATTTAAAGACCGGTTCAAGTCCGGCACATTCTATTGATTTATGAATTTTAAAGACCAGTTCGAGTCCAACACATTCTATTGATTTATGGCTTTTAAAGACTGGTTCGAGTCTGGCACATTCTATTGATTTATGGCACTTAAAGACTAGTTCGAGTCCGGCATACTCTATCTATTTATGGCACTAAATTACCAGTTCGAGTCCGGCACTTGTGGTGAGTTAGGAGGATGGAAAATCAGGTTCAAGTTCGGTGTCTATGAGTTATTTCATGGTATTATGGTACCGGTTTGAGTTCGATGAGTTGTAGTTCAGAAGACATTCATAAATATTGTATATTCCTTGATTGCATCCATCGAGCTTATTGGGGTTCGTTTGGATTAGTCTTCTCTTGTTTGTACCCTTTAAGCTTATAGGGGCCTAGTTGGGTTGTAGTAGCTCCTTTAATTTCAGCATCGCGTGTTTCTTTATTTATTTACCTATCTCAGGGCATGTTCTCAGTTTTGCCGCCCCTCCCTTGACTTACTGTACATCCTCACATTTTATTATACTTTTATTATGATTTAGCTCAGTCGATCGATGATGCATACTGAGTACCCATTGTTTTGGTACTCATACTACACTTCTGCATCTTTTTTGGTGCAGATCTGAGTACTAGCTGACGTCGTTGACATTCCAGCCAACTGCTTATAGGTCTCGAAGATAGGGTGAACTTTCAGAGCCAGAGCTGATCCCCTCTCCTTCCCTTATTTTTTGATGGTCTTTCATTTCGAGACTACATGTGTATTGATACTACTAGTACTCTTATTCTTTTGGTTAGTGGCTCTTGTACCGGCCTTACTAGGTCATGGGATATTCTTTTTCTCCCTCCCTATTTTTATCATGTATGTGTTATTTTCTGGTAATTTCTTTATCTTCCGCCATTTAGCCCATTACTTGTCGTTTTGGGCTACGGTTTGGCTTACCTACTGGTGGGACATAGTAGGTTCCATCATGACTCAAAAATTGGGTCATGACAAATTGGTATCAGAGCCTAGGTTCACTGGTATTGTTGGTACAAGACCAAGTGTATAGTAGAGTCCAACGGATCGAAACGATGATGTCCGGATCTTATCTTTGGGAGGCTACAGGACATTCTTAGGATGACTTCACTTTATCCATTCATTTCATGCGCTGAGTCTGTGTTGGTTTCTAAGGTTCTTGTTGTTTTACTTTTTCATAGATCGCTAGGACGTGAGCTACGATGATGGGTGACGGTGACCCCGAGCTCGCTGCTAGGGTAGCTGCTAAAGGCCGTGGCCATTCCAGAGGTCGCGACCATTATAGAGCTACATGCCCAGTTATGGGGCCATATAGAGAGCCTTCGCCAGATCCAATTATTGCTCCAGAGGCAGAGGTTGCTCCGCAAGTTCAGCCACCCAGCCATTGATGGGCCAGGGGGCAGCCCAGGCTCCACCGGGGTTTATTTAATCATCGTTGCTCAGATATGCCTTGGTCCAGTTGTTGGGATTAGTTGGTGGTACACCGTCTGATGATGCACAGTCTGCAGATCAGGGTGGTACGGATGTAAGGGCGCAACCTATAGCTACAACACCTAGAGTTTAAGTTCCCCCAGCGCCTGTAACTGCTCAGTCGGTGGTCACCCAGCCTACTATGTCTGTTGAGGAGCAGAAGATGTTGGGTAGATTTCTGAGATTGATTCCTTCAAGGATTACAGGGGCTCCAGGCGAGGATGCATTTGAGTTCTTGGCTACTTGCAAGGTTAGGATCTGTAATTTAGGTTTAGTTGAGACTCGTGGGGTCGATTACACTACTTTTTAGTTAGACTTGGCTGCTAGACATTGGTGGAGAGGTTTTCTTAATTCCAAACCATCTGGATCTCCCCCTTTGACATGGACTCAGTTCTCTAAGGTCTTCTTGGAGAAGTATATTCCCTGTAGTCTTCGTGAGCACCTGAGAAATTAGTTCACAGGGTTACAGTAGGGTTCGATGATAGTTCTCGAGTATGAGGCACGACTTCATGAGTTGGCCAGACATGCTACTGCAATTTTACCTACTGAGTATGAGAGGATTTGGTGTTATGTTAGGGGACTGATACTTTCTCTTCGCATGGATACTCAGAGTTTGGTTACCACTGGTAGGTCTTTTATTGAGACTTCTGATTATGCCCAAACTATGGAGGAGATACATTACGAGGCCCAAAGGGGCAACGATAAGAGACCATGTCATCAGGGCAGTTTCAGTGAGAGCCATACAGGCTCACAGTTCAGAGGCAGAGGTTCTCAAGGTAGGTACCCTCCATGTCAGTCGTATCGGCACCAAGGTCAGTCCAGTAGGCCTGTTAAGGCAGTACTTCAGATTTTTGATGGAGATTAGTCCAGTTTCAATGATTCTTACGGCTAGAGAAGTGGACAGTCTCTGAGTAGTGAACCTTCTGGATCTTCTAGCTGTCGTGGCTATTCCGGGTCAGCCGAATCTTCTTGATCGAGTGGTATTTCGGGGCATTGTTATACTTGTGGAGTGTTTGGCCATTTCTCCAAAGAGTATCCCCAGCATGGGATGATTCAGCCTACAGTACAGAGTGTTCAGCTTATCAGATCAGTGCTGCATCTAGCTAGAAGTGGTGTTTAGGGTTGCAGGGATGGTCCTCATGGTTCTCGGAGAGGTTCTCAGGCAAGTAGGATGGGTGGTAGGTCAGACGCCCTGCCAGGCGGTGGGCGAGGTCATTTATATGTTGTACCTGGTAGACCGGAAGCAGAGTCTTTGGATGTTGTTATTACAGGAAACAGAGAAAGAAGAAGAAAAGAAAGCACCAAAAGAGAAAGGACAAGAAGATATAAATGCAGCAGCAGCAGAAGAAGAGATGGCAACAACAGAGGAATAAGAAAAGGAGAATGCAACTATAGAATAAGAAGAAGGACAGAAGGCAACAGAAGATGAAGAAAAAGCTACCAGGGATGATGTGAAGGACATTGTTGATGAGATCAATAATAACAGAATGAGTGACCACACAATTGACAAAACAAAAGATAATTGATAAGTTTGATTTGGGGGTTTGAGACAATCGATAAGTTCTTTGTGTGTTGAGATAATTTTTAAATTTTCATATGGGGTTCGAAAAATTTATTAATTTCATTTGGAGGTTGAGACAATTAATTAATTTTATGTGCTTTGAATGATACATAAAATTTAGCATGATTTTTACAGGTTTGGATGACCTAACAAACAATTTTCTTTTTAAGGATTGGTTTATTACAGATTCTTTAGGGAATCTGTTTTATGAATCTGTGTTATTAACTATTTTGTCTGCTTATTATAAAAGTTTTATATGTTATATAATCAATTGTTGTTATCGTAGAATCTATGTGAATTGCTTTAGACGACTATCATAATTGATTATTGTTGATGTTTATTATTATCGATCTTTAGTGACAGGTATAAGCAGATAAAATATACACCACTAAAGTAGTGGATAATTTTTTTATTCATACGTCCAAGAAAAAATACATTCATTCCCACTATATTCCCGTTACTCCTTTTAAAAAAGCCAACACTAATAATAGACTATACAGTATATTTTTTTAGGTCATTCTCTTTTTCTTTAGCCACAACCAACCTTTGTTTAAGTTGATTCCTCTCTATTTCGGTGTCTTTCAACAGTCCTTCCAACTGATCTAGCTTGTGTTCAGATTCTCTAAATAGTGTTATTAGCAAATTCTTGTTTTCATCTGATTCTCTAAGCCTCTCCAGTATTTTAAATTTGGTGACGCCTTGAAATATTGATTCCTCCGATTTGGATGGAATCCACTTAAAATAAGAGCATCCACCATTATCCTAAACAAGTAACAACTAATTAGAGTATTTTATTACTTAAACTCCATACAAAAGTATATTTTTCTAAAAAGCTCACCTTTCCAACAACACAATTGTAGAATTTTTGACCTGAATTTTTGTCGGTTCGTGATGTCTTCAAGATAGCAAAATTACCACAGTGACAAATATAAGCTCTTTTGGATGTTTGATATGACTGAGACATTGTATGTGTTGAAAGAAAAAGAAAAATGAAAGAGTAGATGAAGAAAATAATATAGAGGAGTTCAAAAAGGTGTCCTTAATTTATATGATAGGGATGGTAGAAATATTACCGTTGGAGGTTTGTACTTTTTGACCATTGGCTCTCTAACATAGACCACGCCAATAGTTTAGCATATCCTTATTGAATAGTGTATCATACGATACTATGATCCATCTTCGACCTTAGTTGTTTATTTTAGACCCTCCCCTTGTACTGCATAAAAGGACAACAAGGTAAAAGTTATCGTTGGGGATTGTAATTTTTGACTGTTGTATTCCGATCATAGACTATGTGAATAGTTTATCATCCACTAATGTCATTCTCATCAGTAATAAACCGTGAGGTGCATCATCGATTAACAAGCTCCTCTATACTCGTTTGTCGCCAAGGTATATAATCGATTCGTTGAATCTATTAACATGGAATATAATGACTAGAAAATGAGAAATTAAATTAAATAAAATTAAAGTAGTATAATTAACACTATCCAAACATTGTAAAACTACTTGGTTACATCAATTGTGAGTCCATATCAATTTTAATCATGAACAAATGAGTATTAGGACATGCAATTCTCCTAATCACTAAAATATGACAAAAAAGAGTGAAAAATAAATAAAATAAAATTAGCGGAATTAACATCATTCAAGCACCGTAAAACAACTAAATCACATCATATGTGAGTCCACAACATTTGGACACACGATCAAGTGAGTATTAGAAAGAGTGATGCTTGTGAATGGTGTTAAGACAATAATGTTTGAGAACAAGTGTTGTTTCTCAAAGCATAAGTTTGTTCTGAGTAAGTGGTTCTTACTACTATCGCTCTTCCTAATACTCATTTGATCACGTTTTCAATTATTGTGGACTCTCATATGATGTGATTAAGTTATTTTACAATGTTTGAATGATGCTAACACTCACTCATTTAATTTAATTTTCCCCTTTTCTTAGTCATAGACCACGGCTATTTGAGCCATATTTGAGATAAAGAAAACAGGCCTAGAAATTAATGAGCTAGCTGCCTTATAGGCAAAATTTTATGGGCAAATTAAGTTGTCTCGTGTCATTTGGCGACTGTATTTAAACACATGGTCTAGTATGAATATCAATAGTTAAACCTAATAGTAAAGATCAGTGAAGTACAGAAAGCCACCAATTCATATCGTTTTATTCATGTCTCAACCAACCAAACTAAGACCAACCACATAAACTTATTGCAGAAAATTATTATAGTGGAAAAAAGGTATTAAAGCTTAATGCTAGAATATTAAGGATCATTAGCCCCAGCGAATTTAGCAACAGAAAAACTGGGAAGTACGTCTTTTAGTAACGAAATGGTACACAAGCAAACCTTTGATGATTATAATTCATCAGCCGATAGACAATCTCAGAATCTGAGACAGGTGATAAATACAGATTAACTTTCAGCCCCTCAGGCAACAATCTGACCAAATACACTTGCGGATCTGCAAGATTTAGGAGAGAAATTATGCAAAGAGAATTTTTGGGAACTATCGAAAAGCAATCATAAAATTTGCAAAATTGATGGAAGCAGCAGCACTTATTTGATGGACAGAGTCACAGACAGAGCTTTTGAGTAACACCCCAAAGAAGAGGAAGCAACAGCAGTTGTTTGCTTCCATCTCTACTACAATGACCATACACTGGACTCGTATTACCGGTGAGTGGTATGTCTGGTCATTTAGTCCATCTTCACTCTCATCTATCACTAAACTCGTCAGTATGTGCCTGCTGCTTAAGAATTACATTACCCCACAGGGGAATGAATATTGAAGTTTCCGTAACTCTAGTCTTAACAAAGACTAGAAAGCAACAGACATCTCCATTACTCAAAAATGCCAGTATAGTAACAAACACAATAGCAAAGGAGCTTATTGGAGATGCTTAAGCTACAAGGTTAGAACTACAAAAAGCCACTGAATTGGCATGTAAAAAATATTTTATGGAGAACAGCGTAATCAGCAACTTTAAGCACCAACAATGCCTATTCCTCCCCAAAAAAGAAAAGAAAAGCTCGTTTTCATCCACATGACATTTGAAAAATAACAAGTTATGCATGACATTTATAATAGACAGAGGTAACTTGGCAAAAACACCACAATTATATAAACAATGGTACAAGGAAAACTAGTAAATTGATAAGACAAGAACACAGAATTGTGAGGGTATAGAGGTAAGAACAAAAGCAAGTACCTCAGGTAGTTTTTTACGGAACACAACTTCCAATCTGGCATCAAGAGTGTTCTCACACACAATTTTCCCATCTCGAGAAGCCAGTACCACTCCTCCAGAACTGTTGGGATAGAGGACCCGTTTGGCCATAAAAATCAAAAATGTTTTCACTTCAAATATTTTTTAAGTTGAAAATAGAGTTGGAGTTCTGTTTGGCCATAGAATTTTCAAAAATATTTTAGACTTTTGATGTACTTTTGTATAAGTATGATTTATACCCTCAGTTTTTAAAAACTAGCAAAATAACCCAAATTAACTTTTACAACTCCATTATAATACAAAAAGTAAAGAACATTACTATTGAACATTGAAAACAACCACATAAAGCCATGTTTCCGTCTTCCATAACATTTCCAATAAACCAAAATCTACAATATGCCAAATTCTTATTTTCCACCACCCAAAATCAAACATACATGCTCCGTATGAAATAAGTCTATTATAAATATTCATCAAGGCATAAATTAATAACACTAGTAAGTAGCTATTCTTTACTAAAATCATCCCACATTGTGTGAACAATTTCTTCTCATCGATCATTCATTTCTCGATCAGCTACCCGAGAAGATGAAGGAGCATTGGTTATCCCAGTCACATGTTCGTTAGTGTCATCAACAACTATATCATCATGTTCATACTCTTTAAATATTCCATCACTTCTTTGGTGTTCCCGCAAAAAATTATGCAAGACTGCACAAGCAATTACAATCCTAACTTGTGTGTCCATATCATAATTGTTCATACCTTGTCGTAATATTCTAAATCTGCTTTTCCATGATCCAAATGTTCTTTCAATAACATTCTGTAGAGATGAAAGCTTATAGTTGACATTTATTTGGTTGTAGTTGGACATTTATTTGGTTGGTGTTTTTTGTATAAAATATAAAGTTGGGGTAGTATATAAAATAAAGTGGGAGCAAAAATTCAATCCAAAAAAAGTGAATACACCCCAAGAGGTGTTTTTCGAAAAACCAAAAACTGTGAAAACGTTTTTCGGAATACGTTTTTGGTTTTTATGGCCAAACAAGTATTCCGGAATAAAGTGAAAACGTATTCCGGAATATTGTGAATAATATCTATGGCCAAACGCCTAGAGAGATAGATGAATTACAAAGAGGAGCTACTTAGCATTTCAGACAGATATATGAAGCAACTTACCAAGAAGAACCATGTGCATTATGATGAGATGGGGCTGGTGGAAGGTGGATGTGGTCAATTATGATCTCAGGTGAGTGGACCCTTGCTCTCTCCGCATACTCCTCCTTTGCTGCATCCAGAACATCTTCTACCAGGTTTACATCATCTTTCCGGCAACGCAGTAAGACAGAAGGCTCTTTAAGTCTGTGTAAACTCTACAATCAAAGCGTAGTACCCATCTATTCCCAAAGAAAGAAGCAACATTAGTTCAAAAAAGCACCTAAACACATAGACAGTCAAGCCTATTATGGCCATAGACAGCATAAATTGCAAATAATTTAGCTATTAATCATTCTATTTCGTTTTGGAGATAACACAAGAAACTAGGAACTTGCAAAGAAAAAGAAAAATCATATGCAATGAACATACATGGTAACCTCAAGACTATTTTTTTGATAAAGTTTTTTTTTTTTTTTTGATAAAGAACCTCTAGACTCTGTTAAAGTAGAACTTCGTTTTTTGAAGGATCTAACTTGAAGAGAACAGAAGAAACACAAATTCTTAGTAATTAAACCAAACGACTCCTTGGTATCTAGAACTGCAACCATGTCTCCTGACTCCTGTAACCTTAACATTTTAACCACCATCTGGACTTAATATGAGATATATGTTCACAATCTTTATGTTATCATTTTCTATCAAATACAGGAGATACCATTGAAACTAAATCATTATTCATAATCTTGTATACAATGGTGCAGAAAATATAAGTATAAGACCATATTAACTGAAGATATTGATGGTCATCTGATGAATAGCTTGTCTTTTGTAAAATAAGTTAATAACCTATTAATTTTCTGAGTTTTGATAGTTTGTTTCAGAAAACCTAGAAGAAGAAGAAGAACAAAATCTCATGGTAATGGTTATTAGCCAAAAGTACCTGAACAATCAGATCATGCAGAAGCTTCTTATAGCTATGGTGGTTGTGGTGATGGCTAACATGTAAGATCTCCTTTGATGCTGCTTCCTTCATGGAGCTGATCAAGTCATCGTGAGCTTGAAGAACTTTTATCCTAGAGGCATTGAGTTGCATGGAATACTCACTGCAAGAAATGCATAACAAAAGAAAGTCAAAGACTATGTTGGCCAATTGGGTTGAAATTAGATAATGTTTTCGAAAAGAAGTTCAATTTTCAGTAATTTAACAAGATTTGGCTAAATCCAAAACAAACATCACAATGAAATCAAATGTCATTTAACCGTGTGGATAATTTGAGAAAGGGAAGGGGAAAAAAAAGATTCACACACACAGCAATATGTTCAATTCCGGTTTGAAATCACTTTGTCCTACATGAATTGCTGTTAAACAGAAAGGTATTACCGCTGAAAGCAGAAACAGAATCAGTGGGCAAACATCGAAGCTTAAACATTCAATAAACACTAGTATTACTTAGTAAGCGTTGTAAACAATTCTTCTTCTAATGATGCCCAACCCTATGGACAATGGAAATATAAATCCATGATGATGCAGACTTAATTTTAAGTCTAAACATGAAAGTTTCAACTGCAATTAAAAATCATATTGTTTCAGATGAATACAACTTGAAAAGCCTAATCAAAAGGTACTTAAAGGCTAAAAATCAGATTTTATTCACCAAAAGACACTTGCAAATTCTAGACTTTTCCAAGAGATATTTCTCTCTTCTTTCAAACCCTAAGCAACCACCTCTTTTGGACAAGATCATCTCCTTGCAAGCTTTTGTAAGTGTTTACTCTTATGGTTTAATATATTATATGCATAAGAGGGTGTGTAAATCATGTTGGTTATGTTGACAAAGTGTTGAGCAGTCCACTATGTGTAAAACAGTCCACTTTTGCTTCTTTGTTAAAGGATATGTCTTCTATGTGGATTAAACTTGAAAGGGGACTTAAGGTCTTGAAGGATGTGGATTATATGGATGAGATGTCAACATGTTAGGATGTGGTTATGGCCCTAACTTGTTTCTTTTTTGTGTATGACTTGTGGAAATGCTTTTGTGTATGACTTGTGGAAATGTTGTTATGTGGTGGTGTATTGAAAGGAGAATATAGTTTTGTGATGTTCATGTGCATGTTGACACCATAGTTGTTTATTAGCATCAATTTGACCTAAAATATGAAAAGAGAAGCTCACTTATGTCCACGGACCATTTGTTGCAAAGAAGGACCCAAAAAATGACCCCTGGTAGCCGAAACGGGCATCCACCCTAGCGGATGAGGCACCTGCGGGCGAAGGTGGCACTGTAGGTTGCCTTGGACAGGGCCAATGAGGCACCTGCGGCCACACCTCACCACCTGCGGACACAGGTGGCTTCGCAGATCCTTCCAGAAGTTCATTTCGCTTGTTTTTGCTTCTCTTTGACCCTCCAAGGCCCCTCTACCCTTCTTGGATGCAATCATCAACTTATGGTACCCTTTGGACGGCTCTAAGGGGGTAGTCCGGAGGCATTTTGAATGGTATCAATTGTGGATTATTTTTAATGTGTTGTTGTGAAAGGTATTTAGGTGACTTGATGGCGTAAATGTGACGTTATGTTAAGGAGGAAGTGTAAAGTATAAACTTGGTATGAAATTCCATCGGTGTGTGATAGCTAGGTTGATGTGTGGAATGTTTTGGTGTTGTTGGTATGGTGATGCAGTAAATTGTATTGTAGGAGGGTGAAATGACGTTATATGGCAGTCACGTAACTCATTATCGTCTTGTGCATTTGTGATGTAGTTAGTGGTTAATGTGAGCTCTGTTATGTACTTGTGTTGTAGAGTAACACGTAAGGAAGGAGTTGAAGTGTTGTATTCTCATATTGGGAAGATAAGGTATGTAAGGTTACTCTTTTCGTATCCTTTGGCAGCACTTATTGTTCTCATTGTTACCGAACTTGTTTCCACTCCGAATGTTCTAAAGTATCTTATTTTAGGTTTGTTATAAATTGTTATTCACATGTCTCTCATTCATTGGCTATTGATCCAAAGTTCCAATAATGTTATAACCACCAATGTATCAATCTCACAAAAGTAAAGGAATGAAGTAATGCATAGCTGTTTGAGTACGGGTGGTAGCTCAAAGGGGAGAAATCCTAGCTAGAGACGATCCTGATTGATTATTGGATACAGGGGGTAGCCCAAAGGGGTGAAAACCTAGCTCGAGACAAGCCTGCTTTATTGATTTATGGGTGGTAGCTCAAAGGGGAATAAGCCTAGCTAGAGACGATCCCAATGTTATTTCCCACTGATCAGTAGGGGCCCGGGCATTATATGAATGATATTGATGGATATGAACGTAAAAGCAAAGAAAGTAATGAAGGTAATGTACACAGTTCCACACCTACATTACGGTGGTTTATCAATAGTGTCCACTCACTTGTATTTGATTCCATTGAAGTTCTTATGTTTCATGCAGTTACTTATAGCCCTACATACTCAGTACATTCTTTCGTACTGACGTCCCTTGGGGGACCTACCTTACTTGTTGTAGGCACAGGAGCTAGTAGACCTTCACAGTAAGATACAAGTCATCTGCAGACTGTTGGTGAGCTCCAAATTTATTCAGGGCTTTTCGAGTCATGTGTACATATTGGTTTTGGTACTGTATAACAGTTGTATAAAGTGGGGACTTGTCCCAACTTTAGGTTGGTTACGTACCTGTTAGAGGCTTTGTAGAAGTTTTAAGACGAACGAAGGAATGTATGACCCTTTTGATGTGGTGGCCCTAACGGCCAAGTTTCATATCTATTTGAATGTCTTTTATTGTCTTCCGCCATTGATATCTTATGTCCATGTGTGGCTAAATGTTGTTCACTTAGGGTTACGCGTATGAATATATACGAATGTATAGGTTGGTTCTCTTGGGCCTTAACGGCTTCGGGTGCCAGTCCGCCCCAATGGGATTTGAGGCATGACAAAAGTGGTATCAGAGCAGGTTGTCCTAGGGTGTCTACAAAGTCGTGTCCGAGTAGAGTCTTGCTTATGGATGTGTTGTACACCATATTTATAAGCAGGAGGCTATGAGACATTTAGGAGTTGTTTCTTTTTTTCATTTCCTAGATCGTGCAATAGAGCTAAAGTTGTAGGTGGAATCATATCTGACCCTTGAAATTGTTTTTCTTTTGTTATACTAATATGCCGTTTACATGGAGAAACAAGGTTAAAAGTAAAAAGCTAGACCGTATTATCGGAGAAGAAACTAGTAGACCACCACCTGAACAAGCTAATGAAGGTGGGGCTGAAAATGAGTTTGCATCGCGGGCTTCTTCTACTCTTCCGTTTCCAGAAGAGCCGAGAAGGAGAGAAGTACCTGCAGAACCTTCTGTTAATGCTACTGAGCAGGATTTAAGGAATACGGTGCAAATGTTGACCCGTATAGTTTCTGCACAAAGTCAAGGACAAGCAGGTCCAACTACAAGTAATGACGGTGTGGATAGGGCAGCTAGTCGGAGGACACAGGATTTTCTTAAATTAGACCCTCCCACATTCACCGGGTCAGATCTTAATGAGGACCCACAGGACTTCGTGGACCAAATTCAAAGTGGCTTTAGATGTTATGCATGTATCTGGTATAGAAACAGTTGAGCTTACGGCATATAGATTGAAAGGAGAGGCTATATTATGGTACGAAGATTGGAAATGATCGAGGGGTATTAGTGCACCTCCAGCTAGTTGGGAGGAATTCAAAGCAGCATTCCTTGATCACTATCTTCCATATGAGATTTGAGAGGCTCTTGCAGACCAGTTCTTAAATCTTCGTCAAGGGAATATGAGCGTCAGAGAGTATAGTCTTCGATTTAACTCATTGGCCAGGTACGCTCCTAATGTGGTAGCTACTATGGCCGACAGAGTTCATCGGTATATGGACAGATTGGATCCATATTTGGTGAGGGATTATACTATTGCTGCATTGAATAGGGATATGGATATAGCCAGGATACAACTTTTGCACAGAAAATGGAGGACCAGAGGCAAAAAAGAAGGACACAAGAATTTGAAAGAGGGCTGTCAAAGAGGGCTAAACCTACGGGATAGTTCATGGCGTCCTAAGGAGAATTTAGGCCTCGAGTTTTTAATAGACCACCTAGACCATCATTTTCTTATTCTACAACAGGTACTCCATCCCAATTCCGAGGGTTTAGAGGCAGTCACGTTGGGCAAAGTAGTGGGACTCCGGGTTCACAAACAGCGGGGTTTTCTCGTCGGCCGTGTCAGCACTGCGGGAAGCTTCATTTAGGTGAATGCCGGTTTGGGACAAATATTTGCTTTTGGTATGGTATGTCGAGGCACATGGTGAGAGAATTCCCAAAAAGGGGCATGAGTGGTATGGCGCGACCTACTGGATCAGCCGTATCATCATCATCATCGGTTCCTTCCTCAGGTAGGGGTGTACAGCCTACTGGACATGGTAGAGGTGGTAGAGGAGCAACTAATTCTAGTGGGGTCCAAAACCGTACTGTAATACCCCGTACATATTCCAACCTCATTTGGTAACTTGGAGTCATGTTTACTTGATGATTAAGATCACTAAATACATATTTTGTAGTGTTTGGATGGGGCATTGGATGATACGCTGGAATTAGACGGAGTAGAAAAAAAATTCAGCAAGATGGCCAAACTTGCACCACTCCTTGTTTCAGGGGGTGTGGCACAAGCCCCCTGATTCAGAGAGCAGCCAAGTCTTGCGCCACTGCTTGCTTTGCAGCAAGTGGCGCAAGGCACAACACTTTGGCCCTTCCCGTGCTCGTTTTGCGACGCATTTCAACGACGATTCTTTCATGGTTTCTTTTGGATATTTGGTGTTTATTTACTCATGGTTAAGGTTTAAAATACCTCAATACACTCCTACATGATCAAATCATGAAACACAAGTAATTACCAAAAATGTTCAACGAAGCCATGAGTGACTAGAATTTCTATTTTTGCGATTGAGGCTACGAACGTGAATCGCATAAGTGAATATTTTCGTGACATTATGGAATTATTTAAAAATGATATGTATGATGGATTAAACATTGAATTGGATGGGTTACATGGATATGTGTTATTGGGCTCAATTAAGGCCCAAAAAGAAGCCAAAGACATGGCCCAAATGGGCCAAATGACCCATTCTTCTACCATTGACCAATTAAACATGGCATTTAATGCCAAGAAGACTTGAGGGTCTATATATATGTGTAAAAATCAGATTTTTATTCCAAAAGACACACATCACTTTTCTAGAATTTTCAAAACAATTCTCTTTTGGCTCTTCAAACCCTAAGTCATCTTTTGGGCAAGATCATCATTTCTCAAGCTTTAGTAAGTGTTTACTCTTGTGATTTAATATATTATGTACATAAGGGATGGTGTAGATCATGTTGGTTATGTTGGCAAGGTTGAATAGGGCACTTTTGCTTTTTGTTCAAGATGTGCCATTTTTGTGAATTGGACTTGAAAAGTGACTTGAGATTTGGATGAAAGTGCATGGTATGGATGAAATATCAACATTTATGGTGTGATTATGTTTCTAAACTCATTATTTTTCCATAATTGTAATAAGTGTAAACTATGGGATTTTTGGCCGATATGTTGTTATGAGGTGTATTGAGGTGATTTGATAGAGTAATTGTGATGTCGTGTTAATGAAGAAATGTAAAGAATGAAATTGATATGAAATGCTATTGGGTTGTGATATTTTGGTCAATTTTGGGCATGTTGTGGTATTATTAATATGCCAATACTGTAAATGGTATTGTAAAGGGTGAAATGACGTTATACGGCTGTCATATAGCTCATTGTCGTCTTGTACACTTGTATGGTAACTAGTTGTTAATATAAGGTCCGGGATGTATTTGTGTTGTAGAGTGAAACGAAAGGAAGGAGCTGGAATATTATGTACACATATAGGATTGTATATTCATATTGAAGAGACGAGGTATGTAAGGTTACTCTGTCCGTATCCTTCTGCAACTCATATTGATTACATTGGCAATGTCCTTGTATTATTCCGAAATGTCCAAAAGTAATCCAACTCAAGTAGTTATCTTGTTACTCACATGTTCCTCATATGTTGATCACTTATTATTCATGTGTTACATAGATGTTCCAATATTATTCCAAATATTCCAATATTGTTCCAAATGTTCCAATAATGCAATAGTAACCAATGTATCGATTTCTCAAAAGTAAGAAGTAATACATAATTGTCAATTGGGGAATGCAATCTAAGGGACATAAGTCTGGCTGGAACACTCCCACTATTATTATTCATGGATCGCACTCTAAGGGGCATAAGCCTGGCTGGAACGATCCTATTGATATATCATTTATGGGTGGCACTCTAAGGGGCGTAAGCCTGGCTGGAATGATCCCAATGATATGTTATAACCCATTGATCAGTTGGGGCGCCCGGGTATCACGTGATAATGGTTAATGACAAATGAATGCAAATGCAAAGAAAGCAAGATACATGTTTCCAAATGTACATAGAATCATGGTTTATTTTACATTAATCATTCACTTGTACTTGAACTCCTGAAAGTTCTTATATCTTGCATAGTTACTATTTGACTTACATACTCAGTACATTCTTCGTACTGACCCCTTTTGGGGAATTTACCTTATTTGCTACAGGCGCAGGTACTAGTAGACCTCCACAGTAGGGTGCTGATCTTTTGCTGAGTATTGGTGAGCTCCAGTTGCTTTGGGGCTTCTCCAAATCACATGTCTGCATGGGTTTTTGTGTTGTTATGTAAATATTGCATAAGCATGGTTATGTATCTATTAGAGGCTTTGTAGACATATGTGGGAAAATGAATGGAAGGGATGTATTGTAAGATATGTATATCCATTTTGACTTGGTGGCCCTATTGGCCAAGTTCCTTATATGTATAAATTGCATGTTTCCATAACTTCCGCAATTGACATCTTATATCTCTACGTGATGGTTCTGCTTATTGAGTGACATGCATATGAGTGGACATGAGCAAAGATTGGTTCTGTCAAGCCATATCGGCTTCGGGTGCCAATCACCCCTCGTTGGAACTCGGGGTGTGACACGTATCTACGCTTTAGCGGATCGGCAGAATTTGGAGGCTTCTCCTGATGTGGTTACAGGTACATTATCCGTCTTTTCACTTAATGTATATGCATTGATTGATCCAGGATATACCCTATCATATGTCACTCCATTGGTTGCTAAAAAATTCCAAAGAACACCAGAATTATTAGTTAAACCATTTGAAGTATCTACACCCGTTGGTGAGTCTATTATAGTTAAGAGAGTCTCTCATAATTGTATGGTCACTGTTTGTGATCATAATACATTGGCTGATCTTATTGAGCTGGAAATGATAGATTTTGATGTTATAATGGGTATGGAATGGTTGGCTTCTTATTATGCGACGGTGGATTGCCGAGCTAAGAAGGTACATTTCCATTTTCCACAAAAGACTGCCCTTGAATGGAGGGGTAATGTTGGAGCACCGAAAGGTAAATTTATTTCTTATCTTAAGGCAAAGAAAATGATATCCAGGGGGTATATATACCATCTAGTAAGAGTGCATGATACCGATGTGAAGCCACCGACTCTTCAATCGGTTCCAGTGGTAAATGAATTCCTTGATGTATTTCCAGAAGATCTTCCAGGTTTGCCTCCAGAAAGGGAAATAGAGCTTGGTATTGATGTGATTCTAGGTACTCAACCTATCTCTATTCCTCCGTATAGAATGGCCCCAGCGGAGTTATGGGAATTGAAGGAGCAATTAAAAGACTTGCTGGACAAGGGATTCATAAGGCCTAGTATGTCCCCTTGGGGAGCACCAGTGTTATTTGTACAAAAGAAAGATGGCACGTTGATAATGTGTATTGGTTATCGACAACTGAATAAGGTAATAGTTAAGAATAAATATCCCCTCCCCAGAATTGATGATTTGTTCGACCAATTACAGGGTGCCAAATGCTTCTCAAAGATTGACCTGAGATCGGGTTATCATCAGGTAAGGGTTAGAGAAAAAGATATACCCAAGACAGCCTTCCGAACACGGTATGGTCATTATGAATTTTTAGTGATGTCATTTGGGCCAACAAATGCACCAGCAGTTTTTATGAATTTGATGAATAGGGTGTTCAAGCCGTTCTTAGATGTGTTCGTGACAGTGTTTATAGATGATATTCTGGTTTATTCAAGATCACAAGAGGACCATGCTAATCACTTATGGAAGGTATTACAGATTCTTCGTGATCATAAGTTATATGCAAAATTCTCTAAATATGAATTTTGGTTAAAATCTATAGCATTCTTGGGTCATATTGTGTCGGATGAAGGAATAAGGGTTGATACCCAAAAGATAAAAGCTGTGAAGAATTGGCCAAGACCTACAATACCTACAGAGATTCGTAGTTTCCTTGGATTGGTAGGTTATTAAAGAAGATTTGTTGAAGGATTTTCTTCTATTGTTGCACCTTTAACAAAGCTAACACATAAGGCAACCAAGTTTCAATGGAATGATGCATGTGAAAGGAGTTTCCAAGATCTGAAGGATAAATTAACTTCTACACCTGTGTTGTACTTCCAGAGGGCACATAAGGGTATGCGGTATATTGTGATGCTTCAGGAGTCGGCTTAGGATGTGTATAATGCAGCACGGTAATGTGATAGCTTATGCCTCAAGACAATTGCGGCCACATGAAAGAAATTATCCAACACATGATCTTGAGCTAGCAGCTGTGGTATTTGCTTTAAAGATATGGTGCCACTACTTGTATGGGGTTCATGTTGATATATTTACTGATCATAAGAGTTTGCAGTATTTTTTCAAACAGAAGGATCTAAATTTGAGGCAGCGGAGGTGGCTTAAACTATTAGAAGATTACGATATCGATATTTTATATCATCCAGGGAAAGCAAATGTAGTAGCCGATGCATTAAGCCGCAAAGCAATAGGAAGCACTGATGGCTAACACACGGAGAAACAAGGTATAGTCAAGGATCTGCATCAACTAGCCAACTTGGGGGTTTGTCTTCTTGAAACTCCAGGTAAAGGAATTATGGTGCAAAATTCGGCAGAATCTTCATTAGTCGCTTAAGTGAAGGAAAAACAGTATGCGGATCCTATTTTATTTCAGCTGAATGAGAATGTACAGCAAGGTTTTATAAAGGCATTTGATCTTACGCAAGAGGGAGTGCTTCAATGCCAAAGTAGATTGTGTGTACCGGATGTGGATGAACTAAGGAGACGGATTATAACAGAGGCACATCATTCACGGTATTCTATTCATCCGGGAGCCACCAAAATGTATCATGATCTGAAAGAACTATATTGGTAGGGTAACATGAAGAAGAACATTGCAGAATTTGTAGTTCAATATCCAAATTGTCAACAAGTAAAAGTAGAGCATCAGAAGCCTGGAGGTTATATCAATGAATAAATCTTCGAGTCTGGAAGTGGGATATGATTAATATGGATTTCATCACAGGTTTGCCTCGTACTCTTCGAAAATTTGATTCCATATGGGTAATAGTTGACAGGCTTACCAAGTCAACACACTTTCTACCCGTCAAGACCACCTACATAGCTGAAGATTATGCGAGGTTGTATATGAAAGAGATAGTACGACTACACGGAGTTTCAACCTATATTATATCTGACAGGGGAGCTCAATTTACTGCACACTTTTAGAAATCTTTTCAGAAGAGTTTGGGAACCCAAGTGAATTTAAGTACGGCTTTTCATCCTCAGACAGATGGACAAGCAAAATGTACTATCCAAACACTTGAAGATATGCTACGAGCTTGTATATTAGACTTTAAAGGCAGTTGGGATGATCATCTACCTCTTATTGAATTTGCCTACAATAATAGCTATCATGCAAGTATCAAAATGGCACCTTACAAAGCTTTATATAGAAGAAAGTGTAGATCACCAATTGGATGGTTTGAAGCGGGTGAAACTGCCTTATTTGGGCCAGATCTTGTTCATCAAGCTATGGAGAAGGTTAAGGTGATACAACAGCGACTACAAACATCCCAAATTCGACATAAGTCATATGCCGATGTTAGAAGAAGGGGGCTAGAATTTGCCATAGGTGATTGGGTATTCTTGAAAGTGTCACCAATGAAAGGGGTAATGAGATTTGGAAAGAAAGAAAAGCTAAGTCCACGCTATATAGGGCCATATCAGATTACCCGAAGATTGGGTCAAGTCACATATGAATTAGCATTACCCCAAGAACTCTCCACAGTTCATCCAGAGTTTTATGTTTCAATGCTTCAAAAAAATGCATAGGAGATCCATCTCGTATTGCTCCCACTGAAGATGTACAAATTATAGAAGATCTCACCTATGAAGAAGTGCCTATTGCTATTCTGGATCGAAGAGTTAGAAGGTTAAGAAATAAAGAAGTAGCTTCCGTAAAAGTACTTTGGAGAAATCAACAAGTAGAAGAAGTCACATGGGAAACCAAGGAAATGATGAAGTTTAAGTACCCGCATTTATTTAAAACTAAAGTGAAAGATCCGGATGCGAAATTGGAGCAATAACAAGTAAGTATCTATAAGGATTATGTGTATGTTATAACATGAAGAATGGACTTAGACTTGAATTTGGTTAAATTTGATACTGTTACTAACATTCGAGGACGAATGTTTTTAAGGAACTTGTCTGCAACACCCCGTGCATTTCCGAACTTATGCGACTACCTTAACAGTGATAAAAGTATTTAAATTAGAAATAGTAGGTGAATCATCTGCTAAAATTCTTGGGCTGAATTAATCCCATGCTAATGGGCTTAAATGAGGCCCAAAATTAAGCAAGAAAGACATGGCCCAAAAAGGGAAATGACCCATTCAAATGTTGACCAAGTAAACACATTAATTGTGACTAAGTGTTTGGCTAAGGATGATTATGAGGGAATATATAAGGCTAAAAATCAGATTTTATTCACCAAAAGACACTTGCAAATTCTAGACTTTTCCAAGAGATATTTCTCTCTTCTTTCAAACCCTAAGCAACCACCTCTTTTGGACAAGATCATCTCCTTGCAAGCTTTGGTAAGTGTTTACTCTTATGGTTTAATATATTATATGCATAAGAGGGTGTGTAAATCATGTTGGTTATGTTGACAAAGTGTTGAGCAGTCCACTATGTGTAAAACAGTCCACTTTTGCTTCTTTGTTAAAGGATATGTCTTCTATGTGGATTAAACTTGAAAGGGGACTTAAGGTCTTGAAGGATGTGGATTATATGGATGATATGTCAACATGTTAGGATGTGGTTATGGACCTAACTTGTTTCTTTTTTGTGTATGACTTGTGGAAATGTTGTTATGTGGTGGTGTATTGAAAGGAGAATATAGTTTTGTGATGTTCATGTGCATGTTGACACCATAGTTGTTTATTAGCATCAAGTTGACCTAAAATATGAAAAGATAAGCTCACTTATGGCCATGGACCATTTGTTGCAAAGAAGGACCCAAAAAATGACCCCTGGTAGCCGAAACAGGCATCTGCCCTCGCGGATGAGGCACCTGCGGGCGAAGGTAGCACCGTATGTTGCCTTGGATAGGGCCAATGAGGCACCTGCGACCGCACCTCACCACCTGCGGACGCAGGTGGCTCCGCAGGTCCTTCCAGAGCTTCATTTCGCTTGTTTTTGCTTCTCTTTGACCCTCCAAGGCCCCTCTACCCTTCTTGGATGCAATCATCAACTTATGATACCCTTTGGATGGCTCTAAGGGGGTAGTCCGGAGGTATTTTGAATGGTATCAATTGTGGGTTGTTTTTAATGTGTTGTTGTGAAAGGTATTTAGGTGACTTAATGGCATAAATGTGACATTATGTTAAGGAGGAAGTGTAAAGTATAAACTTGGTATGAAATTCCATCAGTGTGTGATAGCTAGGTTGATGTGTGGAATGTTTTGGTTTTGTTGGTATGGTGATGCAGTAAATTGTATTGTAGGAGGGTGAAATGACGTTATATGGCAGTCACGTAACTCATTATCGTCTTGTGCACTTGTGATGTAGTTAGTGGTTAATGTGAGCTCAATTATGTACTTGTGTTGTAGAGTAACACGTAAGGAAGGAGCTGAATTGTTGTATTCTCATATTGGGAAGATAAGGTATGTAAGGTTACTCTTTCCGTATCCTTTGGCAGCACTTATTGTTCTCATTGTTACCGAACTTGTTTCCACTCCGAAATGTTCTAAAGTATCTTATTTTAGGTTTGTTATAAATTGTTATTCACATGTCTCTCATTCATTGGCTATTGATCCAAAGTTCCAATAATGTTATAACCACCAATGTATCAATCTCACAAAAGTAAAAGAATGAAGTAATGCATAACTGTTTGAGTACGGGTGGTAGCTCGAAGGGGAGAAAGCCTAGCTAGAGACAATCCCGATTGATTATTGGATACAGGGGGTAGCCCAAAGGGGTGAAAACCTAGCTTGGGACAAACCTGCTTTATTGATTTATGGGTGGTAGCTCAAAAGGGCATAAGCCTAGCTAGAGACTATCCCAATGTTATTTCCCACTGATCTGTAGGGGCCCGAACATTATATGAATGATATTGATGGATATGAACGTAAAAGCAAAGAAAGTAATGAAGGTAATGAACACGGTTCCACACCTACACTACGGTGGTTTATCCATATTGTCCACTCACTTGTATTTGATTTCATTGAAGTTCTTATGTTTCATGCAGTTACTTATAGCCTTACATACTCAGTACATTCTTTCTTACTGACATCCCTTGGGGGACCTACCTTACTTGCTGCAGGCACAGGAGCTAGTAGACCTTCACAGTAAGATACAGGTCATCTGCAGACTGTTGGTGAGCTCCAAATTTATTCGGGGCTTTTCGAGTCATGTGTACATATTGGTTTTGGTACTGTATAACAGTTGTATAAAGCGGGTACTTGTACCGACTTTAGGTTGGTTACGTATCTGTTAGAGGCTTTGTAGACGTTTTAAGACGAACGAAGGAATGTATGACCCTTTTGATGTGGTGGCCCTAACGGCCAAGTTTCATATCTATTTGAATGTCTTTTATTGTCTTCCGCCATTGATATCTTATGTCCATGTGTGGCTAAATGTTGTTCACTTAGGGTTATGCATATGAATGTATACGAATGTATAGGTTGGTTCTCTTGGTCCTTAACGGCTTCGGGTTCCAGTCCGCCCCAATGGGATTTGAGGCGTGACATTGTCTTCATAGAGAAAATATTTTTTCAAGATATACTGAATACTCAACTATGGAAAAAGTAGAAAAAATATTTTTGTGGAAAATATTTTCCTCCATACCAAGCACATCCATAGTCTCAATCTTTTTGTAGTAATGGTTAGCTCCTGTTTGACCATAATTTTAAAGTTGAAACTTGAAATTTGAAAACTTGAGTTTTTTAAGTTGAGATTTCTTTGAATTTGAAGTTGTGATTGGACATGCATTATACTTGGAAAAAACTTAACTTTTTGTGAATTGAAGTGAAAAATTTGGAACTTGAAATATTTTTTAAGACTGATTTTCAAAATTTGATCCAAAATCCATTACCAAACAGATGTTTGAAGTTAGATTTTCAAAATCTGATTCAAAATCTATAACTTAGTTGACCTTGACTCATCTTTAACAAACTTTGGACACTTGTAACTTGATCCCACTTTATCGGACAAGTTTATCAATAGCGCACTTAACTTAATGATTGATTTCTTGGATGTTCAATCAACTTTTGGAAATATCATAGTGAAGTCATTTTTGTTATTTTTAGGACAATAAAGTCACTCAACTTATGTGGATATCCTCTCAAAGTTACTTTTGTTCTTTTTAGAACAACAAAGTCACTAAATTATTATCTTTTGACCCAGAAAAAAGATATATATTTGACATGTCATATCATATTAAATCTCATTTTTAAAATAATATAATGCATTTAACGCATGACCCTAACATATTTTTTGTCTTATGGCATTGCCATATAGCCCACGCAATGAACATTCATCCCACATAATGCAACATTGCCCCATGACTGCATGTCTAGGACAACAGACCCTTGCTCGCATTGATGAACCTACATCAAGCTCACAAGTCAGCTTACGAGGCTCTGGAGAGAGCCCCTCGATCACTCAATCATCACAAATATTTTATTCCATCACAAGGGTAGCCTGCATGTCTAATCATTCCAAATATCAAGTCTCTAACACTCTTTGGGCACCAGATGCTAGCCCTACACACGCCATCCATAGAGTTCCCAAACTCGTATGAATACCTTAGACACTCCTTAGAGGTGCCAAGTCATGCCCTTGAGGTACCCCCTCAAAGCAATACACTTAGGGCAGTCCATTATCTCAATACACTGGATGAGGGTTGGTAGGTGCTCACTACGCATACCCGGCCCTCTTATATATGCTTTAAAGAAATAAACTCAAGTATGAAGAGTAGACATGTTTCAGCCCCAGAATCACAATGTGTGTTTCTGATTTTATCTGATCTCCAAATCAGGTGCCATTTGTTCCTAACATACCCAGTGTACTCCCACAAATTGGGGCTGGAGAGGCTAGAATATATGCAGTCTATACCTCTACCTTGGAGGTGAGGTAAAAAGTTTGTTTTTGATAGACCCCCGACTCAGACAAAAACAATCTAGAAAAAGGCGTAATAGAAGAACAAGTAGCAATATGTAGTATTTAACAAAGCAATAGATAGTAACAAAAAAATACTATCACGTAATACTACAACGATTGATCTTCCCAAAATAACAAGCATCACCACAACTCCAAGAACAAGAAACTACAAGCGTAACACTACGACTACTAGTACAGACAAGACAAAACACTCCTACCTACTAGCATGGACACACTCCTTCCTACTAAACTTGGTAAGCATATATAAGAATATCTTAAGAACAAGGTTTTCACCCAAAATCCCTAGATTCCAACTATTGCTTGAGAATATGCGGTACTTACACTCGTGGAATGTGTACGATCGTCTCCCATAAGCTAGACCCCTGGCTCAGCCATCTCCTTGATAAATTCCTTACGTCCTCTTAGTATATGCCATACAACATTTTTAGATGGTCATCGCCTCCCACGTTGCCTTTCTACCATATGTTGATTATGACGACCTACGTCAACGCACTACACGTGTATTGTTGACACTTGTGCGACCCCTCAGAGCACTAAGGCACAATGAAAGCAACCCATAACATTTCACGTGTCGAATTCCGATTTGCCCACTTATTGTGCCCAAATTTTACCCTATACAACATTCACTTGGGCTCAAATATAAAATGAAACTAAAATGCTCAATGTTAGTCATTGTATTACCTTTGGCTTCGAGATCTAATCAAGCTTTAGCTTTTAGATTAGTTTTACATGATATCTCTTTTCCTTTTTTTGCTATTAAAAAGTCTGCTAGCTTTCTTCCATTTTTAAAGAATTAAGGGATCCAATTGTCACGTCTTCAAAGTACTGGGGTTGTAAATGAAAATTACCTGGCAAATGATACGTTACAGTCAAAAGCACTACATATTGAGTGAATCCATATTTCTTCCTTACTATATAAAGGGAGTCCTAATGTTTTCGTAAAATTCTCGCTTTCTCCACCATTTCCAAGAATCTGAATTTTGCACTAGTACCGTACGAGGATCTCTGAGGTAAAGTTTTTCTCTATACTCTTCCTCAGTTGTTGAGCTTTTATGGTGTTGAATTCTCTTTCTGTATGTGTGTGTGTGTGTGTGAGTGTGCATTTTGGAGCTTAATCTAGTGTTTTTATGGTGTTTAATTCTTTTCCTCTATGTGTGCATTTGGAATTGAAAACAACCTCTTTATCTTTACGAGGTAGGATATGGTTTGTGTACACTCTATCCTCCCCAGACTCAACTTGTGGGATTACACTGGATTTGTTGTTGTTGTATGTATGCATTTGGAAATTGAAACAACCTCTATTTCTATAAGGTGGGGGTAAGGTTTGTGTACACTCTATCCTCCCCAGACTCCACTTGTGAAATTGTACTTGGTTTGCTGTTATTGTTGTTGTATGTGTGTATTTTGGAGCTTGATCTATTGTTTGTATGGTGTTTGATTCTCTTCATATATGTGTTCATTTAGAATCAGAAATAGCCTCTCTATAACTTCGAGATACGAATAAGGTATGCATATCTATTCTCGCTAGACCTCAATTGTGAGATTACACTGGGTTTTGTTGTTGTTGTTGTATGTGTGCATTTTGGAGCTTGATCTAGGGTTTTTATGGTGTCTATTCTCTTCCTATATGTGTGCATTTGGAATTGGAAACAACCTCTCTTGCCATACTCCATAAGTGGGATTACACTGGGTTTGTTGCTGTTGTATGTGTGCATTTGGAATTGGAAACAACCTCTCTATCTCTATGAGGTAGGGGTAAGGTCTGCGTATAATCTATCCTTCCTAGACCCCACTTGTAGGGATTTGTTGTTGTTATATGTGTGCATTTGGAGTTGATCTAGGTTTTTTTTATGGTTTTTAGGGATTCGGTCAACCATGGCATCCAGGCGGATTCTCAAGGAGCTCAAGGATATCCAGAAAAATCCTCCTACCTCTTGCAGCGCTGGTACTTTATACCTTTCCTTCTACTTTAACTATTTTTTCTTTATTTTCTACTATTCTTGCTGGTTTTGTTGAGATTTTCCGTTTGCTACTACTTTAACTATTTTATCATTTTGATTGCTCAGACTTCATGATTAAATGGTTAAACTTTCTAGTTCGGGAAAGTAAATAGAGTTGAAGGTGTTTTTATTTATTTATTAGTTTTAGTGTACGTGTGTTGCATGTGAATTCTGCGTCTATTTAATAAAAGGATCATAGAGAAATATAATATAAGATTAAACTATGTGTTGTAATAATTGACGTCGAAATGAATGCAACATTCATTTAAATTGAAAAATAAATGTTATTGCAGTGATATAATAGTTGACAAGGTAATCGGGTATCTTCTGAACCTGCAAAGACAAATATTTTAGGTTAAGTTGAATTGTTGGGGTGAATACATGCTCGAAAGCATTTTGGGTATTTGTTTATCTTCATCAAGTCGAAAAAAGTGAAGAAATTGCTAAAGAAGTAGATTTAGAAGAGATTTTCAATTGCTTAAAACTTGTTAAACGACATAGTTTAGGCATAGGATTTGATTTGCTCTAATAACTAAAACTGTCAGTTCAATAAAGTTTTGTTTTCTTTGTTATATTGATTATTCTTTAGTTAAATAAACTATGCCGAGGGTCATCGGAAACAACTTTTCTACCTCCATGAGGTAAAAGTGTCACGTCCCAAACCCCGTTGGGGCGGACTGGCACCCGAAGCCGTTAAGGCCCGAGAGAACCAATCTTCATTCACGTACACTCATATGCATGTCACCGGATGAACAACACTCTATCACAAATAACACATGATACTAAAGGCGGAAGTCATGGAAATACCTTTCATAAAGACATGAAACTTGGCCGTCGGGGCCCACAACATCATATAGAGTAAAACACCTTTACACTTGACGACTCACTGTCTACAAAGCCTCTAAAGATTTATAAAACCAGTACTAAGGTCGGGACAAGTCCTCGCCTTATAGCTCTACTACAAGTATCAAAACATGTACAATGACGCGGAAAGCTCCGAATCAACCTGGAGCTCACCAATAATCCGCAGAAAATACGTAACCTACAGTGGAGGTCTGCTAGCTCCTGGGCCTGCAACAAGTAAGGTGAGTCCCACAAGGGGCGTCAGTACGAAAGAAGGTACTGAGTATGTAAGGCCATAAACAAATGCATGTGATATAAGTACTTCAATGAAACCAAATACAAGTGAGTGTACAATATAGGTATGACCACCGTAATACTCAAGCGAGGAAATAAATTCATTACTTTCATTTCTTTCTTCTGCTTTTACGTTCAATATCACTCACATTATGCCCGGGCCCAACTGATCAGTGGGATAAGAAAAGGATGACCCATGCTAGGTAATATAACCCCTGGGATGCGGTTCTTATAAATACACAATTCGGGATTGACCCATGCTAGGTATTGTAACCCCTGGGATGCCACCCGTGATAGTGGGATCGACCCATGCTAGGTGTTTTTCCACCCCTGGGATGCCACCCATATCTTAGAACACTTATGCATTACTTCACTTCTTTACTTTTGTGAGATTGGCACTTAGGTGGTCATAACATTATTGGAGCTTGAAACCATGATCATTAGATAAGAGACATGTGAATATCTATAGCTAGCAAACTTGAGAGGATTTACTTTAAAACACCTCGGAGTAGAAACAAGCTCGGTAGCAATATGGACAATAGGCATGGCCAATGAATATGGAAAGGAGAAACCTTACATACCTTAGCCTCTCGATATACAACTATAACAATTCGGCTCTTCCTTAAAGTGCTACTCTACAATATGCACACACAAAGGAATTCACATTTAAAAACTAATCACACGACAACTTCACAAGGAAATAATGGAATTAGTCAACACCCCAACACATGGTACATCTTACCACCTTCCTTCTTATTATCATCTAACTTAATTCCACCTTACCAAAACAAAGTGGACTCCTCAACACTTTGAACATAACCATGAAGACTACACCACCTTCCATGTACATAATATATATTAATCCATAAGGATCATAAGGGTAAGCACTTACCAATATTGCAAAGAGATGATCTTGTCCCTTCAAGTATTGTTGCCTTAGGGTTTTGTGAGATAAGGATGACTTAGAGAAAATATCCAAAAGGCATGAGAGTGTTGAATGAATAAAAATCTGAATTTTTTGCCCTTATATAGACCCTCAAATCAAAGCCATCCGTAACCACATATTTGATCCATTTAGATTGGGTTTTTCCTTCATTAGTTGAGGCCCATGCCTTAATACATGGTATTTGGGCCTCAATTACAGAATATTGACCCAACCCAACATTTATAATGGGTCTCACACTCCAAAATTTCATCAAGTCAAAATGGGTCAACAAAGCTGGCAAAGTTCCATGGTGCCGTGAATGGTGTCGTGGAACCCCGTCACGCCACGTAGGTGGTGTCGTGGAAATCAGAGCCTTTTTTCCAACTCTCTGAAATTTTTTCACGGTACCACTCATGCCACGTGAGTGTGACTCACGTCACGTGAGTCCTGTCGTGACTTTTTTTTTTTTTGCATGCTCGTTTCCAGTACACGCTTCTTCACCTTTTCTTCATTTAGCCTTATACCCCAACCATTGTATATTTTTATGTGTTCGTAGCACCTGGGGTGTTACAAAAAGTGAGGTCTGCGTACACTTTATCCTCCCCAGACCCCACTTATGGAATTTCACTGGGTATGTTGTTGTTGTTGTAATTTTTTAAATGACTGTCTACCCTAAAAGGAGTTCCAAGTACTCAAAAGTTTTCTAATGTGATTTTACCTGTGTTATAATAAAAAAGGGCTTCAAAACCTAAAAGGAGTTGAAAGTACTCAAATTTTGACCCAAAAGTCTAAAACATTTAATAGGGAATTAATGGTTAAAAATCAATAACAAATAAAACGACTTCTAAACCTAATTGGAGTTCAAGTGCTTAAAAGTTTCCTAATGTGATTTTTTCTTCTGGCTTGAAATCTTTAGATTTTAAATAAGTGTCAAATTCTTCTATAATCTTCTTACTACAAATTCTCCAGATCATTATAATATTAAATCAAATTAAACTCGTGACTGATAAAAGAGAAGATCTGATTAAGTGTATGGATTATGTGTCAATGTAATTTTATATACTGGGATTCAATATATTGTTGAAGATAAAATTGTGTTAAATGTATTCACATTTATCACGTCACCCTGGATTGAAGAAGTTACTAATTAGTAGTTCAATTATAAAGGAGATACCTCTATAACTCTATTACATGATTGCAATATACACCCAAATACTTGAACTAAATACTCTAAGCAATTAAAGAGCGAAGAAAGTTCAACAAAAGAATATAAACAGGAAATAAATTACTGTCCACCACTCATCGACAAACAGTACTCCAGTTAAGATAGGATAAACACAATGTAAAATCACGTACTTGAAGAAAAGAAGGGAGTTCACAGCGGAAGGAGATGAACTAAGGGAATTCACAACAGAAACCTGTTATACAGAGCAAAGGTGGAATATTAAATTTGTTTCCAACAATGGAACTATTGATGATGTCACTTATGAAGGAAGAATCAAAGTACTAAATGTAGATATTACAAATTTATCGATCATAGAATGTTTAATTATGATAATTAGATTTAATTGATTTTGAAGTCCTAAATATTAGGGAAATAATTAAGTGACTATTTTGTCCGGTGTGAACTCTATTTAAAATTTAAAAGCTGAACAACATTCACCAAGGGGCTTCATGCTTTTAACATAACTAGTTTCTACGGACGTGCATTGCACGAATGTCCCTTGTCAATTATTATAGCATTTATGTTAAAATGAATAAATTATATAATTATGTGATCATCTAATATCCATATTTAAGATAATCAGATATTGTTAGAACCTTATATTACAGTTCTTAGTTTTCTAATTATGAAATCGTATATGAACTACAAAATATATTTTTTTTCTCTAACTGATAACCTAGAGAAATAAGCTACTTTGTGTCTAATGAATTAGTTTCTAACATTCGTGAAGATAATTGTTTCTCTCCTTAGGTGATGAAATTCATGTGCTTATTAAAAGTAGAGTTTATATCTTCTCTCCTGAAGATATTTATATTTTTGAATGAGGTACAATAATTTTCTTTCACCTCCTAGCTATGCCTGTTCAAAGACACTATAATCAAAATTCAGCAGTAAAGAAAAGTATGAACAAATTGAGTAATTTACAGACAGTTAAAGGAAATTAAAATTACCTCAAGAGAGGATGTTCCTAGCGGCAATAGTAAAATTTCAATGTGCCGCAAAGCCTTTTATGTGTTAGGATGTTGTTCAAAGTTATTCTTTTAATGTGGGATAGTTAAAGGCTCTGAAAAGCCTAAGCGTGATTAAGATTGAAAATTCATGCAAAATTCAAATGTTGTGAGTATTATTGTCCAAGTAGAATTAGAGTTTGAGCAATCAGACATCAAATTTACTTAAATTAATATGACAACTTAGTAGGTAAAAAATGCCGAGAAATATTCCTAGTTTACTTGATAATTCAAATAGCTGGTATGTTCCATGTAGTAATAGGATATTTCTCACTCTCTTTTTTTTTTTTTTTTTTTGAATTTTAAGTATTTCAATACAAAGTAGTTAGAATTGGTATTAGAACACTTACCATATATATTCCTTTTTACCATATAATTTTTAAAATATATTTTTTTCTTACCATATATTTTAGACTCCTTAATTATTAATTCTCCTAATAACTCTTATCATATTTAAGACTCTTTAATTTTAACTATTATAAATATAATTAATTAATAACTTGAGGAAAATAATGAAAAGATGATCTTGTCTATTGCAGAGACTTTTAATAAAGAGCAAAAAGTTCAAACAACATCCTTCATACTTTTAATATAGTATAGATATAGATTATTAATAACCCATAAATCTTTTCTACTTAAATATCATGCTTGGTGTTCACATTAGGATTCAAATTCATGACATGTGCCTACCACACATCCCGGGTGGGGGTTGGGTGGGGCTTAGAGTTGAAGCTGTTCTTCTGGCACATGATTGCATAAATTCCCACGGTCAATTGTTTTCTTGATTTTTCTCCCTTTTGGCTTTGGAAGGGGAGAGGAAATATCAGGTCATACTCTGTTTGTATGCTTTCAGCAGTATAATTTTGATTAGGCTGCAAATGAGAGTCTTTTTAGAACTTGGATTATCTCAAAATAGTGTTGGGTTCTAAGTGTATTATGAATGGAAAATGGAGAGAAGAAAAATTGGAGGGAAAGTGAAATGTGTAGTTCACTTTTAAGATGTAAAGTTCTCCCACATTGCTGGGAGAAAGAAACATTCTTATTCATATATTGAGACAAGCCTCGCGCCGTCGTCGTCGTAGCTCGCTCGGCTCGGCTTCAGATTCTGATTCGGATTCGGATTCGGATTCGAATTCGGATTTGGATTTGGATTTGGCAAATGATCGATCGAGAGATTATTTTTTGGACAAAATTCATTTGAAACTTGAAATATAGTGATATGTTAATCCAAAAATCCAATAAGAAATTATTCTTCTCCATTTGCGGACGCACATGGCATGTGCGGACGCATGTCACAACGCATCTCGAAGGGACGTGTCCATTCGGGTAAGAGACGCACTGGTTAGCTTCTGAAAAGCGACCTGCGCGTGCACCTTGGCGACCTGCAGGCGCAGGTGTCGGCGCAGGTGGCACGCAGACCACAGACAAATTCTGAAAAGTGTCGAACTAAGCACCTGCGGGTGCAGGTGGCCGCGACGGTCTGAAACAGTGCATTTTTTCGTGAAATATTGCTTCTCTTCTGAAGCAAAACCTTTTGGCTATAAATACCTGACTTATTTCTCAGGTATTGGTACGAAATTTGTGAAAGAAAAAACACTATCTTCTTCTTGAAAAAACTCAAGTGTGATCAAGAAATCATTGAGTGCGTTCGAAGTTCGGTAGAATTTGAGGTACCACTATTCTACTGACGTGAATCATTTTATCCTGGGAGGAAAGATTCCATAACCTCGGGTACTTGAGGAGAATAAATTCTTTAAGGACACACCGTGAATTCGATGGACTTGATTCTAAATTTTCTGTTTCATCTTCTTTCTTACGGTTTTGTTATTTTCCAGAAAATAGTAGAAACTTCATTTTGATAATTCATTATTGTTGAACTTGTGTTTGAAGTTGTTGAACTTCTTTATTGTTCTTGAACTTAAAGTTGAAATTCTTGTTGATTAAATACAGATATGTAACACCCTGTAAACTTTCGAACGCATGCGACTACCTTAATATTGATGGAATTATTTAAACTTGCTAAAGTTGGTGTAAGACTTATGAATGTTAATGGACCAAATTTACTCTTGTGAGTGTGGGCTCAAATTAAGGCCCAAGTGAAACAAGAAAGGCATGGCCCAAAGGGGAATTTGACCCATTCTTTCTTGACCAAGAAAATCCATCAATTATTGACTAATTGGTTGGCTAAATATGACCTTAAGGGGCTATAAAAGGGCAAGAAAAATCATATTTTTATCACATAAGCCACCTTGCCATTTCTTACATTTTCTAGACATTTCCAAGAGCCAAAAAGAAACCCTTTTCAAGCTTAAGGCAACCACACTTGTTTTGCCAAGATCATCACTTGGTAAGTGTTAGTAAGTATTTATTCTTGTGGTTTATTATATTATGTGCATGAAATCTTATATGGATCATGATGGTTGTGTCAAGAAAGTGTTGATAGTGCACTTTTGTTATGTGATACTAGAAATGTTATTTTGGTGATGTGAACTTGGAAGTGGCCTTGTGGTCTTGAAAGAAGTGAGATTGATGGTTTGAACATCAACATGTATGATATGGTTATGCCCTAAGTTGATTTCTCTTTATGTGTCATTTTTGGAAATTGTTGTTATGGAAAAAATGTACGAAATTGGTGACGTAATGAAAGGAAAATCTGATTTTTATTCAAAGGAATACACAACACATTTCTAGAAATTTCCCAAAATTTCTCTCAACTCTTAAAGAACCCTAAGCCAACTTTTGGAGCAAGATCATCATTTTTCAAGCTTAGGTAAGTGATTATTCTTATGGATTAATATATTATATGCATGGGAAAGTATGTAAATCATGTTGGTTATGCCTGGAAGGGTTGAATATGGCACTTTGTGGTTTTTGTAAAAGATGTGTTATCCATGGGATTTACACTTGAAATATGCCTTGTGATTTTGATGAAAGAGCATGGTATGGATGAAATATCAACATGTATGGTGTGATTATATTATTAAACTTGTCAATTTCATATAAGTGTAAATTATGGTATTTTGGCCGATTTGTTGTTGTGAGGTGTATTGAAGTAATTTGATGGAATAATTGTGATGTTGTGGTGATGAAGAGTGGAAAGTATGAACTTGGTGTGACGTGCTAATGGTTTATGATATTTTGGTCAATGTTGGGAATATTGTGGGATTATTAATATGATAATTTCATTAATGGTATTGTCAAGGGGGAAATGACAATTTTAAAGGCAAACATGTAATTCATTGACGTCATATGCATTTGTAAGGTAGTTGGTGGTTAATGTAAATTCCGTTATGTATTTGTGTTTTAGAGTGAGACATAAGGAAGGAGCGGGACTATTGTGTTCACGTATAGGATTGAGTATTCATATTGAGAATACGAGGTATGTAAGGTTACTCTTTCTGTATCCTTCTGCAGCATATAGTATCACATTGTCATTATACTTGTTCTATTCCGAAATGTCCAAAGGTATTCCATTTCCGGTTATTAATCATTGTTACGCACATGTTCTTTATTCATTGATCAATTGTGATTCACATGTCTCATGTTCATTGACTAATGTTCCAAAGGTCCTATGTTTTCAATAATGTTATGTTTCCAATAATGTTATGTTTCCAATAATGTTACAATTACAAAGTATCAATCTCATGAACGTAAAGGCGTGAAGTAAAGCATCTATGTATTTTTCCAATAATGATATAATCATCGAATGAACTTTTCTCAAGATTAAAGAAGTAAGGTTGTGAAGAGAAGTGATGTGTTCTTGGGTGGTATCCCATGGGGTTAAAATACCTCGCATGGGTCGATCCCAATATCTATGGGTGGTATCCCATGGGGTTAAAATACCTCCCATGGGTCGATCCCGCTACTACGAGTGGTATCCCAGGGGCAAAAGAAAAGCCTAGCATGGGTCGATCCCGAATAATTGTTGAGTACCCACTGATTAGCTTGGGGCCCGGGCATTGTAAGAATGGAAGAATGAATTGTGAATGAAGAGGTGAACGATGAAGAGATGAATGAGCATAAAAGTAAAAGTAGCAATCCATCTAATGTACATATTTCCATACATATAGAGTGATGACTTATCCATGTTGGTTCGTATGTATCATATAGTTTATTACGGCCTTACATACTCAGTACATTCTTCGTACTGACCCCTTTGGGGAAATCGACCTTACTTGCTGCAGGCACAGGTACTAGTAGACCTCCACAGTAGGTTATGGATCTTTTTCCGATCTTTGGTGAGCTCCAGTTGGTTCGGGGCTTTCCGGGTCTCTTGTGTACATTTATTTTGGTACTGTCGCATTGTGTAAAGCGGGGACTTGTCCCGAATTTAAGATGTTTATGTGTGCACTCTTGTTAGAGGCTTTTGTAGACCAATGTGGGTATATGAACGAAGAGTTGTATGTCCACCTTAGCTTGATGGCCCTAACAGCCAAGTTTCTTATATGTATATATTCCGCTCTTAGCATCTTATGTCTTTACGTGGTGGTAATGTTTCTTATGGCATGCATATGATTGGGTATGAGTAAATATTGGTTCTCTCGGGCCATATTGTCTTCGGGTGCCAATCACGCCTCGTTGGAACTCGGGGTGTGACAATATATTTGTACCCGGAAACAATAATCTTAAGGAACGGAAACAACAATCTTAAGGAATTTATTATAATCTGTATTTTTTATTTCTGGAGATTAAAACCATTTGGTTTTCTAATCTGTCTGAACTTGATAGTGATTTGAAGATATAAAAACTTCATCACTAGTCAAAGATCATTCGATTGACAATTTGAAGAATATAAAAACTTCGTCGTTAAACTAGAAACAAGTTGTTTAAAGTTTAAAAACTTGGTTGTTAGTATTTAAAAGACTAAAGTGGTTGTCTCTTTGTGACAGCAAAATGACTAGTGAAATTCAAGTCAATGATGGAACGACGAATGTTGCAGCAACAAACATTGCTACTTCAAGTCGTACGAATGCTGCTCATGCCATGACACAGGCGAAAAAACCAGGAAAATTTTCTGGTGTTGATTTCAAACGTTGGCAGAAGAAGATGTTCTTTTATCTGACTACCTTGAGTCTGCAAAAGTTCATCACAAAAAGTGTTCCTGTATTGTCGGAGGATACTCCAAAAAAGGATCACTTTGTAGTAACTGAAGCTTAGAAGCACTCGGATTTTTTATGTAAGAATTACATATTGAATGGCCTACAAGATGACCTATACAATGTGTATAGCATGATGAAGACCTCAAAGGACCTCTGGGATGCATTATAAAAGAAGTACAAAACAGAGGATGCCGGAATGAAGAACTTCATTATTGCCAAATTCTTGGACTTTAAGATGGTAGACAGTAAAGCTGTAGTTACCCAAGTCCAAGAGTTGCAAGTCATTATTCACGACCTCCTTGCAGAAGGTATAATTTTAGATAATGCCTTTGTTAAACATTTTTAAAATGTTACTAATGTTCACTTAACCCTCTTTGTAGGTTTGATTGTGAACAATGTTTTTCAAGTAGCTGCTATAATCGAAAAGTTACCACATTTATGGAAGGACTTTAAAAACTACTTAAAGCATAAGCGAAAGGAGATGTCAGTTGAATACCTCATTGTGAGGTTGACGATTGAAGAAGACAACAAGGCAGTTGAGAAAAGGTCTCGTGGGAACTCTACAATAAATGGAGCAAATATTGTGGAAGAAGGTCCCAACAAATCAAAGAAGAGAAAGAAAGCACAAGCACAACAAGGCAATCCTCCTAAGAAGAAATTCAAAGGAAATTGCTTTAACTGTGGCAAAGCTGGCCACAAGTTGGTTGATTGTCGGGCTCCGAAGAAGGGCAAGAAAAAGGACCAAGCAAACATGGCTGAATCCAAAGATGAAATTGACAATCTGTGTGCTATGCTCTCAGAATGCAATCTTGATGGAAATCCTAGAGAGTGGTGGATTGATTCAGGTGCCACCTGCCACGTGTGTGCCAACAAAGAACTATTTGCATCATATGCTCCGGCTAAAGATAAGGAGAAGATATTTATGGCCAACTCCTCTACGACAAAGATTGAAGGAACAGGCAAGGTTTGTTTGAAGATGACACCAGGCAAGGTGGTGACACTAAACAATGTCCTTCATGTTCCGGAGTTGCGAAAGAACTTAGTTTCTACTTCACTTCTGACTAAGAATGGATTCAAATGTGTATTTTTTTCCGACAAAGTTGTAATTAGTAAGAATGAAGTGTATGTAGGCAAAGATTACCTCACCGAGGGCCTTTTTAAGATCAATGTAATGACTATGGATATGAATAAAAGTTCTGGTTCTTCTTACTTACTTGAGTCAAATGATTTATGGCATGAACGTTTAGGACATGTCAATTATAAAACCTTGCGAAAACTGATTAACTTGGAAGTTTCGCCTAAATTTGAGTGCAGTAAATCAAAGTGTCAAACATGTGTTGAATCTAAGTATGCTAAGAATATGTATAAGTCTGTTAAAAGGAATTCCAATCCCTTAGACTTAATTCACATTGACATTTGTGATATGAAGTCGACACCATCTCGTGCTGGAAAAAAGTATTTCATAACTTTTATCAACGATTGCACTAGATTTTGTTATGTCTATTTGCTGAATAGTAAGGATGAGGCAATAGATACATTTAGGCAATATAAAACTGAAGTTGAAAATTAGGTGGATAAAAAGATCAAAATGATAAGAAGTGATAGGGTGGAGAATATGAATCTCTTTTTGCGGAGATATGTTTGGAAAATGGAATTGTCCATCAAACTACGGCCCCGTATTCACCTCAATCAAATGGAATTGCGGAAAGGAAAAACAGAACATTGAAAGAAATGATGAATGCCTTACTAATAAGTTCAGGTTTACCACAAAACTTGTCGGGAGAAGCTATCCTTACAGCTAATCGAATACTCAATTGAGTGCCCCATAGAAAGACACAATCTATTCCATATGAGAAATGAAAAGGAAGGAAACCCAACTTGAAATATTTCAAAGTGTGGGGTTGTCTAGCCAAAGTCCAATTTCCTATATCTAAGAGGTTGAAAATAGGACCAAAGATTGTGGACTGTGTTTTCATTGGATATGCTACAAATAGTAAAGCATCTCGATTTTTGGTTCATAAATTCGAACATCCGGATATCCATGAGAATACGGTAATGGAATCAGATAATGTTGAGTTCTTTGAACACATTTATCCGTATAAGACAAGACAAGAGTTATCTAGTGAAGGGTCTAAACGACCTAGGGATGAACCAAGGAAGAATGAACATAATGAAGAGAATCCAAGGCGTAGTACACGTCAAAGAACGTCGACTTCCTTTGGATCAAATTTTGTAACATTTCTTCTTGAAAATGATCTTCTAACGTTTAAAGAAGCGATGTCTCTTGCGGACTCATCCTTTTGGAAAGATGCTGTCAATAGTGAGATTGATTCAATCTTGAGCAACCATACTTGGGAGTTGGTTGATCTTCCTCCAGGAAATAAACCTTTAGGTTCTAAATGGATCTTCAAAAGGAAAATGAAGGCTGATGGTACTATTGACAAATACAAGGCAAGACTTGTAGTGAAAGGCTTTAGACAAAAAGAAGGCCTTGACTATTTTGACTCATACTCGCCAGTAACAAGGATAACGTCCATTCGAATGTTAGTTGCATTAGCCACAGTATATGGTCTTGAAATCCATCAAATGGATTTGAAAACTACATTCTTAAATGGAGAATTGGAGGAAGTAATTTACATGGAACAACTTGAGGGTTTTGTGGTTCCTGGTAAAGAAAGGAAAGTATGCAAACTTGTTAAGTCACTTTATGGACTAACAAGCACCCAAACAGTGGCATGCAAAGTTTGACCAAACCATGTTGACAAATGGATTCAAAATAAATGAATGTGATAAATGTGTTTACATTAAAGACACTCTAAATCACCAAGTCATTGTTTGTTTGTATGTGGATGACATGTTGATCATCAGTAGAGACATTTCTAACATAAATGCTACAAAATGAATGCTTGATAGCAAGTTTGATATGAAAAACCTTGGAGTTGCGGATGTGATCTTAGGAATAAGAATTCATAGAACTCCACAAGGGTTGGCATTGTCACAGTCTCATTATATTGAAAAGGTACTTGACAAGTTCAAGTATTTGGATTTCAATATTGCTAAGACTCCATTAGACGTGAGCTTTGAACTTCAAAAGAATGAAGGTGAAAATGATTCATAATTGGAGTATGCAAGAGTGTTGGGAAGTCTGATGTATATCATGAATTGTACACGACTGGATATAGTATGCGCTATTAGTAAATTTAGTCGGTACACGAGTAATCCCAATCAAATTCATTAAATAGCAATGAAAAGAGTTTTGGGGTATCTAAAACATACTCAAGACTTTGCTTTGCATTACAACAAATATCCAACGGTAATTGAAGGATATAGTGATGCAAATTGGATCACCGGATCAAATGAAGTAAAATCCACGAGTGGAACTGTGTTTACTTTAGGTGGAGGAGCAGTCTCTTGGAAATCATCCAAACAGACTTGTATTCCCCGCTCTACTATAGAATCTGAATTTATCGTATTAGATAAAGCAGGTGAAGAAGCTGAATGGCTCCGAAATTTCTTGGAAGATATTCCTTATTGGCCCAAACCATTGGCACCAGTAGGCATACACTGTGATAGTCAAGAGGCAATAGGTAGGGCAGGGAGCATGATGTATAACGGTAAATCTCATCATATAAGACGGAGACATAATATCGTTACAGAAATTCTCTCTAGTGGAATTATCACGATTGACTATATAAAGTCAAAGGATAATGTGTCGGATCCACTTACAAAATGCCTATCTAGAGAGGGAGTTGAGAAATTATCGAAGGGGATGGGTTTACGGCCTAGGACAAGTCATCACAACGGTAATTCTACCTAGCGAATTGGAGATCCCAAGAGCTAGGTTCAAGGAGATCAAACATGTCACACCCCGTATCCCAACGGGGCGGACTGGCACCCGAAGCCGATATGGCCCGAGAGAACCAATCTTTGCTTATGTTAATTCGCAAGCCTATTTTAGTATGAATCTTATTACACCTCATGCAATTATACGGAAGTCATGGAAAACTTATACAATATATAAAACTTGGTCGTTAGGGCCATCAAGTCAAACTGAACACACCTCTCTTACATTCACTTTCCTACATATGTCTACAAAGCCTCTAACCGATATATGAACACAACAACCTATAGTCGGTACAAGTCCCCACTTTATAACAATAATTACAATACCAAAATAATATACACATGTGACTAGGAAAGCCCCGAACCAACTAGAGCTCACCAATGATCCGCGGATGACTCGTAGCCTATTGTGGAGGTCTACTAACACCTGTGCCTGTAGAAAATAAAGTAAGTCCCCCAAAGGGGTCAGTATGAAGAATGTACTGAGTATGCAAGGCTATAAGAAACTTCATGAAACTTAAAAAAGCCTCAATGAACTTGATTTGCAAGAGAATAGTCAATGTGGATAAATCATCATCATTCAGTATTTGTGGAAATAGGTACTTTACGTTCATTAATCCATTTGCCTTTATGTCCGTTACCGTTAGTAGTTAGAACCGTCAATATATAATCATCAATAATGTATAACCGTTAATATGCAACCGTCAATATGCAACCGTCAATAAATAAATAAAGAAGGTTCGTCCCTTAGGGATACCCCCTGTCAGGTTCGGCAACAAGCTAGGCTTTTGCTCCACTGAGCTTCCCCCCTGTTATCACTCGGAAATCAGTGAAGCAGGTTTGGCATCAAATTTGGCTTATGCTTCACTGAGCTTTCCCCATGAGCCAACAATATCGAGATCGGCTTGAGTTAGGCTTGCGCCCCCACAAAGCTATCACCCGTACTCAATAAGTATAAAGAAAATATAAAGTAACCATAAGGAAAATGTAAAGTAACCATACGGGAATTACTTCTTTCATTACTTCATTGGATTACTTCTCTCTTTTACTTTTATGAGATTGATACATTGGGGATCATAACCTTATTGGAAACACATAAATTCATTACGTTAGTCTTTTATGTTCATGAGATTGATACTTGGTCATAATTATAACACTAGTAAATTGTCCGCGCTTCACGCGGTCGTGAACAAAAAAAGTTTTTGTTAAACCCTCTTTTCTATTAAAATGAAAATTCTTATGTATAACATAGAGACAACACCGCACCATATGAGCATGTAAGAAGAGGTTTCATCCGATTGGTAAGATAATTTGATTTCTAGTTAGCAATTAAATTGAGAATCTGATATAAAAAGTTGCTTTTCTAATGATTTCCCTATATCACTCAATGGAGATTTTTTGGCCAGTAAGTTATGACTTCAAAATGAATTGGATCAGGTTCAACACTTGAAAGCTATCAAAAAGGAGTCAATTCAATGCTCAAATCAGAGGAGGGGGGGGGGAGTCCACTTGTTCAACAGAAGAGAAGCTTATATTTGTCGATCCTCCTTAGTATCTTACCTATTGTCTTTTGAATAATTCTTCATTCAGGGTGTAAAAGAAAGCTAAGGATAGCTTTGAATTGACTTTTTGTATTGAGGATGACCTATGAGATAGTTCGAATCGGTTCTCAAACCTACTACTATACAAATAGTATTCTTTGGTTATGACTGACAAATCCAACTATTTTTTGTTAAAAAGAGATCTCAAATCATGGGCTATTGAATCCTTTTAGTTTGGTTAATTTATAAATGTGAATTATTTAGAGTCAATAATACTATATATGTAATGTATGAAGCTTTTAAAAGTTATCTCATTAATAAATATTAAAGAGTACCAAAATATTAGAACTCAATTTAATGTCAAAGTTAGATGAGAGAAAGTTGCTTTTACCAAGAATAATGTACTAAATTTTTACGCTAATTTGAGGTCATGATCATCAGTCCCTCAAGGAACTTTTGACAATTCGCTATAATAATATTTATTATTGGGTGATTACTTTCAACAGAACGAAACACACAAATTCCTCTAATTACCTTCACGGAAATCAAATATTTTAATAAATCTAGATGTTAGTTTAATAGTTGAGATAATTTCTTATTTCATTTGTGGTAGGTCCAAATTAGCAACAGATAGGATAACTTTTCATTCATTCTGCAATTCAAAATTTTCATCTACAAATTTTAGCCTATAGTGTAAGAATATTACATATTAGTGACCCAAATATTTTTGGTAATAAATTTATCTTGTCTCCCAAGTAAAGTAATAAATCAGTCAATTACTTTTCCTCCAAGTTATGCATATATGGTATTTCTTTGATGACAAGAAATAACTATGAAAGTCCCTAGGAATAAAGTTAATTGCCTAAGAGTACCTAGCCTACCTATAAATACGCCTGTGACTCCATCAGTCTGGCATACTCTTTGATAGACATAGGCTAGAAGACTCTATAGGTTTCTTCTTCTCTATCTCTTTCTTCTTATAGTTCTTGGCAAGGTGAACACGATTATCAACAACACTTGAACAACAATGGCTGAAGGCACATTCCTATTTGTTTTTCCGTTGCGTTTGGCTTTGTGATATGTGTTGAAATTCAACCTATAGATGTATTCTCCCTTAATTAATACAAACGCCAATGGAGGATCACCCCTTTGTACCATGGAACTCTAATCATACTACAATATTTGATCAGTAATTTCTATTCTTCTTCTATTTGCTCCGATTTTTAACGTTGAAGAGAGAATACTCAATTTATATATATAACTTGTTAATTTGTTTGGCCGTTTTTAAAAGATAAGAACTTAATAACTGAAAGTTCATAACACAATATATAAAATTCTAACCTCACTAAAAGAGGTGCACCCAATCATTATCGCATTATATGATACTTCGAGCGTGGATTCATACGTCTATATTTAAGTATTTTTTTAAAAAAAATATAACACTACTATATATGATATCTAGGGAGGGAAACATGGATTCACATGAACCCGGTTACCCCCACCTAGATATGCCCCTGGTTGACATTAAACTACTATATATATTTGATATTTACAAATGAATGATGAATAATTATATAGGCCAAGTCGTTGGAATGAAAAAGGAAAAATCGGAAGCCTATTTCAAATATAGAATTTTAGGTACTTTTTCTTCCCAATGCAAGAGTACAATAGAATAAGAATTTATGCCAACTTAAATTATATATTCTACACTTATATTAGGCATTCTTTTAAAATGCATAAATAAAATCAATATTCTTTTATTGCTTATTTGGTAATTTCCTTCTTTTATTTCTGGGTGGTAATGGAAGCATCTGTGGAGAAAAAGAATAGACATGAAGTGCGTACCTCTTCAAGAAGCGGTCGCGGCATGGATTTGACATTCCTATGTAAAATATATTTAATCTTGTTCAGAAACGACCTTTAATCCCTTGCCTTTCGATGAATTCATGTTCAATGAAATGACGGGCTGTAGTGTGAAGAGGATTACTTTCATCGGCAACCCAACTTCATTTTAAAAGAATTGTTGCTTTGAGTCGTGGATAAACTTTGACGGCGTATTTGCATTTTTTTTTCTTGTATAACAAAAAGACTAATTTGAATACAAACATACCAACCGAAAAGATTCCGCAAAGTTGTGATCATTGCTAAATTTGTTCAAATTTTTGACTTGAAATGTAGACCGATCAGAGTTTAATATTTTATTTGTCAAAAATAATATCTTATCAACTACAGATAAGGGAGAGTGACATAGTTGGGGAAGTTAGAGGAGTTGGATGGATTTGTAAAGTATATAAAATTAGAACAACATGTGTTTAAAAGGTGTCTTTTGGGCTGAGGATTAAAAAGGTACCTTTGAAAGATGTCCTTTGGCTTTTCTAATGTCAAATAACTTGAAGAAATGAAGAGAAATCCAATAATTGAAGAAAATAAAAAATGAGTTTCGTTGCTTTAGGGAGCGCCACATCACCGGGGCAATGTCCCTCTTTTATATATATATAGATTATGAAGCTTTGGAATTTCGATCAATGATTAAGAGACATATGAGTCATGATTGGTCCATGATGAAGAAACATGAGAATAATAACATATGACAACCTGAAATGAGATACCTTTTAAAATTTCGGAATAGAACAAGGACAATGACAACATGAACAATAGGTGCTGCAGAAGGATACGGACAGAGTAACCTTACATACCTTATCGTCTCAATATGACCACTCAATTCTATACGTGAACACAATAGTCCTGCTCCTTCCTTATGTTTCACTCTACAACATAAGTACACAACGGAGTTTACATTAACCACCAACTACCTTACAAATGCATACAACGACAATGAGTTACATTTTTGCCTTTAAAATGTCATTTCCTTCTCTACAATACCATTTACGGCATGGTCATATCAATAATACCACAACATTCCCAACATTGACCAAAATATCATAAACCACTAGCATGTCACACCAAGTTCATACTTTCCACTTTCCATCATCACAACATCACAATGATTCCATCAATTCACTTCAATACACCTCACAGCAATAAATCGGCCGAAATCCCATAATTTACACTTATAACGAAATAACAAGTTTAATAGCATAATCATACCATACATGTTGATATTTTATCCATATCATGCTCTTTTATCAAAACCACAAGTCATATTCAAGTTTAAATTCCATAGATGGCACATCTTTTACAAAAACACAAAGTATCATGTTCAACACTTCCAAGCATAACCAACATGATTTACATAATATCTCATACCTATAATATGTTAAACCATAAGAATAATCACTTACCTAATCTTGGAAAATGATGATCTTGCTCCAAAGATGACTTAGGGTTTAAAGAGCCCAAGAGGGTGTTCTTGAGAATTCTAGAAAAAAGATAGAAAAGCATGTGTGTGTTTCATGAATAAAAATCAGATTTTTGCCTCCTTTTATAGTCCTTTAAATTCCCTTGCTCAATGATTGATTATTCAAAGAAGAATGGGTCATTTGACCCATGTTAGGCCCATGTCTTTTGTCTCATTTTGGGCCCTTTTTGAGCCCAATTCACTTGACCCAATAAAATCAATAATTCCTCATGCTTAAATCATTTCATATGCGTTATGATGATATTCCCACTCACGGGATTCGTATTCGTAGCCTCAATTCCAAAATAAGCGATTCTAGCCACGTATGGCTTATTTTGACCACAAGGGTAAAATCGTCATTTTGATGCCAAATTCGTTCACGAGTAATTTTACCTCACCAATATAATAATTCAATCATTCCATGTATATTCTCATGGTTGTAAAAGAAACGTGGTAAAAATTGGCCCGGTACGTCCCGAGCACCTTTGGACACTTAGAACAAATTTTGGAAGCTTACTAGTTTGGCCATTCCAGCAAGCGTCTGGCCCTTCCCAGGAAACTGAGCTTTAGAAGCTTGCTGGTTTGGGTGACAAAACAAGTGCTTGGCCCTTCCTAAGGCACTAAAATTTTTTTTAAAAATTTTTTTCGTTCTTCGACTTTTCTTTGCGGGTTTGGTTAGATACTTCAAGTTCTATTCTTTAAATTACTTCTTACCTTTAATATCCTTTGTTTGGAGGTCCTTCAAGCCTCGTTTTTAACCTTCCAAATGCTCCATGAAGTCACAAGACACCTTCTACGAAGGTCTAATCACACATATTAGGCCCGATATCAAATGTTTCACCAATGACACTATAAAACACATACTCATGGCATCTCGACACCTAAGTATACGTTGTTCAACGTCGTCAAGTAGGGTTGGGAAGGTACGGGATGTTACATTCTCCCCCCCTTAGAAACATTCGTCCTCGAATGTTAACGATGTCGCTTCAATTACAACAAATGCATCTCTATATTAGCATATGTAAACATAGACGCTTAATACTCATAGATACTTACTTGTTATGGGTACACTTCTGCATGTTGAACTTTTTCATCCATTTGAAACAAATATGAGACCTCTCATCATTTGTTTTCAGCTTCTCAGGTTATTTCTTCGACTTGTTGATTTCTCCAAAGAACTACGAAAGTTACGTCTTTATTTAACCTTTTCACTTGTCTATACAGAATTGCAATAGGTATCTCCTCATAAGTAAGATCCTCTGTAGCATATACATCGTCAATGGGAGTACTACAAGATGGATGTTATATGCACTTTCAACGCATCGAAACATGTGGAAAGTTCTTGGGGTCGTGATAGCTTATATGCGACTTACCCAACTCTTCGGGTAATCTTATATGGTACATTATATAGGGCCAACTTTCCTTTCTTCCGTACAAAGCATCATAAGGTGTCATTTTGATACTTGAATGATGGGTATTATTGTAGGCAAACTCAATAAGCAATAGATGTTCATCCTAACTACCTTTGCTATCTTTAGTTTAGATCCTTCCATTTTAAGAGATATCACAAACTCTTGTAATCAGTATATATATATATCAAACTGAACCCCATATGAATAGTGGCGCCATATCTTAAAATAACTCTTACCATTGCTAACTCCAATCATGTGTGGGCTAATTCCTCTCGGTGGTCACAACTATCTTGAGGCATAAGCTACTACATTACCATGCTGCATCAATACATACCCGAGAATGGCTTGATGTCTTATTATTTGTTTTTCCAAATCTTACCTGATGATATCCCGATCTCAAGTTAACCTGTGAGAAACATTTGACACCCTATATTTTGTCAAAGAAATCATCGATTTTGAGGAGGGAATATTTATCCTTATTCAGTTGCCAATAATCCATGCACACTCCCAACGTGCCATCTTTCTTCCATACACGTAAGTCTGGTGCATCCCAAGGGAACATACTAGGTTTGATGATGACTCACCTTAGATATCATTTGCCTTATCTAAAGATAGAAAATAAATTTACCCTTTTGGTACTCTCATGTTACATCTTCATTCAAGGACGGTCTTTTGTAGGAAATGAAAATGGACTTTCTTAGCTCGGCAATCCACCGTAGCACGCTCACGAATAGGTTCTATACAGCTACAATATAACCTCTTAACTATAGTTGATTCATCAACAGGCGTAAATACTCTAGATGGTCTAACTAATAATTCTGATGCTCTTTCAATTTTGTAGCGGTCAATGGAGTAACATATGATACTGTAGAACCCAAATCAATCAATGCATATATAGATAGTGATCCAGGAATGCCATTTGAAATTCTTCCCAGCTAGCTGGGGGTACGCCAACGCCCCTAGCTCGTTTCCAATCTTCATACCATAATATAGCCTCCCCTTTCAATCTATACGTCGCGAGTTCAACTGTTTCTACACCAGATATGTGCATAACATCCAAAGCCCTTTTGATTTGATCAATAAAATCTTGTGGGTCCTCATTAAGATCCGATCCAGTGAATATAGGAGGGTCTAATTTCAGGAAATCCTGCGTCCTTCGACTAGCTGCCCTAGCCTCACTGTCCTTACTTGTCATTGGACCAGCTTATCCTTGATTCTGTGCTGCAATTAGCTGAACCAACATATATACTGCATTTCGTAAATACTGGTCAGTGACATTAACAGGTGGCTCAGCAGTTTCTTCTCTCCTTCTCGGCTCTTCTGGAGCTGGAAAAGTAGAAGAAGCCCGCAATGCAAACTCGCTTTCAGCTTGATCTTTCTCAACCCGTTCAGGTGGTAAGTTACTAGTTCCTTCTACGCCAATCCTGTCTAGTTTCTTATTCTTACCCTTGCCTCTTCTTGTAATCGGCATTTCTTACTATACCAAAGAAAAACAATTTCCATGATACAATTCAACTTCAACACTGGCTCTATTGCACGATCTAGAAGTGAAGAAATTAAACAACTCCTAAATGCCCCATAGCCTCCTGCTCATAAATGTGGTGCACAACACATCCATGAACAAGACTCTACTCGAACACGGCTTTGTAGACACCCTGAGAACGACCTGCTCTGATACCACTTTTGTCACACCCCGTATCCCAACGAGGCGGACTGGCACCCGAAGCCGATATGGCCCGAGAGAACCAATCTTTGCATATGTTCATTCGCAAGCCTATTTTAGTATGAATCTTATTACACCTCATGCAATTATACGGAAGTCATGGAAAAATTATACAATATATAAAACTTGGCCGTTAGGGCCATCAAGTAAAACAGAACACACCTCTCATTCATTCACTTTCCCACATATGTCTACAAAGCCTCTAACCGATACATGAACACAATAACCTATAGTCGGTACAAGTCCCCGCTTTATACAATAATTACAGTACCAAAACAATATACACATGTGACTAGGAAAGCCCCGAACCAACTGGAGCTCACCAATGATCCGCGGATGACTCATAGCCTATTGTGGAGGTTTACTAACACCTGTGCCTGCAACAAATAAAGTAAGTATCCCAAAGGGGTCAGTACGAAGAATGTACTGAGTATGCAAGGCTATAAGAAACTTCATGAACTTAAAAAAACCTCAATGAACTTGATTTGCAAGAGAATAGTCAATGTGGATAAATCATCATCATTCAGTATTTGTGGAAATAGGTACTTTACGTTCATTAATCCATTTGTCTTTATGTTCGTTACCGTTAGTAGTTAGAACCGTTAATATATAATCATCAATAATGTATAACCGTTAATATGCAACTGTCAATATGCAAACATCAATATGCAAGCGTCAATAAATAAATAAAGCAGGTTTGGCCCTTAGGGCTACCCCCTGTCAGATTCGGCATCAAGCTAGGCTTTTGCCCCACTGAGCTTCCCCCCTACTATCACTCGAAAATCAGTGAAGCAGGTTTGACATCAAGTTTGGCATATGCTTCACTGAGCTTTCCCCCAGATCCAACAATATCGGGATCGGCTTGAGTTAGGCTTGCGCCCCCACAAAGCTATCACCCGTACTCAATAAGTATAAAGAAAATATAAAGTAATCATAAGGAAAATGTAAAGTAACCATAAGGAAAATGTAAAGTAACTATACGGGAATTACTTCTTTCATTACTTCATTGGATTACTTCTCTCTTTTACTTTTATGAGATTGATACCTTGGGGATCATAACCTTATTGGAAACACATAAATGCATTATGTTAGTCTTTTATGTTCATGAGATTGATACTTGGTCATAATTATAACATTATGGAAGCTTTGGAATTTTGATCAATGATTAAGAGACATATGAGTCATGATTGGTCCATGATGAAGAAACATGAGAATAATAACATATTACAACCTGAAATGAGATACCTTTTGCTGCAGAAGGATACGGACAGAGTAACCTTACATACCTTATCGTCTCAATATGACCACTCAATTCTATACGTGAACACAATAGTCCTGCTCCTTCCTTATGTTTCACTCTACAACACAAGTACACAACGGAGTTTATATTAACCACCAACTACCTTACAAATGCATACAACGACAATGAGTTACATTTTTGCCTTTGAAATGTCATTTCCTTCTCTACAATGCCATTTACGGCATGGTCATATCAATAATACCACAACATGCCCAACATTGACCAAAATATCATAAACCACTAGCATGTCACACCAAGTTCATACTTTCCACTCTCCATCATCACAACATCACAATGATTCCATCAATTCACTTCAATACACCTCACAGCAACAAATCGGCCGAAATCCCATAATTTACACTTATAACAAAATAACAAGTTTAATAGCATAATCATACCATACATGTTGATATTTTATCCACACCATGCTCTTTTATCAAAACCACAAGTCATATTTCAAGTTTAAATTCCATAGATGGCACATCTTTTACAAAAACACAAAGTGCCATGTTCAACACTTCCAAGCATAACCAACATGATTTACATAATATCTCATACCTATAATATGTTAAACCATAAGAATAATCACTTACCTAATCTTGGAAAATGATGATCTTGCTCCAAAGATGACTTAGGGTTTAAAGAGCCCAAGAGGGTGTTCTTGAGAATTCTAGAAAAAAGATAGAAAAGCATGTGTGTGTTTCATGAATAAAAATCAGATTTTTGCCTCCTTTTATAGTCCTTTAAGGTCCCTTGCTCAATTATTGATTAGTCAAAGAAGAATGGCTCATTTGACCCATGTTAGGCCCATGTCTTTTGTCTCATTTTGGGCCCTTTTTGAGCCCAATTCACTTAACCCAATAAAATCAATAATTCCTCATGCTTAAATCATTTCATATGTGTTACGACAATATTCCCACTCACGGGATTCGTATTCGTAGCCTCAATCTCAAAACAAGCGATTCTAGCCATGTATGGCTTATTTTGACCACAAGGGTAAAATCGTCATTTTGATGCCAAATTCGTTCACGAGTAATATTACCTCACCAATATAATAATTCAATCATTCCATGTATATGCTCGTGGTTGTAGAAGAAACGTGGCAAAAACCGGCCCGGTACATCCCCGAGCACCTTTGGACACTTTGAACAAATTTTGGAAGCTTACTAGTTTGGCCGTTCCAGCAAGCGTCTGGCCCTTCCCAGGGAACTGAGCTTTAGAAGCTTGCTGGTTTGGGTTACAAAACAAGCGCCTGGCCCTTCCTATGGCACTGAAAAAAAAAATTTGAAAATTTTCGTTCTTCGACTTTTCTTTGTGGGTTTGGTTAGATACTTCAAGTTCTATTCTTTAACTTACTTCTTACCTTTAATATCCTTTGTTAGGAGTTCCTTCAAGCCTCGTTTTTAACCTCACAAATTCTCCACGAAGTCACAAAACACCTTCTATGAAGGTCTAATCACACATATTAGGCCCGATATCAAATGTTTCACCAATGACACTATAAAACACATGCTCATGGCATCTCGACACCTAAGTATACGTTGTTCAACGTCGTCAAGTAGGGTTGGGAAGGTACGGGGTGTTACAAAACAAAGTTGGGATTGACGCTTCAACATTATCAATAAACTCAACCCGTTCTCATGATGAAGACAATGTTCAGGAAACAAGGATAAGACTTATGGTTGGTAGTCTTTTAATGGTTTCTAAGTTTGGCAGATTTGACCAAATAGTTTGATCTATAGGATTGAAACGTTTAGGAATCACCTAGGTGAGGGTGAAGTGGAAGCCGCTTCAATGAGAATGGTAGTAAAGGCCTAATCTCTAAGCTCTCATGAAACCAGGTCATGTTCATGGCTGAAATGAACAAAACTGTGAGAACCATAAATGGTAAAAGGATGGTTATGTGACTTGTGTTGTCTAGGTGTACATTAAAGTTCGACGGTTCAAAGATATCACATCTACCTATTGACCGAGTGCATCCGATGCAAGTTCACTATGGAAAGTTCAAAGGGAAACCTACTTATCCAGATGCAATTAGTCTTTGCTTGTTGATCACACACTTTTCCATATATTCTTTGTTGAAATAGACATTCCCCATTCATGTGGGGGATTGTTGGGTTCTAAGTGTATTGTGAATGGAAAATGGAGGAAAGAAAAATTGGAGGGAAAGTGAAATGTGTAGTTCACTTTTAAGATGTAAAATTCTCCCACATTGGTGGGAGAAAGAAACATTCTTATGCATATATAGAGATGCATTCCTTCATGTGGATAGTGAGGCAAGAACAAGACAAGCCTCGCGCCGTCTTCGTCGTCGCTCGGTCGTCTTGGCTTCGGCTTCGGCTTCAGATTTGGATTTGGATTTGGCAAATGATCGATCGAGAGATTATTTTTTGGACAAAATTCATTTGAAACTTGAAATATAGTGATATGTTAATCCAAAAATCCAATAGGAAATGATTCTTCTCCATTTACGGACGCACATGGCATGTGCGGACGCATGTCATAACGCATCTCGAAGGGACGCGTTCATTCGAGTAAGAGACGCACTGGTTGGCCTCTGAAAAGCGACCTGCGCGCGCACCTTGGCGACCTGCAGGCGCAGGTGCCGGCGCAGGTGGCACGCAATCCACAGACAAATTCTGGAAAGTGTCAAACTAAGCACCTGCGGACCCGCAGGTGGCCGCGACGGTCTGAAATAGTGCATTTTTTCGTGAACCATTGCTTCTCTTCTGAAGCAACACCTTTTGGCTATAAATACCTGACTTATTTCTCAGGTATTGGTACGAAATTTGTGAAAGAAAAAACACTATCTTCTTCTTGAAAAAACTCAAGTGTGATCAAGAAATCATTGAGTGCGTTCAAAGTTCGGTAGAATTTGAGGTACCACTATTCTACTGAAGTGAATCATTTTATCCTGGGAGGAAAGATTCCATAACCTCGGGTACTTGAGGGGAATAAATTCCTTAAGGACACACCGTGAATTCGATGGACTTGATTCTAAATTTTCTGTTTCATCTTCTTTCTTATGGTTTTGCTATTTTCCAGAAAATAGTAGAAACTTCATTTTGATAGTTCGTTATCATTGAACTTGTGTTTGAAGTTGTTGAACTTATTTATTGTTCTTAAACTTGTTCTTGAACTTAAAGTTGAAATTCTTGTTGATTAAATACAGATATTTGTACCCAGAAACAACAATTAGATCCTAACGAGCTGGTTAAAGAGCAATCCTGAGTTTGACAGCAAGTCAGCTGGATACCAATTCAGCGTCGACTTGGAAAATAAAATCAATTAGCATTATTTTAAGGAAAAGGGCTCCGGTAAACTATGTGAAATTAGTTTTCCTAAAAATAAAAAATTTCCTAAAAAATAAAAACTATGTGAAATTAGTCATTCCTACTGTCTGTTAATAGTTCGCTTCATTTATAACCTTGTCATCACTAAAATAACACACATATGCCATTATTTAAGAATGGTCCACTATTAGTGACTAATTAGTCTGACTAGTACCAATACTTGTCACATGTTGAACAGCATGACAAGAGTTATCCAATCTGATCTTATGCATTCTATGTCTGAGATATAATTAAAAGTTAATATCAGATGTTATAGGGTTTTGCTCCACTTCATAGAGAAGGACCATGACACTTGTTTAAAGCAGAAAAATGGTAGGAGAAGAAACTTATTATTTGATCTGAGCTTCTTATTTTGTTACAGTTGCCACTACTTTTTACAAGTTGTATTTTGTTCTGTATGATTCATTTTTTGAATAAGAGAATTAACTTGTCATCGGTGGAAAGAGTTACTCGATACGTGTGTTGGTGGGAGGAAGCAGGTTACCCTAGAATTAGTCAAGGTACATGCAAGTTTCTCATGCTTGAGACTTGCTTACATCTGCATCTAGAAAGCTGTTTTCTGATTCTTTATGTTTTGTTAAATTTGTTGCTTGTAGTGTGAGTTGCTTAAGAAGTGTTCGTATTACATCCAGTTTTACTAAAACTCGTTTAAAGGTCTGCATGTGGCAAGTTGTTCTCTCATTTGTTGTTCTCTTGTTATGTTATCTGTATTAGGTCCAGTTGCTGAAGATATGTTCCATTGGAAAGCAACAATTATGGGTCTAGCTGACAGTCCTTATGCTAGTGGAATGTTTCTGGTTACCATACATTTTCCACTCGACTATCCGTTTAAGCCACCAAAGGTATTGAATTAGGGATGTGTATTTGTTGATGACACTTGATGATCTCCTTGTTTGTTTTCTTATTAACATCATATTTCTGAAACTTATCTTGTTTCTTTTTACAAAATCAAATTTGCTCATCATCTCTAGGCTAGTAATTTTACTGTGTCCAACTCGATTGAAATGTCTTTTTTCATTGTAATAACTTTATTAGGTAAGCATAAATATCAAATCCCAACTCAACTGGTGTCAATTGTTGATTGTGATCCTTTTCATTTTCTATGAACGAGGTAGAGCATTCCTTCCCCAAAGATTTTTCCCTGTACATAGGAGAAACTCTCCTATTTGTGCACCCATCGGAAACACCTCCTCAAAACCCACCTTTCCAGTCGTCAAGACTCAGTAGTATCCTTCTCCGACGCAAAATAGCCATTTTGGGGAGATTCAGCTATCAATTCTGAAGTGGACATCAGTGTTCTGGCCGTTTCAACTTCAAAATAGGACCCCAGAAGCGACCTCATAGGATCGACGCGCCTATACGGAAGAGAAACCCGGTCTCCCACATCAACACCCAACTTAGTCCCTGAGTGTGAAGCGTCCTTTGCCTTTGTAGCGATTTTGAGCTTCACCACCCACTTTTTCACTAGAAATAGGCTCGCCGGAGGTATTATTCTAGTGACCCTGTGTTGGGGATAAACTCCGCCACATAAATAATATTTGCGGTAATAAAAGCAATAAATGTGGAACACAACAATAATACAGTTAATCAACAAGAATAAAAAGAGCGATAATGACACCAAGATTTTTATGTTGAAACCCTTCAAGGGAAAAACCACGGGCCGAGAGGAGCAACTAATATGAGTAAGTGAGGAAAAATAGAGAGTGTGAGCGATATTGTAGTGATGTGGAAAAATCAAAAGAGTGATATTTCTTTTGAGTAAAATACTCCAAAGACCACTACACACTCAAAAGAAATATCCCTCTTTTGATTTTTCCACCTCATTACAATATCGCTCACACTCTATTTTTCCTCACAGACTATTTTCTCACACCGTCTGTGAAATGTTCTCCACAACTACTACTGAGTAGTTATATTTTTGTTGGTATGTTGAAATGAGGAGACGGGGAGCTCCTTTTATAGGTGAAGCCACCTCTCTTTCCACCAATCAGAATTGAGGAAAGTTTGCAATTACAAATTTGCAAGTTTTTGCCGCTATCTTCAGCCCGACAACTTGTAAAAGTTGTTACACCTCTTTCATTAGCCAATAGAAAACTTTTCTTTTATTTCCTTTCTATTTTTTGTTTTTCTTTTAATTAGGGATGGACTCTACAAATCTCCCCCTCCAGACCCATTCACTGGAAGGGAGATAACACCGGGCTTCTAAGTTGACTGCATGCAGACAAGTTCCTTGCATAGCTTGAACTTGTCTCTTGGTACCACCTCTGTCAGCATATTCGAAGGATTCTCACTTGTATGGACCTTCTTGACCTGCATAGATCTGTGCTCTATCTTTTCCCGAATCCAGTGATATCTCACGTCAATATGCTTCGTCCTTGCATAATACATGGTGTTTTTGCTTAATTCTATTGCACTTTGACTGTCACAATAAACGACATACTCCTCTTCATGCAAACCAAGCTCTTGAAGAAATCGTTTCAGCCATACCATTTCCTTGGCAGCTTAAGTAGCTGCAATATACTCTGCTTCAGTTGTAGATAGTGCAACACACTTCTGCAACCTCGACTGCCATGATATAGCTCCTCCTGAAAAAGTAAACAAATATCCAGTAGTGGATTTTCTGTTATCAAGGTCACCTGCCATATCAGCAACGGTATAGCCCTTCAAGATTAGTTCAGATCCTCCAAAACACAAATAGACTCCAGAGGTACCTCTTAGGTACCTGAGTATCCACCTAACTACTTCCAAGTGTTCTTTTCCAGGATTTTCAAGGAACCTGCTAACAACACCAACTATATGAGCAATATCAGGTTTGGTACATACTATAGCATACATCAAACTCCCGACCGCCAAAGAATAAGGAATTTTGGCCATATTCCCTTTCTCCTCCTTTGTTGTAGGACACATCTTCTTGCTCAACTTCAGATGACCAGCAAGAGGTGTGCTAACAACTTTAGCACTCTTCATGTTGAATCTTTCTAGTACACTTCAATGTACTTCTCCTGAGATAGCCAAAACTTTCTACTTGTTCGTTCTTGAACAATCTTATCCCCAAAATTTGTTGTGCTGGGCTCAAGTCCTTCATATCAAATGACTTAGAAAAATCTCCCTTCAACATAGAAATCAGTTTCTTTTCTTGCCCTACAACTAACATGTCATCCACATACAATAACAGAATAATAAAGTTGTTGTGAGAAAATCTTTTGAACTATACACATGGATTAGAATAGGTTTTTGTGTAAGTTTAACTTTGCATTAATGAATCAAACTTCTTGTACCACTGCCTTGGTGTCTGTTTCAATCCATAAAGACTCTTATTCAGTTTACACACCATGTGTTTCTTTTCAGCAACTTCAAATCCTTGTGGCTACTCCATATAGATCTCTTCTTCCAAATTTCGGTGAAGAAATGCAATTTTCACGTCCAACTGCTCCACTTCAAGATCTGGGCTAGTTGCTAATCTCAAAATGGTTCGAATAGAAGTCATTTTGACAACAGGTGAGAAAATTTTGTCAAAATCAATACCTTTCTTCTGTTTGAAGCCTTTTACCACCAATTGATCTTTGTATTTGACTAGCTTGCCATTTGAATCTTTCTTGAGTTTAAAGACCCACTTGCATTTAAGCGGTCTTTTACCTTTTGGAAGTTCAACTAGCTTGTACGTGCCATATTTTTGTAGAGATTCCATATCTTCTTGCATGGCTTTCATCCACTGGCTCTTTTCTGGATGGAACAGCACCTCCTTAAGACTTTCTGGCTCCCCTTCATCATTGACAAGAACATACTTTGAGGAAGGATACTTGGATTAGTCTACCCTTTGCCTTTCTGATCTCCTCATAGGTTGAGATTGATCTTCTTCCTGAGTAGGGTACTCCACTTGCTCGGTATGATCACCAAGTTGCTCCCCCTGCTTGACAATCTCATCAGGTTGCTCCCCCTGCTCGGCAACCTCGTTGATTATACTTTCTATACTTGTGGGATAGTTAGAAGTCGGAGGAATGGTAACCAAGTTAGGGACTACACCATTCTATTTCTTGACCTTCTCTGACAGATCATCAACAATTCCGACTTCACTTTCTCGGAAGACTACTTCTCTGCTTCTGATGACCTTCTTTTTTATAAAATCCCACAGTCTGTACCCAAACTCTTCATCTCCTTATCCGATGAATATGCAGGGAACCGATTTATCATCCAGCTTTGTTCTCTGCTCCTTTGGTACATGTGCAAAAGTTCTACAACCGAACACCTTCAGATGTGAGTAGGACACATCTTTATTGGTACAAACTCTCTATGGAATGTCAAACTCCAATGGAACTGATGGACTACGATTGATCATGTCACACCCCGAATCCATACGAGACGTGATTGGCACCCAAAGCCGATAAGGCCCGAGAGAACCAATCTTTGCTTATGTTTGTTCATATGCATGCCATAAGAAATACCATTATCACGTAAGAACTTATCATGTTAATAACGAGAATTCAGGAAACATGTGCTAAATATAATACATATGTGAAACTTGGCCGACAAGTCCATCAAGTCATCATGGACATACGTCTCCTACATTTGTCTCCCCACAACTGTCTACAAAGCCTCTACAAATACATGCCCATGTCTATGCAATATTTATATAATACCAAAACCTAATGTTCACGTGTGACTTGGGAAGCCCCGAAGCAACTGGAGCTCACCAGAGACCTGTATACAATCCGCAGCCTACTGAAGAGGTCTACTAATGCCTGCACCTGCAACATGTAAGGTAAGTCCCCAAGAGGGGTCAGTACGAAGAATGTACTGCGTATGTAAGGCCATAAGAACTATGTCAGTACATAAGAACTTCAATGGAAATAATTATAAGAAGAACTCTATATGTGGAACCATGTACCTTTCTTTATTTATTATCATCTTCATTGATACGTACATAACAACAAAAACTATGGAATCAATATAAGAGAAATAACAAATGTGAATAAGCTCTCTGTCTGTATGTGGGATACCATGTGCATTACGTTCTTTCTTTTCCTTGCCTTCACTTTACTTTACTTTATAACTTATTAACCATATACTGCCCGGGCCCAACTGATCAGTAGGAAATTCATAGAACCATCATGCAGGTGTTCATTTCACCCCATGGATGCTGTATAAAGAACCATCATGCAGGTGTTAATTTCACCCCATGGATGTTGTATAGAGAACCATCATGCAGGTGTTAATTTCACCCCATGGATAATGTATAGAGAACCATCATACAGATGTTAATTTCACCCCATGGATAATGTATAGAGAACCATCATGCAGGTATTTGTACCCCATGGATAAGTTAACATCATCATCATCATTACTTTGTTCTTACTTCATTCCTTTACTTTTGAGATTGATACATTAACTTGTGAGAGGTTGGTACTTTTACTTTGCTTATGATAGTCACAACTTTCTTTGAAGCTTTGGATCCATAATCAATGAGTGAAACATGTAAATAAATATGGAAACATAACACTGTTGGACCCCTTGGACAATGATCAATGAACAAAACACATGAGTATAACCTCTATTGAAACCTTGGAACATAACCTCATTGGACTTTTAGAACATTACGAATGAATATGAGAGGTGTATCTAACTCTATTGGTACTTAGACTCATGTCATGATTGGAATAATGCTATTCAACTATACATTACTTTATTCCTTCCTTATGAGGGATTTATACATTCATTTATGAGAGATTGGTGTACTCACTTATAAGAGATTGGTACAAACATGATCATGACACTATTTGACACACACAAATATTATTCCACTTCTTGCCTTCATGAGATCAACACCTTACCTTGTGAGGTATAGGTATTATCTCGTCTATTACCTCTTCACTACTCTTATGAGATCTTATCTAAGTAAGCATATGATACCGGGCCTCCACCTTTGGTGGAATGCAATAACTACATAGCATAATCTTGGGATTTCCTATATTGAACTTATACCCCTTTTGAATGTGATCCATACTTAATGAAACATATTGTAACCATGTTCCCTACTCCTTACAATCTTATACCCTTTACCTAGTTATGAGAGTGATACATTAGAGATCATGACACTAAAGCACACACTTATATCCACATTTCAATTCACTTATTTAACTCATGAGATTGATATCCTCACTTATGAGGAATAATTATACTAACTTGCACATCACCTCTCTTATTACTCTTATGAGATTGGTACCAAGAAATAATCATCATACTATAGGACTTTGGAACATGACATGATTGGAAACTTTGGAACAAAAGTGAATGACAACTTAAGAACTTCCGCCCATGAATAAGAGACAAGTGGATCATAATTCATCTAAGAATAATACACCTATGAATAACAATGTATATCAACCTTCATTGGTATACTATATATCCCCCTTGGAATAGAACACTTTTGAAATCTTAGGATAATAATCACTAAACACGATACATGTGGATTTCAACTATCACCAACTAGAAATGTGTTACCTTAGAACCTTATAGAACTTTTAACATACTAGCCAATTATCATAAGTCAACCCATGGACATGATTCATATGATTCACCATTGACCAATGAGTAAGGGACATATGAGTAACTTTAGCCAATTACCGGATACGAAATTCCTTAGGGTATTTCGGAATCGAATGAGTACTATGACAATGTGAACACCATATATTGCAGAAAGATATAGAAGAATAACCTTACATACCTTTACTTCCAAGTATGAGTACACAAGTCTATATATGTTCCAGCTTCTTCCTTATGTTTCATTCTACATCACAAGTACATAACGAAGCTTATATTAGCAACCAACTACCTTACAAGTACACAAGATGACCATGCATCATATAGGTATTTTAACATGTCATTTTATCTTCTTACAATGTCATTTATCACATCACATGCCAACACTACCATAACATTCCACTCATTGACCAAGATTTCATACAACCATAGCATTTCGCATCACACTTACCCTTTATGTCGTTCCAATATCATTCCGTCACAGTTACTCCTATCAACTTGCCTCATAACAACATATAAGCAATAGTCCATACTTAATACAGTCCATCATACCTCCATACGATACTTTTCAAGTACTTAAAACGACATTACAAGTTGATAATTACATCCATGAAGGGTACGGGGGCTTCGGGGAACCAACTAGAGTCAAAAACATACCAAACGAGAATCTGGGCTGACCTGCGCTGCCACCTGTGCATGCAGGTCAGTCACCTGCACCCACAGATGGCCTTTGGCAGCAGCCAGAGCCATCTGCGTTGGCATCTGCGCCCGCAGATGCCTCCGTCTGCGGGGGCGGATGCCCGTTTTGGTCCGAAATGGTCTATTTTGGGTATTTTCATGCAATGAATGGTTCATGATCATAACCAAACTTATTTTTACATATGGATGATCATATCATATGCCAACAACCAGCCATGGTCTCACAACACACATACAACACCCAAAACGACACTTTACGGCCAATACGCCACCAAAACCATAACCAATTTCTCAATGAAAATTCCAAACATTATACACCATGACAAAACAAGTCAAGACTATAATCACATCTCATATATAAATATTGAATCCATCAAGTTTGTTTCCTTCAAGATCACAAGTCCATGCTCTAGTTTACAAGATAAAACTCTTTACCGATTAAGCACACAGAAGTTGTTTTACACATAGTGAATTTCTCATACTTCACCAACATAACCAACATGATATAAACCATATTACATGCATAAAATATATTAAACCATAATAATATACACTTACCAAGTCTTGCTCCAAGGTGATCTTGACCAAAGGGATAAAGACTTAGGGTTTGAGTTGAGAGAAAAGTGTTGTAGAAATTTCCAACATTGGCATGAGAATTTTGATCAATAAAATCTGATTTATTCCCCTTATATAGTCCCCTAATGGTCCTAATGAACCACCCACTTGGTCCAATAATAATATAACAACTTGTCTCCACAAGAATGGGTCACAAATGGGTCAAAGACCCCTTTTGGGTCATGTCTTCTTATTAATATTGGGCTTCATTTGGGCCCAATAACTTAAGCCCACAAATTTTAAATGCATAAATCCTCAAAAATCCCATGTTTCACTATTTCCATAAATGTTACGGGAATTAACTAGACGCAGAAACTTACGGGGTGTTACATTAGGTAACAGGCCATCTGAACTGCTTCACCCCAAAATGACTTAGGCAGTTTAGCCATTCTGAGCATGTTTCTCACCTTTTCAACAATGGTGTGATTCATCTACTCAGCTATACCATTGTGTTGGAGGTTTTCAGGAACTATCTGATCCCATGACTTGAACAGTACTCTTCAAATTCCCTTGAAGTGTACTCACCTCCATTATCAGTGCGGAGAGGCTTTATCTTTTGACCCGACTCCTTTCCACCAGAGCATGAAACTTCTGAAATACTTGAAACACCTGATCTTTGGTTTCCAAGATATAAACCCATAATTTTCGTGAAGTATCATCAATAAAAGTAACCAAACATTTTTTATCGCCCATCGATTATATCTCCATTGGACCATAAACATCGGAATATACCAAATCAATTATATTCAAGTTTTTTTTTGATGATGTCTTAAATGAGAATCTATATTGCTTACCAAATAAGTAGTAGTCACAAGGTTTTGTCGTCATACCCTTGGCAAAAGAGATGAGCCTTGATACTAATGTCTTCGATCCCTACAATCTTTAAGTAACTTGTGTTACACATTTTCACAGTGCCAAAATTACCTGCTACATATCTGTAGAATAGATCCCTTACCGGTGTAGCATGATAAGATGTTGCTGTATCAACCACCTATTCCGACTCTAGACCTGCCAAGTGCATGCTATGAAGAGAACAAAATTATCACTATGTTGCACCATGGCAGCCGTGTTGTTTTCATTCTTCTAGCCACTACTTTCACCTTTGCCCTTTTTTAGAATTAGACAATCTCTTTTGAAGTGACCTGGTTGATTGCAATTGTAGCAATTTCTGGCTCTTAGTTTAGATCGGACCTTAGACTTTCCATGACTCCGGATCTGCCATAGTTACTTGAACTCCTCTGGTAACTCCTACCTCTACTTTCTGAGATGAGAGCTTGACCATGATTTTCAGGCTTCTTTCTCATCTTCTGATTAAGTAGAAGAGCTGACGTGATATCCTTCAGCTCAATGTAGTCCTTACCATGCAAGATGGTTGTTACCAAAGTATCATAAGAAGATAGCAACGAGTTCAAGAGCACAATGGCTTTATCTTTCTCCTCGATCTTTACCCCGAGGTTAGCCGGCTGCTTGATTAGTCTGTTGAGCACATTTAAATATGAAAAAAAAATTGTACCTTCACCCATATGTAGGGCGTACAACTGCTTCTTTAGGTACAATTTATTTGTCAGCATTTTGGACATGTATAGATTTTCTAGCTTTGACCAAATGCCACATGCATTATCTTTGTCGATGATGTTATTGACCACATCATCTGTTAAGTGCAACCTGATTGCACTAGCAGCCTTTTCATCCATTTCTTCCCAATCCTCTATTTTCATGGATTCGGGCTTTTTGGATTTGCCACTTAGTGCCTAGTGTAATCCTTGTTGGATGAGCAGATCTCTCATCCTTCTCTGCCATGTTGAGAAACAACTATCTCCATTAAATTTGGCTACCTCATACTTTACTCTGGATATTTTTGTTTCACCGAGTATAGTACGATCCACTACAAAAAATTCTTTTCGTGAATGAGCAGAATTTGTGCTCTGATACCAGTTGTTGGGGATAAACCCCACCACAAAAATAATATTTGTGGTAATAAAAACAATAAATGTCGAACACAACAATAATACGGTTAATCAATAAGAATAAAAACAACGATAATGCCACCAAGATTTTTACGTGGAAACCCTTCAAGAAAAAAACCACGGGCAGAGAGGAGCAACTAATATCACTATAGCAAGGAATTTTACACTTGTAGGTCTGAGTAAAATACTCCAAAGACCACTACACACTCAAAAGAAATATCCCTCTTTTGATTTTTCCACCTCACTACAATATCGTTCACACTCTACTTTTTCTCACAGACTATTTCCTCACACCGTCTGTGAAATGTTCTCCACAACTACTACTGAGTAGTTATATTTTTGTTGGTGTGTTGAAATGAGGAGACGGAGAGCTCCTTTTATAGGTGAAGCCACCTCTATTTCCACCAATCAGAATTGAGGAAAGATTGCAATTACAAATTTGCAAGTTGTGCCGTTATCTTCTGTCGCACAACTTGTACAAGTTGTTACACCTCTTTAATTAGCCAATAGAAATTTTTTCTTTTATTTCCTTTCTATTTTTGTTTTTCTTTTAATTGGGGATGGACCCCACACCCCATTCACCTGACATGGCACCTTGGACATACGAGCTATCACTCTCTTTTTGCTCCTCGTTTCTATTCGAAACATGCACAACAACAGGTTCTAACTCCCCCTTCGGAGGAGAAACAATCGAAAGGTGAAAAGCAGGAGCCTATTTTGATGACAAAAGCCCTTGTCGATGCACTTCATTTCTGGGTTGCGTTTTGATGCCGACAAAAGGATTGGTGCGGTTCTTTTTCACATAATGGACCGGTCCAGATTTATTAGTGAAGCAGATTAGGTACTTAGGTTATTTCTCCAGACTGGTTCACTGATCCAGGGTAAAACTTGACTATTTACCTTCTCTCATCCTTTCCCTGCCCCTCTCGAATTCAAATTTCCCAATGTTCCCTTTTCCCCTAGCCGTAAAAGCTGAAGCAGCCATAGCCACAACAGTGAACACCTAACATCAGCAGTTGAAAGTTGGACAACCCCAAACAACTCGAAAGGAGCAGTGAAAATTGCTTTATTTTACCATTTTCAATGATCAACAATGTGATTTGACTATATTTAATGATTAATTAATAACTCATATTACTCTAATTACCTTTTCTAAAAAAAAAAAAAATTAATAACTCATATTACATTCTTAACTATATTAGAGTGTTTTTTCCAATAGAGGGTGAGTATGTTGCAATTGATTCAACATCTGTTTGATTATTTCCAATAGATGTGAAACCATTTGCAATAGATTCACCAACTGTTAGAAAAAAAAGCAAACATATTTCAATATGTTGCAATAGATTGTTAAATTTGTTGCAACATATTTACCATCTGTTGGGGAAAAAAAAGAAGCAAATAAGCACCCAAAGGGTGTGGCCTAGTGGTCAATGAAGTGGGTTGAGAACCTGAGGTCTTAGGTTCAAACTCTAGCGGAGGCGAAAAACACTAGGTGATTCTTTTCATCTGTCCTAGCCTTGGTGGATAGAATTACCTGATATTTATTGCTAGTGGGAGGTGGAAGGTACCCCATGAATTTAGTCGAGGCGCGCAAAAACTGGCCCATACACCACGGTTATCAAAAAAAGAAAAAGAAAACATATTTCAATATGCAACAGATGATGAAAATAAGCAACATATTGCCATCTGTTGTAAATAAGCAAGCAGATGCTGACATCTGTTGTAAATACATCTACATGTAAGTGAAACTGATACTAAACATAAAACATAATAAAATATTTATCATACATCACAATTCACTAAAATATTAAAATACAATAAATAAAATTATTTGTTTGTCCCAACCACAACCACAAATTATGTGGAAATTACATCTAGTGTCCTTCAAAATGTCCGATCTTGAATTTATGTCCTCCAACTATCTAGTCTTGAATTTACGTCCTCCAACTATCTGGTCTTGAATTTTTGTCCTCCCCCCACCCTCTAAAAATGTTCTAACATTTGCCTAAAAGGCGACACTTTTGTCAATTTGTGTATGTTCGTTGTCTTGATATGTCATGAGTGTGTGCCTTATGGGCAAGAATTAGAATGTGTGCCTTATGAGCAACATATCTAAGTTTTAACGTTTGTCTAAAAGGCAAAATTTTGGGTGCATGTTCATTGTTTTGAAATGTCATGAACATTTGTCTTATGGGCAAGAGTTAGAATGTGTGCCTTATGAGTAACATATCTAAGTTCTAACGTTTACATATAAGGTAAAACTTCTGGTCAATTTGTGCAGGTTCATTATCTTGAAATATCATGAACGCTTGCCTTATGAGCAAGAGTTAGAACGTGTGCCTTATAGGCAAGAGTTATTAAGAGAGGCCAAAAAACCAGGACCACTCCTTATGGAAGCCATTTTTGTAAGACTTTTTTATGGCCCTAAAATGTGTTGGTCTTGATATTTTGTCCCTCGTAAAAAGTCTTACAAAAATGGCCCCCATAAGAGGTGATCTTGATTTTTGGCCCCTCTTAATAACCCTTGCATATAAGGCACACGTTCTAACTCTTGTCCATAAAACAAACGTTCATGACATTTCAAGACAATGAACCTGCACAAATTGACCAGAAGTTTTGCCTTATAGGCAAACGTTAGAACTTAGATATGTTTCCCATAAGGCACACGTTCTAACTCTTGTCCATAAGGAAAACGTTCATGACATTTCAAAACAACAAACCTGCATAAATTGATCAGAAGTTTTGCCTCATAGTCAAACGTTAGAACTTAGATATGTTTCCCAAAAGGCACACATTCTAACTCTTGCCCACAAGGCACACGTTCAGGACATTTTAAGACAGTGAACCTGTTCAATTGACCACAAGTTTTGCCTTAAAGGCAAACATTAGAACTTATTTAGGGAGGAAAAAAATTCAAGACCACACACTTTGGAGGATAAAAATTCAAGACCAGATATTTGGGGGACAAAAATTCAAGACCGGACACTTTGGGGGACACTAAATGTAATTTCCATCTATCATAATTAATAAGCCTACCTTAGGACTCCAATTCCATATGCACTACCCCAGCTGCTCGCCCATATCATTTACATTTTTGACACTCTGTTGTCGCTCATCAAAGTATCTGGAGTTGTCACACTATTGCTAGTTACCAAATGCTCAATAAAAACAAATGAGTACGACACACACGCGGCACCAGTGACATTTTGGGAAAGACTCTTTCCGTCTGTTAAAACTCCATCGTTCATTGAGCATATTTTCTGGCAAGTGATTAAACAAGCCACTTTGCCTCAATAACTTGGAAAACAACTCCAAGACACTCAATGTGACAGAAGAAATCTTGCTAAACTGGAAGATTGGCATCATACACATTTATGACTCCCTCCTCGATCATGATCTCAAGAGTCACAAAATGTTTCTTATCTAAGTTCAGCACAGCCAAAATCCTTTTAGCACCAATACCACGAGCAACCACCTGGGAAGGGTCTTTTACCTTTACAATAATAGATCATATCATCGTCCCGCTAAAAATCAGTAAGTAATTTCTCAAACTGCTTGACACTCGGAGTTGTCACTTCCTCGGTCAACCCTTTGCACCTCTTGATGAAATTATCGTAGAAGTTGAGGTCCAAAATTCCATCTTTGGCATCATAGTGCCCAATGCATTTGATGTGCCTCAAACGCATAAGCAGTAGGATTTCATTAACACACTAAATTAAACAAAATTTACATTTTAGTCATTTTTGTATCTAAAGTTGAACAAGTTACAATATATATCTTATCTAGGGGTGTTCATGGTTCGTCTTAGAACGATTTTTGATTAAAATCAAAACCAAACCAATTTAATCAGTTTTTAAATTTGTAAAACCAAACCAAATAAAATAAAACAAAACCATCGGCTTGGTTCGGTTTTTTGGTTTTTAACTAACTAATGATAAATTGATAATGATAAAATAACGGAGACATGAGACAACTTTTCAAATGAACATTAGGAATCACCGAATTTCCCTTTACGATCACAAGATGAATGTATATGAATCTTCTATTACTTTTGAATACTATTCCGATATTTTAGCATGTTTAAGTTGCATAATTGTAGAGCTTACTCCATATCACATGTCTGACATTAACATAATTAACATAAAACTTTAAATAAAATGGTTAACCCTTCAAAAATTAAAAGGGCAAGGCATTGAAGAGTATATGGATGTCTTAACAAAGAAAATTAAAAACCGGCAATATACCATGTACACTACATATAGACAATTAGATTTAGAATGTTGGGTTTGGGCATATTTTTTAAAAAATAAAATTTAAAAGTGTTGTAGTGTATGTGTAATATGTAGACTAAAATCAAATTAATGATTAAAAGATATAAAATATTTATAATTATTTATGAAAGACTAATATGATATATTCAAATAATTATAAAGTTAATGTATATAATTTATCGATTCGGTTTGGTTATTTTGTCAATTTTTTTTAGGAAAACCAAAACCAAACCAAATATTGACGGTTTTTAAAATTTAAAACCAAACCAAATCAAATATCAATTTGGCTTGGTTTGCGGTTAGGTTTGGTTTTTAACCAAACCATGAACACCCCTAATCTTATCTATAATACATTTGTTGCAACATATTACCAATCTGTTCACATAAGTTGCAACTAACATTTGTTGCAACAGATTACCCATTTATTCACATAAGTTGCAGCAGATGGGTAATATATGAACAGGTGTTGCAGAAGGTTCAGATATAAGTTGCAACAGATGTGAAAATTGTTCACATAAATTGCAACAGGTTAGTTAGATTACAAAATTATATATACATAGTGATTGAAGGTTAGAAACTTGTCATGATCTTGAAATCACTTGAATCAAACTCATACATCGTGTAGAGGAATTTCTTAACCCTTTCTTCCTTTGAGGATTTTTTCAAGCTGCCTCTTCTTTTGGACATTTACAAATTTGTAAATGTCTACCTTCTTAATCTATGTTGGCCCAACATTATGAGAAAGTAGAGTAGCAACTTTTCTTACTTTAATATTTGACATTTCCTTTGAAGTTGCTTTTCTCCTCTTTCTAATGTCAATTGGAGTAGACTCCATCTTTTGAAGGAGTGGCAGAGTCGAGTTTCTCTCAGTTGAGGCCTCTGTTCCCTTATTTACTTTTGGTGTAATTAGAAAGTTCCTAGTTGTATAGATGATTGGGTGGAGTTTGTAGAGAATCATATTTTCTAGATTCTTTATCATTTTGTATATTACTTGTATACGACCATTTTGACCATGTTTATGAATTAGAATACATTTACTTGATCAAAAAAAAAAAAATACACCTCGGCTCACCCTCTCCTCTTAATCTTCTATAACCACCATCCAGCTTGAGGGTTGGGTAAGAAAGAGCCTCTTTGTAATAAAACATTAGGTCATTTCTTCCCATCTGTTCTAGCCTTGGTGGAAAGAGTTAAGAGTTACCTAATACCTGCTGCTGATGGGAGGTGGCAGGTATCCCGTGAAATCAGTCAGGTGTGCGCAAGCTGGCTCGTACACCACGGTTATCCTAAAAAACAAAAGAAAGAGCCTCTTTGTACTTCTGACTTTTGAAAAAATTTCATCTTCTAGAGAGGACTCTCTCTCCAGACTCCATTTCCCTTCAAAAGAAGAAAAACAAGCAGAGTGCATTTGTTAATGCAGTCATGAGTCTCATTACTTTTGAAGGTCTAGTACTGAGTCTTGTAGCTATTTGAGAAACTACTCTTTAATGCCTTCTGTTGTACCAAGGCATAGAATTCTAGTCTATTGTCAGCAAGGGAGAGTATAGTTTGTCCACTTGTTTATTTCAATCAAGTGGTATTTTTGCTCGTGTAACTTAATTTGATGTTGATCTAAGGTAGGAAGAATACATCATATTGTGCAAATTGAAGAAGGATGTCTTAGATTTCCCCTTCCAGTCAAGGCTTGGTGCATTGAGCCAAAGTTATGAGATTTTTGAATCTCGGTGTTGCTTTCTTATAGGCGTATTGACAACTTAATTGCAATTTTTGCACATTGCTTTAGAATCACATGATGGAATCTCTCTTCACATCTTTTAACCTGTGAAGTAATATGTTTTAACATCCATTTGCAAAAGCACGTAAGTTTGAACAACTTATCTATGCAAAATCAACGAGGGACTTGGATGTCAGTTCCCCATAGGATGTTGTTCTTGTTAGGGTTTTTGTCCTGATTTTCTTACCAAATTTGAGTTTTATTTTTCTTGAAAGGAAAATAAAAGTAATACCATAATTACTTTTACTTTTCCTAAAAGAAAAATATAAAAGCTTCCATATTTGGCTAACCTCTTTCTTGGAGGAAAGAATTTGAACCTCTATAAATAGAAGACCCCCTTCTCATACCATAACATAAAAGCATCCACAATGTAGTCATCAAAGAGTCTTGTTTAGGGGGAGATTTCTCCCAATAGATTTTATGTTTTTTTCAATATTAGGTTTTCATATGTAGGCCAATTGGCCAAACCCTATCAATAATATGTTTTTAGTATTTTTTATTTGTCATCCTACTTATCATCTACATGGTTTGCAACTATAAGTTTTCACATGACGCCCTCTCGATTTCGAACCCAACAAGTGGCATCAGAGCCTACGGTTCAATGATCCGATGGTTCAGATTGAAGACATGTTATGATGAAAGTTGCAACCAATTTGATGATAATGAAATATTTTGTCAAAACAAGTTTTAAAAAAAAACTACATGTGGATACAATTGTAAATCATATTTTCAACAATCCTGCTGTTACATATTTGAAAATAAAGCTCACTTTTAACCCTACAAAGGGCTCCAATATTTTTAACCCGAAAGGGCTCATATATTTTTAACCCCAAAAGCTCCATTTTTAAGAATGCCAAGCAGCAGTGATGAAGATTATGTGAAGAATGAAGATTATGCATGTGAAGAGATGGGTCATATTTTGTCAAGAAAATCAAGACAAAAAGGGGAGATTTGTTAGGGGTTTTGCCATGATTTTCTTACCAAATTTGAGTTTTATTTTTCTTGAAAGGAAAATAAAAGTAATACCATAATTACTTTTACTTTTCCTAAAAGAAAAATATAAAAGCTTCCATATTTGGCTAACCTCTTTCTTGGAGGAAAGAATTTGAACCTCTATAAATAGAAGACCCCCTTCTCATACCATAACATAAAAGCATCCACAATGTAGTCATCAAAGAGTCTTGTTTAGGGGGAGATTTCTCCCAATAGATTTTATGTTTTTTTCAATATTAGGTTTTCATATGTAGGCCAATTGGTCAAACCCTATCAATAATATGTTTTTAGTATTTTTTATTTGTCATCCTACTTATCATCTACATGGTTTGCAACTATAAGTTTTCACATGACGCCCTCTCGATTTTGAACCCAACAAGTGGCATCAGAGCCTACGGTTCAATGATCCGATGGTTCAGATTGAAGACATGTTATGATGAAAGTTGCAACCAATTTGATGATAATGAAATATTTTGTCAAAACAAGTTTTAAAAAAAAAACTACATGTGGATACAATTGTAAATCATATTTTCAACAATCCTGCTGTTACATATTTGAAAATAAAGCTCACTTTTAACCCTACAAAGGGCTCCAATATTTTTAACCCGAAAGGGCTCATATATTTTTAACCCCATTTAAGAATGCCAAGCAACAGTGATGAAGATTATGTGAAGAATGAAGATTATGCATGTGAAGAGATGGATCATATTTTGTCAAGAAAATCAAGACAAAAAGGGGAGATTTGTTAGGGGTTTTGCCATGATTTTCTTACCAAATTTGAGTTTTATTTTTCTTGAAAGGAAAATAAAAGTAATACCATAATTACTTTTATTTTTCCTAAAAGAAAAATATAAAAATCTTCTATATTTGGCTAACCTCTTTCTTGGAGGAAAGGATTTGAACCTCTATAAATAGAAGACCCCCTTCTCATACCATAACATAATAGCATCCACAATGTAGTCATCAAAGAGTCTTGTTTAGGGGGAGATTTCTCCCAATAGATTTTATGTTTTTTTCAATATTAGGTTTTCATATGTAGGCCAATTGTCCAAACCCTATGTAACACCTCAGGTGCTACGATTACATGAAAATATACAATAGTCGGGGTATAAGGCTAAATGAAGGAAAGGTGAAGAAACCTGTGTCGAAAACGAGCATGCGAAGAAGGAAAGACCTGAGACTCAGAAGTGAGTCACGGCAGGACTCACGTGGCGTGAGTCCCACCCACGTGACGTGGGTGGCTGCCGTGACCAACTTCAGAGAGTTGGACAATTGTCTGATAATTGTCTGAGTTCCACGGCAGGGTCACGTGGCGTGACTCCAACTCACGTGGCTTGAGTGGGTGTCGTGGATAAGTTCAGAGACTTGGAAAATGTGTTCTGATTCCCACGACACCAGCCTGTGTGGCGTGGCTGGTGTCTACGACACCAGTCACGATACCGTGGAATTTTGCCGTCTTTGTTGACCTGTGTTGACCGGACGGAATGTTTGAGTGTATTACCCATTAAAGGTGTTGGGATGGATCTATATTCTGTACTTGAGGCCCAAATATCATATAATAAGACATGGGCCTCAACAAGTATAAGAAATACCCATTCAACATCAACAAATATAAGAAAGACCCATTCAACATGGATCAAACTTGTGGCCAGGGATTAATTAGACTTGAGGGACTTTATAAGACACAAAAATCAGCATTTATTCACATAAACACACATGCCATTTCTATATATCTCTCAAGTCATTCTTATCTCATAAACCCTAAGGCAACAACACTTGGTTGGGACAAGATCATCTCTTTGCAATTATTGGTAAGTGTTTACGCTTATGAATCTTATGGATTAATATATTATGTATATGTAAGGTGGTGTAGATCATGATGGTTGTGTTTCAAAGTGTGGGGAAGTCCACTTTGTTTGTGGAATAAAGTGATATGGTAGTAGAAGAGGAGGTGGGATGATATATCCTATGTGGAGAATATTGGATGGTTTTATTATCGTATTGTGAACTCGTACTAGTCTTGGTTCCTAATATGAGTTCCCTTATGTGTAGCGTAGAAGGAAGGTGGAATTGTTGTAGTCTCATATTTCAAGGCTAAGGTATGTAAGGTTTCTCTTTTCCATGACCTTGGGTCACATCTCTTGTTCATCGGTTGACCGTAGTAATTCCTTTTCGAAATATGTTTCATTCCAAGTAAGTTATTAGAAATCGTTGTTTGTATGACGCTTATTCGTTGCCTATGGTTCCCAAGTGCCAATAATGTCTCAACCACCAATGTATCACTTTCATAACGAAATAATTGAAGTAATGCATCTTTGTGTTTCTTGGGTACGGGTGGTAGCTCAAAGGGGCGAAAGTCTAGCTAGAGACGATCCCACTATTTTGACCCACTGATCACTTGGGGACCGGGTACGCTATGAGTTATTGATGATGATAATGAACGTTAAAGCAAAGAAAGTAATGAACGTAATGTATTTGGTTCCACACACACAGAACGGTAGTTTATCCATATTGGCTACTCACTTGTCTCTGCTTTCATTGAAATTCCTATGTCGCTTATATTTGCTTTTAGCCTTATATACTCAGTACATTCTTCATACTGACGTACCTTGAGGGACTAACCTTACTTGCTGCAGGCGCAGGTGCTAGTAGACCTCCACTGTAGGTTGCAGATCTTTTGCTGAGTATTGGTGAGCTCCAGTTGCTTCGGGGCTTTCCAAGTCACATGTGTACATTGGTTTTTGGTACTATGTAAATATTGCATAAGCATGGTTATGTATCAATTAGAGTCTTTGTAGACATATGTGAGGAGATGAATGTAAGTGATGTATATCCATTTTGACTTGATGGCTCCAACGGCTAAGTTGTATATATATCACATGTGTTCCATGATTTCCGCTATTGGCATCTTGTATTTGCATCTGACAGTAAAGTTCATCGACTGGTATGCGTATAAGTGTTCAAGAGTAAAGATTGGTTCTCTCGGGCCTTATCGGCTTCGGGTGCCAGTCAGCCCCGTTGGAACTCGGGACGTGACACCCTATCAATAATATGTTTTTAGTATATTTTTATTTGTCATCCTACTTATCATTTACATGGTTTGCAACTATAAGCTTCCGCATGACGCCCTCTCGATTTCGAACCCAACAGTTCTGTAACCTCTTTACTTCTAATTTGTTTTTTTTCCTGTCGGCAAATTTCTCATCCTCATTACATGGGATAAATGTGCAGGTAATTTTCACGACAAGGGTTTTTCACCCAAACATCAACAGCAATGGTAGCATCTGCCTAGATATTTTGAATGAACAGTGGAGCCCTGCACTTACAATCTCCAAGGCTAGTTGAATTTCTCTGTATAGGTTACACATGATCTTTTTATTTTGGTTATTACATCCTGAGATTTTTGAGGACTAGCATTCTTCCTATTTGAATAAAATGTCCTTAAAGGAGTGAATAACAGAATGGTGCCAATGTCAATATTGTATCAATTTCTTCTGATTTCTTTTTCGGAGCAATAAGACTTATATTCCAGATCAACCATGTACTCCTTGTTTCGTTTTCATTAAATCAGCCTCAAGGAGGATTTCTATATTACTGTATAGGTCTTTGCATGTGGTCAAGCTTACGGAGTAGTTCTGTGTTTAACCAACTGATACAAATGCCATAGATTGAAAAATAAATTTTCATGATCTCATTCTTATTTTTTTTTCCAAGGTTGGTTTTAAAAAAATCTGCAACATCTTACAGGTATTTAGGTGAGACATGGGCGGAGCTACACCCACCCAAGGTTGGTCAAATGAACAACCTTCGTTGGAAATTTTTTTCGATTATATAGGTTAAATATAATTTTCAGTGAATAAATTGCAATAGCTGCACAACCTTGTTACAAAATGAGCAATAGCCCAGTGGCTAAGGGTGTGCACTATCTTCTCTGCGGCGTAGGTTTGAATCCTAGTGCCAACACTTACATTTTTTTGCTTAACAAAACGAAAAGCTGTAAGTTACAGTTGTAACTCATATTCCCAACACTTTAACTTTTTTGCTTAAAAAAAATGAAAACTTGTATTTAATTTGACTTTGTTAAAAACAGAAGTTTCTTTTTGACTTTCTCCTTTTAAGTATAGTAAAAAAAATGCTTTCATTAATAAAACCTAATAAAACAAGACTTTTCTCTTATTTCTTCTCCTCAATTCTCCTGTACCATACAAAGTAAAAACTTCTCAGTTCTCTGCTCTGCTACTCTTTCAACCAGCGCTAACATAGCAACCATTAGAGAGGGAAAAGGTATTCTTTAGCTCTTTTTACCCTTTAATTTAGTGATTTAAGTGGATATTATATCTTTTGTCAACAATAAATTTTATGTGAAATTGATGTTTTCTAAACATTTGTTTGGTGGATTTTGTTTTTTTTTGGACAAAATAATTCTCTAAGTAGATAACTAATGACCACTTAAATACAAAATTGATGATTTAGTAGATAATACTATTTGTGGGAATTTGACAGTTTTTAAATAATTTTTTGACTTCTATTTTTTGGGAATTGAATCATCTATTTTGATAGTGTGACGCGCTTGACTGTTATTTCAGTTTGGATTTCGATTAGCTTGGAGAGATATTTCCATAAAGTACCAAGAACAAGTTTCGCGTCTCCAAATCAAAATCAACAACGTCGAGATGAAAGTGTCGACCAAATAGAAATATCATCTCACTCTTCTCAAAGACAAGAACTTGATGTAAATAGTCTAAAGTCTGACCCGGCTGAAAGAATTCCAATTTTGATATCCTCCAAACATTCGTGATGAGGTAAGGAGGTCATACATTATTAAACGTCTTTTCCAACCTCGGACTCATCAGTTTCCTCAAACTTACTTTTTGGGAATACCACGTCATTTTGTTTCTGCAGGGTTTGATGAATATTTCGATTGGTTGGAATATGGTATAAGTGCAGATGCGGCTTATTGTTTGCCTTGTTATTTATTTCAAGGCGAAAGCATTAATCAAGGAGGTGGTAATGTATTTTCGACTAAAGGGTATAAGAATTGGCATAGAAAAGATGGCTTTTGATACACATATTGGTCCACCGAATAGCGTTCATAATGTAACACCCCGTACCTTCCCGACCCTACTTGATAACCTTGAGCCATGTTTACCCTAATTTCGAGAGCAATAAGTATGTATTTTGCATTGTCATCGATGGAACATTTGATATTGTGCTAGAAAATGTGATTAGACCTTTGTAGTGGGTGGTGTTTGTGACTTTGTGGAGCATTTGTGGGGTGAAAAATTGAGGTTTAAGAGACATCCAAGCAAAGAATCTTAAAGCTAAGAGGTAAGCAAAAGGTTGGGACTTGAAAGATCCAACCAAATCCGCAAAGAAAAGTCAAAATTAAAAATTTGGCATGGGGCGCTGCAGAGGGCGTGCCAGGCTACTCTGGCCCAAATTTTTGTTTCCACAGGCAGCAAAGCGGCGCGCCAAGCGGCGTGCCGGGGTGTTTTTTGTCAAAATTTTTCTTCGACTATTATGATGTATATAAGACCTTTGAGTCATGGTATCATTACTCCATCATAGTAGGACTATTCTTAAGCACGTTAAGCATCCGAGTTGGGGTTAATTCTTCGTCACAAGTATTTTAACAATTTTTAACAAATTATGTTCAAATAAGCCATGAGCGACTAGAATTTATATTTTTGCGATTGAGGCTACGATCGGGAATCTCGTAAGTGAATATTGTCGTGACAATTATGGAATTAATTAAACATGAGATATATGATGGATTACACATTGATTTTTGTGGGCTAAGATAATATGTGTTAATGGGATCAAAGGAAGGCCCAAAATGAATTAAAAGACATGGCCCAATGGGTCAAATGATCCATTCTTGCTTTGACAAGTCAATTATTGACTTAAGTGGCTAAGGATGAGTTAAAGTGGCTATAAAAGGGCAAGGAAATCAGATTTTATTCATGAGAAGGCACATGTATTTCTAGACTTTTCCAAGAAACAAAAAAAGAGACATTTTCTCTCAAATTCTCAAACCCTAAGTCATCTCCTTGAGCAAGATCATCATTCTACAAGCTTGGGTAAGTGTTTATTCTTATGAATTAATATATTATGTACATGAGAGGTTACGTATATCATGGTGGTTATGTTGGCAAGGTGTTGAATAGTGCACTTTGGCTTTTTGCTAAAAGATGTGCATTCTTGTGAACTAAACTTGAAAAAGGACTTGATGTTTTGATGAAAGTGAATGGTGTGGATGATACCTCAACATGTATGGTGTGGTTATGTCCATAACTTGTTATTTTTCTCTATGAGTAAATTGTGGAATTTTGGTATAAAATGTATTGGAGTGATTTGATGGATTCATTGTGATGTGGAGTTAATGAGAACATGTAAAAGAGGAACTTGGTGTGAAAAGCTATTGGTTTATGATGTTTTGGTCAATGTATAGAATGTTATGGTATTGTTGGTATGAAAAGACCATGAATGGTATTATAAAGGGTGAAATAATGTTATAGGGCAATCATGTAACTCATGGTCGTCTTATACACTTGGAATGTAGCTTGTGGTTAATGTTGGTTCCGTTATGTACTTGTGATGTAGAGTGAAATGTAAGGAAGGAGCGAAATTGTTGTACTCACATATTGGATTGTATATTCATATTGGGAAGACAAGGTATGTAAGGTTATTCTATCCGTATCCTTCTGCAGCATATAGTAGTCACATTGACATATTAGTTGTCCCATTCCAAAATGTCCTAAGGTATCCTATATCCGGTTACAAATTGTTATTATCATATGTTTCCTACTCATTGATCAATTGTGATTCACATGTCTCATGTTCATTGACTAAGGTTCCAAAGGTCCCATGGTTCCAATAATGTTATGTTCCAAAGTTCCAATAAGTGTTTATACACATGTCTCTTATTTATTGACTATTGTTCCAATGCTTCCAATAATATTATGTCAAGTGAATGTAACAATCTCTCACAAGTGAATGTACCAATCTCTCACAAGTAAAGGTATCAATCTCAAAAGTAAAGAATAAAGTAATGCCTATATGTGGTTAATGATTGAGTATGGGTGGTAGCTTTGGGGGCATAATGCCAGCTCAAGCCTATCCCGAGATTATTGGACCAGGGGGCAGTCCTAGAGGCATAAGCCTAGCTCGGACCGATCCTGACAGGGGGTAGCTCTAGAGGTAAAAACCTAGCTCGAGCCGAACCTGATAAGTTGATTGATGGGTGGCAGCTCTAGAGGTAATAACCTAGCTCGAGCCGAACCTAGTTCAAGATTTCTCTTGAATCAAGGCTTGGCACTCCGTCGTCATGATGAAAGTGAATCGTCATTAAACAAAGGTAATTTTCTTGAAGCTCTTTGTTGGTATGCAGAGAGATGTGATGAGGTTAAACCTTATGTGTTAGGAAGAGCTCCAAAAAATAATAAAATGACTTCTCATGATATTCAGAAAGATATTGTAACCGCATGTAAGATTGAAACGATTAATGCTATAATAGAGGATCTAAATGGTGACTACTTTGCTCTATTGGTTGATGAATCTAGAGATGTGTCACGCAAAGAGCAAATGGCTATTTGTTTATGGTATGTTGATAAAAAGGGATTTGTGATGGAGGCATTTATTGGATTAGTTCATGTTAAAGATACTAGTGCTTTGTCTTTAAAGAAAACAATTGTGGATGTACTTGCTCACCATTCTTTGACTTTATCTTATGTACGTGGGCAATGCTATGACGGGGCAAGTAATATGCAAGGTGATCTAGGTGGTCTTAAAACATTGATTAGACAAGAGAGCAGATCGGCTCATTCGGTTCATTGTTTTGCTCATCAACTTCAACTGACTCTTGTCGCAGTTTCTAAGAAGTGTGTTCAAGTGGGAGAACTTGTACTATTGGTTTCAAATATTTTGAATGTGTTAGGATCTTCTTTTAAACGTGTGGATGAATTTAGAGAGTCTCAAAAAGAAAATCTCAGAGAGGCATTAGATATGGGTGAATTAAAAACGGGTAGAGGCCTGAATCAAGAACGTGGTCTTATTAGAGCAGGTGATACTCGGTGGGGGCCTCACTACAAATCGTTTGGAAACTTTATTAGTAACTTTGACTCTATTGTTGATGTACTTGATAGTCTTGTTCAAAATGCAAGTACTTCAGAAGAAAAAGCTAGTGCATCGGGATTTCTCAGAAGTTGTCAAACATTTGAGACTGTTTTCTTGTTGCATCTGATGACTGATGTTTTAGGAATCACAAATGATCTCAATGTGTCATTACAGAAAAAGGAGCAGGATATTGCAAAGCCATGATTCTTGTAAAGGTAGCAAAGAGAAAGTTGCAAGCTTTAAGAGATAATGAATGGGATCCTCTCTTAAAAAGAAATATTGGATGGGATTCACTTAAAGTAAAGGTGGATGCATTTTGTGTCAAGCATAATATTCCATTACCCAATTATGATGATCCATATTCTAATTCTGGAAGATCACAGCGTAAAGTAGTTGATTATACTACCTTGCACCATTACCGCGTGGATCTCTTTTATAAAATTATTGATTGGCAACTACAAGAGCTTAATGACCATTTCAATGAAGTGACAAGTGATTTACTAATGGAGTAGCTTCCTTGAATCCAATTGATTCATTTTCTAGTTTTGACATAAAAAAGATAGTTAGAATGGCTGAATTATATCCCGATGACTTTGATGAATTCAAGATGAGGTCTATTGAGAATCAACTTGTTAATTACATTATTGATGTTCGTGATATTGATAAGAGGTTCTTTAATTTGAGTGGACTTGGGGAACTTTCAAGAAAGTTAGTTGAGACAAAGAAGCATTTAAACTATTCTCTTGTATTCCTTTTAGTGAAGTTTGCTTTGATTCTACCCGTTGCCACTGCATCAGTTGAAAGAGCTTTTTCGGCAATGAAGTTCATCAAGAATGACTTGCGAAATCGAATGAATGATGAATTCTTAGATGGTTGCATAGTGCCTTACGTAGAAAAAAAAGTATTTAAAGATGTCTCTAATGAGTCTATTATAAAGACATCTCAAGAGATGAAGCATCATCGAATGTATTTGTAGTCATTTTCTAGATTGAAATAGGGAATCGTTTTCTTAGACTAGGTGTTAAATGTATTTTTCTATGTCTCTATTAAGTTACTAGTTGACATATTTGTCTTATTTCATCTTTTTTAATTTATCCCTTATTATTTTGTTAGCTTTTTTCTTTTTTGAGATTTTTTTTTTTGGGATATTGTTGATTTGATATTTATAGGAAAAATGATGGCCTTTTGGAATTTCAGCCATTGAATAGAGAAGAGATTTGAGTAGAAGTTGTGGTTTTGCTCGATCAACTTCACTTATTGAGTCTCTCACTTCCTCCACATATTCTTCTTCAAATCTGGATATATACTAAGGTCAGTACAGTTATTCATGTGCTTTAAGTTTAACTTTTATGCGTACACATTAGCCTTCCTAAACTCCAATTATGAGATTACTTTGGGTATGTTGTTGTACAATAATTCATGCCCTGCTTTTATTTCTTTTTCACCCGTCGCTTCTAAAAGTATGAACACCCTTGATAAAAAACCTGGCTCCGCCACTAAGGTGAGAGCGAGGTGGGAACTGATTCTGCCGCTTCATCAGATTAGATTTTAGTTCCATGTATTACAGGGGCTTAACTAATTTGTCCCTTGCAGGTATTGTTCTCTATCTGTTCTCTGCTGACAGACCCCAATCCTAATTGCTCAGAGATTGCTCATATGTACAAGACTGATAGAAGCACGTATGAGACAACTGCCCGGAGTTGGACTCAAAAATTTGTCATAGGTTAGTTGTTGTGACCATCTCTGGAGAGGCTGCTTTTCTTCTGTGATATTTTGTATTATCTATTATGGATTAAGAAATTGTGTTCTTATGCATAATTAACTCAAGGGGAGAAGTTGAATAATGTCCTTCCTAAACAATTTGAGTTTCTTTGTTTGCAAGAATCTAATGGTGTTAAAACTTTATGTTGGGTTTAAAGTATGTGTTGTGACCCTTTATAGTCTGCACTTTAGCTATCGCTTACCTGCATAGCCCCAAACATTTATGTGGAAGTTTATATCGTGGGTTCTCTTCTCTACCTCTAAGATAGGGGTAAGGTGTGCACACACTCTACCCTCCTCAGATCCCATATTGGATATGTTGTTCTTGTTTATCTCGGGGGTTTCTTGAGATTACAAACCAAACTCCAAAGGGTAATTTACAGATGCACCACATCTGGTATGCAAACGGTTCGTGGTTATGTTCTTCGAGCAACAGCCAATTGCAGCTATATACTAATCGAGGAGTCTCTAACAAAGCAAGGCCACAAACATATTAATGATGTCTTGAAAGGTCATGGTGTTTTATCGAATTTTTGGTCATTAAGCAACAAATTTCTGTTGCCATGTATTTAAAGCGTTTCAGGGTATAGATTTTTGGAAAATTACAGCTAAATACCATTCAGACAGTGTTAAAATATGTCATAGCTATAAAGGGAGTGTATCCTTTACACCAAATATACATATCTTATACATATAGATATAATGTACATATTAGCTTCACTGTGTTCCTCTTCTTTGTACCTGGATTTGCTACCGTTGAGCTTTCGGAAATAGACTCTCTACCTCCCCGAGGTAGTGGTAAGGTATGCGTACATTTTACCTCCCTAGACCTCACTTATGGGATTTTACTGGGTATGTTGTTGTATAGATATAATGTACATATACTATTCATACATATACGTACCTCTACACTACATATGCAGTCGAAGTGTATTGATAGTGTATACTTTGGCTATGTTGATAAACTAGATAGTCCAAGGATACATTTATGTAAGTTTTCCTAAATTTTTTAGGTTGAAGAAGGCAGATTTGGTTCTTGCGTGGTTGTCGTCCCTAGGTGTATGTTTTTGGTCTATAGAGACATGTTTAGATTTAGGAAATTACATGGGATGGCTCCCAATGTGGGTGACTTTATTTTTTTGTCCCCCATAAGCAAAATCTTTAAAGACTCGCTTTCCAACCTTTTTATATATAGAACAAGTACATTTTTGTCCATCTATACCTCAAATGTTTTTACAATTTTCATGTTCATTTGTCTCTCAATTTCTATTTTTATTTCTTCTTCTTTTTTTTCCTTTCTCTTTTTTATTTTTTCTTAACTCTTATTTTTTCTTTTCTCTTTTTTTTCTTGTTTTAATTCATTTGTCTCAACCTTTATTTTTTTTTACTTTTTTTTTTCTCGAACGTTATTTTTTTTTCATTTCTCTTTTTTTCGTATTTTAATTTATTTGTCCCGGCCTTTATTTTTTTTATTTTTTGTTTTTATCTTTTCAAATTTTTTCTTCTTTTATTTTTTTCATTTTTCTCAAACTTTATTTTTATTTTTTTCTTTTCATTTTTTTCTCAATATTTATTTTTATTTTTTTGTGTGTGTTTTATTCTTCTCTTTTTTCTTAACCTTTATTTTTTTTCTTTTTTCTCAATCTTTATCTTTATTCTTTACTCTTCTTTTTCTTCTCAACTTCTATTATATTTTGCTAATGAACAGAAAGTTGGATAATCCGCAGAGAGAATCTTCTTTCTTTGACATCGAAGTAAATTTAAGGGTGTGGATTGTTGTTTGCAAGTCCTTTGGGATAAGTCTTTCCTCTAAGACAATAGTTATAGAACATCTCATAAATCAAGACACAATGAGGTAGTGTCAACTCTTGCCCATGGGGCATAACTTGATGTTTGAAAGTTCTTGTGCTAAGTCTTGCTTCTAAGGCAAGAGCTATAGAACATCTCATAAATCAAAACACAATGAGGTAGTGTCAACTCTTGCCCATGGGACGTAACTTGTTATTTGAAAGTCCTTGAGCTAAATCTTACCTCTAAGGCATGAGTTATAGAACATCTCATAAATCAAGACACAGTGTAGTAGTGTCAACTCTTGCCCATGGGGCTTAAATTATTGTTTGAAAGTCCTTGGGCTAAGTCCTGCCTCTGAGCCAAGAGTTATAGTGCATCTCATAAATCAAGATACAATGTCGTAGTGTCAACTCTTGCCCATGTGACGTAACTTGTTGTTTGAAAGTCCTTGGGCTAAGTCTTGCCTCTAAGGCAAGAGTTATACAACATCTCATAAGTCAAAACACAATGTGGTAGTGTCAACTCTTACCCATTGTACGTAACCTGTTGTTTGAAAGTCCTTGGGCAAAGTCAAGCCACTAAGGCAAGAGTTATAGAACATCTCATAAATTAAGACACAATGAGGTAGTGTCAACTCTTGCTCGTGGGGCATAACTTGTTATTTGAAAGTCCTTGGGCTAAGTCTTGCCTCTAAGGCAAGAGTTATGGAAAATCTCAAAAATCAAAAAACAATGAGGTAGTGTCAACTCTTGCCCATGGAACGTAACTTGTTATCTGAAAGTCCTTGGGCTAAGTTTTGCCTCTAAGGCAAGAGTTATAGAACATTTCATAAATCAAGACAATGTGGTAGTGTCAACTCTTGCCCATGGGACGTAACTTGTTGTTTGAAAGTCCTTAGGCTAAGTCCTGCCTCTGAGGCAAGAGTTATAGAGCATCTCATAAATTAAGACACAATTTGGTAGTGTCAACTCTGCCCATGTGACGTAACTTGCTATTTGAAAGTCATTGGGCTAAGTCTTGCCTCTAAGGCAAGAGTTATAAAGCATCTCATAAGTCAAAACACAATTTGTAGTGTCAACTCTTGCCCATTGTACGTAACTTATTATTTGAAAGTCCTTGGTCTAAGTCTTTCCTCTAAGGCAAGAGTTATAGAGTATCTCATAAATCAAGACTCAATGTGGTAGTGCCAACTCTTGCCCATAGGGCGTAACTTATTGTTTGAAGGTCCTTGGGCTAAGTCTTCCCTCTAAGGCAAGAGTTATAGAGCATCTCATAAGTCAAAACACAATGTGGTAGTGTCAACTCTTGCCCATGGGACGTAACTTGTTATCTGAAAGTCCTTGGGCTAAGTTTTGTCTCTAAGGCAAGAGTTATAGAACATCTCATAAGTCAAAACACAATGTGGTAGTGTTAACTCTTGCCCATTGTACGTAACTTGTTGTTTGAAAGTCCTTGGGCTAAGTTTTACCTCTAAGGCAAGAGTTATAGAACATCTCATAAATCAATACATAATGTGGTAGTGTCAACTCATGCCCGTAGGGCATAACTTGTTGTTTGAAAGTCCTTGGGCTATGTCTTGCCTCTAAGGCAAGAGTTATACAACATCTCATAAATCAAAACACAATGAGGTAGTGTCAACTATTACCCATGGGACGTAACTTATTTGAAAGTCCTTGGGTTAAGTTTTTCCTCTAAGGCAAGAGTTTTAGAGCATCTCATAAATCAAGATACAATGTGGTAGTGTCAACTTTTGTCTATGGGGCATTACTTGTTGTTTAGAAGGAATCGAAGAAAAAAAAATGAAAAATAATAAAAGTTGAGGAAAAAGAAAAAAAATGAAGAAAGGACATTAAAAAAATAAAAAATAAAAATCAAAGAAAATAAAAAAGAGAAAAATAAAAACATAGAAGTTGAGAGGAGAAATGAAAAAAATAAAGGTTGAGAAAAAAAAATGAAGAAAAAAAGAAAAAAGAAAAAATAAATGAAAAATACAGGCTAAGAAAAAAAAAAGAGAAAAGAAAAATAAATAAATAAATAAAAGGGCAGCCCGGTGCACTAAAGCTACCGCTATGTGCGGTGTCCGGGAAAGGGCCCCACCACAAGAGTGTATTGTACGCAGCCTTACCTTGCATTTCTGCCAGAGGCTGTTTCCGAGGTCAGAAATTGAGAGGAGAAAAGGAAAAAAAAAAAGTAAAGGTTGAGAAAATTTTTAAAAAAAATCAAAATCAAAATTAAACTAAAATAAAAAAGAAAAAAATAGAAGTTGAAGGATAAATAAGCATGGAGAGTTGTTTAAAAATATTTGATGTATAGAGGGACAAATAGGTATTTGTTCTATACATTAAAAAGAAAAAGTTAATTTTGTAGGACTTTTCTTATGGAGGATAAAAAAGCAAAATCACCTAATGTGTAGGGTATTTCTGTAATTTACCCGTTTAGATTTGTGAAGATTAGCCCAATAGTGTAGGCAGAGAGGTAAAATTTGTTATTGTCAAGAAGTGACTGACAATCAAGTGGCTCTTGGTTTCTTTGAAGGGGTATTGACATGTGCACACTATCTCTAGATAGAGGATGTGTTCAGTACGGAGGAAAATATTTTTCATGAAAAATATTTTTTCGAAAAACAAGTTGGTTTCTTATTTTCTAGTATTTGATAAGTAATCCAAAAAATGCTATCTTTAGGATATTTATATATAATCTAACAAAAAATTGTAGAGGATGGAGGTGAATGGGGTTTGGGGCCTCGGGGTTGGTGGGGGTTGGGATGGTCAAGGGGTAGGGGTTTGGGGGCATTGGATGGGTGGCAGGGGCGGTTCAAGCACATTGGTAGCCTAAGGCAAAAATTGAACAGAGGCCTTAAATTTTTAAGAGAAAACAATTTTTTTATAAAGTCTATATTTTAATTTTTTTTGAGATGCAAGATAGTCGATTTCTTCTAATAATTCTTTTTCCATCAATATAATTAATCCATTTAATCTTTCTTGAGACATAATACTTTAAATACATCAAATTTCTTCTAATAATTCTTTACTTTTATATAAGAAGTTTATTGTTTCTACAAATAGTATTTAATATTTCTTTATAAAAAGCCTATAATCTATTATTACTTAAAAAAAAATAAGGCCCCTCAAATTTCGGGGCCTAAGGCGGTCAGAGGCGGACCCACGTGCATTGGAGGGGGTGCACGTGCACCCGTTAACTTCGGAAAAAATCATGTGTATATATGTGTATATATACTGAAGATTTGGTATATACTTTATAGTGCATCCATAAAAGAATGGAAGTGCACGTTGGGCTGCTGGTTGAAGCTGTAGCTTCCACCCGCACAACAAGGGATTGATCCCCAGGCGTAACACAATTTTTTTCCACTATTATTTTTAAAATACTTTTGATTTAAAGGCTTATTATAAGTTTATAACATAAAAACTATTGGGCGGGGGGAATCAAACCCGCAACCATCCTGTATGGTAAACCCACCTTGACCATTAAGTTATAAAACTCGTTAGTAGAAAAAAGTTAGTCAACATATTACCTTAAACTCATTATAAGATTTGGCCATGAAAATCAAAAACTTTATTTGGGATTTTTGGAGTTGGGGTTGTGTTTGGCCATACCTTTTTTAAAAGACTTTTTAGAATTAAGGGGTCGTTTGGTTGGGAACAAGTTATCCCACCATGTATATGGGATAACTTATCCCATCACTATTGTATAAATGGTGGGAAAAATAATCTCGGAACTAACTAATACTTCTAACCAAACTCAGGATAAAATAATCCTGAATTTTATCCCGGATTATTATACCGTATACCTCACACAAACGACTCCTAAGTGTACTTAAAAATAACTAAAAGGTGAAAAAGTGAAACGAAAAAAAGAGAAAACACGTATTGAGTTGTTTTCACTTTTTCAAATATAACTTCAAGTAGTATTTGAAATTTTTATGGCCAAACAACAATTTTTGAATAAAGTGAAATAATTTTCGAGAAAAAATAAAAATTTCTTATGGCCAAACAAACCCTAGTATTAGCTTAGAATTCGCAAGGGAAAGTATGTCTTAGAGCCTTGATGACTATACTAAAGTGCACCTTAAGCGAGACGAAGAGCTCAACACATTTTGAGCCTCGCTTCAAGGCTTAAGCGCGCTTTGACAACGTTGGTGCACCCACAGACTTCAAATCCTAGGTTCGCCTATGAAGGCAGTTGCCTATTTTTTCAATAGGTAGTCGGCACTGGTGGGTGGGTGGGTGGGAGGATACAATAAACATAGAATGTCACTTATAGAACTTGTTTTTCCTACTTCCATTAAGAAAGTCATTTTCCTCATTTTTACGGAACTTTTTTTTCTAGAGAAAATATTTTCTAAAAATTCCGCCCAACATTATTTTATGAAGTCTAGAAAAAAATGACATTTAGTAGCCATATACTTAAATCTCTTTATTTTCTCCTCTTTTATTTCATCAGTGTCTCTCTCCTCCATTTCTCTCTCATTCCATCTCCTTAATCTCTCCACCATTTTTCTCTCTCATTCCATCTATTCAACTCTCTCATTCAAATTGATACTATCAATATATATTCTATATATTTTTTATATAGTTCCTTAACTGATTATGATAATGGATACCAATTTTAGCTCAAAAATGTGATATACATAATGACATACATATGTGAACCAACACAATATATCTCAAATAAATGGGTGTTATTCATACTAATATACATTAATATGTATAAGACAAATACATACGTGGCCCCCTAAAGTTGTTTGATTTTTCCGTTTAGACACCTAAACTTAGGCTAACGCCTATTGAACACTTACACTCTTTTAAAAGTGTTTCAATTAGGCACATTTTTTCGAGATAACCAAAAAATAGAATATGTCCATTCCACATGCGGCTGACATGACAAAGTTACCAATGAGATAAAGACACGTAGATTTTGAACCCAAATAATAATAATAAAAATATATATTTTGAAAAAATGATAGAAAAAAATTTCAAAAGCTCTATTCCTTCAAATCAGACAATTGTTTCTTCAATATTCCTTCAAATCAGACGCATAGCTTGATCGACTATAGCCGCAGAGCTAATTAAAGAATTAGTGTTGTAATACATGGTTGAATCCAAACTTTATTTTTCAAAGTATTCTCCAATTTTTTGGATGTGTAAAGAAAGGAGAAGGGAAGGGGAAAATGGCATATGAAATCATGCTTGAAGATCGATTTTTTTTTCCTTTCTTTTGATCTCTTTCTTTCTCTTCATAGGTAATAATTTAATTATTTTTCACTGATTTCTAAAACTAGCAGGGCACTAGCAGAAAGTTCAGTAGTAACGGGATGAGGCACGGTGTGGTGGTGAAAAGGGTGGCGAGATGTTTGTTTGGGTGGTTTGTTCTTTGGTTGTGGACTTGGGGTAAAGAGATATTTGTTTGGGTAATTTGCCCTATGTTGGTAGTGGATGAAGCGGCTATGGTGCTGGAGGTGATGGGAAAGAGAAAGGAAGAAGGAGATAGAAGGAAAAATTATTTTTTTATTAGAGGTGGTGGCAATGGTGAAAGAGGCGAGATGGTGGTTGCAAATTGAGGTTGAAGAAGGTAATAAATTAAAAAGATTAAGGTCTTCCACTCTCTCAAAGGAGAGTGTACTCTACATTTTGTGTCAGGTCAGCGAGTGTGCTTAATAGGACACTTTATGAAAGGTTCAGGGGTTCAATAGGATCATGGCCTAATTAAGATGCCAACATGGAAAAATCCAACAAGTTTAGGGCCTGCGTATGTATTCCGCCATATGTATACATACTACTTCAGCTAAGTTATACAATATACTATTATGCATGCAAATAATATGTATACATATCATTCTAGCTGTACATACTAATAATATATCTTAATATTATTATTATTTTCAAAACTTTGTATACTGATTAGTGCAAAACAAAAATGTCATTAATATTTATAAAGCAAGATTGATTCATAATCAAACAGACCATTGAGTCTGAGACTTTCCATGGCTAGGAGTAGAATGGAACGGTGTTGTATCGGATGTTACTTTTTGTTTTTTGATAATATAATACGAAAAGCTTATAAGTAAAAGGTGATACGAGGCTTTATTTGCTTTGATCACTTTTTTATTGTGAGGAAATTAAGAGGTTACGTGAAAATGTGATGAAAGTTCCAAATCCACCTCCAATATTAGAGGTTCCTCATGAGAATAAATTATTAGGCTTTGAAAAGAAACTCTTAAAAAGAATGTCAAGATCCTCTTTGACTTTAATATAGAACACATAAAGGAGGTGAGTCGTAGTTTTTCCTTATTTCTTTACAATAAGATTCATTTTTTTGAAAGGCTCGTAGCATGGATCATTTCAAACCCGACATGTCATGAATATGAAACTTCATCCACTATATATTAGTGCACTGAATACATGTCCTTTCCGCGTATTGATTTGAGTACGAAAGGCCCACCTCAAAGAGTGAATAGTGTTTTTTTGCCACGCGGCTTGATTCCAATCACTGCCTCAAGAATAGGAGGCAATAATAGAGCGAATCCGTTAGAAAGTACTCCATAATGAACTGTCAAAGTACGCTCAGTCAATCGTACCTCAGCTCAAAGGTTGTTTACTCAAATATTTCTTATCAAAGCGAAAGGATTAGTTTCAGGCAAAAACAAATCAAAAGTTATTTGATTCCTATCTTTAGAAGCATGAATTAACATCCTTGATACACATTCTTTGTCGAAGTTCAGACCTCAACCTCTTAATTTGAAGATTTGACTTATTTTCCAAATTTTTTATATATTAAACTTAAAAAACCATCGGCATCTCCTTCGTGAAGAGTCCATATTGTTTTAGTAATACTATGAGATAGATTAAGAAAAGCTTTGTTCTCCGGGTCAAGATTTGCATATAGCCGAGGTAGAAGTTCGTTAACAAGTGGAAAGTAAATATAGAAAATGCACCTCTTCTTCAACAAAAGAAGGGTCCAATAACCTTTGAATTAGAAGGAATTCAAGTAAGCAAGGAAGTGGAGTACTCTGAAAAAATATATCTTAACTCCTAACTCTCTTTGTTTTCACTCGAGCCGAAACTCATGAATTTGTGTTTAATTTGCAGAATTATCTCTGAGTGTTAGTAATATCAGCTGTTATTTTAGCTATTTTGGTTAATTATTTTTCTTTTCCTTTTATGTTTGAACAAATTCTTTAGCTGATGCTACTGAATGTGTGAGCACTGACTGATGAGTAAACAATAAGTAAAGTTAATACAAGAACTTGGCACAAATAGCCCGTCTAGCTCAGTTGGTAGAGCGCAAGGCTCTTAACCTTGTGGTCGTGGGTTCGAGCCCCACGGTGGGCGTTTTATTTTTCCTTCAACAAAAAAGAAAAAAAGTCTTAAGTAAGCATTTGGACATGTGATTTGGGATCACGATTTCAAATCACAATTTTTTTAAAATGTAAAACTTAATTCATAAGTTTATATTTTATATAAAAAAAAAAGGCTCATCATTTTAAAAATTATAAAATGCACATGTGATTTGGGATCACGATTTCAAATCACAATTTTTTTTAAATGTAAAACTTAATTCATAAGTTTATATTTTATATAAAAAAAGGCTCATCATTTTAAATTTTATAAAAAAAAACTCCATGCTCGGTGTGAAGAGATTGTTTGTAGAAAAGATTATGCTGAAGAATAAGGTAACTAGTTATTAGTATTGTTGACTAGTCGATCTTTATGAAATTATATATATTTGAAAGTTTATAAGCTAAAACACTTATTTATAATAGCATGGAGATATGTTAGTTATCAATGTATTGTCTTAGGATATTCCTATATATTTCTCATGAACTATGATTTGCTCATTTGGTAAGATTGTATGTGAAATTATGAAAATTTTGATAATTTTGATAACTTATGGATTTTTTTATGAGGAAAAAATAATAATTCAGAAATGCAAATTGTATGTGTAAACAAAACTTTAACTTTAAACAAGTCTAATTTCATACTGTATATTCAAACGGAACGTAAGGACTCATTAGTTGAAACGCAAAATCGCCTAGCCCCCCCCACCCCACCCCCACCCCAAACAGAACCTAAGCACCCATTAGTTGATAAATAAGTATTTTATCATATATATAGATACTCAATTGCAAGTTAAAGGTCCGACAACAAAATATAAACATTTTCTAAAAAGTTTTAACCAATCAAGTGAAAAAATAAGAAGACATTTTTTCCTCCACATCAAACACACTATATACTTCCTCCATTCCTTTATACTTGTCATATGAATCCATTTGACAATAGATATCTCAAGTAGTTTTTGGGAAAAAATTCAGTAAAAAGTATTTGGCCATAGAATTTATCATTATTTAACAAATATTTTTGGTAAACAATCCAAATTCCCTAAAACTAAAACAAAACTAGTTTGTGGATCAAAAATTCAATTATTTGGGACTTTTAAAAATTTAAACTTCACCCCAACCTTTCATATTTTATCAAAATATCCCACCATTTATTAATCCCAACTAATATCTATTTGTCAACCAACCTCATTAATAAATCTTGTTATTCAACTCAAATATGTAATAGTATTATTGCATAACACTAGTTAAAAGTAATGTAAATAAAAAAATTGAATGCTCCTGTGTGAGTTGAGAAAACTTTGATAGCTCATATACTGATGTGTGAAATTGTTCATACGCAGGTTGAAATTTATAATTTATGAGTTTAATCTTTCTCATAGAGCATGTTCATTATAAAATGATAATACAAAGTTATGGATAATTTTAATAGTTTTTAAAACTTATGGGTATAAATCATATTTCTTAAAAAAATCAAATATTTTTTTAAAAAACTATGGCCAAACACATGATGAAACTTCACCCAAAAATGACTTGCCGAAAATATTTGGAAATCTATGGTCAAACGCTAGCTTAGTTTGTTTTTTAAAATAAAAAGACAAAAGTTAATAACGTAAATAAGAAGAATTAACATGAGCATACCAAGAAATTCTAAAATTTAATAGAGTCAAACCATCTGAATTTTGATCAATATTTTAAGATATATTTTTTCATCATATTGATTTGAGAAAAATTACAAATTATTGTACTTTTTGTATAGTTTTTGAATATCCAAATTTTAATTTCAAAATATTAAATTAATCCCATCTAATTTAACTTTAAAAATCAGTCAATTTAATGCTCGAAAAATAAAACATGACAACTAAAAGTGAGGAGTCAATTCTTCATATTGTCACTCAACTTAGGAAAATGTCTCATTAAAGTCATTTATCTTTTTTTGTTCCAATAATGTCATTCAACTTTGTGTTTTTTCCTTATAAACTAATAATTGCTAAAAGTGACTTTAAAGATGAGAGAAAAATGACCAAAATAGTTCCTTAAGTTTGAACTTTGAATTTAAATAGTCCTTATTCTTTGACATGAAATATTACTAGGCCTCCAACTATTTTTCATGTTTTTCCTTCATAAATTAAAATTTTTATATGTTGTATAGATTAGTAAATAATATAATTTAAAAAGACACAAATCATAATATTAAAAAGCAAAAAAAAATAAAAAATAAATAAAGAATGCTCATTTAGAGCGTAAAATAGGTAGTTATATTTTAAAATGAAACAAAGAAGAAGAATATTTGTAGTTCAAAATTGAGAGATGTGTTTAGTTTTAAAGTCAAATTGAAGAGGTAATTTAATTTTGTCCTAAATAATATCACAAGAGTGACAAAAATAATATTTAAAAACTTTAAAAAAGTTTAATTACGCAATGATTATATGAAATTTCCTAATTTTATTTGATGTTGAATGATTTATGCAATTATCATAATGTCTTTTAATATACATCAATTTATTTATTTTTATAGAAATTCTTTAAAAACATTTATGTATGATTTTTTTTCTACTGGCTAGAGATCCTAGTTTGTTTGTTTTTTGGTTTGAAGGAATTTACCATCTTCTATATGAATTGTAAATTTTCTGACAATAATTTTTGGAGTAGAAGAAACTAACAACTAAATTTGAACTATTTTATCAAAAAATAAAGATTAATCATAAAATGAATAAATATAAAAAGTTATTTTATTATTGAACTCCTAAGTTTCCAAATAAATAGAGTACATATAAGCTTATTTCTAACAACAACAATCATAATTTGTGGACTCTATTATACTTTAATATAGGGATGTACATAGGTCGGGTTGGTTTGGTTTTTTACTTAAAAAAACCAAACCAATCATGTCGGTTTATTAAATCTATAAACCAAACCAAACCAAAATAAAATCAATTTTTTCGGTTTAGATTTTAGTCGATTTTTCTCGTTTTTTTTAATAATCTTTAGTTTTTACAATTATATTGTGATTGTAGACAGGATCAAGTATGTTTTCACTCATGTGTTAGTGGAAAACCACAATTATGAAAAACGAGGAGTGGAAAGGAGGAGCGGAGAACTCTCCGAAAACTAAAAAGTAAGATGAAAAGTGACTGAAGAGTGAAAAGTTTTAGATTTTAAGTTTATATTGGGTTACGGATCATTTAATTATCAATTAATGGATAAATATTACAACTTAAAGGCCCAAATCTAAATATACATCCACATCTACTTTCTAAATATTAAAAATGAATAATATTAATTTAAAAAGTATTTAGAAAATAGATTATAATTAATATTTTTATGTACAAAAAGTTAAAATTATATATATATATATATATATATATATTATGTCGGTTTGGTTTGGTTTGGGTTTGACTTTTCTTTGGTTAACACCAAATCAAATCAAGAATGGTCGATTTTTTTTTTCTAACGCCAAACCAATCAAATCAAACCACAAGTCTTTTTTTTTTTCTTGATTTGGTTTGGGAAACAACCTCTCTACCTCATCTGAGGTAGTGGTATGGACTACGTACACTTTACCCCCCAGACCCCACCTGATGGAAATACACTGGGTATGATGATGATGATTTGGTTTGGTTCGTCGGTTCGGTTTTTCATTAATGAAAAGAAAAGCGGAGGCCCGCCATCTGCTAGCATTGTGGTTTTACGGTTTGGTCTGTACACCCCTACTTTAATACCATAGCTAGAAGTTGAATTAAAATCATTATTTTTTATAGTCGAAAGGTTATTAATATTTCATATTCATATTAATAAAAAATACAGATTATTTAAATTCAAAGTTCATACTTAAGAGATTATTTTAGTTATTTTTTCTCATTTTTTAAGTCACTTTTACTAATTATTAATTTATAAGAAAAATACATAAATTTAAATGATATTATTAAAATAAGAAAAAAGATAAATAACTTTATTTTAACATTTTTCTAAGTTGAGTGAGAACAGAGCAATTGACTCAAAAGTTTGTATGAAAAAGTTTTGGTTTTCTCTAGCATCCTTGTGACCTTGTCTCATTTTGGAACATTCTTGAAGGAGTAGAAGAAAATTGCCCACTGTTTTATGTAAAGGAAAACAAAAAAACAGTGGGCAAAGATACCCAGAATCCAATTTCTCTTCTACAATTTCACTTCTCATAAATACAATAAACACTCTTTTCCTTGGATTCGGAATATAGTGAAGATTTAGTGCACCGGATTGTCTTTTTATAAATACCATAAACACCCTTGTAATTCCGCCGTTACTCATATTCTGAATATAGCGGGAGGTTTAGTATACCGGAGTGGCTTTATATAAATACCATAAACCCTAATTCAGAAAAGTCCTCAAGAGTGTGATGAACGCCCCACCGCAAAATGCTCAACCCGTTTGTGGGGAACAAGTACTTGAACTCCTTAATTGCACCATTGAAACCGCTTATGATAAGGAGAAATGTCAACGTTTGCTTGAATCTTTGCGCCAATGCGTCATCAACAAGGTAATTTTATTTGTTAATACTTGATTTTGGTTTTTATTAAAGTAGTTTTTTTTCCTTGTTGTTGATTTTTTTAACTCCATTTGAGTTTTGATTTGCATTTTTTGACATCTGTGTGGCTTGTTTGGTTAATAATTAGATACTCTAATTTAGGGACTATAATAACTAGATAGGGACAATAATTTAGGGTTTAGAGAAATAGTCCTTTTTTTTTTTTTTGAGATAAAGATGGTGTCCGGCTGCAGTGAATATAGGATTTCTAGAACAGGGTGCACCACTACGAAAAAGAAGAAAAAATTGTATTTAGTGGGAATTGATCCCTGATCCTCTTGGTAAATAACTTAAACTTCAACCAAGTGTACCATTTAATCTTCTTTTAGTAAGAGTTCCGACAGATAATAGTATACTAAAATTAAAAAATGTATACATAAAATACCTAGGCTTATAGAGAGACCACAGGTTCACATGCCCCAATTTTCCATGTAAATTCGCCCTTGGTGTCCGGGCCACCTTGAGCATTACCAGGACTAATTCCACGGGATATCTACTATCTCCCACTAGCAATCGGTATCAAGCAACTACCAACTCTGTCCACCAAGGCTAGAATAGATGCGAAGAGTTGGTAGTCGACCTTAGGACCAAGGTGACACTATGTGAGTTTAAGCCTTGGTAGTTAGATTTTCCCAATTCTTGCTCCAAGGTAGTGATAAGGTCTGCCTACACTCTACCTTCCTCCGACCCCACGTGGTGGGATTATACTAGGTATGTTGTTGTGTGCTAGTGGAAAGTAACAGGTAATGCGTTTGCGTTGACTACTAAACAAGGCGCAAGCTAATTAGGACGCTATCAAATTTTAGAAATGCAGAGGCTAGTGGATTTCTTGTTTTCAGCCATTTTTAGATTAGATAAGCTACATGTTGAGTGAAACAAAATTAATTTTCTTTGTAGAGTTACGGGTTGTTTTCCATATTTTATGGTGCAACTTCTTGATCATGGAAAAGATCAGTAACAACAACAACATACCTAGTAAAATTCCACAAGTGAGGTCTGGGGAGGGTAAAGTGCACGTAGACCTTACCACTACCTCGAGGAGGTAGAGAGGCTGCTTCCAGAAGACCCTCGGCTCAAGTGTAGTAAATTCAGGTACAAAGAAGAAATAAACAGTGAAAAAAAATATGACAACTTATATGCCACAAAAAAATAATCGACCACAAAATAGTGCGATAATCGAAACACAATAGACAACAACAATGATAGATATCTACGGCTAAACCCTAAGCTACCATACTACGGTGCACGATAACACTCCTACCCAACTAACCTTCTACTTTAATACGCGTCCTCCACATCCCCTTATCTAAGGTCATGTTCTCGGTAACATAAATACGCGCCATGTCCTGTCTAATCGCCTCACCCCAATACTTCTTCGGCCTACCTCTACCACTCTTCGTACCTACTATATCCAACGTTTCGCACCTCCTCACTGGGGCGTCTGTACCTCGCCTCATCACATGTCCAAACCATCTCAATCTTGCTTTCCTTATCTTGTCCACCACGAAGGCCACTCTCACCTTATCTCGAATAACCTCATTCCTGATTCTATCACACCTAGTATGTCCACACATCCATCTCAACATCCTCATCTCTGCGACATGCATCTTCTGAACATGGAAAAGATCAGGGGAAAATAAAATCTTTAAGAAGTGACTAACTAGTCTTGTTCGTTCTTTTAAATGTGCAAGAAAACAAAATGAGTTTCGAGGAATTGTTTCATGGGAGTGATATAATATTCTTGTTGACGTGATAGAACCATGCCATTTCTAGAGGTGCTTATAATATATGAGATCGTGGCAGATACACAAATTGTTATGAGCAATTTTTATTATAACGATGGTGTCAGAGCCTTCTTGCCAGCACCTCGATCATCCCACTACGTATTCTCCACCTCCCATTAGCACATTGCCACCAAAACTAAGGCAGATTGGAAGAACTCACCTAGTGTGATTTGTTTTTGCTGAGTTATGAGCAACTTTAGAAACTACTTCAATGTTGAGTTCAAATTCATATCTTATGTTTAATTTCTTTGATGTCTTTGCTTGCCCTTCATGATCATTGGAAGGTGAGAAAATTCCATACTCATGATTCATGAGAAGCTAAATAGTTTTCTCTTGTTTCACTTTTTAACATTATCTATTATTGTATGACCACATATCCATCTTAGCATTTGCATCTTTGCAACACTCATCTTGTGGATATGTTGGACTATAGTGGCCCAACATTCGCTATCATATGACATTGTTGGTCTTATAACTATTATGTAACACTTACCCACTTTTAGGGGCGGGCATATAAACCAAAAACTCAGCAGAACTAAATTAATTTGGTTCGGTTTCAGTATTAATTTTTTAAAAACTTAGGTATGCAGTTCGATTTTTGATTTTAGGGTCCTGAGAATCAAAATCTTTTTAAAACTTGAATTTGCTTCTGCATCTTTAACACAACCCCCACCCCCACCCCCACCCCCACCCACACCAAACCAAAACCTCCAAATCAATTTTGTATTCTATGGACTCTGCAATGAGTCCATAGTGTTTTTAACTTCAAAATTTCTAAACTCCACGACATTTTATTTTTTCTCATTTGGGCTTGCTCACATTGTGTTCATTTGATAGCGAAAGTTTCAATCTTGAAGACTTTTGGCTGATTTTCCAATCTGGGTCTATTCAAGAACTCGACAAGGCACCCTCTTTCAGCTGGTGGCCTAAAGAGACTCACAGGGGTACACCAGTGGTTGTGAAAATGGAGAATCCCAACAACTGGTCCATGGTTGAGCTTGAAGGACCATCGGAGGATGACTTTCTGTTACCAAACGATGATGTTTCAATGTATCCAACATACCGAAGTACTGAACCGAATTACGAAAGACCAAACCGGACCGAACTAATTTCGGTTCGATATTCGGTATGCACCCGTGAAGAACCGATCCAAAATTTTGAAGAACCTAATGCCCACCCCTATCCACTTTCCTAACATCCTTCTATCATATAACACCATGATGGCTCTTCTATAAGCAAGTTAAACTCAGCTATATAAATGTATCCTTAGTGATCATGTTACTCTGTTTAAGCTTATCAAAGATCTTGATAGATACCACAGCTAATTGCATTAAAGGTTAAAGCTCATTATGGAGCACGTTTCTTGTTGGTTGGTTTATTTTCCAAATACCACCAATTGGCTTCTTTAGTAGAAGGTTAATTCTTGAAAGAAAAAGTATGTGACAGAAAAGTTTAATAATGAGCATTTTGATTTGTTTGTTCTTGCATGAGACTTTCTGTTATGCATCTAAACAGAAAACATGCATAAGAAACTTGTAACAGTCTCTGTTTTCAAATTTGGATGAAATGGTTTTTTTTCAACGCTCCAACATGTCTTAGCACTCGAAGGGTTATTGATTCATTAATGTGTTCATTACACTTGTTTATACAGTAGTATTCTGTGTCTTCTTGTGAGTTGGAAGCTTGGATATAATGATAAATTTCATTTTCTTTTGCAGAAAGTAAAGAAATTCTCTCTTGCTGAACCGAGCACTGGGAAACCAGAAGGGAGCAATGAGAAAAGAAGTTAATCCCCGTGAAAATCCTAAAGAGGGTCTAGTGTGATGTTGAATGTGCTCTTTGATTCTTCTAATTTAGACTACCTTGGGAACCTTGCCAGTTCGGTGGAATAGAGTTTTGCCTTCTTTACATGTACTATAATTGTCCTAAATATCTCATTTCTGTTTCGAACATTGTCCATTTTAAGATTTTTTTGATGACCATGTGTTAGTTTCCTATCTTTGGAAGATGACGCTGAATTTTTGGCAATAAGTATTTTACTAATGGGATGATTTTGGGTATAAGATCAAGCTAACCCGCCAAAAAGAGCTGCCCAAGGCAACCTGTGAAAATGCCCAAAATTGATGGGTCTATTTCTTTTAATGTTGTTCAGTACCTATATTCCTATATACCTGGTCGAGGTTATTTAGTATTTGTGGTAGGTTGGGTTATGACTTGTTATTTGATCCATCTTGACCTAAATAATTTTGAGCAGGTTGGATTATGACCCGTTTAGTACTTCAACTGGTTTTGACCCATTCAAATTCAACCAATTCACCTATTTGCCATCTCTAAAATCGTCCCTTTGGCCTTATCTTCATCTACATGGGCTATAGCTTGGACAAGCAGATTAGATCTCTATCGAAGTGGACTGTCATAAAAGATCGTTACCTTCTTGTGCACTACTATCTCAGGGTAAGCGAACTAGCAACATTGTTGAGATAGGATTTTCAAAGCCCTATACTCCCTAACAACATTCATCCCACCACATCCCTTAATAATCAAATATTTACGTTGTGGAAAACATTAGGAAGCACTTGTACATAGAAAACAATAGCTAACCCATAGTTTATCAGATCTTCAACAAGCAAACAGGGCCAAATATTGTGGCATTAGGAAGAACAGTGATACTATTTGAAAGATCAATGAAATTGAAAACTCAGTAAACAACTCTCCTTTAATTGATTTTCCCACATTAAAGGAAATTAAGCAATTACTTTCTCATGCTACTGAAAAGGTAATAGGAGGAAATGTTCAAGATCGATAAACTATGTTCAAATGGCTTGAAGTACACTTATATAATTTACAATACATCATTGCCTTAAGAACTTAACGCATCATGACTAAACTTGGAATTCTCCGAGTCTCCGTGTCACTCCACATAACATTGGACTAGGCCTCCTGTGCCACATTTTTGAGTGCACAACAGTGTCAGATGAGATTTGTTGAGATAAAGAAGAGATATAATTTCGATTACAAAATCTTCTCATTTTCTCTTGTTAATCTTCCTTTCAACATTTAATACAAGACATAAGGGGGAAAACAAAAAATACACGAAGGTGCTAACCACAGTTCAGAAATCAAATAGAAGTGAACAGAGAATCAGGCTAATCCTCCTCGGATGCAACTCGCTGTTTCTTCCATTTATAAGCAGCTTCCAAGATCTTAAGATTGGTGGTCTGTGTTTCCTCAGGGAAAAGATAGTCGATGTACTCCTCGTACCTGCAAAATTTAGAACACGTCATCAGCACAAAGAGTAATATATCAGAAGCGATCAGTGAACAGCCAAGCAGATGGTAAACACCTTAAAGTACAAAACAAAGTTATTGCTAGTCACTAATTCATGTACAAATAAATTGGGAGTGGCAGAACAACTTATCAAGTTATATAAAAGGAATGAAGATTAAAAATAAACTAAGCTCTGCTATATAAGCAAACAGCTTTACCAGAATTCAATTTTTCTGCAACATAAAACTAAACTAAACTAACACACACACACACCCAAAAAATAATAATAATAATAATAATAATAATAATAATATGGCTGGAAACAACAAAAAAGATTAATTTTTTTTTTTTTTTAAAAAAACATTAGAAATATGCAAAATATAAAGTAAAAGAACATACATGGCTGGACCATCCTCCATGTCTATTTGCCTTCTCTTCTTTAGTTTCTTTGGTAGTTTGGCACGGACTAAATTAACATCCCCAAGCTCACCAAAACTGCTTTCCATATTTAGCCATTCTTCCAGAAGCATGGCTCTTTCTTCTTTCAGTTCAGGCGCCGAATTTCTGAAGTAAGAAACGGCCCTTTCAAAAACATCTACATCAAAAAAGGAGAAAATTTATTATCGACACAAAATTCAAAATTAATGGAGAAACTAATAATCAAAGCATTTTCTCACCTCTGGCACGTTGCAGGCAGTTCTTTTTCAGTTCAATATCTTCTTCAACCTCTGAATCCATAGCTGTGGCCTCAAACTTCGCAAAACTTATCCACACCTTCAAGTGTTTCGTGCGGTTAAGAAGTCTTTCATATAGTGCTCTTGTTCTTTCAAATTCACCCTCAGAGATCTCGAAGTCGATGTAAGCCTATCATAAATACATAACAGTAGCTCGTTAAGGTGTATGTAATTGCACGTCCCCTAAACTAAATTGCACAAATATCATGATTTGGTCTCAAACCACTCTTTTTTTTTAAAAAAAAAAAAAGAAAAGAAATATAAGGGTCTCAAACCACTCTTAATCAACAGCAGAAAAGTTAAATATATTAAAAAAAAAATAATTCAAATATAACAGGAGGGACCATTTGTGGGCATCTATACAAGACAGTACCCTGAAAATAAATGCTTCTGGGAAGCCTCAGTGCTATGCAGGTTTAGTTTTTCCAAGTAAATTGGCTTATGGACTTGACAGCAATGTTAATTATTGAGCTAGTCCAGCCGTGGCCGCACCAGTAAATCTGGGTGAGAATACTAGTTCTTAATGTAAGGGAAGCTAAAGATCAGTGCAAGCATGGTTTTGAGGAATATCAAGAAAGACATTTTGGAAATCGACTTGAGAATTCAATCATTAAACAACATGGAACATGTGAAACGCAGGATAAATAATGAAACACAGCACTGGGCCCAAGTCGTCAAATAATAAACCATTTTCAGGAGACAAACCCCCTTGAACCCCTTTCCTCCCATTTATTGCCCTTATAAGTAAAACTTTTGTAGGCTGATTCCCTGCTTACTAAAGGTGACTGTCTGTTAGTCTCCAAAAATGCATAAGAGAACATGATGAGCATTTTCCCAAATACTTTCGTTTTCTTTTCATACCTTTGACAGTTATTATCCCATTTTTATTACCATCCTAAGAAAAAAGGGTGAACCTATGCTCAGACTAGTTACTTGTTTTCCCTAGTGCAGACATTCCTTCACAAGCACTCTTCTATTTTTTTTTTATGACTGAGATATCCCACAGGGGCCTATCATTAGGACACACCGCAACCTTTAAAACTTGGGGATAATGGGCCTGCCCCTCTACCATGATCCACTTGAATACCAGACGTAGTTCTCATGGCGCATGACTCAAATCTTTGACCTAAGCCACAAGTTCCTCAAACCTTGTGACTTGAACCAACCCTGGGCCCTTCACAACTATTCTTCTATTACCAACTTCCTGGAAATCCTCAAATCATATATGTTGCAGGTATTGATGACACTTCAAAAGACCATGGATTTTGGTATTTTCGAAATCATAGCCATGAGTATGGACGGTGGGAACTGAAAGAAATTTCTCTGTAAGTCAGGACGATGTACAAGGAAGTCAATTCTTAAAAAAAAAAAAAAAAAGGGCATACAGGATAGTCAATTCAGTCAGCCGGATGTCCATGTAAAACTTCTCCTGTAATTAGTAACGGTGTGCATCCTTCAAAACCAGCTTATTTTTAACATTTTGGGATTGCATAAAACACTGTTTAAATGGTGTTGAAATCTTTTCTTATAATGCTCTTGAACATTGCTAGTGTGACCGACTAAATCCAGTTAGATAAGTGACTATTGCCGATCCCTTTTTGGGGTAGATATCAAAGCCAAATTACTTAACTATGCTGAAAGACGCCATCTTAATACAACGAGCTGTGGAAAAATGCAAGCATAGGACTGCCTGGAGTCCCAGAAGCAGCACTATACAAGAACATGAGTTGCTAGAAGACGATTACATTCTAAAATAACTTTTTAACAAAGCACAAGCATATCAGCCAGTAGAACAACAGAAATACCTTCCATAATAACTCTGGCATATCCAGTGAAGGTTGGTCAATTGCAAGCTCAAAAATAGCCCTGGCTCGTTCCGTTTCATACAAGGACCTCTCTAACTCGGCAAATTTGCTCCAAGCATAGCAATTTTCTGGTGACCATTCTAAGTACTTCTCATAAAGCTTTCTGCAACGATCTATGTTTCCAAAATGCAGCTCTATCTCAATGTACTTCTTAAATATCTGTATTATAGTTGAAAATGCATATATAGGTAAGGCTACATGCAAAGGGATACCTCTCAGAAATATCAGAAGAGAAATCAACCCACATAAGGATGTCTGAGGACTACCTTGTCTTTAGGAGCCCTTCCAATCGCTTCTCCAAGAAGAAGCCGCGCCTCCTTTATTCTTAACTGCCGAATCTCAAACTGGGCAGCCAACAACCAAATCTTTGCAAATGAAAACTTCTGATGCGGAATCAGCTTAAGACACTCTCTGATAAAATAAACAGACAGTCAGTCAACTGAATGACCTTAATTGTATAAACAGAGGGATAGTAAACAGACAGTCAACACGAGATGGAAAAGATTTCAAATGCATAGCGAAGAGAGAAATTCTGGTGGCTAAATGTAAGACAGGTATCTTCGTAATCAAATGTCTTGTCAACAATGTTTGCTACACAGATACAAGTAAATGGTCTTGTATAAATGATGTCACACAGGGTTCTTTTATTTTATTTTTTTGGTTGGGGGTCTCAAACTATGAATTGCATTATCCTTTCCAGATATTTGGGAGGATTTCTTTAATAGCTTTGGTTGTTGCACACAACTAATGACACAATTTTTTTGTGTTTATAAGTCTTTACTAATGAGACTAGCACCCCAAACATTAATCAATTAAAGGAATAACGCAAGTCTCAAACTCTGAATTGCACTATCCCATTCAGATTGTTGGGAGGATCTCCTTGATAGCTTTGGTTGTTGGATACAAGTTGTATTATACAACTAATGACATTTTTTTGTTTATAACTCTTTACTAATGAGACTAGCACCCCAAACATTAATTAATTCAAGGAATCAGTCAACTGCCAAATGTAATTGCTTGCCCATAGATTATGAAAAAACAGTGAAGATAACAACTAAATGGAACAGAGGTGATATTGATTAGTTGTTGATAGCTGTGTTGTTCTGAATTTTATAGTTCGACTACAGAACTCAACAGCCATTTCGTAGTTAGCTTAAACAATGCAATTAATTGAGGTATTTTTTTTTTTTTTTTGAGAAGGTAACAAGTTAGTATTATAGACCAGTACTTAGGTAGTGCTGAAACCCCCCTTTACAAAGAAGTATTACAACTAGAGGAATATTTATTTTCAAACAAGTCATAGAACCTTGTAACCTCGTAATCAAGGAAGAAACAATCTAGACACAAGGAAAGTGAACAGCTTGTAAAGCTAGATAACATTTGTCATCACCAGTAACCTAGTACCCTCCATCCAGGACAATCAGAATTAAACTGAATTACCAAAACAACCATATCTTTGCAAAATGAGAACATCTGACAATGAAACAGCTTGAAGCACTCCCTGATAAAATCCAAAAACAAAAAAATGAAACATTGAAGTGTCTGGATAACCTTAATTCATGTAACATAGGTCACACCAGAAGACAGGGGAAAACAAATTTTAAGGGAAGAAAGATTAATTTTCTTCCTCCAGTTGCTGGCTATTTTTCATATTTTATGGTGACACATCTTGAGGGGAAAACAAAACTTTAAGAAGTGACTAAGTCTTGTTCGTTCATTTTAAATGTGGAAGAACAGAAAATGAGTAGTTTCAGGGGAGTGATAGAACAATTTTGTTTACATTATAGAACCATGGTGTTTCCAGAGGTGCTTATAATAGATGAGATCATGGCAGATATACAAATTGTTATGTGCAATTTTAATAATAACAATGGTGTCAGAACCTGCTTGCAAGCACCGCAATTACCCACTAGGTATTCACCACCTACCACCAGCACACTGCCACCAAAACTAAGGCAGATGGGAAGATCTCACCAAGCTTGTTTTGATTTTGCGTTATGAGCAACTTTAGAAACTACTTCAATGTTGAGTGCAAATTTCATGTCCAGTGGTTAATTTCTTTGATATATTTGCTTGCCCTTCATTATCATTGGAAGGTGACGAAATGCCATACTCATGATTCATGAGAAGCTAATTAGTTTCCTCTTGTTTCACTTTTTAACATATGTAAGGCTGCATTTGTTTTTTATTAAGATTCAGACGTCTGAATCTGAATGTACATCTGAATGATTAAGATGTTATCTCTAGATCTGAAAACTGAATAATTAAGACTGTTTGATTTTCAACATCTGAATATGCAAAATTTATTTATTTGAATATATAATAAAAAATACAATTCAAATAAAAAAATAATTATATATTAGAAAAATATTTAATTTAATACAGTAAAATTATTAACAAAGAAATATTTATGTTAATTAGTGATAGTGGAGATGGTTTGTAATGGTGATAGTTGTGGTAATGATTGATGTTAGTGACTAGTAATGTTGGTGGTGATAGTTGTGATGGTAGAGATGGTTGGTATTGTAGTGACTATTATGATGGTGGCGATTGGTAGTATGGTGGTGGTGGTTGTGATGTGAAGTTGATTGATGTTAGTAGTTGGAAATGTTGATTGTGATGGCTGAAAAAAGAATGCATGATGATTGAAGATGTGTTGGTGGTAGTTGGAGACGTTGTTAGCTGTGATGGTAGAGATGGTTGTTAATAGAGATAGATTGTAGCGATGGTAGTGGTTGAAGTGGTGATACCGGTGACAATGGTGGTGGTGGTGGCCAAAGAATGTGTAGAGGTTGATGATGTGTTAGTGGTAGTTAGCGGTGGTGCTAGTTGTGTTAGATGAGTTGGTCGGTAGTAAGGATTAGCCGATAGTGGTTGATGGTGGTGGCGGCGTTGACATTGGCGTTGGCGGTAGCGATGGATATAATTAGAATAACGGAGATAATAGGTGTGGTAGCAATTGACAATAGTGGTTGGTAGCGATATTGGTTGTCAATGGTGGTTGTGATGGTGGAGGTGGTTGGTGGTGGTGGTGGGTGGTGAGTGGTGGCAGAGGTAGTTAGTGGTGGTGACTGGTGATTGTGGATAGAGTGGTGGTGAATATATCCAACACAAGAATACCTCTTAATGATATTAGACTTGGTTCCAGATCTGAATGATTAAGACCTATTCAGAGCTAAATTCTTAATAAAAATATATGCACTTAATGGTCTGAAGTCTGAACCATTCAGATTCAAACCTCTATTAAGTGCAAACAAATGAGGCCTAAGTAACCGAATTAGAGTAGAAAAGAAAAAAACTCTTGAGATTGTTATTCTGCTGTATTTCTGAAACATCCAGAAGATATGTAACCTTTGATTGCTAATTCAATGATTTCATGCTGATGATAAAACGAATATCTAGGGATCTTTTTGGTAGGGGAAAAGCAAAAATTAGATGATGCAACTGCTACTGCTAGGCCAAAAATTGTATTGCTGTAATTAAAGCATGTATTTTTTTAAGGTAAACCATAGTATGTAAGTGGACACATGGATTAGCTATGGAAGAAAACTTTATTTGTTGCTTTAATTTTATGCAAAGTCACTTTAGGGATACCATTGTTAAGATCTATCCTTGTTTTGTAAAAACAGATTACAATATCCTTGCACTATTTTAATTTTAAGTTCTTCGGTTCAGCAAAAAAAGAATCTAAGTGGACACCTAGATGAGAAAGTAGTATACAAATGTTGAAATCTAGTGCAAAAGGCTGGGCCTCATTGCAGAAACATTATGCCAGAAGATCAATATGGACTTTATACAGGTTTAATCGCAGCATGATAAAAAGAGGAGAAATAGGTTACTTCACAAAATCATAAAACTAATTCAACATTATTTTGCCACTATCACCATTACTTTTTCATGTTCTCATATTCTGAAATTTCATCAACAAATTTGTCACTGTTCTGGTAAATCATGTTTAACAGATGGAGCAGTTAGGCCTGTACTTAAAAAGATACAAGGTTTAGAGCGCGTACAGAACATTTAACACATTATTTCTTGTTTTATATGCATACTAATAACAATATCGCAGTCTTAAAGAATCTGCGGTCAGCTATATGAATCATCACTGACAATGTCGTGTCACCATCATAAAAAAAAAAAAAAGTGAAAATAATAAATAAATATAAACTTTTACCTTATCGGGAAAAAAAATTAAGTACATATAAACAATGGTAATAATAACAACAGAAAAAATTTGTCTCTCTCCTCTCTCCCTAGTGCACGTTAGTGAGCTACTATCATGCACCTGTTTGCCGGAATGGGCAGGGGTAGGCCGAGAAACGAAAGCAAAGGTGTTCCTGGTGATTTTCATGTCACTGGTTCTGGGAAGCACAAGGGTAAACAGTCGGTTCAAGCTCAAAGAGTGTTATCACCACCTCAGAGCACAGATGAGGGAGACTCTGAGGCATGACCGCCGCTCCTTAGCCGGACTAGTGGAACCTCGACCCCTCCTCTTAATTCCAGGGGAACCTTTCTCCTCTCTCACGAGGGTCGAGTGTTCCACATGCAGCGAATGCAAACACCTCATTAGGGTTGAGATCTGTTCCAGTCAATGGAACAGTAACTGGATCTGAGATTCCTAGGTTTGAATCTGGAAGCAAATGTAAAGGACAAGGAGGTTTAGAAGGGTTAAGCCACACCCCTGAGGCTGGTCCAAGTCGTCTGGGTGGTCATGAGCCGGCTGTTGTTGGGGTTCAAGGAGCAAAACCTTGGTCCAACCTGTTAAGGGCAATAAGCCAGCTGAGAAAGGTATGAACCTTACTTTTGTAGCTCCTAAAATTCAGGATGGTCAGAAGATTGTGGAACTGTCGGAATCTGAAATTGATAGGGAGACTGAGAAGTGGAAGACTGCCCTCATACTTTATGTGAAATGGATGCTTACTACCAAAACTAAGATATATTACCATAATGATGGGTACTTTGTCCTCAAATGCACCTGTTTTGATTATAGGAATGAAATCCTATATGCTAGACCTCAGGTGCTCAACGCTAGACCTGTTGTCATCAAAAAGGGGAACCCTGATTTTGACTTTGCTACTGAAGTGCTGAAAATGATTCCCTTGTGGGCGAAGTTTCCAAATCTCCCTCTCAATTGTTGGAGTGTGGAGTCTCTAAGTATAATTAGTAGTGACCTGGAAACCCCTCTTTATGCTGATGAATGTACCACACAGCCTGAAAGGATCTCTTATGCCAGAGTACTGATGGAAATGGATATTACAAGGCCTCTCCCTAACACTGTGCTGGTACTGGATCCTAATGGCAGGAAATTTGAGCAAGTAATACAATATGATTGGAAACCAGTGTATTGTGGCACATGTTGTCAACTGTGCCAGGGATAGGCCAAGACAGGAAGAACAGAAGCCAGCAGCAAGCACAAGACACCAACCATGATGCTATTCATGGTGGAGGGCAAAAAGCCTAATAAGCAGGGGGTTGGCCAAAAAACCAAGAGACAACTAGTACCCGACAAGCAAGGTCCTCTGAAGTTTAGCCAGGAATGGCAAGTTACAAAGTATGGTACTCTACAGGGTGAGACAGGTCTAGTCATATCCCTCCTGGGGACGTTAGTATGGAGGATGAATGACACACTACTAAGAAAAGATCTGCATCAAAGGGTAATTTCAACCTCTAAACTGGTAATGGTTTTGAGGTCTGATTACCCAAGATGACCTTAGGAGGACGAGGACAGGTCCATCCTGATGCACAACAGGATAAGGTCCATCATGCTGAGATAATTGGAGGTGGTGCCCAACTCCCCTTCTTATAGTTTCCTAAATGCAGCTCATCACATGGAATGTGAGGGGTTTCAATAACCCTTTTTTAATTTTATTTCTTTAACTTTGTCCGGGGGGGGGGGGGGGGCTAGCTAGGGTGACAGGGAGGAACAAATTGCAATTGGCCGGTGGACAAGAGGGTCCTACAGACATTTTGCATTATCTGCTTCTCACTTTATCCAATTGGTAGAGTAATTAATTAGTTCTTTTATTAATTATGATTTTTGAGACCTAAGTGAACTCTTTGACAAAAGATGTGTAAAATACATGTATTTAACTTTGATATAAGGTGGAGTTCTGGCTTTAATAGTTTGATTCAGCACTCCGACTGTCATATCATAATTACCTAAACCATGCAAATAATTTGCTAAGTACCTAAACCATGCAATTAATAGGGGAATAATTTTGAAGCAGGCCATACAGCTGTTTGTAAAGGAAAGGATAAGTTAGATACAAGGGAAACCACTGTTCGTAAAGTTAGATTACGTTTTCCATTACCAGTATTAGACATAAAGCATAATAAATAGTACGATTCATCAACCAAATGAACTACATAGTGATATTTCAATCGAGACAATGATGTCTTACCTGTATACATCTCTGGTCCTTTCCATGTCTTGTGCATCTAGCTCTTCATATAATGCATAATTTATCCTAAAAAGAGTAAAGTCGTCCAATAAACATAATTGCATGATAAGGTATCCAAAATAGTATTCAAATATAACGTTCGAAGTAAAGGTTGTCAATTTTACCATAAGTAAATGTATCGCTGCCAATACCGCTTCTCTTCAGCCGGAGGAACATTAGCAATGGCTCTCTCATAAACCTCTCTAATCCTCTCTTTATTTCCAACGCTTTCTTCCAGCCGAATATAATCAAACCACGTATCATAATTCCGTGGATTCTTCCTTACTTCATCCTCATACTGAAACCTCCTTTTTCCAACTATAGCATCCTCAATACCTTCCCTATCACCATACTGTTTTTCAAATGCCACAAACTTCCTATACAAATCCTCCGCTCGTCCTTTCGGTATATGATCAAGTGCAAACTTATATATACACCTCGCCCTCTCACTCTCCTTACACTTCTCCTCAAACTCCGCAAATGCCACAAACAACTGCTCCGCTTCCTCATCCTCCGCCAACTTATCCACAGCTCTCTCATAACAATTCCTCGCTCTCCCTATCTCCCCATTCTTCATCTCAAATTTCGCAAACCTAATCCAAGCACTAACTTTCGGATGACACTGAACAAATCTCTCGAATATCTCTCTCGCTCTTTCCACCTCATTATACCTCAACTCAAACTTAATATAACTCAACCACCCTTGTTGATCCGGCATCCAATCCATCCACCTCTCAAAAATCTGCCTCGCTCCCGCCACATTCCCTAACATTTCCTCCATATGTATATACTTATACCACAACTGATCAACCCTAGGCAATAGCGTAACCGCTCTATCCCACACATTTCTCGCATGATTAACAAACTTATTCTTCATCTCCACATCCGCATACTTCAACCACATTGTATGATCACGATAATCAACTTCAAGTGCACGTTCCCATACCGAACGTGCACGTTTGAAATCCTTTTGTGATTCCTCCCATTTCGCATACTTAACCCAAACACTCTTATTCCAACGAACGCGACTAATTAATGACTCGAATTCCTTTCGTTTACGGAGACGGTAATCGGCTAACTCTGTTGGATCGGTTATTTTCTGTTTCGGTGGTCGGATTTCGGCTTCCTGACGTTCGCGCGCTTCGCGGAGGATTTGTTCGGCAGTGATTTGGATTGGGGCTGGGGTTTTGTTCTTGACGCGAGTTGGTCTAGGGAGTTTTACTTCGGTTTCTTTGCGGGTTAGGTAACCCAAACTTGGGTCGGCATCTCTGGACGACGCCATTGGAAGAGGAATTGAAGAGTGAAGAGTGAACACTGAGCGAAGTAAATTGAACCCAATTTGCTTCTAGGGTTCCGACGCGACAGGAAGAACAATATGGGAGAGTGAAGGAAGTAAGTGGAGAAGATTGGGGGAATGGAAAAATTGAACGGGAACAAATTCTAGGGTTCCGACGCGATGGGGAGAAGAAAATTGTTTTTACTCATGATTTATTACTTTTGATTCCAAATTCTTTTTTTATTTTATATTTAATTAATAATATAAATAAAGAATCTTTTATGAATTTGCTACAAATTCTACAACTATTTTTGGGGGTGTTTGGCTATAGAATTTTTCACTTTTTCTCGAAAAATTATTTCACAAAAGTGTTTGACCATAAGAATTTTAAATACAATTTGAAATTGTATTTGAAAAAGTAAATACAAATGAAATTTGTTTTCACTTTTCTTACTTTCACTTCTCTCACAAAAAATTGAAAACAACTCCAATTTGTATTTATGACCAAACACAACTCCTACTCCAACTTCAACTTCAACTCCAATTCTAAATTTTTTTTTATCTTCATGGTCAAACACCTACTAAATAATTATTATCCTTCTGTTTTAATTTATTTGTCTCACTTTTTCATTTTTAGGTCATTTTAAAAATCAGTGCTTTTTTTTTTTATAAGCAACTTTTTAGTTTTTTAACTTTCCCGTTAGAATGTTTAAGACTATAAAATTAGAAGACATTTTGGCATATTCTACATATCTTTAATTTAAAATCATAAAATTCAAAAAAAAAAAATTACTTTCTTAAATTTCTTATCAAATCAAAATCGGACAATAAATTAAAATAAGGTGAGGGTGGATTGTTTTAGTATATTACTTACATTGAGAACAGTAGACACCTTTTTTCTCATTTTCTGCTTGTTTAGTAGTCTTATCTCGTATTCGCATAGTATTCAATTTTTCAATTTTATTGTTATTTTGTTTGTTTTGCTTATCTTACTAATTTGCTTTAGTTATTTTTTACATTTTTTTTTGGAGTCGTGGGTTTATAAAAAAAAAAAACTCTCTAACCCTATAAAGATAGGGATAAGTATGCATACATTCTACCCTCCTAGACTTCACTTATGACATTACACTTGATATGTTGTTGTTGTTGGTTTCACATGAGAGTTCTTGAAGTTTTATTGTTATTAATGTGATTATTGATAAATAGCAATTCTTAAAACTATTAATTATACATGTGGATGTGGAAGGAAATTTTTTCTTTTTTAAAAAAGAAGGAAATTTCTTCTTTCCACCAACAAGGTGGAAGTCAAGGTACCAATCAATTTGACAGAAAATAATTTATTTTTATTTGATATTTATGTCAATCCAATAAATACGTGGTATGTTTCTATACAATGTTATCATTAAATTATAATTAATTAACACAAATATTTATTTTAATGTATCCCCTAACTATAGTAAATCAATACGATTTGATATATGTAATCCCTTTTATAAGTAGCAATTTTCACATTTACTTTTCACTTGTTAATCAGATATTACTGAGGGTCAATATTGAAATTGTAAAAGGGTCATGATGATGCGTAATAGCCATAGAATAATTTCCCCTTTAGTTTCAAGATACTATACAGAGATGTTAAGAAAACAAATGAAAATGAGTTCATCTATTTTCTCCCAGTTTTTCAGGTAAGAATTTAATTTGCACCTTGTTTTTTTCTCTCTTTTTGTTCTGCATTTTCATGCTGAGAAGAAAGGTGAACCCCCCCCCCGCCCCCCCCCCCCCCCATATATTTACATGTTGTAATGGATAACAAAAGATAAATTGGATAATGATTAACGAGAAATTAGATCCGCTCTGGTACATATGAAGATTTATTTTGAACCATAATTAAGGAAGTGCAAGGGATTCCGTGATAAGAAAACAAATTGAACGTATCAAATTTAAAAGTTGGATCCGTGTCTCACTCTGTTGATGTTACCTTTTGATAGTTTTCTCGGGACAAAGACGTCATTTTAAGCCAAACATGTAATAAGCATGGAGGAACATAGTTTTATTTGATGCTAAGAATGTTTGTTTCTGAATTTACATGTCTAAATGCCTTTGGTCATGTGCTATTGCAGATCCTGGATGTCCTTGTTTGTCTCAGATGGATCAGTCATTTTGATGCTGGCAATCAAATCTTGAGCGCTACTCCGCTTTGAAATAATGGAAGCAGAGATGGCGAAACAACGTTGGAAGGGTTCCATGAAGGCTTTTCAGAGTCACATTGATCCTGAAAAAGAAGAACAATTGAAAGGCATAAAAAAAGGTAACTATTCAGCTTGAAAACAGCCTCAAGTCCTTGGAATGTTATGATTGGTTGTGGTTTTGCTTATTATAGGCTAACTAAATGCAATATGAAGCACATCTTCACGCATGAGGCGAAAACAACTAGGTGATCTCTTTCCATCTGTCCAATCCTTTGATGGTTAGAGTTATCTGGTACATGTGCTGGTAGGAGGCACCGGACACCTTGTAGAATTAGTTGACGTGCGCATGGGTTATCTCAAAGAAAAGAACATCTTCCAGCTTGATTTTCCCTAACGCAGAATTTTGTAGCACATAGAATAGCCATGGGTATGGCAATGAGTTGTTCATCCTGTGAATTGTCAAATGGGATAAAGAGCGCACCTTGATGTGACTTGAAAGCTTCTGACTGATGCACATTCATCATTTTATTGCAAATGACATTACACTTGCTGATCTCTTTCCATCTGTCCAATCCTTTGATGGATAAAGTTACTTGGTACCTGTGCTGGTGGGAGGGACCAGGTACCACACATATTAGTTGAGGTACACACGGTTATCTAAAAAAAAGAAGCACCTCTTCCAGGTCAATTTTCCCTAACGCAGAATTTTGTAGCCTCTGACAGAAATGCAAGGTAAGGCTGCGTACAATAGATCCTTGCGGTCGGGCCCTTCCCCGGACCCTGCGCATAGCGGGAGCTTTAGTACACCGGGCTGCGCTTTTACGGAGTAGCGATGGGTAGGCAATAAGTTGTTCGTCCTATGAAAATCAAGAAATGGCGTGTCTGCTTTTTGAGCGCTTCATTAGATTGATTAATATAGAATGCTCAGAGTCCTAACTTCAAGAGTTTGTTCTTTATTGCAGAGATTGAAAGCAAGGTAAAAAGGATTGTGAAGCTGAGCAAAAGTATAAGCAAAGGAAGTAGAGAGGGGAACTTCAGGAGAAGATCAGAACTTGTCCAACTTGTTGATGATTTCCACAAACAATACCAGTCCCTATATGCTATGTATGATAATCTCAGAGGAGAAGTAAAGTATAACCTTTGTGCCAAAATCAGGGACGACGCTGCATCTTCATCTTCTTCAGTTTCAGATTCGGAAGCATATCATTCCCCATGGCAGTATACTGGCGAAGGCAGCTCATACTTTTCGAATACTGCAAATCATGAAACTGCAAATTTGGACTTGGATTCATTACCTGATTCACCAACATCTTCTGGCCAAGAACCTGAATCTAGAGATATTTTCAAGGACTTGAACAATCGCGGCAAAGGGATAGAAAATAGCTTGACAGACAAGTTCATAAATGAATCTGCTTGGTTAAAGGAGAAAGTAACAGAAAAAGAAGAAGAACTCTTATCTCTTACCAAGAAATACGAGGTTCACGAGAACGAAAGGCTGGCTGAGATAAAGAGTTTAGAGGATCAAATTGCTGTGATGAAGAAAGAATTCGGAGAGCAGATTACGAGTAAGTCAAATGAAATTAAACAACTGGAAAAAGGCAATGCAGGGTTGCAAGCTCATGTCCAAGAATTGGAAGCAGCATTTCGAGAGCAAGAAGATCAACTTTCTAGTCTACTTACAAGATTTGAGGAAAATCAGACCAACTCAAAGTCGAGAATCGATGATCTAATGGTACGGGCAAATTCTCTGCAGCAAGAGTTGGACTCTTTACATACTGAAAGGAATGAACAGCTTAAGTCCTTAAACAATCAAAAACGCGAGTTGGAGGTGACACTGGAAAAGAAGTACCATGAGGCAACTGTGGAAGTTAAAGATCTAAAAGAGAAACTAACAAGCGCCTCTTCGGTTGAGAAGGAAATATTAAAAGAGAATGAAGGTTTACAAGTACAGGTAAAAGACTTGAAATTGGTGGTAGACTCACTCTGCAGCCAAAAGAGTGACTTGGAAAAGCAGATAAGGGATATAAACCGAGAAGCTTATCGTTCACAGTTAGAAAAAGAGGAGCTAACCGATAGGATAAAAGAGTTGGAAACCATACTTTCAGAGAAGAAACACGAGCTATCAACTCTTCAAAAGAAACATGAGGCCTACGAGAATGATATGTCCAATCAGAATTCATCTCTGGCAGCACGAATTAACACACTTCAGCAGCAGCTACGAACTGGTGAAACTGAAAAAGTTCAGTTGCAATCGCAGCTTGAGAAAGAGAAACAGGAGTCTTCCCAGAGCCTTACTCAGATGGAAAAGAAAAACATCGAATTGACCAAGAAGATAACAGATAAGGAGAAGTCACTAAGAGAAAATGAACAAGATATAAACAAGTTGCACGAGGAACATAAACAAATGAAGATCAGGTTAGAAGATTCCAAATCGAGTTTGCAAAATGCTGAAAGGAAAATAGAAGAAATGACACAAGAACTGCGCAAGAAGTTTGAAGATGGTTTGCGAATCTTAAGCAGGAGGATCCGTGTGGCAGAACAAATGCACCTTGAGAACAAGGAGTGGTATCAGAAAACAAGAGACTCGTACGAGAAAGAAAATAATGATCTAAAAGAGAAAAACACAAGGTTACAAGTTGGGATTAGAGGCATTAAGGATATAACACTGACAGCAAACGATACGTTGGCTTCACTAGACGCAGTGGCTCTAAAATTTGAGGAGTGCACTGGTCATTTCTTTAATAGAATATCCAAGGTTTCGTGTGAGCTGAAATTCGTAAAAGATTGGGTTATGAGGAAAAACAAAGCAATAGTACATGTACAAGATGATCTAGATTGCTTACTCGCGCAATTGGATGACAAGGAAGCCGAGATATTAGTGTATAGAGAGAAGGTTTGGAAATCAGACAATAAAGTTAGAGAATTGGAGAAAATGATCAAGGAGAAAGATGATGGGATGTTGGCTCTCAAAGAGGAAAAGAGAGAAGCCATTCGACAATTATGTATCTGGATTGATTACCATCGAAGTCGTTCTGTTTATTACCAAAAATCACTCTCTGTTTATGGCAGTAGAAAGAACCTTTAGGATTCTTCTTCAGTTTATATCATCAATTTTCTCCAGGCATCTATAGTTGTACGTCTGACGAAAAATCATGATCAGGATGGAACAACTTCGATGTGTTTAGTGTAAGTTGTTTTGATTTCTCTTTTGTTCTTATATCAAGCTGTAGTAGGCACTTGTGAATCATCATATTTTGACAATTCTGCAGGGTTGACAACTTCTCATATATCATGGTTGTTCCTTGTACATGTGGACGCGGGATTAAACCAAATTTGTTATTAGCAAACACAATTCTATGTAAATTATTGATATCCTATACAATCATTTCTTACTATTTGTGTCACAAAATGTTTGGTATTTGCAGAATTAAATCACATGAAGTTTGATGAACGTTTAGATCTTTATTAAACACTATGAACTGATGAAGAATTGTGAACTTAATTATTTGATTAGTGTTTTTTTGTGCAGTTTCTATTTATCTAGAATTTAAGGAAAGTGCCAAACACTTCTTTCCTTAAATGAGATGGTGGCCTCATAGCATGGGGCAGATTTGCTCCCTTTGCTTTCTATTCGAATTATATACTTATATCAGATAAAACCCTAGTAGGTAACTCTCCCCCTTTAACGGATCTTATGTGATGCGAATCGGGATTAATTGGGGTCCCAAGGCGGGTACCTAAAATCGGGTGGTAAACCAAGAAGAATTATACATATCAAATGAATGGTGTGTACTAATTATTGTTACTGTCAAATTACTATTTGTTGTTTTTGTTACTATCTATTATTTTTCCCTTATTTATTTCTTGTACTTCGATTACATCCTTTCTGGACTGCTTTGAACTATTGTGCCCTTGAATCGAGGGTCTATCAGAAACAACTTCTCCACCTCCGAGGTAGGGGTAAGGTCTGCGTACACTTTACCCTCCCAGGATCTCACTTTGTGAGATTATACTGGGTATGTTATTGTTGTTGTAAATGGGGAAAAGGGCCAAATTTACCCATCTACTTTGAAAAATTGGCTAAATATACCTTTAGTCATACTTTGGGGCCAAATTTACCCTCGCTGTTAAGAAACGTTTCACCTGTACCCTTTCTTTAACAGAAAAGCCCAAATTAACGTTAAATGTTTCATTTTTCAAAAATAAAACACACCCTAATATACCCCTCCCTCAGTTCTGTTGGTCAAATTTTTCCAACAAGATTAGGCCACTGGATATTTATCAGTGCATAGCTCATGAAAAATGGATCTGCATCAGTGCTAGACATTTTCATGAGTTTGTACTAGACATTTTCTCTAGTTCCATGCTTCTGCATTATCCCATTCTATTTTACTTTTTGTTCATTTGTAAGCAATCTACTAGCGATGCACATTGAAAGAGAAGTATATTTGTTCATTGGGAAAATTCGACCAACAAAACTAAGGGAGGGGTATATTTGTTTGTCTTTTTTGTGGGTCGGGTGGGGCGAGTTAGATTAGGATGTGTTTTATTTTTAAAAAATAGGGTATTTAACGTTGATTTGGGCTTTTCTGTTAAAGGAAGGTTATAGGTGAAAAGTTTCTTAACAACGAGGGTATCCTATGTTTGTACATAGGATATATGATAGTATTGGAAGACTGAATTGAGTGCTAGGAAAAGGAAGACAATATTTTATTTGTTGCTTTAGCTTATTCTTCATACTTAAGACTATTTTTTTTGTCTTGTTTTGCTCAAGATCTGCAACCTTGTAATATAAGTATTAACATGGATTGAAATCTGTGCAGATTATACAACTTGCAAGCAATCAATTTGGTCAACTTAAATTGAGGACTTCTAGATATGTATGAGTATATTTAAAATTTAAACAAGCTGACAAGTCACAATCATGTGCAGCTCTATGTTAGATCTCAAAAAGAGATACTCATTCCGTTTCAATTGTTTGTCTGGTTTTGACTTGACACGGAGTTTAAAAAAGTAAGGAAGACCTTCGAATTTCGTGGTCTTAAACTAAAAATACGCAGAATGTGCGAAAATATCCTTTAATCTTGTGGTCTTAAACATGTCACGTGGAAAGTTGACTAAAAATTAAGACAAACAAATTGAAGCGGAGGGGAGTACTACTTAATAAACATAACAAAGAAATGAATCTCATTATCCAAAATCATGTCCCTTCGATCTAGTCATGGTACTTTTTTCTTGCTTCAGAGAAGGAATTGAGGTTGTTGGTATTAAACTGTCATGGCAAAAGATCAAACTGGTTTTTTCAGTTTTCGATCTTGTTGCTGCATTCTTGTTCTTCTCTCTGCCTTCTCATCCATTCCTCTCCTCTACTGGTCTTGTTCCTTTGGCTATGACTACTATTCATATATCCAAACGACAGTGAACAACGAAAACGGACCAATTAATCTCCTTAAATTCCCAAAAGCTTGGAACCATCTTGTTTTTTCATCAGAACCACCTCAAAGACTTCTTAAAGTTGCTCTGTTTGTCAAGAAATGGCCTGATGAACATCATGCTGGAGGACTTGAACGACACGCCCTAACTCTCCATCACGCCTTAGCCAAACGTGGCCATGAGCTTCATATCTTCACGGCTTCATCCTCCAACTCATCCTTTCCTTTATATCCAACAATGAGCAATCTACATTTTCACATCTCGAAGCCTACTGCTGCCGGATATCTGGACCAAGCCGTTGTTTGGAAGCAATTTCAAGTAGAAAACGCGACAAAAAAGCCCTTCGATGTGATTCATACAGAGAGTGTAGGACTCAGGCATACTAGATCGAAAAACCTGAATAATCTTGCAGTTAGCTGGCATGGAATTGCCTATGAAACTATACATTCTGATATCATACAGGAGCTTCTACGAAATACTACTGAAGATCCAGAGTCACATGCTCTGACTGAAAGAGTGAAGAAGGTTATTGAAGAGGTAAAGTTTTTCCCAAATTACGCTCACCACGTTGCCACGAGCGATCATGCTGGAGATGTACTTAAAAGGATCTATATGATCCCAGAAGAACGCGTTCATGTCATACTAAATGGTGTCAATGAGGAGATATTCAAGCCTGATGTTTCGAAAGGCAATGATTTTAAGTCCAACTTTGGAATCCCGGAATCAAAGTCTCTAATCGTGGGGTTAGCCGGGAGGTTAGTTAAAGATAAGGGACACCCTTTAATGTTTGAAGCCTTACAACAAGTTTTCAAAGAAAACTCAACATTCAGGGACAGTGTCATTGTACTGGTTGCTGGAAATGGTCCGTGGGGTGCTCGATACAAAGGCCTCGGATCAAATAATGTGATGGTTTTAGGACCACTGGAACAGGATCAACTAGCAGGATTCTACAATGCAATAGATGTATTTATAAACCCAACATTAAGAGCTCAAGGTTTGGATCACACCCTGTTGGAAGCTATCCTAACAGGTAAGCCCTTAATAGCGACGAAACTTGCCAGCATTACTGGATCGATCATCGTTAGCAAAGAGATGGGATATACATATGCACCTACAGTACAGGAACTGAAGAAAGTTTTGTATAAGGTTTGGGAGGATGGAAGGGAAATTCTACAGAAGAAAGGAAGATTTGCTAGAGAGAGGGGTTTGAAGTTGTTTACTGCAACCAAAATGGCTGCAGCATATGAAAGGCTTTTTCTTTGCATCTCAGGTGCTGAAAAGCAAGCAGACAACTATTGTGTTTATCAACCTCAGTTTAATTGACAAATTAAAGGGTCCTAAATTTTATGTCCAGACACATGATATGATGTGGTCTCTGTTAGGATCAAGCGCTTACCGTCATGCCAAAAGTTATACTCTCTACATTTAAAAAAGAATGACCTACTTTCCTTTTTAGCCAACTTAAAAAAGAATGACCCCTTTCCTTTTTTGGCAATACTTTAATTCCAACTTTTCGCGTGACATTTTTGAAACCACATGATTAAAGAGTATTTTGGTACATTTGACATAACTTTAATTTAAGATCACAAAATTCAAAAATCTTCTTTATTTTCTTAAACTCCGTGCCAAGTCAAAATAGGTCATTCTTTTTTAAACGGCAGGAGTAGTTGATAGCAAGAGCGCATCTTTATTTCTTAACTAAACTCATCGGGCCAGCGTTTGATCATGACTTCGACCAGCAACACCCCATCCCCATCGTGGGCCTTGCCATAGACATGATATTGGCGTTACCCAATAGTCTCAAAACTATACTGATTTATAGCAACAAAGTTTATGATTAGGATGTAGAATCTTAACATTAATATAGTTGTAATAAATTAGTTTGATATAGTTTATGGTTATTATGTAAGATCCTAATACTATAGTATAATAGATAGTTGTAGAGCTATATAAGAACCAGCTACATACATAAATTCATGAGAGGAGAAAACATAAAGAATTGTATTTTTACACTCAATATTGTTTTGTAATCTTCTTCATGATATAATAGCTCTGGTTCTGAACTAAGTTATTTTGTATCCTGAATCTTGTTCCATGTTCTTTAATGGACAGTTCATCTTTCTCCACTCTCTCCCTTTCACTAGGATCTCTCCATCAATTCATAGCTATATATCCCATAAAATTAAAATGCTCAAACTATCTAGTTTGGAGGATCCAGGTAAGCTAGTTGATGCAGACCCTGAAGATTAGTGATATTATTGTGAAGGAACTGCCATCTAAAGTTGTGGTGAAAGAAAAGGATGAAGAAAACGGAAATCCTAAATTTATAGAATGGGAGAAAAAGACGTCTTGGTGAGAAGTTGGCTAACTAGAATTATAACTGAAGAGTCAATGTTCCTCATTATTGGTTGCACTTCGGCCAAATAAATTTGGGAGATTCTTGAGCACAATTACCTACAAGCTAGCAAGGATAAAAAATTTCAATTGAAGCAACAAATTCAGCGTATTAAGATGGGGTCAAAATCTATAGATGAATATATAAAAGAATTCAAGGAAATAGTCTCACCGCTATACACAAATCGCTAGACGAAGATAGCATTTTTATAAATTTTACTAAAGGTATTGAAAACAAATACAAGATCTTGAGGACTGTTATGATGGGCAAAAATTTAATATCCAACCTTCACCCAGTTTGTTAATGCACTAAGAGAGTACAATATGAGAAAAGAAGATAGTGAGAAGGATCATGTCAATCTAAGCCATGACTTTTCAAGCCCATAAAACACAAGATTCGTTTGGTAGAGGTAGAGGAAACTCTTTAATTTAAGAGGAACACGACATGCAAACTCATGCCAAATTTGTGGAAGAAACAACCACATTGCTATCCCTTGCTTTTATAGGTGAGAGTACTCCTACCAATCTCACTATGAAACTCCACAAGGACTCTCTGCATTAACAACCAACGAACCACCAGACAACAATCTTTACATGAACTCTAGAACAAGTTTGGAGTTGCATAACTGCCAACCTCCAGCAAGAGGGGATGCTAGAGAACAACACAGTCTAGGATTAGGATGTAAAATCCCAACGTTAATAGATTTGCAATAGATTAGTTTGATATAATTTATGATTAGGACTTATACTACAGTACAATAAATAGTCGTAATGGGCATTTGAGAACATACGAAAAAAATTTAAAATTTAAATCGAAAGTATCTAATAGAAACACTTTATCATGTGTTTAGATGCCAGCAGCTTGAAACAAACAATAGTTTGAGTAACCAGGGGTGAATTTAAAGGTAAATTTGGGGCATGTGAACTCATGATCTCTCCAAAAAACTAAACATTTTATATATATATTTTGTATATTAATATAATTTTATCTGTTAGCACTCATGTTACAAAAGGAGTAAATGGTTCACTTGGTTGAAGGTTAAGTTATTTACATTGAGGTCTTGAGATCAATTCCCTCTAAATACAGTTTTTACATGAGATGTATATATTTTTCAAACGACACAAGTACGGCTTTTGTGCAACTGCTACTGGTTTATTGCATAGTTAATTATCAATGATGGTATAATAATGGAATTCCATTGTATATTTACTTGAACAATTTTGGTATTTTGCATATTTAATTATATACACGGTATTAGTACTAGTATAATGTGTATCATGTGCGTTTATATATACATTTTATTTTGAAAGTATTAATGGTATATAATATTAAACGCATAATATTTTAAGTGTGATGTAATATATTAAAATCCTCTCATCACAATAATCACCCTTCTTCCAAAATCGTTCCTTTTTATTGCTCATAATTAAGAAGAATAATGATCTTGTAATGACGAGAGAGAGAAGAATAAATTGATAAGAATCAAAATTGATCCCTTAATAGAAGAATAATTAATTATTTTCCAAATGTTGATTTAGCTTAGGAACGCCTCTTTTAAAAAATAGGATTTTTTCAAAAAAAATAAAATACAGTTTAATAAAAATAATTACATCTACATAACCCATATTTCTTGCATTACAACCCTTATAAGTCATTTTTTCCAGCAGCATTGCTTATATACAACGTTATGCACTTATTATACATAATGTATAAACTTATATGAAAGGTTATAAGATGTGTTTATACACACTTTAACATTGTTTTACTCCTTATACATAATTATACAACATATACATTCCACACATATATAACATTTAGAAAATATATCTACACTGTATAAGAGTGTATAAACATTGATTATATTCATTTATACTAGAGAATACCTTCCGGTCATCACTACATCTCCATTTCAACATCAAAATCACCACACAAAAAAAAAAAGAGGAAGAAAAAGAAATAAATTGGGTTATCTCGGGTCAAAATAGGTTCAATAGAAACATCAAAATCATCACGGAGGAGTCATTGCTTTGCCTAAATATTGGGTCATTTTGGGTAAAAATAAGAACTTGGGCCAAAAGGTAACTTACAGAAATCTCATAAGTTAAGGAGCCAATTACATTTCTTACCACAACTTCTCCTAATTTCATAAAATCCCATAAATGACGTATTTTTTATACATATGTTTAGCCGTGATACATATTTTCTTTGATACATTTCCAACTAATTAGTTAGTTAATTAAGAAGTAACATAATCACATTTATTTAGGGGAGTAAAATAAGGAATTGATCTTCTTCTCTATCTTCACACTTCCATTTTACAAAATCTCCATTAACACCAATACCCATTAACTCTCTCAACCTCCATTGCAAAGCAAGCAAATACACCAACAACTCCACTTTCCACCGTCTTTCCATCGTGACAACTCCATCTCCAGCGAACTCGAGTCGTCGAAAATATCACCTCTATCCCACTGCTGCTTCACTTCCACCACCGCACCACCTCAAAACACACAAAATCAGCCACTATGCTCATCCTCCAAAAATGGAAAACAACCATCAACTTCGGCCAACAACATCATTACTACACCAATTTTATTTTCTCCATTAAACGATCAATCACACCCCACTTCCTCCTCTGTAAACTCCCCGTTTCTCACTATATCAAACTCATTTCTTTACTTTTCTCACATACCCATTTTATTTTTCTTCCTATTTTTACATCAATGGATTGGCTGTTGTTCGTTCACTCTGTTCTGGCCGGAGACGGCAGGTCTAAAAAATGTATCAAAATCATAATATATCAAAAATATCAATAATGTAATGTATAAAAAATTTTGATAAATTTTTTCGTTTAGAGAAATGAATATATGTATTAGAAGTTATATTATGTACATGATAAGTATGCCTTAGAGATTTTTTTTTTAGACATATTTCTGATACATATGAAAAGGTACCAGAAACTATGTTGAAAAGGTTCCAGCTACATAATTGTAATCCATGTTTATGTTAGGAACATGTACAATAATTATAACAGGCATCTGATACATGTTTATGTGTTGATACATATATAACACTGATATTATCTGATTCATATGTATGATACATATAATGCATATATTAGACTTCAAACATATGTATCATCCTTAAATTAAGGGAAGTGAACATAAGTTCTTGATATGTATCTATATATGTATCAAATACATTTATCTGATACATATATTTGATGCATGTTTACTTAATACTTGTGATTGATACATAAATCCATTTTGATAACATAATTTTGATACATAAAAATTGATGGACTTTAATATCAAGAACAATACAGTTGCGTGGATATATATTCATATGTATCATGAATACGTACTAACTTACAAGATACATAAAAAATTGATAAATTTTGATACATGAGCATGCAGGTACATTCATATGTATCATGAACAAAAAATTGCATTCTTTTTGACTATTGTACATGTGCATAGTGATACATTCGTCTATATCATGGTTGTTTTTTTAATGAATTGATCTTCTTCTCCAGCTTTACACTTCCATTTTACAAAAATCTCCATTAACACCACTACCCTTTAACTCTCTCAACCTCCATTGAAAAGCAACCAAATACACTAACAACTCCTCCACTCTTCACCGTTTTTTTGTCGTGACAACTCCATCTCCGACAAACTCGAGTCGCCGAAAACATCACCTCTGTCCCACTGTTGCTTCACTTCCACCACCGCACCACCTCCAAACACACAAAATCAGCCTACACCATTAATGCACCCATTTAATTTTCTCCATTAAATGAACAATCAGACCCCACCTCCTCCTCTGTAAATTCCGTTCCTCACTATCTCTAACCCATTTCGTCAATTATCTCACATACCCATTTCATTTTTTTCCTATTTTTACATCAATTCACATTTTTTGGGAGAAGAAAAAAGATGAAAAAATAAAAATTTATATGTGGAAAGTTGATGAAGATTGAAGAGAAAAGGTGAATTACCGATAATTTTGGGATGAAAAGTTTTGAAATATTGTGATGCGCTATTTGTGGCAAGAATGGTGGAGCAGTTTTTGACTGTGGGAAACATGATATGTTTCAAGTACAATTTTATAAATCTGGAATGTTATGTAATGTTTTAAAAGGTGTCAGATTTTATGTATTAATGACCCTCATTTTTGGGGTTTGCGTAATAAATAATTTTATCCCAATGCACATGCAATAAATTTTTCTCAAAAAATTATCCAACCTGAGAAATTAGGAAGTGTTTTCACGAAGTTACCCTTAATTAAATAATAACAATTCAATATGATTTCTTGGTTATGTAGAAATTTATTTATCTAATAAGGGTAAATTTTTTAAAAATATATTATTACCTTCTTGATTATGTAAAAACTTATTTATTTTGATTGGACAATAGCCGTATGTTTATCTGTCCACGACTCTTTATAATTTTTCTTTAGCCTGTCGTATAACGGGGCTAAATCTCGAGAAAGATTTTTATAAAAAGGGAAAATATAATTCAAGCTTCCCAAAACGCTTTGCAATTGAGTCCTGCCATTAATAACATTAGGAAATTTATCAGCAAAGTTAATGGCTCGTTGAATGGGAGTTATTTTCCCTTGACAAATATTATGTCCTAGAAATCAAACTTCTGTTTGAGATAAACTCATTTTTGGCTTAGATATGATCAAACCATTTTGTATAACAATCTTTTTAAAGATATCTAAATGCTTAATATGCATTTCTAAAGTCTTAGAAAAGACTAAGATGTCATCAATATAAGCAATAATAAAATCCATATAAGGATTAAAAATATCATTCATTATTTTTTGAAATTCAGAAGGCGCATTTTTTAAACCAAACGTCATGACATTCCATTCATATTGTCCAAAAGGGACATTGAAAACAGTTCTATAAGTATGTTCCTTTAAAATCTAAATTTGCCAATAACCTGATTTTAAATCGAATTTGGAAAAGATATTGGCATCATATAATCTTGATAGTAAATCTTTTTTATTTGGAATCGGACCATATAATCTTGATAGTAAATCTTTTTTATTTGGAATCGGATACCGAATCCACTTCAAAAACTTATTAAGAGGTTTATAATTAATGATCAATCTGGGCACACCTCTTTCCTTTCCAGCTGTGTTATTAATGTAAAAGGCGGTACATGACCAAGGAGACTTGGACGGTTTTATCATACTTTTTTGCAGTAAATTATCAATTTCTTTTTTATAAAATTCAACTAGTTCAGTATTCATCTGACATGGTCTTGATTTTGTAGGAATATTATCCTCAGAAAACCCTTCTTCGTATGGAAGTGTGACGATATGCTTTTTCCTGTTCCAGAAAGCACTAGGATGATCAACACAAATATCAATTGCAATTTGTTCAGAAATCAATTTAATTTTTTCCTGAAATTTAGGGGATTTCAATGTATCGAAAATATTTATGCTAAATAATTCTAGCTGCAAGGAATTAACATGCCTTTGTTTCATATCAATCAATGCATTTATATATCTTGTTAGGGGATCTGTGACAAATGTATAACTAATTTCCTTATTATTAAAGGTAGTTTTAAAACCTTTAGTGTCAATATGAGTATAAGGATAAATAGCATTTATAAAAGGCGTTCCAAGTATAATTAGAGGGTATTACTGATTCTTAACAAAGAAAAAGAAATGCGGAATGCATACTTTATTTTGACAAATATGTGCATTAGATAATTTATATTTAATATCTAATGCATGACCTAATGCAGATCTCACCATATGCATTATTTTTTGAAAATATTTTGTGGGTATTAACCCTTCTTGGATGCAACTAACATCAGCATCACTATCAATCATGGCAACCTCATTAATAAAAAAATTAGTACCAATTAAAATTGTACATTTAATGTACCATTTATGAGCAGTAACAATTTGCATCATTCCTAAAAACATATCATGTTTAGGATCTAGATTGATTTGTCTTGAAATTTCGATTTCATCACTTTCTAAAATATTTTTCTTTTTATCATTAGAATACTCAGCTAAAGAATTATTTTTCTCAATCTGAGTAATCCGGTGATCACAAATCATTTGATTTTGTTTAAGAGATTTAATCTCCTTTTTAAAATTTTCAAATCATCAAAAGACGTATCACGTGCTAGGGTATGTTTTTCAAAAAGTCTTCTATTGACTTCTGATAAATTATACGGAGCTGAATACATCAATTCATACTTTTGACTAGCTAAATTCGAAGTATTTGAACTTGAACTAGCTGCCAAATTAATGATTTTTTCTCGAAGGTTATTATCAGTAACCTCCTTTAAGAGCTCTATAATATTATCAAAAGTAATAGTCTGAATATTCATATCTTGAAATTATGACTGAAGTTTATAAAACTCATCATTTTCACAAGCACAAACATCACCTTGCAAGTATTACAAGCAGTAATATTATCATGATTTTCACTATCAGAATAATCAAGTAAATCTACTTCTGCTTCGAATTCCGATTGATAAGGATCATAATCGGATTCTGATCCAGAAGCGTATAACATGCCATAGATTTTATCAGGCAAGACATTATCGAGTTCTAAAGCTTTAAGCTTTTCTAATTTACAATTAGGAGCAATATGTCCTAATTTACCACACCTATAACATTTAACCTTAGAAAGGTCTCTATTGGATCTATCTTTCGTAAATCTTTTAGACTTACGAGAACTTTTCCGTGCTTCCCGTTATTCCTTTGATCTATAACTAGATCTACGCTTATTATATGAGCCATCAGGATTTTGGTTTCTATAAGACTTACCCCTTTTCTTCTTAGTTTGACTAGAGGATTGGGCTACACCAAATTGTGCACAAAAATCTCCTAATTGGGATTTTTCTTTAAGCTTATCCATCTTAAGCTGTGGAGACAATTTCAGTTCATTATACAAGTTCAATCCTTCTTGTGTACATACTCCAACGAGTTTTCCATAAGTATAATTACCATACGGAATTTCACCGTAATTACCTCTAATAGCTTTTCTAACTCTTTAAGCAAATAAAGAGAGAAGGCCATCTATATACTTGGCTTTACAATGTTCATACTTATTTTCGGGTAATTTCATGACCCGACTAAGGAATGTATCCTTATACCATCGAAATTCACATAGGGTCCTACATCTAAGACCATTAAGGAGTGCTCTAGTAGTTTCAAAATCACTGGTAAATCTACCACTAAAATGTTCTAAAATGGTCATAACCAAAGTATATACCGCATCTTCACGGTTACTAGGTAACGCATGACCTAAATTATCAACACCTGCTTCTGGATTAACGACAGATATAACTGAAGCTTTGGCTTCTAGGGTCATATAATTATCCCACTAACCTCTAAGTTGACCCATAAATCCAGCAACTATCATTTTGCAAATAACCTTATCAGTATTTTTAGCACTGGTAGCTTTGAAAATTGTAGCGTACATCATCATCCGATGTACTAAATTGGTAATTTGCCTATCAGTAAGACCATCAATATTCCATTCATAAATCTCATTGCCACTATAAGACGTATTAGTCTGATTCCAATCCCTTTCTTCTATCAAGACATCTTGGGGAGTTGGTCTAGGATAATAATGCGCTTGCATTCGAGGATTATCTGCAAAATGGAGGTGTTTAACACTACTACGAAGCTTATTGAATTCTGAAATAGTTTCCTGCCTAATATCGGACGAAGAAGCAATATTATCAGCAAATTGTGAAGATAAATCAAAAGGTTTAATAGTTAAACCAGAAAACTTCTTATCAAGAATTTCCTCTAAATCGAAAAATGTTTTAATTTGAAAATCCTGAATCTCAGGAGGTCTTTGAATCGAAGTAGCAACAATTTGAGTAGATGATGTTGTTCCAGAGGTGGAGGCAACATCAGTCTTTTTTTTATTGCTGCAAAGCTTTTTTATTACAACAGTTAAATCATCTAGTTTTTTATCTAGTGAACTAATATGCTCACCTAAAACTTTAACATATAAACCCATATAATTGTTTTGGGAAATTAATTTATTAATTTCGAAAATACTTATTTCACCAACATCATTTTCAATAAATCTTTGAAAAGCGATAAACGAAATATCTGTATTATTACGTAAAACAAATGAAGATTGTGGAGGATAAACTAATTTAGTAATTTCTCCATTACTATTTTGATAAGATCTTTCTAAAACCTTTACATATAAAGGCAAATAAGTGGTTATAAACCAAGGTACAAAGTACATAATTTGATTATGTAATGCACACGTTTCATAAAATTCTTGTGAAATATTTTGCATATCTTCTTTACTATAAGTGTCGAAAAACCATGTTTTAAACCGGTTCCATATTTTATCGAAAAATTCTTTTTGAATATGTTTTCTTGCCAGTGTACCTGAACTAAAATCAATTTTGTGTGAAATCATTAAATATCATTTGGTTGAAATCCATTTCAGATGCAGAAGGAATATCCTTATCAGAAAACATTATCACATGCTTGCACAATATTAGTTCGAGGATCAATTTTTAACTTGTCAATCTGACTATTAGTCGAAGGAATAGTATGCAAAGAAGCAATTTTATTAACTCTAGCTGGACCGTATAGAGGTTCAACTGGAGCTATCATTGTCACGCCCCGAACCCCGTCGGGACGGATTGACACTCGTAGCCGACAAGGCCCGAGGGAACCGAGCTTCACTTACATTCATTCATACACATGCCATAGGAAACACCACCATCACGTAAGAACATTATAGGCTAACATCGAAAATCATGGAACATTTAGGATATATATATATAGACATATGAGAAACTTGGCCGACATAGCCATCAAGTCAAACGACACACATCTCTTTTCTTCACATCACTTCACATACCCACGTACGTCTACAAAAGCCTCTAACAGAAGTACATACATGACCAACCTAAATTTCGGACAAGCCCCGCTTTACATAACATTTACAATACCAAAATACATGTACAACTTTGACACGGAAAGCCCCGAATCGACTGGATCTCACCAAAAGTCAGTAGAAGTTCTGCGACTCACTGGGGAGGTCTACTAGTGCCTGCGCCTGCAGCAAGTAAGGTAAATCCCCCAAGAGGGGTCAGTACGAAGAATGTACCGAGTATGTAAGGCTGCATGAAACTGAATGATACATAAAGACTTCAATGAAATCAGATATAAATGAGTACTCAATATGGATGAGTCACCATTTTTCATATATGGAAAAAGTACACATTAGGTGAATTACTTTCTTTACTCTTACATTCTTTCCTTTATCCATCACTTATTCATCCATTCATATAATGCTCGGGCCCCAAGCTGATCAGTGGGTAATCAATAGTAATCGGGATCGACCCATGCTAGGCTTTTCCTTGCCCCTGGGATACCACCCGTAGCGGAATCGACCCATGCTAGGTGTTCTTCTCACCCCTAGGATACCATCCGTAAATATTGGGATCGACCCATGCTAGGTTATTTAACCCCTGGGATACCACCCATGAAACATCTCACCTCTTTACAACATTACTTCTTTAATCTTTGAAATAGCTCAATCAATGGTTACTTCATTCTTGGGAACTTTTGAATATAATATTATTTGAACTTGGAACCATGTTCATGATTATGTGACTCATGAATGATAATAAACCAAGAATGAGATATATGTGATTAACAATAAATGATAACTCGAAATGAAATACCTTAGGAAAATTCGGAAATGAGTAAGTACCCTAACAAGGTGTACACTATATACTGCAGAAGGATACGAAAAGGGGAACCTTACATACCTTAGCTTCTCAATAAGAATCCACAATCCTAATGAATATAATGATACAGCCCTTTAATCTACAATACAATTACATAACGTAGTTTACGTCAACATCTAACCACCTTACAAGTGCAAAAGACGACAAAAGTTACATAATTGCCTATAACGTCATTTTCCCCTTTACAATGAAATTTCGGCATGACCCTACCAAAAATACCACAACATGCCATACATTGACCAAACATCATAACCAATAGCATTTCACAACAAAGCTTCTTCTTTACACTTTCTCATTCACACTATATCACAAATAATCCATTAAGTCACCTTAATACACCTCATAGCACATATCGGCCAAAATCCCATAATTTACACTTATAGAAAATAACAAGTTTAGTAACATAATCACACCATACATGTTGATATTACATCCATACCATGCTCTTTCATCAAAACCATAAGTCACCTTTCAAGTTTAATTCGCAAAATGGCACATCTTTTACCAAAGGGCAAAAGTGTCCTATTCAAACTTTTCAACACAACCATCATGATCTACACAATCTCTCATGCATATAATATGTTAAATCACAAGAATAAATACTTACCCAAGCTTGAAAAGGGATGATCTTGTCCAAAGTGTCCAAAGAAAATGGTTGCCTTAGGGTTTGGAAAAAGAGAGAAATGTTTGTGAAAATATCCAAAAAGGCATAAGACTTGTGATGACTTAAAAATCTGATTTGTGTTCCTTTATATAGACTCTCAAGTCAATACTTAGCCACTTTTTTGGCATTAAATGTCATGGTCCCTTAATTAATATAAGAATGGGTCATTTTCCTTTGGGCCTTTCCATTTTGGCCTTGTTTTGGGCCTCAATTTGGCCCCAATAACACTTATTAGCTTAGCCCATCAAAATCCATGTATAATCCATTATATATCTTGTGTTTAAATAATTCCATGATGTCACGACAATATTCTCTTACGAGATTCCCGTTCGTAGCCTCAATCGCAAAACTAGACATTCTAGCTGTCCATGGCTTAATTGAACATAAGTTGGTAAATACTTGTGTTGCATGGTTTGATCATGTAGGAGTGTGTAGAGGTATTTGAAACCTTAAAAATAAGAAAAGGAACACCAAAGAACCAAAAGAAACCATGGAAGAATCGACATTGCATTACGTCGCAAAACAAGCCCGGAAAGACCAAAATCCTTGTGCCTTGCGCCACTGCTGCAAAGCAGGGCAGTGGCGCAAGAATTGCAGCCCCTCTGAATCCTGAGGCTTGTTCCACACACCCTGAAATAGGGAGTGGCGCAAGTTTCACTAGTTCTCTGAATTTTTTTCGGTCTTTGCAAATACTAGCCTACCATCCGATACCATCTAAGATACGTACTTTTTGTCCTCAATACTAAGGTAAACATGTCTTAAAGTCATCAAATAAGGTCGAAAATGTACAGGATATTACAATCATAGAAGTCACAGAAGGCAATAATCTATTGCTACTGCTACTAGACTATGACTGCCTGTTATAAACAGAGGATTTTTCATCAAATTGAATACAAACTTGCCCATCTGGAATTTGCGTAATATGAGAATATTCAGTATTTATAACCTTATCGACTAACTGATTTTGCAGTATAACCGAATTTAAAATGCAAGTAGTTGGAAAATTAATTTCTTTCCACCTAATAGGTTGTCTAGTCGTAATTTTTGATTTCGCAAAACTAGTTTCAAAAAAAATAGTCTGATTAAATGTATCATATAATTTACATCTAGGATTCAAAGTAGACAACAATTTATAGTAAATTCTATAAGATAAACATATAAGTTCAGATCCAGGTGCATAATTATAACCATGTGTCTTAACATTTAATGTTAATGCATCTAGAATGTTCACATCAAATAAAGATAGCTGTAAATTAGGCTGTGTATTAAAATAAACTTGACCATACGCCACTGTTTATTCTATCGAACCCATCAAAGATTGTCGAAAATTTAAATTTCTGGCATCTCTAAGAGCTGCTAAAAACGTTTCAGGTAACCCTTTAAGAGTTAATGGTTTAAAGGCAATTTGAACCATGCCTATATGCAAGAAATTATACCGATTTTTATATAAATCTATATCACATTTATTTAATAAACGGATGGTCTGCTCTGACGAATTAAGAACTAACGACATCTCAATAGTTTTAATTAGCTGAGTAGAAGAAATTTTATCAAACCAACCATAATCATAAATGGTTCTTATCGGAACCTTAGGAATAGTCCATTTATTTAATAAAGCAAGATTTTGAGGTATATCAACCTCTTCTAGCCTATCATTTTTCACACTGAATTCTCCTAAATCCATTCTTATCCAAACTATCTATGTTGAATACTTCCCATCTGTTACGAATTAACCTTAAACATTATGGCTCTGATACAAAATTGGAAGGATCTCTAAGGCGGGCGGTAGTCTGCGCGGCCAGAAAGATCTAGCTAATTTAGCACCTTTATGCTGGGACATAAAAACCAAAATATATAGGAATTTTTATATAGCGTATGACTGTATGGAAGACTTAACCTTTTTACCAAGCAAGGGGCCTGTCAGGATCTAATACATATTCTTAATGAGCTCGTATGTCTGGAGGTTCTAACCGGTACAAGATCATCCTTTTTCAACATCTTTAACGGGCTATTAGACCGGCTTACCAGACGTAGTCACTAAGACAAAGCCACTAAGAATAGTAATAGATCCGACTGTACCACCATCTCAGAACCAAGTCAAATGGCAATATAATAATTTCTATATATTTTGATAAAGCCAGATCTTTAAGATTAAGATGTAAGAGAAGTTAGGTAGTCAACATAGATATGAAATTTAGCCAGACATAGTCACGGCTTAGGAGAAAGAAAAGAAAAATGAGTCCTATCATTATAAAAGGGGGAAATATAATTCAAGCTTCCCAAAAATCTTTGCAATTGAGTCCTATCATTAATAACATTAGGAAATTTATCAGTAAAGTTAATGGCTCGTTGAATGGAGTTATTTTCCCTTGAAAAATATTATGTCCTGGAAATCGGACTTCGGTTTGAAATAAACTTATTTTTGGCTTAGATATGACCAAACCATTTTGTATAACAATATTTTTAAAGATACCTAAATGCTTAATATGCATTTCTAAAGTCTTAGAAAAGACTAAGATGTCATCAATATAAACAATAATAAAATTCATATAAGGATTAAAAATATCATTCATTATTTTCTGAAATTCAGAAGGCGCATTTTTTTAAACCAAACGGAATGATATTCCATTTATATTGTCCAAAAGGGACATTGAAAGTAGTTCTATAAGTATGTTCCTTTAAAATCTGAATTTGCCAATAACCTGATTTTAAATTGAATTTGGAAAAGATATTGGCATCATATAATCTTGATAGTAAATCTTTTTTATTTGGAATCGGATACCGAATCCACTTCAAAAATTTATTAAGAGGTTTATAATTAATGATCAATCTGGGCACACCTCTTTCCTTTTCAGCTGCGTTATTAACGTAAAAGGCGGTACACGACCAAGGAGACTTGGACGGTTTTATCAAACTTTTTTGCAGTAAATTATCAATTTCTTTTTTACAAAATTCAACCAGTTCAGTATTCATCTGACATGGTCTTGATTTTGTAGGAATATTATCCTCAGAAAACCCTTCTTCGTATGGAAGAGTGACGATATGCTTTTTCCTGTTCCAGAAAGCACTCGGATGATCAACACAAATATCAATTGCAATTTGTTCAGAAATCAATTTAATTTTTTCTTGAACTTTAGGGGGTTTCAATGTATTGAAAATATTTATGCTAAATAATTCTAGCTGCAAGGAATTAACATGCCTTTGTTTCATATCAATCAATGCATTTATATCTCTTGTTACGGGATCTGTAACAAATGTATAACTAATTTCCTTATTATTAAAGGTAGTTTTAAAACCTTTAGCGTCAATATGAGTATAAGGATAAATAGCATTTATAAAAGGCGTTCCAAGTATAATTGGAGGGTATAACTGATTCTTAACAAAGAAAAAGAAATGCGGAATGCATACTTTATTTTGACAAATATGTGCATTAGGTAATTTATATTTAATATCTAATGCATGACCTGATGCAGATCTCACCATATGTGTTGTTTTTTGAAAATATTTTGTCGGTATTAACCCTTCTTGGATGCAACTAACATCAACATCACTATCAATCATGGCAACCTCATTAAGAAAAAAATTATTATCAATTAAAATTTTACATTTAATGTACCATTTATGAGCAGTAACAATATGATCATTCCTAAAAACATATCATGTTTAGGATCCAGATTGATTTATCTTGAAATTTCGATTTCATCACTTTCTAAAACATTTTTCTTTTTATCATTAGAATATTCAGCTAAAGAATTATTTTTCTCAATCTGAGTAATCCGGTGCTCACAAATCATTTGATTTGTTTAAGAGATTTAATCTCCTTTTTCAAATTTTCAATTTCAATTTTCAAATCATCAAAAGACGTATCACGTGTTGGGGTATGTTTTTCAAAAAGTCTTCTATTGACTTCTGATAAAGTATAAGGAGCTGAATACATCAATTCATTCTTTTGACTAGCTAAATTCGAAGTATTTGAACTTGAACTAGCTACCAAATTAATGATTTTTTTCTCGAAGGTTATTATCAGTAACCTCCTTTAAGAGCTCTATAATATTATCAGAAGTAATAGTCTGAATATTCATATCTTGAAATTGTGAATGAAGTTTATAAAAATCATCATTTTCACAAGCATAAAAATCACCTTTGCAAGTATTAAAAGCAGTAATATTATCATGATTTCGCTATCAGAATAATCAAGTAAATCTACTTCTGCTTCGGATTCCGATTGATAAGGATCATAATCGGATTCTGATCCAGAAGTGTATAACATGCCATAGATTTTATCATGAAAGGCATTATTAAGTTCTAAAGCTTTAAGCTTTTCTAATTTACAATTAGGAGCAATATGTCCTAATTTACCACACCTATAACATTTAACCTTAGAAAGGTCTTTATTGGATCTATCTTTCATAAATCTTTTAGACTTACAAGCACTTTTCCGTGCTTTCCGTTCTTCCTTTGATCTATATCTAGATCTACGCTTCTTATATGAGCCATCAGGATTTTGGTTTCTATAAGACTTACCCCTTTTTTGCTTAGTTTGACTAGAAGGCTGGGCTACACCAAATTGTGCACAAAAATCTCCTAATTGGGATTTTTTAAGCTTATCCATCTTAAGCTGTCGAGACAATTTCAGTTCATTACACAAGTTCAATCCTTCTTGTGTACATACTCCAACGAGTTTTCCATATGTATAATTACCATACGGAATTTCACCGTAATTACCTCTAAGAGCTTTTTTATCTCTTTCAGCAAATAAAGACGGAAGGCCATCTATAAACTTGGCTTTCCAATGTTCATACTTATTTTTGGGTAATTTCCTGACCCGTTTAAGGAATGTATCCTTATACCATCGAATTCACTTAGGGTCCTACATCTACGACCATTAAGGAGTGTTCTAGTAGTTTCAAAATCACTGGTAAATCTACCACTAAAATGTTCTAAAATGGTCATAACCAAAGTATATACCGCATCTTCACGGATACTAGGTAACGTATGACCTAAATTATCAACACCTGCTTCTGGATTATCGACAGATATAACTGAGGCTTTGGCTTCTAGGGTCATATAATTATCCCACCAACCTCTAAGTTGACCTGTAAATCCAACAACTATCATTTTGCAAGTAACCTTATCATTGTTTTTAGCACTGGTAGCTTTGCAAATCATAGCGTACATCATCATCCGATGTACTAAAATGGTCATTTGCCTATCAGTAAGACCATCAATAGTCCATTCATAAATTTCATTGCTACTATAAGACATATTAGTCTGATTCCAATCCCTTTCTTCTATCAAGACATCTTGGGGAGTTGGTCTATGATAATAATGCGCTTGCATTCGAGGCTTATCTGCAAAATAGGGGTGTTTAACACTACTACGAAGCTTATTGAATTCTGAAATAGTTTCCTGCCTAATATCGGACGAAGAAGCAATATTATCAACAAATTGTGAAGATAAATCAATAGGTTTAATAGTTAAACCAGAAAATTTCTTATCAAGAATTTCCTTTAAATCGGAAAATGTTTTAATTTGAAAATCCTGAATCTCAGGAGGTCTTTGAATCTAAATAGCAACAATTTGAGTAGATGATGCTGTTTCAGAGGTGGAGGCAACATCAGTCTTTTCTTTATTGCTGCAAAGCTATTTTATTAAAACAGTTAAATCATCTAGTTTTTTATCTAGTGAATTAATATGCTCACCTAAAACTTTAACATATAAACCCATATAATTATTTTGGGAAATTAATTTATTAATTCGGAGATACTTATTTTACCAACATCATTTTCAATAAATCTTTGAAAAGAGGTAAATGAAATACCTGTATTATTTTGATTGTGGAGGATAAACTAATTTTGTAATTTCTCCATTACTATTTTGATAAGATCTTTCTAAAACCTTTACATATAAAGGCAAATAAGTGGTTATAAACCAAGGTACAAAGTACATAATTTGATTATGTAATGCACACGTTTCATAAAATTGTTGTGAAATATTATGCATATCTGCTTTACTATAAGTATCGAAAAACCATGTTTTAAACTGGTTTCATTTATTATCAAAAAATTCTTTTTGAATATGTTTTCTTGCCAGTGAACCTGGACTAAAATCAATTTTGTGTGGAATCATTAAGTATCATTTGGGTTGAAATCCATTTCGAATGCAGAAAAAATATCTTTATCAGAAACATTATCACATGCTTGTACAATATTAGTTCGAGGATCAATTTTTAACTTGTCAATCTGACTATTAGTCAAAGGAATAGTATGCAAAGAAGCAATTTTATTAACTCTAGCTGGACCGTATATTGGTTCAACTGGAGCTATCATAGAAGTCACAGAAGGCAATAATCTATTGCTATTGCTACTAGAATATGACTGCCTGTTATAAACAGAGGATTTTTCATCAAATTGAATACAAACTTGCCATCTGGAGTTTGCGTAATATGAGGATATTCAGTATTTGTAACCTTATCGATTAATTGATTTTGCGGTATAATTGAATTTAAAACGCAAGTAGTTGGAAAATTAATTTCTTCCCACCTAATAGGTCATCTAGTCGTAATTTTTGATTTCACAAAATTAGTTTCAAACAAAATAGTCTGATTAGATGTATCATTTAATTTACATCTAGGATTCAAAGTAGACAACAATTTATAGTAAATTCTATAAGATAACATATAAGTTCAGATCCAGGTGCATAATTATAACCATGCGTCTTAACATTTTGTCTGGCCGCGCGGACTACCGCCTGCCTTAGAGATCCTGCCAACTTGGTATCTTTAATTTTTGAAATAAATCAAAAGTAATGATACTTACTAATATAATGGCGACCTACAACTTAAAATTTCAAAAAGGATTAAAATAGGTATATAATTAAGTATAAAATATTATCTTCATATATATACTTTGTTTGCTTATATGATAATGATATTAGTGGTAGAATAGAAGGGTTAAATACTATCATTTTCCCAGTAATTATGCAATTTAGGTTAAAAAAAAAAAAAAGGTCTCAAAATGAAAAAAATCATTACTTTGAGATCTCTACGTTAGTACATTCCACGTACTCATAATAATGTTTAAATGGTATTCATTTTAATCTACCATAATAGGTATACAATATTTATTGCAATTAGATTTTAATTTTTTTTTACGAACTTGACTCAAAAATCAAAATTTGGGATCACTACGTATGTACAATCCACGTAATTATTGGTAAATGGTATTCATTTTAGTCTATAATAAGTACAATATTAATTTCCAATATTTTTAAAATGTCAAGAAATATGAATTTACCATATAGTTGGATTGAAGACAAATATAGGAATATTTTTTTATCACTAGTATAAATAGAAGTACAAGAGTTTGGAATAATAAGTTGTCTAAAAGTTCAAGAATTGAAAATGAAGCAAGCTCTAGCGACATGTTTCGTAGTAATGGCTTTTCTTTTTCTCACATCAGGTATATATAAATATATATTTTTTTGCTAAGACAGTTTTTATTTTAATCATTCATTTAATCTTGTGTAATTGTAAGATTTTAATTCTGCAAATGTCTTCGATGTAATTGCTCATATCTGTATTTTTTTTTTCAAATTGTTGGGTAGTTTTTTTTGAGTTGAGATTTTTCGGAAATAACCTCTCTATCTCTACAAGATAGAGGTAAGGTCTGCGTACACTCTGTCCTCTCTGAACCCTACTTGTGGGATTTCGCTGGGTATGTGATGTTGAAATTACTTCGATGAGTACAACAACAGAACAACATATTAAGTATGGTTCCACAAGTGGGATTTGAGAAGAATAAAATGTACGTAGATTTTACACCTTTGCCTTTATGGGGTAGAGAGTTGTTTTTGATAGACCTTCAAGTAATATCTGTTTAAGTACCTATTTATTTAAATTGGCATTTTTAATGATTTTTTAACCTTTTTTTTTCCAGAAAATGGAATGATTTCAGTTGAGGCACAAGTAAATGTTTGTGAGAGATTAGTGAAGGATTATTCCTTCTTAATTAATGCAAAGAACTAAAACATCTTGTAACTCTTCATAATAAATCTGTGTAAATATCCGTAAGTCATAAGAGTTTGTAGAATTGGAGAGTTACCACTTCATAAATATTACACATTCATTCAAATGACGTTTTTTGATAAATGTAACTTTATGAATGAAAAGACATTCAGAAGTCTTGAAAGTTACTTGCCTTCATGACTTTGTCATTAATTCAAGAGTAATGTTACATTACGTACATTAACTCTGTTTGTCTTCTTTCACTCTTTTGATGGATTAAACGTAAATGATATACCTATTTAAGAAGCATCATTTGAGATCTAAAGATGCAGAAAACATAGAAAACAAAATACTCTCTCCTTCATCAATTCTCTGCCTCAATATTGACTTCCTATTCTTTATGAACTTTTGGGAAATTGGTTTGAGCAACCTCCAAAATTTCAGCCATGAGTGCACATGTTTGGAAGTAACTGTGGAGCCTTGGGGAGTGACTGTCTAGAAGGATTTGCACCGGAGTCGGACCGACACAGTATTTGTGACTATTTTCTTATTGTTATTAATTTCAGTTTCATTATCAATATTGTAGTAATATTTTTCCCAACAATTTGAAAGCGGTTTTCTTACATACAATATTGATAAATGGTTGTTTCTTTGAACAAAACTTTTTTTGATTTGTCCAAACTTGAGCCATTGGACAGAAATAATTTTAAACGGTGGTCACAAAAAACTTCTTATTTTCTTTGAACAATTAGAAGTTGATTATGTTTTATTTAATGAACCTCCTATTGATGTTTCTAAAACTACTACTGGCTCTAACACCGTTGTGGTTGTTGATGAAGCTGCTAAAAAGAAGTTTGAAAAGAATAACAAAAATGTTAGAGGACACTTATTGAGTCATATGACTAATCTTTTGTTTGATTTATTTGTTACTTACAAATCTGCTAAAGAAATTTGGGATAGTTTGCAAAACTCAAAGCAGGGAGGGCAAATGATGTTCAAGCTCATCTTGTTGAGGGTTATGAAGTGATTATTGCAGTAGTCGTCGAGGCGAACCTAGTGGCTAACAAGACTGACTGGGTGTTGGACACAGGGGGTTCAAGGTATTTCTGCGCCAACAAAGAGTTATTTCATGACTTTGAGGAGTTCACTGATGGTGAATGTGTCTACATGGGTAACTCCACTATTGCTGGAGTTATGGGTAAAGGAATTTTTTTTTCTTAAAATAACTTTTGGTAAAATATTAGTCTTGAACAATGTTCTATATGTTCCTTCCCTACGTAGAAAGAATAGAACCCTTAAGGAAATTATGAATTCTATACTTTTAAGCTCAAGTCTACCTGATAATATATAGGGGAAAGCTGTCTTGTCTGCATGCTATATTCTTAATAGAGTCCCTTATAAGAAGTTGGACAAGACCTCATATGAGTTGTCGAAAGGGTTTGCTCCTAACTTGAAATTTTCGAAAGTGTGGGGGTGTTTGGCTAAGGTTGGTCTACCTGATTATAAACAGATAAATATAGGCTCTAAGACTTTTGACACTGTGTTTGTTTGTTATGCTCAAAATAGTGCTGCATATAGATTTATGTCATTAAATGATCATTCTATTTGTGAATCTAGAGATGCAGAATTTTTTTGAGCATATTTTTCCTTTGAAAAATGATGTGCCTAGTAATGTGCAAAATAATGCTTCTACATCTATGTCTGTTATCTCTCATATTATGGCTTATTCTAATGTTATTGCTAATGAGTATGAAAATGAAGTTGGAAGGAGTAAAAGACGTAGAACTGAGACTCACTTTGGTCCTGATTTTATCACTACCTTCTTGACTGAGAATTTTGACATTGATGCTTTAAATGATGAATTAGTGTCTATCTACTTAATAGAAGAAGACCCTAAGACTTATGATGAAGTAATGGGATCAGTAGATGCAATGTTTTGGAAAGAAGCCATTAAAAAAATTTAGATTCTATAATCTCTAATCACACTTGGGATTTGTATGATTTGCCTAAAGATTGTAAACCCATAAGTAGCAAGTGGATATTTAAAATGAAATTGAGGCCTGATGGTACAATTGATAAATATAAGGCTAAACTTGTGATTAGGGGTTTTAACCAAAAGAAAGGTGTTGACTATTTTGATACTTATTCTCCTGTGACTAAAATAGCGACCATTAAGACTCTTATTGCTCTATCCGCTATTCATAGTTTAGTGGTACACCAAATGGATGTTAAAACAACATTTTTAAATGGTGATTTAGAGGAAGTGATCTATATGACTCAACCTGAGGGTTTTGTGATCCCAGGACAAGAGAATAAAGTATGTAAATTGAGAAAGTCCTTATATGGACAAAAGCAGGAACCTAAGCAGTGGTATGAGAAATTTAATTTTACATTAGTGTATAATGGCTTTGTTGTTAATTTATCTGATACCTGTGTTTACTCCAAAATGATAGCAGCTGAGTGGCTGAGAAACCTTGATCTTGAGTTGTAAGGGCAAGAAGCTGAGTGGCTGAGAAACCTTTTGACAGATGTGCTGTTATGGGGAAGACAAGCTTCACTAGTCTCTTTACATTATGACTCACAGGCGACAATTGGGATTTCTAAAAATAGTGTGTAAAATAGAAAAAAGAGACATATTCGCATTAGACATGATACTGTTGAACAATTTTTGAAACATGCTGTTATTTACTTGGAATATGTAAGGTCTAAAAGAAATTTGGTGGATCCTATGACTAAGGGTTTGACAAGGAAAATGGTCCTTGAATCATCGAGGGGATAGGGATAAAGCCCATGGATTGAGGTAGTATGGTGGATACCCATTTGTGGTCAAACAAATCCATATAAGCCCTCAATGTACACTACCTTTCCTATCCCTATGACGTGAGGTAGTGCATTATAAAGATGACCTTATTTTTTCTTTGCTCTTAATGATCCATAACCTTAAGTGGCCTATGAGATAGACTCGATGGATCACCTACGTGAGTTTAAAGAGTTGGTCGCCTTTTATGAAAGACTTGGGTCGTCTTTCTAGAGCACTCATGAGACCCAAGGTTTGCGTGCATGACCATAAAAGCACTTTGTAGTATCGTGGAGGTTGCTTAAAATCAAGGATATAGTATATGTTGTGGGGGTCTCAACTTATGTCCATCTAGTTCAAGAGTACTTCACTTTTTGGATATTTGTTGTTGCCTCATATCACTATGTGTCAATTCAAATCGAAAGATATCGACACTTAAGTACAAGTTCCTTCCTTTTGCCCAGAAATTGTTCCATTCTTTATCTTTGCATTAGTGGGGGATTGAAGGATTATTCCTTCTTAATTAATGCAAAGAACTAAAACATCTTGTAACTCTTCATAATAAATCTGTGTAAATATCCGTAAGTCATAAGAGTTTGTAGAATTGGAGATTTACCACTTCATAAATGTTACACATTCATTTAAATGACAATTTTTGATAAATGTAACTTTGTGAATGAAAAGACATTCAAAAGTCTTGAAAGTTACCTTTATGACTTTGTCATTAATTCAAGAGTAATGTTACATTACGTATATTAACTCTGTTTGTATTCTTTCACTCTTTTGATGGATGAAATGTAAATGATATACCTATTTAAGAAGCATCATTTGAGAACTAAAGATGCAGAAAACATAGAAAACAAAATACTCTCTCCTTCATCAATTCTCTGCCTCAATATTGGATTCCTATTCTTTGTAAACTTTTGGGCAATTGGTTTGAGCAATCTCCAAACTTCCAGCCATGAGTGCAAGTGTTTGGAAGTGGCTGTGGAACCTTGGAGAGCGACCGGCTAAAAGGATTTGCACATGAGTCGGGCCAAAATCGCTTTCAAGGTAGTGGCTTGCCATGACATAGTATTCGTGACTATTTTCTTATTATTATTAATTTCAGTTCCAATATCAATATTGTAGTAATATTTTCCCAACAATTAGTACTTGGAATTAATGCTTTGTTATTGCCCACACCACCATTAGACTAATGAGGTTTTGGTGCATACTTTTATAGTGGGGATGAGCCTAACATGAAGATTTTTCTGGATTCAGCAGTGAATGGACAAACATTGGAATAGACTTATGATGAACTTTATACTCTTTTGAATCGTATATCACAGGGAAACCCAGAATGGAATGTTGATGTTTCAAAAAGCACCACAAAGAAGGCTACAGGGTTCTTAGAAATGGATCAGTTGAAAGAAATAGAAACACAGATTATTTCTTTACAGAACCAAATAAATACTCAGTTTAACAACCTAAACTTGGGACAATAACAAGCTCTAGTGAATATGGTGCAACAAACTCAGACTTGGTGTGAGATATATGATAATAGTGATCACTCATCTGATACATGTGAAGAAAATACAGAATCAATTAACTTTATAGGTAATGCTCAACGCTAAGGACATCAGAATTTCTAGAACACTTATAACCCAAGTTGACAAAATCACCCCAACCTTTCATGAAGAAAAAATCAAGGGTAGAATGTCAATCAAAATTAGTATAGGAACCAAGTAGGCCTAAGCTAATTATACTATTATAAAGAAGGAGATCCTGGCTTTGGTGTATGCGTTTGACAAGTTTTGGTCATATTTGGTGGGTACTAAAGTGGTTGTTTACACAGACCATGCTGCCATTCATAATTGTTCAATAAGAAGGATGCTAAACCAAGGCTCATTAGGTGGATTCTGTTGCTGCAAGAATTTGATTTAGAAGTTAAAGATCGGAAAGGTTCAGAAAACCAAGTAGCTAACCATTTATCCAGGCAAGAGAGTTAGTCATATGTTCCAGAAGATGGGGGTATTCGAGAAGAGTTTCCTGATGAACAACTCTTAGCATTGAGTATTATAGAGCTACCTTGGTATGGGGATATCATAAACTTAATAGTGAGTGTAGTGTATCCACCTGAGGCTACTAGTCAGCAGAGGAAAAGGCTTTACTATGAGTCCTATTTTTACACATGGTATGAACCCTACTTGTTCAAACAGGCCCAGATTGAGTGATTTAAAAGTGCATTCTAGAATATAAAGCAAAGCAGGTATTAGAGAGTTACCATTCGTCTCCTTATGGAGGACATCACGGTGGAGAGCGTACAACTCATAAAGTGTTACAATCCATTTCTTTTGGCCCACCTTATTCAAGGATGCGTCCATACTTGCAAAAAAGTATGACCAATGTTAGTAATTGGGTACTATTTCTAGAAGGCATGAGATGCCTTTGGACAACATTTTGGAGGTAGAGATCTTTAATGTATGGGCCCTTTTCCTCCATAGTTTAGAAACACATACATTCTTGTTGCTGTTAATTATGTTTCTAAGTGGGTGGAATCAGTGGTTCTCCCCACCAATGACTCAAAAGTGGGGGTGAAGCTTGTCAAGAAGCTTATTTTCACAAGATTTGGGACGTCGAGGGATAATATTAGTGATGGAGGGTCATACTTTGTCAACAATTAGTTTAGAAATTTGTTGGCTAAGAATGGGGTGAGACACTAGGTTGCCACAACTTATCATCCCCAAACTAGTGACCAAGTTGAATTATCAAATTGCAAAGTGAAGCAGATTCTGCAAAAGACAGTTAATGTGCAACTTAAGGATTGGTTGATGAAAATTGATGATGTGTTGTAGTCCTATAGAACTGCTTACAAGACGCCAATTTGGACATCACTTATAGGTTAGTCTTTGGGAAGGCATGTCACTTGCTATGGAGTTAGAGCAGCAAGCCTATTGGGCTATGAAGAAGTTGAACCTTGATGTTGATTTGACGGGACAAAAATGAGTGCTACAGTTGCACGAACTTGAGGAATTCAGACTGTACATTTATGAGAATACAAAGCTTTACAAGGAAAAGACTAAGTGGTGGCATTATAAACACATTATATCTCGCACGTTTGAGCTCGGACAGAAGGTAATGGTATTTAATTCTAGATTCAAGTTGTTTCCTGAAAAGTTCAAGTCAAAATGGTATGGCCCATTTGAAGTGGTAAGGTTGACTATTCATGGATCTATTAAAATGTTGGACAAGGAAAAGACAAGACATTCTTGGTGAACAGACAAAGAGTGAAACATTATTGGGCAGAAGATATCCATGGCACTATCGGATGAGTGATTGGGAGTTAGGTTGTACCGTGATGTTAAATCAGGCACTACATGGGAGGTAACCCATGAATGTAATGTAATAACATAGGATTTTTATTCAAAAAAAAAAAAGAAGAAAAAAAATACAAGAAAATGAGTCATGCCGCGACCAAAACTAAGGCGCTTGGTGGGAGGCAACCCACTTTTCTAACTATTTTTATTGTTTTTTTAGTGATATACAGGTAATAAAGGATCAGCGAGCATTGGAAAAGCTAATTTTAGAGTAAAATTACACTAAGGTAAAATTTGTACAGGTATTAAGGGGCTTGGTCGCACGGAACCCATTCCCCACTTTGAGCCCCACGCCGTGTGACAAGTTGAATGGACTCACCGGTTGGGTCACACATTAATCTCAGTGATACGGACCCTCTCATTCGTTTTGAGCTCCACATCGCGCCCGAATGGGCTTTCTCCTAAATTTTTATTAATGAGATCAGGTCAACCCGACTCAATAGGTCTTCTATATAAGCCCCCACCCAAAAAATCCCATATTTCTCTTAGTTTAAGCAACGATCCTCATCTTTTCTCTATACCAAAACCCATGACACAACTAGGGTTACTTATCAGGCGGATTGGGCGGATAATCATGCTTAACGGTTTGACTTATCCTTTTTATAATGTACAAATACACTATCCAACCAATAAGATATCGGTTGGTTCGGTAATGGATAAACATTTATCGGGCGGTTATCAGACAGTGTATCGGACCTTCATAGTTCCTTATTTGATGAATGGATCATACAGAATTAAGGAGTTTTTTTGTTGTGTTAAATACAGTAGGGGATCCTCAGAAGCACCTAAGTTTTGGTCCAAAACATAGTTGTTTTGCTTTGAGCCTTTGACCAATTTTAAAGAGGCAGAATACTATACTAAATAGGACTTTACACTTTAGGGTTAATAATATAATAATGTACATAATATTTAATGGACTTAGTTAATACTAATATATTAAGGTAGATACTAGGTGGGCTTTAGGTTTAGGGTTTATAATAATAAATATGTACTTTGTATACCTAGGGAAAAAATGTATGGTAACTTTTAACGGGTTAATCGTTTATCCGATACGAAAATTGAGTAATTCGTTCCCACACTAATAAACCATTAATTATAAAATTTTAATCCATTTTCCAATCATTTATCTGAGAAGCCAATACTAATAAGCCAATTTTGCGGTTGGTTTATCAGTTACAGTTCAATTTTGAACAGCCCTAGACGAAACAACAAGCACCAAATTCCTCTTATTTTTCACTCCATCTTCAAGAACAAGGTAAGTTATTATGGTTCTTAGGCTTTGTATTGTTGAATGTTTCTTGAAATTTCTAATTTTCTCTCATTAGCTCTTAATAATCTAAGTTTTGGGATGCAAATTTCTTAAATTTGTGATTCATGGTGATGAATGTTCCATTACTCTATGTGAACTTGGGTTTGAACTTGATTTTGTGCAAAGTGAATAGTGATGTGCATTGAAACTTGTTGTGTTTTTCGTTTTGATGATTTCCAAACTATGGTGAAAGGGAACTTGTCCGTGATGTTTTCGACCCTTGGAAAGGTCAACTGCATACAACTATAAAACTATACTTTCTGCAGATAGTCAGTGACACTGCAACAGAGGAACTGCCTGCCAGACCAACCTCCACCAATGGCATGCTTCCTAGGTCTTTCTCTCTCTTATAAAAGGAAAAAGTGACAATAGCAAAACCTAGTCTTTGGCAATCAAAAATTTCATCTCTCAAAAGCAAAAGCCATTCTCATAAAAAATCATTGCTCATTTCAACAAAGGGACCTGATCGAGTGCTGCCGAGTCTTTTTTGTATCTTGAGTCTTGTGTCTTTCATTCTTATCTTATATATCTACTCCTGAGCTATAAATGATCATAGATTGTTCACTTGTCTAAGTCTTTAGATCGAGTCGCATTAACTAAAGTTAGTTAGTCGAATCATCTTTTGTTTTTTTATCAGGTCCTGTTTTCATCATTGTATGATACTTCTCTTGGGTAGAGTTACCTGGGAGTGTCAACTAGAGTTAGTTGATATATGGGTGTAGTAGAGTTATTAGTCTTGTAATAGAGTTATTGCAAGGTGGTTAGGATTAAGAGTTTAATCCTTGTGATTATTGGAGTCTGTAATCATGGTTACTTGAAGTTAGTGAAGCTGTTGGGAAATCCTACGTGGTAGGTTGTGGTTTTTCCCTTCCTTAAGCAAGGAGGTTTCCACGTAAACATTGCGTGTTATTTACCATTCTTGCATCTAACTTCACTATTTTGTTAAGTTGCTTTATTTCTCTGTCAAGGGACCTGGTCTCTTGACTCGTGGTGGACTCGTATAAGCCAATAATTAGTATCAGAGAAAGTACTCTCAATATGGTTAACACCTTGAGAAGATCCTACTTTGATGGCTGCTCCACCCAACCTAGAAGAAGTACAGTCAACTACCAGACATCCTTGTTTCAATAGATAGTACTATGGATAGTGGAAGACCCGCATGCACAATTTCATAATGGTGAAAGATAGTGAGTTATAGGATATTATTTGCAATGGACCATATGTCCTCATAAAATAATTCAAGGAAATAGGTGTCACGAAACTGGTCCCTAAGACACAAAGGGAGTATGCAAAGAATGATTAGAAGAAGATTGAAAAAAGTTGCAAAGAAAAGAAGCTGCTGATGTGTGGAATAGGACATGACAAGTGTAATAGAATCTCAGTGTGTGAATCGACAAAGGAGATTTGAGAGTGTCTGGAGATGAATCATGAGGGAACAAGTTAAGTTAAAAAGTCCAAATAGACATGCTTACTACTCAGTATGAAACCTTCACAATAAAGAAAGGTGAAACCATCCAGGAGATACATACAAGGTTTACCTCCATCACTAATGAGCTACATTGTCTTAGAGAGGTGATCAGGCCAAGCAAGTAGGTGCAAAAAATACTCAGCATTCTTCTTAAGTCTTGGGAGTGCAAAATTGATGATATCAATGGAGCTTGAGATCTCAAGACTCTTACAATGGATGAGTTGATCGGGAGCTTAAAGACTCATGAACTTAAGAAGCAGCAGGATCAAGGGAATAAGGAGCCTAAAAAGCAGAAAAATCTGGCTCTCAAGGCTGCTAAAAGAGACTCAAATGAAGAGGATGAGAACATGACTTGCATTACTCAAAGATTTTAAAAAGTGGTGAGAAGAAATGGCGGATTTCTGAGAAAGGGAAACACAAGTAGAGCTATAAATGCAAATGATCTTTGTCACAGTGTGGAAAAATAGGTCATTTTATTATAGACTATCCAATACATAGAGTGGAGTACAAGGATTAAGCTAATACTGGTGGTGACAAAGGCAAATGAAAAAATCGGGTCCCAAATAAATCCAATAGAAAAGCTACTGCAGACTATGTTGTCAAGCAAACTCTTGCTACTTGAGGAAACTCATCCAGTGAATTTGATGAATCAGAGCATCCTGAAGATGCATCCATGATGGTTTTGGAAGATGATGATGATTCTTTCAACTTCTTTTTTGCCTTAATGGTAAAATCAAAAGATAATGAAGATGAAGAGGTAACCCTTCTTGACATTTAGCAAAATCTTAATAACTATTCCTTGAAGAAATTGAAGAGCCTAGCTAATGTATTAATTGAATATCCGTGTGAGCTTAACACTGAGAAAGGCCTCTTAAATGAAAGTCTTGATAATTTTGAAAATGAAAAGGTTGCTTTAACTATCCAAATTTCTAAGTTGGGAAAAAAGCTTTATATAATGTCCCCTGAAAAATGCTGATTTCACTAAAAAGTTAAGGAGATCATATGAATCTGTTTCTAAAGGTAAAAGTGAGGCTAACAGTTTTTAGCTTGAACTTAAAGAGAGTTTGAATAAATTCAAAGGAAATCTCACAGCCTCTCTTGAGAGAAATGCTGAGCTAGAGAGGGACCTGGTCCAGATTAAGAAAGAACTTAACGAATCCCTAAAATGGACTACCTCATCTCAAATCCTAACTAATCTAACTAGTCAAAGATCCAATAATGGCAAGGTCTAGGTAGTCAAAAATTTAATCCCCCATACAATTCCCATAGTAAATATGTGTTTGTGTCTACAATTTGATGTGTACTCATTGTGGTAGAAATGGTCATCTCAAGAGGGATTGTGAAGCTAGGAAAAAGGCTGAAAAGAGTTTTTCAATGTATATTGAACAGGATAAATGGGTCAGAAGAGGACCTGGTCCCATGTCAAAGGCTAAAGAAACCAAGCTTCCTGCTTGGAAAAAGAAAGCCTTGATCACTCCCTTATCCCATTTTTAGGAACTTAAACTCAAGTGGGTTCCCAAAACTAACAAATAATTTACATGTTTCGGTGGGAGTTAGAGGAAGCAGTCACAGTTGGTTCATGGATAATGGATGTTCCAAGCATATGACTGGAAGAACTGAAAACTTCCCTTCACTCAAGGAACTTCAAGGTGGAGGTATCTCTTTTCCAAATGGAAAAAAGGGTATATCTTAGATGTTGGAAAGATTGGAAAATCTCTCAATCATGCAATTGAGAATGTGTACTATGTGAGTGCTTTGAAATATAGTCTCCTTAGTGTATCTCAAATCTTTAACAAGGGAAATAAAGTCAAGTTCATGTCTGTTTGCTTCACTGTCACAAACATCTATTCTGGGGAAGTTATTTTGACTACTAGAAGGGTTAAGAATATGTATATTACAGACTTGGATTCAGTCCCTTGTGATGATATTATCTGTCTTATTGAATAAAGTGACATTGCTGATCTATGGAATCGAAGACTTGGGCATATTAGATCTTCACTTCTCAACAAACTGGTCACAAAGGACCTGGTCCATGGTGTTCCTAAGGTGTAGTTTGCAGACATCAAAGTTTGTGATACTTGTGTCAAAGGGAAACAAACCAGGTCCTCATTCAAGTAAAAGAAGGAAGTCAGTACTACCAGGCCTCTGCTACTTAATATGGATCTATGTGGGCCAGTAAAGGTTCAAAGCAGAGGAGGTAAGAAATATATTCTAGTAATTGCTGATGACTTCTCAAGATTCACTTGGACTATGTTCCTAAGATCCAAAGATGAAACTTTTGAAGTATTGGTAATTTTTACCAAACAGATACAATTAAAGTTGAATAGCAAAATTATAGGGATCAGGTCCGACCATGGAACAAAATTTAAAAATGCAAAAGTGGAGGAATTCTATGCAGAATATGGGATAAGTCATAACTTCTCAGCTCCCTGGACTCCTCAACAAAATGGTGTTGTTGAAAGAAAGAATAGAACTTTGGTTGACATTGCTAGAAATATGTTGATTGATCCTAATCTTCCAATGAACTTCTTGGCTGAAGCAGTCAACACTGAATGCTATTTTACTAATAGGTGTTTAATCAGGTCAATTCTCAATAAAACTCCTTATGGATTATTGAACAAAAGAAAGCCCAAGCTGAGTTACTTGAGGGATTTTTGTTGCAAATGTTTTGTTTTTAACACCGGTAAGGATGATCTTGGAAAATTTTATCCTAAGAGTGATGAAAGAGTATATGTAGGTTATTAATCAACCAACAAAGCCTATAAGATTTATAACAAAAGAACCATCTGTGTTAAAGAAAGTGTCTATGTTATCTTTTATGAGTCAGGAGATATGGAAAAGTTGAAAGATATAGATGATGATTATATAGAGGAACTCCTTTAAATTTAGAGAGATAGCCTTGTTGAAGAAAATCGTGGAGAACAAGTTAACCAAGATGTTGAAAATGATGAAACTGAAGAAGCAGGAGTACAAGGTCCTTAGCAAGAATCCTTAGGACCTGATGATTGACATTCTCATGAATCTCAAGATCAAGTTGCCCAAGGACCTGGTACCAGTCAACCACAATCAGCCATGAAAGGGTTAAACTGGAAACACAAGTTATCTCACCTCTCTTTTGGACTCTGGTATGCATACCAGGGCTCAAGCAAGGAATCTGGTTGCCTTCTCAGTCTTCATATCCACCATTGAGTCTAATAATGTGAAGGAAGAACTCAAAGATGCTGATTGGGTAAATGCTATTCAGGAAAAGATTTATCAGTTTGAGAGAAGTCAAGTATGACACCTAGTCCCCAGATCTCCTAATAGAACTATTATAGGAACCAGGTGGGTGTACAGAAACAAACGTGATGAGTATGGTATTATCACAAGGAACAAAGCTAGACTTATGGTGCAAGGATACAATCAAGAAGAAGGAATTGACTATGATGAGACCTTTGTAACTGTTGCAAGGATGGAAGCTATAAGGATCTTTATTACTTTTGCTGCATACATGGAGTTCAAGTTGTTCCAAATGGATGTAAAGAAAATCTTTTTAAATGGTTACTTGAAGGAAGAAGTATATGTCAAGCAACCACCAAGTTTTGAAGATATTGATCAATTGAATCATGTACTAAAACTGGACAAGGTCTTATATGGTTTAAAGCAAGCTCCTAGGACATGTTATGAAAGGTCGTCAAAGTTTCTTTTTGAAAATGGGTTTAAGAGAGGGAAAATTGATAACTCTCTCTTCTTAAAATTAAGAGGGAAGAATTTGATGATTGTACAAGTATATGTGGATGACATCATTTTTGGAAAACCTCAGACTCTTTATGTGAAGAATTTGCCAAACTTATGGGAAGTGAGTTTGAAATGAGTATGACGGGTGAGCTAAGCATCTTTTTAGGGGTGCAGATCAAGCAAACACTCAGTGGAACTATGATCAGTCAAGAGAAGTACATCAAGGAGCTTCTGATGTGTCTTGAACTTATGACACTTTCGATGCTTAAAATGGTGAATATTTACAAGTACGAGGGTACTTCTGTTTGGATATAATGGGTTTTTGGGTATTTGAATGTCGAATAGGTCTGGAGAAGTGGAGTGCTAGATTTGGACAAAAAGTGCATCAGGAGGAAGCCTCCCATGATCATGCATAGATGTCAAGATCGTAAAACCTAATCATGGGAAGGACTTATTAAAAGTAAGGCTGTAGAACCTAAGTGAGAAGAAAATCAGACGACTGGATCACATGATCGTACCTAGAAATGACAGTCGTACCAAGAGGTCATGGCAATAAAGGTAAGAGTTGAAGTCTATAGGAGTTGAAGTGTAGGAGGATCAGATAACCATATTATACGGTCGTAGATAGAAGACACGCAGTTGTACTGAGGATCATACCAGAGAAGGCCTAAAGATGATAAAGTCCATGTGCAAACAACGAGCACCAAGGATGATCGTGGAATAAAACTATGATTGTATCTTCCCTTCGTCCGAGATGACCAATATAGAAATTCTGTTATGTTTAGGATAGGTTTTATTTTGTTGATAAATACTCCTATTCATTCTTTTGTATCAGTTTACATTCTATTACATTATTGTAAGGTTCTAAGGTACATTCTTGGTCTTGGAATTACAAACATCAATTTTTAGAATTTTAATTCAAAGTGAGATTTTGGAATTTTTTTATTTTATTATTGTAAGTTCATTATTATGTGTTCTTATCAGAATTATTCTTATGTTCTTGCAATTATGAGTAACTAAACACCACAACTAAGGTTGTGGAAACCATTATAGATTAATGAAGTAGGGTTCGTAGTACGGAGTGATTTTCAACTTGTGTTCATAAGTGTATTGTTGTTTCCTTGGGTTTGATTACTTTCTGGCGGTGTACAATGCTAGAACTCTCCTTATATTTATTCTGGATGAGAGGATGAGTACAGAAGGGAAAAGGGAATAAACAACAGAGACTTAGAGCTATCAACCTTTACTTAATATCTTAAGCTAATCATCCGGGATAGCTAATCTGGGATCCAAGATAGGGGTTAGTAGCACAAACTCAAGAGAAAAAAAGAACTTACTTGAGGATATTGCTTAGACAAGAGCGTAAAGCTGTTCTAAGTATACATAACCTATCGATTCTACATATCGAACACCAAGAGAGATTGTAAAGTACAAAAAACTTATGGAGTTATGAAGTTATTGGAGAAAATAGTCCTAGTACTACTCTCATACTTATTACAAATCCAACAAATCAACAACTGTTACTACTAAATCATTTATTTACATACCCCCCCTCTTTTACTGGAAATTGTTATTGATTACCTCAACTACTTCGTGCTTGATATTTCAACCTATTCCCTGTGAGATCGACCCCAACCTTAGTTGGGTTCTATATTTGACAACAACTACTTTATACTTTATTATGAGGTGTAATTTGGGAGACATTAAATTTTGGCACCATTGTCGGGGTGTACATTTACAAAATAGATTGATTGAGTGCATTGGGCTATTGGTTTCTATTTCTTGATTTACTTTTTTGTTATTTCTAGGGCACACATCGGTGTATGCCTAATACGTAGAGTCAAGGCAATCCCCTGATTCAAATTGATACAGAATTTGAGAGAACTTTGAGAGCTAACAAAAAGATGGTTAACGAAGGAGTTTATAATCAAGGAGCCCTTCTTGAGGGCGTTCACGATGATCCATCAATCTTGAATCATCCAGTACCCTAACATGGTGGTCAAGAGACTATAAAGTAGATCATGAATTGATTAATGGTTGAGGAGAATACTATACAAGAAACTTCCAGGTGGGCAGCTAGGGAAGAAAGGGCTAGACAAGAGAACCAAACCATCTAGTTGCAGTTGATGAGTGAGAGAGGCAGAGAAGGCATAGGGGACAACAAACTCTACAATAGTATCTCCCTTATTATGAGGATTCTGAGGAAGAGTTGGATTATTTGGAGTCTGTTGAAAGCTGGTGCTATTATTCCACCAGAGTTACCTCCAGGAATTAAGTTTGATATCACTAGTGCCATGATTCACTTGATGAACTTGAAGGGGGTGTTCTCAGACTGATGATGCAAACATGTATGTAATGAACTTTGTGGGGATTTTCATATCTTATAATTTGCCTGGTATGATCCAAAAGGTAATTAGACTGCACCTTTTTTTGTTCTCCTTGATAGGAGAGGCCACATTATGATTGGCCGAGCTACCACATGGATCGATTACTACTTGGAATGAGTTGAGGAATCAATTCTTGGATAGATTCTTTCCACCTTCCAGAATGTTACATTGAAGGATGAGATTTATAATTTCAGACAGTTTTATTCAGAGGCATTATACGAGACTTGGTTGAGGTTCAAGAAAAAGCTGCAAAATGTTCCAAATCACAGGATGACTAGTAGAAACTTGTTTGAGATCTTCTACAGAGATTTGTATTCTAACACCAATGCGGTAGCAGACACTATCTCTGATGGAGCATTCATGAGTCTATGTTGGGATCACGCTTCTGAGATCTTAGATATAATCACAAAAACCAACCAAGGTTGGCATACTCGGGATGCAGATAGACCCACAGGTACTTATGAAATTGGTGCATCCACAGAGCAGAGAGCACTAGATAAGAAAGTAGCTCAAGAGGTAGCATAACTGAAGCCTGAGATTGGGTTGCTTACTAAAAAATTTGCAGCAGATGGAGCTGAAAAGGTAAATGCAGTCGGTTCGCAAGGCAAGACACCTAGGTATGAAGACTCAAACTCTTAAGAGGAGGTAAAATACCTAGACAGAGAGGTAACGAGCTTCCATGCCAAAGGCCAAGTGTCTAACCTAGGCACTTGGAACTCGAGGCAAGGGAATCAAGGTCAGAACTACTATAAAGATAACAATTATAACAAGTCTGGGTATAGAGATAGGAGTAGGGATTGAGATGGTGATTAGAGGAGAAAGGATGACTACAAGGATAAGAGTGACCTTTATGTTCTATTCAGGAACAGTTATGCTAGTTCGAGCAATTCGAGGATGGAAGACATGCTTGCAAAGGTTGTGAAAGGTGTAGATAAAATGGAAGATTGCCTAAAAGAGATTAAGGCTGATATTTCAAGAATGAATCAGAAGGCCGAATCGCATGCTATCACCATAAAATTGTTCAAGCAACAGTTTAGTCAGATATCTACAGCATTGAATCAGAATCACCAAGGTACACTTCCAAGCAACACTATCCAAAATTTGAATAATGATGGTCATTACTTGGAGATTACTACTCAGAGTGGTAAGATGACCACTGATCCATCTATGCCCGTGATTGTCAAAAAAGAAGTAAAACTGATTATTGTCGATGATAAGAAGGTTGCGAAATCCAAAGACTCATTGGTGGATGAGAATGCACTTGAAAAGACTCAAGCTGATAAACATAAGGAAAAGGCAAGAAATGGAATGGAAAATGAGGTCCCAAATGTGTTGACTCCTATTCCACAACCTCCTCCTCCATTTCCACAAAGACTGAAGAAGAAAGCTAAAGAGGGAAAGTACCAAAAATTTATTTTTATGCTGAAAGAGTTGACGATGAATATATCCCTCTAGTTGAAGCCCTTGAATAATTGCCAGGTTACAAAAAGTTTATGAAAGACTTGGTGAATGGTGAGTTTTGAGACCGTTCATAATATGTACCATTGTAGTGGAACAACCTCTAAATCTTTGGTTGAGAAGAAAGAAGACCTTAGAGCGTTTACGATTTCATGCACTCTTGGGTGTTTTAACTTCACAAAAGCTTTATGTGATTTGGGTGCTAGCATTAATTTAATGACGCTAGCAGTTTATAAATAGTTGGGGTTGGGGTCACCCAAATCGACTTCAATGAGACTTCTTATGGCTGACCAAATTGTGAAGAAGTCGGCGGGAATCTTGTGTGATGTTTTGGTGAGGGTTACATCCTTCATCTTTCCAGCTAATTTTGTCATCCTTTGACTATGAGGTTGATTTTAAGGTTTCCATTATTTTGGGGAGACCATTCCTTTTGACTGGGCGTGCATTGGTTAATATGGAAACTGGGCAAATAAAGTTTTGGTTGAATAACGAACAGGTCACCTTTAATGTATGCCAGTTCATAAAGCAGCCAAAGGATATGTGCGTGATCTCTATAATAGATACAGTCGACAAGGATGACGTGGTAGCTCCTATTGAGGAGAGGGTTGGAGTCGAGGCCCTCACAATAATAATTATGAATTTCAAGGGTGATGATATTGAGAGTTATGATGAGATGGTGAGCGCACTTGATGGTATGGGTTCATACATGTATGCACCAAAGAAGTTAGATCTTGATTTGAAGAACAGAGTAACCCCATCAGCTCATCCTTCTATTGAGGAGCCTCCGGTCTTAGATCTCATATTCGTTACGTATTTTTGGGAACCAATAATATCTTGCTGATTATTATTGTAGAAAATTTGGTAGATTGGCAAGTTGAGGCATTAGTGTCCATTTTGAAGAGGTTTAAGAGGGCCATTGGATGGTCCGTTGATGATATCATTAGGATTCCACCCTGAATTTGCATGCATAAAATCCAACTTGAGCCGGACTGTATGCCTAGTATTGAGCATCAATGGAGATTGAATCCGCATATGCAAGAGGTGGTGAAGAAAGAAATCATAAAGTGGTTGGATGCAAGTGTGGTTTATGTAATTGCAGACAGTAAGTGAATAAGCCCGATCCAATGTGTGCCGAAGAAGGGTGGAATTACTGTGGTTCCAAATGAGAAAAATGAGTATATTCCCATGCAACCAGTCACTGGTTGGCATGTTTGCATGTAATATAGGACGTTGAACGCATGGAATAAGAATGATCACTTTCTGATGCCCTTTATGGATCAGATGTTAGACCATCTTGCTGGTAAATGATGGTATTATTTTCTTGATGGTTATTTAGGGTACAATCAGATTTCTATTGCCTTCGAGGACTAAGAGAAGACCACTTTCAGTTGTCCATATGAGAATTTTTCATTCAAGAGGATTCCTTTTGGTCTGTGTAATACACCCGCGACCTCTGGCGTTGCATAATGGCTATTTTTTCTGATATGGTTGAGGACTTTATTGAGGTGTTCATGGATGACTTCTTGGTTGTGGGAGATTTATCTGAATATTTTTTGGCATATCTCGCTAATGTTTTGAGGAGATGTGAGGACTGTAACTTGGTCCTAAATTGGGAGAAGTGTCATTTCATGGTTAAGAAAGGAATAGTGCTTGGTCATAAGATTTTGAAAAAGGGGATTGAAGTCGACAAGGTGAAGGTTGAAGTGATTGAAAAGTTGCCTCCATCAATTTCTGTGAAGGGTATTCATAGCGTTTTGGGGAATGCGGGTTTCTATAGAAGATTCATCAAGGACTTTTGTAAAATTTCAAATCCTTTGTGCAAGTTATTGGAGAAGGAGGTAAAATTTGTGTTTGATGATGTATGTTGAAGGAATTTGTGTGCCTGAAACAAAAGTTAATTTTAGCCCCTATTATTGTGTCTCCCAATTGATCCATGCCTTTCGAAGTTATGTGTGATGCTAGTGGCGTGGCGCTAGGTGCAGTCCTAGGATAAAGACTAGAGAAGATCTTACATACCATCTACTACGCTAGTAAAGCACTTAACGTTGCACAGAAGAATTATATTATTACTGAACAAGAGTTGCTTGTTTTGGTGTTCGTGTTTGAGAAATTTTGCTTTTATTTGGTTGGCGTGAAAGTGATTGTGCATATTAACCACACAGCTCTTAGGTACCTTATGTCAAAGAAGGATGTAAAGCTGAGGCTGATTCGTTGGGTACTTCTGTTGCAGAAATTTGACTTTGAGATCAAGGACCGAAAGGGGACTGAGAATCAAGTGTCCAACCACTTATCACGCCTAAAAGAAGTGGCTATGCTAAAACCGAAAGATGAGCTTAATATTGATGATACTTTTCTGGACGAGCATGTATTAACCACACATTAAGATTTGATTTCGTGGTTTACAGACTTTGCAAATTATTTGGTGAGTGATGTGGTTCCCAAAGACTTGTCATTGCAGAAATGTAAGAAGTTTATGTATGATGTGAGAAAGTTCTTCTGGGATGAGCTACACTTATTTTGAAGCTATGCAGATGGAGTGATTCAGTGATGTGTTCTAGAGGTTGAGATGGTGAGAATCTTAGATGCATGTCACTCGTCACCAGTTGGGGGTCATCATGGTGGGCACGGACTGTTCACAAGATCTTGCAATATGGATACTATTGGCCCACCATTTATAAAGTCACGCGCAACTATACCAAGGCTTCTGATCAATTCCCAAGGCAAGGAAACATCTCACGAAGGCAAGAGCTTCCAATGACCACTATTCTTGAGCTTGAGCTATTTGACGTATAGGGTATTGACTTCATGTGCCCCTTTATGCGCTCGCATGGTATGAATTATATTTTGGTAGCTATTGACTATGTTTCAAAATGGGTGGAGGCAGTTGCGCTTCCAAACAACGAAGGGAAGGGTGTCATAACATTCTTGAGAAAGAACATAATTTCTAGATTTGGGACACCAAGGGTTATCATTAGTGATGGAGGGTCGCACTTTTGCAATCGTCTATTCAAAGCCTTGCTTGAGAAATATGGTGTGAAATATAAGGTGGAAACACCTTACCATCCTCAGACAATCGGGCAGGTTGAGATCTCTAATCGTGAGATCAAGTCCATTTTGGTGAGGATTGTGAATGTCAATAGGACAGATTAGGCTAGAAAGTTTGATGATGCACTATGGGCTTACCGAACAACATTCAAGACCCCTATTGATGCTTCCCCATATTAGCTTGTCTATGGAAAAGCGTGTTACCTGCCTATCGAACTTGAACTTAAGGCCTTGTGGGCACTGAAGAGGTTGAATTTGGAATGGAGTGATACAAATAAATTGAGACTAGAGTAGCTGAATGAGATGAATGAATTTCATCTTCGTGTCTATGAACAATCAGCTTTGTGCAAGGAGAAGATGAAGTTATACTATGATTGCAAGATTAAGAAAAGAGAATTTACTGCAAGCAATGTGGTATTGCTATTTGAATCTAAGTTGAAGTTGTTTTAAAGCAAGCTAAAGTTAAAGTGGAGAGGTCCGTATAGAAGACTAGAGTGTTTCCCTATGGTGCAATCGAACTGGAAAATAAAGATGGCCAGAAGTTTAAAGTGAAGGGCCAAAGGGTGAATCACTATTACAGTGACTTTGATGAAGTAAAATTGATATGTGAAGTGGATTTATATGGTGCTTGAGAAGTTAAGCATGCCCGAGTCATGCTGCGACGTAAAATCAGGTATTTTATGGGAGGTAACCCATGGGCTATTTGGTAAAGTTTGAGTAACCAGTTTAGCTACGTCGTGCCGCGATGTTAAACCAAGCACTTCTTGGGAGGCAACCCATGATTTTGTACCTTTTGTGTAATAGGGTAATGTGTGTTACTTGTGCAAGGATTGTACATAAACGAAACTGCAGAACTGGAATTAGTACTGAACCCATGAAAGGATTGTATGACCATGCAAATATTCCATGATCATGGGTTCAGTCGTCTGCACAAAGTCCCGAGGAAGGAATCCAGGAGTTATCTTACAATTGGTCACCATGATCGTACTTATATGTAACGATCGGGGTATCAATCGTCTGATAAAACTTCTGAAAACCATAATACAGGATATCGAAACTACGAGTTTAAGGAACGATCGTGGTTATATGTCACGATCGTCCTTAATATTTGTAGGTCCCAGGTAAGTTTTTTTTAAATCCTCCTTGTACGAATAGGACCCACGATTATGGTAAGAACCAATGATTGTGGGTAAGAGGTGTCTGTTGGGTCCACTTATTTAAGTAATACCCAATCTGACCCGACCCTATTTTGGTTTTAACTTACTTAAAACCTTTACCCTTCACCTGATAAACCAAAATTGACATTCAAACTCACTTCTCATACAATTAATCGATTAAAAAAAGCAAAAACTAAAATTTTTCAACTCGAATTTGTGTGATTTTGCCACTCCCTTCAGTGTTCGACCTTAGACACTGTCTAAGCATTCAAAATCATAAGTAAAATCATTGTAAGTTATTCCTGTGTCCTTATACAGTTACACCTATGTTGAAATTTTTTGAATAGTAGGTTCTAATTTAAATAGCATTGCAATGAGGTCGTTTAGGTCCATTGGTGTATGTGAAATTGCATGAATGAATAAAGGGGGAAGTCTGAGTACCTATTTTAGTAAAATATTTGGTCAAATAGGGTGAAATAAAGGTTGAATCAATTATTAAAAATGGACTAAGTGTCAGTGCACAATCCATGACACAATCCACGATCGTCATTTTAATGAATGATCATGGGTAGGATCGTTGTGGGTGCCAGATATTAGCTTGCAGGAAGTTCATCAGATGACCATATCCCACAATCATCATTTCATGGTACGATCATGGTATGTGCTCGTGTGATGTGATAACTCCTTAGTATTTTTGGGGAAACCTTCCTATAATTAGAAGGTACGATCATACAATCATTGCACAATACAATCGTAGGATGGCTCATCTGAGCAAGTTCCTGAGCCTATATTATTGATTCAAAATTAAGAATAATACTGTCTTGTATAGGTGCTATGCCTCCTAAAACCCACTAATACTTTCTTGTATAGGTGCTATGCCTCCTAAAACCCACTAATACTTTCTTGTATAGGTGCTATGCCTCCTAAAACCCTCAAGCAGATACAGAAGGACATTCCAAAGAAGCAGGCACCCAAAGACACACTTTCTTGGAAAGTGAGTCCGGAAGTTTAAGTAGGTCCGAGGTTAAATTTTCCACTAGTGTCTATGATAATCAACATTCACCTTGGAACATTAGGGCTAAGGCAAGGAGCTTGAAAAGGCCAAAGAAAAAGCTATACCTTCAACCACTTTGGTGCCTGTGGCTACCCTGGTCAACTTTCCCCAGTTTGAAGAGGGAGGTTAAAGCTCAAACCCAGATGAGGGTAAGAATGGAAGTGAACCTGAAGATGTGGGGTTCTTGGAGGAGGAGAAAAAATCAAACCCTAAATCTTTCAAAAGATCTGCTACTGATGGGGATCAAAGGAGTGTAGACCCAAGATGGTAGAGTGTACCAAACTCTCGTGATTACTATATTGATGGGGTCTCCTTGAACAACTGAGGAAACTAGAAGTGAAGTATTCAGGAGGAACCTCAGTTTTGCTAAAATCATTATAAAAGGTCCCAAAGCTGAGCTGGGTATTTGATAGATATGAGTTGGGGTGGATAACTAGGTCACTCCAAAACCATGGGAAATAGATGGTAATGGAGTTTTACACCAACTATGCAGCGATGATAAGAAATTTGACTCTCTTGAGCGAAGACAAAGACATAAAGAAGCAGCTCAGACTGGACGTGGTGAGGGTTCAAGATTATGCTATTGACATCTCAGTCGAGGCCATTTCTAGGGCCTTATTTGGTGTTGCCTTTGTACCAGTTGAAGAGACTCTGGAATATGACTTTTGGATGAATGATGTGAAAAGGGTGAAAAAATTGATTGTCGAGGACAAGAATATGCATTAGAAGTGGTTGGCGGACCACATTGCGAAAGCATGGGAGAATGCAGTTTGGGTGAATGGGTTGATGATCTATAAACTTAATTTGAAATTCTCAACTAAGGCGTGGTGGTAAATTGTTAGGCATCACATAGAACCTATGGTAAATGGAAACATATTAGGTGCCATAAATGCATGCCTGTTAGCAGTGTTTATGTCCGAGTTGGAGCTAAATATTCTGTACATCATTTTGGATAAAATTAGCGATAGAGTATTACAGTTCAACACTATACTTCCATTCCCATGTCTACTCACTCAGTTGATGCAGGATTCATCTGTACCGGCTATACCATAGGTTGAAAGATTTATCTGACCTATGAAGAGTACAACTATTAATTTAATAAAGGATTTGAGGAACTCGGTGGCTCCAGTCCGAGGTCCTTTACTAGATTACCCCTAGAGGTAGAAGGGGCTCCCCAGCTAGTGATATCCCAGCATCTGAATTTGGTGCCACTTTATCTTCTTCACAGTAGGCCCTAGTACCTACGGATGCATGTTAGTTAGTGCCTGCCGGTTACACATTGATTCCCACCATGAAGTTGGAACAGATCATGCAAAACCAATTATTGCATGATGCTCAGATTCAGAAGTTGGAGGTAAGGGTAAAGCCTTACATAGCGGATGAGATTAAGGCAGTGGTGTGGGTGGTTCAGAACCACTTTGACAGATTCAAGAGCTGGATGACTCCTAAGTTAGAAGAGGTCCAGGCTCCTGATATAAGCATGATCATTACAGACTTGGCCATATTAAAAAAATGGTTAAGGAGCTTACAGAGCAGACTATCTCGGTTGTACCTCCTCCACCTCTTCCTATGTCATTCTTATAGAATCTTGTGGTGGATGTAAATTTGCTGGTCCCCGAATTTTATACTCAGGACCTGGTGGTTGGGGGTGATGACTCATATATAAATGAGACGGGCGATGATTTACAGCCCCGTAGGAAGAGGAGGAGAGGAGATAGAAATGAGAAGAAAAAAAAGAAGAAAGCAAATGAGAGAGAGCAGACCTCCGAAGTACACATTTTAGGGGTACATAGATTGCCCCTATAGTGATATCATTGAGTGCACCGGCACCATCGATGCCTACTTATCAGAGAGTGCCTCGGACACAGCCAAGGCCACAAAAGCAGAGGATACTAGAGGGGTCCAATCTCAAACCCCAGCGGATTTGAGTACTACTGAGGTCTAGTACACCTCAAGTATGTCCCTTACCCTTGTTTTACATTTTCTATGTGTCGTTCAATGGGGACATTGCATGCTTTTCAAGTTGGGGGTAGGGATGTCCCACAATCAAGGGTTTTTGTTGCCATGTTTCTTTTCCCTTGACTGTGCTATCTTAGTTAGAACCAGCATTAGGAGTTTTATTTATTTGTTTTTATTATTATGTTTTGTGTTTTGTGTGTGATCGAGAGAACAATAAGAGCACTTTGTGCAGTCGAAATAAAAAGAGCATGCAAATTTATTTTGAGTATATTAAATGATACCCCTCCTAAATTTTTGAATTTTTATGCTGTGTTGTGTGCTTATATGGACTATAACTAATGTGGATCTCATAATGGCATTAGGATTATGAACTTGTCAACTATAGCCTAACTTACATAAATCGAATAGGTAGTGACGGAATACATAACCCTAAGCCAAGTGAGTGTGAGGTGTTACCTAGTCGGCGTGTGTGTACGATCTATAACTTGCTTGGTTAGTCTCAAAAAATTCATAGAATAGTAGGTTTGGAAAGGATCATAGGCCGTTCTTCAAATAAGTTCACTAAAAGCTTAAAAATCCTACCAAATGAACATGATATCCCTTGATCCCGAGTTTGAGCCTACAAAAACCTTTTCTTTGAACTAACCTATTCACCTGCCTGATTATTTACAATAAACCTGCTTTGTCCCTGGTCCCTCCTTGGACACTGTGCACCTCAACTCAGGCAAATCGCCTAGGTTGAGGGTAGCTATCGTAGGGGTGCATAAAAGATTGGGTATGAAAAAAGCATTAGTAGAAAGAAAAAAAGGAGTCTGTTGTGGTAAAAAAAATATGTTGAAAAGAAAGAAAGATAGAAAAAAAAATGAAAAATGAGAAAAAGAAAAAAAGGGAGTTATGAATATAAAACTGCACCCGGGGTCCAAAAAGTTGAAAAAAGGGAAAAGAATAAAAGGAAGTAGGAAAAGTGGAGCCAAAAATAGTGTAGTACCAAGGAGGAATAAGTCACTATACCCATATATACCATACCCATCCCCGAGTCTATATTACAAGACACTAAAAGACCTATAGTGATCCTAATCCGACTGTCTAAAACCTAAGGCGTAGAAAATAAGGGCAAGTCTATGGTATCTGTGCCTGACTTCTTTATGATAGTGAGAGATTTGATTTAGTCCCTATATTGGCATTTAATGCATATTCTGTGTGTTAGGGACCTCTTTGTTGTGAGGGTGTAGGGGCTGTATTGTGGTTGCTGCTTATTCGGGTAGTGTCATTAGTCAAAGTGCTGGGTTTGTCTGTTGATAATGTGATGCCATTTGTTGATCCTATTGTGTTATGGTTGATGGTTTTTGTACTCACAACATAAGTTGAGTTTAATGCTATTGGAGGGTATTGACTTGAATTTTAAGAATGCGTGATGAAAATGATTTTTTTTAAAAAAATTAACTGCCATACTGATCTTAGTTTTTTCTTGGTTAAGCATCGTGATAGTATAGTTTGGTGTAAGTTGAGGGTGTTGATGTGCCGTGAACTTATGGCACTTTTGATCCTTAAAACAATGAATATTTGCAAGTACGAGGGTATTTCTATGTGGATATAATGGGTTTTTGGGTATTTGCAAGTCAAAAAGGTCTGGATAAGTGGAGTGATAGATTTTGGACAAAAAGTACATCAGAAGAAATCCTCCCACTATCATGCATTGATGTCACGATCGTACAACCTTATCGTGGGAAGGACTTGTTGAAAGCAAGGCTGCAAAACCTAAGTGAGAAGATGATCAAATGATTGGATCCCATGACCGTATCTAAAAATGATGGTCGTACCAAGAGGTCGCGGGAATGAAGGTCAGAGTTGAAGTCTGCAAAAGTTAAAATATAAGAGGACCAGACGACCACATTGTATGGTCATAGTAGAAGACACAGAGTCAGACTGTGGATCGTACCAGAGAAGGCCTGAAGATGACAAATTCCATGAGCAAACCACGAGCACCAAGGATGATCCTGGAATCAAACCACGATCGTACCTTCCCTTCGTCCGAGATGACCGATATAGAATTTCTGTTATGTTTAGGATATGTTTTATTTTGTCTATAAATACTCCCATTCGTTCTTTTGTATCAGTTTACGTTCTATTACATTATTGTATGGTTCTAAGGCATATTCTTGATCTTGGAATTACAAACATCAATTTTTAGGGTTTTATTTCAAAGTGAGATTTTGGAGTTTTTCATCTTATTATTGTAAGTTCATTATTATGTGTTCTTATTAGAATTATTCTTGAGTTGTTGCAATTATGAGTAGCTTAACACCACAACTAGGGTTGTGGAAACTATGATGGATTAATAAAGTAGGGTTTGTAGTACGGAGTGATTTTCAATCGGTGTTATACATGTATTGTTATTTCCTTAGGTTTGATTGCTTTCTAGCTATGTACCACGCTATAACTCACCTTATATTTTTTCTAGATGAGAGGATGGGTATGAATGGGAAGAAGGGAGTAAACAATAGAGACTTGGAGCTATCAACCTCCATTTAATAGCTTGAGTCGATAATCCGAGGTAGCTAATCTGGGATCCAAAATAGGGGTTAGTAATGCAAACTCAGGAGAACAGAGAACTTACTTGAGGATATTACTTAGACAAGAGCATAAAGTTGTTCTAAGTATACACAACCTATCAATTCTGCATACCAAACACCAGGAGAGATTGCAATGTATGAAGAACCTATGGAGTTATGAAGTTATTGGGGATCACAGTCCTATTGCTTCTCTCATATTGATTACAAATCCAACAAATCAACAACTTTTACTACTGAATCATTTATTTTCAAAACCCCTATCTTTTACTGGAAATTGTTTTTAATTGACTCAACTACTTCATGCTTTATATTTTGACTTATTCCCTGTAGGATCGACCCCAACCTTGGTTGGATTCTATATTTGACAGCGACCGCTTTATACTTCATTGTGAGGTGTAATTTGGTTGACATGTAATTTGCGAGGTGTAAGCGAGGGAGGATGTCGCCCAAATTACACCTCATAATGAAGTATAAAGCGGTCGCTGTTAAATATAGAACCCAACCAAGGTTGGGTTCGATCCCACAGGAAATATATCAAAATATATAGCACGAAGTATTTGAGGCAATCACTAACAATTTCCAGTAAAAGAGGGGGGTTTGTAAATAAATGATTCAGTAGTAATAGTTGTTGATTTGTTGGATTTGTAATCAGTATGAGAGAAGCACTAGGTCTGTGATCCCAAATAACTTTATAACTCCATAGGTTCTTCTTACTTTGCAATCCTTCCTGGTGTTTGATATGTAGAATCGATAGGTTAAGTATACTTAGAACAGCTTTACGCTAGAATCGATAGGCTAAGTATACTTAAAATAGCTTTACGCTATTGTCTAAGCAATATCCTCAAGTAAGTTCTCTCTTCTCCTGAGTTTATATTACTAACCCTTATCTTAAATCCCATATTAGCTATCCCGGATTATCGGCTCAAGATATTAAGTGGAGGTTGATAGCTCCAAGTCTCTGTTATTTATTACTTTCTTCCCATCGGTCCTCATCCTATCATCCAGAATAAAGATAAGGTAAGTTCTATCATTGTACACTGCCAAAAAGCAATCAAACCCACGGAAACAACAATACACGTATGAACACCAATTGAAAATCACTCTGTACTATGAATCCTACTTTGTTAATCCGTCATGGTTTCCACAACCCTAGTTGTGGTGTTTAGATACTCAAAATTGCAAGAACACAAGAAGAATTCTGATAAGAACACATGATAATGAACTTACAATAATTAGATGAAAAACTCCAAAATCTCACTTTGAATTAAAACCCTAAAAATCGATGTTTACAAGTCCAAAACCAAGAATGTGCCTTAGAACCTCATAATAATGTAATAGAATGTAAACTGATACAAAAGAATAGTAGTATTTATAGACAAAATAAAACCTATTCTAAACATAACAGAATTTCTGTGTCGGTTATCTCGGACGAAGGAAAGGTACGATCGTGGTTTGATTCCATGATCGTCCTTGGTGCTCGTGGTTTGTACATGGACTTTGTCATCTTCAGGTATTCTCTGGTATGATCCTCAGTATGACTTCGTGTGTTTTACCTACGATCATACAATGTGGTCTTCTTATCCTCTTACACTTCAACTCCTGCAGACTTCAACTTTGACCTTTATTCCCACGACCTCTTGGTTTGATTGTCATTTCTAGGTATGATCGTGGGATCCAGTCGTCTGATCTTCTTCTCACTTAGATTCTGCAGCCTTACTTTTCGAAAGTCCTTCGTATGATCAGGTTGTACAATCGTGACATTAATGCAAGATTGTGGGAGGCTTTCGTCTGATGTACTTTTTGTCCAAAATCTAGTACTCCACTTCTTCGGACCTATTTGACCTGCAAATACCCAAAAACCCATTATATCCACATAAAAATACATTTGTACTTGCAAATATTCACCATTTTAAGCATTGAAAGTGCCGTAAGTTCATGGTACATCAACACCCTCAACTTAGACCATTTGCATGTCCTCAGGTAAACAAAACACAACTATACTATCACAATGCTTAACTAAGAAAAAACTAAGATCACTATGGCAGTCAATTTTTTTTTCAAAAAATCATTTTCAACATATATTCCCAAAATTACACTTTAAGAGGGAAGAATTTGCTGATTGTCCATGTATATGTGGATGACATTATTTTTGGAGAAACCTCAAATTCTCTATGTGAAGAATTTGAAAAACTCATGGGAAGTGAGTTTAAAATAAGTATGATGGGCGAGCTAAGTTTCTTTCTAGGTTGCAAATCAAGCAAACGCCCAGTGGAACTATGATCAGTTAGGAGAAGTACATCAAAGAGCTTCTGAAAAGGTTTTACATGAATGAGGCCAAGCCCATAAATACTCCTATTGGTACAAGCTCAAAATTGGATGTGGATGGAACTGGTCCTATGGTGAATGAGACTATGTACAGAGGAATCGTTGAATCCCTTCTATACTTAATTTCTAGTAGATCTGACATTGTCTTTAATATGGGAATGTGTGTAAGATTTTAAGCCTGCCCAAAAGAGTCTCACATAAAAGTTGCAAAGATGATTTTAAGATATATGAAGGGAACAAGGGACCTGGTCCTGTTCTACCCATCTAGTGATTCTTTTGATCTAATTAGTTATACTAATGCAGATTATGTAGGGTACCTAGTTGATAGGCAGAGTACCTCGAGAATGGCTCATTTTTTGGGATCTTCTTTGATCTCATGGGGAATAAAGAAGCGAAATTCAGTAGCCCTTTCCACTATAGAAATAGAGTATGTGGCAGTCACTTCTTGTTATGCTCAACTCTTATGGATCAACCAACAGCTGGAGGAATTTGGGTTAGTTTCTGATACTATCCCATTGCTATGTGACAACACTAGTACTCTTAACATGGCCAAAAATCCTGTGCAACCCAAGAGGACCAAACATATTGATGTGAGACATCATTTTCTAAGAGACAATGTAGAGAAGGGGACTATTTGCATATAGTTCTATAATCCTGAAAATCAAGTGGCAGATATTTTTATAAAGGCTTTGAACAGGGATCAGTTTGAGAAAAATAGTCTAAGACTAGGACTAATCAAGTTGAATTGAACTGTCCATGTTGATCTCATCACTTCTTAAATTGGCTATGATTAGGTAACATGTATACTTGTGGTAATATGCTTTATTTGGTCTAATTTAGTTCCACACTTTGTAGGTATACACGGATGGTGAACAAACTAAGGAGGAAGGGAAATGGGATAGACTTAAGGCAGGCATTCTTCAGAAGTTTGAGGAAGGGACCAGGTCCTCCCCTTAGAGGTTAGTATAAAAAATATTGCCTTTTTAAATGCCTTAAAGAACTGTTTAAAAATTCCACATGTCTTTTTCCTGCTTCTCTGAACCATTGTCACTTCATTTCAAAACCAAAAGACACATCCAATCGGGACCAGGAACGTCCAATCACCTTTAACCCCAAATGCTAGCTTCTCTCTTCCATTAACTATCACCTTTTACATTCTAAATCTCTCGAAATCTCTTAATGTTCCAACTCTCTTTCTTCCATTAGTACTCATTCTTAAGAAATCTTGTAAGTCTCAAAATGAATCAACCACCTTCTCCCTGAAAATCAATCCATAAGAATGAAGATTCTTCAATGATGTCTCTGTTAACACTCACTCCCTCTAGTCTCCAAAATCCATTCGTTGAAACTGCTATCTTGTCCACTCCCATTTTAGAAAAAGTTGTCTTCCCCACTCCCCTTACTCTAGAAATGCCTATCATCCCCTCTATCTCATTTCCTCAAACTAACCGCTCTCGTGTCGAAGATTATTTATCTCCAACTTTGGATGGTTCTAAGCCTGTTTTTGAGATAACTCCTGATTCTCAACCTGGTCTTGTTCTAACAACTATGAGAAATGAAATTCCCAAGGGACCAGGTACCAATAACCCCTCTGACTCTACCCATATCGATGAACACATGTTCGATGGCAATCTGTCAGTTGAAAGAGGCAATCCCTTGAACATCCTTGTAGTAGGGGAAGTTAGGGTTATTCAGAGTCTGACTCAAATGGGTAAAAATCCAAAGGCGAGTATGAATGAACAAGAAAGTCTAAATCCTTTAGTGTCTCCAATTCAGTCTCCACGACAAATTTATGATGGGACACCTACCTCAAAGAATCTTTAAAATGAAATCCCTTTGCCTCCTATGGAGGACGAGGAGGAGGACAACCATAAGTATGACTTGATATCTTGGAAAAGAGTCAGACAATGAGGGTCCAAAGGAAAGGAAAAGGTCAATGTTGCTGAAAAATTTATGAAAAACTATGGGACTCGAGGGGCTGGAAAGAAGTTCATATGAGATTCCTTGAAGGCAAACAAGTCTGCCACCACTCACAAATGACGATTGAGGAAAGTCTCAGTGATTGATGAGGTTGTTGTTCCTAAGAAAGTCGTAGTGGTTGTGGAGGATGAAGAAATGGACAAAGACATTGACTCAGATATTTTTGCAGCAATAGCTAAAAGTAGAAAAGGAGCAGGTACTGTAAAAATCCTAGTGTTGAAAGCAACTAAGCCCAATAAAGTTGCTGGGAAAAAGGTTATTGCTGTCAAAAAAAGAACAGGGATGATGTCTTAAAGGGACTTGGTCCTGAAGCTTACTCCACCACTTTTCTACAAGTGGTTCAGTTAGTGAAGGGACCTGGTACCTCTTCCAAAAGAAGAAAAGTTCAAAAAGTTGAGAAAATTCTTACTAGGGAGGAAATAATCCAGGTTCTAAAGAAACAAAGGGTGTTGAAGGAGAGAGTATTTGATCCTGAAATCTTTGAAAGTCCAAGGATGTGTGAATTGGTTGAGTTTGTGAAATGTCAAGAATGGCTCCATCTATTTGACTTGCTAGTTACTGAAGTTCATGAGAAAGAAGTACGGGAGTTCTACTATGGGATAGTTTCCTCGGAGGATTGTCTGAGCCTGAACACTACTGCACATGGTATCGAGATTCATCTTGATGAATATTCACTTACCTCACCTTGAGCTGCCAGTGGAAGGGATCAAGTCTATGACAAACATGGTTCCTTATCTTCAATTTGTAAATGAGGCTGGTAGAGTTGGTAGGTTATCCAAAGCTGGGTCCTTAAGAAGTTTCTGAAAGGGGAGTTTCAATTGTTATTTGAACTAGTCAACAAGGTCCTGTTGCCATGATCTGAGAAGTGAACTGTTGCTTCTGCATTGGACCTATTTCTTATGGAGTCCCTAAGTATGTTTGAAGTAGTCAATCTCCCAGCTATCATGATTGAGCATATGTACAAGGTCATGACTGTTAAGGATGGAAGGCACGAAATGGCCTATGTTTATATCTTGAATAAGGTGTTCGATAACTTTAAGATTGAGTATGGAAAAGGGCTGGCAGGATATGCAAAGCAAATCTTCACCATGACAAATTTGATTGAATATGAGTGTATCAAAGGTAAGGTAGGGACCAAGTCCAAATTACAAGTGTCGGAGCTCATTGCACAACATGAAAAATTGATTGCAAATTTGGAGGAAATGACCATTCTGTTGGCCAAATGAGATACTGAAATCTCTCAATTGAAGGCAACAATGCAGTAGCTTTCAGTTGAGGGACCTGGTTCCATCGAGACTCTCTGAGAGAAAAACAAAGAGTTGACGACACAGGTCACTTCCCTGAATGTGGAAGTCAAGGACCTGAATACAAAGGTTAAGAACCTGACCAAACAACTTCTAAATGCTCACGCAATTGAAAGTGAGCGCATGAACCATGTCCTTCATTCCCTTGCCCCTAAGCCTCCCACCTTCTAAACCTTCTTTTTCTCCTATCCTCGAGGGTCCTTTTTGTTGATTCCTGTGGCTAATTATGGATAATTCTTTTATGCATTTTTATTTTAAGCAATGTTTATCATGTTGTTCCTATGAATTATGAATGAAGTGTTTGTTTTATCTACCATATTTTCTTCTTCTTTTGGCTTTGTTCATTCGTGTTAGTGTTGCCCAGGGGCCATGAATTAATCTATTATACATTTTACTTCATTTGTTTTACTATTATTACTCTTTTATGATACCAAAAGGGGAAAGATGTTATTAATGAAAGACAGTTAATTCACAGTAAAAGACTTGGTCCTTGTAGTCAAGGGGAATAAAATACAACTGATCAGAGGAATCTGTTAGATAGGGAGAATGTTATTGGAGGACCTGGTAGACAGGGGGAAATAGTTTGTCTTTATCAAAAAGGTGGAAAATATTGTGTTCTTGGTTTTGATGATTTCCAAACTATGGTGAAAGGGACCTGGTCCGTGATGTTTTCGACCCTTGGAAAGGTCAACTGCATACAACTATAAGACTATACTTTCTGCAGATAGTTAGTGACACTGCCGCAGAGGCACTACCTGCCAGACCAACCTTCAATAATGGCATGCTTCCTAGGTCTTTCTCTCTCTTATAAAAGGAACAAGTGACAGGAGAAAAACCAAGTCTTTTGAAATCAAAAATTTCATCTCTCAAAAGCAAAAGCCATTCTCATAAAAGAACATTGCTCATTTCAACAAAAACAAAGAAGTTGCTCGTGTGTGGAATAAGACCTGATGAGTATAACAGAATCTCAGCTTGTGAATCTGCAAATGGGATTTGAGAGTGTCTAAAGACGACTCATGAGGGAACAAGTCAAGTTAAAGAGTCCAAAATGGACATGCTTACTATTCAGTACGACACCTTCCCAATGAAAAAAGGTGAAACATTCCAGGAGATGCATATAAGGTTTTTCTCCATCACTAATGAGCTGTATTATCTTGGAGAGGTGATCAGGCCAAGCAAGCAGGTGCAAAAAATACTCAGCATTCTTTCTAAGTCTTGGGAGAGCAAAGTTGATGCTATCACCAAATCTTGAGATCTCAAGACTCTTACTATGGATGAGTTGATCAAGAACTTAAAAACTCATGAACTTAAGAAGCAGCAGGAATAAGGGAAGAAGGATCCCCAAAAGGAGAAAACTTTAGCTCTTAAGGCTGTGAAAAGAGACTCAATTGAAGAGGACAAGAACATGGCTTACCTTACTCAAATATTTCAAAAGGAGGTGAGAAGAAATAGTGGGTTTCTGAGAAAGGGAAACACAAGAAGAGCTGCAAATGCAAATGACCTTTGTCACAAGTGTGGAAAACTGGGTCATTTTATTAAAGACTATCCAATACATAGAATAGAGTAAAAGGATTATGCTAAGGCTTATGGTGACAAAGGCAAATGAAAGGACCCAGATAAATCCAAAAGTAGAGTTGCTGCAGACTATATTGTCAAGCAAGCTCTTGCTGCTTGGGGGGACTCATCCAGTGAATCTGATAAATCAGAGCATCCTGAAGATGCATCCATGATGGTTGTGAAAGATGATGATGATGCTTTCAACTCCCTTTTTGCTTTCATGGCAAAATCAAAATATGATGAAGATGAAGAGTTAACCCTTCTTAACATTAAGCAAAATCTCAATGACAATTCCTTGAAGAAACTTAAGAGCCTATATAATGTCTTGATTGAATCTCTGTGTGAGCTTACCACTGAGAAAAACCTCTCCAATGAAAGTTTTGATAATTTTGAAATTAAAAAGGTTACTTTAACTATCCAAGTTTCTTTGTTGGGAGAGAAGCTTTGTATAATGTCCTCTAAAAATGCTGACCTGAAGGAAAAGTTGAGGAGATCATCTGAATCTATTTCTAAAGGTAAGTGTGAGGCTAGCAGTTTTCAGCTTGAACTTGAAAAGAGTTTGAATAAATCCAAATGAAATCCTGCAGCCTCTCTTGAGAGAAATGTTGAGATAGAGAGGGACCTAGTCCAAATTAAGCTAGAGCTTAACAAATCCCTAAAATAGAATGCCTCATCTCAAATCCTAGCTAGTCTAATTAGTCAAAGATCCAACAATGGAAAAGGTCTAGGGAGTCAAAAAGTTAATCCCCCATGCAATCCCCACATTAAATATATGTTTGTGTCTTGTAGAAATGGTCATCTCAAGAGGGATTGTGAAGCTAGGAAAAAGGCTGAAAAAAGTTTTGCAAAGAATGTTGAACAGGAGAAACTGGTTAGAAGAGGACCTGGTCCCACGTTTAGTGCGTCACTTCCTTACTTCTTGGCAAGAAAGAGGCTCGGAGTGAGCAGATTTCATCCTAATCAAGCACGTTGCTCGTCTCATGATCCTTGCGGCTTGGGGAGAAAGACCCTTGGAGCTACTGTATTCAATCCTTGGAGCCAAGCATGTGGTGTCTCTCATATTTTTGGATTTAAGAGATCATATCCCAATCTTAGAGACACTAGAAGTAACCCTTTCTGACTTCAGCGCGAGACGCACTTTGTACAGTCTTCTCAATATAGTTATACAGACCCTCGATATTTTTCCTTGCATTTCTTCTTTTCCCTCTGTTATTTCCTGGAAAATGGTGATAGAAGAACATGAGGATGGAAACAACAACGTATGGCTCGAACGCTGGCAAGAAAATAGTGGCACTGATAATGAGGGAAACAAGTGCATATAATCCTTGCAGCCTTGTGAGAAAGGTGTTTCGTGTCCATATTCCATCCTTAGTGCGAGAGCACGTGGTACCTCTCATCCTTGAGGATTGGCTATAAAAAGGCTTTGAGTGGATGCATTTCATCCTTTTAGCTAGTCGATAGATTTATGACCATCCTCGACTTGTTGTTTTGACGAGAGATTCACCGAGTACTCTTTTTTGTCGCCTTAACTGGAGAGAAACACAGAGCATCTCCTCATTTTATATTTTGGCATAGACGTACAGGGAGTGCTCATCCTTTAAATTTTGTTGATTTTCAACTCTGCACACCATCACTAAAATATTTATTTCTTGATGCAGGAGCAATGTAATCGCCAGACACTTGATCATACAGAAACGGAAGCATCGTCTTGCTATATATCAAAATTCCTTTCGGATTGATCAGAGCTGATTTTTGAAGTTGACTTTGAATATGATAAGTCTATTTCGTAGCTTTCCACAGCTATGGTAGAAAATTCATAACTTGGCGTAGGAGTACTTAAATTAAGAGATTCTTTTTTTTTTTTGGAAAGAGGGATTCAAGATCTACAATTTATAAAAAAATCATCGCCAAGCACTTTGTCGATTTGTACAGATGTTGCTTTGAAGTTGACCCACAAGTTTTTCATGCTTGCTATCCAGCTTTGCGCGTCGGTGGTAGAAAATTCATAACTCGAAGTAGGAGGCTGAAATTATGATCTTCCTTTTTGTTTGAAAGAGGATTCCAAGAACAATAATACATGTAAAAATTATGGCCAAACTTTTTGTAGATTTGTACAGATGTTGCTTCAAAGTTGTCCCACATGTTTGTCATGCATGCTCTCCAGTTTTGTGCGTCGGTGGTAGAAAATTCATAACTTGAAGTAGGAGCACTGAAATCACAAACTTCTTTTTTTTGTTGGAAATAGGACTCCAAGAACTACAATATATATAAAAATCATGGTCAAAACCTTTACGGATTTGTACAGATATGTCATCGAAGTCAGCTCTATTTGAGATCTGATGATCTATTTTGCAGTTTTAAGCGTTTGTGGTAAAAAAATTCATTACTCAATGTAGTAGACTTTGAATCATGAGCCTCCTTTTTTTGTTGCAAAGAGGAAACCAAGAAATACTGTATATGTAAAAATAACGATCAAAACCTTTACGAATGTGTACAGATATATCGTCGAAGTCAGCTTAGTTCGAGATATGATGGTCTATTTCGTAACTTTGAGCGACTGCGGTAAAAAATTCAAAACTCGACGTAGGAGTCTTTGAATCACGAGCCACCTTTTTTGTTGCAAAGAGGACTCTAAGTACTACAACATATGTAAAACATGGTCAAAACCTTTATCGATTTGTACAGATATATCATCAACGTCAGCTCTGCCTTGCTTGACTCTTCACCTTTGCGCGCCTATGGAAAATTCGGCGAAGGAATATCTAATTCATGTGCTATCTATGCCACTCCAAACTGTTGTTGTGGTGCTAAAGTAATGACACACTTCTCCCTTCTTTTTTATTTTTTAACTCATATGACTGAACTTAGAGTAAAATACTCTAAGCTGCCTACGTACCTCGGATAAGAAGATCAAGTTATAACGTAGTTCAAGAGGCTGAGTTATTTTTATTATGTTTTTTTTTTTTTTTTTGTGTCCTATTTTTTCCCAGGACGCCCCTTTTGAGGTTTTCAACCTATCAAACGCTTTTTTTTTCTTGGACTCGTACATAGTTTAAGCTCATGCAGGCTAGGAGTAATGTGTAGTTTATACTCGTGCGTTAAGGAGTGTATTGACTTGCGGTTTAGGTTCATGCATTGAGGAGCATTTTGGGGAAGAATTCTTGTAATGTAACTATCCTTCCAACCCTTTGTGATGAAGTACTATTGCACTTCAATTTGGTGTTGGAATTTATGGCCAGCATTGGTTGAAGCATATTTGCACTTGATCTTGTGTCGACTTTTAGAAGTCGAAGTTTAGAAGTCTCTTGAATCTTTTGTCTTTTGCTAGCAATCTGTTAATTATGTCTTAAATTTTTCCCTTGTATATTTTAGGAAACTTATAATCCCTATTGGTTTAGGAAACCCTTTGTCCTAATAGATTTGGGAAAGGAATATATTGTCGTTGTAGGAAAGGGAGAACCTTTTCCTTATAGGTTTTGGAATACTTGTGTAACACCCTCAACGTTCATGCATGTCTGTAGTGTGTTTTCTATGTGTGTAGGGTCATAAAATAAGGTCATTAGACCCTTATGAAGGTTAAAAAATGTTTGGGGTAAGTCTTGGGTCAAAAAGGGACATTATAGACCCAAATAAGAGGTCGTGCGCCGCACCCGGGGACCTCAGCTTTGGCCCTTACATCGCACAACACCTTTCAGGTGGTCACTGGAAGGGCCATACGATAGGTTTGCAGGGCAAGGCTGGTGCCGTGCGATAGGCCCTGCTACGCACGACAGGGTGTCGTGCGATAGGCCTTGTGACGCAACCCCCTCCCCCCTCCAAGGCATAAAAGTTCCGCTTTTCCTCAAAAAATTAAGGGTAATTATGTCCATATACCCACATGTAACCTCTCCAAACCCTTCTTAAGCTCAAAAGTCGTCCATAACACTTAGAAAAATATTTCAAAAGTGCTCATTCTCCTCTCAACTCTCAAGAAACAAAAGCAAGGGTTTCTCTTAGAAATTCAGCCTCCAAAGCTCCAAACTCAAACTTTCCTCCAAGAAATTGTCAAGTTCAGGTATGTGGGGTTTCAACAAGGATTTCTCTGTCATCCTTGTACCCAAAAATATCATTTTCTTTAACGAATTTCAAAGTTACCAACTAGGGTTCAAATCCAATTTCCATGATCTTGAATTTCATGCTCCTAAATGAATTTATTTTTGAATTGTTATTGAATTTATGACCTTTTTGGTTTATTTATCATATCGTTTGTATGTTTAATCATATAATATGCTTTTACCATCATTCTTAACATGAAATCCCATGGTTTAGTAAACATTTCATGACTTTTGATACGACATGAATTACACAGCATGGACTCAGTACCAAGAACTTAGGTTCATTATGAAACTCATGGATTTGACTTATGACTATGAAACATACGCATAAGCATGAATGGTTTACAGATTCATAAGCTAGTTATGCTTACTTTATGATAAACTTTATATAATATGAGCATCAGTATGATTTTAGGGAGTAGTATTAAGCACCGAGCAGATAGTGGTTCAGCATACCCAAGTCCTAGAACTACGCACCACTGTAGGTATTATATTTTCCCAGATTGGTCCAGTTTAGTGATCACACCAGTCATGGATTTATACCCCTGAAAAGGTATATTGCGGCCTTTCAATGAGGCATATGTTGGACTCCATGTTGCTCACATGGTTTATGTCAGTTAAAAGAATCTCCCACAGTAAAACAGTTTTAGAATCTAAGTGTACATGGCTCACTAGCTTTGTTAAACTATGTTTTGTCACTCTACGATTTACGACTTATCACTTTCCATCTTTATTCATGAAAAAGGGTGAGTCTTATACACTTAGCATGCATGAATTCATTTAATGACTTATAGATTTTTTTTTATGTTGCATTCACCCCCCATATACTCAGTACATTCCATAAGTACTAACCACATACACTATGTGCTCTGCATCCTATCATGATGTTGGTTTTGGTGTTCGTCCACAACAACACGATTAGCAGCGATCACCTTTGCTTACTCCCATCAGTTGATGAGTCATCATGTTCTGAGGGCTTGGATTAGATTCTTGTCTTTTTTATTAGTTCACTTTTGTGTTCATTTAAGATTTTATGATATTTGGGTCAGCTGGGGGTTTTTCCCAGCGGCTCTTCATTAGGTTAGAGGCTTTTCTAGACTTGGTGGTTTTGCAGTTATTTCTCATATTGTGACTATTTTCAGTTTATGTTGACAGTCTTGATACCTCGTGCTCTTGTTTTATGAATAAAGTTTTAGCTTCCACTCATGGTTAAGTAAATTGTATATTATCTAGTGCTGAGTTAAATACCACGGGTTTGCTTCGGGCTACTTGTAGTTCTATGCACCGTGTAATGTCCAAGGGGTAGTGTCGGGGCGTTACAACTTGGGATCTATATATAGGGGATGTAGTTAGGGATTTTAGAGCATTGTATACTTCTTCTTTTTTTCATAGTGGAAACCTCTCTCTGCTTTTACTTGGAGGATTAGGCCTAGCCAAACCTCGTTAAATCCTAGTGTTATTTTTCTTCTCTATTTTCTTTGTTTGTGATTGTGTGCTAGTTAACCCACGATATTTTCGCAACAATTGTTATCACAGTAAGGTTGGGATTTCTACAGATAATCAAGGTTAAGATGTCTCCGCCATCTTCAATAAAGTATGAAATAGAGTAATTTGATAGGGGATCTAGTTTCAGTCTATGGAAGATTAGAATGAGATCGTCCTTAGTATTATAAGGGTTATGAAAGGCAATTGAGGAGACTTTTCCAGAAAGGTTGAAAGAATCAGAAAAAGCAGACTTGAAGAATAGGGCTTTGAGTGTGATCTTCATGAGCGTTACAGATAACATTCTTCGGGAAATTACTGAAGAGAAATCTGCAGCAATGACATAAAAGAAGTTGAAAGATCTATATTCTAAGAAATCACTGACAAACTGCCTCTCCTACTAGAAAAAGAGGTTGTATAATCTTCATATGAATGAAGGTACACCGGTCAAAACTCACCTTGATGAGTTTAATTCAATTATAATGGACTTGAAGAACATAGATATCAAAATTGATAGTGAGGATCATGCCTAGATCGTGCTATGTTATTTACCACCATCTTATGATACTTTTGTTGATACATTGCTACATAGGAAAGACAATATTTCACTAGAAGATGTTAGTAATGCACTAAAATCTAAAGAGTTGAAGAAGAGCTTTTTGAATAACAGAGCTGAGGGCTAAGGTCTTGTGAATAAGGGAAGAACACAACAAAACGAATTTAATAGGAAAAAGTCTAATGCCAGATCGAAGTCTAGAGAAAGGAAGCAGAACTGCTATAAGTGCGGGGAGCAGGGTTACTATAGAAAAGATTGTCCTAAACTAAAGGAGAAACGAGAAAAGCAGAAAGTTGATTACTAAGTAAATATTGTTGACACTAGTAGTAATTCAGATGACAGTGATTATGTAGGGGAAGTTTGTGCTATGAGTTTTGATCATAGGCACAATTCCTGGGTTTTTGATTCTGGTGCAACTTTCCACATGAGTTCTCATAATAACTGGTTTGTAACTTACAAGCAGACGAGTGGGACTGTCTACCTAGGTAATGATAATCCATTAGAGGTAGAGGGGATTGGTAACATCTAATTGAGAATGTTCGATGGCATTATCAAAAATATTGAGTGTTGGCATGTTCCTCGAATGAAGAAGAATTTGATATCTCTTTCGATGTTGGATGATCAAGGGTATAAGTTTCACTCTGGGAATGGAACACCTAAAGTGAGTAAGGCCTCCATGATATTCATGAAGGGTAAGCTTTATTCTAGACTGTATTATCTTCAAGCGAGTGTAGTTGAAAGGGAAGCAATTGTAGCTTCTATAAAGAATGATTTGAATCAGTCTCAGTTATGGTACTTGTGACTTGGTCATATGAGCAAGAGATTGTCTTTGGTGAACAAGCATAATTTATTGGATGGTTACAAAATCAAGCTTTGAATTTTTGTAAGCATTGTGTGTTTGGTAAGCAAACACGGGTGAAGTTCAGCAAGAAAGAAGAGCACAAGACTAGAGACAGATTATATACATTCAGACTTGTGGGGTCCAAACAAAATTCCCTCCAAAAGTGGTACCAATTACTTTATGACTTTTATTGACGATTACTCAAGAATGGTATGGATGTAATCTTTAAAAACAAAAGATGAGGAATTTTTGACATTTGTTAAATGGAAGATGATGGTTAAGAGGCAAACTGAAAGAAAAGCTAAGGGTCTTCAAATGGACAGTGAGATAGAATTTTGCAACCTAAAGTTCAATGATTTCTGCAGCAAAGAGGAATAGTAAGACACCACAACAAAATGGTATTGCAAAACATATGAACAAAACACTTTATGACAAGGCACGAAGTATGCTTTCACACTCATTGTGTTAGCATTGATTTTTGGGCTGAAGCAATCAATACAGCTTGTTATTTATTCAATAGATCTCCATCCACAACTATTGAGTTCAAAATTCCTTTTAAGGTTTGGTCCAGTTCGCCTGTTGATTATTCAAATTTAAGGATATTTGGTTGTCCTACTTATACTCATGTGAGGGATGGAAAACTTGAGCCAAGGGCAAAAAAGTCCATATTTCTAGGGTATGCAACTGGAGTGAAATGTTACAAGTTGTGGTGCATAGATCAAAAGACTCCAGGGTTAATTATTAGTAGAGCTATGACATTTAATGAATCTGCCTCACTGGACAGTCAAAAGGAGAAGGCAATAACAGAAATAGATAGTGGTGTCAGTGACTGCATAGAGCTAGAAATTGAATCTCCACTAGCTTAGCCTATTAGTTTAGAAGTAGAGTAGGTGCAAAACATTAATCAAGATGATAATGTAGATGCACCTATGCAAAAATAACCATATAGCATTGCAACGGACAGATAGAAGAGAGTGATCAACCTTCTAAAGAAGTTTGCGAATGCAGTTGATGAAAATCTTCTTAGATATGTAAATTGCGTGAAATTTGCTTTGTCAGTTGCAGAGACTATTGACGTGCTTGCCTAATATCTACAAATAAGATATTTCTAGTTCAGAAGCAAATCAATGGATTGGTTCTATGGGTGAAGAGATGGAGTCAATTCACAGGGATTGAACATGGAAGTTTGATTCATTCCCAAGGAAACAAAAGGTAGTAGGCTGCAAAAGGGATGTTGATGTGAAGAAAGTATCTACACATGATAATCCGATAGATATGATGACTAAGAAAGACCCGACTAGTAAGTGTAGCCATTGCCTAAACTTGATTGGTGTGTGTAGTACTCAGTAAGCCCTTTCGAGGGCTGAAGGCAAGGCAGAGAGATGTTGTTCCTATTGATGAAGGAAATTCAAGCCAAGGTGAAGATTTGTTAGTTATGTCTTAAATTTTTCCCTTGTATATTTTAGAAAACTCATAATCCCTATTGGTTTAGGAAACCCTTTGTCCTACTAGATTTGGGAAAGGAAAATACCGTCCTTGTAGGAATAAGAGAACCTTTTCCTTATAGGTTTAGGACTTCTTGGGATCTATCTATAAGGGATTTAGTTGGCGATTTTAAAGCATTGTGCACTTTTTCTATTTTTTCATAGTGGAAAACTCTCTCTGCTTTTGCCCGGAGGATTAGGCCTAGCCGAACCTCATTAAATCCTTGTGTTATTTTCTACTTTATTTTCTTTGTTTGTGATCTAGTTAACCCACGATATTTCTACAACACGATCAATGTCCAAGTGTCACTATTCTTTATATAGGAGAGGTCATTTGGCATGGACATGTTTGTTGTGTTCATTAAGGTAAACCCCAATTGGGTCAAAGCTCCCAAATTGTTGCATGAAGATTCCTTAAACTTTTGGTGATGCCACAGAGTGCACAGGTCGTAGAGCTTCTGAAATTAAACCTTTCTTATAGTCTAGTTTGGCGTTAACATGGTTTGCATCAACTGTATCGCCATCATCAATGATGATCTTTCCCTCTTTCATTAATGTCATGATCTTTTCCTTCAGGATAAAGCATTTTGTAGTGTGATGACTAACAGTGACTTTGTTGGATTCTTCAGATCACTCAGGAATTAGTTCAATTAAAAGCCTAATATTTGTATGCATTTCAAGATCTTCTTCATAGAGAGTATTGATTACTTCATAAATCATGTTAGTTTATTATTTAATTTCTTTTTCAGGTACGTCTAATAGGAGGTAAGTTAGGTATAGTAAGCAAGAATATTAGTGAAAGAGGAAGTTGCTTCAGATTTAACATTTTCTTGATAGCATATGATCAGCCTGTCACGCCCCGAGCCTACACCCTGGACGTAACCGGCACTTGGAACCACGAATGGCCCGAGAGAACCACTTGGCCTGGCATTCAACTAAAAAAACAAAAATTGAACTTTTAATAAAATGCGGAAGCTGGAAAAAAATGGGCTAACTTTTGTAAACAAAATGAAGTAAAAATAATATGAAATTAACCGAACCATTAAAAATGTTTAAAACTGGTTACAACTGACTTGACTTGACTATGTCTATGAAGCCTCCACTACATTCTGAGTACAACTACTTTATATAACAAACATACTGATGACTGACACACTGCAAAGTCCTCAGGAATAATGAGAACTCACTCAACCTGGTAGCATAGCCTACTCAAGAGTTTGTTCACAACTTGCATATCTGAAAGTTCGCAGCTACATCATCCAATGATGTAGCACCGAAAAAGGGCGTCAGTACTTTGAATGTATTGGTATGTAAAGCAGTAAACTGAAACAGTACTAATATCTGAAACTGATAAAGCTGGAAAACTGAGACATAAACAGTATAATCATAAAACAAGTCTGAACAACTGAAAGGAAGGATGATTAACCTGAATGTTGAAGCTTAAAGTAATATAAGTAAAATTTTCTTAAAACATGTTCATAAAACTAAAACTGAAATTGAAAATTAAATGACTAAAGTCTAAAAAAAACTTAAAAATAAGGCTCCATTAAAAGTCTTTTTAAACTAGTGGCCTCGGCCAATCATTCATTATCTCAAAATAAATAAGTTTTTCTTTTTTGGGGAGTTTCTCTTAACCGACATAAGCCATGTGAGCAATATGGAGTTCAATGTCTTTCCCACATTAAGAAGAGCCATCGTGTACCTTGCCAGGGTATAAGACAAAACATATCTTATGGATCCAACTCCAGCCCGAAGGCTAAAAAGGAGGAGTCACCCTAACTGCGGACGATCCTATCCTATGGTGGCAAAGTAGTTTTGGGGTATGCGACCTAGGACTCATACCCATCTCAGTGCTAAATAATTCTCCCAAAAATATACTATTTGCTCATATCATAAGTCTTTAAACAATATCGTAAAAATCATGCTTAGCTCAAAATATCGTATCGTGAACATATTTATCTCTATGTCCTTGGCCCTAAATCTTCATAGCTTTTTTTAACTTTTAACTTTTCAAGATACGATGAGCTTTTCTCTTTTCAAGACATGATAATAACATAAAGATTTTAAGTAAATTTTTCATGAACATACACTTGAAGCTCTTAAACAAATCTTTCTGGAAAATTATAAATCAATTCCAATAACCACAAACACAATCTTTCAAAACAAAAATAAACGATCAAATTCACCAGGGAAATTCATAAAGTTTCTTGGAAGAATCAAAAAATATAAATTCGGAATCAAATCAAGGGAAAGACTCCAACTCATAGAAATTTTGATAATAAGCATGAAATACTCAAAGACTTATATCAAGAGATAAGAAATTAAACTTAAAGATCTTGACTTCTCAAAACCCTAACTTGATTCGTAGATTGCAACTAAAATTTAACTTGATTGTGGGGAGAACGGGGTTCCCATATGAAAAGATTAGCTTTACATACCTTGGGGACGAACTTTGGGGAAAGAAATTTCTGGGGAAGAACCCTAGCTTTGAACCCTCTCTTGAACTTGAGCCTTTGAAATTTTGGAGAAGGAGAAGAATGAAATATCTATGAAAACTGACTCTTTGGGAGGCTTAAGAGAGTTAAATAATCAGGTTGGGGGGTTTCCTAGGGGTATAAGGACAAAAATGACCTTTTTAATGACTTTTCGTTGGTCAAAACGCGGTCCAGTTCATTGCACTGCATCATCTTAGTTAGATAATCATAACCTTTTACTCGAGCCTCGGATGGACAAACCATTGGTGGAGTTGGAAAGAAGACTCAAAGATCTTTCATTTGGTAGGTCTTGGGTCACAAAATCCTTCATATTTCAGGATTTATACTCGTTTGAATTTGACCAAAGTAAAATCACATACTAAAACTTGATTGATCGAAATGCTCACAACTCAACTTTGCGCCAATTGTTTTTATGACCATGATTCACATCAAAAGCACTCACCACACAAGGAAATTGATCCTAACACTTATATTTAATTAGAAACAGTGGGTTGGGGCCTATACGAGTACAAAGAATGGTTCAAATTCTAGTTAAAATTTTTGGGGCTGTTACACAACCTTCTCAATAACATTGAGAAATTAATGTTAATTATGCAAGAGAAGAAGATTTGGAGTCACAGTTACGAGGAGGTTCAATAGCAAGTATTAGTAGGTTTAAACTAGAAACATCCAATGTCATTCTTTTCATTCAGGAGGAAGAAAGAAGTTGAGTTCTTTGTGTTAAGTTACAGATTACATGACTAAAAGGTTTTTGGCTTAAAGGTTTTTTGGCTCTTCATCGATTTGCAAACAAACATGACGAATATATAGTACAATGAGACATTAGTCTTCTAGGTGAACACAAATACCAGATGGTAAATACAATAGAGTCCTGAAGGGCTTCTAATTACATGAAGCAGCTAACAACATCTTGGACAATAGATTAGGTCTAATACCCTCCTTGCAAACTGAAGGTGGGTCTTTTATCTTCAATTTGTCCCGAAAGAATTGAAATCATGTTGTAGATACCGGCTTTGTGAGAAAGTTAGCTATCTGATCCTTAGATGAGAGAAACTGGATGAGAAGGTCGCATCTTGCTACGTTATCTCACACAAAATGGAAATCTATATCAACATGCTTTGTATGAGAGTGAAAAATAGGATTAATAGACAGGTATGTTGCACCAATGTTATCATACCAAAGGATAGGAGCATGGGACAATTGAAGACCAAGCTCAAACATTAGTGACTGAGTCCATGTTAATTCTGCAGCAGCATATGCTAAGGCTTTGTACTCAGATTATGTAGATGATCTTGCCACCATTTGTTATTTACGAGAGGACCATAAGATCATATTTGGTTCAAAGTAGATCACACAACTACCAGTAGATTAACGATCTTCTATGCTGCTATCACAATCGGAGTCAGTGAATGCCTGCAAGTGAAGATGAGAAGCTATTAAAATTAAAAATGACATATTCTTGGTGTGCTAGAGATAACGGAGAATGCGTTACACAGCAGCCCATTGATTTACAGATGGATTGTGCATAAATTGACACACTTTGTTCACCACAAATAATATATCCGGTCTTGTGAGAGCGAGATATTGAAGAGCACCAACCACCTGCCTATAAAGACTTGGGTCATCAAAAATAGGACTGTCACCCTTATGGAGCTTGACATTAGTGGCCAAGGGAGTACTGAGAGGTTTACAATGAAGAATCCTAGCTTTGGTGAGTATACCATCGATGTATTGAGACTAAGAGAGCCAAAGTACACTACCTGATCGATACACTTGAAAACCAAGGAAATATTACAGTAGTCCGAGATCTCTAATGGGAAAGGTATGACCAAGCTCTTGAATGAAGGAATCAAGAAATGAGTATGGTTCCCCGTGAGTACAATATCATATACATAGACCAAGAGGAAGGCAAAGATATTGGTATGAGAGTAAATAAATAATGAAACATCAGTTTTATAGGTGGTGAAGCCAACTATAAGGAGAAATTATTGGTGAAACTTGTTATAACATGCTCGTTGGGCCTGTTTAAGACCATAAAGAGACTTATGAAGCTTACATACATGAGTAGGAATCTGAGAGTGAATAAAGCCTTGAAGTTGATCCATGTAGACATCCTCTTGGAGCTCACCATGTAGGAAGGAATTTTAAATGCCCACTTGACATAGCGGCTAGCCATAGGTTACTGCCAAATACAAGATTATGCAGATAGTAGTGGGTTTTACAACTGGACTTAATGTTTCATGATAGTCTTGGACCTCAACCTTATGAAATCCCTTTGCAACTAAGCGAGCTTTGTAGCTCTCAATGGCTCACACAAAGTTCTATTTGATGCAAAAAAACCCATTTGCACCCACACAGAGTTCGAATCATTTAGGCACACAATACCTTTCCCTTGACCACATAGGATGTAGATTCAACATGATTATGAACAACATCATATGCAAAAAGGTAGTACAGAAAGGTGCTAAGGACACTAATCTCATCCAAGGTGTGCTCATGAGTAGGAACACACAAAGAGAGAATGAAACATTTCAAGCACATAGAACCTCTCTTCTTCAAACAACTTCCAAGAGTCCTACTTATCACTTCTAATTGTCCAACCCTATGAGGGTGACAAGAAGTTCTTAACAACCATGGACTCTTCCACAAGCAAGTACTCAACTTATCATCCATAAGTTGTGGTCCACACAACTTAAGCACAAGAGTGCCAAATAAGGATGCAAGTATATAAGCAAAACCCAAAAGAGGCAATGACATATTTTCCCTAGGGTCCTCAAGAATGAGACCACCTTTGAGAAAGGGGTCATCAATTTCAATCAAGCAACGAAGAAAGGTATCACATAAATGGAATTCAGCCAAAGTGCTTTCAAGAGAAGGTTCACTCCTTGACCTACAAGTCTCATAATCGTGGTCAAGAATGAAATCACACAATGGTGAACTCTCTTGGATCATTACATTACTCCCCTTCTTTAAAGAACATTCTTTTTTGTTGGAAATGTCTCCTATGCACAACTTGGATCTATCAAGCGGATTGTAAATCCTCAAGAGAGACTCTCCATCATAGGGAAAAGTACCAACAATTCCATCCAAATCATGCTTGTCATCTTGACTAAGCACAAAGTGGGGTGTTCTACAATCACCATATTCCAAGTGGTCATCGGGGCCAAATGGATAGAGTGGCCATAGACATGGGTCTAAACAACACTCTTTTTTCCCAAGGGTGCCCCCAACACAAAGAGATATACACTCCGCACAAGCATAGGCAATATCATGAGCAAATAGAGAGTAAAGAAAGGTGTCATACAAATTGATTTCATCTAAAGTGTCCTCAATGGCATGCTCATTACTATGCTTGAGAACATTATCAAGAGTATGCTCAAGAATTGGAAAATGCAAAGAAGAATAAACAATTGAAAAATAAAGATCACCTTCCATTTCTTTACAATCCTTCCCCATAAGAGTACTCTCATCTTCCAAGAAGAGATTTCCATCTTTAGGAGGATTATTGTCACACCATAGTGGGTTGTTATATAGAGTATAAACCTCAAGAAGAGCTACATCATAAACATGATCCACACCTCTAGGTAACTCAATAGAAGTGATTTTATCATCTTCAAACAAGAAATTGTACTTAAAGAGAGAAGGATCAATGCAAGAAGGAGAATTGGAACATGTAAGTTCACTCTCAAAAAAACAATTATCAAATTTTGAAGAAGTTTCAAACACATGATGATCCCTTTGAGAAAAGCAAGTAATAGAATTTTCATTTAAAAGCATGCTCAAGGGGTCACTCCTATTCAAATGATCAACATCATCACTAAGTTGAGGTTCACTAATCATATCACAAACATCCTCAAGTAGTGGACTCAACTCACACACAAGTTGATCAACACCATTTTCACAAGATAATGTACTATTACTCAACACCAAGGCTTCAACACTAGGTGGACTCAAATCGATCTGACAAGAAGAGTCAATTCGGTCATCAATAGGATCAACTAGTGTATCCATACTCTCAACATGTACATTATCATCACAAGGTAAAGAATCATTAGGCTCATATATAGAAAAGCTATCACTCACACTTAATTGTCTACTAGCCACACAATTCATATTTACTAATGTGCACGAGTTAGCTTTGTTACCTTGAAGCTCATGAGAAGATGCTGCTTTCCCTTTGTGCAAGGTTCTTTTCAAAGTGTTGGAATACCCTTCGTTTAGTTTGATACATAGGTCCAAATTAATCTCCCAATCTTTCTGATTAGACTCTATGTTGGAAACTTGTATTCCTCCTTCATTTGCAATATTAGTACCTATACAAGTGTCCTTACTAAGAGAAGGACAAACAAAGTTAGATTGGATTTGTGGTAACCCCCTCACGTCACTCCTCACAATCTCTACTTTTTCCACTCTTGCATTACCATTTTTCACACCCTTACTCCTCTCTATCTTTTGTCTCTCATTTTCAAGGGACTTGGAGTAAGTGGTCACATTTTCTTGAGATTTGGGAAGAATGGGTGGATAGAGGTGTTTTCCCCAATGGTCTACAACGATCTTGGGCCAATTTTCCTCATTTGGAATTCCATACTGGCTAAACCAATTGGCACCCAAACATAAATGTCCAAAGTCCAAAGGGAATACATCACACCAAACCTCCTCATAGTACCTATTTTAGGTGAAGAAAACCTTCACACTATTCGCAACTCTATGGCCTTCCAAGAAATATGGACATGGCTTTGACAGTAGAGGCATTCTCAAATAGTTGACTATAGAGGGAGTGATATAGTTTACATAGTACCAATCATCAAGAACAAGAATGCATCCCGGAACCCCACAAATATTCACCTTTCTAGTGCCAACTTGTCTTCTTGGATCCACATTATAAAGATTCACGTATCCTTCGCACATATATAGACTTTATAAACCCTTTCATGGCACTCCATGTTTGAGTGGGACCTTTTGCAAGTTCCCACTATCTCAATGCTTGACCTTGAAGGCGCTTAAGGGCATATGTGGCTTGTTCGACTTCGCTTATAGCATAGTCCTTGAAAAACCTTTCACATTGCCATTCCCAAAAAAGATAAACCTCGGGATCACGTTCCCCTTTGAAGATAGGAAGAAATTCTCTAGGGGGATTACGACTCATACTATACCCTTCATATCCACCTTGGTTCCTACTTCTCAATGTTTGAACACTAGAACACGACGGATAAGATGTAGTATCCCTAGGCATTGGAGATGCACTTCCTTTTTGTATCATTGGGTGACTTATACTATAAGTAGTATAGCCACTCATATCGATTCGACTATGATAAGAAGTACCACAAGACAAGGAATACGAATCTTTGCAATCCTCATGCACATACCCACCATAACTCTTATAAGGTACATAGACGAATGAACTATACCTCACATCTCCTTCATGATCGGAGTGGGAAGTAGAAGACTCTTCGCATGCTTTATGATCATCATAAGAGTCCTCACAAGTCTCTTCTTCCTTTCCATATTCACTATAAGAACTAGACTCACTATTCGCCTCATATTCTTCTATGGAATAGTAGCTCTCATTCCCACACGGCTTTTGATCATGTCTATATTCATAGCCTCCATAATCACCATCTCCATTATTTCCATAGCCTTCATTACTACAATCATAGTCTCCTATGTTGTAGTCACATGTATCCGAGGCTACCGATGACATACTTCCTTAGAGTACCTACAAAACGAGCAAACAAGGTTAGTAGTAAAAGCTCCTCACCAACACTCGTAAGATTCTCACCTTTATATGCCTTATAATTGAATAGCCTAATGTTGAAGATTGCTTATACTCCGGTAGTATACAAGGTACCGATTGCTACTCTTGGTCGGAATGGATTTTTGTTTTGAAAGACTCAAATAAAATATTTACGGACTTGAACCAAGAAGTTACAAAGAAATCAAACTAGAAAAGCTCAAAAGAAATAGGATGAAGAAGAAAAATGGAATCAAAAGTAGAGAGATCACTAGTTGTTAATTAGTGTTTAGAATCAAAGAAAAGAGGATTAAGAATCAAGAAAAATAAACTAGAAACCTAAGTTGAGCTTACTGTTTTAACCTTCATGGGTGACGAAATTGATGGAGGCCCGCCAAGTTGGTGGAGACCGGTCAACATCTCCGCCAACCCTTATCCAGTTAAGGGTGTCCAAGGTCCCTAGTTGGAGGTGTTGGTGGCAGACCGTCGATCTAGAGGAGGCGCGTCAAGGTTGCCGCCAAGGTTAACCAGAATAGTCCTCGAGCCTTTCCTTGGTGATGGTATGGTGTGGAGGGACGTCAAGGGTGTGAAGCCTCACCAATTACACCGTCAAGCTAAACCATAAGGTAGTTCTCAGTCCCCTCTTGGCGATGGTCTTTGTGGAGATCCGTCAAAGGGGGTGGAGCATCGCCAATTTTTCCATCAAGCAATAACCAGAACTCGATTCTCCTTTTGAAGGTGTTGACAAAATATTGGGATGTTAATCAAGGCCTTGATGGATCAACAATGATGTTTTTAAGCTCCTGGAATCCTTGAATTCATTGTGGTCCCCCTTTTGTACCCTCTTCTTGTCTCTTCTCTTTAGAATATTCCTTTTTGTACTAACCTTATCCTTTCTTCTTTTGGAATTTTGGAATATTCCTTGACAACCCCTTTTTCTTTCACTCCTTTTGGATCAAACACACCCTTTTGAATGTTCTTCTTCAACAAGATATGAAGAATTATGAAGAACACAAGAACATTCAAATTTTGACCCTCAAGCAAACAAACTCGGAATTCGATGAAATTTGAAACCCAAGCTCACTTTAACCTCCCGAACACAATCCAAACATTTTTAAGTCCAAAGACTCAACCACAAATTTCAGATTTGAGAACCCACTTCAAATTTTCTTCAAACTCAAGCTCCAACAATGGTGGAATACTTAAATCATCCCAGAATTAGCTCAAATTTTAGATATCGACTCAAATAGTACTAGGGAACAAGATTCTAGTACCAGAAACTCAAGAAGACTCAAAAACTCAAAAATTCAAAAACACCCAAAAACATGAATGACTATTTTTTTTGTGATTTTCGAGATAACAAACCCAATACTAGAATCGTGGGAATGATTATAAGCTCGAATATGATCCCAAATGATACAATCCAAGATACGAAGATGAGAATTGAACACAAAAACTAGAAGAAATGATAGAATTGAAAATGCGGAAAATAAATGATAGAGATAGAGATAGATAATAAGACACAAAAAGAGAAAATCAATGAAATCAAAGGGTATATTAAACCCTAAAACCCCAAATGATTAATCTTACAATAATCACCTTATTCTTAAGAAGACCTTGAGGGAATCGTAAGGCCCTCACAACCTCTGTTTCTAAGCAATAACCAACATCGGCTTTTCCAAGTACTCATACTCCACAAGGAGTCTCACAATATCAATATCATCAAAAAACTAACTTCCAATAGTGACCTAAGCTAATCTATTTATAGTCTAGGGTTAAGTTATTACATTGGGCCCAAAAGTGGCCTTGACTTAAAAGGAGATAAAGAAAGCCCATCAACATTTCTGGTTGACCTTGGCGACCATCTTGGCGGACCGTCAAGGTTGTGGCGGGCCTCCATGGTCACCGTATCCCCAAAACAGTAGGGAGCTTCCATGGCCTTATCTTGGCAACCTTGGTGGCGGTTGGTCAAGCCACTGGCAGCCCGTCTTCTTGGACATCACCACAAAGCAGTGGAGTGCCTTCATGGCCTTCAATCTTTGGTCCTTCCAAACACTTTACAAGCTCTAAGATATCAACCAAACATGGAATTGATCTAATGTAGGCTTCAAAAGGGATCTCCATGTATGTTCTTGAGCCCTCATGAGGACCATGATTTGGATCTCTATGCGTTGACCTTGAATTATATATGCCTCAAAGCGATGATGCCAATGTGGATTGTATCAGATTGATAGTGTGATTATAGCATTGAAAGAAAGTAGAAGCTTGGTGATTAGTTCCATTGCAGATTTGACACCTTGAACGTCCATCACCGTTGTCATTCCAAGGTTGAGCAGTGTTAGAATAATTATTTCCATAGGCATTACATGGGTATTAATGATAGCCACCTCATCCCTCCTATATGATCTGTGGTTACCTCTATAAGTACTATTATAATTATTGGGTTGTCCAGTGTTCTGCCTATCACCATTATTAAAGGTGCATTAAGCGATGTTGGCTGTCGGTGGATTTGATGAGTCACCTGGAACGAGGGAGAGAGAAGACATAAAGGAGCCATAAATAAACTCATAATTTAATAATAGCCTAAAGAGCCCAGAATATGAAACGGTTTCGGGTCTTTCAAACAAAGTAGTGACAATATCTTTGAAATCTGGTCTCAATCCTTTAAACATATAAATATTAAAATCTGAGGTGTTCACGGGTCTCCCTGCGGCTGTCAATTCATCCGATAGAAGTTTTGCCTTGTGGAGAAATTGAGGACAGAGAGATCATCTTATTTAAGGTTGTGTAGTTACATATGTAGGTTTAGAACTCTAGTGCTATAAGGAGAAGATAGGGCAGCTGCCAGAGTATCCCAAATATCTTTGGAGGTTTTCAAGCCAATAACTATGGGAATTGTTTCTTCAGAGAGAGAGAGGATATTAGCAGTTTCATGATGATTTGATCATGTTAGATCCAAGTAGCATATTCTAGGTTGGATGTAGTAGTATCCGAACCCTCGACCAAAATAACAGCAGGTAGACATGGCTTTGATCCGTCAATGAAGCCCTTGGAGGTTTTGAACTCGCAAGAAAGGCAATAATTACGTCTTCTAGAATATGTAATTTTTGGAAGTGAGCTGAATTGAAATAAAGTGGTGAGCATTGTTTAGGGGATTTGAGGAAGAAGAAGGCATGACAGTAGCAATTGAAGGAACCGATGAAGTAGGAGAGGAGACGAAATTGGCGTCTGATACCATGTTAAGTTATAGATTACATGACTAAAAGGTTTTTTTAGATCTTTATCGATTCACAAGCATACACGATGAATATATAGTACAAGGAGACATTAGTCTTCTAGGTGAACATAACTACCAGATGGTAAATACAATAGAGTCCTAAAGGGATTCTGTAAAATATGACCTAAATTAGTCATGTGCAAATGGCTAATCTTGGAGCCAAAGTATTTCAACTTGGAGCCAAAGAATAAAAGATTGTTATTTTATTCTTTTTACCATACTTGGGGACCAAGAACTTGGATTATAAATATTGGTCTTGTTTCTTGATATTAACCATACGAATTTTGTTAGAAACTCATGTTAAGTGTTCTAATTTGTAATAGAGAGTTTTGTGTATATCCGATAGAGTAGTATTGGGAAATACTTTGTGTGAACCTCTTTTGTGAGTGAATTGTGAGGTTATTCTCTTGGGGTATATTTTGGGATCATTAGAGTTTCGTCTCTAATTTTGTATACTCTCTTTTGTTTATCGATTGGTATAGTAAACTTGCTCCTCCTTTTGGTTTGTGGACGTAGGTCACGTCGAACGAACCACGTTAAATCTGTGCCTCTTTTATTTTCTCAACTTATCGTTATTATTGTCTTTGTTATTGTGTTTAATTGACTACTTTGTCTAATTTTGCATTATCCGGGATTCCTGATCCTAACAGATTCTAATTACAGGAATCAGATGACAACATCTTGGACAATAGATTAGGTCCAATACTTTGTAGATTCATGATGAACATACTTGGCTTAAAGGTACATGTTGTGAATCAACACAATCAGTTTTCTCGAACTCTCAAGAATCTGAAAGAGAATATAATCAACCTTGCATCACTCAACAACTCCTTCTCCTCATCCTCAAGAAGATCAAAGAAAATTCCCCTTCGTGCTTTATAGGTAACATATATCAGTGATTGTATTGATATCTCACCATCTCAGAGGAAGGGCAGAGGACTTAGTTCAAGGAGTGCACTTATAAGATTCACCTTGATCATAATTGACACGAGTGCTCGACCAATTCGAGAAATAAGTTGAGCTATAGCGAGTTCTGAAATGACTTAACTAAAAATGTGTCCCTTCGAGTTGTTTGGCTCAAAAAACCAGGTGTAGATGAGGATAAGCTACCTTCAATAGATATAATCATAGAAAAACTAATAAAGGATAAAATCAGGCTTCTATTTTTAAATTTCAAATTTAGTAGTTCCCTGCTCTTTAGAACTATGTTGTATTTAGGTTGCATTTAGATAAGTATTATCCTTTTCTTAGTTTATCTCTTTGTTGTAGAAGATGTATAGAATCTCTATATACTCAGTCGACAATCAATGAAAAACATCGTTCCTTTTATTCTACTGACAGTCTTATACTTCATATGGTATCCAGAGCCAATTAACTCTAACAAGTATAATTCTTTCAATAAGCCTTCCCACTCTTCCCATCAAAATGGCAACAAATGTCACTGTAACCAATTCAGATGCCAGCACCACAATTGTCCAGTTTAATTTTGTCACCCAGTTACCAATCAAACTAATTAGTAGCCATAATTTTTCCCTTTGGAAAGCACAAGTGTTCATGATTATGCGTGGTCACAACCTTTTTGGCCATCTCGACCGTTCTCGCCCTGCCCCTACTCGCACAGTGGCTCAAAATAATCGAGGTCAAAAGCCTTGAATTTGTTTCATGGTATCGCCAGGATCAGCGTATTTAAAATGCCATCTTGGCATCAGTTAATCCTACAGTTGCCGCTGCATCCACCACCAAGGCTGATTCAGATGCTTTGCACACTGCATATGCCAACAAATCACAAACAAAAATCTTTAGCTTGCGCGATCGTCTGGCTCGTCTCTCGAAAGAAGCCCTTCCCGTTGTTGATTATATCCACCAAGTTCGATCTCTCTGTTGCGATCCGTGTAAGAGACTCTAATATCTCTTATCCAGAAATTTATGAAAAGTTACTTGATCATGAATTTTTCATAAAGCATGAAGAAGCAAAGAAGCCACCATCAACACCAATTACTGCTGATAATGCACAAAAAATGAACACACGTCCTCGCCAAGGAAACAACTTTAACTGGCGTCCCAGTGCAAACTCCCCCAACACCAACTAGCCACGGCGCAATGGAAAAAAAAAACTGCAGCGATATGACAACACTATGAAGTGCCAGTTGTGTGACCATCCTGGTCATTCGGCCAAAGTCTGCATATCCTAATCACACAATCACCTACAAGCCCGAGCAAACTATGTTGCTCGGCTTTCAACTCAACAGGCTCCTTGGATTGTTGATACTGGCGCCACTCATCATATGGCCTCAGATGCTCAAAACTTCATTGATGTGCACAACTATCATGGTCCAGAGGATATAGCAATGGCAGATGGTAGCACCATTCCAATATCTTATACCAGTAACTAGGGTTGGCTCAACCATAAAGCCACTAAAGCAATGACTTGGGGCGCCAACTTTTTGGGGCCCCATTTTTTATGGAGATGTGTTCTATATGTAGTATTTGTGAAGAAAATCTTATGTATTTTTAGGTCTGAAGAGAAATTTTTGGGGAGAAAGTAAAATAATTTTACCTTGTACCTTGCAATAATTGGAAATGGAATGGCTTTTAAGTAATTTTAGTAATTTTTTTTTGTATGGATACGTTTTTAGTGCCTCATTTATATATTAGTAACAACTAACATGAGTCAAGATTTTCCTATGTACTTACTTTTTATGAAGTCTAACCAAACCTTCCGCATTTTGCAACACTATTGTTGTCTGCTTAGAAGAAGTTCAAAATTTATTTTTTGGTGTCTTCTTCAAAATTTCACGTGTTGCAACAGCCATTCAAGTAATGCAAAACTATTTTGATATCATTATATCAAGTTACAAAACATTTTAGCCTGATTTTATCATTTAATTTTATACTATATTTCTTTCATTAAAATTTTATCATTGTTGATATTCTTATTTCATAAGTATATATTCTTGTTTTAGTTACTTTGAGATTTATTCAATTTAAATATGTCAATTAGAAAATATGACTTCACATCTAAAAAGGTTAAAAATTCACATTTAAAAGTTTTTCAGGGCCTCTTTATAAATTTTGACTTTAGACCCCTAATCTTGTCAAGACGGCCCTGCCGGTAACACCAACATAAGTGCATCAAATAAGCAATTTAAGCCTCTCAATACCTTATGAATTTATGCTATAAAAAATAACCTTATTTCTGTTTCTATAGTATGCTGCGATAACCACACCTCCATTGAATTTTTTCCTTTTTCTTATCTTGTGAAGGATCTGAGTACTGGGGGGCCTCCGCTTCGCGGGAAGAATAGAGATGGGCTGTATGAGTGGCCGTCGGACAGTGGACATCATTCACCACAATGCAATGTTGTCATTCCTCTACACATGTGGCATCGGCGTTTAGACCATCCTAGTCGACGTATTTTATATAAGATTTTGCATCAGTTTTCTCTTCTCGGTTCACATTCTAGAACCACTTTAGTTTGTAATTCGTGTTATTTTAATAAAATGCATAGGTTACCTTTTTCTGAAAATTCATTACAAAGTCAGCGACCATTGCAAATTATTTATAGTGATTTATGGGGGCCGTCTCCTGTTTTGTCAATTGATAACAAGAGATATTATATCTTATTTGTTGACCAGTACTCGAAAATCGAAATACATGTAGTTGTTCACTATAAAATCAAAAAAGGAAGTCCTTGATGTCTTTCAAGCTTTACAACCCTTACTTGAGCGTCGGTTTCAAACCAAAATTTTGTCTCTCTACACCGACGGTGGTGGTGAGTTTCAAGGTTTATCCTCATATCTCAAAAGCCATGGTATTGAACACTTAGTGACACCTCCCTACACACCCCAAAGAGTGGCACCAGTTGAACGCCGTCACAGGAATGTTATTGAGATGGCCAAAACCTTGTTGCACCAAGCCTCCTTGCCCCCAATTTTTTGGAGTTTTGCCTTTCACCAAGCAGTCAACCTTATAAACCGTCTAACAACTCCAAATTTACAAAATAAATATCCCAATGAAATTCTATTTCAAGAGTCTCCAAAGTATGAAGCCCTTAGAGTTTTTGGTTGTTTATGTTACCCATGGCTCAAACCATATGCCAAAAATAAATTAGAGCCAAGATCTAGTCCCTGTGTGTATTTAGGATTTTCTAATAAACATTATTGCCACCAATGTTTTGATCCCGTCTAAAATAAACTGTACTTATCAAGGGATGTTCTATTTTTTGGAAGATACCTATCCGTTTCACAATATGTTTTCCAATCTAAAACCCAAATAGAACGATAATACCGCTTGGTTAATTTGTTTTGATGTTGAGCCTTCGAATAATAAACCGTCAAGTTCAGATTCTTGTCATCCATTCCCAGATGCTCTGCCCATGCAGTCTCCACTGCCCAGCTCAACGTCTTCCACATCAGGAGTCTCCACTGCATCAGGTAATTCTCAAAATTTATACTCTCCTTTGTTGCCACCTGCAATTCCACCACCACCTGGTAATACTCAACCACCACCATTATACATACCATTAATCACCTATCAACGCAAAAATCTTCAACAACCAAACACCTCATTAATGCCACTTCCTTCCACTGTATAGCCCCCCAGGCTAACTTCTCAATCACCCAACGACAGCCCTTCCCAGACCACACTTGCTTTGACTCAGTCTGTTCCTTCACATGCGGCTACCACTTCAACTTATCCTATGGTCACCAGCTCCAAAACAAATAGCCTCAAACCCAAACAGTTTAGTGTTAGTGTCCAACTCTCCTCGCCATTTGTTCCTCGTACATATAAACAAGCGTGTCCTCACCCTCACTGGAGAGAAGCCATGAAAGCTGAATTTGATGCCCTTGTTAGGAATCGGACATTGGATTTGGTTCCAGTTCCTCCTTCGATGAATGTTGTTGAGTGCAAGTGGTTGCTTCGTATAAAACATAAATCTGACGGTTCCATTGATAGATACAGAGCTCGGCTTTTTGCAAAGGGATTTATCCAGCTTCAAGGCTTAGACTACCATTCGACCTTTAGCCCAGAGTCAAACCAGTAACTGTTTGGTTGGTGCTTACCACTGCGACACAGTACAACTGGCCAATCCATCAGATTGATGTCAATAATGCCTTCTTACAAGGACGTCTTGAGGAAGAAGTTTATATGAGTCAGCCACCGGGCTTTGATGATTGAAGTCTCTCCACCCATGTCTGCAAGCTCAACAAAGCGATCTATGGCTTGAAACAAGCTCCCTGAGCATGGTACACTGAGCTCAAAAATTATTTGTTAACTATTGGGTTTGTCAAGTCTCAATCTGATTCTTCTTTATTTATTTTGCATAATTTTGGGTTCACTGTCTATGTTCTTATCTATGTGGATGATATAATCATCACTAAAAATCAGATTTGTGGGTTTTGTCATATAATAGATGGTCTTTCCAATCACTTCTCCTTGAAAGACCTTGGACAGCTCCATTATTTTTTGGGTGTTGAGGTTATCTCTTCTACGGATGGTCTTGTTTTGTCCCAGCACAAGTATATTATGGATCTTTTAGATGATGTTGGCATGATAGGCTGTAAAGGAGCACCTACAACTATGACTTCAACTACCATTTTGACAGCTTCGGTAAATGATTCTCCAACTGATGGTACTCTTTATTGGCGGGTAATTGGAAAGTTGCACTACTTATCCTTTACACGTCCTGATATTGCCTTCACAGTTAGCAAGCTTTCTCAATTTATGCATAATCCACGTCAATGTCACTGGAAAGCAGTCAAGCGATTACTTCGTTATCTTCATCACACCTGCCAATATGGTATAAGGATTGCCAAGCTCCAGATTCTCGTCTGGTTGTTTATTCTGATTCGGATTGGGCTGGTGATCTGGATGATCGCACCTCTACATCTGGCTATGTTATTTTCATGGGCAGCACACCAATTTCCTGGTCCTCAAAGAAACAACGCTCAGTATCTCGATCCTCTACAGAAGCTGAGTATAAAGGTGCGGCTGCTGCTGTTGCAGAAACCAACTGGCTCACAAATCTTCTTCGTGAATTTTGTCTTTCACTTAAGGGAGTTCCGCAGGTTTTCTGTGACCTAAGTTGGGCGGACTCTTCATTTTTGCTACCGCACCCGTGTCGATACGAAAAGGGTGCGGGTGCGGATGCGGGATACTTGTTGGATTCGGTCAACCCAAATTGGATACTTTGACCAGAGTTCAAGGATAAATTTGGGGGCAAATTGGGATTTTGATTTCTCAAAATAAAAGATAAAATAGATTTAAGGCATAGAAAATGGCATACCTTCAATATTATAGTCCTTTTGTCTGCTTTTTTGTTTTTCCTCTTGGTCAATTTCGTTGATTCATGTTTCAGGCCAAATGGATCGAAACTAAAAATTCAAGTGGTTATGTTCTGAGGTATACAGTAGCAACAATCTGTAAGGAGATTTGGTGGAAGTCCTTGAAAGACTTTCTTTTTCTTTTTTGAGGGGAAGAATCAGAGAACTTGAAAGAAAAAGTTGGAGCCTTGGGGAAGACAACCTAGAAGATCTTTCAAAATTTAGAATATCTTTATAGCTCTATTTTATAATTTTGGATTTTTAAGCCGAACCCAGCACCCGTATCCATACCTGGATCCGCACCCCCGAATCTTAAAATCTAAATTTTGCCGAATCCCACTCTCGGATTCGCATCCGTGTCGGATACTCGCACCCGAGTCCAAGCAACTTAGTCTGTGACAATATAAGCACCACTTACATTTGCTCCAATCCGGTTTCCATAGTAGGATGAAGCATGTAACCATTGATTTCCACTTTGTTCGTGAACAGGTCCAGAACAAAGATATTGAAGTGCATCACCTTCACTCAGCTGATCAAGTGGCCGACATACTCACAAAAAACCACTTCCCAAAGCCTCTTTTGTACAGCAATTTTCCAAGTTGGGTGTTGTTGACACCACCAACTTGCGGGGACGTAATAAAGGATAAAATCAGGCTTCTATTTTTAAATTTCAAATTTAGTAGTTCCTGCTCTTTAGAACTCTGTTGTATTTAGGTTATATTTAGATAAGTATCATCCTTTTCTTAGTTTATCTCTTTGCTGTAGAAAATGTATAGAATCTATATATACTCAGTCGACAATCAATGAAAAACATCGTTCCTTTTATTCTACTGACAGTCATACTTCATACAAACCACCCCATTGTTCTAATTTTTATTGTTCCCTCAGAGATGTACCCGAGTTCAGAGATAAAATTTACCCCCCATCAATGGAGGAAGAAACAATTCAGGATGTTTCTGTTGATGTTAACGGGCGTTCTAGTGAGAACTTACCTTTAACAGGAAATAAAATCTTGTTGGTTGAGGATGATACGATGTTACTTGTGATTTGCAAAAATAATAATTTCTAAACTTGGTGCAACCACTCACACATGTGAAAATGGTAAAGAAGCCATAGATGATGTTTGCAAAACCATCAGTGATCAACGCGAAATAGGGCAGCCATCCATTCCTTCACCCTCATTTGATTATATTCTGATGGATTGTAAGGTAAGATGTGCTTCATATTCATCCTTCTTGTTGAAAACTATAGATCCTTCAAAGTTATTGTTACACTCATATCAGATTGCAACACTTTTGGAGGATCCAAAAAACATAGGTTGAACACATACTCATTTAACATGTTAACCAAACCGATAGTATTACATTGTCAGTATATCTAACTTAATTATATCGTTGTTGGTTTTAGTTTCTGATAGATGCCAGAGATGGATGGATTTGAAGAAATGAAATGCATTAGGGAAGAAGAGGCGCGTTATGGATTTCGAATTCCCATCATAGCTTTAACAGCACATAGAGAGGAGTGAAAGATAAGATTTTTCAAGCTGGAATGGATTATTACTTACCAAAACCCCTCAAGACTGATTTGCTTTTGAAGGCCATATATTATATAGAGAACAGAAAGCTTTAAGAGATTATAAAAAAGTATTTATTCCGTTGAGTCATTATGTGAGACAGAAAGTAAAATTTCACTGGAAACTCTTTCATCTTTCTCACAGTTTTTATGTTCTTTCTGAAGTTCTGTGTCTTGTTTTTTTTCCTATGCGAACATTTTTCTGAAATGCATACACAGAGATTTGCTTTGATATGTTTTATTGTAATTTGGTGTAATGCATTATTGAATCTTGGAGCAACGGTAAATTAAAATTGACTCCCTGTGACATGTAGCTGGGGGGCTCGAGCCGTGGAATCAATTGTTAATGTTTGGGTAAATGATTTTTATTTTTGTTACTTTTTCCTTTTGTTAGCTAATCCTTCCTTTGTTAGCGAAAAGGCCAAATACATGCACTGTAGCTTCTGTGTTGTAATGTGGTTGTGATTATTCCTAATCTTTTGAATACTCTGCTGAAATGTACAAGTTCTGAATGCTTGCAATAAGGGCATTCAGAAGCATTGTGCATATGGAAACCTGCAAGTTCTTTCTGCATTCTTCAGACCGCTGAAATCTGGATTCCAGGATTTCTTTTGATCTCGAGGACTGTTAACTTTTAAGAGTGATACAAATGGAATGTCCTGTGTCGGATAGTTTATTCCAGAGAGCAAAAGATAAGATTCCTCTGAAGCACTTAGGAATCAAAGGCTATGTGGAATCGATACCATCTAGTGGTGCTTCCATGTTGCTTATGCGAATGATGCAGGGGCTGCAAACGAAGGAGGTGAGAAGTAGTTCAATGGTTTAGTTGATGTTGATGTTTCTGGTGAACTATCCATTGTATGAGTGCTCACTTAGCGCATTCTCCCAGATTCTTAAAAGACGAGCTGAGGGTCCCAAATCTCTTTACAGAGCTGCTGGTGCTAATTACATCCTTCGTTCTGTTGCAGGTGCTGGCGTGTTGTTGGCAGGCTATGATTAGCTTCTGATGATAGTTTTCCAAAAAAAATAATATGGTTCTGGTGGTGCCTAAAATCAGACCATATATGGCATCCTTTAGGATTTGTTGTTACTGAGAATCATTTTGTAGAGCAATGTGAAGATTCTTTTTTGAAAGACATTTTCCTCTTTTTTATTTTTGAATGAATTGAAACATTAGCGCAGGGTGTGTTATACTGGGACCTTTATACTCGTACTCAATTTTTTTTGTAAAATTCAAAATTGAGCATTCCATCTCTGTATGCTTTTGCGGGTATGATTTTTGTAACACCCCGTACCTTCCCAACCCTACTTGACAATGTTGAACAATGGTTATTCAAGTGTTGAGAGTCAAAATATTGATGAGATAATTGATATTGGGCCTAGTACTTGGGATTAGACCCTCGTGGGAGGTGTAACACTGCGTATGTTGCCGAACTTATACGACCACATGTACATCGATGGAAAAATGAAAGCATGAGGGAATTGATGAATTTTATATTGAAATGTGGGCATTTAATAAATCTTGTATTATTGGGCCCAAATATGAAGCCCAAAATGAACAAGAATACATGGCCCAATATAACAAGTTGACCCATTCTTCCAATCTTCCATTTGACCAAATCAACCATGCATTTAATGCCAAGAGATGGATAAGAGTGACTTGAGGGATATATATATATATATATATGAGGAATTATTCCATTGATGGGCTCAATTAACAAATTGTTAATGAATTAAAAGAGGCCCAAATATTAGCATGCAAGACATGGCCCAAAAAGGGCATTCTTGACCCATTCTTGACTCATTCTTGCAAGAACAAGACCCTACATTATTATTGGACCAAGTGGTTGGATAAAGAGGGACTTAAAGGGGCTATAAATAGAGCCAAAGATCAGATTTTAATTCATTTTGGACACCATGCCTTTTCTAGAATTTTCTCCGCATTTCCACAAACCCTAGGCCTTCATCACTTTGGCCAAGATCATCATCTTGCACACTTTAGTAAGTGCTTATGCTTATGATTTAATATATTATGTGCATGAGAGAGTGATTTTATGATGTTGGTTATGTTGGTGATGTATTGAGAATTCACTATGTGTGTAATATTGTGCTTTTGCTAAATCGGAGGACGATTTTGTCTTGTAACCTTGAACATGGATTTGTGGTCTTGAAGGAAGTGAACCTTATGGATTCAATATTGACATGTGATATATGATTATAGTCTTGACTTGTTTTGTCATGGTGTATAACGTTTGGAAGTTCTATTGTGCAATTGGTTACGATTTGGGTGGCGTATTGGCCGTAAAATATAGTTTTGGGTGTTGTATGCGTGTTGTGAGACCATGGATGATTTTTGGCATATTAGATGATCAAAAATATGTTAAAATGAGTTTGGTTATGATCATGGACCATTCATGGCATTAAAAGACCCAAAAAGAAGCCATTTCGGACCGAAATAGGCAACCGCCCTCGCAGACGAAGCACCTGCGGGCACAGGTGCCAACGCAGGTGCCTCTGGATACTGCCAAAGGTCACCTGCGGACGCAGGTCATCCACCTGCGGGCGCAGGTGGCTTAGCGGATCGGCCCAAAACTCCGAATTGCTTGTTTTGGCATCCCTTTGGCCCCCCGAAACCCCTATACCCTTCATGGATGTAATTATCAACTTGTGATATCGTTTTAATGACTTTAAAGTGTCGTGTGAAGGTATGTTGGACTGTATTAAATGTGCATGGTTGTTCATATGTGGTTATGAGGCAAATTGATGAGCGTAAATGTGACGGGATGAAAATGAGAAGGCATAAAGGGTAAGTGTGATGCGAAATGCTATTGTTGTATGAAATTTTGGTCAATGAGTGTAATGTTATGGTATTATTGACATGATGATGCAGTGAGTTGTATTATAAGGAGTGAAATGAAGTTATATAGCAGTCATATGGTTCATTGTCGTTTTGTACACGGTAAATAATTGTTAACGAGAGTTCCATTGTGGAATTGTATTGTAGAGTGAAACATAAGGAAGAAGCTGGACTGTTGTGTTCATAAATAGACTTGTGTACTCATACTTGGAAGTAAAGGTATGTAAGGTTATTCTTTCCGTATTCTTCTGCAGCAAGTATGATTCATATTGTCATAGTACTCACTCGACTCCGAAATGCCCTAAGGTATTCCATCTTCGGTAGTTGACTAGTGTAGCTCATATGTTCTTTACTCATTAGTAAATGGTGAATCATACGACTCATGTCCATTGGTTGATTTATATTTATTGATTGGCTCATGTCCATTGATTGACTTACGTTCATTGGCTAACAAGTCAAGAGTTCCAAATATTCTAAGGTATCGCATTCCTAGTTGGTGAGAAGTTGACATTCATATGCGTCTTAATCATTGTTCATTATGCTAAGGTTCCAAAAGTGTTCTATTCCAAAGGGGTTCTATAGTATTCCAACTAAGGTTGATATATATTGTTATTCATATGTGTTTTACTCCTAGACGAATCATGACCCACTTAGTTCTTATTTATGGGCGAAAGTTCTTAAGTCGTCATATGTTGTAGATCCTAAGAGAATTATCCCAACAAGAGCAATGAGGTAGAGAGAGCTTGTTTAATTGAATAGCATTGTTCCAATCATGTTATGTTTCCAAAGTTCCAATGGATTTATATACGTGTCTCATATTCATTAGAAATGTTCCAAAAGTCCAATGAGGTTATGTCCCAAGGTTTCAATAGTGGTTATACTCATGTATCTTGTTCATTGATCATTGTCCAATAGTTCCAACAGTGTTATGTTTCCATGAAGGCTATGTTTCCAAAAATGCTTATTCACATGTTTCTCACTCATTAATTATTGATCCAAAGCTTCAAATAAAGTTGTGACTATCATTGTATTAATCTCTTATAAGCAAAAGTATCAATCTATCACAAGTGAATGAATCAATCTCTCACACATGAATGACTCAATCTCTCACAAGTAGTTGTACCAATCTCTCAAAAGTAATGAAAGAAGTAATGTGAAAGTTAATGTATCTATCCCTCATAAGTAAAGATACCAATCTTACAAGAGTAAAAATGTGAAGTAATGTATATTTGTGTTCCAAATTTCAAGAATGTTTCCATCATCAAGGTATCACTCATAGTATGAAAGAAAGAGAAATGAAGTAAAGAATAATGAAAGTAAAGGAAGCAATGTTATGTAATGTTAACCCACAATAAAGTGGATGCCCACCAAAGAGTGGATGACTACCCACAGTAAAGTGGATGCCCACCAAAGAGTGGATGACCACCCACAATAAAGTGGATGCCCACCAAAAGGTGGATGATCATAATAACCCACCAATAAGGTGGACGACTATTAAAGATGACGACTGTAAGTAAGGAATATGATAAACGTAAGGCACATGGTTTCACATTCAGAACGAGGGTTTATCCGCTTTGACTAGTTCTCTTATATTGATTCCATGGTTGTTGTTATTATGTATGAATGATCGGAGATGATAATAATGAAAGAAAGGTACATGGTTCCACATATAGAGTTTCTCCTATACTTATTTCCATTAAAGTTCTTGTGTAATGGTACAGTTTTCTCATGGCCTTACATACTCAGTACATTCTTCGTACTGACCCCTCTTGGGGACTTACTTTACATGTTGCAGGTGCAGGCACTAGTAGACCTCCATAGTAGGTTGACAGTAATTGCAGATCTTTGGTGAGCCCCAGTTGCTTCGGGACTTTCCGAGTCAAAGTTGTACATTGGTTTTGATGTTGTAGACATTATGAAATGGTCGTGTATGTATTTAGAGGCTTTTGTAGACATATGTGGGTATATGGATGTAAGACATGTACGTTCAGTGCGACATGATGGCTCCAACGGCCAAGTTTTATATATGTATATGTATGGCATTTTACATTTCATCAATTACATGAGACAATATGTTATTCATTCGAGGTTATGCATACGAGGGTTCATGAGCAGAGATTGGTTCTCTCGGGCCATATCGGCTTCGGGTGCCAATCACGCCTCGTTGGGATTCGGGGTGTGACAATTTTGTTTTATCAACACCATTTTCTATCCCATAGAACAGAATTACCTTGTTAGATTCTCCTGAAGTGAGTATTGGTCGACATATCTTGTTTCCAATCGCAAAGTCATTAATTTTTTCCTTTGCATGCTTAATATCTTCCTCCGTCAATTCAGCTCTTCTCAATAATCTTTCTCTAAATTGATGCAGAACTTGAACACACGTTGAAACAGTAGCGAGGAATCCAAGAAATGCATACGCTTCATTCAATACAAACAACCTTTATTGAATACATTAAAATCTTACATAAACTTGATATATATATATCATCAAAATTCATAATATTACATTTTCCCAAGTTAATAGAAAGAACAAGAAAAAGCTTACTTATAAAACTAAAAATCAAATACAACATCCTAAACTGAAACATATGAAACTATTGCATCTCCAATGAGCTTTCCACCAAATGGTCCTCCAAGCACCTGCATATTCAAATTTATTTATTTACTGTCTGATTTTTAATTTTACAACAAAAAAAGTTACATCTTACTTTTATTTTGCACTAAGATCAAATTACAGTTGGACTTTAATCTTACAAAAAGAAAATTAAGTCTGACGGAGCAATTCAAAATCATGGAAATCAAAGAGCAGTGTCAATATTAACTTGAAGACCTGAAGTTCCGAAATCAAATCTGGCTTGATCAGAAACTTGTCTACAAGCGATTAATTCTTCTTCTGCTATTCCTTAGACGTCGTTGCTTCTTTTTTTTCCTTCTCATAATAATTTTGTGCTTCAGTTCCACAATTATTCTTGCAAGCCATTTCGGATTTCCAGTTGAGATCATGAAATACACTATGGATAATCCAATACATAGTCCACTTCCATAACCCATAAGAGCAGCTTTCCAAAAATCTTTCAGAAATTCAGAATTGCTTTCTTGATCGTCTAGTCCAAATACGGTATAGTATGTATCGAACACATGATCATTGCCACAACCTTTTGAAACTGGGAATCCACGTAACCCATCATTGCCTTCATACGAATTGTTCTCAAAGGTATGAAATTGATTTCCTTGAGGAATGCACCCTTCGAGATGATTGTAGGAGAGATTTAAGACTTCAAGTGACATAAGAGAAGCAAATTGCGCTGGTATCTCTCCTACAAGATGGTTACCTGATAGGTCTAATGACTCGACTACACATAAATTTCCAAGTGGTGACGGTATATGACCTTCCAATCCATTATGCGATAAATTCAGCACGCGAAGTGCAACAAGATCTCCCATAACACTTGGAATATTTCCTTCAAATTTGTTGTTTGAAAGATCGACACTGGTGTACAAAAACAAGATTCTCACAATTTCACGCTCAATTCCCTTGGTTACGACAGCTACCGAGTCTTGGTAATAGCGACCTCTATTATCACTTGGTGCATTCATCGTTTGATCAATCGTCCTCATGGCTTCCAACTGCCGAAACAAGCTTGTTGGTAAGTCTCCCGTGAAGGCATTGGAAGAGAGATCTAAGATTCGAAGCTTAGGAAACATTCTTTCTGTCGTTAGAGTTCTAATGGACCCATGCAATTTATTAGATCTCAAGCTTAGAACTTTCAACTTTGGTAGAGTCCCCAACCACACGGGGAATGTGTCGTTGAGGCTATTGTCTCCTACATCAAGAACTTCGAGTAGTTTGCAATTGGTCAAGGAATGTGGGATTTTTCCCTCCAACTTATTGCCATGAAGGTTGAAGCTTTTGAGTGTATTTCCAATACTAAAAGTCATTGGAAGAGTCCCTGAAAGACTGTTGTGGTGCATATCCAGAACCTGGAGGCCACTGATTTTACCCAAACATTGAGGAATTGCTCCCTTCAAGTTGTTTCTTGCCAAATCTAGCATTATCAATGATTTCAAATTGCAAATGGATGAAGGAATTTCTTCACGGAGATTATTTTGGGATATGAAGAAGTATCTTGTGGAATTTTGTGGAATAGGTAGGCACCCTTGAAGCAAATTGGATCGCAAATCAATTTCTTTTGGAGATTGAAGAGGAATTGAGTCCATATTTGTCAGCATGTTGTGGGATAGATTAAGATATTGCAATGAAAACATCCAGTTAGACCACGCCCAATCTGGGATTCTTCCTTGAATCTTATTATTTGAAAGATCCAAAACCCCAAGATGCTTTGCGGATCTTAGAAACTCCAATTCTTTCACTTCACATGAGGCCAATAGTAACACCTTAAGAGATCCTGGCAAAGTAACCTTAACTTTGTTCTCATTGGTCAATGAGATGGTATTATATGAAAGATCAAGATATAAAAGATGTTTGAGGTCTGAAAAGAGGCTGACATCCACATGACCACTAAAATTATTGACAGAAAGAATAAGCCCTGTTAGGTTCACAAGATTTTGAATCGACTTGGGAAGATGGCCTTGCAGCTGATTATTGCTTAAATCAATCCACCTTAGTGAATTGGACTTGAAATCCTCAAGCTGACCAGAAAAGTGGCTATTTCTCAAGTCTAAATTCCTTAGTGATGGAAGCTGGGAGAACATCCATGATGGTATTGTTCCATTCATGGAGTTATCTCCAAGGTAAAAAGACTCTATGTGGGTGAGATTTGAAAGAGATTCAGGAATAGGCCCTCTAAGGTTGCAACTATAAAGATGCAAATGCTGCAGTGAGGTTAGATAGCCAAGAGACAAAGGCAAATTATCAGAAAAATTCACATAACTGAGATCTAACCGTCTGAGAGATGCACTGCTGTTCCATTTGGTCTTTGGAATATAACCACTGAGCTGATCATTGTGATATAAGTCAAGCGTTTCCAGGTTGGACAGGTGAAAAATACTCTCAGGTATTATCCCATACAATCCTGTCATTCCCAGCCTCAGAGTTGTTAAATGAGAAGAAAAATTCAGAGGAATGGTGGAAGAGATATTTATGGAAGGAAGATGAAGCTCTCTTAATTGGGTCAAATTCTGAAGGAGCAATTTAAAATTGTGAGTTCCAAGTCTTGGTGTCGTAATACCGTCATAATATCTGGAGAGAATTAGAGACTCTAACTTGGAAAGATGTGAGATTTCTGAAGGAATTTGACCTGAGAAAGACGACTCGGAAAGATCAAGATGCGTCAAGCTCGAGAACGTGCTGAATTCAGGGTAGATGTGAGAATTGGAGAAGTTATTCCAGGAAAGATTAAGCCTTTGGAGATGAGAGAGTTGGAATAGGCTGCTATTGGAATCAATGGTCCCAACAAGATTGCTGCAGCTGAGGTCAAGCTCAACGACATGGCCAGTCGTCTCCTCGCATACGACTCCATCCCATGAGCAGCAATCTTTGCTCATATTCCATGAACTCAGATCATTTATTATTTCACAGAGCGCGAAAGAAAAGGGATCTATAGTAAGGTTCTGCTTGAATTGTAGAAGGGAAATGCTTTGATGTTTGGGACACAAAAATGTGGATGAAGAAAAAGCAATTTCATGAAGGAGAAAGACAATTAAGAGATACACAACTGAGTAGCCCATCTTTACCATCAAACACTTAATAATAAGTTCGTTGTGGGAATTAAGAAAAGGCCTACGCAAATATATATATAGGCAGATACTTTGATTTGTCCAAGAGAATATCAAGTTGCAATAACTTTGATGCAATTGCTACCATAGATAAGAAAGTTATATTTAATCACCTAAGAAATATGGTCTCGGGTTATCCACGAAGCAAGATTAATATCAGAACTCAAAACGTTTACTAATTCATAATATGAGTTTGGATCGGATCTGAATAATAGGGGTTGAGTTTTAATTCAATCGGATAGAGTATGGAGGGGTTAAAAAATGGATGAAATAATTTTTTAAAGTCACATGACATCTTTTTGAAATTAAAAAAAAAAATCAATTTAGGAATTCTTTTTTAATTTAGTCTATTAATGAAAAGGGTAAATATGCACCATTTGTTTGACGGTGAGAGTATATCTGCATCATTTGTTAGACGACGAATGTATATATGTACCACTTTATTAACGAGGGATATATCTTCTCTAAATCGCAAAGATTAGTGGTATATTTGCCCCTTTACCCCTAAAAAAAAATAAAGAGTGGCAGATATTAAGTCAAGCCTTAATGAATTGTGAGTGGGAAATGTGTTGTTTTTTTTCGTGGAAATTTCAAATGAAAAACTACTTAACACACAAATCTCTTTCCCTTTGATTTTTTATTTTGATGTGACGAACGAGTGTATATTGAGAATTAATTATAGGTGTTAAAAAGAGAAAATCAAAGTGAAGGAAAAAAAAAAAAAAAAAGACAAACGCAAGTAAATTACAAAACAAAAACAAATCGATTTTTCAATCCACACACAATAGCATAACGTACTTCTTATTTTGATGTATTTATGATAACTAAGTATGTAATTTATAATTATCACAAATATATTTAATAGTCTTTTACTTGTTCAATTTGTTGTCAATTGGTAACACATAAGTGTGGAGACATATAGTTAACAAGACATTTCTCTAATCCAAAGGGGCTCAAATCCAAGACTTATATTTAAGGCTGAAGGAATTGCATCTATATATCCACCAGTGAACGTATTATTCACTCTAATAGCTAAGGATCATTCAATTTTTGTTCTCTTCTAAGGATGAAGGTATCACACCTATTTCACCACATCTTTTAGTGGTAAGGAATTTCGAAGAAAGAAGAGAGAAAATCAAAAAAATTAGGAAAAATAATTATCTCCATTTAGAGGCAAAGATATAAAATTGGGAAATAAAACATGAATTTTACTCTCAAGAAAAAAGTGAAAATCCAAGCAAAAAGTGGTGTTGTCATGCAAATCAATTCCAACTTAAGCAAATTCTGTCATCGAGTCAATACACAAGTCTCGCCCATGAAATTTCAAATGAAAGCTACAACTTACAAAGTCATGGAATTTATTTTTCACTCTAATTGCCAAGGATCATTCGATACTTCTATTATTATTTCATGAATAACATTATATTTTAAAAGAGTGACTGGGTTAAAAACCTCTTAAATCTCACTAGTTTGCGACTTTTATTTTAGAGATTATACACTCACACACTATGTTAAAAAAATACCGAAATCAATTAAATTCTTTATTTTTTAAGTTGCATTCGCATTTCACAACTTTCATAAAAGGATAATCAAAGATTTTTCAAATCCTTACAAGAGTCTTGCCATCATGGAAATTTCAAATGAAAGACACTTAACACTCAAATCCCTTTAACTGTAATTTTGATTTTTTTTCATTCTGATATCAACTAGTAAGAGAACGTATTGTAAGGATTTACATGATTTCAGAATCGTAGAACTTAATGATTTTCGTATATATCAAGAAATCAGTCAAGAAACATACCCAAGTCAGCCATAGCTTTTCTTTTGACTGAAAATTAAGCGGATGCACTTAGATCTTCTGTTCTTGACAAAACCAGTATGTTTTTTCTTTCTCTCTCTTTACCTTGAGCATTTCAGAATACCGCAGATGGAGTAGGTTATTTCTTTTAATAGGCAGAGAGAGGACCAAGCGGTTACTATCCACTTCTCATCAAAGTGGGTAATGAGAAGTTTTAACTTTCCTACAACCAATAGGATTTTAGCAATTAATAATTATTATTTATTAAACCATAAAACAAAATAATATGGCCACGTGGCCAAAACCTACATTCTCCCACTTGGCACACGTGTTCCAATATTAACTTAATGGTTTAAAAATTTTAATCATCATGTGCACAGTCAGATGTCAAATCCTTCTTTCATTGAAAACAACATTTGCTGTTATTGAATAAATTAATAGTAAATAAAAAAATAGCGGTTATACATTCCTTTATTTAATGTAGTCCCTTCTATGTACTACAATATTAGTCTATTATCCAACACAACCTTTATTAATATATAATGGTCCACTAATAATTCTTACAATACTTAATCAAAGCTAGAACCAGTCATCTTCATTCTCAATATAATGTATACAGGAGAAACACGTAATAACAGAAACATATATAATTGAGCTCAAAGTGTCAATTGTATAAACATAATAAAGTGTTTACATAAAGTCATTCATTGTCACCAATAATGTCCATTCTTTCTACATGTTCAAAAAATATTTTAGGCGGTAATCCTTTCGTCAAAGGATCAACAATCATAAGCTTGGTGCCAATATGTTCAATTGTCACTTTATGTTTCTGTACTTCTTCTTTAACCGAAAAGTATTTCAATTCCATATGCTTAGCACCCTTCGAATAATTATCGTTTTTAGAGAAGAAGATTGTTGTAGTATTATCACAATAAATTTTCAGCGGTCTGGCAATATTGTCAACTAGTCCAAGTCCTAAAATAAAGTTCCGCATCCAATTAGCCTAAATCGTGGCCTCAAAGCATGCTACAAACTCAACTTTCATAGTGGATACAACTATAACAAACTGCTTCACACTCTTCCATGATATTTCTCCTCCAGCTAACAGGAACAAATATCCAAATATGGATTTTTTTTTTATCCACACAATCAGTATAATCTGAATCTGAATATCCAACCACATCAAGATGATCAGATCTTCTATAAGTGAGCATATGATCTTTCGTTCCTTGCAAGTATCGCAACACTTTCTTTGCAGCCTTCCAGTGGTCCATTCCTGGATTACTTTGATATCGGCCCAGTACCCCAACAGCAAAACTGATGTCTGGTCTTATACATGTCTGGGCATACATTAGGCTCCTAACCATTGATGCATAAGGAATATCATTCATTTGCTTACGTTCCATTTCATTCTTTGAACATTGATTGAGACTAAATTTATCTCCTTTCTGAATTAAAGTGGGACTTGATGAGCATTTTTCCATTCTAAATCTCTCTAACACTTTATTAATATATGCTTTCTGAGACAACCCCAATAATTCTTGTGATCTATCCCTCTATCCCAATTACATAGGATACCTCTCCCATATCTTTTATTTAAAAGTTGTTGGAGAGATATTTCTTGGTATCATGCAACAAAATAATATCATTAGTAGCAAGCAAGATGTCATCAATATATAGGACTAACATAATAAACTTACTCCCACTGACCTTCAGATATATACACCGATCAACAGTGTTTTCCTTAAATCCAAAAGTGACAATATTTTAGTTAAACTTAAGATACCATTGCCGGGAAGCTTGTTTAAGTCCATATATTGACTTCTTGCATTTACACACTATGTGTTCCTTTCCTTTAATAGAAAACCCATCAAGTTGATTCATATAAATTTCTTCCTCTAGATTTTCATTTAGAAAGATTGTTTTCACAGCCATTTGATGTAGCTCTAAGTCATAATGAGCTACCAAAGCCATTATAATTTTGAGTGAATCTTTTCTAGAGACAGATGAAAATATCTCTTTATAGTCAATGCCACTATTTTGAGTGAAACCTTTGGCAACAAGTCTGGCCTTGTGACGTTCGATGTTGCCAGTTGAGTCGCGTTTGGTCTTAAAGACCCATTTACACCCAACTCATTTGCAACCTTCTGGTAATTCAACAAGGTCCCAATTTTCATTCTGTTCCATAGATTTTAACTCATCTTTCATAGCATCTATCCATTTATCAGAATTATTACTTTCAATGGCTTGCGAAAATGAAACTAGATCACTATCAATTTCCAAAATAGTTTCAGACTCGTGTAGATATACCAAATAATCATCAGAAATAGCATGTCTCCTTTTTCTTTGATATTTTTTTATGCTATTTCATGTGGTTCATCTATTGCAGGTTCATCAATTATGACTTCATGATGATAAGAAGAAGCATTAATTTATTATTCTTATTGATTAGTTGGTTGTACAATAGCTTCAGAAACAACAATTTTTTTTAAAAAATGTAGGGCAGAGGAATTCACACCCTAACTTATTTAATTTTCACGTTACGTGGCTCTTCACTCCCACTAACTTCACCATTCTCAATGAACATAGCGTTTCCAGTTTCACTAATTCTTATACTATGATTAGGACGGTAAAATCTATACCCCTGTGATTTTTCTGGATAACCAATGAAGAAACCACTGCTTGTTCTTGAATCCAGTTTCTTTTCTTGTGGGTTATAAACTCTAACTTCTGTCAGGCAACCCCAAACTTATAGGTGCCTCAAACTAGGTTTTCTACCAGTCCACAATTCAAAAGGTGTCTTTGGAAATACTTTACTAGGAACCCTATTTAGCAAGTAAATGACAGTCTTTAAAGTATACATCCACAACGAAAGAGGCAAAGAAGAATTACTTAAGATACTCCTAACCATATTCATTAATGTACGATTACGCCTTTCTGCCACACCATTTTATTGTGGTGTGTCAGGCATTGTGTATTGAGCACATATGTCATGGTTTTCGAGGAATTTAGCAAATGGACCTGGGTGTTGTCCAGTTTCATTATATCTTTCATAATATTCACCACCTCTATCAGACCTGATTATTTTCACCTTTCTCTCTAGTTGTCTTTCAACCTCAGTAATAAATACCTCTAAGGCATTAATCGCTTGAGATTTTTCATGCAACAAATAGGCATATCCATAACATGAAAAATCGTCAATAAAAGTGATAAAATATTTTACTGAAAGATGTGATATCTAAAGGACCACATATATCGGTGTGTATAAATTCAAAAAGTTGTGTGCTTCTTGTGGCTCCTTTCTTTGTGTGCCTTGTTTGTTTTCCTTTAATACAATCCACACAAATGTTAAGGTCAGCAAAATCCAAATCTGGAAGAATTTCATTCTTAACTAATCTTTCCAATCTTTCTTTAGATATGTGACCTAAACGTTTGTGCCACAAGTAAGCAGATTGTTCATTCTCCAAACTTCGTTTGATTCCAACATTATGATGCAGAGTTAAGAGTGTTTCGATAAACAGATTATCAAGATTCAGTTTGTATAAGTTATCACAAAGAGTATCAGTACCATTGAGATAATTACGGTTAAACAAACTAAAATATCCATTAACAAAATTAAAAGAGTATCCAGTCTTATCTAACTTAGACAAAGAAACTAAATTTCTCGAAAGAAAAGGTACATGACAAGTTTCAAGTAAATCTAAGTGACGCCCAAAATCGAGAATCAAATGATAAGTCCTAACAGCTTCAAATGGATCCTGCACTCTATTCCCCATATACACATATTTTTTATTCTTATTTATGATCTGGGTTGTAAGGAATCCCTGCATCGTATTAGAAACATGAACAGTACAACCAGTGTCAAGCCACCAAGTATTATATGGAACTTCAGTTAAATTTGATTCAAGACATGTAAAAGCACTAGGATTACATTTCTTCTCGAACCATGCCTTACGTTTCAAGCAATCTTTCTGAAAGTGTCCAGATTTTTCACAGAAATGACACTTATCATTCTTGTGTCCCTTCTTACATACTTGAGATGAGAACTCATTAACATTAAGTTGCTTCTGTTTCCCTTACCATGCTTTTTTCCTTTCTTTTTAGCTCCTTGATGATTTACAAAGTTTATGGAGTGGGTTTCTTGATTCTTCAGCCTTGTTTCCTCCTGAACCAGCATACCGTGCAATTCATGCACATTCCATTTGTCTTTCATGGTGTTGTAGTTCATTTGGAAAGGACCATACTTAGACGGTAATGAGTCGAAGTTGAATTGCACAAGGAAATTTGTTCCACTTTCATTCCCAAAGACTTAAGTCTTGCTACTATGTTTGTCATTTCAATGACATGCTCATGCATGGTACGTAAACCATCAAACTTCATGGTGGTCAAACTATCCATTAGTGTCCCAGCAAGAGACTTATCAGCAGTTTGAAAGGATTCTTCCACAAGTTTCAGAAGTTCTTTCGCATTCTCAATTTTGGGAAGAGTAGTCTTAATGTTGCCCGCAATATTCATTCATATAAACATTAGGCCTAATTTGTTCGATCGATCCCAGTGTTTATAATAGAACCTTTCTTTAGCACTGCTAGTTACAGTAATAGCAGTTGGGTTCTCAGAGTAAAGTACAACATCAAGATCTAAAATCCCGAGATGGAATCTGATCTGTTCGCACCAATCCGAAAAGTTAAGACCGTTAAAAGTCATAACAAAGGCAGAATGCGAATGAAGATCAAATGTTACAAATAGAACATGCTCATTTGTTAATACTTTGAGTTATGAGTTTAAACATATTATCAGATTCAGAAATGGTTTATGTAATCTTAAATGTATATTGATATCCTCCTTTGGGTGAAATATCAAAATACAATTTTAAACATAATGATGCTTAAATGTGAATTTAATATAATTCAATAATCTTTAATGCATCAATTAATAATATTTATTATCTTTGGATAGATAAACAAAACTAACGACACATCCATAAATGTTTTATAACCAAAAAAAACTTCAATTTACCCATAATTGTTATATTTATTATAAGCATCAAAATTAATGGGTAATTGATTTTAAGTTATTCATTTTTTTGGAATTATTTCTTCAAAAATTCGACCACTTTGGTGATTAACAAATCTCACTTATATAATTCCAAATAAATTATGAAAGAAATATTCTTTAAATTTAACAGACTGAAAACTTAAAGAAATATTCATAAGATTCTGTTTAATGTGAATTATTAAAGAATTTTCTTATACACACTTTACTGACTATAAGCCTTCAACATAACCAAGACGGTAAAACGGTGTACTTTAATTTCTCAAACTTCTCTTAAAATCGAAAAAAACAATGTCAAGACCATAAAATGCATCCTTAAAATTTGTCTAAAGCATCACATGACTTTAAAACCCACTGAATTAATAACATATACTTCAAATATGATAAAACTTATTTAATCTTTCAAGCCGTCATATATGTATTCAAAGATAATAAAACTTTGAACAAATTTTTGGTTTAAAAATTTTGCCGAATCCAAGTTATACATAAATCTAACTCAAAATCCTTAGATCATAAATATACAGCCACTGTAATTTAAAATAACGATAAATTTAAGTCCCCAAATTTCATAATTAGGGTTCACAAAATTAATAGAAAACTTTAATCTCAATGAAAAATCACTAGTTCTAAAAACCTTGCTCTGATACCACATGTTAGGATTTACATGATTTCAGAATCGTAGAACTTAATTATTTTCACATATATCAAGAAATTAGTCAAGAAACATACCCGAGTCGTACATAGCTTTTCTATTAACTGAAAATTAAGCGGAAGCACTTAGATATTCTGTTCTTGACAAAATCAGTATTTTTTTTCTTTCTCTCTCTTTACCTTGTACGTTTCAGAATACCGTAGATGGCGTAGGTTATTTGTTTTAATAGGCAGAGAGAGGACCAAGCGGTTACTCTCCACTTTTCATCAAAGTGGGTAATGAGAAGTTTAACTTCCCTACAACCAATAGGATTTTAGCAATTAATAATTATTATTTATTAAACCAAAAAACAAAACAATATTGCCACGTGGCCAAAACCTACACGTACTCTTTACTCTAAAGTCCCAATCATCATTGACTTAGTGTACATTTATGTCTTCCTCTATTGTTTTTTAACTTTTTTTTTTTAAAAAAAAATTGTGTTTCTCCCCAAAGTAAAAAAGAAAAATAAAAAGTAAAGTTTTACTAGTGTTAAACCATCAATGATATTGTGAATTTATTTTATTAAAATAGAAATTATTGAGACTAATGAGTCTATACTGAGCTTTCTCCATACACTTTTTTAAAACCAAAAAGACATTGTATATAGAGAAGATAAAACAATGTCCATTGGAATCATCATATGAATCAGTAGCAGAATATCCAACAATGGGTTCACAAGGTCATTGAAACTCAATATTTTGGAGTCAAATGCTATGTGTGAGTATGTGTGGGCAAGCATATATGCGCAAAAATTACGCATAAATAGAGTTACATATATATTTCAGAACTTAGTACGTCAAATTCTTGAATCTGCCACCAATATGAATATTACTTGGCCCGTTTTACTATACTTATTCATCCAAGAAGATACAATCAGAAACTTGTTACATACAAAGTTAATGGAATACTGGACTCATAACAGCCTCCCTATATCATTCTTTTTTCTCCGATCACAAATACAAGAATATTTCCAAGTCCTTGCACAAGTCTTGCAGTGGAAATTTCAAATCAAAGCTACTAACATACAAGTCCCATTCACTTTAATTTTTCATTTTTGATGCGAATACTTAGAACTTACCCTTTACTCTAAGAGCCCAAGGATCATGACTTAGTCTTTATGCATTTAAGTCTTCTTCTACTTTTTTCTTTTTCTTTTTGGTTCTCAAATACATTTAATAGAATCTCACTTGTTCATCAATTTGTTGCCAATTGGTAAAATAGTAAGAGTAGAGACATTTATTTAACGAGAACATTTCTCTATTTCAAAAGCTCAAATCCAAAATCTATATTTAAGCATGGAGGGATCACACCTATATATTCATTAGTGAATTTTTTACATAGTAATTATGGCGATCCCTCAAGATTCGCAATAAGGAAAGTTCTGCCCATACATCTAAAATTCGTCAAGATTTATAACCAAATTCTAAAGTTAAAATTTAATAACAACGCAAATTTTGCACAATAATTTGAAATTCTTGTGATTAGACAGGATTTTTTACCTAATATTGACGGAAATTTTATTTTTACAAAGTTTATAAAATGAGGTCAAAATTTAAATAGTAGTCGATGGTTGGTAGCATGGACACTGGCCTAATAAAAAGAGGGGAAGTAGACCTAGATGCCATTTTTGTGGTAGGTGGTATGGATTTTAACTCCAATTAGAATGGTATTGGCTGTCAATAGCCCAAATTTACTAATATGATTTTCCTATGAAATTTAACTTTATTACTGTACAAGGAAATAAGGAAGTTTCTCAGAGGGTGCTCCATCAATCACTGATATTGAAACTTGACCTGATTTTCAAACTAGGCATTGTGCAAAATTAAACGATTCATCAAGCTGAGGAAAGGCAAACCTATAGATGCTGAGTAAAGGACCATTTAATTAGGACAAAGACTTATGAGAGTGTGTTTGGTAGTAAAGAAAATATTTTTCCTAGCAAAATAAATATTTTTTTTTTTGTTACAGCAAGTAAGCAAAACATATTATTCTAAAAACCACTACTAAAAAATAACTACTTTATTGAAATTTCCCATTGAAAATTATTTTCTAGCTATTCTCACAGATATTTTGATTGAATCAATGAGAAAAGAAAAAATAATGATGTAAAAATTAGGAAGCTTCCAAGAATTTCAGTAAGAATATATTTTCCACGTGTGTTTTCTCAGTGAGCTAGTTCGATACGAAATACACACAAAATCATGTTTCATAGCACAATTTTTTCATTGAATGCATGGCAAAAATCTCTATTTCTAGTAGTGAACATTTGTATGTAATCTAGACAAATAACGTGGGAGGTGAGGTGGGAGGTTACGGGTGGTGGGGATGGGGGCTATGGAGGTGATGTGAATACGAGGTGTGTTGAAGGGTGTTATTTGTGAACTTATTTTTCCTACTTTCATTAGAGAAGTCATTTTACGTAACTTGTTTCCTTACAATCAATGTTGAATGTCATCAAGTTAAGTTCACTTATTTCCAATTTACAATAGGTAAAGCTTCCTAGCAAGTCTAATGGGAGATGCAATTAAAAGTGACATATAAGTTTGTCAATTAAGTGGGAGTCCTTCAAGTCTTAAAAATTTGGTAAAAGTGACAAAAAAAATTCAGCCTTTTATTTTTATATTTTCACCCCAACAACTGTAATAGTTGTTCTCAACAACTATAGAAGTTGTTGGACAATGGTGAAAAGTTGTTGGACAACTGAATAGTTGTCGGGACAACTAATGCAGTTGTCGAACAACTGTGTGCAGTTGTTTGAAGGACTTGACCTACTAATATTGTGGGAATCACTCATCCCTTTTAATTAATTGGAGACTTAAGAGGCATTCTGAACTCATTTTTTCCAGTTGGGAACTTTATAATAGGGTAACCTCAAATTAGAAGAATGACTTGTTACAAGTTACAACCAATTAAATTGACATGATGGTGTAGAAATTATTTTTTGAAAAAGGGTAAAAATAAATGCAGCTAACCTATTATTAGAAATGATTTAAATTTATCCTTCTTCCACCTATTGAATCCCAATTGCTCTTAACATTAGTTTTCGAGTTAAAAGTATCTCTCCTCCTACCTATTGAATCATAATTGTCCTTTATGATTAAAAATGTCCTTCTTTTGACAGAATTATGCGGAAGCTTTAATAAAATAGATAGCACTGATTTATTGGGCAGCATATTTAGAAAACCCAACTCATCCTAATTTAGTTGCTCAATATTGTTGGGACTAGATTTCTAAGAATCCACCATTGTTTGAGAATGAAAAATCAGAGTTGAACCTAGATCTAGAATAGATTGGATTTTGTTTGCAATAATTTTGAATCAAAATTTGCAGCTTCAAATAAAGAAGACATTGTTGTCTTTTGAATCCATTCAACGTGAATCATCAAAGAAACTGAATACGAACAAATGGTTTCTAGTTATGTTGGGTTAACCCTGATGAGTCAGGTTATTTATGATGGAGTTATGTAGACTCATAAATCAGTGTCGCCCATTTAATTAAAAACTCACGTGTGTCATTTTTAAATTTTGTCAAAAAAGAGCCCAAGTATAGTTTTAATCCAAAAATCAACGTTGTGGTAAATTGTGGTTCAATAGGTGAAAGACTATAACTCAAGAACTAATGTCAAGGGTTGGAGCCCAATACGTAGAAAAAGAATAAACTTAAATCATTTTTAACATGTTAAAAGTATTTTTAACCCTTTTTCATTTTTTATACTATCAACGTATATAATTTAAATTCGATCTTCAATTGAAAATCAGGTCAAGTTTCAATATCAGTGATTGATGGAGCACTCTCTAAGAAACTTCCTTATTTCCTTGTACAGTAATAAAGTTAAATTTCATAGGAAAATCATATTAGTAAATTTGGGCTATTGACAACCAATTACTCCTTAAAAGAAAGAAACCATTCTAAGTGGGGTTAATGTCCATATCTTATACCACTGACCACAAAAATGGCATCTAGGTCTCCTTGCCCTCTTTTTTCTCGGGCTAGTTTCCATGCCACCAACCATCGACTACATACTATTTAAATCTTGACCTCATATTACAAACTTTGTAGAAAATAAAATTTCCATCAGTATTCGGTAATAAAATTGTCTAATCGCAAGAATTTCAAATTGTTGGCAAAAATTGTGTTGTTACTCAATTTTTAATGGATCGCCAGAATTTGGCCACAAGTATTGACGGATTTCACATTAATAGGCAAAAAATTTCTTGTCACAAATCTTGAGGAATCGTCATAACTTACTATGTAAAAAATTCATCAATATATTTTGGCTTTAAAAGAGAGAAAGTTGCCATTAGTTGCTTCTTGGATCCTCCTTTAATTTACTCCATTATTCTTTCCCTATAGGAATATATATGACTTAGCTCAGGATTTTCCAACAACGTCATCAAATACGTGCAATTATGAAGCATAGCAGAATAAGTTTGATTATTAGTGATTAGAAATTCTATTACTCCCTCCATCTCAAATTACTTGGTATATTTGCTAAAATATTTTGTCTCAAAATAGTTGGCATTTTTAAGAATTCAAGAGATAATTAACCATTTTTTTTCAACTATACTCATATTAATTGAAGACGGTTCATCTAATCAAAATTAAAGAAGGTCTAGTCGATTTACACCCATTATTAATTTCTCCTTAAGAATTGTGCAAAAAACAGACATACCAAGTAATTTAAGATGGGGGGTGTACCTCTATAGAGTCGGTCACAATCTCCAATAATTACTCCCTCCGTTCCAAAATACTTGGCCCTCTTTCTAATTTGGTTTGTTTCAAAATACTTGTCCAAGTTATAAAATCAATACTATTTTGAGCATTCATTTCCAATTTTACCCCTAATATTACATCAAGTATCACACTAGTTTCAAGGCTATTAAATGAATATAGAGAGCCAATTCTTGGTTTCTACTCTCACTATCATTGTTTAATTATTAGCGTATAAGGGTAAATTTATAAAAATATATCTTCAATAATTACGTTCTTAAGGGACGTGCTAAGTCTAAAGGGGCCAAATATTTTGGAACAGAGGGAGTAGATACTTGATAATAATTGTTGTCATATGCAATTCGTAATCCGTGAAATAAATTCATCAATTTGGCCATTTTGTTTGAGCATTTATGATGCCATTCATATAGCCTAAGACCCAATTTCATTTGTTGTTTGTCCAAAAAGACAGCCCCCTCTGCCCTAGCCCATCATACAAGAGGATCATGATTGCTACAGATTAATGGGTTTGAAGGTTAGGTAGCCATTTTCATAGAAACGATAGATCAACATAAAATAAAAAGGAAAAATAACATAAACATACACCTTAACTTATCATATTTACACAAATCCTCATCCTTACAAAGTAATTATAAAAATCCCAACTAATTATGTATCTTCGTTGGATGTATCAGGAGTTAATTATGTATCTCGACAGACCCAAAATCGGAAAAAATGTTTCGGGAGTTAAATATGTATCTTTACAAAGAAAAAAATGTACCTTCGTTTGTCACGACCCAAAATAGGACCATGACCGGCGCTAAGGAGGTTAGAATTCCAAAGCAAGCCTCGTCAGAATTCTACAAAATATTGGGCAGAGTTTCCCCTGTTTTTGGGCCTATCCAAAATTTCTTGTCTCGCAATTCAACAACATATCCAACAAATCAACACCAAACAATTCACCAATATCATCAACAACCCGTTCACAACAACTACCCATACGAAATCCATCTCGAAGATACGAGAGAAGTCAAAATACTTCATGAGCCAAAACTAATCTATCACCAAACACGAGGGAAAGTTCAACTCTAGTCATAAGTCCATAAAAACGAGAGATTACTCAAACTCAATTGAAATGACTATGGAGCGACTCTAAGAGCTTCAAAGAAATACTATAACAAATAAATAAACTTGCTGCCCTCGCAAACAAGTAAGGGGCTCACCAGGAATACGCCAACTCAAATGCTCTAGCTAACGAAATCCTCACCGTTACGTGCATTCTCTGAAAAAAATAGCGAGGAGTGAGACGCTAGCTCAATGAGTAATAACACTTAACCCCATTTTAATGGGGGTAAGTCATAAAACATGTTGGTATGACAATCAAAAAATATCATGAAATGATGCTTTTCCAGAAAATGATAACCATCATATAAAAAATCAGTTTAACAATTTAGTAATAACCAACAAATACTATCATATCAAGTTTTTATCCTTTGGGAGGTTTCCAAGAATGAATCATGTAATCAGTGTGGCATTCTACTTCAAGAAATAGCCAGTAACAGTGAACCCCTCATAAAGGAGTCAATTATCTTATCAATAGGTCCCTACTCGAGGGAAATCAGTAACAGTATGCTAGTTCTACCTTCCCACTAGTGAGGGCTGTAACAGTAATCTGTAAATACAAGGTGCACCAAGTCTAACGAACCCGCCGTTAGCTACGGAATCCAAATCAAGGTCTACTCCCATTTAAACTTTCTTTGTACATAGTAGGTACTCAATTGAAAGCATTTTCAAAATAGTACAAGGCATTTAAGTTCATATCAAATAATATTTCATATAAACCTGAACAAAACACATGTGAAAATACTTATTTCTCAAGTAAATGAATAACCTTTATAATAATAGTAGTTACGTCTCAAATAACGGTAAATATGTCTTATAACAGTGAGAACGTCTCAAATAACCACTTCAATATCATATCAAGTAAAAGACTTATCCCACGTGCAATTTCAAAGCATTCCGAACATCGTTCTTTAAAATCATGTATAAACTATGCAAGTTAAGAAAAACACAAGGTATGGTAAGGTTACTACTCACAGTACACTTGTCAGAATACCAAATTGTCACCTCAAGCAATGCGTACGACTTCCTTCGATCAATCTATAACCACGTCACATTAAATCTCGTGTTAATTTCCTTTATTAAGGCTAACTCGTAACTAGTTTAGAACACCCAAGCCGACTATTTTATAGCTCAAATTCTCCTCTATTTTTTTTTCTTATTTGCTGGGATATAAAGTTCCCAATTTAAAGGAACTAATACAAATCTTTCTATGCCCGGTTCCACCAACATCTATTAATCCAAACTTATTTATCAATCATATGATGATACTTATAAAAGATAATATTAAATATATATCATTACCTTGAATGGTGGTTTCAAATTCAAGTAGATGTCAAAGCTTTTCACTGACTTTGAAGATGCTTGAAAATTGATGCTATGCTCTTTCTTTGCCTAAGTCTCCTCCTTTTTTTTTTTTTTGGCTGCGTATAACCCCTTTGTTCCTTGAATTTTGGGAGTTCAATTTTAAGGCCCCTTTTTTCCTTTTTGTTTCAGTCAGGACTCTTCTTTGGGCTAAGCCCATTCTTTTTCTTTTATTTTCTTTTTAGTTACTTAAATATCCAAAATTTAGCACGGGTATTACATTCTCCCCACCTTATGAAATTCGGTCCCCGAATTTAAAACAATTGAGTACGTGAAGATTGAAACAAGTGAGGATACTTGACTCGCATGTCATTTTCCCAATCCCATGTAGCTTCTTTCACAGTATGATTTCTCTATAAGACTTTAACGGACACAAACTTCTTTGACTAACTATCTTACTTGTCTGCTAATAATAGACACTGGTTCCTCCTCATACATTAAATTCTCACCAAGTTGCAAAGTCAGTGCTTCGAGCACACGAGAGGAGTCTGACATACATTTCCTTAGCACAGAGACATGGAACACTGGATGGACAAAAGACATCTCACGAGGAAACACCAAATGATGTGCCACTCCTATCCAATCAAATATCTCATGCAGTCCTATATATCTCAAACTCAATTTGCCTCTTTTTATCGAATGACATTACACCTTTCATAAGGGAGACTCGTAGGAAAACATTGTCCCCAACTGTGATCGCCAAAATCTTTTCTCCTCTTATCCGCATAAGGCTTTTGTCTGCCTTGAGCTGTGAGCAACCTCAATCTAATTAATCTATACCTTGTCATAGCTTCATGTACCAAGTCTGGTCTCAATACATTAGCCTCTACAATTTCAACCACCCAATAGGAGAACTACATCACCTACTATATAAGGCTTCATATGGAGCTATCTGAATGCCTAACTAGAAGTTGTTATAGACAATTTCAGCCAGAGGCAAAATAACCATCTCAACTACATCCAAGTCAATGTTTACCTATAAAGAAAATACTTTCAAGTCAAGAATATGAACTCTCAACATGTCTTCAAGATTTGTATGAGTACTCGGACTGCTTGTCCTAGGTGAATTAGCAATACTAAAATCTACTCATGTACCAATGCTTGGGAATGATCTCTAAAATTGGGAAGGAACTGTAATCTTTTGTCAAAGATGATGGGCATAAGAACCCCATGAAGTCTGACAAATTCATTCATAAATAACTGAGCATATTTTACTCCACCATAAGTAGTATTTATAGGCATGAAGTATACTAATTTTATTAGTCAGTCTACAATTACCCCACAAAATCATAACCTTTAAGGGTTCGTTGTAGCCGATTACAAAATCCATAGTAACTCTTTTTCATTGCCACTCTGGGATGACAAGTTATGGTAGAAGTCTATGGTTCATTGATGCTCACAACTTTTACCTAATAATAAGTCAAACAACTAGAAACAAAGATAGTAATATCTTTCTTCATATTTTTCCACCAATACAATTGCTTCAGATCATGATACATCTTAGTGGAATAAGGGTGTCTAGTATATCTGGAGAAGTGTCTTCCTCAATAATAGCTCGTCATAGCCCATCTATATCTAGTACACATAACTGGTTACCTAGTCGGGTAATACCATTCCATTCATCAGTCATCTTGTAGCTTTTACCAGCTGGGACCACATCTTAGTATTGCCAAAAATAGTTCATCCTCATATTTAGTGGCTTTATGCACCTACTAATGAAGAGCCAAAAATGTCTCTAAATTTCTCATACTAAATCTGACACCTGTGCCTTTGAGTTTATGCATATCCTTCGTGAATTGTCTCTTTTCAGAAGCTATATGTGCCAAACTGACTAGAGATTTTTTTTTTTGCCCGGTATATTAATTACAACATTGGCTTTTCTAGGATGATGCAAAAATAGTACAATCATAATTTTTGAGTAATTCTATCTGCCGATGTTGCGAACGATTCAGGTCTCAAATGAAAAATTGTACATCAAGCTCTTATGGTCATATAAATCTCACAAGTCTAGTTGTATAGGTACTGTATCCAACCTTCATAGCAGTTACCATTTTATCCATCTATAAAGTCAACAGTTAAATATTTTACTGGTGCTTTTCCAACTTTCTTGAAGCATAAACTATCATACGATCATTTTACACGAGAAAAAAAAAATCTTAATCCCAACCTCGAACCATCATAAAGCAAAGTGAATCCTCCAGATTCTGATTGTAAGAAATGCATTGTGTAGTGGTCAAATATATTTTGAGTTTTCTAGAACTTTGCTCACATATCTCCTTCCACTAAAGCTTCACATCTTTCTGTGTTAACTTGGTAAGTGGCACGCTACTATTCTAAAGAAATCTCGCATAGACCACCTGTACTAGCCTACAAAGCCTTAAAAGTTTTGAATCTTCATAGTAATAGCAGGCCTTGAGCTCTCATCTTCTTAGGATCCATCATTATCCTATCCTCCGAGATAATAAATCTGAGAAGTATCACTGAGTCTAGTTAAAATTCACACGTAGAACTTGACCTAAACCTGATATTCTTATAGCGTTTGAGACACTGTTCTGAGGTGATCCTTGTATTCTTCCTAGTTTAGTGAATATACCATAATATAATAAATAACCCTGCACTAATCTATTTAGAAGTGGCTTGAACACCTTATTAGTTAAATCTATTAGTGCAATCAGCGCATTGGTCAGTCTGAAAGATATCATAAAGAACTTATAATGCATGTATCGAGTTCTGAAGACTGTTTTCAAGAATATTTTCCTCTCTGATTTTAAGTCGATGATAACCAAACTGAAGATCATCAAAAGAATAGGTGACTACTGGTAACTGAACAAATATGTCATCTTTACGAGACAATGATTACTTATTGCATATTGTTACCTTGTTCAACTGTTAGCAGTTAATATACTCCAAAGGACCTTTTTCTTTTCCAAAAAGTATCTTTGTACAATTGGTTTCTATAAAGCCTTTCTAGTAGGTCTGCCAACTGTTTCTTTAGGTCTCTCAACTCCATTGGTGCCATAATATATGGGGGTATCAAATGGGCTAGGTGTCACGTGTTAAATCATAACCAAAATCTACTTCTCGTATTATAAAAAAATCATGGAAAATCCATATGAAATACATCATTTAATTATCTCAGTAATGGTACTTTTCCAACTAGGTCTATGATCTATTGTACGCCTTACATAGATAAGAGATCATCCATTTCTTTTACCATAGATAGGAAGCATAATAAATCCTTATTTCACAAGTCGCTAAGTCATTATAATATAAGGTATAACGTTTCCAGTCTCTGTAACTCCCTTTCTCTTCTTCTTCTCTGAAAAAAATGGATTCATAGTTCTTTCAAACATCTGTCTTCCCATGCCAATTGAAAGTATTTTGGGGATAAGATAACCCATCCATACCCATTAACATATCAAAGTTAACCATATAATACAATATAATTAGTTATGGTATCCCTTCTCTCAACTCGAAGCTCACAAACTTTACATACATGTCTAGCAAATAAAAAAAATTCCCACATGCTTAGCAACCAGTAAAAGTGCTGCCTAATGTATTAAGTAATCATAATTTCCAACTCTTTGACTCGCACAAAAATTCCCATCGAAAGATTTCTTAGTTTTGGCCTTCCCAAATGAATGTTTGATTGCCCACTAATCGCGTTAAACATTTCCAATCCTTTTAGCAATATTAACTACCTCAAAGTAGGTTAAGGTCTTCATGTGTGGGGTTGTTTAAGAGGTTACCAACCCTCCAACAGACCACTAAATCTGAAATACTTTGCTATACTATAACTAATGCACCATGGTTACATGACACTTTCGATGCTTAAAACAAGGACAATATGCAATAACTTGAGTGTATTTTGTTGGTATGATGTGGTTTCTGTCCTACTTTGTAGGAAAACAGGTTTTAAAAGCAAAAGTGATCAAAAAGGAAGAATCAAGCCCGAGAACGAAGTGTTGTAAGAAGAAAGAACAAGAACCTGCACCAGAGATGGACCCACGACACAAGTCACGTGGCGTGACTGCCACTCACGTGACGTGAGTGGCTGGCGTGGTCCATTTCATAGATTCAAGAGAAGCTCTGATTTCCATGACACGAGTCACGTGATGTGACTGGCAGTCACGTGACGTGGAAGCATGGCGTGACTCACTTCCAAAGACGTCTAATTGAGCCTGATTCCCACGACATCAACCTACGTGGCGTGACTTGGTTCCATGAAACCAAGTCAAGACACCGTGAAAGTTGTCGACTCTGTTCTCCTATTTTGCTTAGGATATGATTAGCTTTGTATCTATAAATACCCATGTATAGTCCTATGTGCGAGAAGAAATCAGAATTAGTCATTACATTGTTTTGAGAGCTATTTCATACTGTTTTGGAGTTCATAAACATATTTGTGGTTTTGTAGTTACAAACCCTAATTCAAGTTTAATTGATAATTGAGATTTCGGTTTTTCTTTATTGTCGTAAGATCATAATTATGTTTTCATCTCTGAATTTTTCTTGTGTTCTTACAATTATGAGCAGCTAAACCCATCAACTAGGGTTGTGTGAACCATGTGGAATTAATGAAATCAGTTAAGTGCAAGGCAATTCTATACCGCTGTGTATGCATGTATTGTTGTTTCTTTCATTGTGATTGCTCTTCCAACGGTTGCCAACGTTAGAAACTCACCTGTATTCTAGACTTGCTCGAGCGAGAGGTAGAGATTGGGAAAAGGAGATAACATGTCACGCCCCAAATTCCAACGAGACGGACATGGCACCCAAAGCCGACAAGGCCCGGGAGAACCAATCTTCGTCCATAACAACCCATACGCACCACTCAAAAGTCATCACCACCACAATTAAATATAAGAAGCCAAAAGCGGAATTTATGACAAATATAAGAGAAATATGAGACTTGGCCTTTAGGGCCATCAAGACAAAACATACGTTCATTACATACCCTTCGTCTGACCCACAACATCTACAAAGCCTCTACAGATGCACAACCAAAACCAACCTAGAGTCGGGACACACCCCGCTCTATATATATATACACAAGACCAAAACAAATATACATAGGAAACTCAGAAAGCCCCGAACCAACTGGAGCTCACCAAATGTCCGCAAAAGATCCGCAACCTACAACGGAGGTCTACTAGTGCCTGTGCCTGCAACAAGTAAGGTAAGTTCCCCCGAGGGGGTCAGCACGAAAAATGTACTGCGTATGTAAGGCCACAATAAAACTGTAGCAATAAGTGAGAACACCAATGTATATCAAGGATAAGAGAATAGGCAATATCGATAAACCAACATTTCCATATGTGTGGAACCATGTACGTTACATTCTTTATTTCTTTTATCAATTATCTCAATATCAACAATAATCACATCATGCCCGGGACCAACTGATCAGTGGTAAATAACAATACTGGGATCGTCTCTAGCTAGGCTTATGCCCCTTTGAGCTACCACCCATAAATCAATAAAGCAGGTTCGGCCCTAGCTAGGTTTTCACCCCTTTGGGCTACCCCCTGTGTCCAATAATCAATCGGGATCATCTCTAGCTAGGCTTTCGCCCCTTTGAGCTACCACCCGTGATACATCGGGATCGTCTCTAGCTAGGCTTTCGCCCCTTTGAGCTACCACCCGTACTCAACCATATACGCATTACTTTCATTCTTTAATTATGAAATTGAAACATTGTTGGTTATCGCATTATTGGAACTTTGGGACAATGTTCAATGTTCAAGAGACACATGAATAAATATATGTAGGCAACCAACTTTACATGAGACACTTTGGAACATTTCGGCATAGGTACAAGTACAATGGCAAAGGAAGCAATAGGTGTTGCAGAAAGATACGGACAAGAATAACCTTACATACCTTAGCCTCTCAATAAGAATCCGCAATCCTAAGGAATATAATGATTCATCCCCTTACTCTACAACACAAGCACATAACGGAGTTTACGTCAACATCTAACACCTTTCAAGTGTAAAAGACGACAAAAGGTACCTAATTGCCTATTACGTCATTTCCCCCTTTACAATAAAATTTCGGCATGACCATTCCAAAAATACTACAACATGCCATACATTGACCAATATCATAACCAATAGCATTTCGCAACAAAGCTTCTTCTTTACACTTTCTCATTCACACCATATCACAAAGAATCCATTAAATCACCTTAATACACCCCATAGCACATATCGGCCAAAATCTCATAATTTCCATAATTTTCATTTATAGAAAAGAACAAATTTAATGCCAAAAATAACACCATACATGTTCATATTTTGTTCATGCCATACTTTTTCATCAAAGGCACAAGGCCTAATTCAAGTTCAAATCACCAAGACAACACATCTCTTACCAAAGGCAAAAAGACACTATTCACCATCTTGCCAACACAACTATCATAATATACATAATCCCCCATGCATATAATATGTTAATCCATGAGGAGAAATACTTACCAAGGCTTGGAATATGTTGATCTTGTCCAAAGAGTCCCAAGGAATATTTTGCTTTAGGGTTTGAAAATGAAAAAATGTTGAGAGAAATATCTTAAAGGCATGGAAGTCTTGAATGATTTAAAAATCTGATTTTTGGGTGCTTTTTATGGACCTCAAGTCATCCTTAGCCACACTTGGCACTAAATGATATGTCCACTTAGCCAATTCTTGCAAGAATGGATCATTTGTCTTTGGGCCAAGTCTTTTAATCCCATTTTGGGCCTAATTTTTGGGCCCAATTACACATATCCATGTACCCATCAAATATCATGTATTATTCACCATATATCTCGTGTTTACATAATTCCATAATGTCACGATAATATTTTCTTACGAGATTCTCATTCGTCGCCTTGATCGCAAAAATTGGAATTCTAGCCGTCCATGGCTTACTTGAACATTTTTGGCAAATTCTTGTGTTTCATGGTTTGATCATGTGGAAGTGTATCGAGGTATTTGAAACCTTAACAACGCTAAAATATCTCCAAGGAACCAAAAGAAAACATCCAAGAATCGTCGTAGAATTACGTCGCAAAACGGGTCCGGAAAGGCCTACTCCTTGTTCCTTGCGCCACACCCCTGAAACAGGGGTAGTGGCGCAGAAATGGCAGCCTCTCTGAAGTTTGTGCTGAGATTTCAGCACTTTGCTGAAATTTCCGGCCACTTATCCAATGTTTACGTATCGTCCAATCCCTTATTAAACACTACAAAATACTTACTTAGTGATCTTAACCATCAAGTAAACATGACTTAAAGTCACCAAATGAGGTTAGAATATGTACGAGTCCTCACTCAAATGCTTCTACGAAATCACAACACACCTCCTACGACGATCGAATCGCACATGTTAAGTCCGATATCAAATGTTTCACCAATGACACTATAAAACACATATGCATGGCATCTCAACACCTATGTAGATATGATCCAAAGTATCAAGTGAGGTTATAAAAGTACGGGGTGTTACATTCTTCCCCCCTTAGGAACATTCGTCCTCGAATGTTAGGAATATTATCTTATACCACAAATGCATCTTTACTTTAACAGACCTATACACATTCACATAATGCTTTTAAATACTTACTTGTTATTGTTCCACCTCCGCATTGTGAACTCCTTGGTCCATTTGAAATAGATGGGGATACTTGGCTTTCATCATTTCTTCCGCTTCCCATGTAATCTCTTCTACTTGTTGATTTCTCCAAAGGACTTTCACGGAAGCTATGTCTTTATTTCTCAATCTCTTCACTTGTCGATCTAGGATCACAATGGGTACCTCTTCATAAGTAAGATCCTCTGTAACTTGAACATCCTCTACGGGAACAATACGAGAAGGATCTCCTATGCATTTTCGAAGCATCGAAACATGAAATACCGGATGGACTGAGGAAAGTCCTTGAGGTAGTGCCAACTCATACGCAACTTGTCCAAATTTTTGAATGATCTCATATGGGCCTATGTAACGTGGACTCAATTTTCCTTTCTTTCCGAACCGCATTACCCCTTTCATTGGTGACACCTTTAAAAAGACCCAATCACCTATGGCGAATTCAAGCCCTCTTCTTCTCACATCGGCATATGACTTGTGACGACTTTGAGCCGTTTGTAATCGCTCTTGGATCACCTTAACTTTTTCCATAGCCTGATGAACAATATCTGGGCCCAATAAGGCAGTTTCACCCACTTCAAACCATCCAATTGGTGATCTACATTTCCTTCCATACAAAGCTTCATAAGGTGCCATTTTTATACTTGAATGATAGCTATTGTTATAAGCAAATTCGATAAGAGACAAATGGTCATCCCAACTGCCCTGAAAATCTAACGTACAAGCTCGTAGCATATCTTCAAGCGTCTGAATAGTACGTTCTGCTTGTCCATCAGTCTGCGGATGGAAAGCCGTACTCAAATCCACCCTTGTACCCAAACTCCGCTGAAAAGATTTCCAAAAGTGTGCTGTGAACTGTGCTCCTCTGTCTGATATAATAGAAAGTGGAATACCATGCAATCGTACTATCTCTTTCACATACAACTTCGCATAGTCCTCAGCTGTATAGGTCGTCTTGACCGGTAGGAAATGCGCTGATTTGGTAAGCCTGTCCACTATAACCCATATAGAATCAAACTTCCGCAATGTACGAGGCAACCCTGTAATGAAATCCATATTGATCATATCCCATTTCCAGACTGGAAGAGTGATACATTGCATGTAACCTCCCGGTTTCTGATGCTCCACTTTCACTTGTTGACAATTTGGGCACTGCGCGACAAATTTTGCAATGTTCTTTTTCATGTTGCCCCACCAATACACTTCCTTCAATTCATGGTACATTTTAGTAGCACCCGGATAAATGGAATAGCGCGAATGATGCGCCTCTGTCATAATTCGTGTCCTCAACTCATCTACGTCTGGTACACATAATCTCCCCTGACATTGAAGCACCCCTTTCGGTGTAATATCAAATGCCGTGGTCAATTTCTGCTGCACATTTTCCTTTAGCTGCAATAAAATAGAATCCGCAAATTGCTTCTCTTTCACTTCAGCTATCACGGAGGATTCCGCTGCATTCTGCACAATAACTCCATCTTTTGAGGATTCAATAAGGCGAACTCCCAAGCTGGCTAATTGATTCAAATCTTTGATTATGTCCTTCTTTTCTGTCAGCTGATCACTAGTGCCTCCCGTTGCCTTACGGCTCAATGCATCTGCTACTACATTTGCCTTCCCTGGATGGTATAGAATATCAACATCATAGTCTTTCAAGAGCTCTAACCATCTTCGTTGCCTCAAATTGAGTTCCTTCTGCTTGAACATATATTGCAAGCTTTTGTGATCCGTATAAATATCAACATGAACCCCATATAAATAATGACGCCATATTTTTAAAGCAAACACTACTGCTGCCAATTCAAGATCATGAGTGGGATAATTTTTCTCATGGGGCCGCAACTGTCGTGAGGCATATGCTATCACCTTACCATGCTGCATCAATACACATCCGAGGCCAACCCCGGAAGCATCACAATACACTGCATAACCTTCTATGCCTTCGGGAAGTACTAAAACTGGGGTGGAAGTTAATTTCTCTTTCAGCTCTTGGAAACTTTTCTCACATGCGTCGTTCCACTGAAACTTGATTGCCTTGTGTGTTAGCTTCGTCAATGGTGCGGCAATAGAAGAAAACCCTTCCACAAATCTCCTGTAATAACCTGCCAAACCAAGAAAACTACGAATCTCTGTAGGCGTCGTAGGTCTTGGCCAATTCTTCACCGCTTCAATCTTTTGAGTATCGACCCGTATCCCTTCATCCGACACAATGTGACCCAAGAATGCTACGGATTTTAACCAAAATTCACACTTAGAAAACTTTGCATATAACTTACGATCCCGGAGAATTTGTAACACCTGTCGTAAGTGATTAGCATGGTCTTCTTGTGATCTCGAATAGACCAAGATATCATCTATAAATACCGTCACGAACACGTCTAGAAATGGCTTAAACACCCTATTCATCAAATCCATGAAAACAGCTGGTGCATTTGTTAGTCCAAATGACATAACTAAAAATTCATAGTGGCCATACCGTGTTCGGAAAGCTGTCTTGGGTACATCATTTTCTCTAACCCTGACTTGATGGTAACCCGACCTCAAGTCAATCTTTGAAAACCATTTGGCACCCTGTAACTGATCAAACAAATCATCAATGCGAGGAAGAGGATATTTATTTTTGATCGTTACCTTATTCAATTATCGATAATCGATACACATCCTCAAGGTGCCATCTTTCTTCCGGACAAACAATACTGGTGCACCCCACGGGGACATACTAGGTCTAATGAAGCCCTTGTCCAGCAAATCTTTTAATTGCTCCTTCAATTCACGCAATTCTGCTGGAGCCATTCTATACGGAGGAATAGAGATCGGCTGAGTGCCTGGAATCACATCAATGCCAAACTCCACTTCCCGTTCTGGAGGTAAACCTGGAAGATCGTCAGGAAATACGTCGAGAAATTCATTAACCACCGGTACCGACTGAGGAGTTAGTGGTTCCATATTGATATCTTGCACTCTCACCAAATGGCATATATACCCCTTAGCTATCATTTTCCTAGCTTTAAGATAGGAAATAAATTTGCCTTTCGGTGCCCCCACATTACCCTTCCACTCAAGAATATTCTTTTGTGGAAAATGAAAATGTACCTCCTTGGCTCGGCAATCCACCGTAGCATAACAAGAAACCAACCAATCCATCCCCATTATGACATCAAAATCCACCATGTCAAGTTCAATAAGATCCGCTAGTGTATCATGACCACACACAGTTACCACACAATTGCGATATACTCTTTTTGCAACAATAGATTCACCAACCGGCGTAGACACTTCAATAGACTTATCTAAGAATTCCGGTGTTCTTTCAAATTTTGCAGCAATCAACGGGGTAACATATGATAAAGTAGAGCCCGGATCTATCAATGCATATACACCATGTGAAAATATAGACAATATACCTGTGACTACATCAGGAGATGCCTCCGAATTTTGTCGGTCCACTAGAGCATAAGTGCGATTCTGTGCTCCACTGGAACTAGCTGCTCCTGCAGCACCTCTACCACGACCGGCAGGCTGCACACTTCGGCCTACGGAAGGAACCGATGATGAAGATGCAACGGTTGACCCCATAGGTCGTGCCACACCACTCAAGCCTCTTCGTGGACAGTCCCTCATCATGTGCCCTGGCATACCACACCAGAAACAAGTATTCATCCCACGTCGGCATTCCCCTGGGTGAAACTTTCCACAGTGCTGACATGGCTGACGGAAAAACCCCGTGGTCTGCGAGCCTCGAGCCCCACTGCTTTGCCCAACATAACCACCTCTAGACCCCCGAAACTGAGAGGAAGCACCTGCTATGGAATGAGAAAATAATGGTCTCTGCGGTTTAGGAAACATTCGGGGCCTAAACTCCCCTTGGGACACCATAGACTGCCCCATAGGTCTAGCCCGCTTTGACGGCCCTCGTTCAGATTCCTGTGTTCTCCTTCGTTGCCTCTGATCCTCCATCTTTTGTGCAAAGGCCTGGATCCTTGCAATATCCATGTCCCTGTTTAAAGCAGCAATGGTACAGTCCCTTACCAAATACGGCTCCAATCTGTCCACATATCGATGGATTCTGTCGGTCATTGTAGCCACTACGTTCGGAGCATATCGAGCCAAAGAATTAAACTGCAGACTATATTCTCGAACACTCATATTCCCTTGTCGAAGGTTTAAAAATTGATCTGCACGTGCTTCCCTGAGCTCATAAGGAAGATAGTGATCAAGAAAGGCCATTTTAAAGTCTTCCCAACCAGCTGGAAGTGCATCAATGCCCCTCGACCGTTTCCAGTCCTCATACCACAATATCGCTTCACCCTTCAACCTATAGGCCGCCAGTTCAACCGTTTCTGCACCAGTCACATGCATAACATCTAGGGCCCTTTGAACTTGGTCCACGAAGTCCTGTGGATCTGCCTGTGGGTCTGACCCAGTGAATATTGGAGGATCTAGTTTCAGGAAATCCTGCGTTCTGCGGCTCGCTATTCTAGTCACATCATCCTCATTTGTCGTTGGGCCAGCGCGTCCTTGTGTTTGTGCAGCAACTATCTGCGTCAACATATGCACTGCATTTCTCAAGTCCTGGTCAGTAGCATTCATAGGCGGGTCTGCGGGTAAAGTAGGAGAAGCCCGCGATGCAAACTCTTGTTCAACACCACCTTGATTCACCTGTTTCGGTGGTGGTCTACTAGTTCCCTCTCCAGCCAGTCTGTCTATTCTTTTGCTTTTACCTTTTCCTTTTCGTGCAATCGGCATTTTCTATCACATAAGAAAACCAATTCCAATGGTTAGATACAATTCCACTTACAACATAAGCTCTATCGCACGATCTAGAAAATGAAGAAAAGAAACAACTCCTAGATGTCCCGTAGCCTCCTACTTATAAATGTGGTGCACAACACATTGATAAGTAAGACTCTACTTAGACACGGCTTTGTAGACACCCTTAGGACGACCCGCTCTGATACCACTTTTGTCACGCCCCAAATTCCAACGAGACGGACATGGCACCCAAAGCCGACAAGGCCCGGGAGAACCAATCTTCGTCCATAACAACCCATACGCACCACTCAAAAGTCATCACCACCACAATTAAATATAAGAAGCCAAAAGCGGAATTTATGACAAATATAAGAGAAATATGAGACTTGGCCTTTAGGGCCATCAAGACAAAACATACGTTCATTACATACCCTTCGTCTGACCCACAACATCTACAAAGCCTCTACAGATGCACAACCAAAACCAACCTAGAGTCGGGACACACCCCGCTCTATATATATATACACAAGACCAAAACAAATATACATAGGAAACTCGGAAAGCCCCGAACCAACTGGAGCTCACCAAATGTCCGCAAAAGATCCGCAACCTACAACGGAGGTCTACTAGTGCCTGTGCCTGCAACAAGTAAGGTAAGTTCCCCCGAGGGGGTCAGCACGAAAAATGTACTGCGTATGTAAGGCCACAATAAAACTGTAGCAATAAGTGAGAACACCAATGTATATCAAGGATAAGAGAATAGGCAATATCGATAAACCAACATTTCCATATGTGTGGAACCATGTACGTTACATTCTTTATTTCTTTTATCAATTATCTCAATATCAACAATAATCACATCATGCCCGGGACCAACTGATCAGTGGTAAATAACAATACTGGGATCGTCTCTAGCTAGGCTTATGCCCCTTTGAGCTACCACCCATAAATCAATAAAGCAGGTTCGGCCCTAGCTAGGTTTTCACCCCTTTGGGCTACCCCCTGTGTCCAATAATCAATCGGGATCATCTCTAGCTAGGCTTTCGCCCCTTTGAGCTACCACCCGTGATACATCGGGATCGTCTCTAGCTAGGCTTTCGCCCCTTTGAGCTACCACCCGTACTCAACCATATACGCATTACTTTCATTCTTTAATTATGAAATTGAAACATTGTTGGTTATCGCATTATTGGAACTTTGGGACAATGTTCAATGTTCAAGAGACACATGAATAAATATATGTAGGCAACCAACTTTACATGAGACACTTTGGAACATTTCGGCATAGGTACAAGTACAATGGCAAAGGAAGCAATAGGTGTTGCAGAAAGATACGGACAAGAATAACCTTACATACCTTAGCCTCTCAATAAGAATCCGCAATCCTAAGGAATATAATGATTCATCCCCTTACTCTACAACACAAGCACATAACGGAGTTTACGTCAACATCTAACACCTTTCAAGTGTAAAAGACGACAAAAGGTACCTAATTGCCTATTACGTCATTTCCCCCTTTACAATAAAATTTCGGCATGACCATTCCAAAAATACTACAACATGCCATACATTGACCAATATCATAACCAATAGCATTTCGCAACAAAGCTTCTTCTTTACACTTTCTCATTCACACCATATCACAAAGAATCCATTAAATCACCTTAATACACCCCATAGCACATATCGGCCAAAATCTCATAATTTCCATAATTTTCATTTATAGACAAGAACAAATTTAATGCCAAAAATAACACCATACATGTTCATATTTTGTTCATGCCATACTTTTTCATCAAAGGCACAAGGCCTAATTCAAGTTCAAATCACCAAGACAACACATCTCTTACCAAAGGCAAAAAGACACTATTCACCATCTTGCCAACACAACTATCATAATATACATAATCCCCCATGCATATAATATGTTAATCCATGAGGAGAAATACTTACCAAGGCTTGGAATATGTTGATCTTGTCCAAAGAGTCCCAAGGAATATTTTGCTTTAGGGTTTGAAAATGAAAAAATGTTGAGAGAAATATCTTAAAGGCATGGAAGTCTTGAATGATTTAAAAATCTGATTTTTGGGTGCTTTTTATGGACCTCAAGTCATCCTTAGCCACACTTGGCACTAAATGATATGTCCACTTAGCCAATTCTTGCAAGAATGGATCATTTGTCTTTGGGCCAAGTCTTTTAATCCCATTTTGGGCCTAATTTTTGGGCCCAATTACACATATCCATGTACCCATCAAATATCATGTATTATTCACCATATATCTCGTGTTTACATAATTCCATAATGTCACGATAATATTTTCTTACGAGATTCTCATTCGTCGCCTTGATCGCAAAAATTGGAATTCTAGCCGTCCATGGCTTACTTGAACATTTTTGGCAAATTCTTGTGTTTCATGGTTTGATCATGTGGAAGTGTATCGAGGTATTTGAAACCTTAACAACGCTAAAATATCTCCAAGGAACCAAAAGAAAACATCCAAGAATCGTCGTAGAATTACGTCGCAAAACGGGTCCGGAAAGGCCTACTCCTTGTTCCTTGCGCCACACCCCTGAAACAGGGGTAGTGGCGCAGAAATGGCAGCCTCTCTGAAGTTTGTGCTGAGATTTCAGCACTTTGCTGAAATTTCCGGCCACTTATCCAATGTTTACGTATCGTCCAATCCCTTATTAAACACTACAAAATACTTACTTAGTGATCTTAACCATCAAGTAAACATGACTTAAAGTCACCAAATGAGGTTAGAATATGTACGAGTCCTCACTCAAATGCTTCTACGAAATCACAACACACCTCCTACGACGATCGAATCGCACATGTTAAGTCCGATATCAAATGTTTCACCAATGACACTATAAAACACATATGCATGGCATCTCAACACCTATGTAGATATGATCCAAAGTATCAAGTGAGGTTATAAAAGTACGGGGTGTTACATAACAACAGTGATTTGAAGCTATCAACCTTCATCTAATAACCGAAGCCTTAGCGGGAATAGTTATCTGAGATCCAGGACAAGGGTTAGTAGTGCGACACTCGGAGACCGAGAGAAGAAGAGTGAAATTCATCTAACCAAGGTCGAGAGACGTTTAGATGAACATATCTTGTCAGATTTTGCATTCAGCATAGCGGGATAGTCTTGTGAGCACAAATAACCGGTGGAGTTAAGGAATCATAGGGGATCACAGTCCTAGTGTATCTCTCTTATTGTCTACAAACCTGATACAACCAGCGATCGTTACTGTCACTTTATGTTCACATAAACCCCCAGTTTTATTTACGTCCCAATTGTTCCATCCGGTGTTCTACTCAAACTTCGACCTATTCCCTATAGGATCGACCCCAACCTAGTTGGATTCTATATTTGACAAGCGACCGCATTATACTTTCCTGAAGGTATATTTTGGACGACATCAAATTTTGGCGCCGTTGCTGGGGACTACGGTTATGGAGTTGATTATTACTAGTTGGAGTTAATTGGTTTTGGTTTTTATACACTTTTGAGGGCATACGTCGGTGTATGCCAAATACTAGGAGTCAAGGTAATCCCCTGATTCTACTTGATCTTGAAATTGAAAGAACTCTGAGAGCTAATCGAAGAATGATGAATACTGAAGGAGTTCAGGTTCTTGCAGCTGCGGGTGACATTCATCACCAACCAATTCAGCCAGTTGGTCATGAAACAGCAGAATAAACTACCGCTCGATTGACACGAGAGGAGCAGACTAGACAAGCTGCTCTTAGACAAGCAGAAAGAGATAATGGAGCGATGTAAGAAGCAGCACAGCCACTGGATGAGGCTGAAGAGTGACAAAGACAACTGAGGGCACAACCGAGACCATATGTGCCTGTTTATGACGATCCAAAAGATGAGGATGTGGCTTATTTCGAGCCAGTTGAGACCGGTGCCATCAATTCCTGGAGAGGTTTTTCCCACTTTCCAAGATGCTGCAGCTCAAGGATGAGATCTACAACTTTAGACAACTTCATTCTGAAGCACTGTATGAGGCATGGATAAGGTTCAAGAAGAAGCTACAAAATGTGCCAAATCATAGGATGAGTGGTAGAAACTTGCTTGAAATCTTCTACTGGGCATTAAATATAAATACTAAGGCTGTAGCAGATACCATAACTGGTGGAGCATTTATGAGAATGAGGTGGGATCAAGCCTTAGAAATATTAGATCGGATCACAAAGACCAACCAAGGATGGCATACTCGGGAGGCAGATACGCCTGCTGGTACATATGCTATTGGAGCCTCAGCAGCACAATGAGCTTTGGATGAATCGGTGGCTCAAGAGGTCGCTCAGTTGAGGATAGAAATTGGTCTCCTGGCTAAACAGATAGCGGCCAGAGATGCGGAAAAGGTGCATGCTGTAGGTGCACAAGGGAAATCGGCTAGACAGGATGATAGTGAGTCTGATGAAGAGGCTAAGTACCTAGAATGAGAAGTGGCGGGTTTCCTAGCCAAGGGATAAGGGTCTAATCAAGACTCTTGGAACTCAAGGCATGGGAATCATGGTTGGAACTATTATGGAGACAGTTACAACAAGTCGGGGTATAGAGATAGAGAAAGAGACAGTGATGGTGATTGGAGGCAGAAAGATGATTATAGAGAGAAGAATGACCTTTATGTACCGCTAGGAAGACGTGATAAGGAGTTTGGTAATTCAAGGATGGAGGACCTTCTTAATAAACTGGTCAAAGGAGCAGAGAGCCAGGAAAATTGCTTGAAGGAGATTAGGACTGACATTTCGGGCACAAGTCAGAAATTGGAGTCTCATTCAACTGCCATTAAATAGTTGGAGAAATGATTCAGACAGATTTCATTGGCACTGCATCAACGTCAGCAAGACACCCTTCCAAGCAATACCGTCCAGAATTCGAAAAATGATAGTCATTGTCTCGCCATTACTACTAGACGTGGGAAGTGCACGATAGATCCACCTATTCCTGCCAACAGTGGTATGACTAATGAACAAGTGATTATTGATGTAGAAGCTGAGTTAGAGCCGGATAATTCAAAGGGTGGCACGGTTTCAAATCATCAAGATGATAGCGATAAGGTAAAATCTGAGAAGAGGAAGGAAAATAAGGTCCCACAAGTGCTCAAAACTATCCCACGACCTACTCCTCCCTTTTCTCAAAGGTTGAAAAAGAAGGCTGACGAAGGCAAATATCAGAACTTCATCACAATGCTGAAGGAGCTGTCAGTAAACATATCTCTTGTGGAGGCATTGGAGCAGATACCAGGTTATGCGAAGTTCATGAAAGACTTGGTGACAAAGAAGAGAACTGTCAGTTTCGATCCAGCAGATAACATACATCATTGTAGTGCAGTTGCTTCGCGTTCCTTAGTTGAAAAGAAGGAGGATCCAGGAGAATTCACAATTCCTTGTACTATCGGGTCCTGCGACTTTGCTAAAGCAATGTGTGATTTGGGTGGTAGCATCAACTTAATGCCATTAGCCATTTTCAAACAGTTGGGGTTGGGAGCACCAAAACCAACCTCTATGAGACATCTCATGGCTGATAGGATTGTGAAAAAGCCCGTGGGCATTCTGTATGATGTTTTGGTAAATGTTGCGTCTTTCATCTTTCCGGCTGACTTTGTGATTCTTGATTGTGAAGTTGACTTTGAGGTTCCCATTATATTGGGGAGACCATTCCTTTCCACTGGTCATGCATTGGTTGACATGGAAATAGGGCAGTTGAAATTCAGATTGAATGATGAACAGGTCACTTTCAATGCTTGTCATTCAATGAATCAGCCAAGAGATAAGCGGGTGATTTCAATGATAGATGCGGTTGATGATAGTGAGGTTGTTGTGTCTCTTGAAGAAACATTGGGGGTAGAACCTCTGGCGGCCGTGATCATGAATTTTGATAGTATTGGTATTAAGAAATATGATGAGGTGGTGGGTGCACTCGCTGGTAAAGGAGCTTATACGTATGCTCTAAAGAAACTGGATCTAGATTTGAAGAATAGGGTGACCCCACCAGCTCGTCCGTCTATTGAGGAGCCTCTAGTGTTAGAACTTAAGGCTTTTCCAGCCCACCTTCGCTACACATTCTTGGGAGCCAACAATACCTTGCCTGTGATTATTTCATCTAAATTGGTGGATTGGCAAGTGGAGGCTTTGGTTTCGGTATTGAGAAAATTTAAGAGGGCCATTGATTGGTCCATTGCTGATATCATACGTATTTCACCTGGCATTTGCACTCATAAGATCCAGTTTGTTCCTGAGTGTATACCTAGCATTGAGCACTAGCGTCGTCTGAACCCACTAATGCAAGAGGTTGTGAAGAAAGAGATCATCAAGTGGTTAGATGCAGGAGTGGTTTACCCTATTGCTGATAGCAAGTGGGTGAGCCCTGTTCAGTGTGTGCCAAAAAAAGGAGGAATCATTGTGGTTCCAAACGACAAAAATGAGTTGATTCCAATAAGGCTAGTGACTGGATGGAGAGTTTTCATGGATTATCGAAAGCTGAATTCTTGGACTGAGAAAGATCATTTCCCTATGCCCTTCATGGACCAGATGTTAGATCGTCTTGCTGGTAGAGGATGGTATTATTTTCTTGATGGCTATTCGGGGTATAATCAGATTTTTATTGCCCCCAAAGACCAAGAGAAGACCACTTTCACTTGTCCATACGGGACATTCGTATTCAAGAGGATGCCTTTCGATTTGTGTAATGCACCGGCCACCTTCCAATGCTGCATGATGTCTATTTTCTCCAACATGGTGGAAGACACTATTGAGGTTTTTATGGATGATTTTTCTATTGTGGGAGACTCGTTTGATGGTTGTTTGGCTCATCTTACTAATGTGCTACAAAGATACGAGGAGTGCAACCTAGTGCTGAATTGGGAAAAATGTCACTTTATGGTCAATGAGGGTATCGTATTGGGGAATCAAATTTCAAAGAATGGTATTGAGGTAGATAAGGCGAAGATTGAAGTAATTGAGAAGATACCTCCACCTATCTCTGTAAAAGGTATTCGATGTTTCTTAGGTCATGCTGGCTTCTATAGAAGATTCATCAAGGATTTCTCCAAGATTGCACATCCTTTATGCAAACTTTTGGAGAAAGAGGTGAAGTTTGTGTTTGATGAAGCATGTCTAAAAGCATTCGAGTGTCTTAAGGAGAATTTGATTTCAGCTTCTATTATTGTGTCACCAGACTGAACTATGTCTTTTGAGGTTAGGTGCGATGCTAGTGGAGTGGCTTTGGGTGCAGTCCTTGGCCAAAGACGTGAGAAGATGTTACATTCGATTTACTATGCTAGCAAAGTGCTTAATCCAGCTCAAAAGAATTATACTGTGACTGAACAAGAATTGTTAGCCATAGTATTCACTTTTGAGAAATTTAGATCTTACTTGATAGGTACGAAGGTGATTGTCCATACATACCATGCAGCTCTTCGATATCTTATGTCGAAAAAGGATGCTAAGCCAAGACTGATTCAGTGGGTACTTCTATTGCAAGAATTTGACTTTGAAGTCAAGGATCGTAAGGGGACCAAAAATCAAGTTGCTGACCATCTATCACGCCTTGAGGAGGAGGCCATGCATAAATTGAAGGATGATCTTGAGATTGATGATACTTTTCCAGATGAGCAAGTACTGGCAGCGTCCCAAGACCTAATCCCTTGGTTCGCTGATTTTGCCAACTTTTTGGCAAGTGATCTAGTTTCGGAGGATATGTCGTATCATCAAAGAAGGAAATTCATGCATGAGGTAAGAAAATTCTTCTGGGATGAGCCGTATTTGTTCAGGGTATGTGTACTGATGGCATAATTCGAAGATGTGTCCCAGAGGCTGAGATGATGAGTATTTTGGAAGCATGTCACTCATCTCCAGTTGGGGGTCATCATGGAGGTGCGCAGACTGCCCATAAAATCTTACAATGTGGGTACTACTGGCCCAGTATTTAAAAAGATGCTCATGATTATGCTCGCACTTGTGATCAATGTCAAAGGCAAGGGAATATTTCACGCAGACACGAACTTCCCATGACAACTATACTTGAGCTTGAATTGTTCGATGTGTGGGGAGTTGACTTTATGGGTCCCTTTGTGAGCTCGCATGGAATGAAATACATCTTGGCAGCCGTTGACTATGTTTCAAAGTGGGTGGAGGCAATTGCGCTTCCTAATAACGAAGGGAGAAGTGTCACAGCATTCTTGAAAAAGAACATATTCTCACGATTCGGGACACCTCGAGTTATTATTAGTGATGGAGGATCCCACTTTTGCAATCATCTGTTCAAGGCCCTTCTTGAAAAATATGGTGTTAAACATAAGGTGGCAACACCTTACCATCCTCGGACAAGTGGGCAGGTTGAGGTATCAAATCCTGAGATCAAGTCTATTTTGACGAAAACAGTTAATGCCAATAGGACTGATTGGGCTCGACGATTGGATGATGCGTTATGGGCATATCGGACTGCTTTTAAAACACCAATTGGTGCATCACCATATCAGTTGGTTTTTGGAAAATCTTGCCATTTGCCCGTCGAACTGGAACATAAGGCTTTGTGGGCGTTGAAGAGGTTGAATTTAGACCGGAGTGAAGTGGCTCAATTGAAACTTGAGCAGATGAATGAGATGGATGAATTTAATCTCTGGGCTTATGAAAGTTTAGCATTATATAAAGAGAAGATGAAATTGTATCATGATCGTAGAATTGAGAACCGAGAGTTTCACTCGGTGATTTGGTGCTACTGTATAATTCCAAACTTCGCTTGTTTGCTGGAAAATTAAAGTCCAAATGGTACGGCCCATTCACGGTGGTTAGGGTATTCTCACATGGTGCTATTGAATTAAAAGGAGCGGATAATGTTCTATTCAAAGTCAATGGACAGCGTGTGAAGTATTATGTGGGAATTACGGAAGAAATAAAGTCAGTTGAGGAACTTGAGCTTGATGAAGTCTAAGTAGTCAAGCTAGCAATGTCGTGCCGTGACGTTAAATCAGGCACTTCATGGGAGGCAACCCATGGGCTAGTTGGTGAAGTCTGAGTATCCAAGTTAGCTGTGTCGTGCCGCGACATTAAATCAAGCGCTGATTTGGAGGCAACCCAAGATTTTGTTATACGGAGGTCTGATTATTGGAGGAGCAGTTAGCTGAAGGACACAAAATTTACCTGCATTGGTGAAGTACAAATCCCGCCATTATTCACGTCACGTGAGTCCACTCATGACACGTGGATGGTGTTGTGAAATTCAGAGAATTTTTGGGTTACAGGATCTTACCTACGGCAGAGGACCCACGTTGCGTGAGGCCAACCCACGTCACGTGAGTTGTATCGTGGAAATCAGAAGGCACTTTCAGGTTCAGGACCCATCTACGACAGGTCCCACGTGACGTGGGGGTTGTATCGTGGAAATCAGAGGAATCTTTCAGGTTCAGGAAACCATCTACGCCAGGTCCCACGTGACGTGAGTCCAACCCACGTAACGTGGGAGGTTCCGTGATAAGTTAAATTCTGCAGATGGCCTATTAACCGACCCGACCCGATCCCATTTTTCCAAAATAAAAGTGATTCCCTTCTTCTTTACCCGACTTCAATCCGACCCACTCCATTATTTTCCCACTTTCAATTCATCTAATCAAACCCTAAATTTCCAACTTTCCCTTCCATCTCCACCTTAATTCCACTTCCTAACCTTCTTCAACTCCACAATTTCGAAAACCCCTTCTCCAAACACACCAAATCCAACCCCCTATTCTGAATATTGCCCGTACCTGATACATATTCCTATAAATCAACCCTTACCCGATCCATAACACACAAAATCTGACCCTCCCATCATCTAAATTACAAAATTCGAATCCCTAATCCTAATATACCCAAATTTCGAACCCTATTACTCATAAATTTCAAAAACCCGACCCATATTCGATCCAAACCCGACCAATCACACCAAAATCCAACCCAAACCCGTTACCATGCCTCATAAATCAAACCCCAAAAGTGGCCATCTTGATTCCTCGTCCAGAATTCGCACCAAAAATCTGGATTTACCAATCCGTCTGCGTGATGAACAGACTGAGTCTAAGAAAAGTGGTCCCGTAGAGAAGTTTGACATTAGCCATGATGATACTGCTTTGGTACCTCAAACTATGAGGTTACAGACGCGGGCCCGAGCCGCTGCCCGGACAGCCCTTCAGCCTGCCCCACCACCTGTCGAGCCAGTTATTCCGGATGAGTCCTCTGAGTCCGCCCCCAGTCTGAAGAAGGGGAGAATGCTTCTGAGTCTGGCTCTGCATATGATGCTACGGGTCAGGGTACATCCGCGGCGGAGGCTACAACTTCTATTACTGGTTCTGGTGCCCAGAGTGCTCTGACTCCCGCGCAGAGTAGGGAGGTTCAGCGATGGTGTGTGCAGGGCATGCGTGCCTTTTATGATAGAGATGCTGAGTTGACAGAGAGGCGTGTGTGTCGGAGGAGCATTATGGAGGAGCCTCGATACCGGGTGGAGGAGGTGAGGACACTGCTTGATATTTGGCCTGTCTTTGAGAGATATGGATTGGGTTGGCTGGCGCAACCTTCTGGTCATTATAGATCGGAGTTAGTCCTAGAATTTTATGCCTCTTATGCTGCGTCAGTTAACTTGAGCACTCTTGTTGGGCAGCGATACATTTTGCAGCTAATATTGGCTTACGTCGTGGTTTGCGGCACCCGCGTGGATATTTCAGAGCAGACCATTCACCGCTTCTTATTTGGGGCTGACCATCCACTTTTGGCTTTGACTGCTAAATTTGATCATCAGATGGATACTGTCAGAGATAGAGTTAGGATACGAGATGCGGATCAGAAATTGAAGCTGCTTAAATGGATTGCGGGGTAAATAGCCGAGGATGGTGTGGCGGCTAGTTGGGTGACTGGGAAGCTGGACATCAAAAAGTCTACGCTTCATTTTGCTGGAAGATTCTGGTGGTCCGTTGTCGGCATCGGTTGGGTCCAACTAATGCTGACAACTCACTCATATTGGACCGGGCTGTGGTGGTAGCCAACATCTTGGCTGGCTATGAGATTCACTTTGCGAGATACATCATCCGGGAGATCCATGAGCGGGCCTTTCGAGATCATACGAGTATACCTTTTCCATGCCTGATCCAGGGTTTGTGTGACAGGGCGTGTGTAGCCAGGATACCTGCCCTCGACCATTATATAGAGGTGACCCGCATTGCGGATATCAAACTGATGCAGCTGCGGGGTTCTCACCCCATTCTTCCCCATGGTTCACAACCATCAGAGTCATCTGGGGCAGCCCTAGATGAGCTGAGTAGTGCTCCTGTGCCTATTTCCGTACCAGTTAGGGTACCTGAGGCTTTACCTGTACAGACCGAGGGCGCTGACCCTGTTGATGATGAGGTACCTGGTACTAGCGCTCCACCACCTCCTTCTGGTATGGTTTCAGTGTCAAGGGACTTTCTGCAACAGTTAATTGATAGAAAGACACAGATGTTTGAGCGGCAGACCCACACTGAGACCTAGATGGCTAAGTTGGTATCCCAGCTTAAGCCTTGGGTTAGGACCATTGTAGAGGCTGCGAAGGCTAGGGTGGAGGCCCGGATGACTGCAGCGATGGATCAGTTTATGTGGGGGTTGCATGGGAGGATTGACAGTTTTGAGGCACGGATTGCCTCCCGATTGAGTGCTGCACCAGGTCCTAAAATGACCGGTTTGTCCCAGGAGGTGGCCATATTGAGAGGAGGTTCGGGCATTGGCATAGAGTATCACTTCTATTATACCACCGATGCCTGCCCAGGCCTCCGTACGACCAGCATTTGAGGTATATTTGTTCTCTGACGAGGAGCCTCCGATGGATAGAGGAAAGAGACCCCTCAGTTTGGAGGATCGGGTCGATAGTGATGCTGAGTATGAGAGTGATCTTCGGAGGGAGGTTAAAGCCTCCCGAGTGGAGTACCATGCGAGCCAGATTGAGGCAGAGCAGAGGGTGCGTGGTGCATTTGCTAGTCAGGCTGCCCCTCCATCGAATGCACCAGCTACTGAGCAGATTGATGATCCTACTGCGAGCGGGCCCACTTCCGACGCTTAGGGCGCTACAGGTATGTCTTCACTCCCTCGTATTTGATTGATATCTATGCATTGAGGGCATTGCACTAGGTTTAGTTGGGGGTGGGGGTGTACCACCACTTGGGGGGTTTTGTTGCCGTGTTTCTTTTCCCTCGAGTATGCTATCATAGTAGAACCGGTATGTTTAGGTTTATATTTACATTGTTATGTGCTTCTTGCTGAATTAGGAGAAAAATAAGGGAACTGTAGTGCAGTCTAGTTTGAAAAAGAAAATTTATGCTTTTTGAAGGTTAAGGATACCCCTCCTGAAAATTTGTGTTTTTGAATTTTTTGAATTGTGTGAGTAGCATGCTTATGTGTGACAGCTGTTGGATCTTGTTATGGCACTAGGATTATAGGCAAATAACTGTAGCTAGCATTGCATGAACTGGATAGGTAGTAATTGATAATACAACCCTGTGCTATGTGTGTGTGAGGTCACTACTTAGTTAACTTTGTGTGTGTGATCCAGAACTCGCCCGGTTAGTCTTGCCTAGGATTTGAGGATAGTGGTTAGGAAAGGATCATAGGCCATTTTTGAAAAAGTCCACTTTTAGCCTAAATGCCAAACCAAATGAATAAGTATCCCTTGATCCCGACTTTGAGCCTTAATTGACCTATTTCTTTCATTAGCCTATTCACCTTCCCATTTTAATTATAATGAACCTGTCTTGGCCCTGGTCCCTCCTTGGACACTGTGTACCTCAACTCAAGAAAATCGCCTAAGTTGAGCACAAATAACCGGTGGAGTTAAGGAATCATTGGGGATGACAGTCCTAGTGTATCTCTCTTATTGTCTACAAACTTGATACAACCAGCGATCGTTACTATCACTTTATGTTCACATAAACCCCCAATTTTATTTACGTCCTAATTGTTCCATCCGGTATTCTACTCAAACTTCGACCTATTCCCTGTGGGATCGACCCCAACCTAGTTGGGTTCTATATTTGACAAGCGACCGCATTATACTTTCCTGAAGGTATATTTTGGACGACATCAATAACTAGGGAGCATATGGCCTATTGAAATATATGAAGTCATAAACCGATTCAATCCATCATATGAACCAATATCTAAAGCTCTCAAAAAAGCAAAACGTTTTCAACTGTCAAGAAAGAAACAATCCATGAATAACTTTGTGAATTGCCTCAAGGCAATGATGTTGCTCATGTCAGCATTCTTAATAATACAGTATCATACCATGTATTGGCCAAGCCAGCCATTTGTAAATTTCTAGCTCCACGAAGCTCACACTAGAACTCATAATGCCTCAAGTATTTTCAGCTAAGAACATTTAACGATCCCCTGAAACTATCAGATATGAAATTTTGGTGGTTTCAACTTTAGAAATTCTCAAGGATACATTTTGTTTTTCGACAATCTAAATCTATACAAGTGCCTCGGGCTAGTCTTAGGCCTTATCATGTTGTCTGATTCTATCCAATCTGTCCATCAAGCCCTATGGCTCTTTACATGGAGATAAACATCTCAACGATAATAAGCTAACACCCTTGTCGCTTGGACCAGTACTACTTCCACTAGTAGGCTGTATTACATGTCTTTTTGGGGATTACAACTACCTTGTAGTAATACAACAAATCCTTTCATAGCCCTGCCTGCTACCTATTAGTTTCCCTAAGTTGGAAGAGACGATTAATTGCCAAATACGATATTTTAGTGCCCTCCTGAACCTCTGGCGTATTTTCGGCTATCACATTATCTATTTCAACCCACATGTGATAAGATAAACAAGTTAAATTCAGCTATTGAATCCCAATCGTCACACACACACAGAGGAATAAGAAAGAAAGACAAGACATATCCTATCACACCCTCGCAGAATCACGATTATAGAAATGGCCGGCAACATAACCATAATTGAGATTCTACTACTAACGTGTGCTCCAATAGTCACAAAAATAACCTAGGCTCTGATACCAACTTTGTCATGACCCAAAATAGGACCATGACCGGCGCTAAGGAGGTTAGAACTCCAAAGCAAGCCTCGTCAGAATTCTACAGAAAATCGGGCAGAGTTTCCCCTGGTTTTGGGCCTATCCAAAATTTCCTGTCTCGCAATTCAACAACATATCCAACAAATCAACACCAAACAATTCACCAATATCATCAACAACCCGTTCACAACAACTACCCATACAAAATCCATCTCGAAGATACGAGAGAAGTCAAAAAACTTCACGAGCCAAAACTAATCTATCACCAAACACGAGGGAAAGTTCAACTCTAGTCATAAGTCCATAAAAATGAGAGATTACTCAAACTCAATTGAAATGACTATGGAGCGACTCTAAGAGTTTCAAAGAAATACTATAACAAATAAATAAACTTGCTTCCCTCGCGAACAAGTGTGGGGCTCACCAGGAATACGCCAACTCAAATGCTCTAGCTAATGAAATCCTCACCGTTACCTGCGTTCTCTGAAAAAAATAGCGAGGAGTGAGACGCTAGCTCAATGAGTAATAACACTTAACCACAACCATTTTAATGGGGATAAGTCATAAAACATGCTGGTATGATAATAAAAAAATATCATGAAATGATGCTTTTCTAGAAAATGATAACCATCATATAAGAAATCAATTTAACAATTTAGTAATAACCAACAAATACTATCATATCAAGTTTTTATCCTTTGGGAGGTTTCCAAGAATGAATCATGTAATCAGTGTGACATTCTACTTCAAGAAATAGCCAATAACAATGAACCCCTCATAAAGGAGTCAATTATCTTATCAATAGGTCCCTACTCGAGGGAAATCAGTAACAGTATGCTAGTTCTACCTTCCCACTAGCGAGGGCTGTAACAGTAATCTGTAAATACAAGGTGCACCAGGTCTAACGAACCCGCCGTTAGCTACGGAATCCAAATCAAGGTCTACTCCCATTTAAACTTTCTTTGTAAACAGTAGGTACTCAATTGAAAGCATTTTCAAAATAGTACAAGGCATTTAAGTTCATATCAAATCATATTTCATATAAACCTGAACAAAACACATGTGAAAATACTTATTTCTCAAGTAAATGAATAACCTTCACAATAATAGTAGTTACGTCTCAAATAACGGTAAATATGTCTTATAACAGTGAGAACGTCTCAGATAACCACTTCAATATCATATCAAGTAAAAGACTTGTCCCACGTGCAATTTCAAAGCATTCCGAACACATTCTTTAAAATCATGTATAAACTATGCAAGTTAAGAAAAACACAAGTTATGGTAAGGTTACTACTCACAGTACACTTGTCGGAATACCAAATTGTCACCTCAAGCAATGCGTATGACTTCCTTCAATCAATCTATAATCACGTCACATTAAATCTCATGTTAATTTCCTTTATTAAGGCTAACTCGTAACTAGTTTAGAACATCCAAGCCGACTATCTTATAGCTCAAATTCTCCTCTATTTTTCTTCTTATTTGCTGGTATATAAAGTTCCCAATTTAAAGGAATTAATACAAATCTTTCTATGCCCAGTTCCACCAACATCTATTAATCCAAACTTATTTATCAATCATATGATGATACTCATAAAAGATAATATTAAATATATATCATTACCTTGAATGGTGGTTTCAAATTCAAGTAGATGTCAAAGCTTTTCACTGACTTCGAAGATGCTTGAAAATTGATGCTATGCTCTTTCTTTGCCAAAGTCTCCTCCTTTTCTTTTTTTTTTGGCTGCGTATAACCCCTCTGTTCCTTGAATTTTGGGAGTTCAATTTTAAGGCCCCTTTTCCCTTTTTGTTTCAGTCAGGACTCTTCTTTGGGCTAAGCCCATTCTTTTTCTTTTATTTTCTTTTTAGTTACTTAAATATCCAAAATTTAGCATGGGTATTATATCGTTGGATGTATTATGTATCTCGACAGATCCAAAATCGAAAAAAATATATCGGGAGCTAATTATCTATCTTTACAAGGAAAAAATGTATCTTTGTTAGATGTATCGGGAGCTAATTATGTATCTCGACAAACCCAAAATCGGTATTTTCAGTAATTATGTAAACTATCGGGATTTTCTGTAATTAAGCTCCAAACTGTCAGAATTTATGTTGTTTGCCCAAATAAAAATACACATACAGTATAGAGAAATTGTCAATGCATGATAATTTAAATTATATGGGTTACTATCACCCCCTCCCCACATTATGGTTGAATATTACTCAAAATCTTGATTTTATACTTTATTGTATTTGAGACATGAGAAATGATGAGTTTCTATCGATTTCGGTATGAAGAACCAATTAAATAAGACATTAAAACATCTCCATTTTTTGTCTACTGTAGAAGTGTGTATGCACATGATATATTTTAACTTGTTTTCTTTATTAGGGTGAAGGGAGTAATAATATGAAAAAGACATATTCAAGGTTGATATGACCCTTGCATAGTATAGGGGATAAAAAAGATAAGTTTAGCATAGGATCTCACATAATTTAGACTTGTAATTGACAATTTCGCCATAATTTAGACGTATAACATTAAAATGTGAGGATAAATAATTAAAAGATATAAGGTAGTTAGTGGTCCAGTTCGAACGACTATTTTATCTACTTGACTAAAGTGCTTATCATTGTTATTGATTACATTGTCATAAATATTACTTTACATGATGATATACTTTATTGGTCATATAGTAAAATAAAAATTTTAAAAATTAAATTATTTTTAAATATAAAAACATGAGTATTATTTTTTCAATAGATTAAAAAGAAATATGATCAGCACATCAATTAAAACAAAATGAATATGTTAAATAAGGGTAGCCAGTGCATTAAAACTCCCGTTATACGCAGAGTTTAGAGATGATAATAAATTTACCAGTTACTCCAAGGCTCCCCTTCAGGCTTCAACAAAAGGAATATGTTGCATCTTGAAAATATAATGATTGGATTTATGTCTTCAGCTTCGCAAAAAGTTCGCTTATCTTAACTGCCTTGTTCCTCTACGAAGCATTCACTTTTTCCAACAAAAGAAAAGGTGACCAACCAAAAAAAAAAAAGAAAGAAAGAAAAGGTGGAATATATTCCAAAGTAGAGAATTTGATGAAAAAGGAAGTTCTAGCTAGCTAGGAAATTGTGTCCCAAAGGCCTCTTTTAGAAATAATTCTATGCCTATGCTAAGTGGTAAACGAAAATTCAGCATCCTAGATCAATAATGTCCAACATTTTTAGCCACAAAGGGTAGTACTCAAGGTTTATCGTTGAATTAGATAATTATTATTCCCACCAATGATATGGTTTAAACTAGTACGAAGTTAGAGAATTTTTAAATTTATGGTTTAAATATGGGGTGAAAATCGTTTACGTCCCTAAACTTTATTTTAAAAATCAAACTCCCCCCTCAACTTTAAAAAATAATCATTCTCCCTCCTTTTTCCTAATTGACTTTTTAAATGTCTATCCTACCCTTACATAGTCAACTTTTATTTTTTCTTTTTTACTTCTTTAAAATCATATTATATATAAATTTCCTATAAAAAATATTAATACCGTCGAACTAGTTGTATCAAAATAGTTCTCCTTGTGTTAGTTCCCCCCCTGTGACCATTGAATTTCTTCATTCAATTCTGATCCTACAACATAAAAAAGATTGTTTTTACAGTTTATATTAGCGATTTCAGTCATTGTGTGAACAATTTTTCGATAATCCTTCCCGCTTGGAGCAAATGATGGTCATATTTGCAAATGTTTTGGAAAAGGAACAAAGTTTGAAGAGCAGTCTCAAAAAAGACTATTCGTGCAATTTTACGGTAAAACACTCATGGAAGATGATTTTCATTGACCCTATCAAGTTAGAATATTCGGCACAAATAGGATTTTTCATCGTTACCATTTAAATTTTGATCTCGTTTTAATAAGTTTTTTGTGGCCAAATATCTCAAAAATTGGTCACCTAATCTTGACTATTTTGGTAGATCATCATAAAATTCGTCAAGTTACCTTGTCATAAATACTAAAGATCGTCATAAATTGGCCACTGGATCCTAATAATTTTGGGAAGTCACTATAAACTTCTTGTACAAAAAATTCAGTAGCATAGTTTTGCTTCAAAACAGTCCAAATCAACTTCAAATTTGATATTCAGTCTTCTAATACTAGTCCAAATAATTTTAAATCATTAGATTTAAGTCAAATCTTCAGAAATCAATATACCCCCTTTATCTTCATCAACCATCAAACTCGATAAAATCCAATAATGATGTTCTTCAAGTTTCTCCAATGAGACCAATCCAATATAGCCAGAAAATAAGCCATATGTAGGATTTATCGGAAGAAGGATGAAGAAGGAAAAAAGAAGATGGATGAGAAAGAAAAAAGAAATCTAGAGGAATTTAAAAGGGAAAACTACGGCCATAGACACTTCGGTCAGCTAGTTTACAAATATATATATAAAGTGTATAGGTATATTTTATGTTATACCTACACATAAGATATACACTGATAGTATATATTTCGATCATGTTGGTAAACTGGCACAAATTTGTAGTCGAGCTCAGTCTATTACTCCCTTGCAATTTTTCAGATGGACCATCATTCCGATACATGGGGTGGCCAAAATTGGGTCTCAGAACAAGATAGTCCTACAGGCTTTGACAGAATAAGCCCATGGGACATTCAGGGCTCAACAGGAAAAGACATTATCCTTTGAGATGGAAAATTTACACAATTGCACAACTAAGTTTAGTTGGAGAAATGAATCAAGAGAGAAAAAGTATTGCAGCCTGTTTGATGATGGTAAATCAGAACAAAAATATTGTATTACGACATAAAAGAATCAGGGGAAAGTGTTGGTAATCAGATGAAGAGAAAAGTAAAGAAGAAGAAGAAGAAGAAGTGTAGAAGGGAAGAAGAATTGTTATTCATTTCATTCAATTCAAGAGTGTACAGAGAGGTGTGTCTTACATAGAGTCTTAGAGCTAAGCTAACAACTAACTAACTTAACTAAATAGCTTCTATCTTTAACTAATAACTAACTTGAAAAAATTGAAGGAAAGGTGTCAAACAAGTTTGCTTTTAAATATTGGTGACACTTGACCAAACCTAAGGGTCAAAGGTACTTAAAAAATTGATTAAGTTAATTGGGGACTCAATTAACATTTATAAAACTTCCTAATCTTTTTTAAAAATACAAATCAACCCACAACTATATTTAATAAAAACAAAAAATCCAAAGTGAAAAATAATCAGTTTTCAAAAATCGAACCTCTCTCCTAGTCTCTCGTCTCTTTCTCTCTCAAGCCCAACAACTGCTGTACTCCATCAACAACAAATTGACGAGACAACCATCCTTCTGCGACTTTCAACCTCTGGCGACCCCAACTTCAACTTCTTCATCGTTCCTTTTCGACTTTCAACCGTCAATTTCTGTAAAAGCTTCTCTTTTTTTTCTTTTTTTTTTTTTGGTTTTTAAAAAATTAGGGATTTTTAGTTATGAAGAAAAATGTGGAACTTGAGTTATCTTCTCTTCTAGTATGGATTGACAAGAATGAGTTTTTGATGCTTAAAGAAGAAATGGAAACACGAGAAAATCCTAATTTGTGGTATTTTATCCATTAATATGATGGTTGATGTAAATGTGGTATCTTTCTGAGTGAAATGTGATTTTTTGTTATTGTCGTTGTTTATATTCTCGAAAATTATTGTATAAATAGTAAAATTTTAATTTTATTTTTTTTGGAGACATATCTGTTGTGACCAGATCCAACAACTGTTGGGATTATACTATAGATTAGATTTCGTGTTCTTAAATGGGTTCAAAAAGTTTGGATTTTCAACTGAATATTGTTTGTTCCTGAACAATAGTTGGTTTTGTTGGTGTTATTGTATTGGTAAATGTTGGTGTTGTTCTTGAACATTGTTGTTCAAGTGGTTATATTTGTGACTTGTTGTTTGTGTTGTTGTATTATAAATATTGGTGTGTGTTAACTTTTGTTGGTGTTATTGGTGTTCTTGGTGCTGTTGGTGTTGGTGTTAGTGTTGTTGTATTATAAATGTTGGTGTGTGTTAACTTCTGTTGGTGTTGTTGGTGTATGTTGGTGTTCCTGGCATTGTTGGTGTTGGTGTTTTTATTGGTTTTGTTGATTTTATTGGTGTTATTGGTGTTGTTGTATTGGTAAATGTTGGTGTTTTTGTTGTTCTTGTATTGATAAATGTTGGTATTGTTCTTGAAAATTGTTGTTCAAGTGGTAAATGTTGGTGTATGTTGGTGTTGTTGGTGATATATGTATATAAATGTTGGTGTATGTTGGTGTTGTTGGTGATATATGTATATATGTGGTAAAAATGTTGTTAATATCCCAACAGATGTGTAATATGTTGCAACAAAATAAGAATTTGTTGGAACATATTAATCATCTATTGGGACCAACTATACCATCTGTTGGTTTACTGTTTTGATGTTTCCAATAGATGGATAATTTGTTGCAATAGATGTGTCATCTGTTGGAAGAAATCAAAATAGTAGGGTATACTGTTTTGATTTCTTCCAACAAATGACCCATCTATTGCAATAAATGAGTGATCTGTTGGAAGAAATCAACATAGTAGGGTATACTATTTTTAGTTCTTCCAACAGATGACCCATCTATTGCAGCAAATGAGTCATCTATTGCAGCAAATGAGTCATCTATTGGAAAAAATCAAAACAGTATTGAAACTATTTTTATTTCCTCCAACAGATGACTCATCTGTTGCAACTATTATTTTACTATGTTGTACTTGTTAAATTTACTGTTATCCTTTTTTTTAAATGATGCACAAATCAGTTATAATCTTTTTTTATTTTCCTCTTATTTGCAGATAAAATGGCTCCCAAAAGAAAAGGAAGTGAATCAACTCCAAAGAAAGAAAAAAGTAAAGTAGCTAGGCTATATTCACCACTGGATGAGCTTGTTGTACAAGCAATAACTCAATTAGAAGAAGAAGTCCCTTCTCAATCAACTCTAGATATAGAAAAAGAGAAGGAAAAGAGGATGAGAATGAAGTAGAAAGAAGTGAATAATCTGGAGATTTAAATAAAGATAAACAAGGAGATGAGGAAAGTGAGGGAGATGAGAAAAGTGAGAGAGATGAGAAAGATGAAGAGGAAAGTGATGAAAATAAAAAGGAAGTAGACGTAGATAAAGAAGGGGATGGAGAAGATGGTAAAAATGATGAAAGAGAAGAAGGTGAAAGAGAAGATGATGAAAATGAACATGAGAAAGAGGAAAGCTTCACAAGAGATCCTGAATTTAGATCAAAAAGTCAACATGATCTAAATGCTAATATTGAGCATAATAGCCCTTCCACTGAAGAGGTTGTCAAAACCTTCTATATTGATAATTTTTCTGTGAGAATGCAGTGTGATAGTGACACAGATTTAACTGGTGATTGTATGGTAAAGTCAGCCATGGAAAAATCTTTTGACACTTTTAGGAAAATACTCCGAGAATAAAAATTGGATGTTTATTTCAAGGACATCTACTTTGGGCAATATCTTGATTTGTCGGAGGACAATAATGCTCATTTTCAAATGACCATGGTGTATCGTCTTCTCAAACATAGGTTTATGCATAAGAATAAAGATAAGATGGATGAGGTCTGGATAAATTACTGTGGCATACCACTTTGTTTTGGTTGGAAGGTGTTTTCCATAGTTACTAGACTAAAATGTTATTCTCCTTCTCAACCTATACCTATTGTTACACAAAATAAAGCACCCCGCACACCAAAAACAACAGAAAAAAAAGGAGCTAAGTCATCAGCTAAGACTATCAAGAATACCCAAAAAGGCAAGTCAAGTGATGGTGATGACTTGGTGTCCCTTGTTGGTCCAAGCTTCAAAAACACAAATCTAATTGAAGAGTTGAAAGGTAAAAGGCATTCAAAAAAGCACAAGCAATCATTGTGCTTGGTTTGGTTCGTACATAATACTCTTTGGGCAAGAGACGTTAACAACAACATATCACTTGGTGTAATAAAGCTCTCCGAGGATCTGGAGGCATTCAACAACTACCCTTGGGGTCATGAAAGCTTCAAAATGACTATCAAATATTTGTTGACTCTATTACGCCAAAGACAGTCAACTTATATGGCTTTCCATGGGCTTTCATGGTAAATATTTCTTTTCTTATGTTTCATTTATTTTTTATTGAATAATGATTTTGATTTGTTGGCATAATTTTTATAGGCTTGGGTATTTGAAGCCGTTCCTCATCTCAGACAATAAAGTGAACGGCTATCAAGAAGAGATTTCTAGTTCAAGAATCCTGAGATGGTTGTCGGTCAAAAAAGATAAAAAAGTAAAATTTCTTGATCTTTTCAACTCCCCCCTCCCCCGAGGAAGAAGTAAGTCTACTTTTAATTAAGTTTTTGCTTTAATTAATAATTAATTTTAATAATTTAATCACCATTCTAATATATGTACTTGTTTGTTTTAGATTGTGCATCCATGGCTTATCCCGACTAATTGAGAGTTGAAGATGCCATTTATTATTACTTTACGGTCTATGGAAACTTTATCGTACCCTAAGGTAATTGATAGAATAAAAAAGGAATTAGCTGGAGCAACAACCATCAAAAGAAAAGCACTTGGGAAGGGTGCGCTTGTTCTTGGTGATGTTGTTGTTGATGGTGCTGCTGTTGATGGTGGTGATGGTGTTGTTGTTGGTGTTGGTGTTGGTTATGGTTGGTGTTATTGTTGTTGGTGGTGGTGGTAATGGTTGGTGTTGCTGTTGGTGTTGGTAGTGGTGATGGTGTTGCTGTTGGTATTGGTGGTGGTGATAGTTGTTGTTGGTGTTGGTGTTGGTGGTAGGCTGGCTGATGCTCCTTTTGCAATTTTTGAAAAAAGAAATGACCATGATTATGATCATACTGGTTATACTGATTTTGATGGTGGATATACCCCTTTAAGTAGGCATACTACAGATTTCTCACACAGAATGGGTAGACAATCATTTGGAGGTGTTGCCTCTCCTAGTTTATGTTCTGCATGCAAATGCCAAGAGAGCAAGGAAAAACATGATGGAGTGATTACTGATCTTAATGCATCAATTGTTTCTGTTAAGGAATTGACATCTAAGAGGGGTGTCATTCCATCAAAGAAGATTTCAGATCCATTCACTCCATTAGAGGTTAAGAGGAGAAATAAAGCAATTTCCAAGGTACTATCAGATATCAAACAAAGAAAAATTACAAGAGTTTAGAGCCCTAGTCAAATAATTTATAATTTGTAATGACTTTTATTTCTATGTAAGTGTTGGTTCTGATAATATAACAATTTTTATATTTTTATATTTTTGTTGAATTATTTTATGTAATTTGTGGTGGCTTAGATTTATTTTTTGTTATGAATTAATTTTTTAGATGTATAAATTTACAACATTATTTCCAACAGTTCTACTGTATCTGCTGCAATAGATGTATATCTGTTGGAAATGTTTTAACAAATATAGACATCTACTACAGATGATTTCCAGCATGCTCTACATATGTTGCAACAGATGATTAATCTATTGCAATAGATGAATAATCTGTTGTAACTAATCAAACAAATATGGACATCTGTTGCAACAAATGAATGATGTATTTGATTAGTTCCAACATACTCCACATATGTTGAATAGATGATTAACTGTTGAAACAAATAAATAATCTGTTGGAACTAATCAAACAGATATAGACATCTATTGCAACAGATATACACATCTGTTGCAACAGATGAATGATATGTTTGATTAGTTCTAACATACTCTACATATGTTGCAACAGATGAATATATGTTTGATTAGTTCCAAGATACTCTACATATATTGCAACAAATGATTAATCTACTGCAACAGATGAGTAATCTTTGGAACTAATCAAATAGATATACACATCCGTTGCAACAGATGAATGATATATTTGATAAGTTCCAACATACTAACAGATGATTAATTTGTTGCAACAGATGAATAATCTATTGAAACTAATCAAACAGATATAGATATTTGTTGCAGTAGATTAATGATATGTTTGACTAGTTCCAACATACTCTACATATGTTGCAACAGATGAGTAGTCTGTTGCAATAGATGTTTACTCTGTTGGAACTAATCAAATAGATATAGACATCTGTTGCAACATATTTAGGACAAATACACTTAGTTGAACATGTAATTACGATATGGTTCATTAAGATTGTAATTGAGCTTATTAATTGAAGGCTAATTATAGTTAAATAACTTTTTTTTATTACTAATCAAGGTTTAATAAAGCAATTCACATCAAATTAGTCGATTGATCACTCTATTTAGGACGAATACACTTAGTTGAACATGTAATTGCTATGAAATTCATTAAGATTGTAATTAAACTTATTAATTGAAGGCTAATTATAATTAAATAACTTTTTTATTACTAATCATGGTTTAATGAAATAATTCACATCAAATTAGTCGATTGATCACTCTATTTAGGACGAATACACTTAGTTGAACATGTAATTACTATGAACTTCAATAAGATTGTAATTAAACTTATTAATTAAAGGCTAATTATAGTTAAATAACTTTTTTTTGTTACTAATCATGGTTTAATGAAGCAATTCACATCAAATTAGTCGATTGATCACTCTATTTAGGGCAAATACACTTAGTTGAACATGTAATTACTATGAAATTCATTATGATTATAATTGAACTTATTAATTGAAGGCTAATTATAGTTAAATAACTTATTAATTGAAAGCTAATTGAGCTTATTAATTAAACTTATATTGAAAATAATCAAACATATCATTCATCTACTACAACAAATGTGTATATCTGTTTCATTATTTCCAACTGATCAATAACATGTTGCAACAGATTACTAACTTGTTGCAACAGATGTATAATCTGTTGAAAATCATCAAATATATTAGACATCTGATGCAACCGATGTCTAAACCTGTTGAAATAGATGTCTATATTTGTTTGATTATTTCCAACAGATGAAAAATATGTTACAACAGATTACTAACTTGTTGCAACAAATGTATAATCTATTGAAAATCATCAAACATATTAGACATCTGCTACAATAGATGTCTAAACCTATTACAACAGATGTCTATATCTGTTTGATTATTTTCAAAAGACGAGTCATCTACTACAACAGATAATGCATCTACTGCAACATATGTAGATTCACATATATAGTAAAGAAATTTATTAAAAAAATTAATAATGATAGTATAGTAAAGTTGAGTGGCTATATACAACAACAAAATTATATGCACTATCATTGTCCCAACAAGTAACTCATTTGTTGTAATAGATGAGCCATCTGTTGCAACAGATTAGTATTTTGTTGCAATAGATGACTAATTTGTTGGATTAAGCTTCTGGTTCTATCCCAGTTTTGTCACCTGCTGTAACATGCATCCAACAGGTAAATCATCTGTTGCATCTATTGCAACAGATGACTCACATGTTAGATACATGTTCAGAAATAGAAGCTTAATCCAACAGGTAAGTCATCTGTTGCAATAGATGAATCATCTATTGCAATAGATAACTCATCTGTTGTAGTAGATTACTTATTTATTGGATTAAGCTTCTATTTCTGAACCAACTTTGCCAGTTAATGTAAGATGAATCCAACAGGTAGGTCATCTATTGTAACAAATGACTTATCTATTATAGCAGATGCCTTACCTGTTGGATTCAACTACTAGTTCTTAATATGTATCCAATAGGTAAGTCATCTGTTGCAAAAGATGGCTCATTTGAGGCAACAAATGACCTACTTATTGCAGTAGATCACTTAGTTATTGGATTTAGCTTCTGGTTTTGTCCCAACTTTGATAGAAGCTATCCAACAACTTAGTGACCTATTGCAACAGATTACTAATCTGTTAGATTCACTTAAGACATATGTTGCAATAGATTTCCTATCTGTTGCAATAGATGACTTATCTATTGGAACTACTTTTAACAGTAGTGGAGACTATCCAACAGTTGTTGGAAATGAATACAATAATTGTTGGATACACTGCTGTAAATTATTGGGAAAATAGCAGATATACCCAGATGAGAAATTAAACTAAAAATCATTATTTTACTTACCAAAATCACCTATGAAGTAATGCCTAGTAATATACGAACAAAATTTGGTCCAAATATTTTAAGCAAGAAGAAGAAGAAGCAGGGGATAGTGTAACAACAACAAGAACAATGGCGAGAAAAAGAAGAAGCAAGAAGGAGCAACAACAACAACAACAATGGAAAGGAATAAGAAGAAAAAGAAGAAGTGGCAAAAACAACAAAAAATGCAGAGGAGAAAATGCATTGGGAAGAGAGAGAAGCGAGAAAAAAATGGCAAACTTTTTTACTCCCTTTTTACAATTAGGGTTTTATAAGGATGGACCAGCGTGTAAAAATAAAAACTTGAGTGCAACTCCCATACATGAGTCAAAATCTCTTAATCCTTAATTAAATTTTTTTCATCCCTACTCAATAATTAAAACTTGAGTCACCATAATTTTATTTTTAAACTTTTGTGTCACCCTTAATTCATTGTCCCAACTAACTTATTGACATGTAATGACTAAATTACCCTTTGTGAGATTATAACATTGTTACTACTTACACTCTCCCTCAAGCTAGGAGGGGTGAAAATGTTAATCAATCCTAGCCTGGATTTAAGATGCTCATGCTAAACCTTGAATAATCCTGTAGTTAACATATCTGCAATCTACTTTGAAGTAGATAAGTATTTGTGAATTTTTTCTTTTATAAAATGACAGTCAATCCCTATGTGCTTAGTTCTTTCATGGTACACTGGGATGGCTGTAATTTGTAGAGCAAATTTGCTATCACTAAAGATAACATCAGGTTGAGAAATGTTAGCACCAATCTCCTTTAGTAATCCAGTAAGCCAGGTTAACTCTGCAGCTATTGTAACCAAACTTCTGTACTCAGACTCTATAGAACTTCTTAACACAGTAGTTTGTTTTTTTGATTTCAAAGACACCAAAGAATCTCCTACAAGTATTAAAAATCCAGTGACTAGTTTTCTTGTAAGTGGACAAGATGCCCAATCAGCATCACAGTATGTTGTAACACCATCCTTGGATTTGCTTGACAAAAGAATACCTTGACCTGGTTGATTTTTGATATATCTTACTATCCTTAGTGCAATATCCATGTGAGATTTCTTGGGTTGTTGTAAAAATTGATTGAGAGTTTGCACCCCATAAGCTATATTTGGCCTAGTTACAATGAGGTACAAGATTTTACCAATTAATCTCTGAAATGTCTCTTGATCAGCCAAAAGAATATCAGGTTATTTTGTATCCTTAACTTGCTCATCATACTGAATATATGTAAGTTTGATATTGTTGTCAATCAGAGTTAAAGTTGGGTTAACAACTAATAGACATGTTTATTAGATGAGTTCTAATGCATATTTTCTTTGATGCATTGTAATCCCTTTCTTGGGCCTTGCAAATTCAATTTCGAAAAATACTTTAGCTCTCTTAGATCCTTCATTTTGAAGGTTTCTTTTGTTTCTTTGATCAACTTCATGTTGCTTCCTATTAGTAACATATCATCAACATATATTAAGACCAGAACTGTGCCTTGATCTGTCTCTTTGATGAACAAAGAATGATCATATTGGCTTTGTTTGAACTAAAACTTAACAAGAGCTTCACATAGTTTTTCATTCCATTGCCTAGGAGCCTGCTTTAGGCCATACAAGGATTTAACCAGCTTGCACACCTTGTTCTCCCCCTCACTGGAAAATCCTTGTGGCATATCCATAAAGATTTCTTCATTCAAATCTCCTTGTATAAAGGCATTGTATACATCCATTTGATGGACATGCTAATGCCTTGATGCAGCTAAAGATAAGACAGTCCTTACTATAACCATTTTCACCACAGGTGAAAATGTTTCTTGGTAGTCTGTGCCCTCTCTTTAGTTGTATCCTTTTGCTACAAGCCTAGCTTTGAACCTTTCAATCCCACCACTGGCCTTGAGCTTCACCTTATATACCCATTTATACCCTATGGTAGACTTTTCTTTAGGTAAAGACACTACCTGCCAAGTACTATTGTTTTCCAGGACAGTAATTTCATCATTCATTGCTTGAACCCACCTTGGATCCTTCGTTGCCTCAGAAAATCTGGTTGGTTTATTAACACTAGATACATCAGAACCCACCTTGGATCCTTCGATGCCTCAGAAAATCTAGTTGATTCCATGACACTAGATACAACAACTACATAGGCTTGATAGTTACTTGATAAATTGTCATAACTGACATATTTATTGAGGCTATAAGGAACATCTTGATAGATGTTCAAAGACACAAAGTCTTTCATCCAGGCAGGTGGTTGAGAGCTTCTATCTGGTCTTCTTAATTTTGGTGCCTAGATCACATCTGATTGTGGAATCGAATTTAGGCATGGAGCTTGTTCTTGTGATTGAACTGGAACTAACACCTCAAACTGGACCTGAGTAGGTGTAGTTGTTTGATAGTTGTCTATAGTTATATTTAACTCCCAAGATTCCAAAGGTTTGGTATTGAATAGTGGCTCAGACTCAAACTTGTAATGCTCAAAAGGAAAAATATTTTTATGAAACAAGACATCCTTATTCATAAAGAAGGACCTATTAGTCACATCATATAATATAACCTTTTTGAACTCCAGCCTATCCCATATGTATAGCTTGTATTGATCTTGGCATCAACTTATCAGGTTGATGAGGATCTTTAACATAACACAGACAACCTAGAGTTCTCAAGTGTTCAATAGAGGGTCTCTTATTATATAGCAACTCATAAAGAGTTAGACCATTAAGCATAGAGGCAGAAAGCCTGTTGATTAAATACATAACAGTCAACACATAATGACCCCAAAATTTGATAGGGATATCAGCTTGGAACCTAAGTGCTTTAGTAAATTCCAAGATGGGTCTATGTTTTCTTTCAGCAACTCCATTTTGCTCAGGAGTACAGACACAAGTTGTTTGATGGATAATACCTACATGTTTAAACAAACTTGAACAACTATTATTAGAAAACTCAGTCCCATTGTCTGTTCTAATTATTTTTACTATTGTATTAAACTGATTTTGAGCATAAGTAAGGAAATTTTGTAAAGAAACAAATACATCACTTTGTTTTGTTTAAGCAGAAAAATCCAAGTGTATCTAGTAAAGTCATCTACTATTGTTAAGATAAACTTGTTACTATCAACAGTAGGCATTTTATAAGGACCCCAAAGGTTTACATGAATCAGATCAAACTTGTCAGAACTTCTACTACTACTAGAATGAAAAGGTACTCTAGTGTGCTTGGCATATGGACACATTTTAAATTGAACTAGTTTATTTTGAATGTCGTGTATACTAGAAGGTAGTAATTTGTTAAGGACTACATTTGAAGTATTCCCCATCCACCTGTGCCATAAGCAAATATCTACTTTACACTTAGACATTTTTGCAGATTTTACTGATGCCTCTACAGATTTTTGCACCGACAAAATAGCATATTTCCCTTTCCGGCTCATCATCAAGTAGAGTCCATTCTCCTCTTTACCAATATCTTTTACCTTTCCAGTGAAGAGATCTTGAAAAAGGCAAAAGTCAGTAAAAAAGGAAACATAACATTACAACTCTTTAGTAAGCTTAGATATAGATAATAGGTTGCACTCAAACTGTGGTATATAAAAGACATTTGAGATAGTGCTTTTATCAGAAATGGTGCTTGAACCTATATGAGTAACTAAGGCTACATCACCATTTGGTAGTGATGCGCCATGGTTACATGACACTTTCGATGCTTAAAATAAGGAAAATTTGCAATAACTTGGGTGTATTTGGTTGGTATGATATGGTTTCTGTCCTACATTGCAGGAAAATAGGTTTTGAAGGCAACAAATGATCAAAAAGAAGAATCAAACCCGAGAACAAAGTGTCTGAAGATGAAAGAACAAGAATCTGCACCAGAGAGGGAGTCACGACACCACTCACGTACCGTGAAGTCCACTCACGTGACGTGAGTGGCTGTCGTGAGTCATTTTCAGAGATGATCGAATGTGGTCTGATTTCCACGGCAGCACTCATGTGGCGTGAGTCCACCTACGTGGCATGAAAGGGTGGAGTATGCGAAACTTGGCCGTTGAGGCCACCAAGTCAAAATCGACATATCCCCTCTACATTTATACACCCACATCAGTCTACAAAAGCCTCTAACAAGTGCATTGACCAACAAGAACTAAAAGTCGGGACAAGTCCCCACTTTATATCACATGTACAGCACCAAAACATATATACACTCTGACTCGGAGAAGCCCCGAATTAACTGGAGCTCACCAAAGATCTGCAACAGCTAGCAACCTACTGAGGAAGTCTACTGGGACCTGCGCCTGCAGCAAGTAAGGTAAATTCCCCCGAGAGGGGTCAGTACGAAATAAGTACTGAGTATGTAAGGCGCAAATGAAACTTTGTAACACATGAACATACTAATGAACTCAGTACAAATGAATAGACAATGTGAGTAAGTCACTATATTGCATTTTGGGAACCATGTGGATTGCTTTCATTACTTTTGTCACTTTCTTTACAATCAATACTCACTTGTTATCACATATGTCACAATGTACCCGGGCCCCGACTGATCAGTGGGTCTTTCATATCATCATATAGGGATCGAGTCGAGCTAGGCTTATGCCCCTAGACTTGCCACCCTTGGGATCGAGTCGAGCTAGGCTTACGCCCCTAGACTTGCCACTCATAAATCCAAATCTCGGGATCGAGTCGAGCTAGGCTTACGCCCCTAGACTTGCCACCCGTACTTGATCATTGACCACATTTGCATTACTTTGATCTTTACTTTGAGATTGATACTTTGATAGTCATAATATCACTTTGGAACTTTGGAACATCACATTGTTGGAACCTTTGAATCATTGACCAATGAGTAAGAGACATAGGAATAAATATCAATGAGAAATATACATTACTAGCACCATGATACCATTGGAACCATTGGACAATAATCCATGAACAAGAGACACAAGTATAGGCACTAGTAAAATATTGGAACATAACCATATTTGAGCTTTTGGAACATTGACCATGAATATGAGAAATGGGATTCACAATTGTTCAATGAGTAGGAAATATATGACAATGACCATGGATAAGTGCATATGGGATACCTTAGTACATTTCGGAATAGAACTAGTGAAATGTCAATGTGAACACTATTGGCCGTAGAAAGATACGGACAAAGTAACCTTACATACCTTGGATTCGCAATACGACTATTCAACCTTAGATGTGTCGACAATAATCCCTCTCCTTCTTTATGTGTCACTCTACAAATATATAACGAAATTCACATTAACCACCAATTACTTTACAAATGCATACCATGTAACTGAATTACATGTTTGGCTTGAAACATGTCATTTCCCCTTGACAAAACCATTGATCATACCATTATTCCAAATATTCCATAATATTCCCAACATTGACCAATACATAAAAATCAATACATTCCACCACAATACTTCTCCTTTACACTTTCTTATCCATAACACATCACAAATAATCCATCAAAGCACCTTAATTCAACTCATAACACATATCGGCCAAAATCCCATAATTTCCACTTTTTGACAAGAACAAATTTAATGCCAAAAATAACACCATACATGTTCATAGTTTGTCCATACCATGCTTTTTCATCAAAGGCACAAGGCCTAATTCAAGTTCAAATTACCAAGATGACACATCTTTCACCAAAGGCAAAATACACTATTCATCACCTTGCCAACACAACTAGCATAATATATATCATCTTCCATGTATATAATATGTTAAACCATAATAATAAACACTTACCAAAGCTTGGAATATGTTGATCTTGTCCAAAGGGTTCAAAAGAGTTATTTGCTTTAGGGTTTGAAGTTGAAAGAAATGTGTGAGAAAATATCACAAAAGCATGAGAGTTTTTGGACAATAAAATCTGATATTGGGGCCTTTATATAGACCCCAAGTCATACTTAGCCACACTTGGCATTACATGATATGTTTAATTGGTCAAGTAGTGGAAGAATGGGTCATTTCTTCTTGGGCCAAGTCTTTTAATCCCATTTTGGGCCTAATTTTGGGCCCAATTATACATATCCATGTGACCCATCCAATTTCATGTATTATTCACCATATCTCTCATGTTTATATACTTCCATAATGTTACGACAATATTCTCTTAAAAGATCCTCATTCGTCGCCTCGATCGCAAAAATTGGAATTCTAGTCGCCCTTGGTTTCATTGGACATTTTGGATCACTATTCACATTTCATGATTTGATCATGTAGGAGTATGTAGGAGTATATTGAAGTGTTTGTAGCTTTAACAATGCTCAATTAACTCCAAAGAACCAAAAGAAACCATCGAGAAATCGTCGTAGAATTGCGTTACGAAACGACGCCGGAAAGGCATACTTATTGTGCCTTGCGCCACACCCCTGAAACAGGGTAGTGGCGCAAGAATGCTGCCCTCTCTGAATCTCCAGCCTGCAGGTGGCTTGCGCCACACCCCTGAAACAGGGTAGTGGCGCAAGTTTCAGCCTTTTGCTGAAATTTCCGGCCACTTATCCAATGTTTACATATCGTCCAATCCTTTATCCAAACACTACAAAATACTTACTTAGTGATCTTAACCATCAATTAAACATGACTTAAAGTCACCAAATGAGGTTAGAATGTGTACGAGTTCTTACCCAAATGCTCCACGAAATCACAACACACCTCCTACGAAGATCTCATCGCACATGTTAAGTCCGATATCAAATGTTTCACAAATAACACTATAAAACACATATGCATGGCATCTCAACACCTATGTAGTTATGATCCCAAGGTATCAAGTGAGGTTATAAAGTACGGGGTGTTACATGGAGTGAGTCAACTTCTGAAGATGTCTAATTGAGCCTGATTTCTATGACACTCACCTACGTGGCGTGACTTGGTTCCACGACACCAAGTCACGATACCGTGGAAGTTGCCAACTCTATTCTCTTGTTCTGATTAGGATGGGATTAACCTTGTATCTATAAATACCCCTGTATAGTCCTATGTGCGAGAGGGAGTCAGTACATTATTTTGAGAGATATTTTCTATTGTTTCTGAGTTCATAAACATATTATTGGTTTTGTAATCAAAAACCCTAGATTCGAGTTTTATTCATAATTGAGATTTCAGTTCTTCTTCATTATTGTAAGTGTGCAATTATGTTTTCATCTTTGAATTCTTCTTGTGTTCTTACAATTATGAGTAGCTAAACTCATCAAATAGAGTAGTGTGAACCATGAGGAATAATGAAATAGGTTAAGTGCAAAGCAACTCTGAGTCGCTGTGAATGCATGTATTGGTATTTCCTTCATTGTGATTGATCTTCTAACGGTTGCAAATGTTAGAAACTCGCCTGTATTCTAGACCTACTCGAGAGAGAGGTAGATATTAGGAAAAGGAGATAACAACAGAGATTTGAAGCTATCAACCTTCATCTAATAACTTGAGCCTTAGCGGGAATAGTTATCTGAGATCCAGGACAAGGGTTAGTAGTGCGACACTCGGAGACCAAAAGGAGAAGAGTGAAATTCATCTAACCAAGGTCGAGAGACGTTTAGATGAACATATCTTGTCAGATTTTGCATGCAACATAGCGGGACAGTTTTATTAGCACAAGTAACCGGTGGAGTTAAGGAATCATTGGGGATCACCGTCCTAGTGTATTTCCTTTATTGTCTACAAACTCGATATTGTCATCAATCGTTACTGTTACTATTTATTTGCAAATCCCCCCAGTTTTACTTACTCACCAATTACTCAATCTAGTATTCTAAACAACTTCGACCTATTCCCTGTGGGATCGATCCCAACCTAGTTGGGTTCTATATTTGATACAGCGACCGCATTATATTTTTTTGGAGGTGTATTTTGGGTGACATCAAATTTTGGCGCCGTTGCCTAGGAATATGGTTACGGAGTTGATTAGTTTACTTGTTGGAGTTGATTGGTTTGGCTTTTTTATACTTTTACGGGCATACGCCGGTGTATGCCAAATACTAGGAGTCAAGGCAATCCCCTGATTCCACTTGATCTTGAAATAGAAAGGAATCTGAGAGCTAATCGAAGAATGGTGAATACGGACGGAGTTCAGGATCCCGCAGCTGCGGGAGACATTCATCACCAACCAATTCAGCTAGTTGTTCATGAAACAGCGGATCAAACTACCACTCGATTGACACGAGAAGAGCAAGCTAGGGAAGATGCTCTTAGGAAAGCAGAAAGAGATAATCTAGCCATGCAAGAAGCAGCACAACGTCTGGCTGATGCTGAGGAGCGACAAGAAAGATTGAGAGCTCAACAACCACTTCAAAGACCGCATGTGCTAGTTTATGAGGACCCTGAGAAATAAGATATGGCCTACTTCGAGCCAATAGAGACTGGTTCCATCATTCCACTTGAGTTACCTCCGGACACTAAGTTTGACATTACCAGTGCCATGATTCACCTGCTAAACTTAAAGGGTGTGTTTGCCGGTCTTCCTACTTATGATCCAACATGCACGTGATGAATTTTGTGGGGTTTGCACATCATATAATTTGCCTTGAGTTGACCAAGAGGCTATTCGATTGAGATTGTTTCCATTCTCTCTAACAGGAGAAATGACTTTGTGGTTGGCAGAATTACCATGAGGATCCATCACTACTTGGCAAGAATTGAGAAATCAATTTCTGGAGAGGTTTTTCCCACCTTCCAAGATGCTACAGTTGAAGGATGAGATCTACAACTTCAGACTACTACATTCCGAAGCACTTTATGAGACATGGATAAGGTTCAAGAAAAAGCTGCAGAATGTGCCAAATCATAAGATGAGTGGTAGAAACTTACTTGAAATCTTCTATAGGGCTTTAAACGTCAATACTAAGGCTGTAGCAGATACTATCACTGGTGGAGTATTTATGAGTATGAGGTGGGAACAAGCTTCAGAGATATTAGGTCGCATCAGTAAGACCAATCGAGGATGGTATACTCGGGAGGCATATACGCCTGCTGGTACATATGCTATTGGAGCCTCAGCTGCACAACAGGCATTGGACGAAATTATGGCTCAAGAGGTCGCACAACTAAGGACAGAAATCGATTTGCTAGCTAAACAAATTACAGCCAGAGATGCTGAGAAGGTGCATGTTGTAGGTGTACAAGGTAAAATACCTAGACATGATGATAGTGAATCTGATGAGAAGGCTATATACCTGGATCATGAAGTGGCAGATTTTTGAGCCAAGGGCTAAGGGTCTAATCAAGACTCTTGGAACTCGAGGTAAGGGAATCAAGGTCAAGACTACTATGGAGACAATTACAACAATTCAGGATACAGAGATCGGGAATAAGACCATGACGGTGATTGGAGATGGAAGGATGATTATTGAGAGAAGAATGGCCTTTATGTACCACCAGGAAGCCGTGATGATGAGTCTGGAAATTCAAGGATGGAGGCCCTTCTTAATAAACTGGTCAAAGGGTCAGAGAGCCAGGAAAATTGCTTGAAGGAGATTAGGTCAGGCATTTCGGGAATAAGTCAGAAAGTGGAGTCTCATTCAACTGTCATTAAACAGTTGGAGCAACAGTTCAGGCAGATATCATTGGCACTGAATCACACCCGAAATCTGAAAATAAAAGAAAGGAGAATAAGGGAGAGTAAAAATGAGAATGGTTGGAAGTTGGAGCCAAAAATAGTGTAGTTTCAAGGAGGCTTGAGTCACCATATCCATATGTACCATACTCATCCCCAAGCCTACATTACAAGCCGAGTAAAGTCCTATAGTGATCCTAGTCCAACTATCCGAAAAAAAACAACTAAGGCATAGAAAATAAGGGCAAGCCTATGGTATTTCATGCATACTGTTTAAACTTCTTTGTGAGAGAGAGTGTTTTGACCGAGTCCCTAATTTGAGATTCGTTAGCATACTGTGAGTGCATGGGACTTCTTTGATTGTGAGAGTACATGGGTTGCATTATTAGATGCTATTTGTTCGAATAATGTCATTTGCATATATGCTTAGTTTGTTGTTCATAATCTGGTGCCATCACTTGATCCCTTCTATGTCATAATAATATGCTGCCTGTAGAAAATGAGTCGACTGCCATAAGTCCCTTAGGTTTCTCTTAATTAAGCATCGTACATGTCTGTTTTTGTTTTGTTCGCCTGAGGACATACAAACGTTCTAAGTTGAGGGTGTTGATGCGACATGGTTACATGACACTTTTGATGCTTAAAACAAGAAAAATATGCAATAACTTGGGTGTATTTGGTTGGTATTATGTGGTTTCTGTCCTACATTGCAGGAAAACAGGTTTTGAAGGCAACAAATAATCAAAAAGAAGAATCAAGCCCGAGAACGAAGTGTTTGAAGATGAAAGAACAAGAATCTGCACTAGAGAGGGAGTCATGACACCACTCATGTGCTGTGAAGTCCACTCTTGTGACGTGAGTAGCTGTCGTGAGTCATCTTCAGAGATGATCGAATGTGGTCTGATTTCCACGGCAGCACTCACGTGGCGTGAGTCCACCTTCGTGGCGTGAGTCAACTTCTAAAGATGTCTAATTGATCCTGATTTCCACGACACTCACCTTCGTGGCGTGACTTGGTTCCACGACACCAAGTCACGATACCGTGAAAGTTGCCGACTCTGTTCTCCTGTTCTGATTAGGATAGGATTAGCCTTGTATCTATAAATACCCCTGTATAGTCCTATGTGCGAGAGGGAGTGGTAGAGATTAGGAAAAGGAGATAACAACAAAGATTTGAAGCTATCAACCTTCATCTAATAACTTGAGCCTTAGCGGGAATAGTTATATGAGATCCAGGACAAGGGTTAGTAGTGTGACACTCGGAGACCGAGAGATGAAGAGTAAAATTCGTCTAACCAAGGTCGAGAGATGTTTAGATGAACATATCTTTTCAGATTTTGCATGAAACATAGCGGGACGGTTTTATTAGCACAAGTAACCGGTGGAGTTAAGGAATCATTGGGGATCACAGTCCTAGTGTATTTCCCTTATTGTTTACAAACTCGATACTGTCAGCAATCATTACTGTTACTATTTATTCACAAAACCCCCTAGTTTTACTTACTCACCAATTACTCAGTCTAGTATTCTAAACAACTTTGACCTATTTCCATGTGGGATCGACCCCAACCTAGTTGGGTTCTATATTTGATACAACGACCCCATTATACTTTTTTGGAGGTATATTTTTGGCGACATCAAGTAGATGCACATTTTTTTGGATAATCTACTTTAGATACAGAAGTTTCATTCAACACCTTAAGATCTGTTGTCATGTGGTTTGTGGCTCCTGTGTCCACTATCTACTCACTGTCATTTTTAACTAACATGGCCATTGCTTTATCTAAAATATCCATACCTGCCATGTTTACAGAAGTATTATTGATGGATCCTCCAGCAGTGGTGTTAGTACCCAAATTTTGATTGTTCAGTAACTGTATAATCTGTTCATATTGATCCTTTATGAATGGAATGATCATAGCTTGTGTCATTTGATTGTTGTGGCCAAACATAACATTTCTTTGAGAAGATGCAGGTGCACAATTGAGTGTAGCTTAAGAAGAACAACCTTCTTCATGATCATTAGCACCATAAATATACCTAAACTGACAGCCTACTCCTTTACCAGAGTTATTGTGTCCATAGCCATAGACATTCTGAGAAATACCACCCTGAGACTCATTTTCCACAGCCATATTATAAGCAGTACTACCAGTAGATACACCAGGCTTCTTCTTGAACTTATTTTCATTAGGATAGCCTACCAATTTATAGCAGATATCTCTTGTGTGATCCTTTATCTTGCAGAAGTCACAATACGGATGCTGATTCTTCTTGAACTTTTGAGTTCCTTGAGTCTTAGTGTACATAACATTATCATAATTGCTAGAATTTGGATAAGGTACTGCACCTAAGATCCCAGAAGTAGCATCTATAGATCTTTGTCCTTCATCACTTATAACCATATCATATGCTTGGCTGACAGGTGGTAAGGGGTTTATACGTAAGATTTGTCCTCTAGCCTGACTATAGGAGTCGTTTAACCCCATCAAGAACTGAAATAATTTTAGTTTCTGAAGATGCTACACATATTCTCTTGATCTAGCACAATCACATCTAGGGGAAGGAACTAAAGCCTCAAATTCTTCCCAATAAGTCCTTGAGTCTTGAGAAATATATAGACACAGAATACAATCCCTGAGTTAAAGTTACAATTTCTTTGTGTAGGTTAAACGTTTTTGATCCATCAATTTTATTAAATCTTTCTTGTAAATCTAGCCAAACAGATTGAGTATTTGATGCATACATGATACCCCTAAGCAAATTTTTAGAAACTGCATTCATGATCCATGACAATACTATAGCATTAACACACTCTCATTAACCCCAAACACTTTCAGGAAATTTATCCCTAATGCAAGAACCATCGACTAACCTCAATTTGTTACGCCCAAGTAAAGCAATTCACATAGAATGAAAGCAGATTGCAAAATTATCAATAACTGTCAAATGAAAGGAAATAATCTGGGCGCCACTGACATCTGAAGGATGTAGAAACAGTGGATGGTTGTGATCGATGGTCACAATAGTTGCAGAGGTTGCAGAACCAGGAGCATTTGAATTTGATGTATCACTATTGTTGGCCATTATTGAGCTTTCAAGAATTTGAATTCAGAGAGAAATTGTAGTGAAAGCGAATTGAAACATGGAATTCCCAATTCCCAATTGCCAATATCAAGAACAGAACAACTATCTTGAACGAATTGAGCAGGAAGATCACTGCTCTAATACCATGTTGGTAATCAGAAGAAGAGAAAGTAAAGAAGAAGAAGAAGAAGAATTGTTATTCATTTCATTCAATTCAAGAGTGTACAGAGAGGTGTGTCTTATATAGAGTCTTAGAGCTAAGCTAACAACTAACTAACTTAACTAACTAGCTATTATCTTTAACTAATAACTAACTTATTGACATGTAATGACTAAACTTCCCTTTATGAGCTTATAACATTGTTACTACTTAACATAAAGCATTTCATCAAAGGGCGTTGACATCAAACCATGTTAATTTCCTTTAGTTAAGTAATTTAATGATGTGGGTGGTAAGAGTTTATATAAAAATACATATCCGACATCTTTTTATTGGAAAAATTACTACAATATTGAAACTTAACAAAATAAAACAGTACAAAGTTTGATAATATATGTCACTGTTTTGAAAGTGATTTCAGTCTGGCTAAAATACAAATTATTATGATCGACCGCTCTTTGAAATTTCACAACACTTCTAAGCACATGCACTCTAGCTTAAAGCGTGGAATTTGCGAAAACAAGTTGGCTTAATTTAGAAAAAGGGAAAAAAATGTTTTAATTGGCTTAATTTAAGTGTTTTTAAGCAAAAAATCACTTTTAGGCACTTTCATATTGTTTGGATAAGATAAAAAAGTACTTTTAAGCACTTAGTTTCAAGCTAAAACAATAAAAACAAGTCAAAAGTCATAAGTTAGTATTTCTAACTGAGAGCTGCTAATGGCCACAAATCTAAAAAGTCCATAATATCCTTGTATTAAATTCTGCATTTGTTTCCTCAAAACTTTTCCCTCCAAATCAAAACTAGCCTTTTTCCTATTCCCCAATGTCACGACCCAAAAACGGGTCATGATGACATTTATCGCGGCTAGCCCTTGATAAGTAAGCCAATCACCAAAATTGATGAAGGAAAAATAAAATCAATAATAACACAAACCAAAGCGAGACTTCTAGAGCGAAGTCAAGCCAGTATCAAACATGATTAAAAACATAACTCTAAAAAAAATCTCATCAATCCCCAAAATCTGGTGTCACAGTGTAAGAGCATCTAGTACATGACTGAATCTGAAAATACATAAATGTCTCTGAAATGGAAATAAAGACATAAGGTAAGATAAGAGGAGGTTCAGAGTCAACTCTGAAATCCTTAGAGCACTCAATACCTCAAACACCGTTCCAAATCTGCACAAAATCAGCTACTGTGTCCTGTACTCATACTCAGATCTGCACCAAAAGGGCACAGTAGGGGTGAGTACAGTCCACTTGTACTCAGTAGGTATCATAGGCTGACCAAGCAAAGTAGGAAATAAGATATGTAAAATATACTATGATCATGACACTTGCAAGCAAAAAAGTCCCAAATGGTGGCTCACACCGTCTCCACTAACAGTTCTAATATATACACAAAAACGGAACACAACACAGATATATATATATATGAAGGAAGTAATGAACCAAGCAAAAACAAGGAAACTAAGAAAATCAAACAAGATACGTGTGTAAATACAATGCAATACAATGTGAATGGGATGAATGGTGAAATTCATCGCATGACTTTCTATATACACCCACCGAGTTCACAGCTCCCACGTAGGATCCATAGGGGGTTCGCAACCCATATATTATATCTCATATCTCAATCTCAACTCACCTCTCTGGCTCTTGTTCACGGAGAGGGTTTTCATAAAAGTGTCTCATTTTATTTCAAAAATAGTGTTTCTCGATGGTACCAGTATTTCATGAATGTATATGTATGAAATGAAGATGTGATGCTCACAATCAACTCAAAATGAAGATATCCAATCCAACCAACATGCAAATATATATAAGTGAGCCCAGAAATCAACTTAATATGTCCATAATTCATGATTATCAACTCAATTTGGCACCATAAGAATAAATATGCATGTAAGACATCATTTATATCATATCAACCCCTAACTCGGGTATTACTATCATGATAAAGGCAACCAATGCTCAAATAATGCCTCTATTATCAAATTAAGCCCCCCCACAGATATTATATCTAGAATGAAGGCATAAAAATGCACATAAAAGTTCAATGATGTCAAATAAAGCCGCCATACGAGAAACACACAATATCAGATACCACAAGTCAACAACAACAAAATATATGCCCCCACACGGGCGCACAATAGTAAAATAATCTCGAAATATAAACCCGGTAGTTATACTCTCCAACCCATAACAAGCTCTACTTATATATGAACTACCCAGCTCAATCTGAAAGAAGTTAAGCCATAACCTACCTCAAAAATGATGAAATCCAAGCCTAAAGTGCTTCAACAAGGCACTTTCCCCTTTTGAACGGCTTCGGAATCAACTAAATTGAGACACTTTTATTTTAAAAAAATATTCCCCAAGGTTAAAGGATAAAGGAACCTATAGTAGAAAACCCACACAAAAATGAGCTCAAAATAAGGTTCAAATCGAAGAAAAACCTTTTTTCAAGCTTTGCCGGCAAAAATCACGAAAATCCATCGAAAATCAAAAAGGGTAAAAATGGAATCTTATTTGAAAATCATAATCCTCAAGTGAAAAGGACTCTATGGGTGAAAAACCAAGCAAAAATGAGTAAGAATCGAAGCTCAAATCAAAGAAATACCAAAATTTTAATTTGGGGGAAAACCCCCAAAAACCCTATTTTGAAATCTTTGATTTGGAAGAATTTAGATGATAAAGTTGGAAGGAAATGATTTAGAATTGAGCTAGGAACTTTCCCGCACGAACTTACGCAAGAAATCTCCCCAAAATATTCCTTCCAAGCTCCCAATATGATAAAAATAGTGAAAATGAGCAAAAGGGGGATAAAATCCCAAAATTGGGTTGTTTTCAGCAAAGGCAAGGGCCTGTTGATCGTGCGTTGACCGTTGACGGTACGTTAACCGTTGACCACGGTCTCCGAACAGACCCTCAAGATTCGTTTGGGACCCAACAAAAATAAACCACATATGCTACTAGGCTAATTTCGACTTTTAGGACTCAATGACGAAGTCAGACATTTGAAAAAAGGTTGTTTTCACAAATTAACCCCCGGGACCCCTTTTCACTATTTTCCAAACGATGGGTCGAAATGAGATATAAAAGTCCTAAAACCAAACCAACCCAGCTACTAATCCAAATTTAACATTTGGGATCTGCGAGCGCAGTCCGTTTTGCCATTTCGCACTCGGATCAAGAAATGTTGACCGAGGTCAACTATTGGCTCTTAAAGCCTCAAAATAACCTCAAACTCACCCAAAGCCTTTCCCAAGGCCTTAGGAACCATACCAACCATCCCCATAACCCAAAATAACATATAGCAACTACAGGGAAGGGTAAAATAGTCAATATACATAAAAGAGAAAATCACCTAAATCAGGTGTTTACAATATCTGCCACTAAGACTCTAATTCGTTCTTGAACTAAAAAGCAAAAAAGTACATGAATAGGTGAAAGTTGAGGCTAGCTGCTACATATGTCAAACCCAACCTCCCAAGTAGCCTCCTCCATAGAACAGTGTCCCCATTGAACCTTAACTACGAGAATATCCCTAGAATGCAATCGTCTAACATCTTTGGCTAAAATGGAGACTGGCTCCTCAATGAAGGTCAACTTCTCATCCAACTGAACCGGATCCCAATGAAGCACATGAGACTCATACAAAATATAGCACCAAAGCATAGATACATGAAAAACTGGATGGGCGACTGAAAAGTCTAGAGGTAAGGCTAACTCATAAGCAACCTCCCCAACTGTCCAAAAAATCTCAAAAGGTCCGATCTACCTGGGGCTAAGCTTGCCCCTCTTCCCAAACCTCATCACGCCCTTCATTGCGACATACGAAGGAAGAATCGATCACCAATTCCAAACTTCAAGGCAAAAAATCTACAGTCTGCATAACTCTTTTGTCTACTCTGGGCTGCCCGAAGCCTATCGCGAATCACTCGAACCCTGTCCAAGACTTGTGAAGCAAGTCGGTGCCACGGGGTCTAACCTATGAAGTCTCAAACCAACCAATAGGAGTTTGATAACGCCTACCATACAATGCCTCGAAAGGGGCCATCTCAATACTCAAATGGTAGCCATTATAATAAGCAAACTCCGCCAAAGACAAATGTTGCTCCCACTGACCTCCAAAGTTCGTTACAATTTCACGGAGAATATCCTTCAAAACCTGAATAGTATGCTCCGACTAACTATCGGTCTGGGGGTGGAAAGTTGTGCTAAGGTCAACTCGAGTACCCAACTCCTCCTAAAAGGTCTACCATAAGGTAGAAGTGAACACTGAGCCTCTGTCCAAAATAATAGACATGGGTACTCCATGAAGATGAACTATCTCATGAACATAGATACTGACTAATTTCTCAGCACTGGATGAGATCTGAATAGGGATGAAATGGGCTGATTTGGTCAATCGATCCACGATGACCCAAATACTGTCAGAACCACAAGAAGTACGAGCCAACCGAGTCATGAAGTCTATAGTGATCTGCTCCCACTTTCACTCAGGAATGGGTAATCTCTGAAGAAAACCACCCGGTCTTTGATGTTCGGCCTTCACCTGCTAACAACACAGGTAATGATCTACAAAATCCACCACATACTTCTTCATACCACCCTACAAGTAAAGCTACTTCAAATTATGATACATCTTGGTCACACCTAGGTGAATGGAATATCTAGAATAATGAGCCTCCTCTAAGATCAATCTCACCCAATCACCAACTCTCAACACATAAACTCTGCCCCTAATCCTCAAAATTTCATCAAAATCAAGAGATGTCGCCCTAGTCTCGCCATTCAGTACCTTATCCTGAATCACTCTCAAACTATTATCATCAAACTGGTGAGCTCGAATCTACTCCATCAAGGAAGATCTAGCATCAATAAAAGCTATAACACGCTCGAGTGTACAAATATCAAGCATAACTATTTGGTTCTCTAAAGATTGAAACTCCAAGGCTAAATGCCACTCCTGGGTCAAAAGATAAGCTAAACTCCCCATACTAGTTGACTTCGAGCTCAAGGCATCCATAACCACATCAGCCTTGCCCGAATGATACAAAATAGTGAGGTAATAATAAGATCTTGCTAACTCAAGCCAACGTTGCTGCCTCATAGTAAGATCTTGCTGACTGAAGAAGTACTGAAGGTTCCGATGGTCTGAGAAAATCTCACAAGGAACCCCATACAAGTAATGATGCCACAACTTCAACACAAACACTACGGCTGTCAACTCCAAATCATGGGTAGGGTAATTTCTCTCATGAGGCTTTAAATGATAAGAGGCATAAGCAATCACCTTACCCTCCTGCATCAACACCGCACCCAAACCAATACCAGAAGTATCACAAAATATGGTAAAACCCACACCCTCCTTAGGCAAGGTCAAGATAGGAGGCGAAGTCAACAACTCTTTGAGCTTTTGGAAGCTCTTCTCACATGCATCCAACCACTGGAATACCACCTTTTTCTAAGTCAACTTGGTCAAAGAAGCCATAATAGATGAGAAACCCTCTATAAAATATTGATAATAACCCACCAAACCAATAAAACTCTGAATCTCGATAGGAGAAGTAGGTCTAGCCTAATCACGAATCACCGCTATCTTAGCCGGATTGACCATAATACCATTCTTAGTCACCACATGACCCAAGAAAGAGATAGAATCCAACAAAAACTGACAGTTAGAAAACTTAACATACAACTTCTCATCACGCAACCTCTGAAGTATAATCCTCAAATGCTTCACATAGTTGTCCTCACTCTTGGAATAGACCAAGATGTCATCTATAAATACTATCACAAAGGAGTTGAGATATGGTCGTAATACTCGGTTCATAAACTCCTTGAATGTTTTAGGGGAATTGATCAATCCAAAAAATATGACAAAGAATTCATAATGACCGTATCAATTTCGAAAAACCGTCTTCGAAACATCCGAAGCTCTAATCTTCAACTGGTGATACCCGAATCTGAAATTAATCTTGGGAAACACCAAAGCACCCTAAAACTGGTCAAAAAGATCATCAATGCGAGGAAGAGGATACTTGTTTTTAATTTTCCCCTTGTTTAAATGTCTATAAACAATGCACATACGCATAAAACCATCCTTCTTCTTTACAAACAACACAGACGCACCCCAAGAAGACACACTAGGCCAAATAAACCCCTTACTTAATAAATCTTGCAACTACTTCATCAACTCAGTCGGGGCCATCCTATAGGGAGGAATAGAAATGGGCTTGGCTCTCAGCTCTACATCAATGGCAAAATTAATATCACGATCCGGAGGTATACTAGGCAAATCTGTTGGAAACACATCCATGAACTCATGAACAATCTGAATAGAATCCATAGGAGGCATGTAACACCCCATACCTTCCCAACCCTATGTGAGGACATTGAACAATGGTTACTTAGGTGTCGAGATGCCATGAGTATGTAATTTGTAATGTTAGTGATGAGAAAATTAAAATTTGGCCTTGTACATGTGATTAACCTTGCGTAGGAGCTGTTTTGCGATTTCCATGGAGAATTTGTAGGGTTCAAAATGAGGATAAAAGTACCTCTAAACAAAGTATATTAAGGGTAAGAAGTAAGTTAAAGAATAGGATTTGAAGTATCTAATCAAATCCGCGAAGAAAGGTCGAAGAAACAAAAATTTTAAAAATAAAATTTTCAGCGCCATAGGAAGGGCCAGGCGCTTGTTTTGGTGCCCAAACCAGCAAGATTCTAAAGCTCAGTGCCCTGGTAAGCGCCAGAAGCTTGCTGGAACGGCCAAACTAGTAAGCTTCCAAAATTTGTTCTAAGTGTCCAAGTGTGCCCGGGGATGTATCGGGCCCATTTTTGACACGTTTCTTCTCCAAAAATGAGAATATACATGAAATGAGTGAAGTATTATATTGGTATGATAAAATTACTCGTGAGCTAAGTTGGCATCAAAATGACAATTTTACCCTTTTGGTCAAAATAGGTCATACGTGGCTAGAATCGTTTGTTTTTGGGATTGAGGCTACGAATATAAATCCCGTGAGTGGGAATATCATTGTAGCGCATATATGATGGAGTACACATTGATTTTAGAGGGCCAAGATAATATTTGTGTTAATGGGCCAATTTGAGGCCCAAAGTGGAGCCAAAATGCATGGTCCAATGGGTCAAAAAGACCATTGACTAAGTATACACACAAATAATATTGGATAAGCATGGAATCAAGGCCTATAAAAATGGGGGAAAATCAGATTTTATTTCATTAGACACACACATCACTTTCTCTCATTTTCTAGAATTTTCAAGAGAACTCTTTGTGGCTCTTCAAACCCTAAGGCATTTTTGGACAAGATCATCATCTTCCAGGCTTGGGTAAGTGATTATTCTTGTACTTTAACATATTATAATCATGCTAAATTATATCATGTTGGTTATACTTGGAAGTGTTGGATATGACACTTTTGGTTTTTTTTAAAAGATGTGTTATCCATGGGATTGTAACTTGAATTATGACTTGTGGTTTTGATGAAAAAGCATGGTATGGATGAAATAACAACATGTATGGTGTTATTATGGTCCTAAACTTGTTATTTTTCTATAAGTAGAAATTATGGGATTTTGGCCGATTTGTTGTTGTGAGGTGTATTGAAGTAATGTGATGGAATAATTGTGATGTGGTGGTGATGGAGAAGTGTAAAATATGAACTTGGTGTGACATGCTATTGGTTATCATGTATTGGTAAATGTATGGAATATTGTGGGATTATTGGTACAATAATTTCATAAATGGTATTGTCAAGGGGGAAATGACATGTTAAAGCCAAACATGTGATTTATTGTTATGGTATGCCATTGTAAGGTAATTGGTGGTTAATGTTGGTTCCGTTATGTACTTATGTTGTAGAGTGAAACCTAAGGATGGAGCGGGACTATTGTATGCACACTTAAGATTGTAGAATCGTATTGAGAATACAAGGTATGTAAGGTTCCTTTTTCCATATCCTTCTGCAACATGTTGTTCACATTGACATTGGACTTGTTTCAACTTCGAGAGGATTGAAGTATATCAATTCAGGTTGACATATATTGTTATTCATATGTATCCTATTCTTATATGAATGATGATTCACTTATCTCTTATTCATTGACTGAAGTTCCTAAGATGTCATAATGTGGTAATTCCTAAAAGTACTATCTCAAGAGAGTAATGAAGTAAGAGAATCAATTTATTCTTGAAATGCATTTTCCCAATCATGTCATGTTCCAAAGTACTATAGTATGAGGATTACCTTTGTACAATTCCTTCATAAGTAAAAGTACCAATCTCATAAGAGTAATAAGAGAGGTGATGTGCAAGTTAGTATAATTATTCTTCATAAGTGAAGATGTCAATCTCGTGAAGGAAAGGAGTGAAGTGAGACGTGTATAGTGAGACGTGTATATAAGTGTGTGCTTTAGTTTCATGATCTCTAATGTGTCACTCTCATAACTATGTAAAGGGTATAAGATTGTAAAGAAGTAAGGCACACGGTTAATATAGGTTTCATTGAGTATGGATCACATTCTAGAGGGTATAAGTTCAATATGGAATAATGCTAATATTATGCTTTGTTATTTATTATAGCCCACCAAAGGTGGAGGTCCGGTATCATATACTTACTTATATAAGATCTCATAAGAATAGGGAAGGAGGTGAAGTGTGAGCTAATATATCTATACCTCACAAGTTAAGGTGTTAATCTCATGAAGTGTAAGAGTGAGGTAAAGCGTATTTGTGTGTTTCAAATAGTGTCATGATCCTTAATGTACCAATCTCGCTTAAGTTAATATATCTATCTCTCCCATGTATGTTACCCCACCATGAGAGTGGATGTATGTTACCATACCATGAGAGTGGATGTATGTTGCCCTACCATGAGAGTGGATGTATGTTGCCCCACCATGAGAGTGGATGTATGTTACCCCACCATGAGAGTGGATGTATGTTACCCCACCATGAGAGTGTATGTATGTTACCCCACCATGAGAGTGGATGTATGTTACCCCACCATGAGAGTGGATGTATGTTACCCCACCATGAGAGTGGATGTATGTTACCCCACCATGAGAGTGGATGTATGTTGCCCCACCATGAGAGTGGATGTATGTTACCCCACCATGAGAGTGTATGTATGTTACCCCACCATGAGAGTGGATGTATGTTGCCCCACCATAAGAGTGGATGTATGTTGCCCCATCATGAGAGTGGATGTATGCTAAACCACCAATAGAGTGAATGTACGTTAATAGAGTAGATGTATGTTATATTATTACTCCCACCACGAGAGTGGATGTATGTGGATGAGTGTTACTCTTTTACAACGTACTAACCAAGTAGATGAATAATAGTGGTAATGAACATAGAAGCTAGAAAGAATCTCTTGTATATAGAAGAATCTATTGGAGGCGAGTTTCTTGAGTGAAGGTAATTTCCCTTGAAGGAAGGTAATTATAAAAGATATTATATAAAATGATGGTTTATCCACATTGACTATTCGCTCATATTTTATTCTATTAACATTCTCATGTATGATGCTATTTCCTATGAGCCTTACATACTCAGTACATTCTTCGTACTGGCCCCCTCGGGGGAACTTACCTTACATGTTGCAGGTGCAGGCATTAGTAGGCTTCCTCAGTAGCTTGTAAATCATTTGCAGAGTTTTGGTGAGCTCCACTTGGTTCAGAGCTTTCTGGGTCATAGTTGTGTATTTGTTTTGATATTGTAAATATTGTATAAAGCGGGGACTTGTCCCAACTGTAAGTTGGTCTTATTGATGCATCTGTTATAGGCTTTTGTAGACATATGTGGGTATATGAATATAAGATATGTACGTTCAGTTCGACGTAATGGCTCCAACGGCCAAGTTTGGTATATATATTTATGGCATATGTTTCCATGTTCATGTCTTCCGCATAGTTGCATGAGGTATAATAAGATTCACACGAGGATATACATACAAAGGTTCATGAGCAAAGATTGGTTCTCTCGGGCCATATCGGCTTCGGGTGCCAGTCTGGTCCGAATGGGATTTTGGGTCATGACAAGGCAGTGAGGCAACACTAGTATCACAGACATGAGCCAAATAAGACAAACAACCCCTCTCTATCATACGATGAGCACGCATAAGAGATATAACACCCTTTGGGCTCAAATTAAGCGTACCTTCCAAGCTAACCTCGACACACCCGGCGTAGCTAAGGTTATGGTCTTGGAAAAATAGTCCAAAATAGCATGATAAGGAGATAACCAATCCATACCCAAGATAACATCAAAATCAACCATATCTAGGATAATCAAATCTATCCAAGTCTCACGGCCCGCAAAGGTAACCACACAAGATTGGTATAGGCAATCCACCATTAAAGAGTCTTCTATGGGGGTAGAAACATGATGAGGCATAGCAAGGGGCTCACACACAAAACCAAAACAAGAACCAAAATATGTAGACACATAGGAGATTGTAGACCCATGGTCAAATAACACAGAAGCAAATCTGTAGCAAATTGGATGATACCTGTGATAACAACATAAAAGGCCTTTGCCTCGGGTCTAGTAGGTATAGCATAACACTGTCCATATCCACTCTCGGACGAAGTAACCCCATGATCACTACCACGAGCACCTCTACCTCTACCTCGAGCACCTCTAGCAACACCCCTACTACTTTGTGAACCACCCCTCACTGCAGATACAAGAGTAGGTCTGAAAATACATCGAAAATAATTCTTGGCCACTTGGCTAAACTCATCACATGCAAAATATCCTCTATGGCCTGACTCAATCTGAGGAGGTACGACTAAACCAGAACGACTACGCTGGCCCGATGTCTGGTTACCTGAAGTCACTGAACTAGAAGGTCTACCACCTGATCCCTGCAAAGCAGCCTGAACTAGCCTACCATACCACATGAACCTCTACTCGAGAAATCTCTACCTTGGGAGGCGTGTCCACTAAACTCACTATGACTATACACCTTCTTGGTTGGTGCCTCCCTGAGTAGCTTGGATAATATACTCGATCATCTTGACATGCTCAATAGTACTCTGTAAAGAAACCTTGAAACTACCATCTGAGTTGTAGCCAACTGATAAGTACCATCTAACCCCTTTACAAACTTTTGAATCCTCTCAGACTCGATGGAGATACTAGCGGCTGAATACCTAGATAAAGTGTGAAAATGAGCCTTAGACTCAGCAATAGTCATGGAGCCCTACTCCAAGTGATCAAACTCATCACATATCTTATCTCTCAAGCTATGCGGTACAAATCTCTCAAAGAAGGCCTCAAAAAACTAAGTCGAAGTCATAGCAGGCAAACCCAAAGGTCTACAACTAGCATATGACCTCCACCAATCCCTAGCCACATCTGTCAACTGATAGGTAGTATAAGAAAATCCATGAGACTCAAGGGATCCAAGATTATGTAACTTCTCCTGACAATCAACCAAAAACTTATAGGCATCCTCGCAAATAGCACCACTGCACTTGGGCGGACCCAAGTGAATAAACCTCTCAAATATCTTCTAATCATTAGAAGATATAACTGTACCCAAAACAACTGGCAGAATAGTAAGTCTGGAAGACAATGAATCCACACGTGGGGGTACCATAGATAAAGGTTGTACCCCCGAACTAGGAACACCATAGTCGAATACTAGCGCAGAAGGTGGAGCACCACTCAAAGTCTGAGGAATGCCATAAGTAGATACCGGTACGAGGCTAGATTCATTCGTGTTTGGATTAAAAAATCGTACTATTAAAAGAGTAAAACTTTCTATATTAAAGGCGCTTTTATTTTTAAAATTTAGATATGATATACTTTTGATTAATTAAGAATGGAGAAATACAAATTACCCGCTACAATACTTGCTGGTCCTAAGGCTCTACCTTACTTTTCCCTTCTTATTCTAATTGCATGTTTCTTTCTCCTTTGACCGTCCTAGATCTTTCACCTTCTATTTAGGCTTATACACAAAATAATAATAATAGATCTTGTGTAATTTCACAAATGGCATCTGGGAGGATAAGTCAATGTACATAGTTTTATTTTATGGGATATAGAAGTTTTTAATTAGTCTTTGGTAGCCCTTTCTCCTTTATGCGGACTTGGGATAGACAATGTGAACAAGCTCACACAAGCGGAATAAAGCTTATACAAAGATACATTCAAAATCCCCAAAAGCTCAAAAAATTAAAACAAAAGATCATTTGAAAAAAAACTCCTTATACAGAGCTATTTTGATGTTGAGAATTACGTTATATACCGGCGCCTAACAAAGCTCAAAATAAAAAATGATTCTAGTATTTAACTTTTACAAATACTATGTAATATATAATTAATATATAATCTATGTATAATTAATTTATATACATTATATACCTTTTTTTAAATATCTTTTGGCTTTTGGAATTTTTTTTAAAAAAGATCCAAAACGTAAATATATACCATTATATACTTATATGCATTTTATATATATATAAAGTATACATTATTGTAATACCCCGTACATTTCCGACCTCACTTGATAACTTGGAGTCATGTTTACTTAGTGTTGAGAGCAATAAGTAAGTATTTTTTAGTGCTTTGATGGGGTATTGGATGGTATGCTAGTGTTCGCAAAAAGGGAAAAAAATTCAGCAAGGTAGCAAAACTTGCGCCACTCCCTGTTTCAGGGGGTGTGGCGCAAGCCTCCTAATTCATAGGGCAGCAATTTCTTGCGCCACTGCTTGCTTTGCAGCAAGTGGCGCAAGGCACAAGAATTTGGCATTTCCGTGCTTGTTTTGCAATGTATTGTAACGTCGATTCTTCCTTGGTTTCTTTTGGTTCTTTGGTGTTCTGTTACTCCTTGTTAAGGCTTCAAATACCTCAATACACTCCTACATGATCAAATCATGAAACACAAGTATTTACCAAAAAGGTTCAATGAAGCCACGAGTGACTAGAATTTCTATTTTTGAGATTGAGGCTACGAACGGGAATCTCGTAAGTGAATATTGTCGTGACGTAGGGAATTATTTAAACATGATATATATGGTGGATTATACATTGTATTTGGTGGGCTTAGTGGATATATGTTATTGGGCTCAAATTAAGGCCCAAAAAGGATTAAAAGACAAGGCCCAAAAGGGCAAAATGACCCATTCTTCCATGTTGACTATATAGACATGGCATTTAATGCCAAGGAGTGGCTAAGGATGAATTAAGAGGCTATATATAGGCCAAAAAAATCATATTTTATTCACAAAAACTCTCATACCTTTTTTGGATATTTCTCAAACATTTCTCTATTTTCCAAACCTTAAGGCAACCATTTTCTTTGGACACTTTGGACAAGATCATCACTTTGAAAGCTTGGGTAAGTGTTTATTCTTGTGATTTAACATATTATATGCATGAGAGATTGTGTAGATCATGATGGTTATGTTGGCAAGGTTGAATAGGACACTTTTGCCCTTTGGTAAAAGATGTGCCATCTTTGTGAATTAAACTTGAAAGGTGACTTGTGGTTTTGATGAAAGTGCATGGTATGGATGAAATATCAACATGTATGGTGTGATTATGTTTCTAAACTTGTTGTTTGTCTATAAGTGTAAATTATGGGATATTGGCCGATATGTTGTTATGAGGTGTATTGAGGTGATTTGATGGAGTAATTGTGACGTCGTGTTAATGAAGAAATGTAAAGAATCAACTTGGTATGAAATGCTATTGGATTGTGATATTTTCGTCAATGTTGGGAATATTGTGGTATTGTTGGTATGACAATGCCGTAAATGGTATTGTAAAGGGGGAAATTGACATTTTAAGGCAAACATGTAACTCATTGTCGTCTTATACACTTGGAAGGTAGTTGATTGTTAATGTAAGCTCCGTTATGTACTTGTGTTGTAGAGTGAAACATAAGGAAGGAGATGTACTATTGTGTTCACGTATAGGGTTGTGTATTCATATTGGAAGTATAAGGTATATAAGGTTACTCTATCCGTATCCTTCTGCAGCACATAGTATTCGCATTGACATTGTACTTGTTCTATTCTGACATGTTCTAAGGTATCCTATTCCCGGGTATCAATTATTGTTCACCACATGTTTCCTATTCATTGATCAATTGTGATTCACATGTCTCATGTTCATTGACTAATGTTCCAAAGATCCCATGGTTCCAATAATTTAATGTTTCCAATAATGTTATGACTATCATTGTATCAATCTCAAAAGTAAAGAATGAAGTAATGCATATATGGTTAATGATTGAGTATGGGTGGTAGCTTTGGGGGCGAAAGCCTAGCTCAAGCCGATCCCAAGATTTATTGGATCAGGGGGTAGTCCTAGAGGCATACGCCTAGCTCGGACCGAGCCTGACAGGTGGTAGCTCTAGAGGTAATAACCTAGCTCGATCCTAACCTGATATGTTGGTTTATGGGTGGCAGCTCTAGAGGTAATAACCTAGTTTGAGCCGAGCCCGATATATTGATTTATGGTTGGTAGCTCTAGAGGCATAAGCCTAGCTCAAGCCGATCCCAATATAACGTTATGTTATGTTAAGACCCACTGATCAGTTGGTCCCAGGTACAGTATAGCACAGTTAAAGATGAATAAGCACAGAAGCAAAGAAGCAAAGAAGCAAAGAAAGTATTAAAAGCAAAGTACATGATTTCCACACATAGAGTGATGGTTTATCCATATTGACGATTCTCTTATATATTGCTTTCATTGAAGTATCTATGTCACATATAGTTTCATATGGCCTTACATACTCAGTATATGCTTCGTATTGACCTCCCTTGGGGGGGCTTACCTTGCTTGCTGCAGGCACAGGTACTAGTAGACCTCCACAGTAGGCTGTGGGTCATCTACTGATCTTTGGTGAGCTCCAGTTGGTTCGGGGCTTTCCGAGTCACAGTTGTACATGGTTTTTGTATTGTAAATGCTGTATAAAGCGGGGACTTGTCCCGACTTTCAGTTGGTCTGGTAAATGCATCTGCTAGAGGCTTTTGTAGACGTATGTGGGTATATGAATGTAATAGATGTATGTCCATTTTGAATTGATGGCCCTGACGGCCAAATTTCACATATGTACGTATCACATGTTCCATGGTTTCTGTTATTAGCATTTTATGTTCTTATGTGATAGTGATGTTTCTTATGGCATGCATATGAATGGACTTGAGCAAAGATTGGTTCTTTCGGGCCTTGTCGGCTTCGGGTGCCAGTCTGCCTCGTTGGAATTCGGGGCGTGACAATTATATACTTATTAAATACTTGTTATACAATGAATATATACCAATAATATCTTTTAATTATTGTTACTGCTAGGAGGGTGAAAATGTGTTTAGCTGTTGACTGAAAATGTTGACAACCAAAAATGATCTTATTCTATTGTTTAGTGTGCTTTCCCTCTCGGTGCTTTCTCTGTCGGTGCACGTTAGCGCCTGTTATTGCCAAGAGCACCGTTAATGAAGGCAATCATGGTGAAGAAAGCTCAAACGAGCAAAGCTGGGGGACAATTTGGTAAACAAACCACTCAATTTGGAGGGACAAATAACCAATTCAATGGAACACTACAAGTGAAATTGGGGTCCAAAGTTCTACTACACTTAAGAAGATGAATTCGGCATTTGCGAAGTCACCAGATCTTAGGGTAGAAACTGAAAGACGAACTATACCTAGTCTAGTGGAAATCCAAAAGCAACAGGAATATGCCCAAGCACAATGGCTGGAAATTGTGCAGAATTCACCAGTGAGCTCCAACCTCTCTAATGCTAGTAGGAAATCATGGGCAGAGGAGGTTGAAGAGGAGGATGCTCAATCAGGGAATAGGAGATCCATTTGGGATGATTTTGATATTAGGAAGGTGATTAATGCATGGTTTAAACTGGAATATGTTTCTCAAACAAACCATGGTAAGTCTGCTATTATTGAAATTGAATTGGAAGATATTTTTTCAGAGATAGAATTCTGGAAAAATTCAGTTGTCTGCTATGTTTTGGGTGCTCGACCTCCTTTTGAGTTGATTAAAGGGTTTATTCAAAGAATCTAGCTGAAACATTGTATAAATACGATAGTAATGATGAAAAATGGGTGGTCTTGGTGAGCTTTGATGCAGAATAAGGCAAAAATAAGGTGCTTCAGGCTGGGATTTATCACTTTGATAGCAAACCCTTTATTGTGAAGGTTTGGTCTATTGAAATAGAGTTTTCTAGAGAAGAACTTTGTACTGGTCCAATATGGATCAAGTTTCCAGGGCTTGACTTCAAATATTGGAGCCCTAAGAGCTTGAGTAAGATAGGAAGCTTAGTGGGAAAGCCTTTAATGATGGATCAAAAATACTGAAAGGAAAATAGGTCTTAATTTTTCTAGACTTATGGTTGAGGTAGCCATGGACTCTGCATTACCGAATTTCATTACCTTCAGGAATTAGAGGGACCAACTGATATAGCAGAAGGTGAGCTATGAATAAAGACCCACACCGTGTAAACATTTTAAGAAGTATGGGCATTCAGAAGAGGTCTGCAGGAAAAAAAGGAATAAAAAAGCAGCTGAGGAAGCAGTACAAAAAGGTAAAAATGTAAAGATCCAACCTACAGTTGGATCAATGCAGAAGAATAGAGATTAAGGGAAAGAGCATCCATCAGAGAAAAAATAAATTCCTAATAGACTGCAGGGTGGATCTCACTAAGAAAGTTAGTCAAACAGAGTAAGCAAAAGATGACAAATTATGAAGTTTATGAATCACCTCCAGTAGGAAGAGGTGGTTTTGGACTAATAATCAATGAGGAGAGCAACCTTATTTCGAATAATAGGAATGGATAATCTTTTAAATTGGAATGTTAGTGGCTTGAATAGGCCAAATAAGTAGAAGGAGGTGAAACTCCTTTGCAATGAAGAAAAAGTAGGCATGGAGGGCTTGCTAGAAATCAAAATAAAAAGTAACAAAACGGAGGAGGTTGCAGAAAAGATATTTGGGGGGATGGAAGAATATAGATAACTTGGATCAGCATTACAATGGGAGAATTATGATCAATTGTAGACCAGGCTATTATTTGGTAGTAGTAGTAAGCAAGACTGCATAACTGATCACTTGTGAGGTAAAGTATATTTCACAACAACTTGTGTTTTTGGTTTCATTTGTCTATGCCTTCAACACTAAAGAGGAAAGGAATGCTTTGTGGGCTAGTTTACTGTCTGTTCATAGAACCTACCACTTGCCTTGGTTGGTTCTAGTAGATTTTAATTCTATTCTTCATGCTGAAGATAGAATAGGGGGTACACCAGTGGCATGGGCAGAGATAGGTGACTTTGCAACTTGTGTTGAAGATTGTGAACTGATTGAATTACCACATCAAGGGAACAAATATATATGGAGTGACAAAGGAACAGTAGAAAGAGTCTACTTTAAGATTGACTGGGCTTTTATAAATGAAGAGTGGCTTAATTGTATGCCTGCTAGTAAATTATTTTTTCTCCCAGAAAACAATAGTGATCATTGCCCTATAAAGATCATGTTACAGAAAGAGAGACTAAATAGACACAAATCTTTTATGTATTGTAATGGCAGCATATAGGGTTTCTATCCTTAGTGAAAGAAGGTTGGGAAGTAGAAATATAAGGACCTAAGATGTTTCAAGTGGTTAAAATACTAAAGCTATTAAAGAGGAACTTAAAGAAGTTGAATGCACAACAATTCAGGAATTTAGTAAAGGAGGCAGCTGATCAAAGGGAACTTTTCAAGGAGGCTCAAAAACAGCTGCAAGCTCAGCCTATGAATACACAGTTGCAGAAGATAGAAAGGGAGAGGTTTGCACAATTCAAACGAAGTTCCTATTTGGCTGAGATGCAGTCGTAACAACAAAGCAAGGTTACATGGTTGAAATTTGGGATATAGAAATACTAGCTATTTTTTTTCTGTGATCAAACATAAAAGATAAAAGCAAGCAATAGCACAGGTGAAGGATGAACAAGATATCTGGCAGACTGAACCAAAAGCTCTACAAGTTTTTGTAAATTACTACCAAGAGTTAATTTGTCACGACCCGAACTGACGCCCTAGCCGTGATGAGCCTCCTAGACCAATGAAGGCCTGAGAAGACCCCTTAGTATTACATCATTAGCATAGTTATAAACAAAGTGTGGAAAATAGACCCATAAGATATAAGTTCAAAGGAAATCAATAATCCAGAACTCAAGTCTTGAACATAACATAAAAACATTTGACAAACTTAGTCTACAAAGCCTCTAAGAACATGAATAAGAATATCCTACACCGAAACATGGCCCCGACAATACCATAAAACAAAATAACCCAAGTCTAGCTAAAAGAAAACATATGCCTTCCGAAAGATGGATGGCTCACCACTTGCTAGCTGTTGGCCTGAGTGAATCCTAACACTGGCAGAATAACGGTTAAATGCTTGGGAACCTACATCATGAAAAGATATAGCGTCTGGAGACGGTCAGTATGATGAGTACTGGTATGCAACTTGGGGAAAAAAGATCCAATATAGTTCGTATAATAATATAATAATAATAATTTGGAAAATTTCATAACACAAGTCTGTCATAACTGTAGAATGAAATAGAGAATATTTGAGAGATAAAATAAAGTAGTCATTTGAAATCCTTTAGTTCTGAACTATGTAGTTACACCGACATTAAGTAACCCACGGGCAATATGGGTCCAGTACTCCCCAACTGGCGGGGCCTCAATCCATGTTAGCCGCATGGAATGAGATAACATAGTTGGCCAAATCATAGCATAATCATAGTTGCATACAACTGCTCAAGGAAAGTATACAGTGGTCATCCATATTTCAGGACAAGACCTCCCAACGTCGACAAATGTGGTTTCCAGTGTTGGTCACAGGGACTACACCTTCTCATTAAACTACATACTTCTCTTTAAGACCAATTAAAATATTTTCATTACATTCAATTATGGAGTCTTTCATTAAGTCATTAACATGTTGGTATCATCATACCAATAACTTGCAAGTCACCAATATCATGCCAAATAATTTTCATTAAACATATTTTGACTCCAAAACCCCGCCTTTAAAATCATAAACATAATCATGATTGAAATTCCCATAACAATTCCAAGCCATTTGAATAACACAACACCTTCAATGATATAAAAGACGGGAAAACATTTATATTCCTTATGAAATTTCAAAGCTTTCAAGAGACTAAAAATCATGGCTAAAACATATATCAATTTAACATTCAACCTTCAATGCATAATAGTTCATTGTTTTCAAATAGCCAATTTAGTCTCAAAAACCCCAATTAAAGATTAAATCATTATTCACAAAGAAAAGGAAAAAATTCATATCAATCTTTAATAACAAAATCCCCAACCCTAGTTTCAAAATCACCATCATAATATACATAATAAATAATAATCATAATTTAGAATAGTATTTGAAATAGGGAGTGTTCAAACATGCATTTTTGACGGAACGAATTTGGGAAAGCTTGAATTCTTGGTCTTGAAGCTTGAACCCTAGCTTGAAATCAATATGAAGACTTACTTGACTTGGATCTATCCCACAAACCCTTGATGACGAATTTGATGAGAAAACATTGAGAAGAAAACTTAATCTTAAATATTTCTTGAAACTTTAGGATTGGGAGTTTGGGGTTTTGGGAGAGAAGAGGAAATTGGGGATTTGGGAATGAATATGATAGTTTAGGACGATTTTAGGGATTAAAAATGGATTGGGGAAATTACATGGAGTGAAAGGACTAGTTTGCCCTTGATTTAATAAGAGAAAACGTATTTTTACGTCGGGAAAGGAGCTCCGCATCGCGCAGCCCAACGCGGCACTGGGATAGTGCCTCGCTAAAATGCCCATAAATTTTTACTCCGGACTCGGATTAATGAACGGTCAGTTGCGTTGGAAAGAAGACTCAGATAAATTTAATTTGGTAGGTTATAGGCCACCTAACTCATTATATTCTAGGAGTAATGTTCGTTGGAAGTTGACCCAAGTAAGAACGTCTACTAAAAACTCAATCGGTAGGATAGTTCTCCACTTAACTTTGAGCTAGAATATTTCTATGATCTCAATTATTCTCCAAAGATGTTCCCACACTAAGAAATTAATCTTCACACTTATATCCTAATAGAAATCATAGAATTCGGGTCTATACACGTGTAAAGGATGGTCCAAATTCTAGCCCGAAAGTGTGGGGTGTTACATTATCTCCCCCTTGGGATCATTCGTCCTCGAATGATGGATAGGAACTTATTGAAGCTCTAGAAGTACGGAATAAAGGATGAAACTTCACATTAGAAATTCTCCCTCAACGAAACATACATATGCATCAAAAGGAGCTTCATGACAACACCAAGAAAATCGTGCAAGCAGAAATTATGAGATAATGAAACTTGACATAGTCATGATCTTGGACATGAGTTCTATGGAACATGATCATAACAACATAAGACATGAATTTTTCAGAAATCACCGGCCTAATTAAGATTGACACAAGACATGAAATAAGATTTTTACGGGACATAAGGATAGAAGCATTCTCCACCTTAAATGGTATGTCTAATAGCCCTTAAATTTAGTAACACTCCTCAACTATGTTTTCTACTATGGATACCACACTTCATCATTTCAAGCATATAATGCCCCCACTAAACACATAACTACTAGAACCTGAGTTTAAATGAGTAGCGCTTCCATGTTAAAGCCTAACCAGAGTTAAAGTACTAGCCTAAGCTACAGGGCTCTATACTTTACATCCATCTAAGAATACTACTCCATCTTATCACCATAATCAAACAACCTCAAATCTTAATCAAGGAGTATTATCCCCATAGCACAATGGTCTGCATATCTACCAATCATAATATTCAGGCCTATCATTACTACACCCACTTTACAGACCTCCACACCTAAAATTAGCAACTTTCATCACTTTCACAAGGTCTTACGCCATATGTCCCCTTTATAAATCAATCACGTCATCCAAGACTACTAATACATGCATTTTAGGGTCTTCCACACCTACAATTTTCAATTCAGTCACTTCTAATGAAGTCACATCATATATTCCCCATCCAACTATACCTAATGCAACAGGTCGTCTACACTTATAATTTCTTTGGATGGAGAAATTACACCACTAATTTTCACAACTAAGAGCATCTACTTTCTCCCAACAAAATCATTACTCAACTGCTTCAACACCACTATTATACCATAAGCAAAGTCATTGGAGGACTAAAGTGAAAACGGTCCGGAATGAGAGGAATATTATTTGACCAAGACTTATACTTGTTTGAGCCCTGACACCCAAAAAGGACCTGCAAGTAAGGTACAATAGGCACGAATATTTCATATATAAAATGCATAAAGAATGGATAGATGATCGTTCTGACATAGACATAACATGGCATAAGGTCTTAGGACTGGGCACACAGATAAATATGAGTACATATCAGGAGTTTTATAATATACGACTCGATTCATAAATTCAAGGAATATGACTAGGATTTCTGCCTGAAGCTAGTGCTTCTAATTTGGGTACTAAGAATGGTCATGAGTTTGCATAAATAGTATCGCTTTGGGCTTATACATGACATAGAATGAGTCGGTAACATATAAAGAGTATAGTTTCTTAGAACTAAGAATAATGTGAGACATAGGTTTATGGATCATGAGTGTCGTAACATAGAGCTTGAATACTTGGAAGCTTGGATTGCTGAGAGACGTTATTGCTTCTAGTTCAGGGGTCGGAGCATGGACATAAGTTTCATAAAGAACTCGGACCTTAGGCATAAGCATGACTTGAATACATAAAACACTAGTAGAATTTCCTCTTAAACCTGAGTAGGAGGAATTTGCTCGAATAAGAATAGATATCATTATGACTATTCCCTGAAAATCACCACCATGAGAAAAATACAAGATCTGCCTTAGTTCATCATCTCCCCCTTAGCTCAAGGTCGTTATCCTAGACTTGCATACATATTCTCTCTTTAGATCTATAAGAACAACACTCTGCGTAATGGGGGAATCACTATATACATGAACGCTAAACTCACCCTGATAAACTATAACATGAAGACACTAAATTCTTTCTAGGATGCCCCTTCTCAGAGATACTAATCTTAACTTTTGCTAGCGTCTGTAGTCATCACCCTACAACTTACACTCTCATGGGCATACACATCCACATTCTATAACATATAACAATCCATTCTCCACTCCTTAGCATACTAGCATTAAACCTCTATTTGCATGACCTCACAACTTAACAAAAAAATAATTATACTATACCAAGGGATCACTTCGTCTATCTATAATTCCCTCAATTCAGATCAAGAAAAAAAAAACACCATATAACAACTACCTAGACTTCTCCATACTAAGCAATTCAAGAACATGAGCTAGCTACACATGGCACTCATAACTCAAGACCGAGTACACCTAATTCTTATAACTTAAGGCTCTTATCCATCTAATGATTTATTCACAATTTTCTACTACAACACTAGTCCACATATATATATAATACACACTTACACATTCAAAACTAAGGTATCAACTTAAACTATTCCACACACTAAATTCAGCCTGCTAGATCTATTTTTCATAAAGACAACTTTACCTTTTTCAAGCTATCATTCTTTTCACCACACTCAAGATCTAAAGTTCAAACTAGAGACTAATACAAAATATGAATTGCTAATGAAACATCCCACATACTATACTAGCTCATAGTTACCAGATAAAATCAGAAAATACTAGTCCACCAAAATATTGACAAAATAATCGATCTTAATTTTTTCTTCTACTTAATTATGGCTTGCAAGCATATTCTTCTTCAGAATGTTACAACTACACCTTAATATTCATTACACATCTTCTCACATACTATACTAGTTTACTACTACTAGATAAAAATCAAGGGGTAAAACCCCATAATAAGGATAGTCGATCTAATCTTATAATGTAACCCATTATGGTCTATTAGCACATTCTCCTTCCTCACATCACATCTACTTATCCATGCATGCATTTAAACTACCTTAAAAGTTCTATAAACATAACTGAGTCTCCTATTTAGAGACCTCCCAATTGAATTCTAAATTTATAAATTATCAGCCACTTTATCCTTCCATTCACAATCTATGATAAATTTTACTACTACAATAACTAGCCATCATAAGCTCCTTCCCTATTTCAAATAAATTCTAAATCATCATGACTAATAATTTTCCCTACTAACTACCATAAAAGCTACAAATCTTGCAACAGTCTTAGCCAATCACCATAAGGGCATACCACCCCAACACTCACTTAATGGGTAGACTCTAGCTACGTTCTTTGATCAATCACTAGCCCCACTCTAGGGCTTCTAAATTTATGACTCCATATTCCTGAATTTAGGATCATCTTACTGCTAGCAGCTTATTATAACACCCTAATTTACACTATCTCTTGGGTGGAAACATTACCACAACAATAAGCTACATACCTTCCCCTTTTAAGCAAGTCATCCGTAACAAGGTTCTTGAAAAGGTATGAACACACGTCTTACTTTGACTCAACCACATAATTCAAGAAGATAGGGATATACGCTTAAAATGAATAGACTTTGATGCACTAATGGACTCCTCTCAAGTCCCTGTGCAGTTTTATAACTTTTAGATGACTCAATCGAAAAGGATCACATCGTTAGGAATTTGAGTTTTGCATTGGTATCACCTCGATAATAAGGCATAGTCAACATAATTAGAGTCAGGCAAGAATTTGTATAACTGTCTTATGGACAACACTATTGCACGATCTGGAGTATGAAAGAATGAGAAACATATCCTAAATGCCCTGTAGCCTCCTCATTATAAGTGTGGTGCACAACACACCCATAAGAAAGACTCTAGTAGACACGACTTCGTACACACCTTGGGACCCTGAACTGTGCTCTGATACCAAATTTTTCTTGACCCGAACCGAGGCCCTAGCCGTGACGAGCCTCCCCAGACCAATTAAGGCCCAAGAAGACCCCTTAGCATTACATCATAAGCATAGTTATAAACGAAGTGCGAAAAATAGACCCATAAGATATGAAGTTCAAAGGAAATCAATAATCCAGAACTCAAGTCTTGAACATAACATAAAAACATTTAACAAACTTAGTCTACGAAGTCTCTAACAACATGAATAAGAATATCCTACACCGAAATATGGCCCCGACAATACCATAAAACAAAATAGCCCAAGTCTAGCTAAAAGAAAACATATGCCTTCCAAAAGATGGATGGCTCACCACTTGCTAGCTGCTGGCCTGAGTGAATCCTAACACTGGTAGAATCACAGGTATATGCTTCGGAACCTACATCATGAAAATATGTAGCGTCTGGGGACGGTCAGTACGATGAGTACTGGCATGCAACCCGAGGAAAAAGGATCCAAAATAGTTCATATAATATAATAATAACAATAATAATAATAATTTGGAAAATTTCATAACATAAGTCTGTCATAACTGTAGAATGAAATAGAGAATATTTGAGAGATAAAATAAAGTAGTCATTTGAAATCCTTTAGTTCTGAACTATGTAGTTACACCGACATTAAGTAACCCACGGGCAATATGGGTCCAGTACTCCCCAACTGGCGGGGCCTCAATCCATGTTAGCCGCATGGAATGAGATAACATAGTTGGCCAAATCATAGCATAATCATAGTTGCATACAACTGCTCAAGGAAAGTATACAGTGGTCATCCATATTTCAGGACAAGACCTCCCAACGTCGACAAATGTGGTTTCCAGTGTTGGTCACAGGGACTACACCTTCTCATTAAACTACATACTTCTCTTTAAGACCAATTAAAATATTTTCATTACATTCAATTATGGAGTCTTTCATTAAGTCATTAACATGTTGGTATCATCATACCAATAACTTGCAAGTCACCAATATCATGCCAAATAATTTTCATTAAACATATTTTGACTCCAAAACCCCGCCTTTAAAATCATAAACATAATCATGATTGAAATTCCCATAACAATTCCAAGCCATTTGAATAACACAACACCTTCAATGATATAAAAGACGGGAAAACATTTATATTCCTTATGAAATTTCAAAGCTTTCAAGAGACTAGAAATCATGGCTAAAACATATATCAATTTAACATTCAACCTTCAATGCATAATAGTTCATTGTTTTCAAATAGCCAATTTAGTCTCAAAAACCCCAATTAAAGATTAAATCATTATTCACAAAGAAAAGGAAAAAATTCATATCAATCTTTAATAACAAAATCCCCAACCCTAGTTTCAAAATCACCATCATAATATACATAATAAATAATAATCATAATTTAGAATAGTATTTGAAATAGGGAGTGTTCAAACATGCATTTTTGACGGAACGAATTTGGGAAAGCTTGAATTCTTGGTCTTGAAGCTTGAACCCTAGCTTGAAATCAATATGAAGACTTACTTGACTTGGATCTATCCCACAAACCCTTGATGACGAATTTGATGAGAAAACATTGAGAAGAAAACTTAATCTTAAATATTTCTTGAAACTTTAGGATTGGGAGTTTGGGGTTTTGGGAGAGAAGAGGAAATTGGGGATTTGGGAATGAATATGATAGTTTAGGACGATTTTAGGGATTAAAAATGGATTGGGGAAATTACATGGAGTGAAAGGACTAGTTTGCCCTTGATTTAATAAGAGAAAACGTATTTTTACGTCGGGAAAGGAGCTCCGCATCGCGCAGCCCAACGCGGCACTGGGATAGTGCCTCGCTAAAATGCCCATAAATTTTTACTCCGGACTCGGATTAATGAACGGTCAGTTGCGTTGGAAAGAAGTGTCTTTAATTTGGTAGGTTCTAGGAAACCTAACTCATTATTCTTTAGGAGTAATAGTCATTGGAAGTTGACCCAAGTAAGAATGTCTACTAAAACTCAATCGGTAGGAAAGTTCTCCACTCAACTTTTAGCTAGGAGATTTCTATGATCTCAATTCATCTCCAAAGATGTTCCCACACTAAGAAATTAATCTTCACACTTATATCCTAATAGAAATCATAGGATTCGGGTATATACACGTGTAAAGGATGGTCCAAATTCTAGCCCGATAGTGTGGGGTGTTACATAATAGTAGAGAAGTTGAGACAAGGGTGAAGGCAAATGCAATCATAATGAAGAATGGTCCAGTACTTAGCACAAACCAGCAGCTGCAACTATTACTACCATTCAATGCTAAGGATATGAAGGTGGCAATATTTCAGATAGATAATATTAAAAGCCCTGGACCTGATGGCTATGGTAGTGGCTTTTTTAAGGAAGCATAGTGAATAATTGGAGGTGATGTAACTGTAGTAGTGCTGGAATTTTTTCAAAATGGTCAGCTCCTAAGATAGTTGAATGCTACAAACATTACACTCATACCTAAGGTCAATGGGCCTGAACTGACTAGTCAGTATAGACCCATAGCATGTTGCAATGTACTCTATAAGTTCATATCCAAAATGATCTGTAGTAGATTGAAAGAAGTTGTGCAAAACATAATAGTAGATAACCAAGCTGCTTTTGTTCAAGGAAGATCCACGATGCATAATATATTGATTTGTCATGATATTCTTAGACACAAAAATAGGAAAACCATACCAAGGTGTCTAATGAAGATAGACTTAAGGAAAGCAAATGACATGACGAGTTGGAAATTCTTAGAAGAGGCAATGAAGGGTTTGGCTTTCCAGCAAGGTTCTTTAAGTTGATCATGATAAGTATCTCTACTCCAAAATTCATTATCAAAGTAAATGGTGAGGGATATGATTATTTTGAAGGGACGAGGGGGTTGAGACAAGGGGACCCTGTCTCTCCAATTCTATTTATTATTGTCATAGAGTATTTATCAAGGCTTTTAAAGACCATGAGCTACTTGCCTGATTTTCAGTTTCATCCCATGTGCATATCTCTAAGGCTAAACCACCTAATATTTGCTGATGACTTAATGATTTTTTGTAAAGGAGACACTAAATTTGTTACAAGAGTGAAAAAAGTACTAGGGCATTTCATTGGCACTACAGGTTTGGTTGCAAATATGGAGAAGTCTAACCTATTTGTAGCTGGTATGGATAAGCATGTGAAATAACAACTATTGGATCTAACTGCTTTCTCTAAAAGGAGGTTTCCCATAAGATACTTTGTGCATCCCTTTTCATCTAAGAAGTGGAGCAACTTAGAGTGCTATCAGCTGGTGGATAAAATCATAGACAGGATTAAGACTACTTATGCTAGGAAGCTATCCTATGCAGGGTGGCTTCAAGTAGTATTGGCAGTACTATTCTCAGTGCATAGTTTCTATGGTTCTGTGTTCCTACTGCCTCAAAGCATTGTTAAAAAAGTAGACAAATGTATAGAGCTTACCGACAGAGAGGATCTGAGGATAGGAAGCCTGTGGCATTAGTCTCATGGGACAAGGTGTGTGTCCCTAAGATGCAAGGAGCACTGAACATATAAGAATGTGGGAATTGGAATCAAGCTTTTGTATGCAAGTTAGTGTGGAAATTAGTTACAAACCAAGAGTCCTTGTGGGTTAAATGGGTGCATGGGATCTATTTAAAAATAGATTTAATATGGACACATAGAGCACCAAGAGACAGTAGCTAGTATTGGAGGAAGATCAATTCTTTAAAGCTGAAGATGCTAGACTGGTATGGTCAAGGACAAGTTACTCCAATAATCAAAGGGAAATATTCAATTACCAGAGGCTATCTTACATTGATTGGTGTGCAAGCAAAGCTAGATATAGCAGACTTAGTATGGGACCAAATTTCGTTGCCAAAGCAGAGGTTCATTATGTGGCTAGCATTACTTGATAGACTGCTAACTAAGCGAAGAATGAGGCACTTGAGCATACTTGTGGAGGATGTTTCATGTGGTTTGTGTCAAGATCAGGCAGTGGAAACAAGTAGACACCTATTTGTAGAGTGTGATTATGCAGTGGAAGTCAGAGATGAACTAATACAATGGGCTAATATACATCTATCAGCTAAAGAGTTGAAGTACACATTGGAGAGGATAAAGAAGAAACATTGGAAGAGATTTCAAAAAGATATTGTAGTTGCTTTTTGGGGAGCTATGATCTACTATACTTGGAAGGCAAAGAATTGGAAATATTTTTGTAAAGTATATATACAACACTCAGAAACAGTTGGATAGATCACCAGCAAGATTATAGAAAGAATAGAGTTTTATAGTACCACAAAAAGAGCACATAGATGTAGAAGTTTTTGGCAGAAATATTATAATTAGCACTATTTCATTGGAGGCTCTTTATTCTTGATAACCTTCCATGAAGGGAGTCAAGAATAAGGGTGGTCTTTAGTTTGTAAGTATTTGTTTGTTAATGGTAATGTTCTTATTGGTTGCCAAAAAAAAGTGACCATATTTCTTTCTCTTTCTCTCCTCCGCTCTTCCTCAATCCCATCCTCTTTTGACTAAAGTTTTGATCTAGCTTGACAAATTGACATGCTCATAATTCAACTCATTCATTACTGACAATTGGTGATCGATCAACTACGATTTCAAATCTGTCTATCTCTTTAATTTCCATAATTTGCGCTTGTTCAGGTCAGGTCTACTTTTACCCATTCTTCTCTCTTGAAAAATAGAATAATAGTTGATATGTCAAATTTAGACCTTTTCTAAGTGAAGGAATAAGATGAGAGAAAGATTTTTATTGGAAGAACAAGTACCTAACTAAACTAATTCAACAAGGAGGGTAATCTAGTCATTCAACAGTTTCAAGAAAGTAGCTAATTAGATAGGAGTTGGTTAAGTCTTAACTAACTTTCAAACTAGTCGGTTACTAACTAAACACTATCTAAACACCTATATATATATATATTAATCACTTGTACACGTTGATCATTAATGAATAATACAAGTTTCTCTCTATCATTTTCTTCATTACTCTCTCTTTTGATCATATTCTTCTCATTCTCTTAGCTTCTCAGTTATTAGTTTCTCTGTTTCTTAAGCTAAGATCATCCATGATAATGATCAATGAATGATTGCTACATGGTATCAGAGTTCAGCAATCATTTTCTTGTTCTTCCGCTACATTCTTTGGTTCTTGGTGATTGGGATTCTTGTAAAGTTTCGGCAGAATCCAGAAATTATGAATTACTCTAATTCTGCTCCTTCCAATAAAAATCTACTTCAATGGCTAGAGAAGGAGCTACTTGTTCTATAGGGGTTCATGTACTTGCTAATGGAGGTGTTCATATGGACCCTGTATCGCAGACTACTGCTCAAAGTATTCATGGCACAAATCAGGTTATAGATTGCAACCACCCTCTCTATCTACATGCATCATATGTGAGTGGTATTTCCCTTATTTCTTTATAGTTGACTGGGATGAAAACTATTCTCTATGGAGTAAATACATGTGCAATACCCTTCTAGGTCAAAATAAATTGGGCTTTGTTGATGGTACATGGAAGAAAAATTATTTTAGGGAAGAGGTTTCATATCAGTGGGAGAGGTGTAATGTTGTAGTTCAATCTTGGTTAATGAACACTGTCTCAAATAGTCTTCTTGGTGGTATGATCTATACAGATAGTGTACATGAGGTTTGGGAAGATCTGAAGGCTAGGTTTGATAAAGTGGATGGGTCAAGAACTTTCAATCTTCATAAAGAGATTGTGACCCTAGTTCAAGGAACATCCTCTGTAGCTAGTTACTTTACCAAATTAAAAGAACTATAGGTTGAACTAGAGTCTATTGTCCCTCCACCAGGGTGTAGTTATGAGAAATCTAAAGATTTCTTGGTGTATCTGCAAAGGCAGAAGCTGTATTAATTTCTAATAGGGCTAAATGACAATTACTTATAGGCTAGGAGTAAAATTCTCCTAATTACACCCCTACCTTTGGTCAAACAGGCTTATACTATGATCATAAGTGATGAGTCTCAAAAATCTTTTAGAAATAGTACTTCTGAAAGTCTTTTAGGAGATGTTCCTTTAAGCTCTCACTCAAGTATGATTACTCATGATCCAACAGCTATGTACTCTAAAGTTGGTGTCTCTCAGAAGTTCAAAAAGAACTTTAATCTCTTTTGTGAATTCTGCAAAATGAAGGGACATACTAAGGATATGTGTTACAAGCTAGTTGGTTACCCTCAAGATTCAAGGTTCAAGAAAAGAAGGGGAGCAAGTTCTTCTAATAGCTACAAATCAGGAACATCTACTGCTTGCAATGTTATGACAGACACTGGAATACAATCTATTGAGAGTCCAGGAGCATCATTTTCTCAGCCTGCATCTATTCAGTATAATCATCCTGGAGCATGTGTGTTTACTCAGGGTCAATATGGTTAAATTATGTAGCTGTTAAATCAAGCTCAAGTCACCAGAAACACCACAAGTCCAGGACCATCAGTTAATGTAACAGGTAGTAAGGAATCAGGTATCACTTTATCTAAGGCATTGTCAGTTGCTAAGGATTTTAGACAATGGATAATTGATACAGGGGCTACTCATCATATGGTTTCACACTTAGACATGCTAGATAAACATTCTATAGTCCAGGTCTCTAATCTTAAGCAAGTACAATTACCTAATGGAGAAACAGCTCATGTCTCTCATACTAGTTCCAGCTCTATATCTAAATAGAATACTATACACAATGTCTTGATGTTACCTCAATTTAAATATAATCTCATGTCTGTATCCCAGGTCAGAAAAGATTTGAAATATGTTGTATCATTTTATCCTGACTTCTGTGCTTTTCAGGATCTCTCAAGTGGGAAGATCAAGAAGATTGGTAAAAAATGTGAAGGACTCTACTGGCTTGTCAATCAAGAAGCTATAAGAATTGGAGCTACTACTTTTACTGCTCAGTTTGGAAACTCTACTATAAATAATGCAGAAATAGAGTTGTGGCACAAGAGATTTGATCATGTGTCTGGTTCTACTTTACATAAAATCCTGCCTACTAAGCATCAGGATATAGTAGAAACACTTAATACTTGTATAGTGTGTCCTTGTGCTAAACAATGCAGACAACCTTTTCTTAATAGTTCTATAAGTACTACTGCTAGTTTTGACATCATTCACATGGATGTATGGGGTCCTTACAAGATTCCAACATATCATGGCAATAAATACTTCCTTACTATAGTTGATAATCTTACTAGAATGACTTGGATTTATCTCTTGAAAATGAAGTCTGATGTTTGTGTTGTGCTTCCCATTTACTTACAATATGTGAAGAATCAATTTAATAAAACTGTTAAGACAATTAGAAGAGACAATGGAACTGAGTTCATGAATGATGTATGTGTTAAATTGTTTAACCAGTTAGGAATAATTCATCAAAGGTCTTGTCCTTATACACCTCAGCAAAATGGTGTTGCTGAAAGAAAACATAAGCACATCTTAGAAGTGACAAGAGCCATTAGGCTACAGGCTATTGTACCTCTTAAATATTGGGGTCATTGTGTCCAAATTGCATTCACAGTTCAGACTCTTAGTCAATACCTACGGCAACCAAAAAGATCACATAAGGAAGCAACAAAGAAGGTGGTAAGGTACTTAAAACAGCCACCAGGTCTTGGAGTACTACTGTCTAGCAAAGCTCAAAATTCTATCAAAGCATACTGTTATGCTGATTGGGCAGCATGTGCACACACAAGGAAGTTAGTCACAGGATTTATTATCAAAATTGGTGATTCAATGGTGTCTTGAAAGTCAAAGAAGCAAACCAACATTTCCAGAAGCTCAGCAGAATCAGAATACAAAAGCTTAGTATCTACTATATCTGAGCTGGTTTGGCTACTAGGAATGCTTCAAGAAATTGGCTACAAAGTTGAGCATCCAGTAACTATCTTTACAGACAGCAAGGCAGCAATACAAATAGCAGCCAATCCTGTGTTTCACGAGAGGAAAAAACACATAGAGATTGACTGCCATTTCATAAGAGAAAAGATCCAACAAGGCATTGTAAAGGCTGAATATATTCACACCAAAAATCAACCTGCTGACATTCTCACTAAGGGACTATGCAAGGCTCAATATCTACATCTATGTTCCAAGCTAGGCTTACACAATATATTCTCCACACCTAGCTTGAGGGGGAGTATTGAGAGAACAAGTACTTAACTAAACTAATTCAACAAGGAGGGTAATCTAGTCATTCCACAGTTTCAAGAAAGTAGTTAATTAGACAGGAGTTGGTTAAGTCTTTAACTAACTTTCAAACTAGTCGGTTACTAACTAAATACTATCTAAATACCTATATATATTAATCACTTGTACACATTGATCATTAATGAATAGTACAAGTTTCTCTCTATCATCTTCTTCATTATACTCTCTCTTTTGATCATATTCTTCTCTTTCTCTTAGCTTCTCAGTTATTAGTTTCTCTGTTTCTTGAGCTAATATCATCCATGATGACGATCAATGAATGATTGCTACAATTATATCCAGTGATGACATTAGAAATTTGTAAATCAACCATCATTTGAATTAAGTTAAAGAAAATAAAAGATCAAACCTTTTTTAAGACGATCCAGTTTTTTTTTTTTTTTTTCTTATGGCTCGCACTTGACCAAAATCCGATAGCTATACTACTTCTAAATGAATGGCACCTTTCTCTTCCCTTTACTTGAATTCCTCCTGTTTGTTGCAAATTACAAGACTAATCACCAGAAGATACCTAAACTCATACAATGAAAGAATGAGATTGGATTTGAATTTAAAAAATCACAAGAAAATAAATTATACACTATGAGAAATTTTATGGAGGTATAGGTTTAAAAGGAACAAATAATTTAAAGGATATGGCAGTTTTGATTAGCTACGAGGCAAAGCCTTTGAGCATCCTTATATACTATCAGAAGAGACATACACTTAATTAAAAGCAAGATAGCTCCAGCTTATCTGCAAGGACAGAGGGATATTAGCATACGTTTGATTAGCTGATACCAACATTGAGTTATTCATTGTTGAGTTGGTTTTGACAAATTCAGAATGGTTATGTTATTAAGAATAAACATTATTCATATGTCTCTTTTAGTAAGTCTATTCATATACCTTTCTTTTTTTTTCTTTGCTTAGAAACGGACGCTATTCAGATACCTCAATTGTACCACTAATCCACCATATCACGTGTTTGTCTAAATGTCTACATTTGTCTTCTCAACCTTTTCATCTTCTTGTACTGGTGTAGCCTATGTGAGAAAATTGTGTGTAATTTAAATTCTAATATATTGTGGTTTCTTATTTAGAGCGTGATGAATTGAATAAAGATATGAGCTACCTAATCCTCTATCACTTCATAGATATAACTTCCTTCTTTGTATTGCAGATATAACAATTAAATCAAAATACTATGTATAAACTTTTACAAATTCGTAAATGCTTAGTAAATTAAAACTTAAATACTGATCAACAACAAGTTCTATTAATTATATCCACAACTCTCAAATATTATTGAACTAGTAAATTAAGCCGCGCTTTACACGGTGTGAAAAAAGATTAGATTATGAAATTATTTTCTGTCTTCCAAATAAATTAGCTTCATGGGAAAAAAGGAAGTGATTCCTCCCTACTGTGGTTGAATGGTTGCTACCTATGTATTATGTTGTTAGTTGGAATATAATGTTTGCTTTGATTGTTACTTAAACTTTATTATATCGTATCGTTAAAGTTCATTGTTAGGTAACGATAAAAAGTCTTATTTTATGTAACGATCAATTTGGTGTGATCACGTCGTTATCTTATATTATTTTCTTATTATTCTTTAATTGTTATTAAATAATCATATTTTATCATTTTTCCTATCTTTTTATAGTAGTACTGCCACATATCCTACTTTTCTTCTAGATTTATCCTTCTAATTATTGATGTGTGAGATTATGTAACGACAAAAAGTTATAGAATCTATCTAAATTTTGCATTCATTAAAACAATATAACACAACACAACACAACACATTAGTATTAAAAAATACGTAACAACCAGCCAAATAGTGTGTTATAAATTAGCGCTATCTCAATACCTAATACCTATTTTTTTTAATGCTATAGTAACAATTGAACATTAATATTCTATTATCCATTTAAATGTGTTCTTTTATACAGGTATAAATGCGTTCATTTTTAATGTAAATACCTAAATGTAGAAGTAATATGCAAATTGGCATAAAAATAGTAGATCTTGCTTAAGAAAAAAGAAATATAAAAAAGGGAAAAAAAAACCCAGGGATATAACACATGATTGTAAACGAAATGGTTTTCTAACTCTTCACAATTTTCTTTTAGTTTTATGCTTTTTTTGTTAAAAGATCTTGATTTTACACATAAGATATCTTTATTTTTTTAAGATTCAAAAATGTCATTTTCTTCTATTCAAATTGTAAAAGGGAAAGAAATCGAATTATTTCCTCGCCTCTAAGCCTCTCTCTTAGAGCAACTATCTAAAATAATAATAAAAAGATCAAGATCCTATATTTAAGAAAAAAAATGAAAATTACCTCATTAACTATGAAAATGGGCAATGTTTTCCAAGATATTTTGATGAAAAATCATCAAACTCCAATTAATTAACGACATAAGCATGCAACAAACAAATTAAACTACAAGCTCTTATCACTCATATAAATAATTTTGGAAAAGTGCATAGGGGATTTTTGCATTTTTTTGGTGAAAGGTGATCGCATCAATGTAGTTTCGACAAAAGAGCTAAACACTACAAATGTTCAATCCTTCAATTAGCCGTGTATTTTCTTAATAATTAATATTCAACTTCTTTCAATTCTGTCCATAACCCTAGTATTAGCAATTTCATTTCATACCATCACATTTATCATTTCTTTTAGTCTTACCAGAAAAATAAATTAAAGGGACCATAATTATTATACTTTTTTTTTTGTAACTAACATTCTTTATTAATCACCAAAGTGCATCAACACAAAGCAATAACAAGATATACACAGCTCGCTATATCTCAGATCCTACTCAAGAGCAACAGTAGTAAACTAAATTATGAATAACAACCTGTAGTCTAGGTGGAGCTCTAACAGAAACTACATAAACAATCTCCTTTGCTAATACATCCCATGGTCTTCTCTTCTTTTCAAATATCATAGGGCATAAAGAATTTCCGTACAGATCATTTTGAATAGCAATGCCCTTGGAGATCTTTCTTTTGCTTCTCTGATCATCCATTGCTGCAGGTAGCAACTCCATAATTCTGTCTCTGTAACCATGTCATCACCTTGTTCCACACTTTCCTGGCATACTCACATTGGACAAACAAATGTTCCGTAGATTCTTCTTGGACTTGGCTCATACAACACTGTGTGTTTGTATCTTTTCCCTATTTGTGCAGTCTATCAGCAGTAAGTAACTCCCTTGAAGATTTAGCCAAACAATAAATATAGCTTTAGGCCTTGCTGCATTCTGGTACATGTAACTTTTCCATGGTATTGTATTCCTGGAGGCTAAAGGTTATAGATAGACCTGCCTAATCAAACTCTGGCAAGTGCTTTGGAGGTGCATACATGCCAGTAATGTTCTAGCTTCAACCATTTTCCTTATCATCCAGCTTGCTTGTTTACGCACTGGGACATCATCCATTGACTGGCTCCAACTTATCCATAATTTTTCCTGCTTGTGTTCAATGTCCAACATATTTTTGCTATAGCTACTCTGTTTCATAAGTACAAATAAGGTTATTATACATATCCATTATTATTATACTTTATTTCTACTCCATTTAATACACTCATATATAACCATATATAATCTTGACCTTTCTCCTCTTTGCACCAGCTAATGTTATTTTTATTTTAAAATTTAAATGTACATAACATTGTAAAGAAAAAAGATTAATAAAATAAGAAACATCATATCTGTAGTGAAATTAGAACCCGCACTTTAATGGGTATAAAGCGGAATAGAAAGTGTTATCCAAAAAAACTACACCAATATATATAAGCATAGAATGCATGTCAAAAGAGATTATCTTAAAAAGTGATTTTGTTATACCTTTTTACTCAAAAACAAACAAAATAGTGAAATTTCCCGATTCTAACATTTTATAATTTTTCTTACGGAAAAGGGCCTAAAATGCCCTTCACCTATTGAAAATGGTGCAAAAATGCCCTCCATCCACCTATTGGCTCTATATTGCCCTTCACATCCACCTTGGGCTCCAAAATGCCCTTCACATCTACCTTTGGGCTCCAAAATGTCCTTTATTTAACATCCTCAATATTAAATAAATAAAAAATATTGTATTCAGTGTAGTGTAGGCTCCTTCCTTTCAAGAAAAGGCTATCGCCTTAGGCCCCCAAATTTGAGGGGCCTTATTTTTAGAAATAATAAATTATATATATTTTATTGAAATATACTAAATATTATTTGTAGAAAAAATAATTTTTTTATATAAAAAGAAATAATTATTAGAAGAAGTTTGATATATCTAGAGTACTTTGTTACAAGAAAGATTAAATGCATTAGTTATATTATTAATTAAAAAAAGAATTAGTAGAAGAAATTGATTATATAAAATTTATTTAACAACTTTGCATCTCAAGAAATTTAAAAAATAGACTTCATGAAAAAAAATATTAATTTTTCTAAAAATTTTAAGGCCTCCGTTTGATTTTGGTCTTAGGCCCCTAATGTGCTTGAGCCGTCCCTAATTCAACGTCATTGATATCACTTTAGAGAAAATTAGCTAGAAGCCTAGAATTACTAAAGACGGACAGAATCATCTACTGGTCTACTACAATTAATTTCTAAACCCCTTTTCATTTACATGCACTATACCATTGTAGTTCACAAGGCAAAACATCATTTCTTTTGTATGCTCCAACATATTTCTAAAACTGAAGCTCTCATAACCAGTATCTCAGCTTGTAAAAATCATGTGGTGAGCATTGTTCTGTTCTAAGAACTATGACATGTTCGGTGAGTGTACAACAAGTTTTTAGTTGTTCATCACATGAATTTCAACCCACAAAAAGTACTAGATCACATGAATTTCAAAGCAAGGCATTGTGGGTTAGGGGTTTTGAATTTTTTTAATTAATAAAATGCGGACCAATGGGAATGTGCCACTTCATTAATGAGTTTTTTTTTATTTAATATTGGAGATGTTAAATAAAGGGCATTTTGGAGCCCAAAGGTGTATGTGAAGGATATTATAGAGCCAAAAGGTAGATGGAGGACATTTTTGCACCATTTTCAATAGGTGAAGGACATTTTAGGCCCTTTCAGGAAACTTTTCAGGGAAAAAATGTTAATCAACACAAAGGAATAAAACCTCTTTACATGGTGCATACTTGTAAATTTATCTTGAAAGGGTCTTTAAACTAAGGAGACTCATTTTCACCTTCATTATTAGTCATTCATGTTGTACTTGTATGTTGAAGGTCTTCGACCCAACTTTTCTGCCATATATATATATATATATGTGATTTTTATTATTATTTATGTACATGTAAAGATTTTGAATCCCCTAAACACAAGAGTATTGTTTGGCTCAGTGGTTTAGGTAATTCAAAATTCATCTCGAGGTTCAAAGTTCAAGTCTTAGAGACATTAGATTTTTATTTTTGGACCTCCATAATGAAAAATATGGATCAGCCACTGCATATGGACCCTTATGAATTAAGTTGCTTCTCCATTATACATTCATGCAAAAAAGAAAATGTAAATATTAAATAAATAAACTCAAAATTGCAATTAGATATGCAGTATTAATTCATTATTTCTTCACCCTGAAAATACAAATGACAACTATATAATTTGTTCTTGATGGTGCACTTTTTCCTTAATGTTTTGATATGAGAAATACTGACTCAATCCGCTTGTGAGGAGAAACCTCATTCTTTCAACTCTTCAAATGAGTAGAAAGTAATTTTTATAAGGAGAAGTTGAAAGAAGTGTCATTAACTTCACACCATATTTGTCTAATTCAATCCAATAGGTTTCCGGTTTTTGAAACTTTTCTCTTTAATGCATCATTAAGATATGCAAATGAAGAAGGCCATTCAAGTAGATTAAATGAATGAGGTCTGCATTGATGTATTCTTTACAACTGTTAAAATTTGGCTTAGAGAATAATGAAAAATTTATGTTATTTAATGGGGCTAAATGGGGAAGGAGCCTAAGGATATCAAAACTGAAAAGTAAGAGATAAGACACTATTACCCCCCCCCAAACTGTAGCCAAAGTTGTTACGACATACCTTAACTTCACGGCGGTCCTATTACCCCCTAAACTCAATTTTACTGTATTATTGTCTACCTTTTGTGCTTATGTGAGACCTTTTACGACACACCTTAATTGCAAGTTTTTTTTAGGCCACGCACGCATAAAAGGTGGATAATAATATAGTAAAATTGAGTTTAGGAGGTAATAGGACCCCGTACGTGAAGTTAAAATATGTTGTAGCAACTTTGGCTATAGTTCGGAGGGGGGAGGTGCTAGAACGTATAAATCACATACGCAGCGGAAGCATAAACAAGGGATCACAAACTTACATGTCAACATGATAATATAAAATAAAAAACTGAAATCCATGAAAAACTACATACCTCTTGAAGCTTTCACAAATGATGTTTAGATCCTTGCTCTCCAGGTCTGCTGTCTTCTACTACTACCTGAATAACCTTTTCTAAACAATACTTGTGTGGACAAGTTTTCTGATTTACTAAGGATAAAAACGAATGATCCTCTTCTGAAAATCCAGCCCCTATTTAATCCTATAACCCCATTGAAGAGGGTAGAGGAAAGGGCAGAACGGTTTTCAGCTATTATGTCACCTTAATGCCACTAATGAGCTGAAAACGTTTTTCAGCCTTAATAATCCATTAAGCACAAAACGTTTTCAGCTCTTATGTCACCTTAATATCACTAATGAGCTGAAAACGTTTTTCAACTTTAATAATCCATTAAGCACAAAATGTTTTCAGCTCTTTATTTATTGGTATTAAGTCACATTAAGTCACATTCATTCCTTATAGAAGACTAGTAAAACAATATCACTTCTTCCACAAAATCCTTTTCTTTTCAAAAACGTTTAGTTAATCAGGCGTAGCAGGGACCGCAGATCTATTAACTGAGGCTTCCAATCATGATATTAATTCGCAAATGAATGAATTATCATATCATAATAAATTACAAATCATTCCACTAAAAATCTGTAATTGCACTCCTCGATATTAACTTTGAAATCTACCATTACATCTTATTTAACTCCCCATGTTAGAATTACCGACACCAATCAATTAAATCAAATTTTTTTGAAAAATTCAATTTATTGACTAACTTAATCCTATATTACTATGCTTAACTTATTTCACGTGACGGATACTAAATCCACCTGCAGGGTTTACACGTGAAAACTTATAAGCAACCATATAGGGGTGTCTTCTATCTCAAGTCCGAGACATGGTTCTATCAACTAATTATTATTTCACTAAGTGATTTGTCATTATCCAATCTATTAGGAATATATTGACTCTCAATAGAGTCTCACCTTTTAATAGATTAAAATAATAAATCAAACTACATAGATCATAATAATTATATCAAGATTAAGAGTATAAGTACATGTAATGGACTAGAGAAGTTGTTTATTAATATTCAGAACATAAACAAAACGTCTCTACTTGGTCCGTTCAATACATACGAAATGTACTAGCACAAGAAGTTGGAATATTACCACTCCCATAATTAAGATCAAATTATATTTTAATCTTGTGCTACAATCATCAAGATGTTTGTCCTACTTCATCTTTGATTGTGAACTTTAATTTATAACTTATAAGAACCGATAATTTTAATCTTCCATGCATGAGTTAAATAACTCCATGCATAAAATTGCATACTATATAAGTTAAGGACACACATGTCAACACAATGATTTATGGGATGTAGGGCCTTTTTAAGAAGATGAAATAAATTGTCTTTACATGGGATGTAAAATAATACTATAACTTAAACCAACATGGTTAATAGTATATCCTAACAATCTCCCACTTAGACTCATAACCATGCATGAACAATTTGAACACCCATTTCTTCCACATGCTTATCAAAGACCTTCTGAGTTAAGCCTTTTGTAAATGGGTCCGCCAAATTGTTCTTCGACTCAATCTTCAAAACTCTCACATCACCCCTTTGAGTTATATCCCGAATCAAGTGATATTTTCTCTCAATATGCTTACTTCTTTTATGACTTCGTGGTTCTTTTGAGTTTGCAACCGCACCACTATTGTCACAATAAAGTGTGAGTGGTGCTTGAACCGAAGGAACCACTCCAAGCTCTTTCAGAAAGTTACCGAGCCAAACAGCCTCCTTGGCCGCCTCAGAGGCAGCCACATATTCAGCTTCCATGGTGGAATCAGCAACACATGATTGCTTGATACTCCTCCAAACTATGGCTCCACCTCCTAAAGTAAACACATATCCCGAGGTAGACTTTCTAGAATCCTTATCTGACTGAAAATCTGAATCTGTATACCCAATAGGTACAAGATTGTCAGAGTGAAAGACAAGCATGTAATCCCTAGTCCTTTTCAGGTACTTGATTATATGCTTTACCGCAGTCCAGTGTTCTTGTCCAGGATTAGACTGAAATATGCTAACCATGCCAACAGCAAAGCAAATATCAGGTCTAGTGCACAACATAGCATACATGAGACTCCCTACAGCAGAAGCATAAGGGACCGCCTTCATTCTCTCTATCTCATCAGCCATTTTGGGCGACTGATCCTTTGATAAAGTAATTCCATGCCTAAAAGGAAGGAATCCCTTTTTGGAATTTTGCATGCTAAACCTTGCAAGAATAGTGTCAATATAAAGCGCTTGAGATAAGCCTATTATCCTTTGTTTGCGATCTCGCATAAGCTTGATCCCAAGGATATGAGCCGCTTCTCCCAAGTCTTTCATATCAAAACGCGAGGACAACCACTCCTTAACAGAATTCAACATGCTCACATTATTACCTATGAGCAAAATGTCATCTACATACAGAATCAAAAATGCTACTTTGTCTCCGTCCCATTTTTTATATATGCATGACTCATTTTCACATTGATCAAAACCAAAAGTCTTAATCGAATTGTCAAAACAAGTATTCCATGCCCTAGATGCCTGTTTCAATCCATAGATGGATTTCTTAAGTTTACAAAACATGCTTTCATTGCCACTTTCTATGAAACCTACTGGTTGTGCCATATAAATGCACTCATCAAGACTTCCATTTAGGAAAGCCGTCTTGACATCCATTTGCGAAATCTCATAATCATAATGAGCAGCAATGGATAAGAGAATCCTAATGGATTTAAGCATAGCTACCGGCGAAAAAGTTTCCTCATAATCAATTCCTTCTTTTTGAGTAAACCCTTTCGCTACAAGCCTTGCCTTAAAAGTTTGTACTTTTCCATCCACACCTCTCTTTTTCTTATAGATCCATCTACAGCCAATGGGTTTGACTCCCGCAGGTGGTTCTACAAGATCCCAGACTTGATTAGAGTACATAGACTCCATTTCAGATTTCATAGCAGCAATCCACATTTCAGCATCTTTGTCTAGTAGTGCTTCGGCGTAATTAAGGGGTTCTGTATTAGGCTCCTCAGGGATTCGATCGTATGATTCTCCCAAAAGCGCAAACCGTAAAGGTTTTCTAATAATTCTCCCACTACGACGAACAATCACTACAGGATCCGCTACATTTGGAACTGAATGCTGAACACCTTGAACGTCGTCCTGCACAATTGCAGGCTGCTCGACATTACCCTGAACAGTTTCCTCCACAATTGCATGTTGCTCAACATTACTCCCACTACTTTGAGGTAGTGTAATGTCAAGTGTTTGCTCTTGTGCAACCTCTTGCCTATTGACATTTCTCCCACTACGTGGATGTAGTGGTATGTCAATAACGGTTGTCGGAACATGGTCTTGTTGTGTTTCATTATTTGTTATTCTATTGCTCAATTCCTGTAAAACTAGTTTACTTCTAGGAGCATGGTTCATTAAATAGTCCGATTCCAGAAATCTGGCGTTTGTCGAGACAATTACCTTCTGGTCATTAGGACAGTAAAATAAACCTCCCTTAGTACCTTTTGGATATCCAATAAAAATGCACACTTCTGTCCGAGATTCCAGTTTATTAGTTTTCCCTTTTAGCACATGTGCTGGACAGCCCCAAACCCGAATATGCCGTAGACTAGGCTTGCGCCCACTCCACAATTCAGATGGGGTTAAAGGTACTGACTTTGAAGGAACCAAGTTCAGAATATAATTTGTTGTTTCTAATGCATACCCCCAAAAGGAAAAAGGCAAATCTGAATAACTTAACATTGATCGAACCATTTCCATAAGAGTTCTATTTCTCCGCTCTGCCACACCATTTTGTTGTGGTGTTCCCGGAGCAGAATATTGAGATGTAATTCCTGATTCTGATAAGTACTTAATGAATTCCGCAGAAAGGTATTCACCACCACGATCAGATCGTAATGTATGGATATTTTTATTATGTCGCTTTTCCGTTTCTATCTTAAATTCCTTGAATTTTTCAAAGCACTCAGATTTACGGGCGCAACAAATAAATGTATCCATATTTCGAGTAATCATCTGTGAAAGTCACAAAATACTCAAAACCACCTCTTGCTTGTATATTCATAGGACCACACAAATCAGAATGAATTAATTCTAACTTATTACCGGCTCTATTTCCTTTGGAAGGAAAGGGTCTCTTGGTCATTTTTCCTTCTAAACAGGATTCACAAGTCGGAAGTGCCTCCACTTTCAATGAACTCAAAGGTCCATCAGAAACCAACCGTGAGATCCTATTTATATTAATATGACCTAGACGTAAGTGCCATAAGTAGGTGTCACTCAATTCTGAAATTCGTTTTCTCTTATGTGATTGATTAATGTTATTAAGTTCCGAAGTTTGTAGCATGTTTTGAGACACATCAAACACAAACAGGTCATCTATTCTAGGAGCAGAAATAATAAAATGCTTATTAAACTTAATAATTGCAGAATTATTAGCAAAATAGACATTATAACCAGCATCCATTATTCTTGAAACTGAAAGTAAATTCCTTCTTATAGAAGGAACGTAGAGGACATTATGTAAAGTCAAAACTCTAGAACTACTGAACGTAATGGAAATAGTTCCTATAGCTAAGGCTGGTGCTGGTTCCCCATTTGCTTGAAACACGTTGAGCTCATTTTCATTTAGCCGCCGTGTTACCTGAAACCCCTGCAAAGAAGTGCAGATATGATTAGTGGCTCCCGAATCTATAGCCCAAAATTGGGTAGAAACAGCCGCTAAAAATGTTTCAACGACATATGAAAAAGAAGTACCTTGTTTCTGCATTTTTGCTATATAACCGGGGCACTGTTTCTTAAAGTGACCAGGTTGCTTACAATGATAGCATTTGCCTTTAGGCTTAGCCACACCACCAGTAGCACCTGGAACCTTACGGGGCTTCTTCTTCTTCTTGTCGCCTTTCGGCTTAGAAGTCGAAGACGAAGGTTTGCCAACCATGAACGCCGCAGGAGTAGCTTGGTGCTTAATGATAGATTCTGCCGCTTGCAGCTCATTCAGCAGTTTCGCAAGGGACAAGTCCATCTTATTCATATTATAGTTTAAGCGAAACTGCTGAAAACTGTCCGGCAGAGTCTGTAGGACCATCTCAACCTGAGATTCCTTATCAATAACCGCACCAAGAATTTCCAACTCGTTCAACAGACTCATCATCTTAAGAATGTGCTCCCTCACCGACGATCCCTCAGCCATTTTGGTGGTCAAAAGGGCTTTCATGGCTGTCTGCTTGGCAGCACGATTTTGCTCACCGAACATCTCTTTGAGAGATTCAAGCATATCGTAAGCAGAAGTCATGGACTGATTTTGATGCTGCAAGACATTCGCCATTGAGGCAAGAATGTAGCATCTTGCCATCTCATCAGCCTTAACCCATTTGTCATAGGCCTTAGTTTCATCATCAGTGGGATCAGCGGACCTAATGGGGCATTCTTCAACCAGCACAAATTTGAAACCTTCAGCAGTAAGGAGTCCAAGTTACGTTTCCAGTCAACATAGTTAGGGCCCTCTAGTTTATTTTGATTCAGGATAGTGGTTAAGGGGTTGAATGAAGACATGGTAAATCTGTGGTATGATCAAAAAACAAATCATTATTAGACATGCTAACAGAATAATTAAATTCATAAAAACCACATCACACATATCACCATGCTCATAAACAGTTAGAATCGTTAGGGAAACTGAACCATTTAAGCAAAAATACATGCAATGTGAGACATGCTATCTACTTAGATAAAACAGCACCAACTCAGTTAGAGAGTAAACTGTTAAGTTAAGTTAGATAAAACATCATATTTCACAGAATCTCTTGCTCATTGATTCAACATGTAACTTAGTTGGAAAGTTAATACAAGCCATCAAAACAAGAGACACAAAACAGTAATACCCTATACAAGTTTATCCGATGGGGAAGAAGACCTATGTCAACATGTAAACTCATATAATATACTGTAATCAACCACTGGAAACCATAAGGAATGACCCCTATTACCACTGGTATCAAAAATTTAATTTTTCAGAATTTTTAATTTTTTTAGAAAACATTAAAATGCCCAAAACCCCATGAAAACGAAGGAATTTGGCCAAAAAAGGCCCTATGTCACGGAGAGGCTGTGAGTCTTGGTCATTGGGTCATTTCCAATGAACCTACCAAATTTCAGGCCAATCGGAGTTCGTCAAAAATTGAAAAACTCCAAAACCGACCAAAATGGCATTTATAGACCAAGCTGCTTGCGAGGGTCAGCAGGGCTGCTCTCGCAGCTTGGCCTTTCCACTACACCACTTGTTTAGGAAAATAAACAACCAAGGCAGTTGGGAAGCTACATAAATCATTACATATTTTTCCTCAATGCACAAAATCAGTTGAGACAGTTATCGGCAAGGCTGTCAGCGAGGGTCACATGGACTGTCTAGACAGCCTTACCTTGACACCATGCTGCTCGTTAGAGCATGTAAGTTATGACTATAGGTGGGCATAGTCATAACTTGAAATATAGTTACCCTTAATCCAGATGTCAATTATGGAGAAACCATTCCAGAAAACAAACATTTCATGGAGAACATGTATTTCCAGAAAACAAATATTTCATGGAGAACATGTATTTCCAGAAAAACAATTGTACCATAAATTCATAACACATGATAGTCATATAAACCAAAATAGATATATGAAAACATGAAATTTCAGGTACAATAACATCAACATGATAAACAACCAACAACATGATTTTATACAACTGTTGAAACTAACAAAAAATATGTATAACAATCATGAATTTCATATTACATTATCAGTGAGATGTAAGATGGCTCGTGATACCAATTTCTAGAACGTATAAATCACATACGTAGCGGAAGCATAAACAAGGGATCACAAACTTACATGTCAACATGATAATATAAAATAAAAAACTGAAATCCATGAAAAACTACATACCTCTTGAAGCTTTCACAAATGATGTTTAGATCCTTGCTCTCCAGGTCTGCTGTCTTCTACTACTACCTGAATAACCTTTTCTAAACAATACTTGTGTGGACAAGTTTTCTGATTTACTAAGGATAAAAACGAATGATCCTCTTCTGAAAATCCAGCCCCTATTTAATCCTATAACCCCATTGAAGAAGGTAGAGGAAAGGGCAGAACGGTTTTCAGCTATTATGTCACCTTAATGCCACTAATGAGCTGAAAACGTTTTTCAGCCTTAATAATCCATTAAGCACAAAACATTTTCAGCTCTTATGTCACCTTAATATCACTAATGAGCTGAAAACGTTTTTCAGCTTTAATAATCCATTAAGCACAAAATGTTTTCAGCTCTTTATTTATTGGTATTAAGTCACATTAAGTCACATTCATTCCTTATAGAAGACTAGTAAAACAATATCACTTCTTCCACAAAATCCTTTTCTTTTCAAAAACGTTTAGTTAATCAGGCGTAGCAGGGACCGCAGATCTATTAACTGAGGCTTCCAATCATGATATTAATTCGCAAATGAATGAATTATCATATCATAATAAATTACAAATCATTCCACTAAAAATCTGTAATTGCACTCCTCGATATTAACTTTGAAATCTACCATTACATCTTATTTAACTCCCCATGTTAGAATTACCGACACCAATCAATTAAATCAAATTTTTCTGAAAAATTCAATTTATTGACTAACTTAATCCTATATTACTATGCTTAACTTATTTCACGTGACGGATACTAAATCCACCTGCAGGGTTTACATGTGAAAACTTATAAGCAACCATATAGGGGTGTCTTCTATCTCAAGTTCGAGACATGGTTCTATCAACTAATTATTATTTCACTAAGTGATTTGTCATTATCCAATCTATTAGGAATATATTGACTCTCAATAGAGTCTCACCTTTTAATAGATTAAAATAATAAATCAAACTACATAGATCATAATAATTATATCAAGATTAAGAGTATAAGTACATGTAATGGACTAGAGAAGTTGTTTATTAATATTCAGAACATAAACAAAACGTCTCTACTTGGTCCGTTCAATACATACGAAATGTACTAGCACAAGAAGTTGGAATATTACCACTCCCATAATTAAGATCAAATTATATTTTAATCTTGTGCTACAATCATCAAGATGTTTGTCCTACTTCATCTTTGATTGTGAACTTTAATTTATAACTTATAAGAACCGACAATTTTAATCTTCCATACATGAGTTAAATAAATCCATGCATAAAATTGCATACTATATAAGTTAAGGACACACATGTCAACACAATGATTTATTTAAATAAAGACTTTATTAAATTAAGAAGATGAAATAAATTGTCTTTACATGGGATGTAAAATAATACTATAACTTAAACCAACATGGTTAATAGTATATCCTAACAGGAGGGGGAGGAGGGGGGAGTAATAGTGCTTTATCTCGAAAAGTAATGAATAATTACTCCTTTTAGCCTAAAAATATAATTAAAAAGCCCAAAAATCTGAGAAGAAAGATAAATAGCAATACTCAAATGTTAGAGCACCATATCACTGGGTTGAAGATCCTCCTTTATATATATACTAGGTAATTTGTCCGCGCTTCGCGCGGTCACAGATAACATCATTAGGCGTATGAATATGAATATTATAAATAACACAAAAACTAAAGACATTAAGAATATTTAAAATTATAAAATTTGACTGTCATTAATATATCTCCAGAACTTATATGCAAAAGTCTTATGCAACTTCTATAAATTTTCGGATTGTAACATTTGTTCCTTGATATAATTGTCTTACAAATATTGATTGATCTTTTATGAAATAATTTAGCATAGTTTTTTTTACTTTTGTTCCGCGATTCATAGATCATTTTTTTTTTTTTTTTAAAAAAAGAGCAAAGTGAGATAATAGAAATTAGAAACTGATATATATGGACCATCCATGTGTCACATATTTCAGATTTTATACTCTCCATTTTTTTGGATCAGTCATATTATAGACTAACACTTTCTATGGAATATGTAGTTGTTACTGCTTCATTGCCGACTAATTTTTAACTTATGCTATTAAGAGGATTCATGTTTAGATAAATGTGCCTGTTGTCGGCTTAAAAACTATTGTTTCGCCATCTTCCATACACTTTCAAGGATAAGTGTTAGTGTGTTCATAATGTTAACCTAATTATTAGTGTGTGCAAGAATATTAGCTTGGTTATCATTTTTTAAAATGCAACTAAAGGAGACAAAGTCAAACCGAAGAAAAAGAAAAACATACAAATTGAATCTAATAGAATTTTAGAGATTCTTTGGACGATTCTACCTGCTTTAATTCCTTGTTTGAGAAGGAGAGGTGATAAATAGATTTGCATAAGGTGCAAAAAAAGGTTAAAGATTAAGAGTAAAAAAAGTAGAGTACATTTATCATTTACAAAAAGAAATCAGAGTTCTTTGTTTTTAAGTATGTATAAACATATTAAACATGTATGAGAAAAGGGATAATACATAAGCAACTTCACTACTTAGAAGTAGTAAAGGGTTACTTGCATGCTTTAATCTCTCCTATATATGTAACTCAATCCATCTGTATGACATCCACTGAAAAATGTTTCTTTGATATGCTGCAGACACCATGGAAAGAAGGAAAAAATCTAAAGGGGACAAACTTTCAGTACCTATATACTTCAACATCATCTTAAAGCATCTTATTGTTGATTAATTGTCTCAGTTACTGCAGTAAAAGTTAGAAGAAGTTGCTGGACATTATTCAGCCTTTTAGCCATGTTCAGTAGTGTTAACTTAGTTGTTGTTTATTAGGAGTTAGTTGACAGTTTTAGGAGTTTGTTGATCTTGGAAACATGTGCTAGTTAGTTGCTTAATTATAGTCTCTAGTTGTTGCATTTTTTCTGTATTTAAGCACCATTTTAGTTTAATGAAAATTATCTTTCCAGTAGCAAATATTTCTTCTCTTTCTTGCCTTTATTTCTGTTTCTAAGAGTTGAAGTTAAGCTTAAAACTCTAACAAATTAGTATCAGAGCTCTCTTCTTGAGGGGACATGTATTTGAGGGAAACATATATTTTTCTTCCCTTTTTTTTTCTTCTATGGATTCAGAAACACCTTCCACTACACTAGCACCATCTGTCTTCAAAAGTGAAGGCTATCATGTCTGGCCAGCAAGAATGGAGGCACATCTTGGAAGCAAATGATCCGTGGGAAGCTATTGAGGAGGACTACGAAGTTCCTCCCTTTCCTGCAAATCCAACCATGGCGCAGATAAAGAATCAAAAGGAGAAGAAAATAAGAAAATCATAGGCTAAAGCAACGTTATTTTCTGCAGCCTCATCTGAAATCTTTGTCAGGATTATGACACTGAAATCAACATTTGAGGTCTGAAATTTCCTAAAGAAAGAATATGAACGAGATGAACGGATCAAAGGTATGCGTACTCTCAACCTGATCCGAGAATTTGAACTTCAGAAGATGAAGGATTCAGAGACAATCAAAGAGTATTCTAACAGATTACTCATCATTGCCTAAAATGTAAGATTACTTGGCTCTGAATTTCCTAATTCTAGATTGGTTCAAAAAATTCTTGTAACAATCCCCAAAAGGTTTGAAGAAACTATTTCCTCGCTGGAAAATTCGAAGGATCTATCAAAAATTATTTTGGCAGAACTATTAAATTCCTTGCAGGCACAAGAACAAAGAAGGCTTATGAGGTTGAAAGGTTCTGTTGAGAGTGCACTACCTGTAAAAGTCCAATCACACCGGGAGACAAAGGAAAGAAGAAGTGGAACAAGAAGGAAAACTCAGGTTCTCTTTCTCCTTGGATCAACAGGGGAGCAAAGCATGATTTTCCTCCTTGCAAGTATTGTGGAAAGAAGGGCCATCCACCGTTCAAATGCTGGAGAAGGACAGACTAGTAGTGTGAGAAATGTCAGCAGATGGGACATCATCAAAAGATTTGCAAGAACAAGACTCAGCAAACCAACGTTGCATAGGTAGCCAATTAAGAAGGTGAGGAGCAACTCTTTGTAGCGACTTGTTTAGCAACTAGCTGCTCAAGTGACAAGTGGCTTATTGACAATGATTGCACAAACCACATGACATTTGATCATGATCTCTTCAAGGATTTAGATATTTCATTAATTTCTGAAGTACAAGTTGGTAATTGAGACTATATTCCTACTGAAGGCAAAGGTACTGTGGAAATGAAAAGCTACTCAGGTACAAAACTAATCAAAGACGTATTTTTTATACCTAATATAAGTCATAGTCTATTAAGTGTTGGCCAGATGCTTGAGAATGGTTTCAAACTTCTCTTTGAAACCAATTACGGTCAAATCAAGGATGAAGATGGAAATTTTTTATTCAAGGTAATGATGAAGGTAAAAAGCTTGACATTGGATCTTTTAGATCATGAGCAAAAAAGCTTATTCTGCAACTAAGATCAATGCACAAGTTTAGCACAAAAGGCTCGGACATTTCAACGTAACCATGTTGTTGTAATGAACTTATAAAAGAAAGATCTGGTTTGAGGGCTACCTAATCTTGAAGCTAAAATACCAGATTGCAGAACTTGTCAATTTGGCGAGCAAACAAGGCTTCCTTTCAAGAAAGCAACCTGGAGAGCCACTGAAAAGCTAAAATTAATCCACACAAATCTGGCTGGTCCTCACAGAACTCTGTCACTCCAAGAGAGTAAGTATTATGTAGTTTTCATTGATGACTAAATGAGAATGTGTTGGATTTACTTTCTCAGGTTCAAGTCCTAGGTTGCAACAATTTTTTGGAAATTCAAGCAGTGGATCGAAACTCAAAGTGGCTGTAAGATTCAATTATTAAGGTCTGACAGTGGCAAGGAGTACACATATGATCAATTCAATATGTTTTGTGAAGAAGCTGAGTTTGAACACCAACTCACTGCTCTATATACTCCATAATAAAATGGAGTTAGTGAGAGGAAGAACCGTTCCATAATAGAGATGGTCAGATGTTTGTTGTACGATAAGTATTTGCCAAAAGAGTATTGGGCAGAAGTTGCACATACCTCAGTCTTTCTACTCAACGAGCTTCCAACAAAAGCATTAGAAGGAAAGACGCCATTTGAAATCTGGTATGGTTATAAACCTTCTTTAAAAATCTCAAAGTGTTTGGATGCTTGTGCTTTACTTACGTGGCACAGAGTAAAAGAAATAAGCTTGATAAAAAGGCGGAAACTGGAATATTTGTGGGTTATAGCACTTTTTCTAAGGCTTATAGAGTTTTCCAACCTCATACAAGGAAAATTCTGATAAGTAGAGATGTGCATTTCATGGAGGATGAACAATGGAACTAGGAAGAAGCAGAACTAGTGTTACTTCCAGATCAAAGTACAATGCTCCAGCTGAAAGAAGATTAATTGGTGGATGATTTCCCGATGAGAGACACAAGATCACTCTCTTTTATCTATCAGAGATGCAACATGGTTGTTCTTGAGCTAACAGATTTTTGGGAAGCAGAAAATGATCCAAAATAGAGAGCTGCAATGAAAAAAGAACTCACGATTGAGAAGAATCGGACTTGGAAACTTGTGAAAAGACCTGATGACAGGAAAGTCATAGGAGTGAAATGAATTTTTAGAACCAAAATGAACATAGATGACTCTATCAACAAACACTAAGCCAGACTTGTTATAAAGGGGTATGCTTAAATTTTTGGTATTGATTTTTCTGATACATTTGCTCTTGTTGCTAGATTAGAAACCATCAGATTACTATTGGCTATAGCTGCATAAAAAGGTTGGAAAGTGTTTCAGTTAGACACTAAATCTGCATTCTTGAATGGCTATCTTGAGGAGGAAATTTATGTTGAGCAACCTGAAGGATTTGCAGTCAAAGGGCATAAAGATGAAGTGTATCAGCTCAAAAAAGCTTTGTACAGACCAAAAATGGTGCCCAGAGCTTGCTACAGCAGGATTGATGAGCATTTGGTGCAGTTGGATTTTAGAAAAAGTCTTAGCGAAATTACTCTCTACATTAAAGGTGATGGAATAAATCTTATTGTTATTTCACTGTATGTAGATGACCTGCTGGTTACAGGAAGCAATGATGAGATCGTTCAGAAATTTAAAGAAGAAATGCATTTCGAGATGACGGACTTGGGATAAATGGTTTATTTTAAGGGAATGAAAATCAAGCAAGAGAAAAATGAGGTTTTCATCTGTCAAAAGAAGTATGCAAGAGACATTTTGAAAAAGTTCAGAATGGAAAATTGCAAAGAGACAACTACTCCAATATGTCAAAAGGAAAAGTTGAGCAAAAATGATGAAGCTGAAAAAGTGGATGAGATTCCTTACAGAAGTATGGTTGTATGTCTCATGTATCTTACAGCAACTAGACCCGACATTTTATACGTTGTAAGTCTTCTATCTAGATTCACTAATTGTGCAACTAACACTTATTTTAGAGCAGCAAAAATGGTGATAAGATATGTTAAGGGAACACTGCATTTTGGAATCAAGTTCTATGCAAATCAAAAGCACGTGTTGTAGGGGTATTCTGATAGCGACTGGGATGGTTTTCTGATGACATGAAGAGCACTTCTGGTTATTGTTTTAATCTTGGTTCAGGTGTATTTTCTTGGTGCTCTAAAGAGCAAGAGATTGTTGCACAGTCTATGCCTGAAGCAGAGTTCATTGCAACAACAGCTGCTACAAATCAAGCCTTATGGCTTAGAAAAGTGCTACTTGATCTGAATTTAAAGCAAGAGAAGTGCACAGAGGTGTTTGTGTAACACCCCGTACCTTCCCAACCCTACTTGATGATGTTGAATAATGGTTGTTTGGGTGTCGAGAGATATAAGTATGTATTTGGTAATTCTAATGACGAGAAAATTGAAATTTGGCAACGTACATGCGAGTAGACCTTCGTAGGAGGCGTTTTGTGCTTTCGTGGAGCATTTGGGTAATACCCCGTACACACTCTAACCTCATTTGGTGACTTGGAGTCATGGTTACTTGATGACTAAGATCACTAAGTAAGGATTTTGTAGTGTTTGGCTAAGAGATTGGACGATACGCAAGTGTTGGAAAAATGGCCGAAAAATTCAGCAAAGCTTCAAAACTTGCGCCACTGCCCTGTTTCAGGGGGTGTGGCGCAAGCCACCTGATTCATAGGGGCTGCATTTCCTGCGCCACTACCCTGTTTCAGGGGGTGTGGCGCAAGGAATAAATATTAGGCCTTTCCGGACCCGTTTTGTAACGCAATTCTACGACGCTTCTTGGATGGTTTATTTTGGTTCTTTGGAGTTCTTTGAGAATTGTTAAAGCTTAAAACACTTCAATACACTCCTACATACTCCTACATGATCAAATCATGAAATGTGAATAGTGATCGCCAAGGGCGACTAGAATTCCTATTTTTACGATCGAGGCGACGAATGAGAATCTCGTAGGAGAATATTGTCGTAACATTATGGAATTATGTAAACATGAGATATATGGTGAATAATACATGAAATTGGATGGGTTACATGGGTATGTGGTATTGGGACCAAAGTTAGGCCCAAAATGGAATTTACAAGAATTGGCCCAAAGGGGCAAAAAGACCCATTCTTCCACTTTGACCTCATTTAATGCCAAGAGTGGCTAAGCATGACTTCAAAAGTCTATAAAAGGAGCACAAAAATCAGATTTTTAAGACAAAGAACACACATGCTTTTTCTCTCTTTTTCTAGACTTTTCAAGAAAGTTTCTTTGGGGGCTCTCAAACCCTAAGCCATAATTGGATCAAGATCACCATCTTTCAAGCCTAGGTAAGTGATTCTTATTATGGATTAACATATTATAAGCATGAGAGATCATGTATATCATGTTGGTTATGATTGGAAATGTTAGATATGGCACTTTTGGTTTTTGTAAAAAGATGTGAAATCCATGGGATTGTAACTTGAATTATGACTTGGGCCTTTGATGAAAAAACATGGTATGGACAAAATAGGAACATGTATGGTGTTATTTTTGGTATTAAACTTGTTCTTGTCTATAAGTGGAAATTGTGGGATTTTGGCCGATATGTGTTATGAGTTGTATTAAGGTTATTTGATGGATTATTTGTGATGTGGTATGGATAAGAAAGTGTAAAGGAGAAGTGTTGTGGTGAAATGTATCAATTATCATGTATTGGTCAATGTTGGGAATATTATGGAATTTTTGGAATAATGATTCTATCAATGGTTTTATCAAGGGGAAATGACATGTTTCAAGGCAAACATGTACCTCATTGATGTTATATGCAATTGTAAAGTAGTTGATGGTTAATGTAAATCCCATTATCTATTGGTGTTGTGTTGTAGAGTGACACATAAAGAAGGAGCGGGACATTGTATGCACATCTAAGGTTGGATAGTCGTATTGAGAATACAAGGTATGTAAGGTTACTTTGTCCGTATCTTTCTGCGGCAAATAGTGTCCATATTGACATGTCACTAGTTCTATCCCGAAATGTGCTAAGGTATCCGATATCCGTTTATCACTAGTCATTGTCATATATTTTCTACTCATGGATCATTTGTGAATCTCATGTCTCATATTCATGGTTAATGTTCCGAAAGCTCGAATGAAGTTACGTTCCAATATTCCAATAGTGCCTATACTTGTGTCTCTTGTTCATGGATTAATGTCCAATGGTTCCAATGGTATCATGGTGCTAGTAATGTTATATTTTTCATTGATATTTATTCGCATGTCCTTCTCTTATTGGTCAATGATTCAAAGCTTCCAACAATGTGGTGTTCCAAAGTCCCAAAGTGATGTTATGACTATCATTGTATCAATCTCAAAGTAAAGATCAAAGTAATGCAAATGTGGTCAATGATCAAGTATGGGTGGCAAGTCTAGGGGCGTAAGCCTAGCTCGACTCGATCCCGAGGTATTGATTTATGGGTGGCAAGTCTAGGGGCGTAAGCCTAGCTCGACTCGATCCCGATGTGGGTGGCAGGTCTGGGGGGCATAAGCCTAGCTCGACCCGATCCCGAGGCATTGATTTATGGGTGGCAGGTCTTAGGGGCATAAGCCTAGCTCGACCCGATCCCAACATGACGATAAGTCATGCAAAGACCCACTGATCAGTAGGGGCCCGGGTACATTGTTATCATTGAGCATTGAGATAAAGAAAGTAATGAACGCAATGAACGAAATGAACGCAATGAACGCAATGTACGCAATATACATGTTTCCAAATGCTTAACTTTGACTACTCACTTGTGTTTAACTCCAATGAAGTCTTTATGTTATTTACAGTTTCATTTGAGCCTTACATATTCAGTACATTCTTCGTACTGACCCCTCTTGGGGAATTTACCTTATTTGCTGCAGGCGCAGGTACTAGTAGGCCTCCACAGTAGGTTGTCGGTGTTGCGGATCTTTGGTGAGCTCCAGTTAGATCAGAGCTTCGCCGAGTCACAGTTGTACATATGTTTTGGTATTGTACACGTTATATAAAGCGGGGACTTGTCCCGACTTATGGTTCATTTTGGTCAATGCTCTTGCTAGAGGCTTTGTAGACGGATGTGGGTGTATAGGTGTATGAGATATATGTTGTTTCAGCGGGATGGCCTCAACGGTCAAGTTTCATATGTATGTATGTATATGTATGTCCCATGCTTTTGGTTGTTCATCTTTCAAGTTTTTACATAATGGTGGTGATGCTTCTGTTATGCATATGATTGATCATAGGCAAAGGTTGGTTCTCTCGGGCCTTATCGGCTACGGGTGCCAATCATGTCCCGATGGGATTCGGGGCGTGACAGTTTGTGGATAATCAAGTAGCTATTGCTATCTCAAATAATCCTGTTTTTCATGCAAAAACCAAGTATTTCAATATCAAATTATTCTTTTTCAGAGACGTGAAGAAAGAAGGATCGATTGGGTTAAAGTACTGCAAGACGGATCTTCAACTGGCAGATATGTTTACCAAAGCCTTGCCAAAGAGCAGATTTGGATTTCTCAGAGGAATTGAAATTTGCAGCAACTGAAGCAAGGAGGAGTGTTGATTAATTGCCTTAGTTACTGCAGTAAAAGTTAGAAGAAGTTTTTGGACATTATTCAGCTTTTTAATCATGTTCGGTAGTGTTAACTTAATTGCTGTTTTTTAAGAGTTAGTTGACAGTTTTAGGAGTTTGTTGATCATGAAAACACGTGCTAGTTAGTTGCTTAATTATAGGCTTCAGTTGTTGCATTTTTTCTGTATTTAAGCACCATTTTAGTTTAATGAAAATTATCTTTCCAGCAACAAATATTTCTTCTCTCTTTCTTGCCTTTATTTTTGTTTCTAAGAGTTGAAGTTAAGCTTAAAACACTAACACTTATCAACAACATTTTGTTTTATCAATAATTAACGATTATATCCAAAAGTAATTGATATTTGATAGGCAAATGACAATACGCTAACTTTAAGATGCCGATGTGATACATGAAAAGAATTCTCCACTATTTATATACAATCATGAAATTGTTAAAAACCATCACATAAAGTGTCGCTCCCAAGCGCACACACAAGTGTACGTGGTTGTGCAAGCAATACAGTGGCTCTTCTTGAACCGAATATCAATCCCACAGGGACTTGTGTTTAACAAGCAATCTAATTTAAGCATTACTATTCAAGTTAAACAAGTGCTAGTTGTAACCAAAAAGAGTTTGAGCTTTGTGTTTATAAGTAAATACTAAAATTAACAATGATGAGGAATTCGGGTTGCGAACAATATATGGAGAGTTCCAGGGTTACGACATTAGATACAATCATGCATGGTAGTTATTCTATTCAATGAGCTTTATTTCTCGGATTATGGGTTTCGAGCTTAAGTGTTGATTCGGAAATTGTCATCCTCTAAATCGTCTACTTCAACTAGTCTCACAACTCCATCGTTGAGTGGGGATGTGATTCCCTAATTCAAGTGCGTTAGTTTATCATCCCGTTCATAACCAAACAAGGCAACGTAGGTATACATCTATCCTAGTTGCGAATCAACCCTTACTTGCATTAGAGATGATCTTATTCCTTAAGTTCCTCATCCTATTCATACAATCCCATGGATTAGTTCATGCATGAATTACCCATATATTCTAATGTTGGCCAAACATCACAATAGTAAAAATCAAGAACAAAAGCATAATCGGATGACAAACGATGTCATTGAATAAAACAAACTACTACACAATCATGTTCTAGCCGTAACCCTAGAATGAGGGTATTTATACACTCATATTCATACAAACAATCTCCATAAAAGAGTTCATAAAAGCAAAAATAAAAGAAAGTAAAGTTAAAGAAGAAAAACCCTAGCGTAGAGCCTTCCTTGCCTTCTCCTCCTCTCCAATTCGTGTATTGATCCAAAGATGATAAAATATGTGTGTAATTGTGGACAAGTACTCCTTTTATAGTTCTTTAGGTTGTCCATGAGGTGTCCCAAACGAATCTCATGTATTTACAACTTTACCCCCACTTAAAAACAAGTTAAAAACTAACTTTGGGTCGTCTTGGGGGATTGGTGCATCGTGTGGCCATCGTACGCCCAATATAGTGGCATGGTTCAATGGAGGGTGCTTGGAACACCCTATTATATGCGATGGAGGTGTGGGGAATGGCCAAAGCACGATGCGAGATATTTGTTCACTCTTCTTCGTTCCTTCTCGTGCACTTGTCCCTTGTTTCCATACTTCTTGTGGCTTGTTTGTAGGCTTCATTTAGCTTGAATAGCTCCTCCATTGGTCTCCTACAACATCTCATAACAACCATAAGACCATACAGCCCAGTAGAACCAATCAAAGTACACTAGAACAAGCATAGCTCAAGCTAGCAACACTAGTTTCCTCGTCTAAGCTCTAATTGATCATTTTGACTCTTGACTTGATTCAAATGCACTTTAAACATCATGAACATGTAATTTAAAACACAAATACACATATAAACACTTTATAGCTCAATAAGCACCCCACATAATCCTCAAAACTAAACCAAAAGCACATATATAATGACACTTAGGATTACAAATACGCCTAAGATCATAAAGCTCAAGAGTAAATAAATTCTCTGTTAGCTTTGTTGGTTACTGATCAACAGAAAATATATAGATGAACTAAGAAGCTCATCAAGTAGAAAGTTGATTTAGCAGCCTCTAAGTAGCAAAAACTATGAATCCCAAGTCATGTAAAACAATAAAAGTAATATCTTGTCACCATGTTCATAGTTTGTTACTTGTAACTTAGCAACAAAAGTTTTAATCATCTATATTCTACAAGAGATCTCAAACTACAAAACTGTATTAGCCTTCATGAGATATATGTGGCCACAACTCTCGATGCGTGTAAATGCAGTTGATTCCATACTCAAATTTGCAGCAATAAGTACAACTAGCAGCTTTGGATCACTTTCAAAGTAAAAGGATTATGAAAATAGAGAGAACTAAAAATACCTTATGGATGAGGTGTTTTTATCTGCATCTATTCCAGCCATTTGACAAATAACAATGAGACGTAAACTCATCAATGTATAGAAATATAGTACGATACAAAACTCCTTTTCAGAACTAATCAAAAGGTCCCTCTGATGTGTTATGGTGTAAATATGACAAACATTGAACCAAATAGTGATGCCCAAAGTAGAAAGAAAAAGGACATAATAGTTGATGCTAATGAATAATCAAGATTCAAGATATAAACAATTATGCCAAGTAAATTTAAAGACCAAAGTTTTTACTTGCAATACAGCAGTCAAAAGCATAGATACTTTTCAGTCTTTTCACATATGTCAAAAGCATAACTACTTTTCACATATCATATTAGCTAAATAGTTAAAAGATGGTAGATTTTATCTACATTACAGTTCCTACTTCAAAAGCCATCTTCCAACTGATCATCCAAACAGTCAGCCAAAAGATATTCATCTATGAATTGAAACAACTACAAAGAAAAGAAAAATCATTAATTTTTAAGTGGAACTTCTTACTTCTAAATTAAACTCAATACTGGTCAAATATACTTCGCAGTTGGTAGGAATTAAAAATTTTGGAAGGACATTATCTTTTTGGAATTCAAAAAGAAGTTTATTAAAGCAAATGAAATTACATATTGATGTTAATGAGGATGATGGAGGCATAACTATTTCAAAATGTAACATCTTTCTATTACTACTCAAAGCCTGGAGGAGTTGCAAGTTTCTTCTGGAATCATTGTCTATAAAGTTAGAAATTTTATTGCCTTAAAATTTACAATAAAGATTGGAATAGTAGCTTCTGCCTAATTTCACAATGTCCTTCTACCTGAAGTTGTGACAAAGAATTTTGTTAGGAGATCCGTCTACAATCTTGTTGTCTATTTCAATATCCAATACGGATTAGAATATTGCCTTATTTCATGAAGTCTTTCTACCTCAAATTGTGAGAATGAATTTTGTTATAAGTTTATTCTACAACCCAACTACTTAAGTCTTTTTTTCTAGGCATCCTAATGGCTCAACAACAGGTGAAAAGACTATCCATTCATTGAAAGAGAAAATAGAAGCTTGTAAAGGTATTCTTATCTCAATGGACAATTGGTTAATACAATCCCATCTTTACAAAGATTGAGAGTTCTCTAAGAGAGAGGCAGATGATCATCAGTTAAGAAACACAGACGTAAAATCTGAAACTTAGCTTTGAGCATAATAGTCTAGGTCTTGAGCTCTATTTGAATCTATATAGGTTACTTGAAATGGATGTAGACAAAAGAAACTTCTGGTGCACGTACACCCATTCTTCCATAACCAGTTGTTCAGTAGCAAGAAAAAAATTTCAGCACTTAAAACAGCCTGCACACCAGCGTTTTAATAGTATTCGGCAGTAGGAAAAAAAAAGCTAAAACAACATTCTTTGTTACCGAAAATTGCAGCTGAAATTCACCGAAAAGAACTGACTGCAAAACGTACTGCAATTGCACCAGAATGCCAACAGACTCAGATATCTAATATTCAGAAACTGCACATGTTTCACCTTGAGAATGCATAAGCACATAGTACACAAATCTTTTTCAGCTTCTTAATTCAAGTAGATCCCCAATATGCTAGAACTTTTGTCATCGAATGCATTCATCTTTTAACAACAAAGTGAAATCGACTGATCTTTAGTACATCTCTCACAACATAGTAACAAAAGAATATTTTATAGCAGGAGCAATGTGCTTCAGAGCGAAGTGCTAATATATAGTGTATTCAAAATTGTTAGCAGGTGTTGCCAAGCATTGGTCGCCTAGACTTTTCACTCACTAAGTGCAATTTGGGGATAACGAATACATACTTACAAAGTAAATCCTTTGTAGAAGCATCTTCACATTAAAGTGTTGCAAGAAGCTGTTGCTGTTTTTGTTGAATCGGTGAGCAATGCCTAATTTTCATACCTTCAGTACCAGTGAAACATAATAGTAGCATGAACATCATGTGTCGGCAGAAGTCTAAGTGATATTCAAACTAAATAATATATAAATTTTCAACCAATACAGTAACATTGACAAAGAACCCTTATTAATCTGTAAAGAAAAAGTACAAAATATGCTTAAGGTGGAGTGGAGAAGCTTCATCTCCATATCTGCTTCGACTCATGTTTATTAGAAACCCGAGAAAATTCTGAGCAATAATTGATTTCTTCTACTCGGTAGATTTATCCTAAAGCTGAGATTTTTCCCCATTTTTGTGTTCATTGATCGCGGATCGGGCTCATTGGGTTACCAGATTTCACAAAACCTGGCTCTTCGGAGTGACCAATTTTCTGCTTACGGCGGAAGTCTAAACGGCTAGGCTACTTTTCCGGCTTCCAAAACATAAGGAGCGATTGTGATTTTCTGAAGGAAAAATGATTGAAACTTGTAAGGATTAGGAAACATTTGTGGTTTTTTCAAGAGTAACGACTGTATATTAAGGCGTGACTTTTGGCCTCGACATCTTTCCGTCAAGCTCATGGCCGTCAATGTCACCAAAATCACAAATCATCCCAAATGCCTAAACAAAAAATCCCCCAAAATCTCAATTTGTTCTCCTTGTCCAAATATTAAGAGTCTCATTGTGCCTCTTAAATCCACACTAAAAGGTGGAAGAAGAAGAGTTAAGGATGGGGCATAGACTGAAAAACGACGGTAGGACTTTCACTTTCGATGTTGATTCTTCAAAAATACACTACTGTTGGAGAATCTGACATGTAACCATTGACATTTTTGAAGAGTCCGAGCACATAGATGTAATATGACTTCAGTTTGCGAAAATTGAAAAGAAGTCTCAAAAATTTCTCATAATCAGTTCCCAAATGTTTTTGAGATCTTAAATAATTCTGATTTCTAGAAAGTTCTCAAAATTAGTTTTGTGAATTTTTTTATTGTTGTGCTAAACATTCTCAGTTCTGTTAATTTGAGAAATGCTCATTGGCTACCACCCCTATAACCTCCTGCAAATGCACTTGAGCATGAAGTAAAGCAAATGGAAAATCCAAAACAATTTTGGTAGACATGTACAGGTTATCTTTTTAAAGCAAAAGAAAAAAATTCAGGAAAAGAAACATTGACGAAAGAATCCTAATTAATATGTAAAGCAGATGACCAAAATATGCTAAAGGTGGAGCGGAGAAGCTTCGTCTCCATCTCCGCTTTGACTCATGTTTCTTTTGCAGATATTTCCACAGCAATGATTGATTTTGCAGCAATTTATGAATCAGAATTTTTCTCCCATTTTGTCTGAATTGATAGCAGGTTAAGCTCTTTGGGTTACCGAAGTTTGAAAAAACCCCAAAACTGTTCTTCTGAGTGATCAATGTTTTGTTAATTGTCTTTTGAAGGAAGAACGATTGTAACGTTTCAGGAATAAGGTTATTGTATCTTCTGCACGAGTAACGATTCACTATTAAAGTCGTGACTTATCGCTTTGTTTTTTTTATTAAGTTAAAAATAGGAAAAATTAAGGAAAAAGGTAAAAAAATAAAAATAAAAAAATAGATAAATTGTATTGAAGGTCTTAGAGAGCGCTACATCACTGGGGCTATGACCCTTTTTTATATATACAAGTTCAATTTCTGAAGTTGTCCATATTACGGCCTGAATTATACCTGTTCTCATTCAAAATTTTCAACAATGAATAAGATGATATGAGTAAAGTAAGATGAATCGTTATCTTATAACAATAAGATAATTTTGCCACTAAATCAGACTTGTATGAGATGAGCATATGCTACAAAAACAAAACAAAAACAATCAATAGATTTGTCCGACATAAAGAATTAAACCATGAATAACAACCCTTTTATTTATAGGTGTAAGCTAACCTAACCCTAACTTTTCTCCAAAGAAATAAAGTAGGCATTCATTATAATACATCAAATATATTTATAATAGTGTTATTCTCCAAAGAAATAAAGTAGACATTCATTATATTACATCAAATATATTTATAATTGTAACACCCCGTACATTTCCGAACTCATGCGACGACCTTAGCATCGATGGAAGCATTTAAATTAAAGATAGTAAGTGAATCATGTATTAAATTTATTGGGCTGAATTTAGAGGCATGTTTTTGGACTCAATTGAGGCCCAAATTTAATAAATAAGAATGGACCCAAATGGGTAATGATCCATTTATAAATGGACCAAGTCAACATACCAATAATTTGGCTTTTCTTGATCAATAATATGACTAAACTTGGCCATAAAGGGGCTGTGGAAAAGGGAGTATTTAAGCTGAAAAATCAGCTCATTTCCACACAAATACACTTAGAAAAAATAAGATTTTCAACACAACACATTTCTCTCTCAAAGAAACCCTAGCCACCCTAAGCTTCCTTAAGGATTTTTGGACAAGATCTTCCACTTGCAAGCCTTGGTAAGTGTTTACCCTTGAATATTAATGTAATACATGCATGATATATGGTTGGAAACATGTTGTTTATGGTTAAAAGGCATAGGGCAGTCCACTTTTGCTTTCGGCTAAAGGATTTGCCTTTTTGTGGTTTAAACTTGAAAAGGGGTTTAAGGCCTTGAAGGAATTGAATTATATGGACTAAATTTCAGTATATTTAAGTGTGTTGCTGTCCCTAATTCGTTACTTTTGTGTATGGCTTGATGGAAATGTTTTTACGTAATTGTACATGGAACGTTGGACGTAGTGAAAAAAGAATAATTTTTTGTTGTGTTAAAGTGAATTCTAAAATTGTGTGGGCTGTTTTTGGTATATTGTTGTGGAAGGTATTTATGTGACTTGATGGAATAAATATGTGGAGTTGTATTGAGGCGGAAATGTAAAGTAGAAACTTGGTGTAAAATCCTATCGGTTTGTGATGTCTACGTTGATGTGTGGACTGTTTTGGTGGTGTGTGGACTGATTTGGTGGTGGTGTTTTGAGAAAGCAGTAAGTTATAGTGTAATGTGGTAGAATAATGTTATTTGGTAGTATAAGGAAGGGGGGGGGGGGGAGTGATGCACCATGTGTTTTGGAGGTTGGACGATTCTTACTTTCCGTTAAGCACCTACTTACCGTCTTGTGAACTTGTAATGTAGCTAGCCGTTAATGTTCGCTCCATTATGTGCTTGTGTTGTAGAATAAAACATAAGGAAGGAGCTGAATCATTTTAGTCACGTGTTGGGAAGGATAAGGTATGTAAGGTTACTCTTTCCGTATCCTTCTGCAGCACATAGTGTCACATTGTCATTATACTTGTTCCATTCTGAAATTTTCAAAGGTATCCCATTTTCGGTTATTAATCCTTGTTACTCACATGTTCCTTATTCATTGATTAATTGTAATTCACATGAATCATGTTCATTGGTTGATGTTCCAAAGTTCCAATAATGTTCAACCACCAATGTACCAATCTCATAACAAAAGAATTGAAATAATGCACTTGGTGAGTACGGGTGGAAACTCGAAGGGGCGTAAGCCTAGCTAAAAGCGATTGTAACACCCCGTACTTTTCTAACCTCACTGGATACCTTGGGTTCATATCTAACTAGGTGTTGAGATTCCATGAGTATGTGTTTTATAGTGTCATTGGTGAAACATTTGATATCGGACCTAATATGTGCGATTAGACCTTCGTTGGAGGTGTTTTGTGATTTCGTGGAGCATTTGGGTAATACCCCGTACACATTCTAACCTCATTTGGTGACTTGGAGTCATGTTTACTTGATGATTAAGATCACTAAGTAAGTATATTGTAGTGTTTTGATAAGGTATTGGACGATATGCAAGTATTGAAGAAATGGCCGAAAAATTCAGCAAGGTATGAAAACTTGCGCCACTACCCTGTTTCAGGGGGTGTCGCGCAAGCCACTGATTCAGAGAGGGTGCATTTCTTGCTCCACTGCTGCAAAGCAAGGCAGTGGCGCAAGGCACAAATATTATGCCCTTCCGGACTCATTTTGTAACGCAATTCTACGGCGATTCTTAGATGGTTTCTTTTGGTTCTTTGGAGTTCTTTGAGCATTTTTAAAGCTTCAAACACTTCAATACACTCCTACATACTCCTACATGATCAAATCATGAAACATAAATAGTTATCCAAAATGTTCAATGAAGCCATGGGCGACTAGAATTCCTATTTTTGCGATTGAGACGACGAATGAGAATCTCGTAAGAGAATATTGTCGTGACATTATGGAATTATTTAAACATGAGATATATGGTGAATTATACATGAAAGCTGATGGGTTAAATGGATATGTGTTGATTGGGCCCAAATTTAGGCCCAAAATGGAATAAAAGACATGGCCCAAAGGGCAAAATGACCCATTCTTCCACTTTGACCACATTTAATGCCAAGGAATGGCTAAGTATGACTTGGGGTCTATATAAAGGCCCCAAATCAGATTTTATTCATCCAAAACTCTCATGCCTTTTAAGATATTTTCTCAAACATTTCTCTAGTTCCAAACCCTAAAGCAAATATTTCTTTTGGACTCTTTGGTAAAGATCATCCTATTCCAAGACTTGGTAAGTATTTATTCTCATGGATTAACATATTATATGCATGGGAGATTATGTATATTATGATAGTTATGTTGGCAAGGTGGTGAATAGTGTATTTTTGCTTTTGGTTAAAGATGTGCATATGATTGAAGACAAAGCTTGGTTCTCTCGGGCCTTGTCGGCTACGAGTGCCAATCCGTCCCAATGGGATTCGGGGCCTGACAGCGATCCCAAATGGATATTGAGTACGGGTGGCAGCTCGAAGGGGCGAAAGCCTAGCTAGAGGCGATCCCGAAAGTTCATTGGGAACGGGTGGCAACTCAAAGGGGCGAAAGCCTAGCTAGAGGCGATCCCGATTATTATGTTATTCCCACTGATCAGTTGGGCCCGGGCATTATATGATTTATGATTATCTGATTGATGATTGATGATGAAGTGAAGTAAAGTAAAGTACGCAATGTACATGATCCCACACGTATACCTTATGGTAATTTATCTATATGATGCATTCACTTGTACTTGATTCCATTAAAGTTCTTATATCTCATACAATTACTTTTAGCCTTACATACTCAGTACATTCTTCGTACTGACGTCCCTTGGGGGACTTACCTTACTTGCTGCAGGCACAGGTACTAATAGGCCTCCACAGTAGGACTTGGATTTTCTGCAGATTGTTGGTGAGCTCCAGGTTGCTTCGGGGCTTTCCGAGTCCTATGTATATGTTGGTTTTGACATTGTATCACAGTTGTGTAAAGCGAGGACTTGTCCCGACTTTAGGATGGTTATGTTCATGTATTTATGGAGGCTTTGTAGACGATGTGGGACAAACGAAGGATGTATGCTATGTCATGGTGGCCCTAACGGCCAAGTTTCATATTTGTATGTGTTTATCATCACACATTTTTCATGACTTATACCATTAGCATCTTGCATCTACCTATGGTATTGATATTCATGGAATGACTTGCGTATGAGTGTACAGGGATAAAGATTGGTTCTCTCAGGGCCTCAACGGCTTCGGGTGCCATGTTCGCCCCAATGGGATTTGAGGCGTGACAAAAGTGGTATCAGAGCGGGTCGTCCTAGGGTGTCTACAAAGACGTGTCTGAGTAGAGTCTTGCTTATGGATGTGTTGTGCACCACATTTATAAGTAGGAGGCTACGGGACATTTAGGGGTTGTTTCTTTCTTTCATTTCTTGATCGTGCATTAGAGCCGAAGTTATAGGTGGAATCATTTCTGACCGTTGAAATTATTTTTCTTATATTATAGTAAAATGCCGATGGCAAGAAGAGGAAGGGGTAAAAGTAAGAGGTTAGATAGAATTGCAGGAGAAGGAACTAGTAGAGTCCCGCCTGAACCAGTTAATCAAGGCGGTGCTGAACAAGAGTTTGCATCACAGGCTTCTTCTACTCTTCCAGTTTCAGAAGAGTCAAGAGGAAGAGAAGTACCTGCAGAACCACCAGTAAATACTATTGACCAGGACTTAAAGAATACAGTGCAGATGTTGACCCGAATAGTTGTTGTACAGGTTTAGGGACAGGTTGGTCCAGCGTCAGGTGATGATAGTGCAGCTAGAGCAGCTAGTAGACGGACACAGGATTTTCTGAAATTAGACCCTCCTACCTTTACTGGATCAGATTCGAATGAAGACCCGCAAGATTATATAGATCAAATCCAAAGGGCTTTGGAGGTTATGTGTAATGACCCGTACGTTTCTGAGTCTAGCTGGTTACCGGAATATTGATGGAAATAATGAAACGTGGGAATTTTGGTGAATTAATGCATTAAATGTGGGTCTTAAATGAGTCTTGTATCATTTGGGCCAAATGAGGCCCAATAATTAAGAGAAAGACATGGCCCAAAAGGGGTTTTGACCCATTCTTGCATTGCCATCCATGGACCAAGTATATCCACCAAGTGTGTGGATAAGAATCACTTAAAAAGGGACTATATAAACCCAAAAAAATCAGATTTTGATCCAAAAGGATACTCATGCCTTTTTAACATTTTCTTGAACCTTATCTCTCAAGAGACAAAACCTAAGGCAACTACTTGTTGGGCCAAGATCACACTTTGGTAAGTATTTATTTTCATGGTTCAGTATATAATATGTGTAAGATGATGTATAAATCATGTTGGTTGTGTTGGCAAAGTGTTGGACAGTGTGCTATGTGTAAAACTGTCTACTTTGGTGATCGGAGAATGGTTTTGTCTTGTAAATTTGTATATGGACTTGTGGTTTTGTCTTGGGAATGGGTGGCAACTCAAAGGGGCGAAAGCCTAGCTAGAGGCGATCCCGATTATTATGTTATTCCCACTGATCAGTTGGGCCCGGGCATTATATGATTGATGATTATGTGATTGATGATTGATGATGAAGTAAAGTAAAGTAAAGTAAAGTACGCAATGTACATGATCCCACACGTATACCTTATGGTAATTTATCTATATGATGCATTCACTTGTACTTGATTCCATTACAGTTCTTATATCTTATACGATTACTTTTAGCCTTACATACTCAGTACATTCTTCGTACTGACGTCCCTTGGGGGACTTACCTTACTTGCTGCAGGCACAGGTACTAATAGGCCTCCAAAGTAGGACTTGGATTTTCTGCGGATTGTTGGTGAGCTCCAGGTTGCTTTGGGGCTTTCCGAGTCCTATGTATATGTTGGTTTTGACATTGTATCACAGTTGTGTAAAGTGGGGACTTGTCCCGACTTTAGGATGGTTATGTTCATGTATTCATAGAGGCTTTATAGACGATGTGGGACAAACGAATGATGTATGCTATGTCATGGTGGCCCTAACGGCCAAGTTTCATATTTGTATGTGTTTATCATCACACATTTTTCATGACTTATACCATTAGCATCTTGCATCTACCTGTGGTATTGATATTCATGGAATGACTTGCGTATGAGTGTACAGGGATAAAGATTGGTTCTCTCGGGGCCTCAACGGCTTCGGGTGCCATGTCCGCCCCAATGGGATTTGAGGCGTGACAATAATAGTATTATTTTACAAAAAATAACAACAGTTATGACTATAAGCTAGAGTAGTTTTTATTTTTTCCGAATATATATATATACACACCTCTGGAAAGCGCCTACACCTAATGGCTTAAGCCCCTGTTCCCATTTCCTCGCTGACCCATCATGCAAAAGGTACGCCATTAGAGTGAGTGCACTTTACATAACATAAAGGCTCTAAGCTTCGCTCCTTCGACTGATTGTTCGCATCGGATCTCAGGTTCTCTATTGCACTCCCTAAATAGGGTGCTTTTCACCTTTCCCTCACGGTACTTATACGCTATCGGTCACTGAGGAATACTTAGGCTTAGAGGGTGGTCTCCCTTTCTCGCATAAAAGCGATTAGAATTCGAACACGCCACGTTTTACTAGGAATGATCGAACCATGGGAACGAATCTTATTTATACATATACACACATTAACATACCCAAAAAAGTTACGGTTCATCATATTATTGGGAGCTTTTATGGTAGTTTTAAGCTATAACAAATTTTTATATTCCAAAAAAAAAACTATACATACTACGGTGCAGCATATATATTGGCAGCTTTTTTGGTTATATATTTTTTTTATGGTAGTGTATCACAATTATTTTAATGTAATAGAATTTTGAAGATTTTTTATACTATAATACTCCTAAAACTAAAAGAAACCCAAAGTGAAAAAGTCTCCTAAGTAAATACATAAAATCTAATTCATAAATTTTAATCAACTTTTAAATTTTAAATATTAGAAAAAATAGTAAAAAGACGATTTTGTCTATTCCAGAGTGTTTTAATGAAGGGCAAAAACTTCAAATCACTTTTCTAAGAGTCTTCACACTTTTAATATATTGTAGATGTAGATGTAGATATAGATGTAGATAGATATAGATGTAGATGTAGATGTAGATATTGATATAGATTGCCTTGATGGATATAGTTTGGCAATAATTATTGTTAATAAATTTTTAATTCATGCCTTATAGGACAAGTTGTTGATCATTCTAGAGATGTTGTCTATGTTTTATTGTAGAGAATTATACATTGTGCAATATATTATAGAATTTAATGACATAAATGGCCTAACTTTTACATCTTTTCATATAATTAATTTTAATTTTAGCATATGTATAAAATTTAATTAATATGCTAATAACTAAATGAGATCCCATTAATTCTGAATTTAAACATATTACCTTTCTTATCTATTCTGCCCTTTCTATCCTACCATTAATATCTGTTCCATGATTTTAGTAAATTATTTAGAAATTTTTTCTTCCTTTTTCTGAATAATCGATATACACCATTTATATTCATCATATACTAAATAATTAAATAATCTAACATTATATACTATTACTTTTCATGTTATATAATGTTATTATATGGTTGTCTAAATAATTTTATATTATGTATTCTGTTTATATTCAATGTATATAATAATAATAATAATAATAATAATAATAATAATAATAATAATAATAATATACATTATCAATATATATCTGTTGATTTAACAATAATAATAAAATATAATTAAAATATTATATTATACATGATATATTTTTGTGGTAAAATTATAGTTAACATATATTGCTGCTATGCCATTTACATTTGTTGTATCATTAAAAATATACCATATATTCATACAATATTTAATATGTATTGCTATAATAATATTATATTTGCAGAATTATTTCAAATATACAATTTACATAAATATAATATTTGATATATATTGCTATTATAGATTTATCACGTATACTGTTGACAAAAGAAATATATAAACATCATTAGCCAAATTTATAAAAAAATAAAATAATTAAATAAATATTTTATCAATGTAGAAACAAAATAAAATAAAAGGTTATAGAAAAGGAAAGTAATAATTGCTCTGCCACATTAATGCAGGCCCCAACAAATTAGTAGAAAATTATCATTACCTAATTAATTGCAATCGTTTCATCTTTTGTTTTTGATGAATTAATTTAGACGAAAAAGAAAATTCATTTAACTTTAAATTTCGGCTAAATATGTAATTATTCTTTGGCTACTATTGCTATTTTGAAAATAAGGCTAAAAATATGTAATATGCTTTTTAAGATTGCATAGTCATGTAAAACCCTCTTTATTGTATAACTAGTGGAATTTTGCATGGGCCCAATATTTATATTTGTTTTGTTTCAATTTATGTGACATATTTTCCTTTTTAATTCATTTAAAAAAGAATGTCACTTTTTTATATTTAGAAATAATTTAATTTTAAAATTTTTATTTTATCCCCAATGAAATATTTACGATCACACAAGTATTTAAGATTTATTTTAGACCACAAATTTTAAGTCTTCCATACACATTGGAGCATAATTTTTTTTCTGTTATAAAAGAAATATCATAATTTTGTTAGTCATAAGTATTAACTGAAAACTAAAATGTTTAGATAGTTAAAGCAAAATCTCCACCTCCTTATTAAGTATTAACTGAAAATTATTAGATGGTAAAAATTGTTAAAGAAAAGAAGTATGGGAAGCAAAAAGGAATAGCTGCAGAATATTGGGCCCACGGTACGCACATACTTCTCTGGGATTTTTTTTTCTTTTGGTAAACACGATACTATATATAAGCAAGCAGAGTCAGCATAGGAGTAGTTTGTACAAACGCTGGCGATAGCAGGAGCACTCCTAGAGCTAGTATTTACAGCCTGATGACTAGGAGTATTAGCATTATACATAAGCTGGATAGGTAACAGTGTCCTAACCCTTCTAACAGATAGTCCTCCATTTCTATCAGATTCCAAAACATCCTTTATGGATGGTGAAGGTACCCAAAACAACAATGGTGCAGTAGTACTAGTATTTACATCCATTCTTGCCAACGCATCAGCCAACTTATTTTGCTCCCTATAGACATGCTTCATCACCGGATTATCCAGTGCGCGCAGCAAGCACCTGCAATCAGATATTAAGGATGAGTTAGCATGAGATGATTTACTCAAAAAAAGAACTACTTGTTGACAGTCCAGATTAATCTCTAGAGGAGAGAAGTGAAATTGAATTGCTATATTTAGACCCATGAGTATAGCATGAAGTTCCGCCTCCAAGGGGTTGGGTGCGAACACCTTACTAGCAAAACCCAAAAGTCAGGCCCCATTGTGGTTTCTAAACACCCCTGCTATAGAAGCATATGTTGTTTTCGGGTACAACTATCTGTATTTAAACAACAAGAGCTTCAACTTTAAGTTCAAGAACAATTTCAAGAACAACCAAGAAATTCAACAACTTCAAACACAAGTTCAACAACAATGAACTATCAAAATGAAGTTTCTATTATTTTCTGGAAAATAGCAAAACCATAAGAAAGGAGATGAAACAGAAATGTAGAATCAAGTCCACCGAATTCATGGTGTGTCCTTAAGGAATTTATTCCCCTCAAGTGCCCGAGGTTATGGAATCTTTCCTCCCAGGATAAAATGATTCACTTCAGTAGAATAGTGGTACCTCAAATTCTACCGAACTTCGAACGCACTCAATGATTTGAAGATCACACTTGAGTTTTTCCAAGAAGAAGAAGATGTTTTTCTTTCACAAATTTCGTGCCAAAACCTGAGGAATAAGTCAGGTATTTATAGCCAAAAGGTGGTGCTTCAGAAGAGAAGCAAAAGTTCATGAACAGAAGCAACTTTTCTGGAACGACGTGACCACCTGTTTTGGCTGCTTTGGCCTGCGCGACACCTGCGCCCGCAGGTCGCCAGGTGCACGCGCAGGTCACGTATCTGTTCCAAAACAGTATGTCGTTTGCCTCGAAGGGTCGCGTCCCTTTGAGGTGTGTTGTGACATGCGTCCGCACATGCCATGTGCGTCCGCAAATGGAGAAGAATCATTTCTTATCAGATTTTTGGATTAACATATCACTATTTTTCAAGCTTTAAGTGAGTTTTGTCCAAAAAGATAATCTCTTGATCGATCATTTGCCAAATCCAAATCCAAATCCAAATTCGAAGCCGAAGCCGAAGTCGAGCCGAGCGAGCGACGACGAGGGTGCGAGGCTTGTCTTATTCTTGCCTCACTATCCACATGAAGGGGAGTGTTCCAATATAAACACTAAGAAGTTTCTTTCTCCCACCAATGTGGGAGAGCTTAACTTTCTTAAAGTGAAATTTCACTCTTTCACTTTTCCTTCATTTTTCTTCCCTCCATTTTTCATTCACAATACACTTAGAACCCAACAATCCCCCACATAAATGGAGAATGGCTATTTTAACAAAGAATATACGGACAAGTGTATGATCAACAAGCAAAGACTAATTGCACTTGGATAAGTAGGTTTCCCTTTGAACTTTCCATAATGAACTTGCATCGAATGCACTCGGTCAATCGGTAGATGTGATATCTTTGAACCGTCGAACTTTAATGTACACCTAGACAACACAAGTCACACAACCAACCTTTTACCATTTATGGTTCTCACAATTTTGTTCTTTTCAGCCATGAACACAACCTGGTTTCATGAGAGCTTAGAGAATAGACCTTTACTACCATTCTCATTGAAGCGGCTTCCACTTCACTCTTACATAGGTGATTCCTAAACATTTCAATCCTATAGATCAAACTATTTGGTCAAATCTGCCAAACTTAGAAACTATTAAAAGACTACCAACCATAAGTCTTATCCTTGTTTCCTGAACATTGTCTTCATCATGAGAACGGGTTGAGTTTATTGACAATGTTTAACCATCAATCACAACTTTGTTTGATCTCCTTGAACCTAGCTCTTGGGATCTCCAGTCTGTTAGGTAGAGTTACCATTGTGATTACTTGTCCTAGGCAGTAAACCCATTCCCTTTGATGATTTCTCAACTCCCTCTCTAGAGAGGCCTTTTGTAAGTGGATCTGACATATTGTCCTTTGACTTCACATAGTCAATTGTGATAATTCCACTAGAGAGAAGTTCTCTAACGCTATTATGTCTACATCTTATATGACGAGATTTACCATTATACATCATGCTCCCTGGCCTACCTATTGTCGCTTGACTATCATAGTGTATGCATACTGGTGCCAATGGTTTGGGCCAATAAGGAATATCTTCCAAGAAATTTCGGAGCCGTTCAGCTTCTTCACCGACTTTATCTAATGCGATAAATTCAGATTCCATTGTAGAGCGGGCAATACATGTCTGTTGGATGATTTTCAAGAGACTGCTCTTCTACCTAAAGTAAACACATATCCACTCGTGGATTTTACTTCATTTGATCCGGTGATCCAAGATCCATCACTATATCCTTCAATTAGCGCTGGATATTTGTTGTAATGCAAAGCAAAGTCTTAAGTATGTTTTAGATACCCCAAAACTCTTTTCATTGCCATCCAATGAGTTTGATTGGGATTACTCGTGTACCGACTTAATTTACTAATAGCGCATGCTATATCCGATCGTGTACAATTCATGATATACATCAAACTTCCCAATACTCTTGCATAATCCAATTGTGAATCACTTTCACCTTCATTCTTTTGAAGTGCAAAGCTCACGTCTAATGGAGTCTTGGCAATATTGAAATCCAAATACTTGAACTTGTCAAGTACCTTTTCAATATAATGAGACTGTGACAATGTCAACCCTTGTGGAGTTCTATGAATTCTTATTCCTAAGATCACATCCCCAACTCCAAGGTCTTTCATATCAAACTTGTTCTCAAGCATTCGTTTCGTAGCATTTATGTCAGAAATGTCTCTACTGATGATCAACATGTCATCCACATACAAACAAACAACGACTTTGTGATTTGGAGTGTCTTTAATGTAAACACATTTATCACATTCATTTATTTTGAATTCGTTTGCCAACATGGTTTGGTCAAACTTTGCATGCCATTATTTGGGTGCTTGTTTCAATCCATAAAGTGACTTAACAAGTTTGCATACTTTTCCTTTCTTTAACAAAAACTACAAAACGCACGGGTTGTTCCATGTAAATTTCTTCCTCCAATTCTCCATTTAAGAATGTTGTTTTCATATGAATTTGATGGATTTCAAGACCATATACCACAGCTAATGCAACTAACATCCGAATGGACGTTATCCTTGTTACTGTCGAGTATGTGTCAAACTAGTCAAGGCCTTCTTTTTTTCTAAAGCCTTTCACTACAAGTATTGTCTTGTATTTGTTAATAGTACCATTAGCTTTCATTTTCCTTTTGAAGATCCATTTAGAACCTAAAGGTTTATTTCCTGGAGGAAGATCAACCAACTTCCAAGTATGGTTGCTCAAGATTGAATCAATGTCACTATTGATAGCCTCTTTCCAAAAGGATGAGTCCGCAGACGACATCGCTTTTTTAAACGTTAGAGGTTCATTTTCAAGAAGAAATGTTACAAAATCTGATCTGAAGGAAGTCGACGTTCTTTATTGCTTACTACGCCTTGGATTCTCCTCATTATGTACACTTTCCCTTGGTTCATCCCAAGATCATTTAGAACCTTCACTCGATAATTCATTTTGAGACTTATACGGATAAATGTGTTTAAAGAACTCAGTATTTTCTGATTCAATTACCGTATTATCATGGATATCTGGATGTTCGGATTTATGAACCAAAAATCGACATGCTTTACTATTTGTAGCATATACGATGAAACACATTCCACAGTCTTTGGTCCTACTTTCAACCTTTTAGGTATAGAAACTTGGACTTTGGCTAGACACCCCCACACTTTGAAATATTTCAAGTTGGGTTTCCTTTCTTTCCATTTATCATATGGAATAGATTGTGTATTTCCATGGGGCACTCTATTGAGTATGTGATTAGCTGTAAGGATAACTTCCCCCCACAAGTTTTGTGGTAAACCTGAACTTATTAGTAAGGCATTCATCATTTCCTTCAATGTTTGGTTTTTTCTTTCCATAATCCCATTTGATTGAGGTGAATACGGGGTCATATTTTGATGGACAATTCCATTTTCCAAACATATCTCCACAAAAGGAGATTCATATTCTCCACCCCTATTACTCCTTATCATTTTGATCTTTTTATCCAACTGATTTTCAACTTCAGTTTTATATTGCCTAAATGCATCTATTGCCTCATCCTTACTATTCAGCAAATAGACATAACAAAATCTAGTGTAATCATCGATAAAAGTTATGAAATACTTTTTCCCACCACGAGATGGTGTCGACTTCATATCACAAATGTCTGTGTGAATTAAGTCTAAGGGATTGGAATTCCTTTCAATAGACTTATACGAATGCTTAACATACTAAGATTCAACACATGTTTGACACTTTGATTTAATGCACTCAAAGTTAGGCAAAACTTCCAAGTTAATTAGTTTTCGCAAGGTTTTATAATTGACATGTCCTAAACGTTCATGCCATAAATCATTTGACTCAAGTAAGTAAGAAGAACCAGAACTTTTATTCATATCAATATTCATTACATTGATCTTAAAAAGGCCCTCGGTGAGGTAACCTTTGCCTACATACACTTTATTCTTACTAATTACAACATTTTCGAAAATAAATACACATTTGAAACCATTCTTAGTCAGAAGTGAAGTAGAAACCAAGTTCTTTCGCAACTCCGGAACATGATTTAGTGTCACCACCTTGCCTGATGTCATCTTCAAGCAAACCTTGCCCGTTCCTTCAACCTTTGTCATAGTGGAGTTAGCCATAAATATATTCTCATCATCTTGAGCCGGAGCAAATGATGTAAATAATTCTTTGTTGCTACACACGTGGCGGGTGACACCTGAATCAATCCACCACTCTCTAGGATTTCCAACAAGATTGCATTCTGAGAGCATAACACACAGATTGTCCATTTCTTGTTTGATTCAGCCATGTTTGGTTGGTCCTTTCTCTTGACCTTCTTTGGAGCCCTACAATCAGCAGACTTGTCGCCAACTTTGCCACAATTAAAACAATTTCCTTTGAATTTCTTCTTTGAAGGATTGCCTTGTTGTTCTTGTGCTTTCTTTCTCTTCTTTGATTTGTTGGGATCATCTTCCATAATATTTGCTCTATTTATTACAGAGTTCCCACAATACCTCTTCTCAGCTGCCTTATTGTCTTCTTCAATCCTCAACCTCACAATGAGGTCTTCAACTGACATCTCCTTACGCTTATGCTTTAAGTAGTTTTTAAAGTCCTTCCACAAAGGTGGTAATTTCTCGATTATCGCAGATACTTGAAAAGCATCGTTCACAATCAAACCTACAAAGAAGGTTAAGTAAACATTAATAACATTCTTAAAATATTTAACAAAGGCATTATCTAGAATTATACCTTCTGCAAGGAGGTCGTGAATAATGACTTGCAACTCTTGGACTTGGGTAACTATAGCTTTGTTGTCTACCATCTTAAAGTCCAAAAATTTGGCAACAATGAATTTCTTCATTCCAACGTCCTCTGTTTTGTACTTCTTTTTCAAAGCATCCTAGAGGTCCTTTGAGGTTTTCATCATGCTATACACATTGTATAGGTCGTCTTGTAGGCCACTCAATATATAATTCTTACATAAAAAATTCGAGTGCTTCCAAGTTTCAGTTACTACAAAGCGATCCTTTTTCGGAGTGTCTTCCGGCAATTCAGGAATGCTTTCTATGATGAAATTTTGCAGACTCAAAGTAGTCAGATAAAAGAACATCTTTTGCTGCCAATGTTTGAAATCCACACCAGAAAATTTCCCTGGTTTTTTCGCCGGTGCCATGGCATGAGCAGCATTCGTACGACTTAAAGTAGCAATGTTTGTTGTTGCAACATTCGTCGTTTCATCATTGACTTGAATTTCATTAGTCATTTTGTTGTCATAAAGAGACAACCAATTTAGTATCTTAAATCCTAACAATAAAGTTTAAAACTTTAAACAACTTGTTTCTAGTTTAACGACGAAGTTTTTATATTCCTTAAATGGCCAACTGAATGATCTTTGACTAGTGATGAAGTTTTTATAACTGCAAATCACTATTAAGTTCAGACAGAGTAGAAAACCAAATGGATTTAATCTCCAGAAACCAAAAATACAGATTATACTAAATTCCTTAAGATTGTTGTTTTCGGGTACAACTATCTGTATTTAAACAACAAGAACTTCAACTTTAAGTTCAAGAACAAGTTCAAAAACAACCAATAAGTTCAACAACTTCAAACACAAGTTCAACAACAATGAACTATCAAAATGAAGTTTCTATTATTTTCTGGAAAATAGCAAAACCATAAGAAAGGATATGAAACAGAAATGTAGAATCAAGTCCACCGAATTCACGGTGTGTCCTTAAGGAATTTATTCCCCTCAAGTGCCCGAGGTTATGGAAACTTTCCTCCTAGGATAAAATGATTCACTTCAGTAGAATAGTGGTACCTCAAATTCTACCGAACTTCGAACGCACTCAATTATTTGAAGATCACACTTGAGTTTTTCCAAGAAGAAGAAGATGTTTTTCTTTTACAAATTTTGTGCCAAAACCTGAGGAATAAGTCAGGTATTTATAGCCAAAAGGTGGTGCTTCAGAAGAGAAGCAAAGGTTCATGAACAGAAGCAACTTTTCTGGAATGACGTGACCACCTGTGCCTGCAGGTGGCCCATCTGTGCCCACAGGTGGCTATTTTTTCAAAACAAGTATTGGTTGCTTTGGCCTGCGCAGCACCTGCACTGGTACCTGCGTGCGCAGGTCGCGTATCTATTCCAAAACAGTGTGTCATTTGCCTCAAAGGGTCACGTCCCTTTGAGGTGCATTGTGACAGGCGTCCGCACATGCCATGTGCATCCGCAAATGGAGAAGAATCATTTCTTATCAGATTTTTGGATTAACATATCACTATTTTTCAAGATTTAAATGAATTTTATCCAAAAGATAATCTCTCGATCGATCATTTGCCAAATCTAAATCCAAATCCAAATTTGAAGTCGAAGCCGAGCCGAGCGAGCGACAACGACGACGGTGCGAGGCTTGTCTTGTTCTTGCCTCACTATCCACATGAAGGAGAGTGTTACAATATAAACACTAAGAAGTTTCTTTCTCCCACCAATGTGGGAGAGCTTAACTTTCTTAAACTGAAATTTCACTCTTTCACTTTTTCTTTATTTTTCTTCCCTCTATTTTCCATTCACAATACACTTAGAACCCAACAGCATAGTCCGACTCAAATGTAAAAGTAGTATCAGTATTTAGCATAGTCAGCTGGGGTGCAGGTGGGTTCCATTTAACATACATGGGCATAGTATGCTTAGAGGGTTTAGGGTTGCCTGCAAGAAGCCAGTACTCTGCGGCCAAAGCGCTGACAGTTGCAAGGGAAGTTTGGAATGACAAACCCTCAAAAATACATTTATTACATCCTAACCAAATAGACCATAAGCAATAAGAAAGAAGAACCTTTGCAGGCATGGTGGGAGAGAAAGATTGGTAGGGTTTGATGTTAAGAAAAACTCGAAGCCAACGGTTCGGATGAGGATGGGGTTCCGTAAGAGGTGTAGTGAGCGCTTTGATTTGATCTAAGATGTTTAGATCCATCCACAGAGGCTCTATAGATTTGCAATTCAAAAAAAGGTGGGTAATAGTTTCCCAAGAAGATGAGAGACAGAGAGCACAATTCGGTGAAAAACACAGTGGATATGATGGAGATAGGAAGCAATAGGGAGACAATTGTGGTTTATAAGCCAAAGGAAATGCCTAAGCTTAGAAGGAATACTTAACTTCCAAATCCATGAAAAATTCAAATCACATAAGCTCGAGGGAGTAATCGAATCAGCTCTAATCAACGCATTATAGCAAGAGCTAATGGTAAAAAATTTGGAGTCAGCAAGTCCCCAAATTATTATGTCTTTTAAGAAGGGGTCATAATGTAGGAAATGGATAGGGTTGATGGGGGAAGTAATGTCACAGAGTAAAAAGGAAAGCTGCGTGAAAGACCAAGAATTCTCCACCCTAAACGAATGGATTTTGGCTTTGAATTCATGCTGCTTGGAGTGGTCCTTGAATCAGGCTGCGAATTGGAAGTTTTGACTCAATCCATGCATCGTAAGGAGATTTATATTCCTTCGATTTGCACGTTGCTATTGGAGGCCAATTTGGCATTGAGCCCACCCCAAAGTTAGGGCCTTCCAGATTCGTGAAGTAGAACCTTTGTGTCCTAAGTACTTTGAGAGTAAAACATGCTCCCAAATGGATTGAGAGGGGAAAGCACGCCAAGCAGAGGACTCCAAGAGGGCAAAGTTCTTAGGTCTAAGTCATTGTATACCCAGTCCCCTAAGATCTTTGGGCTTTGTAATGTCAGCCCATTTGAGGAGGTAGACCTTTCCATGAGTGGGAGTTGCTCCCTAGAGAAAATTGCACTGATAAGCTTCCATTTGTTTTTATCACATAATTGGGAAGCTCCAGGAGATACATGACGTGGTTAGGGAGGCTATTTAAGGTGGAACGGATAAGCATGGTTCTTCCAGCAGCAGTGAGGAATCGTGTTTTCCGACCCACAAGACGGGTTTTGAAGTTGTCCAACAAGAATTGGAAATCCTGCTTTGTGGGCTTGTGCATAAACATTGGGTAGCCCAAGTACTTACCAAACCTGTGACTGTCTTGGATATTTAGCTTGTGGATGGCCATTTCCTTGGCATGAGGAGAAACATATTTAGAGAAAAATAGCTTGGATTTGGCCAAATTTATTTTTTGACCCGATACTGACTCGAAGTGGCTAAAGATTGTTGAAATGGAGGTATAGGATATTGAATCTATTGTTGCACAGAGTATAATGTCAGTAGCGAAGAGCAAATGCGATAAAAGAGGTGCACGTGCAATAATTTTTATAGGATTCCATAGGCAGTGGTCGACTGCCGAATCAATTCTACGTGAGAGTCTCTCCATACACAATATAAAAATATACGGGGAGAGGGGATCTGTAACACCCCGTACTTTATAACCTCACTTGATACCTTGGGATCATATCTACATAGGTGTTGAGATGCCATGCATATGTGTTTTATAGTGTCATTGGGGAAACATTTGATATCGGACGTAACATGTGCGATTAGATCGTCGTAGGAGGTGTGTTGTGATTTCATGGAGCATAAGAGTCAAACACTTCAATACACTCCTACATACTCCTACATGATCAAATCACGAAAGGTGAATAGTGATCCAAAATGTCCAATGAAACCAAGGGCGACTAGAATGCCTATTTTTGCGATCGAAAGGACGAATGAGAATCTTTTAAGGGAATATTGTCGTGACCTTATGGAATTATATAAACATGAGAGATATGGTTAATAATGCATGAAACTTGTTGGGTTAAATGGATATGTCTTCTTGGGCCAAAATAAGGCCCAAAAGTGGAAGAAATCCATGGCCCAAATGGGTCAAAAGACCCATTCTTCCATTTGACCTTCTAGACATATTATTCAATGCCAAGAATTGGCTAAGGACAACATGATAGGCCTATATAAAGAGGCAAATCAGATTTTTATTATACAAGACCTCTCATGCCTTTAACACATTTTTCTCAACATTTCTCATTTCCAAACCCTAAAGCAAAATAATTCCTTGGGACTTCTTGGACAAGATCAACATATTCCAAGCCTTGGTAAGTATTTATTTTCATGGATTAATATCTTATATGCATAAAAGAATATGTATATCATGTTGGTTGTGCTTGGAAAAGTTGGTCATGGTACTTGGTGATTTTGTATAAGATTTGTGGTATATGAAATTCAAGTGTGAATTAGGCCTTGTGCCTTTGATGAAAAAACATGGTATGGACAAAATATGAACATGTATGGTGTTATTTTTGGCATTAAATTTGTTCTTTTCTAAAAGTGGGAATTTTGGGATTTTGGCCGATATGTGTTATGAGTTGAATTAAGGTGCTTTGATGGATTATTTGTGATGTGTTATGGATAAGAAAGTGTAAAGGAGAAGTATTGTGGTGAAATGTATTGATTTTCATGTATTGGTCAATGTTGGGAATATTATGGAATTTTTGGAATAATAGTATGATCAATGGTTTTGTCAAAGGGAAATGACATGTTGAAAGCCAAACATGTAATTCATTGACATGGTATGCATTTGTAAAGTAATTGGTGGTTAATGTGAATTTCGTTATGTATTTGTAGACACATAAAGAAGGAGTGGGATTATTGTCTACGCATCTAAGGTTGTAGATTCGTATTGCGAATCCAAGGTATGCAAGGTTATTTTGTCCGTATCTTTCTACGGCCAATAGTGTTCACAATTGACATTTCTTTAGTTCTATTCCGAAATGTACCAAGGTATCCCATATGCACTTATTTATGGTCATTGTCATATATTTCCTACTCATTGATCAATTGTGAATCTCATTTCTCATATTCATGATTAATGTTCCGAAAGTTCAAAGAAGGCTATGTTCCAATATTCCAATAGTGCTTATACTTGTGTCTCTTGTTCATGGCTTCTTGTCCAATGGTTCCAATAGTATCATGGTGCTAGTGATGTTATATTTCTCATTGATATTTGTTCACATGTTCTTCACTTATTGGTCAATGATTCAAAGTTTCCAACAATGTTGTGTTCCAAAGTTCCAAAGTGATGTTATGATTATCAAAGTATCAATCTCAAAGTAATGATCAAAGTAATGCAAATGTGGTCAATGATCAAGTACGGGTGGCAAGTCTAGGGGCATAAGCCTAGCTCGACTCGATCCCGAGATATGGATTTATGGGTGGCAAGTCTAGGGGCGTAAGCCTAGCTCGACTCGATCCCAAGGGTGGCAAGTCTAGGGGCATAAGCCTAGCTCGACTCGATCCCTATATGATGATATGAAAGACCCACTGATCAGTCGGGGCCCAGGTACATTGTGTTATGTAATGACATGTAAGCTTTGAGATAAAGAAAGTAATGAAAAGAATGAAAGCAATCCACATGGTTTCCAAAGAATAACATGGTGACTTATTCACATCGAGTATTCATATGTTTTGAGTTCATTGACATATTCATTGAAATATTCATGTGTTGTATAGTTTCATCTGAGCCTTGCATACTCAGTACTTATTTCGTACTGACCCCTCTCGGGGAATTTACTTTACTTGCTGCAGGCGCAGGTCCCAGTAGGCCTCCTCAATAGACTGCCAGTGTTAGCGGTTCTTTGGTGAGCTCCAGCTCATTCGGGGCTTCTCCGAGTCAAAGTGTATATATGTTTTGGTATTGTACATGTTGTATAATGCGGGGACTTGTCCCGACTTATGGTTCATTTTGGTCAATGCTCTTGTTAGAGGCTTTTGTAGACCGATGTGGGTGTAATAGTGTAAAAGACACATGTTGTTTTGACTGGATGGCCTCAACGGCCAAGTTTCATATGTATGCCTAAATATGTCCCTTGTTCTCCTTTATTCGTATGTCATAATATTATGCAATGGTGGTTATGAATATGATTGAGCATAGGCAAAGGTTGGTTCTCTCGGGCCTTATCGGCTACGGGTGCCAATCATGTCTCGATGGGATTCGGGGCGTGATAAAAGTGGTATCAGAGCAGTCGGTCTAAGGATGTCTACAAAGCCGTGTCTGAGTAGAGTCTTACTTATCGATGTGTTGTGCACCACATTTATAAGTAGGAGGCTACGGGACATTTAGGATGTTGTTTCTTTCCTTCACTCTAGATCGTGCAATAGAGCCAATGTTGTCAGTTGTATTGTATCTGATTTTGGTAATTGTTTTTCTTTGGTATAGTCAAAATGCCGAACACTAGAAGAGGAAGAGGAAAAGGTAAAAGTAAGTTGATCAATAGAATTGCTGGTGAAGGAACAAGTAGACCACCGCCTGAACAAGTTGCTCAAGGTGGGGCTGAAACTGAGTTCGCAACGCGAGCTTCTTCTACCTCTTCAGCTCCAGAAGATCCGAGAAGAAGGGAAGTGCCCGTGGAACCACCGACAAATGCCACAGATCAGGATCTTAGGAATGCTGTACAGATGTTGACACAGTTAGTGGCGGCACAAAGCTAGGGAAGAGCTGGTGCTATGGCACATGATGATGATGAGGCTAGAATGGCAAGTCGCAGAACACAGGATTTCTTGAAACTAGACCCTCCTATATTCACAGGGGCAGATCCAAAAGCAGATCCACAGGACTTCGTGGATCAAATTCAGAGGGCATTGGAAGTTATGCATGTGACAGGGGTAGAGACAGTTGAACTTGCTGCGTACAGGTTGAAGGGAGAGGCAATATTGTGGTATGAGGATTGGAAGAAATCCCGTGACATTGGTGCAGATCCACCTACTTGGGAAGAGTTTAAAGTGGCTTTCCTTGATAATTACTTGCCCTATGAGATCCGTGAGGCACGTGCGGATCAATTCCTAAATCTCCGTCAAGGAAATTTGAGCGTCCGAGAATATAGCTTGCAATTTAATTCCTTGGCTCGATATGCGCCAAATGTTGTGGCTACGATGACAGACAGGGTCCATAGATATGTGGACAGACTAGAGCCATACTTGGTAAGAGATTGCACTATTGCGGCCTTGAATAGGGACATGGACATTGCTCGCATACAAGCCTTCGCCCAGAAAATGGAGGATCAGAGACAGAGACGCAGGGTACATGAATTTGATAGGGGACAGTCCAAAAGGGCTAGACCTATGGGACCACCTATGATGTCCCAAGGAGGATCTAGGCCCCGCATGTTTCCTAGACCACCTAGACCGTCGTTCTCTTATTCCACAGGTGGTGCTTATTCGCAGTCTCGAGGGTTTAGAGGTGGTTCAGCTGGGCAGAGTAGTGGGGTTCATGGATCACAGACAGCAGGTTTCCCTCGTCAGCAGTGTCCGCACTGCGGGCGTATGCACACAGGTCCATGTCGTATAGGGATGAATGTCTGCTTTTGGTGTGGTATGCCGGGACATATAGCGAGAGAATGTCCACAGCGAAGCATGGGTGGTATAGCACGACCAGCTGGGTCGGCTGTTGCGTCTTCAGCATCGGTTCCTTCACAGGGCCGAGGGGTGCAGCCTATTGGTCGAGGTAGAGGTGCCAGAGGAGGATCCAGTACTAGCGGGGTCCAGAATCGCACTTATGCTTTGGTGGACCGCCAGAATTCAGAGGCTTCCCCAGATGTCGTCACAGGTACATTATCCATATTCTCACATAATGTATATGCATTAATTGACCCAGGCTCTACATTTTCCTATGTTACTCCATTGGTTGCTGCGAAATTTGCAACGACACCGAAAATATTAATTAAGTCAATTGAAGTGTCTACACCGGTTGGTGAATATATTGTTGCAAAGAGAGTGTATCGTAACTGTGTGGTAACTGTGTGTGGTCATGATACGTTGGCCGATCTTATTGAATTGAACATGGTGGATTTTGATGTAATTATGGGAATGGATTGGTTGGCCTCTTGTTATGCTACGGTAGATTGCCGGGCCAAGAAGGTGCAATTTTGTTTTCCACAGGAAAATGTTCTAGAATGGCAGGGTAAGGTAGGGGCACCACGAGGAAGATTTATTTCCTATTTGAAAGCCAGAAAAATGATTGCCAAGGGATACATATGTCATTTGGTACGAGTGAAAGATAATGATGCAGAACCATTAACTCCACAGTCTGTACCGGTCGTCAATGAATTTCTTGATGTATTTCCAGAGGATCTTCCAGGTTTACCCCCAGAACGGGAAGTGGAATTCGGCATTGATGTGATTCCAGGCACTCAGCCTATTTCTATCCCTCCATATAGAATGACTCCAGTGGAACTGCGTGAATTGAAGGAGCAGTTGAAAGATTTGCTGGATAAAGGCTTCATTAGGCCTAGTATGTCCCCGTGGGGTGCACCGGTATTATTCGTACGCAAGAAAGATGGCACCTTGAGAATGTGCATCGACTATCGGCAACTGAATAAAGTAACGATCAAGAACAAATATCCCCTCCCTCGCATTGATGATTTGTTTGATCAGTTACAGGGTGCCAAGTGTTTCTCAAAGATTGACTTGAGGTCGGGTTACCATCAAGTCAGAGTTAGAGAGGAGGATGTACCCAAGACAGCGTTTCGAACACGGTATGGCCATTATGAATTTTTAGTTATGTCATTTGGGCTAACAAATGCACCGGCTGTGTTTATGGATTTGATGAACAGAGTGTTCAAGCCATTCCTAGACGTGTTCGTGACAGTATTTATAGATGACATCCTTGTTTATTCAAGATCACCAGAAGACCATGCTTATCACTTACGGCAAGTGTTGCAAATTCTCCGTGAGCGTAAGTTGTATGCAAAATTCTCCAAATATGAGTTTTGGTTGAAATCAGTCGCGTTCTTGGGTCACATTGTATCAGATGAAGGCATACAGGTTGATACCCAAAAGATAGAAGCAGTGAAAAACTGGCCAAGACCTACGACACCCACAGAGATTCGCAGTTTTCTGGGTTTGGCAGGTTATTACCGAAGATTTGTAGAAGGTTTTGCTTCTATTGCGGCACCATTGACAAAGTTAACTCACAAGGCAATTAAATTTCAATGGAATGATGCATGTGAAAGAGGGTTTCAAAACCTGAAAGATAAGTTGACTTCTACACCAGTGTTAGTTCTTCCTGAAGGCACAGAGGGCTATGCAGTGTATTGTGATGCTTCCGGGATTGGTCTCGGATGTGTATTGATGCAGCATGGCAGGGTGATAGCATATGCCTCACGACAGTTGCGGCCACATGAGAAAAACTATCCCACACATGATCTTGAATTGGCAGCGGTAGTTTTTGCTTTAAAGATATGGCGTCATTATTTATATGGTGTTCATGTTGACATCTATACGGATCACAAAAGCTTGCAATATCTTTTTAAGCAGAAGGAACTCAATTTGAGGCAACGAAGGTGGTTAGAGCTTTTAAAAGACTATGACATTGATATTCTTTATCACCCAGGCAAAGCAAATGTAGTAGCTGATGCATTGAGCCGTAAGGCAGTAGAAAGCACTAGTGGTCAGTTGAATAAAAAGCGTGAGATAATCAAAGACTTGAATCAATTAGCCAGCTTGGGAGTTCGCCTTATTGAAACCGTATATGATAGAGTTATGGTGCAGAATGCAGCAGAATCCTCCTTGATAGCTGAAGTGAAAGAGAAACAGTATGCAGATTCTATTTTATTGCAGCTAAAGGAGAATGTGCAGCAGAATTTGACCAAGGCATTTGATATTACACCGGAAGGGGTGCTTCAATGTCAAGGGAGAATATGTGTACCGGATGTAGATCAGCTGAGGACACGAATACTGACAGAGGCTCACCATTCGCGCTATTCCATTCATCCAGGTGCTACTAAAATGTACCATGAATTGAAAGAGGTGTATTGGTGGGGCAACATGAAAAAGAACATTGCAGAATTTGTCGCGCAGTGCCCAAATTGTCAACAGGTGAAAGTGGAACATCAGAAACCGGGAGGTTACATGCAATGTATCAATCTTCCAGTCTGGAAGTGGGATATGATTAATATGGATTTCATTACGGGTTTGCCTCGTACATTGCGGAAGTTTGATTCTACATGGGTCATAGTGGACAGGCTTACCAAGTCAGCGCATTTTCTACCGGTCAAGACGACCTATACAGCTGAGGATTATGCAAAGTTGTATGTGAAAGAGATAGTACGATTGCATGGTATTCCACTTTCTATCATATCAGACAGAGGAGCACAGTTCACAGCACACTTTTGGAAATCTTTTCAGCGGAGTTTGGGTACTCAGGTGAATTTGAGTACGGCTTTCCATCCTCAAACTGATGGACAAGCAGAACGTACTATTCAGACACTTGAAGATATGCTACGAGCATGTACGTTGGATTTTCAAGGTAGTTGGGATGACCATTTGCCTCTTATTGAATTTGCGTATAACAATAGCTATCATTCAAGTATTAAAATGGCACCTTATGAAGCCTTGTGTGGAAGGAAATGTAGATCACCAATCGGATGGTTTGAAGCAGGTGAAACTGCTTTACTTGGGCCAGATATTGTTCACCAAGCCATGGAGAAAGTTAAAGTTATCCAACAACAGTTACAAACGGCTCAAAGTCGTCACAAGTCATATGCCGATGTTAGAAGAAGAGGGCTTGAATTTGCCATAGGTGATTGGGTATTTTTAAAGGTGTCACCGATGAAAGGGGTAATGCGGTTCGGAAAGAAAGGAAAATTGAGGCCACGTTACATAGGCCCATATGAAATTATTAGAAGATTTGGGCAAGTTGCGTATGAGTTGGCACTACCCCAGGACCTTTCGTCAGTCCATCCGGTATTTCATGTGTCGATGCTCCGGAAATGCATAGGAGATCCTTCACGTATTGTGCCCGTAGAAGATGTTCAAGTGGCAGAGGATCTCACTTATGAAGAGGTGCCCATTGCTATCCTAGATCGACAAGTAAAGAGATTGAGAAATAAAGACATAGCATCCGTAAAAGTCCTGTGGAGAAATCAACAAGTAGAGGAGATCACGTGGGAAGCGGAAGAAATGATGAAATCCAAGTATCCCCACTTATTCCAAATGGACCAAGAAGTTCACAGTGCGGAGGTGGAACAATAACAAGTAAGTATTTAAAAGCATTATGTGAATGTGTATAGGTATGTTAGAGTAAAGATGTATTTGTTGTATATAAGACACTGTTGTTAACATTCGAGGACGAATGTTTCTAAGGGGGGAAGAATGTAACACCCCGTACTTTATAACCTCACTTGATACCTTGGGATCATATCTACATAGGTGTTGAGATGCCATGCATATGTGTTTTATAGTGTCATTGGGGAAACATTTGATATCGGACGTAACATGTGCGATTAGATCATCGTAGGAGGTGTGTTGTGATTTCATGGAGCATAAGAGTCAAACACTTCAATACACTCCTACATACTCCTACATGATCAAATCACGAAAGGTGAATAGTGATCCAAAATGTCCAATGAAACCAAGGGCGACTAGAATGCCTATTTTTGCGATCGAAAGGACGAATGAGAATCTTTTAAGGGAATATTGTCGTGACCTTATGGAATTATATAAACATGAGAGATATGGTTAATAATGCATGAAACTTGTTGGGTTAAATGGATATGTCTTCTTGGGCCAAAATAAGGCCCAAAAGTGGAAGAAATCCATGGCCCAAATGGGTCAAAAGACCCATTCTTCCATTTGACCTTCTAGACATATTATTCAATGCCAAGAATTGGCTAAGGACAACATGATAGGCCTATATAAAGAGGCAAATCAGATTTTTATTATACAAGACCTCTCATGCCTTTAACACATTTTTCTCAACATTTCTCATTTCCAAACCCTAAAGCAAAATAATTCCTTGGGACTTCTTGGACAAGATCAACATATTCCAAGCCTTGGTAAGTATTTATTTTCATGGATTAATATCTTATATGCATAAAAGAATATGTATATCATGTTGGTTGTGCTTGGAAAAGTTGGTCATGGTACTTGGTGATTTTGTATAAGATTTGTGGTATATGGAATTCAAGTGTGAATTAGGCCTTGTGCCTTTGATGAAAAAACATGGTATGGACAAAATATGAACATGTATGGTGTTATTTTTGGCATTAAATTTGTTCTTTTCTAAAAGTGGGAATTTTGGGATTTTGGCCGATATGTGTTATGAGTTGAATTAAGGTGCTTTGATGGATTATTTGTGATGTGTTATGGATAAGAAAGTGTAAAGGAGAAGTATTGTGGTGAAATGTATTGATTTTCATGTATTGGTCAATGTTGGGAATATTATGGAATTTTTGGAATAATAGTATGATCAATGGTTTTGTCAAAGGGAAATGACATGTTGAAAGCCAAACATGTAATTCATTGACATGGTATGCATTTGTAAAGTAATTGGTGGTTAATGTGAATTTCGTTATGTATTTGTAGACACATAAAGAAGGAGTGGGATTATTGTCTACGCATCTAAGGTTGTAGATTCGTATTGCGAATCCAAGGTATGCAAGGTTATTTTGTCCGTATCTTTCTACGGCCAATAGTGTTCACAATTGACATTTCTTTAGTTCTATTCCGAAATGTACCAAGGTATCCCATATGCACTTATTTATGGTCATTGTCATATATTTCCTACTCATTGATCAATTGTGAATCTCATTTCTCATATTCATGATTAATGTTCCGAAAGTTCAAAGAAGGCTATGTTCCAATATTCCAATAGTGCTTATACTTGTGTCTCTTGTTCATGGCTTCTTGTCCAATGGTTCCAATAGTATCATGGTGCTAGTGATGTTATATTTCTCATTGATATTTGTTCACATGTTCTTCACTTATTGGTCAATGATTCAAAGTTTCCAACAATGTTGTGTTCCAAAGTTCCAAAGTGATGTTATGATTATCAAAGTATCAATCTCAAAGTAATGATCAAAGTAATGCAAATGTGGTCAATGATCAAGTACGGGTGGCAAGTCTAGGGGCATAAGCCTAGCTCGACTCGATCCCGAGATATGGATTTATGGGTGGCAAGTCTAGGGGCGTAAGCCTAGCTCGACTCGATCCCAAGGGTGGCAAGTCTAGGGGCATAAGCCTAGCTCGACTCGATCCCTATATGATGATATGAAATACCCACTGATCAGTCGGGGCCCGGGTACATTGTGTTATGTAATGACATGTGAGCTTTGAGATAAAGAAAGTAATGAAAAGAATGAAAGCAATCCACATGGTTTCCAAAGAATAACATGGTGACTTATTCACATCGAGTATTCATATGTTTTGAGTTCATTGACATATTCATTGAAATATTCATGTGTTGTATAGTTTCATCTGAGCCTTGCATACTCAGTACTTATTTCGTACTGACCCCTCTCGGGGAATTTACTTTACTTGCTGCAGGCGCAGGTCCCAGTAGGCCTCCTCAATAGACTGCCAGTGTTAGCGGTTCTTTGGTGAGCTCCAGCTCATTCGGGGCTTCTCCGAGTCAAAGTGTATATATGTTTTGGTATTGTACATGTTGTATAATGCGGGGACTTGTCCCGACTTATGGTTCATTTTGGTCAATGCTCTTGTTAGAGGCTTTTGTAGACCGATGTGGGTGTAATAGTGTAAAAGACACATGTTGTTTTGACTGGATGGCCTCAACGGCCAAGTTTCATATGTATGCCTAAATATGTCCCTTGTTCTCCTTTATTCGTATGTCATAATATTATGCAATGGTGGTTATGAATATGATTGAGCATAGGCAAAGGTTGGTTCTCTCGGGCCTTATCGGCTACGGGTGCCAATCATGTCTCGATGGGATTCGGGGCGTGATAGGATCACTCTGGATGACTATAAAATCCAGTTCTTTATTTATCTATCTGGTTAACTTCTTATTAGTATAATTTTATATTTAGTTTCTGCATTATATATATATATATATATATATATATATATATATATTAAACTGAAAGAGGGAACATGGGACATGATGGACATAAATAATCAACTGAAAAGAATCATTAACATCATTTAATTTACTTCTAAACTAGATGGCATTGTTGATATTTTATATACACCACGGGCTATGTGAGTCCGATCAACATCCGACCAACAAAGCCTCAAATCCACGTTCACCACATGGATCGAGATATAACATCATATAGGTCTGTATAAATCATCCTCATCGAGGAGACATCTAAGGTTGTCCGAATTACGAAACGAACCATCCCTACGTCGGGTAAATATAGATTTCGGGTGTTTGAGCCTTTTGGACTTCTACCTTCTCGGTTAACCATCTTATTCTCTTTAACCCCATATTTTATTCATATTCATTTTATCAATCATCTTTTAAACGTAACATGTTTTTATCTCATCAACCAAACATTTAACATAAAGAGTTTCATATCATAATGGTATCATCATATCAAGACTTGCAAGTCATCTATTAATAGTTCATAGCATCACTGTGTTGGGTTCTAAGTGTATTTTGAATGGAAAATGGAGGGAAGAAAAATTGGAGGGAAAGTGAAATGTGTTGTTTACTTTTAAGATGTAAAGTTCTCCCACATTGGTGGGAGAAAGAAACATTCTTATGCATATATTGAGATGTATTCCTTCATATGGATAGTGAGGCAAGAACAAGACAAGCCTTGCGCCGTCGTCGTCGCTCGCTCGGCTTCGGCTTCGGCTTCGGCTTCGGATTATGATTTGGATTTGGATTTGGCAAATGATCGAGAGATTATCTTTTTGGACAAAATTCATTTAAAGCTTGAAAAATAGTGATACGCTAATCAAAAAATCTGACACGACCCTTCAAGGCAGACGACACACTATTTCACGTGAAAAGCCGTCACCTGCGAACGCAGGTGGCCAACGTAGATGCCTCTGCTGCGTGCCATTTGTGACCTGCGGGCGCAGGTCGATCGGTCTGAAACAATGCAATTTTCTGGAACCATTGCTTCTCTTCTGAAGCAAAACCTTTTGGCTATAAATACCTGAATTTTTCCTCAGGTATAATGACGAAAATTTGTGAAAGAAAAACATATTCTTCTTCTTGAAAAAACTCAAGTGTGATCATCAAATCATTGAGTGCGTTCGAAGTTCGGTAGAATTTGAGGTACCACTATTCTACTGAAGTGAATCATTTTATCCTGGGAGTAAAGATTCCATAACCTCGGGTACTTGAGGGGAATAAATTCCTTAAGGACACACCATGAATTCGGTGGACTTGATTCTACATTTCTATTTCATATTCTTTCTTATGGTTTTGCTATTTTCCAGAAAATAGTAGAGACTTTATTTTGATAGTTCATAGTTGTTAAACTTGTGTTTGAAGTGGTTGAACTTATTTATTATTCTTGAACTTAAAGTTGAAGTTCTTGTTGTTTAAATACAAAGTTCATACTTCATTTGATTGTTCTTACTTTAGTTTGAACATGTGTTTGAAGTAATTATTGAAAAATACAGATTGTACCACGGAAAACAACAATCTTAAGGAATTTATAAGTAGTTGTTAATCTGTCTAATGTATGATTTTGTGGAGACTAAATCTTTCGATTTCTACTCCCTCAGTTTAGAGAATATAAAAACTTTGCTGAGAAATTGAACTGTGAATTCGGTTTGAAGAATATAAAAACTTCACCGATTCGTTGAACTCTTTGTATCAGTTTCTGGAGTTTAAAATCTATGGATTTTTACTCTGTTTGAATTTGTTTTTTGATTTGAAGAATATAAAAACTTCATCAAAATTCAAAGTTCCTTCGGTTGATAATTAGAAGACATAAAAACTTCATTGTTGACTAGAAACAAGTGTTTAAAGATTAAAGTTTTTATTGTTAGTATTTTGAAAATACTAAAGTGTTTGTCAAAGCTTGACAAGGAAATGACGAGTGAAACTAAACAACGAATTGATTCGGTTGTGATTGGTGCTGTCCCAACGGTAACCAATGTTGCGCCATTAAGTTGTTCAGATATTGCTGAAACAATGGAAACGATAGAGAAACCGAAAAAATATTCTGGTGTGAACTTCAAACAATGGCAGCAAATAATGTTCTTTTGGCTGACCAAACTTGAAATGAAAATGGTCACAAGTAAATATCCTCATGTTCCAGAAAAAGAAATGTTTGAAAACCAAGTGTTTGGTTTAGAAGATCTTGTGATTCGTCTCAATATAGAAAAGGACATTAAGTTGCACGAGAAATTAGCAATGATGTGTGTAAATCTTGTTAAAGAGAAAGTTGCACATAATATGAAGAGGAAGAATTCTTCTAGACAAGAGAAAGAGCAGAACAAGAAAAAGATCAAAGGCAAGTGCTACAATTGTAGTAAAGTTAGCCACAAAGCTCTAAGTTGCCAAGTTCTGAATAAGAACAAGATAAGAAATAAGATAAACATGTTGGAAGCAACTGGAAAGATTGAAAATTTGTGTACAATGATCACAGAATATAATCTAGTTGAAAATCCAAATGAATGGTGGTTAGATGCAGGAGCCACTAGACATGTTTGTGCGGACAAAGAAGCTTTTGCTACTTATGATACCGCTGGTCCCAAAGAAATGATCTTCATGGTAAATAATGCAATAGCCAAGGTTGAAGAAAGTGGGAAGATATTCCTAAAAATGACTTCCGACAAGGTGTTGACTCTCAACAATGTTCTCCATGTTCCTACTATTAGGAAGAACTTAGTGTCGATAACACTACTCGTTAAAAACGGGTTTAAAGGTGTGTTTGGTTCGGAGAAAGTTGAAATAAGCAAGAGTGAAATGTTTGTAGGAAAGTGCTACCTCTTTGAGGGTCTTCTCAAACTCAATGTAATGGTTGTTGAAAAGAATAAAGCTGAGGCTTTTTCTTACTTGCTTGAGTCAAATGAATTATGGCATGAACGTTTAGGACATGTCAATTACAAAACCTTCCGAAAATTGATTAACTTGGAAGTTTTGCCTAACTTTGAGTGCAGTAAATCAAAGTGTCAAACATGTGTTGAATCTAAGTATGCTAAGCATTCGTATAAGTCTGTTGAAAGGAATTCCAATCCCTTAGACTTAATTCACACAGACATTTGTGATATGAAGTCAACACCATCTCGTGGTGGAAAAAAGTATTTCATAACTTTTATTGACGATTGCACTAGATTTTGTTATGTCTATTTGCTGAATAGTAAGGATGAGGCAATAGATGCATTTAGGCAATATAAAACTGAAGTTGAAAATCAGTTGGATAAAAAGATCAAAATGATAAGAAGTGATAGGGGTGGAGAATATGAATCTCCTTTTGCGGAGATATGTTTGGAAAATGGAATCGCCCATCAAACTACGACCCCGTATTGACCTCAATCAAATGGGATTGCGGAAAGGAAAAATTGAACATTGAAGGAAATGATGAATGCCTTACTAATAAGTTCAGGTTTACCACAAAACTTGTGGGGGGAAGCTATCCTTACAGCTAATCGCATACTCAATAGAGTGCCCATGGAAAGACACAATCTATTCCATATGATAAATGGAAAGAAAGGAAACCCAACTTGAAATATTTCAAAGTGTGGGGGTGTCTAGCCAAAGTCCAAGTTCCTATACCTAAAAAGTTAAAAATAGGACCAAAAACTGTGGACTGTGTTTTCATCGGATATGCTACAAATAGTAAAACATGTCAATTTTTGGTTCATAAATCCAAATATCCGGATATCCATGATAATACGGTAATTGAATCAGATAATGTTGAGTTCTTTGAACACATTTATCCGTATAGGTCTCGAAATGAATTGTTGAGTGAAGGGTCTAAACGACCTAGGGATGAACCAAGGGAGAATGTACTTAATGAAGAGAATCCAAGGCGTAGTAAGCGACAAAGAACGTTGACTTCCTTCAAATCATATTTTGTAACATTTTTTCTTGAAAATGAACCTCTAACGTTCAAATAAGCGATGTCGTCTGCAGACTCATCCTTTTGGAAAGAGGCTGTCAATAATGAGATTGATTCAATCTTGAACAACCATACTTGGGAGATGGTTGATCTTCCTCCAGACAATAAACCTTTAGGTTCTAAATGGATCTTCAAAAGGAAAATGAAAGTTGATGGTACTATTGAAAAATACAAGACAAGACTTGTAGTGAAAGGCTTTAGACAAAAAGAAGGCCTTGACTATTTTGACACATACTCGCCAGTAACAAGGATAACGTCCATTCGGATGTTAGTTGCATTAGTCGCGGTATATGGTCTTGAAATCCATCAAATGGATGTGAAAACAGCATTCTTAAATGGAGAATTGGAGGAAGAAATTTACATGGAACAACCTGAGGGTTTTGTGGTTCCTGGTAAAGAAAGGAAAGTGTGCAAACTTGTTAAGTCACTTTATGGACTAAAACAATAACCCAAACAGTGGCATGCAAAGTTTGACCAAACCATGTTGGCAAATAGATTCAAAATAAATGAATGTGATAAATGTGTTTACATTAAAGACACTCCAAATCACAAAGTCATTGTTTGTTTGTATGTGGATGACATGTTCATCATCAATAGAGACATTTCTGACATAAATGTTATGAAACGAATGCTTGAGAGAAAGTTTGATATGAAAGACCTTGGAGTTGCGGATGTGATCTAGGAATATGAATTCATAAAACTTCACAAGGGTTGGCATTGTCACAGTCTCATTATATTGAAAAGGTACTTGACAAGTTCAAGTATTTGGATTTCAATATTGTCAAGACTCCATTAGACGTGAGCTTTGCACTTCAAAAGAATGAAGGTGAAAGTGATTCACAATTAGATTATGCAAGAGTGTTGGGAAGTTTGATGTATATCATGAATTGTACACGATCGGATATAGCATGCGCTATTAGTAAATTAAGTCGGTACACGAGTAATCCCAATCAAACTCATTGGATGGCAATGAAAAGAGTTTTGGGGTATCTAAAACATACTCAAGACTTTGCTTTGCATTACAACAAATATCCAGCGGTAATTGAAGGATATAGTGATGCAAATTGGATCACTGGATCAAATGAAGTAAAATCCACGAGTGGATATGTGTTTACTTTAGGTGGAGGAGCAGTCTCTTGGAAATCATCCAAAAAGACTTGTATTTCCCTCTCTACTATGGAATCTATATTTATCGCTTTAGATAAAGCCGTTGAAAAAGCTGAATGGCTCCAAAATTTCTTGGAAGATATTCCTTATTGGCCCAAACCATTGGCACCAGTATGCATACACTGTGATAGTCAAGAAGCAATAGGTAGGGCAGGGAGCATAATGTATAACGGTAAATCTCGTCATATAAGACTTAGACATAATACCGTTAGAGAACTTCTCTCTAGTGGAATTATCACGATTGACTATGTAAAGTCAAAGGATAATGTGTCAGATCCACTTACAAAAGGCCTATCTAGAGAGGGAGTTGAGAGATTATCGAAGGGAATGGGTTTACGTCCTAGGACAAGTCTTCACGATGGTAACTCTACCTAGCGTACTGGAGATTCCAAGAGCTAGGTTCAAGGAGATCAAACAAAGTTGTGATTGACGGTTCAACATTGTCAATAAACTCAACCCATTCTCATGATGAAGACAATGTTCAGGAAACAAGGATAATACTTATGGTTGGAAGTCTTTTGATGGTTTCTAAGTTTGGCAAATTTGACCAAATAGTTTGATCTATAGGATTGAAACATTTAGGAATCACCTATGTGAGGGTGAAGTAGAAGCCGCTTCAAGGAGAATGATAGTAAAGGCCTATTCTCTAAGCTCTCATGAAACTATGTCGTGTTCATGGATGAAGCGAACAAAATCGTGAGAACCATAAATGATAAAAGGTTGGCTGTGTGACTTGTGTTGTCTAGGTGTACATTAAAGTTCGACGGTTCAAAGATATCACATCTACCGATTGACCGAGTGCACCCGATGCAAGTTCACTACGAAAAGTTCAAAGGGAATCCACTTATCCAGATGCAATTAGTCTTTGCTTGTTGATCACACACTTGTCCGTACATTCTTTGATGAAATAGCCATTCCCCATTCATGTGGGGGATTATTGGCTTCTAAGTGTATTGTGAATGGAAAATGGAGGGAAGAAAAATTGGAGGGAAAGTGAAATGTGTTGTTTACTTTTAAGATGTAAAGTTCTTCCACATTGGTGGGAGAAAGAAACATTCTTATGCATATATTGAGATGCATTCCTTAATGTGGATAGTGAGGCAAGAACAAGACAAGCCTCGCGTCGTCGTCGTCGTCGCTCGCTCGGCTCGGCTTTGGCTTCGGCTTCGGATTTGGATTTGGATTTGGCAAATGATCGATCTAGAGATTATCTTTTTGGACAAAATTCATTTAAAGCTTGAAAAATAGTGGTATGTTAATCCAAAAATCCGACAAGAAATGATTCTTCTCCATTTGCAGATGCACATGGCATGTACGAATGCATGTCACAACGCACCTCGAAGGGATGTGACCCTTCGAGATAGACGACACACTGTTTCACGCAAAAAGATGACCTGTACGCGCAGGTCATCACCTGCGGACGCAGGTGGTGAACACAAATGCCTCTACTGCATGCCATTTGTGACCTGCAGGTGCAGTTCGACCACCTGCGGGTGCAGGTGGTCCCGTCGGTCTGAAACAGTGCAATTTTCTGGAACCATTGCTTCTCTTCTGAAGAAACACCTTTTGGTTATAAATACCTGAATTTTTCCTCAGGTATAATGCCGAAAATTTGTGAAAGAAAAACATATTTTTCTTCTTGAAAAAACTCAAGTGTGATCATCAAATCATTGAGTGCGTTCGAAGTTCGGTAGAATTTGAGGTACCACTATTCTACTAAAGTGAATCATTTTATCCTGGGAGTAAAGATTCCATAACCTCGGGTACTTGAGGGGAATAAATTCCTTAAGGACACACCGTGAATTCGGTGGACTTGATTCTACATTTTTGTTTCATCTTCTTTCTTATGGTTTTGCTATTTTTCAGAAAATAGTAGAGACTTCATTTTGATAGTTCATAGTTGTTGAACTTGTGTTTGAAGTGGTTGAACTTATTTATTATTCTTGAACTTAAAGTTGAAGTTCTTGTTTTTTAAATACAAAGTTCATACTTCATTTGATTGTTCTTACTTTAGTTTGAACATGTGTTTGAAGTAATTATTGAAAAATACAGATTGTACCAAACCCGGAAAACAACACATTGTGGAGATTGTGAGGGTTCTTACATTTCATTGTCAAATATTAATGCTTCATAAAGGTCATTGGAGACCATTCAAAACACTCCTTAAGAATGATAATAGTTAGGTTTTAGTAAAATGACCAAATCGCCATAAAATTTTCTTCAAAGTCATGTCAGTCACAATAGTTCTTTAAACTTTAAAAATATAAGAAAAGGATTCATGATACATAAAAGGCTTAGTAAAAATAATTCTAAACCATTTCCTTGAAATCTAGAGGTTTGAGACTTCGTGAGGGAACAAGAAATCAATGTAGTTAACACCTTCAAACCAAGTCACCATTAAAAATTCATAGAAGCTTCATGACATCAAAAGGGGATTTACAATATTTCATAATCACGGGGTTCATGAATTAGGAGTCATATCAAGAGTTGCAGAAAATCATACACCATTAGTTTCATGAAATAGGAACATAAATGAAGATACTTCAAGAGTGACATCAAGGAATTAGAGACTTATTGAGATTAAGAATTATAGCTCAAACCTTAGTTCATCACAAAGGATTTATTGAACATAAATGCTAGTAGATTTTTGGTTTAGGACACTCTCACATACCTTAGTGAAGAAATTGGAGAAGAATCCCTATGAATAAGAACCCTAGCCTTGATTTCTCTTGGGACTTGATAGTTGGGGTTTGTGAAGAAGAAGAGGGGTGTTGGGTGATGGAAATCATCTGAAAATTGATAGAAGAAAGAAGGTTTTAATCATGTGGGGATAAGGTAAAAAGGTTGGGATGAAATTTCCCTTGAAGGGAATTTGCAAGCCAAAGAGCGAACTAAACAAATGGCTGCAGGGATCACATGCCATGGAGGACTCTTTGCATTCCCACTAGTGTGCACAACCTTGCCTGTGAGCATAGACACACGCGCTCACCCACGCTTTTTGTCTCGCTTCACTATTTCACTGTGCACAAAATTGCTTTGGGACGCTAGCTTGCTCGCTTTGCGAGCCCGTGAACGAGCATCACTCAGCACTTTATAATTCTAGAGACATGCTTGATTTAGTTTGGACCTTAATTCACATCCAAAATACTTTCCACACTTAAGACTTGCCCTTTATGCCAAGGCAAAATCAAATTCACCAGGTTTGAGCCTAATTGCATACGAAGAATGGTTTAAATTCTAACCCGAATATTCGGGGTGTTTCAATATATAACAATTATGGTTATAGCAGACAAAAAATCTTGAAATCAACAGAGAGTTTTGACTATATATATTGATTTTAATCCATTAATTTTGAAAGTCTCAAGGCTACTGTTAGTCAAAAACAAGAGACAACAAATTAATTTCTGACAATTTGAATGGATGGATTTTGGATTTTTGACCTGGTTAAAAAAGAAAAATGTAAAGTGAAAGGAAAAACAATAGGATTAATAAATATCCAAGATAATATTACCTTTTGGCCATGTGAGATGAAATCGCGATTTGAAATCACAATATGAAATCATTTTGACATGAAGTTGAAGTTTGTTTGGATATGCAATTTGAACTTTCTAAGTTGTATATTTTCTCATAAATATAAGAATCTCATAAGTTGTGAAAATTATCAAAATTGCCCCAATTCTTTATACAATCTTACCGAATAAGCAAAAGTTCATAACAAAAGTATAATATACTATTACAAAGCTATTTAAAAAAAAAATACAATATTTACTGATCTAACTTTAGTTCAATAAAAAGTAAAATTAAACACGAGTTGTAGTGTATGTACTATTCTTTAATATAATCCTCCCACATATTACGAATATTCTCTTCACGTTGAGCATGCATGTAATATATCAACTACTATAAATTTAGTTTATATATGAAATAAATAATTGGTAGAAATAAAATGGTGGAGTTTCTTTTTTACAAAATATAAATTTGTGGTTCAATTTTTATATTTGAAAAATTCCAAATCAAGATTTTTAGAGAATTTGAGATTTCATCTCATGATTCGAAATCATTTGATGAAATCACATGTCCAAACATTGATTTCAAATCACGAGATGAAATGTCATATTCAAACTCCTACTAATAGTATTTGGCCAAAAGAGTTTCTCAACCGCCTTGCCTTATATATAAGGCTTGAGTAGTTATAGACATCTCAATTGAAAGCTCTATTTCTGTTATTCCCCATAACCACCGTCTGTCTACTGAAACAAAGAAAGAAAGCTCTGTTTTCAATGGCTCGCAAGAAAAGGGCAAATAAGGAGCCCTCCTCTACCATTCTTACTCGCAGTGGAAAAGCCAAATTGAACGCTGATTCTGCTCTTCAGCCAGCCAAGTCCTATAAGCCTAAAACAAACACTTTTCATGGTGGCGACGCATCTTCTTCCATGGATGAAAGCTCTACTGGCCAACGCGGCAAAGCGAAAGTGGGTTCTAATTCTGATTCGAACAAGGTGAAGGCCAAAACAAATGCTACTTCTGATGATGATGGCAGCGTCTCTTCTTCTAAGAAAATGGCAAATGTGGAACACTCTGTCATGGCCATTAGAAGCTCCAATCACCTTGGGAAAGAAATACTCAAGTCGTCTCTTGCTGTTGCTGAAAACCCAAGTTCAAGAAAACCAAAAGGCCACCAAAGAAAATGGCAACTCGCAGTGTGAAAAAAGACAGCCAAATTGGAGTCTAAACTGCCTTGTGCAGACACAACTTTTGATGCAGCCAAGAAAACTGCAGATGTGGAGCCCTGCAGTACCAAAGGCAAAGTGAAATTGGAGTCCTCCTCTACCTTGACTTCTCCAGTGCCCATGAAAATGGGAAAAGTGGAGACCAAAGGAAAAGCTAAGGAAGAAGACACTACTAGTTCCAAGCAAGCCAAATTAACCATCTCTGAAGAAAGGGAAAATGTTCAGAATTCGGGTGTTCTCACCCGCCGTGGCAAAGCGAAAATGAGTTCTGAACCGACTCCTCTTACTGACCCAGAACTGCCAAAATCCAAGAAGACTAAAGGTACAACGTCCACTGCTAGCTCGCCTCACCGGGGCAAAGCGAAAATGGATTCTGACTATTGAGAAGAATAAATGACTAAAGATAATTAGTTAGCTAAGTTTAAGTTAGTTAACAGAAACAGGCTCCTTCACAAAGTTAGTTAATCAGGAATATAGTTAGTTAAGTAGTTAAGAAACTAACCTATCACTAATCCACAATCTAACCGACTTTCACCAACTAACTTCTATATATACATGATATGTACACACTTATTATTATTATCAATAATACAATTCTTCACTATCTTCTTCTTCCTTACTCTTCCTCTCTTGATTACACTTTACAGTTTCTCTGTTTCTTTCTTTCTCTGAACTACATTTTCTGTTCTTGTGACTAAGATCATCAACTCAAATGATCAATGTTTGATTTCTACATGGTATCAGAGCAATAGCAATCGAATTCTTGTGTTTTCGCTAAATTCTGAAATCAAATAGAGTTGATATTGGTGCAGTATTCTACAGATTCAAGATATCATCAAGAACACAGTTTCTTGTCTACTTCTTTTGAATCTGTCTCTCTATAATGACAACTGAAGGTGTGACTGGATCAGGAAGTGCAAATGGACACATCAATGGAGGAGTCCAGTTGGATCCTTCTTCACAACCTACATCTCAGATAGTGCATGGAACAAATCAGGTTATAGATCACAATCACCCTCTTTACTTGCATGCCTCAGATGTGAGTGGAATTTATTTGATATCTTTGCAACTCACTGGGTTTGAAAACTATTCTTTATAGAGAAAGTAGATGGGAATTACTCTTCTATGTAGAAATAAATTGTGTTTTGTTGATGGTACCTGGAGAAAGGATAATTTTAGGGAAGAGTTTTCATACTAGTGGGAGAGGTGTAATGCAGTAGTGCAGTCATGGTTGATGAATATTGTGTCTAGTAGTCTTCTTGGGGGTATGATCTATGCTAATAGTGCTCAAGAAGTCTGGGAAGATTTAAAAGCTAGGTTTGATAGGGTTGAGGGATCCAGAACATTTAATCTGCATAAAGAAATTGTTACTCTAGTTCAAGGCACTTCATCTGTGGCTGCTTATTTCACTAAGTTGAAAGAGTTATGGGTTGAACTAGAGGCAATTGTTTCTCCACCTGGGTGTAACTGTGAAAAATCCAAGGATTTTCTGGTTTATCTACAAAGGCAGAAATTGTACCAATTCTTAATGGGACTCAATGGCAATTACTTACAAGCTAGGAGTCAAATACTTCTAATGATTCCACTACCTTCAGTAAATCAGGCATATGCTCTAATAGTGAGTGATGAATCTCAAAAATCTCTTATAACCAATACTTCTGTTGGTCTTTTAGGTGTTGTTCCTTTATGTTCTTCCTCTACTATACTGAGTCATGATCCAACTGTTATGTTCTCTTAGACTAGTAATGCTCATAAGTTCAGAAAGAACTTCAATTTGTTCTATGATTTCTATAAAATGAAAGGACATACAAAGGATGTGTGTTACAAATTAGTTGGTTACCCTCAAGATTCAAGGTTTAAGAAAAGAGGGGGAGCTGGATCTTCTACTGGTTATCCTACTACTGCTTACAAATCAGGAAATCCTACTGCTTGTAATGTCTTAGCTGAAAATGGATTGCAATCAAATTATGTTCAAGGATCAACCAGTACTCAGGGTGCACCAGCTCAGTATACTACACCTAGAACTTGTGTGTTCTCTCAAGATTAATATGATCAGATTGTGCAGCTGCTAAATCAAGCTCAAACAACTAGAAACACCATCAGTCCAGGACATGCAGTAAATGTAGCAGGTAGTTCTGAGTCAGGTATCAATCTAAGTAAGGCATTACTTGTAGCTAAGGTGTTAATACAATGGATAATTGACATAGGGGTAACTAATCATACGGTGTCTAACTTGGACATACTTGATCAGTCTTCTATAGTCAAAATGTCTAATCCTAAGCAGGTGCACTTACCTAATGGAGAAGTGGCTCAGGTTACACACACAGTATCAAGCTCTATTTCTAAAGAAAACACACTAAATAATGTCTTGATGTTACCTCAGTTTAAAAATAACCTGATGTCTATCTCAAAGGTTACAAAAGATTTGAATTGTGTTGTTTTCTTTTATTCTGACTTTTGTGTGTTTCAGGATCTCTCAAACGGGAAGGTCAAGGAGATTGGTAAACAAAGTGAAGGTATGTACTAGCTATTCAATCGAGCTACTATGAATGCTGGAGATACTAGTTTTACTGCTCAGTCTAGATCATCTTCTGTCAATAAAGCTGATATTGAATTGTGGCATAAAAGATGTGTTCATGTGTCCAGTTCTACCTTAACTAAAATACTGTCTAGTAGGCACCAAGATGTATTAGATACACTCAAGACTTGTAAAGTGTGTCCTTGTGCTAAACAATGCAGAGTGCCTTTCTCAAATAGTTCTATATCTACTACTGATAGCTTTGAGCTAATTCATATGGACGTATGGGGTCTTTATAAAGTGCAAACCTATGATGGAAATAAATACTTATTACTAATAATGGGACTGAGTTCATGAATGATGTTTGTATCAAATTATTTCAACAATCAGGTATTATCCACCAAAGATCTTGTCCTTATACACCTCATCAAAATGGTTTTGCTGAGAAAAAACATAGACACATCTTAGAGGTTACAAGAGCTATTAGGCTTCAAGCTTGTGTACCTCTTAGATATTGGGGCTATTGTGTTCAAACTGTTGTATACATAATCAATAGATTACCATCTGATGTATTGAAGGGTAGATGTCCTTATCAGTTACTCTATGACAAGATCCCATCCATGCAACACTTAAGAGTTTTCGGTTCTTTATGCTATGCTAAAAATCTAGTTGAAACTGATAAAATGTTGTCTAGATCAAAGATATCTGTTTTGATGGGATACTCTGAGGTTCAGAAGGGTTACATTCCTTATGATATTCATGATAAATGTTTCTTTGTGAGCAGGGATGTAATGTTTAGAGAAGATCAATTTCCCTTTTCAAAATCTACTTCTGAAGACACACCAGTATTTGTGAATAATCAAATAGACATAGAGTTACTGGAAGTTATGACTCTTGATACTATTGGACAAACATCTGTACTTGCAACAAATAATCAAGTACTTAGACCATCTATTAGTGCCACTCAACTAGACTCATCTAGTCACAACCCTCAGCAAATCACTCAAGTTATTCCTAGTTGTGCACCTGTGGTTCCATCACGACAAGTTCCAACAAGAACAAGAAGAGATCCACCTGCTAAACATACAAGAAGATCTACAAGAGGAATTCACTCTCCAATCTAGATGAAAGATTTCTCATCCTTGAGTGTTCATCAGAAAACTCTCTACCCTATCTCTAACTACATTTCTTATGACAATATTTCTGATCATTATAGTGCTTATATTGCTTCTTTCTCATCTATTTCAGAACCATAAACCTTCAGTGAAGCTTCAAAAGACTTAAAGTGGATTGAAGCAATGTAGGCTGAGATACAAGCTCTGCAGGATAATAACACATGGGAGATAGTAGACTTACCCCTAGGAAAGAAATCAATTGGTTGTAAATGGATATACAAGGTCAAATATAAAACCAATGGAGAGGTTGAAAGCAAGGTTAGTTGTGTTGACACCTAATTTTTGCCCTACCCGACTAAATTTAATCTTGAGTTTCTTCAGTTTTAAATAAAATCAAAATATTTATTTTATCCGGATAAATGCTTCCTAAAATATTTATTTGAGTAAAATTTGTTATTTAAGTGATGAATTATAAATCTTCGTATTCATGTTGTCGCACCCTATTTCAAACCGGTCAAAACAACACCGCAACATAAATGGCATGGTTGTGACTCTCTCTGTGGTTTTGAAAAAAAAATTGTTTAGAGTCGCCACCTAACCTTTAAAGAAAAACTAGGAAAACCGCTTTGTGTAATGTAAAACTCTGTTTTTAGTCTGCGAAAAATCGGTGAGATTCTGAGTAAGGGTTTTAGTTACTCCAGGGGAAGGTATTAGGCACCCCTTAGAGCCTATCCGAAGATAGTCCTTAAACTCAGTTTAGAAAAATATTTAGGAAATATTTGCTTCGTTATTTGCTAAAAAAAGTGATAAGAAAACCTTTATTATTTTTTGAGAAGGAGAAACTCAAGGCATATAGGATGGACCGCAACAATATACAAGGTTGTGATATAGTTGTTGCAAAAATATGTATGTTTCAAAAATATGAAAAATAAGAAGAAAAAGAAAGTTAATAGTAATATAATTGTAATAATATATGCTAGAAAGTATAAAGTCATATGATTTTATAAGAATATATGTTTAGGGATATATAAGTTAAGTACGTAAATGAAATTATCGTATAAAGTAAAAAAAAAGTATACTCTTAAAGAATGCAAGAATTCATTTATGAGAAAATACTCATAAATATATGTGTATTTAAAAGTATGTGAAACAGAGGTAAAAAATTTATTTAATTTGTGAAATCCGAATAGATTAAAAACTTAGTAAGTAAAACGTGATAGTATACTACATGTATAGAGTTGAAATAACGTATAAATAATAACATAATAGTAGTAAACATAATGCTAATAAGAATAATAATAGTAAAAGTACATCTTGTATATGGTAGTGTAAGAACACGTATATACCTTGCGTTTCGGGGACTTTGAAAATCTGAAAACTTGAAACAATGTTAAGAAATAAATATAGAAAGCGGAAAATATTTGAACTATATTAAGTTATGTATAAGAAAAATCTAATTCCAATAGGTGAGTTTTTTGCTAAAATGAAAGGGTCTGTCAATTAAAGGTCACTTAGTGATTTACTTGAAGAATTCTATCTAAGATGATTAAAATCGTTGATTGATATTTATAAAGAGTATAGCTAACCATTATGCATTTTTCATTTGAGATTGCATTTATAACCAAATTTACCTCTTTTATTCTAAAAGAGTTTATTCGTGAGTATAAAATAAATGTTTAAATAATATGACGCTACTACATATATAAACATGAGCGGGTAAGAGATCGATCGAAGGAAACCAAGAGATCTTTTAAGCTAAGCAAAATTAAACAAAATAAAAGCTAATCAATTTTAATCAAACCACACAAGTACATATTCAAAGTAACACAAAGTTAGTGAAATAAATGCAAAAAATAAAGTAATGAGGAAGGTGAGGAACTCGTTACTATAAATTCCTATCGAAGTAACCGGCTCCTAGCAATTTAGACCCCGAGCTCTGACGATCCTATAGCAATTGACCCGATATTTGGGTCAAAATGAGTTTCACTTGAAACTCCAACTCCCGAGTTTACATCATCATCATCATCATCATCATACCCAGTGTATTCCCACCAGGTGGGGTCTGGGGGGGGGGGGGTAAACTGTACGCAGTCCATACCACTACCTCAGAAGAAGTAGAGAGGCTGTTTCCGATAGACCCCCGGCTCAGAACCGATAATAATAACAATCAAAAATCATTAAAAATAAGACAGAAATAAAAAATCATGAGAGTCATAAAACAATCATAAAAATCGTAAATCAAAATCATAAGAATCATACAAATCCTAAGAATCGTAAAAAGTCATAAACAAAAATCATAAATTGTAAAAATCATAAATCGTAAATCATACATCATAAATCATAATTCATAAATCATAGATCTCAAATATATCAGCAAACACTCTTCCCTGCTAAAAACGGCTACCTTCCTACCTACTATTCCTCTACCCTAATCCGCGTCCTCCACATCTTCCTATCAAGGGTCATGTCCTCTGTAAGCTGTAATTGCTCCATGTCATGCCTAATCACCTCCGTCCAATATTTCTTCGGCCTACCTCTACCCCGCCTAACACCATCCCCCGCCAGCCTCTCACACCTCCGTACCGGGGCGTCCGTGCACCTCCTCTTCACAAAAAGGATAAGGATTAATGACTAATAAAATAAAGTTATACGTGCAAATTAAGGGAGAGCATGCTTTGAATAAGAGCATTTTATAAAAAAATAAAATATGTTTTCAACCTTGTGAGATAATGTTTTAGAAAAAGTAACAGTTTCAGGCTAAGGCAAAACAAGAATTCAATCAATTAGAACATTTTGTTACTCGTAGCAGCATAGGAAAAGTCCGGACAACAATACATTTGGTGTTAGCATAAATCTAAAACAAAGTCTCAAATGGACTTCAAAGCTTACAAAAAGTAATCATCTGAGTGTTGATACAAAATTGAAACAAGAGCAGTTATAATAAAATGTGGTACAGATAAATTTGGTCGTGCTTGCAATCGAGGAACAAATTTTACGAGAACAAATCACAGGGACAACTAGTTATTCTCTCTACGGCTTAAGACATCTTACTCTATCCAAATAGATAGGAACAAAACAAATTAATCAAAAGGCTTCGTTAGAGATTTCTATTGTTCTCACGTCATTTTTCAGAGAGGGCGCTCTTATGAGCTAAACACATAACTGTAATAACACTACCAAAGTGACACACTTACGAAGGGAAGGTGACAATCTAATAGACCATAATCCTATTTCTTTGGAGAAGTTGAGAGTGTAAATTCAACCTTGTTCTCCTCAAACCAAAAATGAAAATCCGAGAGGTTTACAAATGACTTATCAAAGGATCACATAAAGGGGGGCTGGGGAAGGGAAGATTCACAAGTTCTTAAGGATAAAGAGAAAGAGGGATATAAAATGACGAACACCAAGAGATGCTCACCCCCATATTAATGCACATGTTTGCATTCTCTCTACCTTGACCTTGTTAAACTCCGACACCAAATTATTAAGGTAGAACGAAAAGATTTTTTCAGCTCCATCGAGATTGAGTTTTTAAGGTAAAACGAAAATGATTTTTCTTCTCACACACAACTTAACAAATTAACACAATATGCAGAAAATTCAAGATCAAGTTTTTTTTTATTTTTTTATGATGGAATTAAAGGATTCCTCAAAATGTAAACACATACCCAATATAACAAATAGCACAAATTTACATAAAGTTATACAAAGCAGCAATTATCACAAATATACAAAGCTATGAAACCAAAAGGAGAGAGTCAAGATTGAGTTATTCGAATAGAATTTTATGCCATTTCCGATGTCCAGACGCAAAGAAGTTGTATATGTCAAAACAGACCAAGACTAAGACATAAACCCATTCATGAAACTTGATTTTCGAGAATGACCAACAGTACAAATAAACACGGACCCATATATTCACACACGAAATAATTCTTCAGGATCAAAAATTATATTCATCAGCCAGAATTCAAGAAACGTCACAACAACATAGGATAAACTAAAGGAAACACATACCCACATAGACATTTAAATATTGAATTTTAACTACTACCTAGCGTTAAACATATGAATGCATAACCATGACCTCTTAATCAAATTGTAAGAAATATAAAGAACAAGGCAACATGCATCTACTGTAAACAAAACATTTAGAAATAAAGTTCCCTTTGAACAACATTTACCAACTTAACAACTAACTTAGTCCAAGTTAGCGTGAAGCGAAAAAAATAAACTAACAAGAGTTCTAACAATTTAATTGGAGAAGAACTACATTTGATCCTTATTAATTAGCACATCTACGAACTAAACGCTTAAAAGCTCATAACCAGATGTCAAAACAATGCTCACTTGAGGATTATTCAAATACATCCCCACCAAGACTTGGATCAAAAACAAAACAGTAGGGGAGAAACAGTGAGAAACATATATATATATATCTTGTATTAACAAGACGGGAAAGAAATCCCAGGTGATACGATTTAGCCTTTTTTTAAAGCTATAAATTCATGTCGTGACCAACCCGACTATTACTTATTCCTAGAAATCAAACAAGTGATCCATTAAGCGTTTTAGGATTAAAGCATAAGGCCCAAACTCAAAAACCGGAATTGGTAATTTTCAAACTCATAGCAAAAGTGATCCGACGACAAAATGAGCCAGAACAAAGCACCCAAAATGAAAGACATTTGTGAATCCAAAGTAATGAAGAAACTAAAATTTTGTCCTAACAAAGGTTTATTTTCATTTGGTAATACCTTGTAGATAACCCCAAACTAATTCGCGTAAACAGGCAGCCATGAAATTTAAAACAAATTCATGTTTTGGACTCGGTTTCACGAGGGGCGAACAACAATACCACAACCAACTTGAAGTCAAAAATAGATCCCGTGTATACACGAAATAGATTTCAGACCCAAAAATTACATTCATAGTCCAAATTCCAAAAAAACCAGAATAATCAATAGCTTAAAAATGAGATAAACTCACATATACACATATTCACATATCCGTGTTCGCCTACGAAACAACTTTTCAGAATTGAAATTTATCTACATCCGCAGATTCAAAGGAATACAACAACGACAACATTGGTTTCAAAACAAAAACCACATATCCATAAAACCAAATAAGATGAAGAGAAGAAGGTGAAAAACAAACGAAAAAAGGGTGGATTCGCACCTTTTGTTGGGCAGCAAGACTGGGTCTTTCTGTCAAGATCTCGACTATGAACTCTACCTCAAAACTTGAACTCACGCTCGAGCTCGGAAAGAGAGCAAGAAAATAAGAAGAAACTAGTAGTATGAGCCTGTTGATACTTAGGTTCCAATTCTTGTTCTCTGTTCCCCTCAAATGGAAGCCAAAGGCCTCCTTTTATAGCTGAAAGTTGGGGCTGTGACAGCTCTCAAGTGAAGCTCCAAGAATTCTCAAACTTTGAATTCTTGGAGAGCTCAATCACATAGAGAAACTGAGGGATTAAATTTGATAAAGAAAAGGACTGAATTCTTACCTTTCCATGTCGATGTGAAAGGAAAAAGTGGGAGGTTCATAGGTTTCAATCTCGGACCATCGGATTGAGAAGATAAAAATCCCCTTATCCTGTATGCTTTTAATTTCTTCCCTTTCCCAGAAGCAACAGTGATGGTAGAGATCTTTTGGGGTCTGATTTGAGTAGAGAAAAAGTTTTGGAAAGGATATAAAGTTCATGGGTGTCGGCGAGGTTAATGGAAAGGCGAAAAAGTAAAGGGGAAATATGAAAGACCACCAAAAAATATCAATTTTTGATGGTCTGTGCGCTGCCATCGTTGAGAGAGAAGAGAGCATGTTTGAGTTCTGGTTGTGTTCTAACGTGAAGAAGAAAGGGATTTAAGGGTGTTTGGTTAGCTTGATTAGGATTTAGTCAGGTTAATTGAGTGAATTTGGGACTGGTAGAGGCATTTTATTTGGGCTGTGAAATGAGATTTAGGCTGAAACAAAATAAAAGAAATTGGTCCAAGTCTGTGTAGACATTAGTCTACAAGAAAATTTATTTTTTCTCAATTGTTTTTTTCACTTAATTAATTTAACGATGCTTCTTTTGTACTAATTAATCTTCTAACATATATACGTATATAAACTATATATAAACAATTTAGTATACGTATTTAACTTCAATAATTTTGTAATAAAATATAATAGTAATAATAATGGAGTATAAAAATATAATTAGTAGAAAAAATGTGAATGCGAGTATCAAAATATATATTTTTTTTTGTGTGTGTTATTTTTAATATTAAATAACTAATTATATTTAATTTAAATATTTAAAAATATGATAGGGGAAAAATAAACCCTTGTCACTACCCGAATCCCATTCGGGACGGACTGGCACCCGAAGCTGATAAGGCCCGAGACAAACAACTTGTGCTCAAGAACATTCATATGCATGCCTCTGTAATAACGCCGTTGTATCTCATACGATTATGCGGAAGTCATGGAAACATGTACTATATATATATATATATATGAAACTTGGCCGATAGGGCCATCAAGTCAAACTGGACATGCATCTCTTACATTCCTCTTCCTACATATGTCTACAAAGCCTCTACAGATACATATACATAGCCAAGCTAGAGTAGGGACAAGTCCCCGCTTTATACAACATTTACAATACTTAAAATCCATGTACACTATGACTCGGAAAGCCCCGAACCAACTGGAGCTCACCAAAAATCTGCAAATGATCTGCAACCTACTGTGGAGGTCTAATAACACCTGTGCTTGCAGCAAGTAAGGTAAGTTCCCCCAAGGGGGTCAGTACGAAGAATGTACTGAGTATGTAAGTGGCACGACCCGAAATCCCATTCGGGTCGGACTGGCACCCGAAGCCGATATGGCCCGGGAGAACCAATCTTTGCTCCTATTCACCCAAGCATATTTTAGTATGAAACTTATTATACTTCGTACAACTAGGCGGAAGTCATGGAAAACTTAACAATATATGAAACTTGGCCGTTAGGGCCGTCAAGTCAAATAGAATACACATCTCTTACGTTAACCTTCCCAACCTTCCCACATATGGCTACAAAGCCTCTAACCGATACATGAACACAACAACCTGTAGTCGGGACAAGTCCCGGCTTTATACAATGATGATTACAAAACCAAAACAATATACACATGTGACTCGGAGAAGCCCCGAACTAACTGGAGCTCACCAATGATCCGCGGATAACCCGTAGCCTATGGTGGAGGTCTACTAACACCTGTCCCTGCAGCAAACAAAGTAAGTCCCCCAAAGGGGTCAGTATGAAGAATGTACTGAGTATGCAAGGCTATAAGGAACTTCATGAAACTTAAACACCTCAATGAACTTGATTTCAAGAGAATAGTCAATGTGGATCAATCATCGTTTAGTATGTGTGGAAATAGGTACTTTATGTTCATTACTCCATTTACCTTTATGCCTGTTACCGTTAACAGTTAGAACCGTCAATAGATATTGATCAATAATGTATAACCGTTAATATGCAACCGTCAATATGCAATGCATCCGTCAATATGCAACCGTCAATATGCAATGCATCCGTCAATATGCAATGCATCCGTCAATATGCAACCGTCAATATGCAACCGTCTCAAGTTCGGCATCAAGCTAGGCTTTTGCCCCACTGAGCTTCCCCCCTGCTACCACCCGGAAAACAAGGAAGCAGGTTCAGCATCAAGTTTGGATTTTACCTCACTGAGCTTCCCCCTTGATCCAGTGAATATAATAAAGTTCGGCGTCAAGCTTGGCTTCCGCCCCACTGAGCTTTCCCCCTGCTACCACCCGGAAAACAAGGAAGCAGGTTCGACATCAAGTTTGGCTTTTTCCCCCAAAGCTATCACCCGCACTCAAAGAACCATAAAGTAATTATAAAGTAGTGATAAAGTAATATGAAAATAATGTTAAAGTAACCATAAGGAAAATTATAAGGTAACCATGAGGGAAAGTATATAAAGTAACCATGAGGGAATATATATAAAGTAACCATGAGGGAATATATATAAAGAAAATTATAAAGTCACCATACGGGAATTACTTCTTCCATTACTTCGTTAGATTACTTCTCTCTTTTACTTTTCTGAGATTGCTACATTGGGGGAATCATAACCTTTTTTGGAAGCACATAAGTGCATTACTTCGATCTTTTATGTTCATGAGATTGATACTTTTGAAGTTGCAACATTATTGGAAGCCTTGGAACATAATATTATTGGAGCTTGTAATCATGTCCATAATTATGTGATAAATGAGAATAATAACATATGACAACTTGAAATGAGATACCTTTTCACATTTTGGAATGGAACAAGGACAATGACAACATGAACAATATGTGTTGCAGAAGAATACAGACAGAGTAACCTTACATACCTTATCTCCTCAATACGAATATACAATCCTATATGTGAATACAATAGACCCTCTCCTTCCTTATGTTTTACTCTACACACAAGTACATAATGGAACCAACATTAACCACCAACTACCTTACAAATGCATACAATAACAACAAGTCACATGTTTGGCTTTAACATGTCATTTCCCCTTGACAATACCATTTATGAAATTAGCTTACCAAAAATCCCACAATATTCACAACATTGACCAATACTTGATAATCAATACATTTCACCACAACACTTCTCCTTTACCCTTTCTTATCCACACCACATCACAAATAATCCATCAACTTACCTTAATACACCTCGTAGCACATATCGGCCAAAATCCCACAATTTACACTTATAGAAAAATAAAAAGTTTAATAACAAAATCACACCATACATGTTCATATCTTATCCATACCATCCTTTTTCATCAAAGGCACAAGCCATAATTCAAGCTATAATCCTATGGATAACACATCTTTTTTCACAAAAACCAAAAGTGCCATGTCCAACACTTCCAACCATAACCAACATAATATAAATATTCTATCATGCTTATAATATGTTAAAGTACAAGAAAAATCACTTACCCAAGCTTGGAAGATGATGATCTTGTCCAAAAATGCCTTAGGGTTTGAAGAACCACCAAAAGAGTTATCTTGAAAACTCTAGAAAATGAGAGAAATGTGATGTGTGTCTAATAAGATAAAAATATGATTTTTGTTCACCTTTTATAACATCATAAAGTCATCCTTATCCATTTAATCCACCATTTGACAAGTCAAGGCAAGAATGAGTCATTTGACCCATTTTGGCCCATGTTTTCTTCTCATTTTGGGCCTCTTGTTGGGCCCAATTCACTTAACCCAATCAAATCACTAATTTCCTGTGTTTAAATCATTTTGTACGCACCTTCCCACTCACGGGATTCATATTCGTAACCTCGATCCCAAAAACAAATAATTCTAGCCACGCATGACTTATTTGACTCTAAGGGCAAAATCGTCATTTTGATGCCAAATTCGTTCTCGAGTAATTTTATCATACCAATATAATAATTTAATTATTTCATGTATATTCTCATGGTTGTATAAGAAACGTAGCAAAAATCGGCTCAATATGTCCCCGGGCACCCTTGGGACTTAAGAAAAATTCCAACTTTTGAAAGGTTCACACAAGCAGCCTGGCACGCCCTTGGGCGCGCCACCTTGCTGCCTGTGGGCTAAAAATTTTAGCCCAGAGAGGCCCGGTACGCCCCTGGGCGCGCCCCACCTCTTTTTTTTTTCAAAATTTTCGTTTCTTCGACTTTTCTTCACGGATTTGGTTAGACACTTCAAGTCCTATTCTTTAACTTACTTCTTACCCTTAATATCCTTTGTTTAGAGGTCCTCTTAGCCTCATTTTTAACCCCACAACTGCGCCACAAAAATCACAAAACAACTCTTATGAAAGGCTAATCACATGTATGAAGCCAAATTTCAATTTCCTCAACATTAACATTACCAAATGTATACTTATAGCTCTCGACACCTAAGCATACATTATTCAACGTCGTCAAGTAGGGTTGGGAAGGTATGGGGTGTTACAGTAAGGCTCATAATAAACTGTATGATACGTAAATACGTCAATGAACTCAAATACAAATGAATAACGAATATAGATAAGTTAACATTCTGTATGTTGGGAACCATGTGTATTGCTTTCATTACTTTATTTGCTTCTTTACTTCCATTCTTATTCATCATCACTTGTATCACAATGTACCCGAGCCCCGACTAATCAGTGGGTCTTTACATAACATAACGTTATGTTGGGATCGACTCGAGCTAGGCTTATGCCTCTAGAGCTACCACCCATGAATCAATATATCGGGCTCGGCTCGAGCTAGGTTATTACCTCTAGAGCTGCCACCCATACCAACATATCAGGTTCGGCTCGAGCTAGGTTATTACCTATAGAGCTACCACCTATCAGGATCGGCCCGAGCTAGGCTTATACCTCTAGGACTGCCCCCTGATCCAATAATCTTGGTATCGGCTCGAGCTAGGCTTATGCCTCTAGAGCTACCACCCGTACTCTTGCAACCAACAAATATGCATTACTTTATTTCTTACTTTTGAGATATTAATACCTCTACTTGTGAGAGATTGATACCTTTACTTGTGAGAGATTGATACCTTTACTTGTGAGAGATTGATACATTCACTTGTCATAACATTATTGGAAGCATTGGAACAATAATCAATGAATAAGAGACATGCGTATAAACTCTATTGAATCTTTGGAACATTAGTCAATGGATATGGGACATGTGAACCACAATTGATCATGTGAGTAACACTATATGACAACTTGTAATGAGATACCTTTGAACATTTTGGAAGGGAACAGGTGCAATGACTGTGTGAACAATATGTGCTGCAGAAGGCTACGGAAAGAGTAACCTTACATACCTTATGTTCTCAATACGAATACATAGTCCTATATGTGAATACAGTAATCCATCTCCTTCCTTATGTTTCACTCTACAACACAAGTACATAACGACGTACGTTAACAATCAACTACCTTACAAGTGTACAAGTGTCACAACGAGTTACGTGACTGCTATATAGCATCATTTCTTCCTTTACAATACAATCCACTACATCAACATACCAACAATACCATAACATACCACACATTGACCAATACATCCTAAACCAATAACATTTCACACCACGTTTACCCTTTACGCTTCCTCATTATCATGCCGTCACCACTATTCCATCAAATCGCCTCATAACAACATATGAACAACAATCCATAATTAATATAATCCAACATGCCTCCATACGACCCCTTAACGTCATTTAAAAAGTATCATAAGTTGATAATTACATCCATAAAGGGTATAGGGGTCTCCGGGGATCAACGGGAGACAAAAACACCCAAAATGAAAATATGGAATGACATGCGAAGCCACCTGCACCCACAGGTGGCTGAAATGCGGAAGCATATGGCCCTAGGCAGCGCCCATGGGCATCTGCGATGGCATCTGCGCCCGCAGGTGCCTTCGTCTGCGGGGGCGGATGCCCAAATCGGCCAAATAGGGTCTCTTTTGGGTCCTTTTGTGCAATAATTGGTCCAAGTCCATAATTAAGATTCTCTTAACATATTTTAGGTCACTTGGACACCAACAAACCATCATGGTTTCACAACGCACATAAACATCACCAAAACCACATTTTCCTTTCATTACGTCACCCATTCCATGACCAATTTTGTAACAACAATCCCACAAGTTGTACACATAGAGAAAAAAAGTTAGGAACATAACCATATAATACATGTGAACATCTCATCCATATCATTCACTCCTTTCAAGATCTCAAGTCTCCTTTCAAGTTTAGGACACATAGATGATACATCTATTAGCAAAAAGGAAAACAAAAGTGGGTTGCTCAACACCTTAAGCATAACCAACATGACATACACCATCTCTCATGAATAAAATATACTTAACCATAATAATATACACTTACCAATACTCACAAAGTGATGATCTTGGCCAAAGAGATGAAGGCTTAGGGTTTGGAAGAGAAAAGAGTGTTGTGGAATTTTCTAGAAATGAGACATGTGGGTTTCAATGAATAAATATGATTTTTCCTCACTTTATATAGTACTAATGGTCTTACTTAGCCAATTAAATGCATGTTGGCTTGGTCAAACACAAGAATGGATCATTTCCATATTTGGGCTATGTCTTTATATGATTTTTTTGGGCCTCACTTGAGCCCAATTGCACATGCTTCATTTAAGCCCACTAATTAATGCATAATTCTCCAACACTCTCATGTCCAAATAATCCCATGAATGTTACGGTAATTAAATAGGTTCGGAAACATACGGGGTGTTACAACCCTATTTTTCATTCTTTCAAAATATTCATAGAAATTAAAATACGAGTTTATTTAGAAAATTAGTTAGGATCAATTAGAAGCATAGAAAAATAATTAAAGAAAAAAAGACGAGCCAAAATTGGGTGTCAACACATGTATACGAGATTGTATAATTTCGGTTGCTTAAATAATTATTTTTTTATCAAAAATCATGTTTTAATCAAGAACTATCTTGAAAATTAATTCAAATGGATAAAGTCTTGACTTAAATATAATTTTCTTTTAAATATAATTTATTTGAAAAAATATTTATTTGATTTTGTGAAATGAAGAAGCTCGGGGTTAATTTGGTTATTCGTTTGTTTTGAATGTTGATTCAATTTAGCCGACCTATTAAATTTGGCCATAATCGCAGTGCAATTGGCCAATTGATTTTCAATTTGGTTTAAAATTTAAATAGCATTGTCTAAACCCTAATCCTATTGGCCATTTATTAAATAACCTAATCTACCCAATCTATTCCCCCTTAATTGGACCCGAAAAACAGCAGCCCAGCCACCATACCTTCCGACCCGGTCCTGCCCAATGCCCCTTTAAATCCCCCTTTCTTCCCCAACCCAACACCCGATAAACAACAACAACAATACTCATCGACAACAATATCAACCCAACGACAACCCGCAACAGCCAGAGCTTTAACCCGAACAAAACCCGATTCTCCCTCACCTTTGCACCTCGTCGCGTGCAAGGCACGAAGGTCGTACCACGGAGGTTCTAGAACCCACGACGTGGTGTCTCTATACTCGTCCTTCATTTTTTATCCATTTATTCAAATTCAAATTGATAAATTCGTACACAATAGTACGATTCCAACTCACTCATACCTTCTCCTTCTCAAAATTCATTTTCCCTCTTAATTCCCCCCCCCCCCCAAAAAAAAAAAACCCAGTAGAATTGTTGAATTCATTCTAGAAGGCAGACACTTGCTTCGTTTCATTGGAGAAGGTACAAAAAAGAAGGGAACTTCTCTCATAATCATCATTGATTTGCCTTGATTAACCGACAGTCGTGGGATTTGGTTTTTGCCCAAAATCCCACATCGCCCCATTTCAAGAAATCGTCCCTCCTCCCCCTCTATGTATACAGTAACTATTGAGGGGTGAAGAACAAGTCTTGGAGAGTGAAAACTTCTGAGAAAAAAGTCTTGAAGATTTTTTAAAGAATTTTCGAGCAAAAAGAGAAATTTCGAAAGAGATTTCCTAGTTTAAAATTTCTAGTGGTGTTTCGTGGAGGCAAAAGCTCTCGACGAGGCTCGTAGTCTCGTTTTGCTACCCCAAGAAAGGTAAACGCCTCTCACTCTTTATTTTTTAGCTACTGTTATGATTTTTGTTTTCGTAATGTACATTTATTTTGCTCTGTAAGAATAGTTATTTTGTAGTTATAGTTGTTATATCACATTTGGTGAGAATGGTGGGATTATTTGTGGTAGAAGGCCTTGAAGGCCATAGGCTCTTTTTGTGATGAAGATGGAAATTGTTGTCATTGTTTTTGGCTTTATCTTCGTTGGTTTGGATTTGTTTTGGCATTCATCTTTGTTTTGATGATTTAAAGCTTCATGTCGGTTTAATTACATGATTTTTTAACCCCCTTTTTTTTTTATTTTAAGTATTGTGGTTCTTGTTGTGATTCGATCACTTTTTTCTTTCTAGTTTCCTTACTCTGTTTTGATTGGCCTATATGTTGATAGAAACCTTAATTGTTCAAGTTTGTATGCCTCTATGATAATGTAAAAATATTATGACTTCATAACTGGTTTTTTTTCTCCTTATTCACCTAAATTGATTGCATATCACTTGAGTATAAAGGCTATATCCCATCTTTGATCTTTGCTGCTTCGGCACTTAGTTTTTTGGTTATGATTGTTGGAAATTTTGTAGTAACTTTCTCTTTTACTTTCCCGTAGTCTTAGATTAATTTCAAAGTTGGTTGTAAGTGTGTTTTCTCATATGCAAGTTACTCTTGGCCATGTATTTAGACTGATGAAATTCAATGTCTAATAGCTCTACTATCCATAGAGTTCTTGTGTTTCCCGTTTATTGGCATATTTTGCTTCAAAATTTTAACAACATTTTACTTCATGCAATTCATGGTTCTCCTTGGTTCATAATACCAAGTAAGAACTAATGATTCTTTAGAAAGAAGAAATCACGGGTGGTTATGCGATTTCTCCTAAATGTGGGCCATAATTAACGTGTTTAAATCATCCTTGATCCTGTCTTAGTTGGGGTCTTACAACTGTCTTCAAATTTCTTCTTCAAATCATCCCTCGTTTTCTTCTTTTACGTATTTGTTAGTATCCACATTTGTGATATCTTGCTTCTTTGAGTTAGGAAAGCATGGATATTTTCTTACTACTCTGCTCATTTTCTTGTCACTTCTTGTCCTTTCGAAATCTCATGCTATCTGTTGGAATACTAATCTACTGAGTATAGTCCTTTTCCCCCTTCTTTCTCATCTCATATCTGGATATGAAAACCCAGAAGTATGTAAATATATCCTTTTCCTTTGTCATTCAATTTGCTACCTTTCCTTGTTTTTTTTCAAAATTGTATGTGCATTCTCATTTTAGCATTACTGTCACTTCCCTTGTTTTGTTGTTAATCGAATTCGTGATAGTTTTCTTTATTTTATTTTTAGTATGTAATTTTATATTTTGGATGAATATTAATGCTTTATCTTTTCTTGTGGCACGTGAATTTATTGGGAGTTCAATTGAACTCCGTTCCCTTTTGCATTTCTCTAATGGGCCAAGGAGGCCCATTTCCATCGAGTCAGCCCCAAATTCAAGTCCAAAGGCCAGAAATTGACACACGACGTACAAGTTGAGGATAAGGAAAAATGGGCCAAAATCCATAGTTCGAAGATATTGATATTTTGAGACTTCCAAAGTCTTGAAAAAATTTATATTTTTATGGGCCCTAAGCCTAAATTTTATTTAATACAGGTGGAGCGTATCTTGGGCTTTAAAGGCCCAAGAAATAGATTTAGAATAGGTACAAAGGGAAATTAGGCCAGGCTCAAAAGTTTAAGCTTGGATAATTTAGGAGTTTGGGCTTTAAAAGCCTAAATCCAACTTCTTTCTCCCTTCATATATTATGATTGTTACTAACTAATTTAGTTAACTTAGTTAAATCCCTGTTATGTTTCTAAAATCATGTTTGCGTGAATTTTTCAAAATAAATTTTCCTTTATCACTTTCTTTTCAAATAAATATTTTCTTTATTTTCAAAGTTAGTTAAATAAAGTTGTTTTCAAATAGTCTGGATAACTGCAAGTTAGCGGATACTTTGGATGCCTTAAAACCCTTTCCAAAGTATTAATAAGAACCACTTACCTAGAATTTCTAAACTTTAAAAGATTTTTTTTCTGTTTTAGTCTTTTAAATGATTTTCAAAGTTTTCTTAATTTTCTTTTCAAATAAATTAAGTGGCGACTCTCAAAAATCGAATTTGAAAACTGTCCTAAGTGTTTGAAATTCAAAAAAAGCAAAACAGAAATGGCGACTCTGCTGGGGACTTAACTAGGTTCTAACTACATATTTGAACTAACTTTTTTGACTAACTATTTGGTTTTGCAATAATTTGTATAATTACCTTATTTGCTTACTTGTTTCAATACTTGCTATTATAACTATCGCATTTCATGACATCATTCCGCCATTTCTGGCAAAACATTAGGCATTAGGAAAAAGGATGGTTATGTGGGTTTTTGCACCCATCCTTCTGTATAACACCTTAAATTCTTTGAACCACCAAGTGAAGTATTTGACTCGAGTCGGTCAATAGTCATTTGGTGTGTTACCCCGAAAAGTCCACTTCGGGTTCCCGGTCAATTCAAACAAACTATTCTAGTCAATTAGCATAGAGCGAAATCAAATCCTAAATGTTTAGGCATTACCCTAAGATATCTTAATATCCCGGGGATATTAAGCCTATTAGACAAACACCAAATGTGTCAAAAGGGTTTACGATCCATCGACACCGCATCCAACTATGTGCTATTCTAAAAGACGTGTGTGTTGTAACTGGACTATTGTCCAGGGGGTGGGTCCTAACGGTTTGCTCCTTTTGTAGAATGTCGCGGTTCTTGAACTGTAGTATGGTGTTAGAAGCTCCGATCGAAATTCACTTGTGGCATAGGTCATTGAACGCGGAGCAAAAGCGTGAAGTGAAAAAGTACCTAGGATATTTGGTGAGCATAAAAGACATGAAGGCATGGCCGGAGCTAATCCAAATATTAACAAGGTATTCGGATACCAGAAGTATGGTGTTTCATTTTAGAAATATGGAAATCACCCCAACCATTGAGAAAATTAGGGATTTCATATCTTCTTGGGCAGCTTTGAAAAGGCCTCAAAAAGGCGTTTTGATTCCAAACAGACCATCTTCGAAGGATATTTCTCAAACCTTTAAGTTGTGTTAGGACCAATGCAACTGGATAGATGCTCCTATCATTTTATTTTGAGAATTTTACACTCGCTGGGGTAAAGGCAACAAGGGGTTCACATGGTTCCAGAATGAGTTCTACACTTATCGTGAATGGGATGAAACTCGACCCATAGCTTTTGGTATAGCTTTTTTAGGACTCATGGTGTTTCCTTTGAATCAAAATTGCACCATCAACACTCGAATCATTATGGTGGTCCAAACACTTTTCAAGGGATTGAATGCAAGAGGATTAATCAAGTACTTCTCTCTAGTCTCGATCATCTTATCCGATATTTATAGAGCCCTCGGAAGATACAAAAACAAACATTGCTTCTTTCAAGGTTGCAACTTGATTCTTCAATGGCGGATCCTTAGTCACTTAATGAAATTTGAGGGAACTCGGGAACTACCCAAACTAGATGAGGAAAATGAGTTCAATAACCTACCAGAAATGCTTCGCTGGGGTGACATGGGAAGCAGAATCAAGATTGGGTGGTCCCAGGCGTTTTGTGAATTGGGAGAAGATAACATTCAGTGGATGCTTGACAGTTTTTTCTCAAAATTCGTGATCATCAAAAGTCAAGGCCTACCTTTTCTTCCTCTACTGGGAATCAGGGGAGTCTGTCCATATGCGCCCCAAAGGGTCCTTAGACAGTTTGGGAGGACTCACACTATTCCTAAGCACGCTTACATGGAGGGTTTTGTCTTCGATTACGATGAAGAGAACAAAGTTCCAAAAGCTGATGCCATTGTCCAAATTTGGAAAGCATGTGTAAGAATGGGGCCAAAAACCGTAGCTGAAAATAAGTTTAACACAGGGTACGTAGACGGCTACAAGGAGTGGTCAAAAAGGGACATCCAAGACATGGATATTTCTTGGCGAAGAACTAACTCCATATCAAAAGACCATAAACAATTTCAGAATCTACAAGAAGAAATGGTAAGACGTGAATAGGAACTTTTGAAAAAACAAGAAGAAAATCGTCATACCATTGAAGAGTATCGCCTACTATAGATATCTTGAGTCAGAAATTCAAGGGTATGAGAACAGAGGTGGAAAACAAAGTCATTGATATGTTGTAGAAATACCATGGCTTTCGTCAGGTGCCAACAGAACCAGAATGCTCAAAACAGAAATAGAGTATTGGTTCGCTCAGTATACATTCGGAGACATCGCGAATAAGTATAAGAAAAGGGCAAATGGAGAGGGATCATCTTCAGGACCGCACTAGTAGTTTCCCCTGCGTGGGCTTATTTCTATGTATTTACTGTTTTCCCTAAAACACCCCTGCGTGGGTTTGTCTTATTTTTCCCCTGCATGGGCCCCTTTTATTTCCTATTGTCTTTAAATATGAACCCCTTTTTCGGCTGGCTTTGTATCCCTTTTTAGGAAAGTTTTGGTTTTATCTATCTATCTATATATATATATATATATATATATATATACATATATATTAGGGGCAATAGAATGGTGCAAAAATAACGCATACGTCTTTTCGAACAAACGCTAGGCCCACCTTTGACTTAAAAGGTCCCCTCTAGTAGGACGCGCTCTTTATTAATGCTTGTGTGATATAACTAATTTATGTGATTATATTTGTTATGTTGATTCGAATTAAAGGGGAATTGATTCAATCCCATGTTTTATAGAGACCATTTAGGCAGAAATATACGTCCACTACTGTAACACCCCGTACATTCCCGACCCTACTTGACACCCTTGAACAATGCTTACTTAGGTTTCGAGAGCAATAAGTACGTATGTTGTAGTGGTTTTGGATGGAACAATTGATATTGTACTAGTCAATGTGTTTAGACTCTTGTATGAGGAGTTGGAAACTTTTTAGAACATTTTAGGAACGATAAATGAAGCTTGAATGACACCTAAATAAAGTTTCTTAAAGACAAGAGGCAAGCTAAAGATTAGAACTTGAAGTATCTAACCAAATCCGCAACGAAAAGTTGAAGAAAGGAATTTTTTGGAAATTTTTGGGCCAGGCGCGCCCAGGGGCATGCCAGGCCAATCTGGGCTGAAATTTTCAGCCCACAGGCAGCAAGGGGACTCGCCAGGCAGCGTACCAGGCCGCCCCTACACACCTTCCAAAAGTTGGAAATTTTTCTAAGTCCAAGGGGCGCCCGGGGCCGTGCTGGGGTGCTTTTTACCGAATTTGTTTGCCAACCATGAGCCTATAAATGTGATTCTTGGGGTATTATATAATTATTCCATCTTGGTAAGACTACGCTTGGACGATGTTGGCATTCAAATTACGATTTTACCCTTTTATGTTCAAAGCCATAAGTGGCTAGAATTTCTTATTTGGAGATTAAGGCTACAAATATGAGTCCCGTGAGTTGAATATTTTCGTGACACTTATGAAATTATTTAAACATGAGATATATGACGGATGAAACATTGAATTTGGTGGATTATGCATTGATTTTATTGGGCTAAATGAATTGGGCTCAATTTGAGGCCCAAAATGAAGCCAAAAGACATGGCCCAATGGGTCAAATGACCCATTCTTGTGTTGACAAGTAAACACAACATTTATGACTAATTGTATGTATATATATGAGCATGAGGGCCTATATGAAGTCACCAAAAATCAGATTTTATTTCCACAACTCACACATGCCATTCTAGATTTTTCCAAGAAAGAAAAAAGAGATATTTTCTCATCTTCTCTTAAACCCTAGGCACTAAGCAATCACTTGTTGGACAAGATCAACCCTTTGAAGGTATTGGTAAGTGTTTATTCTTGTGATTTAATATATTATGTACATGAGAGATTATGTATATCATGGTGGTTATGTTGGCAAGGTGTTGAATAGTGCACTTTGGCTTTTTGCTAAAAGATGTGCATCCTTGTGAATTAAACTTTAAAAAGGACTTGATGTTTTGATGAAAGTGAATGGTGTGGATGATATCTCAACATGTATGGTGTGGTTATGTCCATAACTTGTTATTTTTCTATATGAGTAAATTGTGGAATTTTGGTTATAAAATGTATTGGAGTGACTTGATGGGTTCATTGTGATGTGGTGTTAATGAGAACATGTAAAGGAGGAACTTGGTGTGAAAAGCTATTGGTTTATGATGTATTGGTCAATGTATGGAATATTGTGGTATTATTAGTATGATAATGCCATGAATGGTATTGTAAAGGGTGAAATATTGTTATAGGGCAATCATGTAGCTCATGGTTGTCTTATACACTTGGAATGTAGCTTGTGGTTAATGTTGGTTCCGTTATGTAATTATGTTGTAGAGTGACACGTAAAGAGGGAGCTGAATGGTTGTATTCACATATTGGCTTGTATATTCATATTGGGAAGATAAGGTATGTAAGGTTATTCTATTTGTATCCTTCTGCAGCATATAGTATTCACATTGACATTGTACTTACTCATTTCCGAAATGGTTCTAAGGTATCCTATATCCGGTTACCAATTGTTATTATCACATGTTTCCTACTCATTGATCAATTGCGATTCACATGTCTCATGGTCATTGACTAATGTCCCAAAGGCCCAATAAGGTTGTGTTCCAAAGTTCCAATAGTGTTTATACATATGTCTCTTATTCATTGACCGTTGTTCCAATGGTTCCAAAGATGTTATGTTTCCAATAATGTTATGACTATCATTGTATCAATTCCAAAAGTAAAGAACAAAGTAATGCATATATGTGGTTAATGATTGAGTATGGGTGGTAGCTTTAGGGGCGAAATGCCTAGCTCAAACCGATCCCGAGATTATTGGATCAGGGGGCAGTCCTAGAGGCGTAAGCCTAGCTCGGACCGATCCTGATAGGGGGTAGCTCTGGGGGTAGTAACCTAGCTCGAGCTGAACCTGATATGTTGGTTTATAGGTGGCAGCTCTAGAGGTAATAACCTAGCTCGAGCCGGACCCGATGTATATTGATTTATGGGTGGTAGCTCTAGAGGCATAAGCCTAGCTCGAGCCGATCCCAACATAACGTTATGTTATGTTAAGACCCACTGATCAGTCGGGGCCCGGGTACATAGTGACACAAGTGATGATGAATAAGCATAGAAGTAAAGAAGCAAAGAGAAATAATGAAAGCAATACACATGGTTTCCAAAGTACAGAATGGTGACTTATTCATATTGATTATTCATTTATATTTGAGTTCATTAAAGTATTTATGGGTCATACAGTTTTATATGGCCTTACATACTCAGTACATTCTTCGTACTGACCCCCTTGGGGGAATTTACCTTACTTGCTGCAGGCACAGGTACTAGTAGACCTCTACAGTAGAGTGCGGGTCATTTGCAGATTTTTGGTGAGCTCCAGTTGATTCGGGGCTTTTCGAGTCACATGTGTACATTATTTTGGCATTGTAAATGTTGTATAAAGAGGGGACTTGTCCCGAATATAGGATGGTTATGTACATGTATCGGTTAGAGGCTTTGTAGACATATGTGGGAAGATGAATGTAAGAGATGTATGTCCATTTTGACTTAATGGCCCTAACGGCCAAGTTTCATATATATATAGCATATGTTTCCATGACTTCCGCATAGTTACATGAGATAAAATAATGTATACACAGAGACATGCATATGAGCATACATGAGCAAAGATTGGTTCTCTCGGGCCTCAACGGCTTCGAGTGCCAGTTCGTCCCGAATGGGATTCGGGGCATGACAACTACACAAAAGTCCGACCAAAATACTCGAAGTCTTTCAAATTTTCCTAGAAAAATATGATACACCTCTCAAACTAGTTCCTAAAGAATCATCTCTCTTACTTTCAGGAAGGTTTGACTGAAAAGATGGATATGGAAATATATTTGACAAGGAGAAGAATTGTGTCAATTCAACAAGAGATCGAAGAGATCCATAGGAAGAGTGTGGAAATCCGCCATCAGACAGAAGTAGCTTTGGCAAAAGACAAAGAATTGGATAGACAGACTGCTGAAGTCAAGGCAATGATTGTAGAAATAGATCGAGCATTGAATGAAGGAAAGCTAGAAAAGAATTTCGCCAAACAAGTCAAGCGGATGGTGTTGGAATTCGAAGTATACGAAAATGAGGCCCTTGGAGATCCCGAGAAACTCATAGAAGAGATGGAAAAATGGTCAGAAAATATGGAGAAATAACATGGCCCATACAAGAAAAGGGCTAAGTCACACTCAAGAAAGGTGCTAGAAACTACCTGAGGGAGTCAGTGTGCAAGTCTCAGAAATTTATCAGTTATTGCTAGCCATGGGAACTTTGCACCCTATCACGACCCATGGACCCCAGTGTGATCCCCGAGATGAACATAAGAAGTGCACTTATCACCTTCTCCAAAGAGGGCATACCACAGATGGATGTCGTGTGTTGAAATCTAAGATATGTGATATGACCAATAGTGGGAAGATTGCTCATTTGCATGGACCACATGCTATGCTGGTATGTGATATGGTCGAGCCAGGAACTCCCATTACCTGGTGTTTCAATTCATCGTGTGGACTTTACGACTTTCAAGGACAACTACGAAGACATCTATGTCAAGCTGGTTCAAGCAAAAATCTTGCATCCAAAGAAGGCAAAGGAAAGGGAAAATTTGGCAGAATGGAAGAAAAATGATGACTCTTGTGTCTATCACAATGGAACAAAAGGGCACAAAATTGAAAAAAGTCGCACTTTTTGCTTCGAGCTGGAGCACTTCATCAAGATTGGCATGATCCATTTGGAGTTCAAGCCCGATTATCCATAGAGGTAAAGAGATCAAAGAGAGCAGAAGCACTTTTCACTATCCAGAATCAAGCTTTAAACGTAGCAAGTTTTCAGTTTCCTTGAATTTACTTTTCCATAATGTAATGAAGTTTAGTGAATGAAATGAAAACCATCCATTTTACAACCATTCGAACTACGTAGGGCCTGATTTATTCTTTGTGAGATACCTAGGCAGCCTTTTGGCCCTGCCCCTATCTTCAAAAACTCTACTTATTTTCCACTTCGGCGAAAGAAGACATAAGGATGGGAAGAAGAAGAGTTGAGCCTTCCTGATAAATTCTACTTATCCAAAACAATGAACAAATTCCTGTTCATTGGAACTTTCAAGTCATTATTACCATATGGATCAATTCACTTGCGATAAGAAACAACTTTATACGTTCCTTGCCTGTGTGATTATCTTGCATTGTTTATTACTAATGGGATCTAACACATCTGCCTTTGAGTTGTTTTTACCTTATAGATAATAGAAACTACTCCGTGTTGTCATAAGCTGGCTGAACATTCTTACTTCACCTGATCAAAAACTCACAAAATCTCATCCCCTAGCCATCACTCAAATATGACTGGAAGCAATGAGGATAACGCATTGGCCATCAGGGACAATGTGATAGCAGAACAAAGTAAGATGATTGCTGAACTCGCGAGGAAGCTAGAAATGCTCCAAGAGGAGATGAATCGTACTAGAGACTTGGCTAATCTGGCCATCGGTACTAATGCTCCTGTCCCAGGAGGGCATGGTCCTCCACTCTAAATCCCTCCTCTCAACACATCTGACCTCGGGAATCATCTAAATAACGTTTCATCCGCTTTTGCCTCTCAATTTCCATAGACCCTATCATTAATAATCCACCGGTTCATCAAACTCACACTCCAACAATCCAAAACACCAACCGAGACAATAACCCAGATGCTTACCATCCATAAAATCCTTTAGTAACTCCACAAATCCATCCTCAAATCCCACAGAACCACTCTCAAACTCGACAAAACATCTATAGCCCCCAAAATGTCCTCCCTTTCTACAACCCAACTTTCGTTCATCCTCAAAATCACACTTCAGCATACCAAAACCCTTCTCCCACTATCCCAAATCCATCTCACATCTGACCTATACCCTGAACTACTTTCCATGTCGTCATATCTCTCAATCTCTATAACCCTTTTCCTAATCCTGAGGTAGACCATTATAAGGAGAAAGAAAACAAAAGGAGGATCAGGCATGAAAAGAAGTTGCTTGCAATGAATGAAGAGATTATGAGGAACAAAAAGTCTCATGGAGCAGAGGATAATGATGGCCTTAGTTATGATGATTTGTGTGTCCACCCGAGTGTAGACCTACTAGAAGGATAAAAGGTCCCCAAATTTGAAACATTCGGTGGTACTGTAAATCCCATGGCTCACTTAAGGAGATACTGTGATCAAATGGTCGGAATTGGGAAGAATGAGGCGTTGCTAATGCATCTATTTAGCCGAAGTTTAAGCGATGAGACTCTAGATTGGTTCACGTCCCAGGAACTGAGAAAATGGTCCGGCTGGGGGGCCCTAGCAAAAGACTTTATCGATAGGTTCGCATACAATGTAGAGATAGTTTTGGACTGACATTCACTGAATAGGATTAAGCAAAAGAGCGGCGAATACTTTCAGGACTATGCCTATCGCTGGAAAAAAGAATCTGCTAAGGTAAAACCTCTTATGACTGAGGAGGAAATGGTAGCGGTATTTTCCCATGCTTAAGAAGAAGAGTTCTATACTATAATGGTGTTTGCAGTTCGTGCAACCTTTGCAGATTTGGTAAAGATTGGTGAATCACTCGAAGAGGGCATCCGAAAGGGGAAAATTTTCCAGACTCCAACATCGGCTGGGTCATCTGGATTCCTTAGGAAGAAAAGAGAAGACGTGACTACTGTATCCACTGATTCTATTGCTAAGTTGAAAAAGAAAATTCAGACCCAGGAATACCCTTTCTTCTCTGCCACCCCCGAGTCCTCAATCCGTGTTCTATGCCTAACCTCAATACCAAGCTCCACAGCCGTATGTCCTACCTCAATACCAAGCTACACAACCAAATATCCTACCATAATATCAAACTCCATTGCCAAATTATCAGCCCAATGTCCAAACCACCATCCCAAATCACCAGGCTAACATCCATGTTGCTCCAAATTACCATCAAGTACCACCACCCACCAATCAAAATAACCTTTCTCGTCCAAACCTTGAAAAGAAACCTCCTCAAAACTTTACACCACTGGTTGAAAGTCATACTCAGCTTTTTGAAAGATTAAGAGCAGCTGGCTATCTCCAGCCTGTCCAACCAAAAACCACCAATACTAGTTCCCGATTATATCATGCTGATCAAAACTATTCCTATCACTCTGGAAGAGTCGGACACAGTACCGAAGATTGCATTAATTTGAAACATAATATCCAGGACCTGATTGATCATAAAGTCATTACTCTTCAAACACCAGCTCCAAATGTCAACAGTAATCCGTTGCCTAACCACGGAGGGGCTACGATTAACATGATCAAAATAGAGGATGAATGGGCAGTTAGTAAGACTATCACTAAGGTTGATTCAGAAAAGCCTAAGAAGACGGAAGGAGTAGAGAAGGTAGAGAAAGTCGTGGCTACTTTAAGTGTCAATGAAAGGCCCCCATTTGTGGTGATGGAAGCTCCGACTCAGGCATATGCTCTAACACTGGCCAGAAGAGAGTTTGTCGTAGAAACTGCCGCTGCCCATGGGATGACTCGGTCCGAATGATGCTATGTTTTCGAGAATTTACCCAACGACTCTCACAAGAAGGATTCACAGAAAAAGCCAATTACTGAAGGAGAGGCCAAAAAGTTTTCGAGGCGTATGCAACCAAAAGAATATTCAATTATCAATTATCAAGTATCTAGAAAATACCCCAGCACAAATCTCTGTGTGGGCACTGCTAATGAGTTCTCAATACCACCAACATGTAACACCCCGTAAATTTCCGAACGTATACTATTAAGTGATGGAATTAATTGAACTTGTAATAAATGGGTATATTATGCATGCAAGTGTTGGGCTACATACATATTGGCTATTGGGCTCAAAAATTGGCCCAAAATTTACATGAAGACATGGCCCAAACAAGGAAAAATGACCCATTCTTCTTGACCCACTTAGACACCTCAATTATTGACTAACTTATTGGCTAAGGATGACCTTAAGATACTATAAAGGGACAAGGAAAATCAGATTTTTAATTCATAACATTACACATGCCATTTCTAGAATATTCTCCAAGACTTTCCTCTTCATTTTCAAACCCTAAGCAACCATTACTTTGGGACAAGATCATCACTTGGTAAGTGTTAGTAAGTATTTATTCTTGTGGTTTATTATATTATGTGCATGAAATATTATATGGATCGTGGTGGTTGTGTCAAAAAGTGTTGTTTGGTGCACTTTTGTTATGTGCTACAAGAATTGTCATTTTGGTGTTCTAGACTTGAAAGGGGACTTGAGATTTTGAAAGGAGTGAATAATATGGATGAGATTTCCACATGTATGACATTTTTATGTTCCTAATTTGATTTCTCTATATGTGTCATTGTTGAAAATTGTTGTTATGGAAAACGTATGGAATGGGTGACAAAATGAAAGGAAAATGTGGTTTTGGGTGTTGTATGTGTGTTGTGAGAACATGGATGATTGTTGGCATGTTATATGATCAAAAATATGTTCAAATATGTTTGGTTATGATCATGGACCATTCATGGAATTAAAAGACCCAAAAAGAAGCCATTTCTGACCAAACGGGCATCCGCCCCCGCAGACGGAGGCATCTACGGGCGCAGCTGCCAACACAGATAGCTCTGGCTGCTGCCAAAGGCCATCTGCGTGTGCACCTTGCCACCTGCGGGCGCAGGTGGCAGCGCAGGTCACCTCCAGGTTTCAGTTTTGTGTGTTTTCGTCCCTAGTTGATCCCCGAAAGCCCCGATACCGTTTTGGGATGTAAATAGCAACTTGTGATATCGTTTTAATGACTTTAAAGTGTCGTATGAAGGCGTATTGGACTGTATTAAATGTGGATGGTTGTTTATATGTTGTTATGAGGCAAATTGATAAGCGTAAATGTGACGGAATGGAAATGAGAAGGCGTAAAGGGTAAGTGTGATGTGAAATGATAATGTTGAATGAAATCTTGGTCAATGAGTGGGATGTTATGGTAGTGTTGTCATGTTGATGCGATAAATGACATTGTAAGAAGGCGAAATGACGTTTTCAAGTAACTCTGTGATTCATAGTCATCTTGTGCACTTGTAAGGTAGTTGGTTGCTAACATAAGCTTCGCTATGTACTTGTGATGTAGAGTGAGACGTAAAGAAAGAGCTGGACTGTTGTGTTCATATTTAGGCTTGTGTACTTGTACTTGGAAGCAAAGGTATGTAAGGTTACTTCTATATCCTTCTGCAACATATGATGTTCACACTGTCATAGCACTCACTTGATTCCAAAATACTCTAAGGTATTTCATATTCGATAATTGGCTAGAGTTACTCATATGTTCCTTATCCATTGGTCAATGGTGAATCGTATGACTCCTATTTATTGATTGACTCATGTCCATTGGTTGACCCACGTTCATTGGCTAATATGTCAAAAGTTCCAAATGGTCTAAGGTATTGCATCGCAGGGTGGTGAATAGTTAATATCCACATGTATTGTATTTAGTGATCATTATGTTAAGGTACCAAAAGTGTACTATACCAAGGGGGTTCTATAGTATTCCAACTAAGGTTGATATATTGATAGTCGTATGTGTTTTACTCCTAGACAAAGCATGAACCACTTAGTTCTTATTTATGGGCGGAAGTTCTTAAGTTGTCATACGTTGTAGATCCTAAGAGAGCTTGTTTAGTTGAATAACATTGTTCCAATCATATTATGAGTCCTATGGTATGATGATTATCCTTGTGCCAATTGTATGAGTATCAATCTCATAAGAGTAATAAGAGAGGTGATGTGCAAGTTAGTATAATTAAATGGTCAATCTCATGAGATAAAGGAGTGAAGTGAGATGTGCATGTAAGTATGTGTTTGGCTAAGGTGTTAATCCCATGAAGTACAAGAGTAAAGTAAAGCATATGGGTGTGTTCCAATTAGTGTCATGATCCAAAGATCCAATAGAGTTATACACATGTCTCATATCCATTAGTAATGTTCCAAAAGTCTAATGAGATTATGTTCCAAGGGTTCAATAGTGATTATACTCATGTATCTTGTTCATTGATCATTGTTCAATGGTTCCAACAGTATTATGTTTCCATGAGGGCTATGTTTCCAAGAATGTTTATATACATGTATCTAGCTCATTGGTTATTGTCCCAAAGCTTCCACCAATGTTATGACTACAAAAGTATCAATCCCTCATAAGCCAAGGGTACTCTAATTCCGGGTATCAATTATGGTTCATCATATGTTCTTTATGCATTGATCAATTGTCATTCACATGTTTCATATGCTTTGAGTAATGTTCTAAATATTTCATGGTTCCATCAATGTTATGTTCCAAAGTTCAAAACGATATTATGAATATCAAAGTACCAATCTCTCACAAGTTGAAGTATCTATCTCAAAGTAATGAAATAAAGTAAGAGCAAAGTAATGTATAATGATGTTGTGATTTTATCCATGGGGTACAAGTACCTGCATGATGATGGCCATTTATCCATGGGGTGCAAGGACACCTGCATGATGACATGATCTTATCCATGGGGTAAAAAGAATACCTGCATGATGATGATATTTTATCCATGGGGTGAAATGACACACCTGCATGATGTATCCATGGGGTGAAATGAACACCTGCATGATGAGGGCCCTAACAGTGTATAAGCAGTGTAAAAGTAAACGTAATGTACATGGTTTCCCACATACAGAAAGAAAGTTTATTCATATTTGTTATTTCTCTTATATTGATTCCATGGTTGTTGTTATTATGTATAAATCATTGGAGATGGTCATAGTGAAAGAAAGGTACATGGTTCCACATATAGAGTTTTTCTTATAATTATTTCCATTGAAGTAAAGAAAGCAAAGAAGGTAATGAAAGCAATACTCATGGGTTCTAGATGAGAAATGGTGACTTATTCACATTGACTATTTAATTGTAGTTGAGTTCATTGAAGTATGCATGCATTGTACAATTTCATCTGAGCCTTATATACTCAGTACATTCTTCGTACTGACCCCTCTTGGGGACTTACTTTACATGTTGCAGGTGCAGGCACTAGTAGACCTCCACAGTAGGTTCACGGTATTTGCAAACTGTTGGTGAGCCCCAGTTGCTTTGGGACTTTTCGAGTCATAGTTGTACAGTGTTTGATGTTGTATAAAGGGGGGGCTTGTCCCGAATTCTAGTTTGTTATGGTCAATGCATCTGTTAGAGGCTTTTGTAGACGTGTGTGGGTATATGGATGTAAGAAATGTGCGTTCAGTGCGACGTGATGGCCCAAACGGTCAAGTTTTATATGTATATGTATGGCATTTTACATTTCATTCAATTACATGAGATAGTATGTTATTCATTCAAGGTTATGCATGCGGATGTTGAGAGCAACGATTGGTTCTCTCGGGCCTTATCGGCTTCGGGTGCCAATCAAGCCTCGTTGGGACTCGGGGTGTGACACGACAATTGTTGTTAAAAGTCTTAGATGAGGCATATGTGCCCGTTGGCACGAGTGTTAAAAATCTGGCAGCTATGATAGGTAATGTTATAGGAAGACATCGTATATCATTCAGTGAAGAAGAGTTACCTTTTGAAGGCATAATGCATAACAAAGCATTACACATTACTGTTATTTGTTGTGACCATGTGATTAATCGGGTTCTGATATATGACAGGTCCGATCTGATCATTTGTCCTCTTTTCATACTGACTCAACTGGGTTACGATCTAGGAAAGGTCCGTCAAAGCCATGTTAATGGAAGAGCTTTCGATGGAGGACAGAGGGACACTATAGGCAAAGTTGATCTGTACATCTAAATGATACCCGCCGAGTCAAGACTAAATTTCATGTTATACCTATTAATCTTAGCTACAATCTGCTCCTCAGGAGGCTGTGGCTCTATGGTACAAGAGTGGTTTCATCACCTCTTCATCAATTGTGGAAATTCATTTGAGGAGGCCACGAGTTGGTCATTCAAGGCAAAGGGAGTCACTTGAGCCACCCTAATGGTTATGTACTTGTGATTGAAGATATTCCAAAGGGCAGTAACTTTTATACAGTGAAAATCGTGAACGCTGCTGAAGAGGACCCAATATCCCAGATGCCCATGCCTTCTATCTATAAGATGATGGAAACTGTGATGCTAATAAATAGGTTCGAGCCTGGTCGAGGCCCAGGAAAAAACTTGGAGGGTATCATTGAGTCGATCGTGATTCCGGAAAGAGCCTTCAAATATGGACTAGGCTACAAGCCAACAAATGAGGATGAGAATGAGAAAAGGACAAAGATGGGTCTACCCAAGCCATTGCCACTTCTATACCAGTCGTTTCCTGTATGCGAGATACCGATGGATGATGGTCTAGGGGATGGGATAGGAATTTTGTTCGAAGGCTGCAATGCTCTAATAGAAGATTTCTCAAAGATTAGTGGAGTGAGGAAGGTTTCACCTAGGGAAACTTTGCAGAATTAGGAATCCACTCCGCTCATGACTCCTCGCCCTATATGGTAGATGAAAGGGCAAATTTCTAGTTTTGAAAATCGGTGATGATCCGGAGGAGGCCCTGCAATCCACCCTTTTATCTTTCAAATTCTCTTTTGCATTTTACTCCTTTCAAAAAGGCGTGGGCCCGTACTTGTACGGGTCATCAGCCCTAGTTTGTAAATATTTCCCAATTTTCAATAAAAAGGCCTCCCTTTATCTAGAAAACTATTTTGAGTTATGTTATTCTTGTTTTCCTATTTTTGTGTTATATTGTTATTATCTGACTTGGTTTGTTTGTGATTTCAGTATTAATAACTTAAAACCTACCAATGTCATGTCATGTAAAGAGCTAAATAAATAAAGTGATGTAAATGACAATGAATGGGAAAATTATGATGACGAACAGCTAACAGAGGATTTGGAAGAATTTGAAAACCGCAAAAAACCTAACATGGAAGAAACTAAAGTGGTCAATCTAGGGGGCCATGATGAAGTTAAGGAAACAAGAATCAGTTTTCACCTGACAGATGCACAGAAAATCGAACTCATCCATTTTCTACAAGAATACATAGACATATTTTCTTGGTCCTACGATGACATTCCAGAATTAAGCACCAACATCGTGTCACATAAGTTGCCAATTAATCCAGAATTTGATCCAGTAAAGCGAAAAATGCAAAAATTCAAGCCAGACTTAAGGTTAAGGATTAAAGAACAAGTGACAAAGCAAATCCAGTCTAAAGTTGTGGAGGTCACAAAATATCCAACGTGGCTAGCCAATATTAATACGGTGCCAAAGTAGGACGGCAAGATCAAAATTTGTGTTGACTACAGAGATTTGAACAGGGCTAGTCCTAAAGATAATTTCCCACTACCCAACATCCACATTCTCATCGATAACTGTGCATAGCATGAAATGCAGTCCTTCGTAGATTTCTTCGCCGAGTATCATCAGATCTTAATGGATGAGGAAGACGCAAAAAAGACGGCCTTCATCACACCCTGGGTGTTTATCACTACTGGGTAATGTCGTTTGGTCTAAAAAAAGCTGGTGCGACACACATAAGGGCTATGAAAACAATCTTTCATGGTATGATCCACAAGTAAATTGAGGTGTACGTGGATGATGTATTCATCAAATCCCGCTAGACTTTGAATCATTTGACATACCTGAGAAAATTCTTCGATCGATTGAGGAAGTATAACTTGAAGCTAAATCCCGCTAAGTGTACTTTCGGTGTGCCAGCCAGAAAACTATTGGGGTTTATAGTCAGTAGGAGGGGCATCAAACTTGACCCTTCCAAGATCAAGACAATTCAGGAGTTACCCCCGGCGAGGACTAAGAAAGAAGTAATGAGTTTCTTTGGACGTTTGAATTACATTAGTAGGTTCATTGCCCAGTCAACTGTCTTATGCGAGCCAATCCTTAAGATGTTGAAGAAGGATGCGTTGAACGAGTGGATGGAAGAGTGCCAGAAGGCTTTTGACAGGATCAAAGGTTATTTATCCACTCCGCCTATTTTGGTTCCACTAAGAGAAGAAAGTCTATTGCTGTTGTATTTGTCAGTCTTAGAAAATGCGTTTGGATGCATTCTCGGGCAACACGATGAAATCAGCAAGAAAGAAAAGGCGATCTATTATTTGAGTAAGAAGTTCACGCCTTACAAGGCTCAATACACCTTGGTTGAGAGGACGTGTTGTGCTTTAACTTGGGTTGCCCAAAAGTTAAGACATTATTTATCTTCATATACAATATATCTCATTTCCGAAATGGATCCTTTAAAATATATATTTCAGAAAGCCATGCCTACAGGGAAATTGGCCAAATAGAAGATGTTGTTAAGCGAGTTTGACATTTTGTATGTGTCCCAAAAGGTAATCAAGGGGAAGCCCTAGCAGATCATCTGGCTGAAAATCTAGTTGACAATGAATATGAGCCACTCCGTACTTACTTCCAGGATGAAGAAGTTTTGTTCGTGGGGGAAGACGTAATATCTTTTTATCGATCGAGTCAAACTACAAGCAGTCTGATTTCTAGAATCCCGAGGATATGTAGGCTGGGCTCTTTGTTGAAAACTCGACTGCATTCCAAACCCTCAATCTCATTCCTCAGCTTTTCAGTCTCTTTAAAATTCAAAACCAGGAATAACTTGTGAATTCTTTGAAAATTGTGCTCCCAAATCAAGAATTATGAACTACAAGTGGCCTGAATTCTAATGTAACCTGAGATATGTAGGAAATTCGATATCGAGGTCTGGCCATAACTCCTTGGAATTTGTGTGAAAACCAACCTCTTCTAGAAACGAATTGTGGACGGACAAAATTAGAAATGCCAAACTCCCTTTGCCCAGGGTTACTTGCATTCACCCTACCCAAAGGGAGGGGACAGTTGTTGACACCTAATTTTTGCCTTCCCCGACTAAATTTAATCCCGAGTTTCTTCGATTTTCAATAAAATTAAAATATTTATTTTATCCAGATAAATGCTTCCTAAAATATTTATTTGAGTTAAATTTGTCATTTAAGTGATGAATTATACATCTTCGTATTCATGTATATGAGATTGTATAATTTCAGTTGGTTAAATAGTTATTTTTTATCAAAAATCAGGTTTTAATCAAGAACTATCTTGAAAATTAATTCAAATGGATAAATTTTGACTTAAATATAATTTTCTTTTATATATAATTTATTTGAAAAAATATTTATTTGATTTTGTGAAATAAAGAAGCTCGGGGTTAAATTGGTTATTAGTTTGTTTTGAATGTTGATTCAATTTAGCCGACCTATTAAATTTGGCCATAATCAAAATCAAATTGGTCATAATCGCAATGCAATTGGCCAATTGATTTTCGATTTGGTTTAAAATTTAAATAGCATTGGCTAAACTCTAATCCTATTGGTCATTTATTAAATAATCTAATCTACCCAATCTATTCACTCTTAATTGGACCCAAAAAACAGTAGCCCAGCCCACCATCACTGCCGACCCAGTCTGGATCAATACCCCCTTAAATCCCCCTTTCTTCCCCAACCCAACACCCGATAAACAACAACAACAATATCAACCCGACGACAACCCGCAACAGCCATAGCTTCAACCCGAACAAAATCCGATTCTCCCTCACCTTTGCACCTCGTCACATGCAAGGCACGAAGGTTGTACCACGGAGGTTCTTGAACCCGCGACGTAGTGTCTCTTTTCTCGTCCTTTATTTTTTATCGATTTATTCAAATTCAAATTGATGAATTCGTACACAATAGTATGATTCTAGCTTACTCATACCTTCTCCTTCTCAAAATTTGTTTTCCCTCCTAATTATTTCCCCCCAAAACCCGTAGAATCCGTAAATTCATTCTAGAAGGCGGACACTTGCTTCGTTTTCATTAGAGAAGGTACAAACAAGAAGGGAACTTCTCTCATCATCGTTGATTTGCCTTGATTAATCGAGAGCCGTGGGATTTGGTTTTTGCCTAAAATCCCACATTGCCCCATTTCAAGAAATCATCCCTCTTCCCCCTCTATATATACAATCACTGTTGAGGGGTGAAGACCAAGTCTTGGAGAGTGAAAACTTCTGAGAAAAATGTCTTAAAGATTTTTTAAAGAATTTTCGAGCAAAAAGAGAAATTTCAAAAGAGATTTCCTAGTTTAAAATTTCTACTGGTGTTTCGTGGTGACAAAAGATCCCGACGAGGCTCGTAGTCCCATTTTGCTGCCCCAAGAAAGGTAAAGGTCCCTCACTCTTTATTTTTTAGCTACTGTTATGATTTTTGTTTTCATAATATAAATTTTTTTGTTCTGTAGGAATAGTTATTTTGTAGTAATAGTTGCTATCTCACATTAGATGAGAATGGTGGGATTATTTGTTGTAGAAGGCCTTGAAGGAAATAGGTTCTTTTTGTGATGAAGGTGGAAATTATTGTCACTGTTTTTGGCTTCATCTTCGTTGGTTTGGATTTGTTTGGCATTCATCTTTGTTTTGATGATTTAAAGCTTCATGTCGGTTTAATTGCATTATTTTTTAACCCCCTTGTTTTTTTACTTTAAGTATTGTGGTTCTTGTTGTGATTCCATCACTGTTTTCTTTCTAGTTTCCTTACTCTGTTTTGATTGGCCTATATGTTGATAGAAAGCTTTATTGTTCAAGTTTGTATGCCTCTATGATGATGTAAAAATATTATGACTTCATAACTGTATTTTTTTTCTCCTTGTTAACCTAAATTGGTTGCATATCACTTGAGTATAAAGGCTATATCCCATCTTTGATCTTTGTTGCTTCTGCACTTAGTTGTTTGGTTAAGATTGTTGGAAATTTTGTGGTAACTTTCTCTTTTACTTTTCAGTAGTCTCAGATTAATTTCAAAGTTGGTTGTAAGTATATTTTCTCATATGCAAGTTACTCTTAGCCATGTCTTTAGACTGATGAAATTCAATGTCCAATAGCTCTACTATCCATAGAGTTCTTGTGTTTCCCGTATATTTGCATACTTTGCTTCAAAATTGTAATAGCATTTTACTTCTAGCAATTCATGGTTCTCCTTGGTTCATAATACCAAGTAAGAACTAATGATGCTTTAGAAAGAAGAAATCACGGGTGGTTATGCATTTTCTCCTAAATGTGGGCCATAATTTGATGTGTTTAAATCATATCTTATCTTGTCTTAGTTGGGATCTTACAACTATCTTCAAATTTCTTCTTAAAATCAGCCCTCGTTTCCCTCTTTTACGTATTTGTTAGTATCTACATTTGTGCTATCTTGCTTGTTTGAGTTAGGAAAGCATGGATATTTTCTTACTACTCTGCTCATTTTCTTGTCACTTCTTGTCCTTTCGAATTCTCATGCTATCTGTTGGAATACTAATCTACTGAGCATAATCCTTTTCCCCCCTTCTTTCTCATCTCATATCTGGATATGAAAACCCCGAAGTATGTAAATATATGCTTTTCCTTTGTCATTCAATTTGTTACCTTTCCTTGTTTTTTTTCAAAACTGTATGTGCATTCTCATTTTAGCATTATTGTCACTTCCCTCATTTTGTTGTTAATTGAATTCATGATAGTTTCCTTTATTTGATTTTTAGTATGTAATTTTATATTTCGGATGAAAATTAATGCTTTATCTTTTCTTGTGGCATGTGAATTTATTGGGAGTTCAATTGAACTCCTTTCCCTTTTGTATTTCTCTAATGGGCCAAGGAGGCCCATTCATTTCCATCGAGTCAGCCCCAAATTCAAGTTGAAAGGCCCGAAATTGACACACGACGTACAGGTTGAGGATAAGGAAAAATGGGCCAAAACCCATAGTTCGAAGATATTGATATTTTGAGACTTCCAAAGTCTTGAAAAAATTTACATTTTTATGGGCCCCAAAGCCTAATTTGTATTTAATACAGGTGGAGTGTATCTTGGGCTTTAAAGGCCCAAGAAATAGATTTAGGACAGGTACAAAGGGGAATTGGGCCAGGCTCAAAAGTTCAAGATTGGACAATTTAGGGGTTTGGGCTTTAGAAGCCTAAATCCAACTTCTTTCTCCCTTCATATATTATGATTGTTACCAGTGTTTTAAAAGGTGGGGGCGTGAGGTGAGGCGTTTTACATAGCACGGGGTGAGGCGTAAGTCCCGAGACATGGGGCGTAAGTCCTAAGGATCTACGGGGCGTATATCTCATGTATCTTTATTCTTATAATTTTATTACTAAAAGTATAAGTAACAACAAAATTTTCAATGATTCTATAAATAATTTCTTAAAATATATGACTATCATACTATGCAATTTACCTCCCTAAAAGAAATAATCAATAAACTATTAATATTATAATTAAAACATAAACTCTTTCATGAATAAAAATAAAAAACTTTCAAATAACAAAATAAAATATGATAATTTTGAAATATAGGATAAAAACATAACGATCAATGACAAGTGAATATGTATAATTCGGATATGTATTTTAAACAGAAATGTCAAGTCATATTCACCCTCACGACGTTGTCAATTAGTACATAAGCTAGTTACTTTTAATTTTCTTATTTCAATAGATAAAAAAAAAATTAAGCATCATTTAATTAGTAGAGAATTATGAGTATCAACAACATTGACTAAGGAATTTGACACAATTTGTGTAAGAACTATTAGGCGAGTCCGGGACGTTGGGCTTTAGGCGTGTTTAGGGCGTACAGTCGGGCGCTCAGGACGTAAGCCTCACAGAACTAAGTCCCACACATGAGCCCCGAAGCGTTTTGCCAGTGCCCCGCCCCTGGGCGAGTCCGGACTCTGCCTTTTAAAACACTGATTGTTACTAACTAATTTAGTTAACTTAGTTAAATCTCCATTAAGTTTCCAAAATCATGTTTGCGTGAATTTTTCAAAATAAATTTTCCTTTATCACTTTCTTTTCAAATAAATAATTTCTTTCTTTTCAAAGTTAATCAAATAAAGCTGTTTTCAAATAGTCTGGATAACCGTAAGTTAGCGGATACTTTGGATGCCTTAAAACCCTTCCCAAAGAATTAATAAGAACCGCTTACCTAAAATTTCTAAACTTTAAAAGATTTTTTCTGTTTTAGTCTTTTAAATGATTTTCAAAGTTTTCTTAATTTTCTTTTCAAATAAATTAAGTGACGACTCTTAAAAACCGAATATGAAAACTTTCCTAAGTGTTTGAAATTCGAAAAATAGCAAAACAAGTTGCAAAAGGCTACAGCCAAAAAGAAGGGATAGATTATCAAGAAACCTTTTCACCTGTGGTGAAAATGGTGAATGTAAGGTCCATCTTGTCCATTGCAGCATCAAGGAGGTGGCATATACATCAGATGGATGTATACAATGCTTTCCTTCAAGGTGATCTCACTGATGAGTTCTATATGTAATTTTGACTTGACCTGAAGTTTAAGAAAATAAAAAGACTTTTGAATTTTATAGAATGTACTACTGTATGAAAAAAAAAGAATGAAAAGAGTAGATTTGATTCAACTTCATGATATTTTACTTGCTTGCTTATAGTGGTTGATTAAGAGTCTGTTAACTGCTTACAAGAAATCTTATTTTAAGTTCATACTCTGTTTCAGTAATTATTTTGCAGTCATGTATCTCTTCTTGTTAATTGCACCAAGTTCTTAATCCTGAAAAGCCAATTAAGAATTAAGATAGATTTATGATGAAAAAAGATACAAATTTTAGGGGATTATTGTTTTTAATTTTGGACTGATGATAAATGATAATGTGTTGTCATCTAATGAAGCACTGTCTTTAGGAGTACTATTTTTGGGTGTGAATGATCTTACCAAAGAGAATTTACACAACGAATTACGTAACTAATTTAGCCTATACCCCTTGAATTATTTTCTTTTGAATATATTTTGATAAGATTTTTCATGAGTCATTTTGGGCTACATATCAGTTCAATTTCTAATGGGTTGAAATAGGTTAGTGAGCTAGTAAATGAGTGTTTAATCAACCTAAACTTGGACGAGTATGGACAGATTATGTTTCCATGAACTAATTTTGTCACCTCTATGTTCATAATCCTTCGTTTTGCTGTACGAGTATTTAGCAGGTACTGATCTTAGTTGAGGTGTCAAAATAAAAATTAAAGCGAATTATTTAATTCCAAAACCACAAATTTTTATTATAGAAAAAATCAGTAAACAAGAAGGTCACGGAGTTACCACTTACCAGTACATTTAAACCTATCTAGGGAATAACATGTAGCATTCTTATGATTATAAAACCATAGTGGTTATATGTCACTGCAAAATTACTCAAAATTGCTATGGATTTAGTGTTGGGGAGTAGAGTATTATTTTTGTGTAATGGATAGGGCCAAAATGCTTTGATGGCTTCCATGCATGTACGTAAAGTACCCATTCTTTTGTGTGTTGGATTTTATTCATCTTGCGTAAAAGTAATAAAATGCACATTCAGTCACCAGCTTATGCATATTGGAATCAGAAATATACTAGTACTATATGATCAATTCGAAGTGTCGGTTTGATTCGAGTTCATGTGACTTTCCTTGTTTACAGTGTTAATTGACAGTGGTTAATTGCTTCATTCATACTCTGTATTGGGTCAATCCACATTTTGCATACTCTTTTTTTAATTATTTCCAACCATGAAGCTCTTCTTGTTAATTGCCAAAAGAAACACCAAACTTCTTCTGAAAGGTGAATTAAGACAGATTTTATGATGAAAAGAAGATACCCCCTCTGTCTCAATTTCAATTTGTTTGTTTTATATATTTTTAAATCTTTTTTCAAAAAGAATGTTTTTTTTTTGATAACTCTTTAATTTTAATTTTTCGCATGATATGTTTAAGACTACAAGATTAAAATGTATTTTGATAAATTTTATATATCTTTAATTTAAGATCACAAGATTCAAAAAATTTCTTTATTTTTTAAAGTTTCATGCTAAGTTAAAGACAAATGAACGAATTGAAACGGAAAGAGTAAAATTTATATGGGGGAGGGGGAGGGGTGGGGGGGTGTTTTCTGTATTTAATTTAGGATAGAGGATAAATGATAGTGTGTTCTAATCTAAGCTCAGTCGAATGAAGCTCCACCTTAAAATACTTGTCGTATTTTTTATATACACACTTTAAAGCATTAATAAGAGTAGCATTTTGACTATTTTATCCTTTTAAAATATTCACCATGGTATTTCTACTCAATGAGTATTTTGTTATGTATCTTTGTCAGCTTCATCAATGATGTACTCTCTCATTAATGTTGTAACTAATACAAAGGGTTAATGGAAAAAAGGTACTGAATTTTATCATAATTTGTTAGAGTGATAAATATTTCGAGACATATATTTTAAATGAAGACGACAAATATTTTGAAACGTGGAAGTATTATTTTTGGCTTGAATAATCTTGCCAAAGAGATTTTACATAATGGATTTAGGATTTAACATACGCCTATTATTAGTATTAATAGAGTTTAGGGTTAAGACTGAGGATGTTGAATTCCCCCAAAACAGGATTATTGATACTAATAGAAAAAAAAACAGTAACAAAAAACAGAACAGTATAAGAAGGTCCTTCATGAGTTACAACATAACAATCATGTTTTTTGTGGAATTTATCTTTCATGTTATGTTAATATTATATGTTCTATATAACAATATTTTCCTATAACAGATGAAAAAACGTCGAGATAAAGATACTATTATAGAGAGGTTTGATGGTATATGATGCATGTAAGGATATATATACTCTATTACTCTTAATTGATAATTTGTTGGTCCTAAGCGGGCAGTATTTCTTCACCATATTGGAACCAATTGTTTGACAAAATGAGTATAGATATGGTAGAATAACTCTCATCTTGCGGCCCATGAAGAGAAGATAAAGCAACGAGGCCCATAGAACGGGCTGGTTACTGTCTTTTTCTGTTTTATGAGTCGATTTATGTCTTTGCTTGTAATTTGGAGACACAATGAAGGAGAAATTTGGTTGGAGAGATTGACACAATGACAATGTTCACATAAATGCATAAATCATTTAAATGGATCTTGTAATATTTATTTGCTCTCGAGAGATTGTTGAGCAGTGTTTTAAAAGGCAGTTTTGAGATTCGCTCTAGGGCTCACCCCAGGGCGTGGCACTGGCAAAATGTGTTAGGATTTTTGTCCTGATTTTCTTACCAAATTTGAGTATTAATTTTCTATTGAAGGAAAATAAAAGTAATATCATAATTACTTTTACTTTTCTAAAAGGAAAATATAAAACTCTTCTATATTTGGCTAACCTCTTTCTTTGAGGAAAGGTTTTGGTCCTCTATAAATAGAAGACTCCTCTTCTCATATCACAACACAATAGCATCCACAATGTAGTCATTAAAAGAGTTTTGTTTAGGGGGAGATTTTCTCCTAATAGATTTTAAGTCTTTTGATTTAGTTTACAATATGTAGGCTTGTTGGTCAATCATATCAAATAATATGTTTTTTACTATAGTTTTCTTTGTCATCTGAATTATTGCCTCTATGGTTTGCAACTATTAGCTTCCGCATGACGCCCTCTCGATTTCGAACCCAACAAAATGCCTCGGGGCTCATGTATGGGACTTAATTCTGTGATGCTTACGCCCTAAGCGTCCGACTGTACTCCTTAAACACGCCTAACGCCCAATGCTCAGGACTCGCCTAATAGTTCTTACACAAATTGTGCAAATTCCTTAGCAACATTGTTGTTCCTCATAATTCTTTACTAAATGAATGATGTTTAGTAGTTTTTTTCATCTATAGAAATAAGAAAATTGAGAGTAACTAGCCTATTTACTATTTGAGAACGTTGTGAGGATGAATATTACTTAATATTTCTGTTTAAAATACATATCTGAATTTTACATCTTCACTTGTCATTGGTCTTTATGTTATTGTCCTATAGGGGTATACAGACCAAACTGTCAAGTCAAACCGAACCGATGAACCAAACCAAACAGAGAAAAAAAACTGACGTGGTTTGGTTTGATTGGTTTGGCATTAGAAAAAAAAAAAATCGATCATTCTTGGTTTGGTTTGGTGTTAACCATAAAAAAGTCAAACCGAACCCAAACCAAACCGACATAATACATATATAATTTTAACTTTTTATACATAAAAAATATTAATTATAATCTACTTTCTAAATACTTTTTAAATTAATTTTTAATATTTAGAAAGTAGATGTAGATATATTTTCAGATTTGGGCCTTTGAGTTATAATATTGATATAATATTTGTCCATTAATTGAGAACTAAATGATCCAAAGCCCAATATAAACTTAAAACCTAAAAATTTTCACTCTTCGGTCACTTTTCATCTTACTTTTTAGTTTCCAGAGAGTTCTCCACTCCTCCTCTCTGCTTCTCGTTTTTCATAATTGTGGTTTTCCACTAGCACATGAGTGAAAATATATTTGATCTCATCTACAATCACAATATAATTGTAAAAACTAAAGATTATAAAAAAAAATTGAGGAAAATCGAAAAACCGAGAAAATAAAAAGAACCGACTAAAACCTAAACCGACAAAATCGATTTTATGTTGGTTTGATTTGGTTTATAGATTTAATAAACCGACATGATTGGTTTGGTTTTTTATGATAAAAAACCAAACCAACCCGATCTATGTACACCCCTATTGTCCTATATTTCAAAATTATTATATTTTAATATTTTATTGTTTGAAAGTATTTTATTTTATTCGTGAAAGAGTGACGTTTTAATTGTAATATTAACAATTTATTGATTATTTCTTTTAGTGAGATAAATTGCATAGTATGATAATCATACATTTTAAGAAATTGTGATTCTTTTATTGTTTGAAAGTTAAGATGTTAGAGATGATTAGCATTTCATAATAGTTTTTATATCATTGCATTATTTCGAGTTGTAAAATGACGTTAAAAGTTTTATTTTCTATGAGTTTTTTTAATCGTGTTTAATTTTTTTTTAAATTATTAATGTATTTTTTGTATAATTTTTGTGTTATTATACTATTTTTACTATATTATAAATTAAAAATTAAAGATCCATGGGGTTTACTCCCCATGCCACAAGTCTTACGCCTCGCCTCGTACTACATAAAACGTCTCGTCTTACGCTCTCGCCTTTTAAAACACTGTTGTTGAGTATATATAAACAAAATTGTAATGACCCTCCGGGATATTTCCCTCGTCTTCGTGTGCTCTCAGTGTTTAGAACTTTTCTATAACTGCCTCAAGTTATTTATGACTTGTTGGGACTGACAGTTCGATTTTCGGGCAGTTCGTTTGAAATATTATTTATGTCAAGCGTGTTGCGAAACATTTAAATTAAATTAGAATTTGGTAAAATGATATAGTTAAGTACCTTTTGAAAATATTTTTATAATTTATAAAATTCTTTAGTTATGATATATCTATACTACTTTATAAAAGTTCTATAATTTATTAATATTTTTAAACGGAGATAGTAAATCTAAATATGTTAAAATAATATTTTTATTTTATAGAGATTTTATTCGAAATAATTTTATATTAATTATGGTATATTCAAAATGTTATACTCCCTCCGTTTCAAAAAGAATGACTCGTTTTGACTTGACACGGAGTTTAAGAAAATAAAGAAGACTTTTGAAACTTGTGGTCTTAAATTAAAGTTATGCCAAATGTACCAAAATGCCCTTTAATCTTGTGGTCCTAAACATGCCACGTGGAAAGTTGGAATTAAAGTATTGCCAAAAAACAAAAGGGTCATTCTTTTTGAAACAGACTAAAAAGGAAAGTAGGTCATTCTTTTTTAAGCGGAGGGAGTATTTATTTTACCACGAACCTATGTAATACCCTAATATATATATAGTGAGATAAAAAAACTATGTTGATGTGCCACCTCCACCACCACGTGAAAGGTGAGGAGGTGCACACCATAAGCAATTGTCAAAGAGGTGGCTGCCACTTGGCAATTAGGCAAGTAATGACATTAATGGTGGAATGTTTTGCATGATGTATATATATTTAATAAATGCATTATGCATTACGTACCTCCACTGCTTCCATATTTTTTCTTCACCATTTTTGATCACTTAAGCTCAAATATTGAACTATTCTATTAAGGTTTGAGCTTAGGGGTTATATATTGAGTCCGTGGACTCGTTCTCGTCGTTTCTACGGTGTTTTTTTTTTGTTTTTACGATAGTTTGCATTTACGGTGGTATTGTTGGGATTGTTGTTGCTATTCGAGCTATATTTTAAGCTCAAATGAAGCGGTGCTAGTTATGACTATTGGTTACAAGGTAGTTTGGGACGCTGTGACGGTTTTGGTTTTGTAATTCCGCAAGCAGACCCCACATGACTATTCGGACATTTTTCAAACTAATGCAATATGGGTATCAATAGTCATGTTTTGACATGTAGTTTATTATTTTGGTAGTTTGACAGCAGTCAGAGGCCTCTCGGAAGGGAAAGGCTCCTGTATAGCTGGTTCTCTTGATAGGCTTGAGGCAGCGTCCAGGTAGGCTAGGTTTCCTTTACACTTAGATTGGGCTTATGTGTGATATATGTATGTTATTGTGCTGGTGTTGTGGGATGGTATTATAAACTTAGTGGTGGTTTGTTGTGATTTCGGCCTTTTAGGTCGGATAGGGCTATTCGAACACATTCCAGGCCCGTTATCCTTGTAGTACACCATGGATGACCTATTTGGGGTCGGATAGTATTGTTGTTGTTGTTGTTGATTGTTGGGGAATGTTATTGTTTGACCTTAGTCCAGGCTTAGGAAATACATAGCCCAGACTTAGACAAATATAATTAGACTTGGTTTTCGGGACCCAGTAGTGGGCCCGTTACCCTTTTTGTCGTCTTGTCATAACTTTGACATCTTTGGGCTTAGTTAAGCCCTAGCATGACCTGTTAGACTTGTAATGGGATTGATTCACCCCGATTATACCCGATTAGCCTGTTTAGCCTTTTAGTCCCTGATAGCACCGCACTTGATTGGGATTGTTGGCCTTGGCTTTGGAACCCGCCTTGCCATGAGTTACTCTAGATACCCGAATTCACTTAGATATTGCATGATAGTAGACTATAAACCTAAGAGGACCCGGGACTTACTTTGTAGCAGATGAAGGGTTAGCTCCTTTACCTATACTTCGGCTTTGGCCTGGGATTAGCATGTTCCCAGTTTATTGGTTATGATGTGACATTTGGCTCTATTCTGGTTACTGGCTATGATAAGTTCTGGTTCGATTTTGGCTACTAATTCAGGTATGACATTTTTAGTTATTGACTATTGGGTGTCCTAGTTCGAGTCCGGCCCCAGATTATGGTACATTATGAGTTTTGGTACTGGGTACCATGGTTACGATACTATTGTTCTCTGAGTTTTGGTTTAATTTTGGTGGTTATGATATACATGTGGCCTATTGTTACTATCCATTATGCCCGATTCGATCCCGGCGTCTGGCCTCTTGTTATTACCCATTGGTGCCAGTTCAAACCCAGTGCACCCCTGTTGGTTACAGTTACTTCTGGATACTGGTACAGCTTCGAGACACTGGAGACTATACATTTACTATTCTTGTGTGTCCCGTCGGTTTATGGGGGCCAGGCTGGATTATTGCCTTCTTTTGTGTGTCTATCGGGCTTATGGGGGTCCAGATAGGTTATGTTTGACTTGTATGTTCACTTATGCATTTACTTACTTGTTATTTAGCATCGTATTTAATTATCTCCTGAGTATATCTATATGCACCGGCAGTTACTTATCTATTTATTATTTATACCCCAGACTTAGTATGCACCCTAGCACTTTAGCCTATTTATATTATATTGAGCTCAGTCGGTCGATGATGCCTACTGAGTACCCATTGCCTGGTACTCATACTGTACTTCTGCATCTTTTTCTTCGATGCAGATTCGGGCACTAGCCGGCGAGTTTGACGTGACTCTATTCTCAACATTGACTCTGGAGCAGGGTGAGCTTACTTACGTCTGAGGCAGATCCTACGCCATCTCTACTATATAGTCTTTTGCACTCGAGACTGTGGTAGCCCGTCGCTTGTTGCTCCAGGCTAGGGTTTGGCTTATCTATTGGTGGGTTACGGGAGGCACTATTATGACTCAAAAATTAGGTCGTGAATGCTTGGTATCAGATCCAGGTTGTATGGGTAGCGTCGGTACATGAGCCAATGTGTGGTAGAGTCCTGCGGATCGATGCGAGGACGCTTGTATCCTATCCTCTGAAGGCTACGGAGCATTCTTAGGGGAGTCTCTCATTTTCTTGACTCATGTCCGCGCATCGAGTCTATGTTGGTTTCTGATCTTCATTTGGTTCACTCTTTACTCAGATGGCTAGGATGTGTGGTGCGAGAGCCGGGGATCGGCACCCCGAGCCCGCAGCAAGGACTCCTGTTAGGGGCTGAGGTCGACCTAGAGGTAGTAGGCAGGGCAGAGCAGTAGCCTCAGGCCAAGATCATGCTAGGGACCAGTCACCCGATCCCATTATACTCCAGACACTCTGCCTCCACAGCAGCCGATGGGCCGGGAAGTAGCCCAGGCTCCACCCGGATTTATTGATGCTTTAGTGCTCCGAGATACTTTGGTGCAGTTGGTGGGATTAGTTGGAGGTCCGTCAGCCGAAGGAACCCAGCCAGCAGTATTGGGAGTTGGTATTGGGGCGCAGCCTATAGCTGCGACACCCAGAGTTGAGGTTCCGCCTGTACCGGCAGTTCCACCACCAATAGCAGTTCAACCAGTTATGTCTGTCGAAGAGCAGAAAATGTTGAGACATTTTTTGAGATTGACACCACCTAGGCTTGCGGGTATTCTATAAGAGAATGCATATGAGTTTCTGTCCAGCTATAAGAAGAAGTTAAGGAATTTGGGGTTGGTAGAGTCATGAGGTGTTGATTTTGTTACATATAATTTTGATACAGTAGCGAGGCGATAGTGGAGAGGTTATCTTGATTCCAGGATAGCTGGATCTCCACCCACCGCTTGGGCTCAGTTCTCTAAGGCTTTCTTGGGGAAGTATATGCCTCGCAGTTTGTGCGAGCGACTTCGAGATGAGTTTTTTGGGTTAAGATAAGGGTCGATGTCAGTAGCCCAGTATAAGTCAAGATTTCATGATTTATCCAAGCATGTCACTGCGATCTTGCCAAATGAGTATGAGAGGATCAGATGTTTTGTCAAAGGATTGCGGTTTACACCTTTGCAGAGCCACACAGAGTTTAGTGACTTCAGGGAAGTCTTTTGCAGATATTACTGAGCATCTGTACTCTATTGAGGAGATAGATCGCCAGGCCCAAGGAGGCAACGATAAGAGACCATAGCGGTTCGCAGTTTAAAGGTCGCGGGTTTCAAGGTAGGTACCTCTAGCAACCACAGCAGCAGCGGCAACAACAGTCTTCTCAGTATCAGGGTCAGCCTAGTAGACCCGTTCAGTCAGCATTAAGGACATCAGATGGTAGTCAGTCAGGTATCCATCCTTAGAGGGGTAGTCAGTCTGGTTCGTCGAGTACAGGTGGACATACCGAATCAACCGGACCTTTTAGATAGAGTAGAGTGCCAGAAGCATGTTATGAGTGTGGGATTATTGGTCACTTTTCTCTTGAGTGTCCCCAGCGTGGGGCGATGAAGCCTTTAGTTCAGACCGAGCAGCCTATCAGGGCAGTGCCACCGCCAGTTAGGGGTGGTACGCAGGGTCATCGGGGTGGTCTCCAGAGTTCTAGAGGAGGAGCGCATGGAGGTAAGACCGATGGTCGGGTTGGTACCCAGTCTAGTAGTGGCCAGAATCAGTTGTATGCCGTACCAGCTAGGTCGGATACTGAAGCTTCGGATGCTCTGATTATAGGTATGATTTTCGTATGCCATCAGCCAGCGTCTGCTTTGTTTGATCCCGGATCCATATTTTCTTATATTTTTGCTTATTATGCACCACGTTTGGGTTTATGTTTTGAGTTTTTATCTGTACCCCCGTTGGTGATTTCTTAGTAGTGGATCGGGTACATAGATCTTGTCTGGTGACTGTTCGGGAGTTTGAGACTAGGGTTGATTTTATTATATTGGCCATATTAGACTTTGATGTGATTCTTGGCATAGACTGGTTGTCTTTTCATCATGCAGTCTTGGATTGATTTACCAAAATCATTAACTTAGCCATGCCCGGTTTACCCCCGGTGGTGGGGTTCTGTTAGCCGCACACCAACGGGGATTATTTCATATGTTCGGGCTCATAGATTGATGGCGAGGGAATGTGATTCATTCCTTGCTTATGTTCAGGATGCTAGTATTGAGAGTCCGTTGCTTGACTCTGTCCCTATTATTTGTGAGTTTCCTGATGTATTCCCGACTGACCTACCTAGCCTTCCTCCTGAGCGTGGCATAGAGTTTATTATTGACCTCGAGTCGACCACTTGAGCTATTTCTATGGCTCCTTACCGTATGGCCCCTACTGAATTGGAGGAGTTGAGTACTCAGCTCCAGGATATTCTGGGAAAGGGTTTTATCAGGCCAAGTGTGTCACCCTGGGGTGCTCCAGTTCTGTTTGTAAAGAATAAGGATGGATCTATGCATATGTGTATCGATTACAGGCAGCTAAATAGGGTGACGGTAAAGAATAAGTATCCTATGTCTCGTATAGATGATTTGTTTGATCAACTTCAGGGTGCAGCGGTATTTTCGAAGATAGACTTGAGATCTGGATATCATCAGTTGAGAGTTAGGGCTACGGACATCTCAAATACAGCCTTCAGGACTCGGTACGACCATTATGAGTTCCTAGTAATGTCTTTTGGGTTGACTAATGCCCAACAGCTTTCATGGACTTGATGAATCGTGTATACATGCCATACTTGGACTCCTTTATGATTATGTTCATCGACGACATCTTGGTTTATTCAAGGAGTAGCAAGGAGCACGAGCAGTATTTAAGGATTGTGCTCTGCACTTTGAGAGATCATCGGCTTTATGCCAAGTTCTTAAAGTGTGAGTTCTTGCTTGAATCTGTAGCTTCCTTGGGGCATATTGTATCCATACACGGTATCAAGGTAGACCCAGCGAAGATTGAGTCTATTCGAGGTTGAGCTAGGACCACGTTGCCTACTGAGGTTCACAGTTTCATTGGGTTGGTAGGGTACTACAGGCGATTTGCTGAGGGTTTCTCGTCTATTGCATCTTCTATGAACAGACTGAACAGGAAGGAGGTTCCGTTTCAGTGGTCTGAGGATTGTGAGGAGAGTTTTCTGAAGCTCAAAGATCAGCTTACTTCTGCCCCTGTGTTGACTTTTCTAGTTGAGGGCGAGGGTTTCACCATGTATTGTGATACGTCTGGTATCGGTTTAGGATATGTTCTGATGCAGCGGAGTCGTGTCATTGCTTATGCATCGAGGCAGTTGAAGGTGGACGAGCGTAACTACCCCACTCATGATTTAGAGTTAGCAGCGGTTGTGTTTGCACTGCGGCTTTGGAGGCATTATCTATACGGTATTCATTGTGAGATTTTTACAGAACACCGCAATCTTCAGTATATTATGACTCAGAGGGATCTTAATTCAAGGCGGCGTAGGTGGATTGAGTTGTTGAAGGCCTATGATATCTCTATTCTCTATCATCTGGGCAAGGCGAATATGGTAGCCGACGCCTTGAGCCGGAAGGTAGTGAGTATGGGTAGCTTAGCTTTAATTCCAATCTCTCAGTGGCCGATGGCTTTTTACATTCAGTCCCTAGCTAATTTGATGGTGCGTTTGGATATTTCTGACCCCGGGAGGGTTATCGCTTATGTTGGTGCGAGATCTACTTTGCTGGAGCAGATTCAGAGTCGTCAGTTTGAGGATAGAGGTCTGTGTAGCATTAGAGATCAGGTATTGAGGGGTGAGTCTGAGAGAGATACCTTGGGTTCTGATGGTGTTTTGAGGTTGGACAGCCGAATTTGTGTTCCAAGGGTTGGAGATTTAATTCAGTTGATTTTGTATAAGGCCCATAATTCCAGATATTCTATTCACCCCGGGATAGCTAAGATGTACCGAGATCTAAGGTAACACTATTGGTAGAGCGGTATGCTGAGAGATATCTCAGAGTTGGTGGCTCAATGCCTGTGTTGTCAGCAGATAAAAACCGAGCACCAGAGACCCGGTGGTTTACTTCAGCAGTTACCCATTCTCAAGTGGAAGTGGGAGAGGTTCATGACGGATTTCATTGGTAGGTTACCTTGTACTTCCCACAGTTTTGATAGTATATGGGTCGTTGTGGATCGGTTGACTAAGTTGGTGCATTTTATTATTGTTCGAGTTTCCTACAGTGCTGAGAGGTTAGCTCGTGTAAATATTTAGAAGGTGGTTCACCTACATAGAGTGCCAATATCTATTATCTCAAACCGAGGGTCTTAGTTTACCTCCAGTTTCTAGCAGACTTTCCAGGAGGAGTTGGGTACTCAGGTGGACCTCAGCACTGTATTTCATCCTCAGACCGATAGGCAGACACAGAGGACTATTCAGGTATTGGAGAATACGCTCCGCACTTGTATGTTAGACTTTGGAGGTCAGTGGGATCTGTTCTTGCTTTTAGCAGAGTTAGCGTATAATAATAACTTTCACTCCAGCATTTGGATGGCTCCATTTGAGGCTTTGTATGGTAGACAATGTCGGTCTACAGTTGATTGGTTCGAGACTTCAGAGGTCAATCCTCGTGGCACACATTTGCTCCGAGAGTCTTTGGACCGAGTTCTGGTGATTGAGGATAGGTTGCGGACAACTCAGAGTAGACAAAGAAGTTATGTTGACCGTAGACATCGTTCGTTGAAATTCAGAGTTGGTGATAGGGTCTTCTTACGAGTATCTCCTATGAAGGGCGTGATACGGTTTGGTAGGAGGGGCAAGCTTAGCCCCAGATATATTGGACCCTTTGAGATTATGCGGACAGTTGGAGAGGTGGCTTATGTGCTAGCTTTACGTACGTCATTTTCAGCTATCCACCCAGTGTTTCATGTTTCTATGTTACGACAGTACATTTTGGATGAGTCGCATGTGCTTCAGTGGGACTCAGTTCAATTAGACGAGAAGGCAGCAATTGTGGAGGAGCCTGTGTCCATTTTAGCCAGAGATGTCAGACGGTTACACTCTCGGGACATTCTAGTGGTTAAGGTATAGTGGCGACACCATCCGGTTGAGGAGGCCACTTGGTAACTTGATCGTGATATGCAAGCCCAGTATCCCTACTTGTTCACGTTTTTAGGTATACGCTTACTCTTGACTTTCGCGGACGAAAGTCCTTTTAGTAGTAGATGTTGTAATGACCCTTTCGGTCATTTCCCTCATCTTAGTGTGTTCCCGGTGTTTAGAGCTTTTCTATAACTGCCCCAAGTTATTTATGACTTGTTGGGACTAACGGTTCAATTTTTGGGCAGTTCGTTTGGGAATATTATTTATATCGAGCGTGTTGCGAAACATTTAAATTAAATTAGAATTTGGTAAAATGATATAGTTAAGTACCTTTCAAAAATGTTTTTGAAATTTACAAAATTCTTTAGTTATGATATAGCTATACTACTTTATAAAAATTCTATAATTTATTAATATTTTTAAACGGAGATAGTAAATCTAAATATATTAAAATAATATTTTTATTTTATAGAGGTTTTATTCGAAATAATTTTCTATTAATTATGGTATATTCAAAATGTTATATTTATTTTACCACGAACCTATGCAATACCTGAATACATAGATAATGAAATTAAAAAATTATGTTTGATGTGCCACCTCCACCACCACGTGGAAGGTGAGGAGGTGCACACCATAAGCAATTGTCAAAGAGGTGGATGCCACTTGGCAATTGGGCAAGTAATGACATTAATGGTGGAATGTTTTGCATGATGTATATATATTTAATAAATGCATTATGCATTACGTACCTCCACTGCTTCCATATTTTTCCTTCGCCATTTTTGATCACTTAAGCTCAAATATTGAGCTATTCTATTAAGGTTTGAGCTTATGGGTTTTATATTGAGTCCGTGGACTCGTTCTCGTCGTTTCTACGATGCATTTTTTTGTTTTTACGGTAGTTTTCATTTACGGTGGTATTGTTGGGATTGTTATTGGTATTTGAGCTATATTTTAAGCTCAAATGAAGCGGTGCTAGTTGTGACTATTGGTTACGAGGTAATTTGGGACGCTGTGACGGTTTTGGTTTTACGATTCTGCAAGTAGACCCCACGTGAACTGTTCGGACATTTTCCGAACTAATGCAATATGGGTATCAATAGTCATGTTTTGACATATATTTTATTATTTTTGTAGCTGGGCAGCAGTTAGAGGCCTCTCGGAAGGGGAAGGCTCCTGTATAGCTGGTTCTCTTGGCAGGCTTGCGATGGTATCCAGGTAGGATAGGTCTCCTTTATACTTAGATTGATTGTACTTATGTGTGATATATGTATGCTATTGTGCTGGTGTTGTGGGTTGGTATTATAGACTTGGTGGTGGTTTGTTGTGATTTAGGCCTTCTAGGTCGGATAAAGCTATTCTGATACATTCAAGGCCCGTTATCCTCGTGGTACACCACAGATGACCTATTTGGGGTCAGATAGTATTGTTGTTGTTGTTGCTGGTTGGGGAATGTTATTGTTGGACCTTAGTCCAGGCTTAGACAGACTTATCTCAGACTTAGATAGGTACAACTAAACTTGATTTTTGGGACCCGATAGTGGGCCTCGTTACCCTTTTTATTGACTTGTCAGAACTTTGATATCTTTGGGCTTAGTTAAGCCCTAGTATGACCTGTTAGGCTTGAGACGGGATTGAGTCACCCCAATTATATTCGGTTGGCCTGTTTAGCCTTTTAGTCCCTGATAGCACCGCACTTGATTAGAATTGCTGGCCTTGGCTTAGAACTGGGACCCGCCTTGCTATGAGCTACTCTAGATGCCCGGAATGACTAAGATATTGCATGATAGTAGACTATGAACCTAAGAGGACCCGGATACTTACCTTGTAGCAGATGATGGGTTAGCTCATTTACCTATACTTCGGCTTTAGCCTGGAATTAACAAGTTCCCCGTTTATTAGTTATGATGTGACATTTGGCTCTGTTCTGGTTACTGGCTATGATGAGTTTTGGTTCGATTTCAGCTACTAATTCAGGTATGATAATTTTAGTTATTGACTATTGGGTGTCCCAGTTTGAGTTCGGTCCCGGATTATAGTACATTATGAGTTCTGGTATTGGGTACCGTGGTTACGATTCTATTTTTCTCTGAGTTCTGGTTCAAGTCCTACGGTTATGATATACATGTGGCCTATTGTTACTATCCACTATGTCTGGTTCGATCCCGGTGTCTGGCCTTTTGTTATTACCCATTGGTGCCGGTTCAAACCCGGTGCACCCCTGTTGGTTATTGTTACTTCCGGATACTGATATAGCTTTGAGACACTGGTGACTACACATTTACTATTCTTGTGTGTCCCGCCGATTTATGGGGGCCAGGCTAGGTTATTGCCTTCTTTCTTGTGCCTATCGGGCTTATGGGGGCCCAGATAGGTTATGTTTGACTTGTGTGTTCACTTATGCATTTACTTGTTATTCACCATCGTATTTAATTATCTCTTGAGCATATCTATACGCCCCAGCAGTTGCTTATCTATTTATTATTTATACCCCAGACTTAGCATGCACCCTCGCACTTTAGCCTGTTTATATTACATTGAGCTCAGTAAGAAGATGGTGCCTACTGAGTACCCGTTGTTCGGTACTCATACTGAACTTCTGCATCTTTTTTTCCGATGTAGATTCGGGTACTAGCCGGCGAGTTTGACGTGACTCTATTCTTAGCACTGACTCCGGAGGAGGGCGAGCTTACTGACGTTTAAGGCAGATCTTACTCCATCTCTACAGTATAGTCTTTTGCACTCGAGACTGTGGTACTTGTTGTATATATTTGGTTTCTATCTTGTACTTTGGGTATGTCTAGTACCGGTTCTTGTACTGACCTCACCAGGTCTTGGGAGCGGTTCTTGACTTTATATATTGTCCTCTTCCTGCTAAGTCTTGGTATGTATATATATATTTTGGTTCTGTTTTTACATTTCTAGCCTGTTTATTAGTATGGTTACTTCCACTTCATCTCTATTCTTTTGAGATTCCGCCCGTTAGCTCGACGCTTGTTGCTCCGGGCTAGGGTTTGGCTTGCCTATTGGTAGGTTATGGTAGGCGCCATCATGACTCAAAAATTGGATTGTGACAAAAATTTCATACAGTATTAATTTTTCTTTAGAAAAGCTATGTATAAATATATGAATTCTCTTAGTAAAATCGCGCAGAGGACATAAGAACCATACCCCTCATTTTTACTCTCTTTAGTGGCCTTTTTGTTGTCTTCTCCATAAATAAGAGTTGGATGTTTGAATTATCACTCAACTTATAATAATTGGTTATTAAAGTCACTAATCTTTGTTTTGTCCTTCAAAGTACAATTTTCAGTATGTAGATTAGCATAACAAAAAATTATGTAAAATAAAATCCATATCTCTCCGGTCCCGCACACACGTAAGTTTTAATATATACTCCAACTGGAGTCGATGTCACACTTTAATATTCTGAATGTGTAAATATTTTTCTATAGCATCGATATACTACTAGATTTCAATTTATGAACGGAGTGTACAATATTAGAGTCATGATTTTCTATATACTTGGAAGACCTTATCATCAAGCACACGAAATAAGGAATACCAATTCGCTAACTTCTGCGGTTGAATTAAACCTAAATAAGATCCATTTTCTTAATTATAACTAACAAGAAGTGGTGACAGTGAATCGTGTAGATTTTATTCTTCTTCCCAACGATGACCTCATATCCGACATCGAATGACCATCACATTCTATGACTTCGGATACTGGAGAATGTGCATTAGATCTTTCACTAGATAACTTATTAGCTTCTTGTGCTGGAGAAAACGAACTACTACTTTGGCCTGAACACGGACTTGATAATCTTCTGAAAGGACAAAGAAATTTTATTGGAGCCTTTTTTGGACGTATGATAAGATTGCGAATATAGTGATGAAGAAAATGAAATAGGAACAACACGATTATTGGATAGATGTGGCATTGACGCAGTCCGCGAAGAAATGACCATATCGAGTTGTCGCTCAAACGATTTCAATTCGAACGAGTCGTACAATGAGCTTTCACAATACCATATAACACACTTTCTCAACGTACTATCTGATGATAATTGTATTTCTTTTGTCATCTTTGGGCTTTTCTCCAGTTGTATTTTGTGTCACTCTGGGAATGAGAACACTATATGTATATATTGGTGGAATGGGAAGTAATAACAAAGAGGAAGTTTCCTATATATTGGTTGAGAGAGATTTGGACGCGTTAGCTAATTATTGACCAGCTGGGGATTGGAGTAATATATAATTTCACGTATTTTTTTATTGAAAAGCAAATACCACATGTTGGTTTATGAAGTTCAATAGTACACACTGTTTAACGTGAGCAGAGGTGGATACAAGATTTAACGTGAGATCCTTTCATTCTGAATCAGAGGTCTCGAGTATGAGTTTTTGGAAATGGAAAAAAATCCTCTTGGAAGCGTTATTCCCAGAAATGAGTCATGCAATGTCATTCAAATTTAGTGGGTCCCGGTACTGCGGTTACCGGATACAAAATAGAAAACTAAATGCCTTTAAATCATCTAGTTTACAAAATATATACACATGTGTATACCTTATAGTACTAAATATTCATACCTATATACAATATATGCCACCAAAATATATAGATAGCATAAATTTCGGCCACATTGATAAATTAGATAGTCAAAGAGTGTGTTTGGTATGAAGGAAAATGTTTTCCATGGAAAATGTTTTCCTAGAAAATGTTTTCTTGGAAAACAAGTTGGTTTGTAACTTATTCTCTCATTTTTGGTTGGTGAGTGGAAAATATTTTCTAGTGTTTGGTTAGTGAATAAAAAACATTTTCCAGAAAATATCTTTTATGTTTGGCTAGAGAGAAGAATTTTTTTTTTTAGGAAAATAGATTCTGACCAAGGAACCAACCCCGATAACCGATCCGGGACCAGACCCCGACACCCACACTGAGACCCAAACCCGACGACCGATATGGGATCTGACCCCGACACCTGATCAGGAACCCGACCCCTACTCCTGACTCGGGACCCAACCCCGACACTCGACCCTGGACCTGACCCTGATGACCGATCTAAAACCCCACCCGACCCGACCCCAACACCTGACCCGATCCCAAATCCCAACACCCGAACTAGGACACAACCCCAACAACCGACCCTGACATGCGACCCGGGATCTTCAATCTCAACTCGAGACCTGACACCCGATCTGGGACCGACACCGACACTCAAATCGAGACTCAACTCCGACAGTCGATCCAAAACCCAACCCCAACTCCCGACCTGGAACCCTACACCTAAACTAGGACCCAATCCCAAATTAGACCCGAGACTCGACACCCAAATCGAGACCCGATATAGAATCAGGATCCAACTTCCAAATCGGGACCCAATCCTGACACGCAATTCTAAATACAACCCCGACACTCAATCTAGGATCCAACCCCTACACTCGAACAGGAACTTAATCCCGAATCCCGAACCAGGACTCAATCTCGAATCTCAACCCGGGACCCGATCCCGACCCGAGACCCGATCTCAAATCTTGACCTGACACCCGAAATAGGATCGACCCCAATACCCAAATCAGAACATGACCCCGACACTCGTCCAAAACTTGACACTTGAATTAGGACCCAATCCCAAATTTCAACCTGAGACTCGACACCCGAATCGAGACCCGATATCGAGACACGATACCAAATCTCGATTCGAGATCCAACTTCTGAATCGGGACCCGACCCCGACACCTAATTTGAGACTTAACCCCGACACCTAAACTGGGACCGATCTCGACACTCGAATTGGGACTCGACCTCGACACTTGACCCAGGACCTGACTCCGACAGTCGACCCTGGATGCAACCCAGAATCCTGACCCGGGACCCGACACCTCAATCGGGATACCACCCCGACACCCAACCCTGGAATCGACTTCGGATCCGACCCGTCACATGACCTCGACTCTCGACTCGAGATGCGATCCCAAATCTTGACCCGGGACCCGACACCCAAATCGGGATACTACCCTGATACCCTACTCAAGATGCGACCCCGACTCTGACTCTCTACTTGAGACCTTACCCTGACTCCCGAATCGATAATCGACCTCGACTTCCATCTCGGGACCTGACCCTAGCACCCAATCTGGGCCCCAAGTCAGGTTTGGGAGTCGTGTCTCCAATCGAGGTCGAATCGCAGGACCTATGTCTTGGATCAAGGTTGAGAGTCGGGTCTCAGGTCGGAATCGGGTATCGGGGTTAGGAGTTGGGTCTCGAATCGAGGTCGGGAGTCGAGTCTCGAATTAAGAATCGGGAGTCGGATCCCGAGTTAGTGTCGAAAATCAATATCTGAGACTTGAGTTAGGGTGGAAAATTGAGGTGTGAGGTTGAAAGAGTTTTGAAAAATGTTTTCCTTACATTTTGGAGTTAAGTTATTTTCCTTTAATTTGAGGAAAATAACTTGATTTGGAAAACATTTTCTTTCGTACCAAACACACTCAAAGTCTCAAAGTGTACATTTGTCACGCCCCAAACTCAATTGAGGCGGATTGGCACCCATAGCCGATAAGGCCCGAGAGAACCAAACTTTACTTATGTTCATTCATATGCATGCCATAAGAAACACCACTATAACGTAAGAACTTAAAATACTAATAACGGAATTCATGGAATATGTGATATATATACATATGTGAAACTTGGCCGATAGGGCCATCAAGTAAAAATGATCATACATCTCTTACATTCACATTCCCACATATGTCTACAAAGCCTCTAATAAATACATGACCATGTCTATACAATCATTACATAGTACAAAAACCCAATGTACACATGTGACTTGGAAAACCCCGAAGCAACTGGAGCTCACCAGTACTCAGCAAATGGTCCGCAACCTACTGAGGAGGCCTACTAGCACCTACGCCTGCAGCCAGTAAAGTAAGTCCCCCAAGGGGGTCAGTACAAAGAATGTACTGAGTATGTAAGGCCATAAGAAAACTGTATGATATATATAAGAACTTTAATGAAACCAAGTACAAGTGGGTGGACAATATTGGTTAGCCACCGTAATATACATGTGTGGAGGTAGTGTACATTGCATTTACTTCTTTCATTTTTGTTCATATCTTTGTTCATAAAATAAAAAGTCGTTCAAGTGCTATCGTTCATATAATAGTTTTCATGTGATTGTTCGGGATCGCCTCTAGCTAGGCTTATGCCCTTTTGAGTTGCCACCCGTTTGGGATTGCCTCTAGCTAGGCTTACGCCCCTTCGAGTTGCCACCCGTTACCAATAATCCTTCGGGATCGCCTCTAGCTAGGCTTATGCCCCTTCGAGTTGCCACCCGTACTCAATATTCACTCAGGATCGCCCCTAGCTAGGCTTTTGCCCCTTTGGGTTGCCACCCGTACTCAATATTCACTCGGGATCGCCCTTAGCTAGGCTTTTGCCCCTTTGGGTTGCCACCCGTGCTCAAAGTGTGCATTACTTCATTCCTTTACTTTCACGAGATTGATACATTTACTTGTGAGAGATTGATACATTTTCTTGTGAGAGATTGATACATTTGTAGTCATAACATTATGGGAAGCTTTGAAACAATAATCAATGAGTGAGAGACATGTGAATAAACATTATTGGAAGTTTGGAACATTAGTCAATGAATATGGGACATGTGAATCATAATTTGTCATATGAGTAACACTATATGACCACCTAAAATGATATACCTTTGAACATTTCGGAATAGAATAAGTACCATGTCAATGTGAACATTATGCTGCAGAAGGATACGAAAAGAGTAACCTTACATACCTTATGATCTCAATATGAATATGCAGTCCGATATGTGAATACAACAATCCAGCTCCTTCCTTACGTGTCGCTCTGTAACACAAGTTCATAATGGAGCTCACTTTATGTAACACCCGTACCTTCCTTACCCTATTTGACGACATTAAATAAGGTATCGGGAGCTATAAGTATGTATTTGGTAATGCTATTGATGGGAAAATTGAAATTTGGCCTTGTACATGTGATTAAACTTGCATAGGAGGTGTTTTAAAATTTTCATGGAGCATTTGTGGGGTTCAAAATGAGGCTAAGAGGACCTCTAAACAAAGTATATTAAGGCTAAGAAGTAAGTTAAAGAATAGGACTTGAAGTATCTAACCAAACCGAAGAAAAGTCGAAAAATGAAATTTTTGAAAAATTTAAAGGTGGGGAGCGTTTGGGACTGTGACAGGCCGCTCTGGGACAAAATTTTGTGCCCAGAGGCAGTAAGCTGGCGCGCCCCATGGCGTGCTAGGATGGAATTTTCAGATTTTCGAAAGTTGGAAATTTTCTAAGTTCCAAGGGTTCCCGGGGATGTATCGAGCCAATTTTTGCTATGTTTCTTCTACAAACACGAGTATATACATGAAATGAATGAAATATTATATCGGTATGATAAAATGACTCGAGAACGAATTTGGCATCAAAATGACGATTTTACCCTTGTAGTCAAAATAGGCCATACGTGGCTAGAATTGCTTGTTTTTGGGATTGAGACTATGGATATGAATAGCGTGAGTGGGAATATTGTTGTAACACGTATGAGATGATTTAAACACGAGAAATTATTGATTTTATTGGGTTAAGTGAATTGGGCTCAAAAAGGGCCCAAATTGTAAAAGAAGCATGGGCCAAGAATGGGTCAAATGACCCATTCTTCCATTGACTAATGCAACACATTGCATTTAATCCCAAGAGTGGCTAAGGATGAAACTTAAGGGCCTATATAAAGGAGCAAAATGCTGATTTTATTCAAGAGAAATACACATGCTTTTTCTATCTTTTTCTAGAAAATTCTCAAGCAAGCTTCTTTGGCTCTCAAAACCCTAAGGCACTTCTTGGAGCAAGATCATCATCTTTAAAGCCTAGGTAAGTGATTATTCTTATGGAATAACATATTATAAGCATGAGAGAGTATGTATATCATGTTGGTTATGGTTGGAAGTATTGGACATGGCACTTTTGATTTTGTGAAAAAGATGTGTTATCCATGGGATTGTAACTTGAATTATGACTTGTGCCTTTGATGAAAGATCATGGTATGGATAAAATATGAACGTGTATGGTGTTGTTTTTTTATTAAACATGTTATTTTTCTATAAGTCTCAATTATGGGATTTTGGCCGATTTGTTGTTGTGAGGTGTATTGAAGTCATTTGATGGAATAATTGTGATGTGGTGGTGATGGAGAAGTATAAAATATGAACTTGGTGTGACATACTAGTGGTTTATGATGTGTTGGTCAATACATGGAATATTGTGGGATTATTGGTATGATGATTTCATAAATGGTATTGTCAAGAGGGAAATGACATGTTAAAGCTAAACATGTGACTTATTGTTATTGTATGCCATTATAAGGTAATTGGTGGTTAATGTTGGTTTCTTTATGAACTTGTGTTGTAGAGAGAAACACATAAAGAAGGAGCGGGACTATTTTAGGCACATCTAAGATTGTATATTCGTATTGAGAATACAAGGTATAAGGTTACTCTGTCCGTATCTTTCTGCAGCACATAGTATACACATTGACATCGCACTTGTCCTATCCCGAAATGTACTAAGGTATTCTATATCTGGTTACCAATTTTCAATATCACATGTTTCATACTCATTGATCAATTGTGAGTCACATGTCTCATATTCATGAATAACCAATAAGGTTACATTCCAAAGTTCCAATAGTGATTATACTTATGTCTCTTGTTCATTGATTATTGTTCCAATGGTTCCCATGGTGTTATGGTTCTAATAGTGTTATGTTGCCAAGTTTCTCATGTCTCTCACTCATTGGTTAATGATCCAAAGCTTCACGTAAAGTGTCATGACGTTGAAATTTCTAAAAGAACTATCTCAAGAGAGTAATAATGTAAGAGAATCTATTTATCCTTGAAAAGTATTTTCCAATCATGTCATGTTCCAAAGTCCAATAATATGATGATTATCTTTATACCAATCTTTCACAAATAAAAGTACCAATCTCATAAGGGTAATAAGAGAGGTGATGTGCAAGTAGTATAATCATAAGTAAAGATGCCAATTTCATGAGGTAAGGGAGTGGAGTGAGATGTGTATATAAGGGTGTGCCTTAATGTCATGATCTTTAACGAGTCATTCTCATAACTATGTAAAGTGTGTTATAGTGTAAAGGAGTAATACGCATGGTAGCTATATGTTACATTGAGTATGGATCACAATCTAAAGGGTATAAGCTCAAGAGGGAATAGTCCTAAGATTATGCTTTGTTACTTACTATAGCCCACCAAAGGTGGAGGTCCGGTAGTATATACTTCCTTATATAAGATCTCATAGGAGTAATGAAGAGGTAATATGTGAGTTAATGTATCTATCCCTCACAAGTAAAGATACCAATCTTGCATCATCAAGGTGCCTCTTATTGTATGAAAGAAAGAGAAATGAAGTAAAGAATAATGAAAGAAAGGGAAGCAATCTTATGTAATGTTGACCTACCCACGGAGTAGATGTATGTTATTAACCCACCATAGAGTGGATGTATGTTGACCTACCCATGGAGTAGATGTACGTGATTACCCACCAAAGAGTGGATGTATGTTGACCCACCAAAGAGTGAGTGTATGTTGACCCACCAAAGAGTGGATGTATGTTAACCCACCAAAGAGTGGATGTATGTTAACCCACCATGAGAGTGGATGTATGTATGTTAACCCACCATGAGAGTGGATGTACGTTGATAGAATGAATGCACGTTAATAGAGTGGATGTATGTGGATGACTGTTATTCTTTTATGACTTACTAACCAAGTAGATGAGCAATAGTGATAATAAACATAGAAGCAAGAAAGAATCTCTTGGAGCCTAGTCTCTTGAGTAGAAGTATCTCTTTCTTGAATAAGGGAGTATATAGATAATGGTAAATAACAATAACAGAATAAATGTTCATGGTTCCTCACATACAGAAAGAGAGTTTATCCACATTTATTATTTCTCTCATATTGACTCCTTTGTGGTTGTTATTATGTATAATGAATTTCTTATGGCCTTACATACTCAGTACATTCTTCGTACTGACCCCCTCGGGGGAACTTACCTTACATGTTGCAGGTGCAGGCAGTAGTAGACCTCCTCAGTAGACTGTGGATCATTTGCAGAGTTTTGGTGAGCTCCAGTTGGTTCGGAGCCTCCTGAGTCATAGTTGTATAATTGTTATGATATTGTAAATATTGTATAAAGCGGGGACTTGTCCCAACTGTTAGTCGGTCTTATAAATGCATCTGTTAGAGGCTTTTGTAGATATATGTGGGTATATGGACGTAAGATGTACGTTCAGTTTGACGTAATGGCTCCAACGGCCAAGTTTGGTATATATATATTTATGGCATATGTTTCCATGTTCATGTTTCCGCACAATTGCATAAGATTTAATAAGACTCATACGAGAATATTCATACGAAGGTTCATGCGCAAAGATTGGTTCTCTCGGGCCATATCGGCTTCGGGTGCCAATCACGTCCCGATGGGATTCGGGTCGTGACACGTTAACAACTAGTTACCTTACAAGTGCATAAGATGACAATGAGTTACGTGACCGCTATCTAGCGTCATTTTGTCCCTTACAATACGATCCACTGCATTACCATGACAACAACATAATCACATTTCACACATTGACCAAGACATCATAAACCAATAATATTTCACACCAAGTTTACCCTTTACACTTCCTCATTAACACTACGTTACCTTTTCTCCGTCAAGTCACCCGATAGCTTTCACAATAACACTTTAACAACAATCCATATTTTATACCATTCAAAATACCTCTGGGATACTCCTTTATAGTCATTTAAAAGGTACCATAAGTTGATAATGGCATCCATGAAGGGTATAGGGGCTTTGGGGGGCCAAAGGGATGCAAAAACAAGCAATTCGGGGTTCTGGGCTGACCTGGTAAGCCACCTGCGCCCGCAGGTGGCTGACCTGCATCCGCAGGTGACCCTTGGCAGTGTACAGGGGCACCTGAGAAGTCACCTGCGCCCACAGGTGCTTCGTCTGCGAGGGCGGGTGCCCGTTTCGGTCAAAAAAGGTCTCTTTTGGGTCCTTTTATGCAATGAATGGTCCATGATCATAACTAAAATTCTCTTGACATATTTTAGATCATCTTGGATGCCAACAATCAGCCATGGTTTCACAACACACATGAACATCACCAAAACCACACTTTTCCTTCAATACACCACCAAAACTATGCACAATTTTTGCAATAACAATTCCAAACATTATGTACAAGAATAAAACAAGTTAAGGCTATAATCACATCTCACATGTCAATATTGAATCCATCAAGTTCACTTCCTTCAATACTACAAGTCCATTTTCAAGTTTACAAGACAAAACCCTTCACCGATTAAGCAAACATAAATTGTTTCACACATAGTGAACTTCTCACACTTCTCCAACATAACCAACATGATATACACCATCTTCCATGCATATAATATATTTAACCATAATAATATACACTTACCAATACTTACAAAATGATGATCTTGTCCCAAAAGATGGTTGCCTTAGGGTTTGATTGAAGAGATAATGTTGTGGAAAATTCTAGAATGGCATGTGTGTTGATAAGAATAAAAATCAGATTTTTCCTCACTTTATTTAGTACTAATGGTCTTCCTTATCCAATTAAATGAATGTTGGCTTTGGTCAAACACAAGAATGGATCATTTCCATATTTGGGCCATGTCTTTATATAAATTTTTGGGCCTCATTTGAGCCCAATGGCACATACTTGTATAAGCCCACTAATTAATGCATAATTCACCAACACTCTCATGTCCAAATAATTTCATAAATGTTATGGTAATAAAATAGGTTCGAAAACGTACGGGATGTTACAACATTTGCGTAAGCTCCAAAATAAACCTAACGTGTCTCACCAGTGCTAATTAAAAAAAGGCAGCATTGAAAGATCTAACAACCAAATCTTGATGTACACCCATAGTCTAATGTCTTATATGATACTCCCCTCCCATTAGTGTTTCACATATTAACATGATATATACTAATTGATTTAACAGATAATTAAAGCCAAAAATAAAAAATAAAAAAAAATGGTCAACGGTATTTTTTATAATATATACTCCCTCCCTTTAAAAAAAAGACCTACTTTCCTTTTTAGTCCGTTTAAAAAATAATGATCCTTTACTTTTTTAGCAACTCAATAATTCCAACTTTCCACATGACATGTTTACGACTACATGATTAAAGGACATTTTGGTAAATTTGACATATTTTTAATTTAAGATCACAAGATTCAAAAGTCTTCTTTATTTTTTTAAACCTCGTGTCAAGTCAAAACATGTCATTCTTTTTTAAACGGAGGGAGTACGATATATCCCTCATGTGGTCCACAGTGGCGGAGCCACCTTGTACCCCCGGGGTTCATCCGAACCTCTTTCGACGGAAAATTATATTTATTATACATGGTTAAAATTATCTTTTACGTATATATAGTAGACGTTGAACCCCCTTCAATTAATTCATGTGTTTACTTCTTTCCATCTTGAACCCCCTACATGAAATTTCTAGCTCCGCCACTGGTGATCCAAACATAGGATATTCTTAATTAAAGATATAAGCCATGCATGTTAATAAACGCAGGCCAATCTGGCATCAATAAGAAAATAAATTCAATGTTCTGAAACCCAGATGAGATGAAAATCCTACAACTAGGACATCTTACGGATAAAACTGGAACGATGCAGAGAAAATTAGCATGATCTCTGTGTAAGAATAACACATACCAATCGAAAAATGATCCAAACTAAAAAAAAAGTTGAAAAGTCGGAGGCCAACTAATCTTTTTTACCAAACGCATATAAATATAAGTGATCAAAATGTCTGATTTTCTTGGCAAATTGTGCTACGACGGAAAGAGGTAAATAAGAAAATAAAGAAAGTAAAGAACACCAAGTTTAACGTGGAAAATCCCTTCAAATCGAAGATAACAACCACAGGATCACAGAGGTCCAAATAGCTCTACTATATCAATAAGAGGGTTACAAGTATTCTCCCAAATGGATACACAACAAGTACCAAACACGGAGAAACAATAGCGACACCAACAAAAGTAAATCAAGAGAAATCACCCTAAACAGAGCTACTATTTGGGACTCAAAACCAGATGTTACGAACCTCCAAATCCGATCTCCACCGTTCGAATCAAACACCAAGATGTTAGAAACACTCAGTCAAAATTCCTGCCCAATCGAACGGTGAACGAACTATAAAACGCGATCTGAAGTTGGCCGGTCGGAGAGTAAAAACTGCCGCAACTAAACTCTCTTTCTCTCTTCTCTCTTTGGTGAAAGCTCTCTCCAAAACCTCTCTTATATGCTAATTTCTCTCAAAGACAAAACTAATGAGCATGAGTAATTCTTTCTCAAATTGTCCTATTTATAGATGATGAGTGGTGCTTTTTCCTAAAGCCAAACCAACTCCAAATAGGAATAGAAAATACGAATCATTTTCTAAATAGGATTGGAAACCAAAAGAGAATAGGATTAGGCCATGGGCCTTTGGCTGAAACATGGGCTACAACCCAACAAACTCCCCCTCCATCCAAGGGGCCAAATGGATCTTCAAGCAGAGGAACTCAGGACAGGCTTCATGCCTGCCAAAGTTCTGCAATACTCATGCTTCTCTATAACCACCACTTTCATTGGCATATCTGAAGGATTGTCATCAGTGTGTATCTTCTCAACCTGAAATAATTTCTCTTCTATAACTATTCTGATCCAATGACACTTTCTACTATTATGCTTGGACTTAGAATGAAACGTGGAGTGCTTGGTGAGATAAATAGCACTCTGATTATCACAAAATAAGACAAACCTTGATTGCTCAAAATTAAGATCTTTCATAAATTCCTTCATCCAAAGCAATTCTTTGTCACCTTCAGTGATAGTAATATATTCGGCTTCTGTGGTGGATAGAGCTATGCACTTCTGTAGTCTTGATTTCCAAGAAATAGCTCCCCCTACAAAAGTGATCAAATAACCGAAAGTGGATCTTGAATTATCAAGATTACCTCCCAAATCAAAGTCTGTGTAGCAAACAAGTTCAGGCTTGCCACTACCAAAGCACAACTCCATATCTGCAGTACCCTTCAAATATCTTAGTAGCCATTTTACAGCATCCCAATGTTTCTTTCCAAGATTAGAAAGAAATATGCTAACAGTACCAACAGTATGTGCAATATCTGGTCTAGTGCAAACCATAGCATATATCAAACTACCAACTGCAGAGGAGTATGAAATACAAGAAATCTCTTTCTTCATTTTGCTAGTAGATGGACTCTAAGTCGTACTCAATTTGAAGTGTTTAGCAAGAGGAGTACTAACCACTTTTGCTTCTGTCATATTGAACCTCTTCAATACCTTCTCAATGTACTACGTCTGGGATAATGATAAATCTTTTTTACCTCTATCTCTGTGTATTTGGATGCCTTAAATTTTCTTTGCAGGCCCCAAGTCCTTCATCGTAAACTATTTGCTCAACTCCTTCTTAAGGACTGCAATTCTAGATTTATTTTTTTCAACAATCAGCATATCATCCACATAGAGTAATAAAATAATGAAATCATCATTCGAGAACTTCTGAAAGAATACATAGTGATCTGAAGAAGTTTTCTTGTATCCGTGTTTTCCAATGACAGATTCAAACTTCAAGTACCATTGTCTTGGAGCTTGTTTCAAGCCATAAAAGCTCTTTCTCAATTTCCAGACATTATTTTCTTTTCCTTTGACTACAAAACCTTCAGGCTGCTCCATGTAAATCATTTCATCTAAATCACCATGAAGAAAAGCCGTCTTGACATCCATCTGCTCAACCTCTAAATCTAGACTTGCATCTAAGCCTAGCACCATACAAATAGAAGACATTTTCATGACAGGAGAGAAAATTTCATCAAAGTCAACTCCCTTTCTCTGGCTAAAGCCTTTGACAACTAACCTCGCCTTATACCTAGGCGTAGAGGTATGTTTCTCTTGCTTTACTCCAAAGATCCATTTGTTTGTTAGAGCTTTCTTACCTTTCGGTAATTCCACTAACTCATATGTGCCATTCTCGTGGAGTGACTTCATCTTATCTTCCATAGCTTCTACCCACTCATCTCTGTGAGTATCTTGCATGGCTTCATCATAATCTCCAGGTTCTCTCATGTTAGTTAAAAGTACATACTCATTTGGAGAATAACGAGTTGACTTTTGCTTCTCCATAGAAGATCTTCTATAAGAGGTTTAAGGAATATCTGAAGTAGTTACCTGAGAAGGAGTTGGTTGTTGATCAACCACAACATCATTAATCGAACCGTCAATAGGTTTTACACCCTCTTGATCATCATCTGCATTATAATCTTGGGTTTCTTCATGTACAATAGATGCATCAATAATAGGAACTGGATTAATATCAACTAAGCTCTCTTTATTCTGAGAATCCTTTTTCTCAGTCTTGTCAATATCTTCAATAGTTTGGTCTTCAAAGAACACCGTATCACGACTTCTAATAAGCTTCTTATCAGCAGGATCATAAAAGCGATATACAAACTCATATTGACCATAACCAATGAAGATGCATGCTTAGTTTTGATATCCAGTTTTGACTTCTCATCTTTTGGAACATGCACACAAGCTTTACACCCAAAGACTTTCAAGTGATCATAGGAAACATCCTTAGCAAACCAAACTCTATTTGGAACATCACCATCCAAATCAATTGCAAGAGACAAATTGATAACACAAGCAACAGTATTAAGTGCTTCCGCCCAAAAGGAATTTGGAAGTTTAGCCTCTGAAAGTACACATCTAACTCTCTCAAATAGAGTTCTATTCATACTTTCTGCCAAGCCATTCAATTAAGGCGTCTTGGGTGGAGTTCTCTGATGACGAATTCCTTGTGATTTACAATAGTTATCAAAAGGACCAATGTATTCATCACCATTGTCAGTGCGAATGCATTTTAGTTTCTTCCCAGTTTGTCTCTCGGATAAGGCTTGAAATTCCTTAAACAAATCAAGTACTTGATCTTTGAATTTTAAAGGACATACCCAGAGCTTCAGAGAATGATCATCAATAAAAGTCGCAAAGTAAAGTGCACCACCTTGTGACTTCACTTTGAAAGGACCACACAAATCAGAGTGTACTAGCTCCAATAGTTCAGGTTTTCTTGAGGGAGAATGACTGTGAAAAGAAACTCTCTTCTGTTTCCCGGCTAAGCAATGAACACATCTTTTCACCTTTGCTTGTTTCACACCAGCAAGCAAATTCTTCTTAGCCAAACAAGTGATCCCCCATTGAGCCCCTTATGCCATAACTCCAATAAAATGTCACCTTCCACTAAATTTACTGAGTCACTAAGGATAGATCCTTGTGTCACGTATAAATTAGAATACTTTCTTCCTCGAGCCACAATTAATGCGCCTTTGGTGAGCTTCCATTGGCCATTGAACAAGTCATTATGGTAGCCATCATCATCTAGTTGCCCTATAGATATCAAGTTTAGAGGGATGTATGGAGCATGCTTTACATTCTGATGGACTAACATTGTATCAATATTAGTCTTCAAATAAACCGTGCCAAAGCCAAACACCTTAACCTCACTAGCATTTCCCATCTTCAATACTCCAAAGTTAACGGGAGTATAAGATGAAAAGAAGTCTTTCCTCGGTGTGACATGAGATGTAGCTCCAGAATCTACTATCCAACTAGTATCTTGGGATACAAAATAGATGACATTTTTATCACAAGCAAAGAGAAGGTCACCTCGAACAACAGAAACAACATTGTTTCCATTATTTTCTTCTTTCTTTCCTTCTCTAACCTCTTACTTCAACCTATTGCAATTTCTTTTACTATGTCCTTTCTTACCACAATGATATCATGAACGAATCTCATACCCTGATCTTGACTTGCTTCTGCTTTTACCTCTATTTCTTGTGTTTCTTGTTTTATCTCTCCCTCAGTCTTCTGTAAATAAAACATCTGAGTGTGAGGATGATCCCTGAGATTTTCTCCTTACTTCTTAATTCAAAACACCACTCTTGGAAAATTCCATAGTCACCTTGCCACCAGGAGCTGAATTTGTTAAAGAATCACGAAGGGTCTCCCAAAAATCTGGTAGAGTATTCAGAAGCCAAAGTCCTTGAATCTCACGTCGAAATTAACACTCATTCTAGAAAGTTGATCAAGGACACCTTGAAAATCATTTATATGGTCAAGAATAGGACTTCCCTCTTTGTATTTAAAAGTCATCAATTGTTTTAGTAGGAACAACTTGTTATTGCCTGTTTTTGAAGCGTAAAGTGTCTCCAACTTTTCCCATAATGTTCTAGCATGTGTCTCATTCACAATAAATAAAACATTATCACTTTTGGATAATAGCTTAAATAAATAATTAGTATTAGTTTGAATTAGCTATTAGCTAATCATAAGTTTCTGTGGGTACGATACTCAAATTCTCATCACTGTAGTACTCATGTGACTAGTACACTTGCGTGTGTATTTGAACTCAACAAATAGCTAATAGGACTGAAAGGAGTGTACTTGGAAAGCTTAAGTAAGATGCAACTAATCAATACACTCATCCATAACCACGTAGTCCTTGATTTTGAGTCCAAAATGAATCATTTAAAGCTCCGATTTCTGGTACATTCTATTTTCTTTTGTTAGTTCGATCGTGAAATTTCTTTATTTCTAAATTTCTAGAGTATGAGTGTGTGATTTATTATAATTGATTCTATTGATAATACAGAGAATGGGTCTGTCATCTTGATAGAGATGGCTCTACTTCATCAGATGTTTATTCTAATATTTGGAACACGAAATAGATAAATATTAGAACTATGATTCAGACTTAATATTCAGACCTCGTGTCTAGGCTCCAAAAAATTTCCAACAAAGAATTCTAAGTCTTAAATCAAAAGATTCTTTTCTTTCAACCCCTATTTATATTTTGACCAAAAGCAAAACCATGCAACTAATCAATACAATCATCCATTATCATTTGTTTACCACAAAAAAAAAAAAGGCAACATTTCAACATTGCACCAAAACTAAAACCAGCAAAATGACCCCAAAACGCTTCTTTCAACCAAACAAACAACCCAAAAACCAACATATATAGCAACTACTATATAAACAAAATTTTGAACTTTGCCTAAAGCAAATATTACACCTAGATTTTTTTTTCTTTCAAACCACCATGGTGGGGATTAAGCTTAGCCTAATCTATATATTAATAGAGACAAAAACACTTAGTCGGTGTGTTGGAATTTTTTCCAAAGCACCTTGAAAAATAAGAAGGACGAAGAGTTCATCCTTGTACAAAAGTGTCCCTATGCCAAAGTACATGGGATTGTTCTTTAAAGTTGGGAATGTAATAAGTTCCATTATTACAAGGAGGAAAAGATAAATATGCTCAAACCAAAATATATAAACAAAATTAACATTGTTAAAAGAGTTTTTCTGAGCTCGAATTTTGAAAATTGGGCTTCCATCCATATCTTTCGTCAACCAGTTTTTAATCCCTTCAGGCAAGGTCAAATTCTGTGTGGAGAAAGAGCTTTGTTTTTGCCTCTCGCCTAAGTTTGCCAAGTTATTAATTTATCTGTAGCGGTGCTGAAACTTATAGCTACCTTGTCTCTTAAGATTATTGATTCGGTGTATGAGCTGCATAATATGATAAATGACCTTGGTTTGGTCATTGATCATTTTGGTGATGAGCATAGAATTTGATTCAATGTCCACATCTTTGAAACCAGTTGTGATGCATGCCATGCACCATGTTATTCCATAGCTTTAGATTCTGCAACATTGTTGGAACATTCTCCATAGTATTCTGAATAAGCCATGATCATCTGTCCATTTACACCTAAAATTTGAACCTAACTAAAAGCTACGACATCCTTGTGTTGACTGACTGTGGAGTATATCAACCTCCCTAAAATTTGAACCTAACTAAAAGCTAGGACATCCTTGTGTTGACTGACTGTGGAATATATCAACCTCCCTAAATAGAGGCGAATCTAGGATTTTTAGAATATGAGTACACCACTAAGAAATTGTATTAAGTGTGAATTGATCCCTTGTCCTCAAGACAAATAACTCAACATCCAACCAAGTGCACCATTTGGCCTTCTTGAGCATGGGTGCCAACAAATAATATTATACCAATTTTAAAAAATACGCACATAAAATACGTAATTTTACGGAGCGAGCACGGATTCACGTACCCCATTTTTCCCATGTAAAATTGCCCCAGCCTGGCTTGGATAACAACAAACGATTATTTAAGAATCTTTTGTTACCTTCAAGCTACAATGAAATTAAAGTTCTAAGCTAGCAGTTTGTTGGACTGTAGCCCATGTTCGAGCCAAAGACCCATGGCCTAATCCTATTCTCTTTTGGTTTCCAATCCTATTTGGAAAATGATTCGGATTTTCTATTCCTATTTGGAGTTGGTTTGACTTTAGGAAAAAGCACCACTCATCATCTATAAATAGGACAATTTGAGAGAGAATTGCTCATGCTCATTAGTTTTGTCTTTGAGAGACATTAGCACATAAGAGAGGTTTTGGAGAGAGCTTTCACCAAAGAGAGAAGAGAGAAAGAGAATTTAGTTGATGCAGTTTTTACTCTCCAACCAGCCAACTTCAGATTACATTTTCCAGCTCGTTCACCGTTGGATTGGGCTGTAATATTTACTGAATGTTCCTAACATCTTGATGTTTGATTTGAACGGTGGAGATCGTATTTAGAGGTCCTTAGCATCTGGTTTTGAGTCCCAAACAGTAGCTCTGTTTTGGGTGATTTCTCTTGATTTACTTTTGTTGGTGTCGCTATTGTTTTTCAGTGTTTGGCACTTGTTGTGTAGCCATTTGGGAGAATATTTGTAACCCTCTTATTGATATAGTGGAGCTATTTGAATCTCTGTGATCGCGTGGTTGTTACCTTTGATTTGAAGGATTTTTCCATGTTAAACTTGAAGTTCTTTACTTTTTTTGTTTTCTTATTTACCTCTTTCCGTCGTAACAAGTGGTATCAGAGCCTTGGTTGTCTATCAAGAGTTTTTGGATGGAGGCGAATATGAGCAAGATGGTATGTTTAAATGGGAGAAATTACAACACATGGAAGAGCAAGATGAAAGATCTTCTATTTGTGAAGAAGATGCATCTTCCCCTTTTTGCTACTCATAAATCCGAGAATGTAACTGATGAAAATTGGGATTTCGAGCACCAACAAGTATGTGGATATATAAGGCAATGGGTTGAAGACAATGTCCGCAATCATAAACTACTTGCAACAAATTAATTAACAAACTACATGTGAACTCAAACAAAGCATGCACACATTCAGCACCCTGGGCACCGTTAAGACGTGGACTGGGTGTTGAAATTTTTTCATTACTTCTGTGGACTTGTTGGTTTCAGCGCCATAGTCAATGGCACGGTGACCTGGGCGCTGAATTTCTTCTCTGAATTTTTGGATGACGTACCGTCACATAGTGGCACTATTCAATATTTTTGAATCTGCAGGCTTTCATTTCAGATGTAGGAGTAACCAATCTGCTATGCTATAAATGATTCGAGCTAAAATTGATTATTCCTCTTATACAGTTTCAACTATCTATGGAATATTGAGCACCAAAATTTGAATATTGCAGGACGAGGAATAACTTTCAATTTGAATGAGAGATAGAAGATTTTGACGGTTATCAAATAATCCATAGTGTGATACAATTCAAACAAAGTATTATAGTAAGTTTTCCTTAGGTCTCACAATCACTAGACGATATGCATTTCTCTCACGCTTTTTTTCGTTCATAATTCGATACTCTGATGTCCTAAGTGTGGAGGAACCGCACAAAAAATAGTGGTATTTGCTAGCAACAACATAATGGAGGTAGACACTCAATATAAATTGATCTGGATCTTATTCAAATCCCATAGTACTGATGGATACATAATAAATGTGTTGAATCGATTCTTTTTAATGAATAGATTCAATCACAAATTTGGATATGGAATTCAAAGGGATCAAATGACTTAATTATTCACTCCCTAGGACTCATCCAATCGAACTAAGTAAGAAGTTTTCAGACCAAAGACCCCTCAAGTTGAGTCAAAAAAACACGAGCCCAAACCACGACTCGTGTGTTCAATCCACAGGCCGTGCGTTGACTCATGGAATTCCATCCAAAAATCATTCAAAATCATAAATACTAGTATGATAAGAGTATTTGATGTGATTTAAGGTCAAAAGAATTCCCTAACACCTAGTTGAGTTGAAAACTTCTCTACCGATTAAGTTTTAGTATAACATTCTACTTGGGTCAACTTCAAACGATCATTCCTCCTAGAATATGAAGAGTTATGTGTCCTAATACCTATCAAATTAAAGATCTTTGAATCTTCTTTCCAATTCCATCAACCGTTTGTTAATCCAATTTTGGAGCTTTAAGTTATGGTCATTTTAATGGAGCACTATCAAGTTGTCTATAACCATAAACTCAATCTACGAACCGTTGATTGATAGTACGAACCATGGGTTCAAATCACGATCCCTACACGAGAAAATTCAGCAACTTTTCAGAATGGTTCCTCAGGGATATTTTGGTCTTTTCCCAAGGAACAGTCGACCTATTCCCTCATTCCAATTTAACACTAAGAGGGAAAAACAAAAGAGCAATTCAAGTCTTTTCAAGCCTAAGCCTAGGGTTCTTCTCAAAGTCAAATTCTCAAGCCTTCAGCTCAAGATTTCTTCAGTCCAAGTATGTGGGGTATTTATCAAGGGTTTTCTTTCACCCTTGTGCCCAAAATTTCAGTTTTAAAGTCAAAATTTTAGATTTGTAAGTTAGAGTTTGTACTCAATTCTCATGATTTGATGTCATTATGATTTCTTATGACATTATAAATTACTATTGATGATTTAGACTTGTGAACTACATGATTTTCAGATTTCATTTCATAATATTTCATCCATGGTTGTGGCTTACTTGAATTGACTTAAATTATATGATTTGAACATGAACTACATGAATTTGTGAATTCCCTGAATTTTAGCATGAACATCCAGATTTAGAATGAATTTTAAGATTTAAAGTTTTTAGAAAGATTTGACTTTTTGAGCTCAGTCTAATCAGAATAAATAAATAAGACTAGTTTTCAACTTATTCAGGACTACAATCAAGAATATAATTTTTATTTTAGAACTAGTCTTATGACAGTTTTTATAGTATTGAACAAATAATCAGTTTTTGGGAGTAGTATTTAGTACCGAGAAGACGCGGGGATGAAGGTCCACCCGTTAGTAGAGGTTGATACCTTCAATCGAAGCCCCTAAGTCCCAGAATTACATTGCCACCGTAGGATATTAAGGGCCACCCGCTAGTAGAGGATGACACCTTAGCCCAATGAACATTAGTTAGTGGATCCACATCAGACAGGTTCATTACCCAGGCAAGGTATTGATCTTCCCTCCAGCTAAGGTTATAGGTTGGGCTCCATTTAGCTCAGATGGGGTATATCAGTTATAAGAATCTCCCAAAGTAAAATAGATTTAGAAAGCAAGTGCATTTGGATCACTAAACTGTTTAATTTATGATTTATTTTGATATCAGCATTTGTCTTATGTTTTCAGTTTTACTTATGATTTATAGTGAGTCATTTACGCTTATCAACATGTTTTAGTTTTATCCTCATACATCACTTATTTCAGCTTTAATTGTATTTCATGCATTTCTCACATGCCCAGTACATTCAAAGTACTGACCGCATATTTTCCTCGCGCTACATTGTTTCATAATGTAGGTCTCACTGCTAGCTCACAGGATCATAGTTAGGCAAATCACAGCTTCCAGTCAGCAGGTGATAAGTTCTCCTTATTCGGGAACTCTAGTCAGTTAGTAGTCATAGCAATCTATTTCAGTTCATATATTGATTAGAGATAGTTGAGGGTCATGTCCCAGCTAACTGTACTCAGAATTAGTAGAGGCTTCATAGACAGTCATTCAAAATTGTTGTATTCAGTTATAGTTTCTTCTTTTTGTGATACAGTTATTGTAAACCTTTTAACCAGTGATGTATTGAACAAGTTAGTCCATAATTTTGCTTCCGCACAGTGTTGTCAGTACCTATATTTCAGTTTATATATTTCTATTTAGCTGCTCATCACTTATGCTAGTATCAAGGATTAGCTTGGGGCCACTTGTGTTACGTTCAAGGTGTAGACTCAGGGCGTGACACATTTGGCCATGCAATTTGGAGCTTAAATTGACTCGAAATAAGTGTTTGTCTATGATATTTGAACAAAACTTTTCTTGATGTGCATTCTCAAAGATGGGGTGTTTATGAGCTCAATTTAAATTAAGTTAAGGTGTTTCAATGTGCATTTTCAAAGTTGGGGATGTTCAATTGCAGACATTTGTCTACGAAATGATCATGAAAATATGTGATTTGTTAATGCCCTTAGTATATTTTGATACCTTGTTTAAGAACTATGGTTTGCTCATTTGGTAAGATAGTAAGAATCAAGGAAGTTTTTATAATTTTCATAAATTGTGGGGTTTTCATATTTATGAGAAAAAGTATCGACTTTTGATATTCAAATTGCATGTCAAAAATAAAATTTCAACTTCAAATCAACTTGATTTCAAATTAATAATTTCAAATCATGTCATGAAATTTGGAACATGACCACCATTTTTAAGAATAAGAATTTTCATTTCAACTTTAAAAAAATGACTTTCAAGTGAACTTATATTATAAAATTTGGCTGGATGTTGGTCATTAGTAACAGTAACTTGGGCAATTTTCTTGTAAAGTTTCATAAATTTCTGCAGTAAAAAGGGGTTGGAGCTGGCTGGTAAGTAATGAAAGGTTTAAATAATGTCACATGACAAAATCTGGTAGTAGTAGGGCTTCGTTAGTGGGTAGTGACATGAATGAACCAAATGTGTCACGGCAATGACAAATATGCCCAACTATTAATGGATGACATAGCTAAGCCGTTTCAGTAAGTTTAATGACATATTTGAGGTTTTCTTCCTTATAACAACTATATGCTTGGTGAAATTTCATAAGTACGTTATGGGAAATGAAATCGAGAGGGACTTTCTGAAATTACTTCTTAAAAGGGAGATATATAATTATAGTCAGACCCCTCTATAACAACATCCTTATATAATAACACCTCACTATAACACTCAAAATTTTCTTATAACCGATTTTTTATGTTATATTTTACCTCTCTGTGATAGTTTTTTTTACCTATAACAACAACAAACATCTTTATAATAATACATTTTTTGTAAAATTACTCCTCTATAACAATTATTTTCGTATATAGAAATAGAATCTACAAGATTACCAATAATGGGTCTAAAGATTTTGACCAAATATTTTGATACTTTGATATAAAGAAAAAACAATAATAATCCCTCCGTTCTAATTTACGTGGCATATTTCGCTTCTCGGGATTCAAACAAAGTAAGATTATAATAGTTGGGCAAATGCATTGGGCGCCAAAAGAATTTCTCAACCGTCTTGCCTTATATATAAGGCAGTGAGGCATCCTCCTTTGATAGACTCATCAATTCAATGCTTTGTTTCTGTTAATCTCCATAACCGTCTCTCTACTGAAACAAAGAAAGAAAGCTCTGTTTTCCATGGGTCGCAAGAGAATGGCAAATAAGAAGTCGTCTTCTGCCATGCTTACTCGCAGTCGAAAAGCCAAATTGAATGCTAATTCTGATCCTCAACCACTCACCATTCTTACTCCCACATTGGATTCTGATTCTGATCATCAACCACCAAAGTCGAACAAGGCAAAAACAAACACTTCTGATGTATCTTCTTCCATGGCTTCCAAGAAAAGGGAGAATAAGGAGTCGACTACCATTGTTACTGAAAGCTCAAATGGACAATGCGGCAAAGCCAAAGTGGATTCTTATTCTGATTCGAAGAAGAAGGCCAAAACAAATACTACTTCTGATGATGGCGAAGTCTCTGCTTCTAAGAAAAAGGCAAATGTGGAGTCCACCGCCATTGTAACTGAAAGTTCTACTGGAAAACGCGGCAAAGCCAAAGTGGATTCTAGTTCTGATTCTCAACCACCCAAGTCCAAGAAGGCCAAAACAAATACTTCTGATAATGGTGCCGCCACTTCCACATAAACATCCTTTTTCATTTACTTTACTGCTATTTACTTTGTGTTCTTATTGTTTTCCATTTTCCTCATACAAGGACCAGGTATTAAATCAGGTCCTTGTTGCTGTGGTGGACTCGTATAAACTATTAATTGGTTTCAGAGCAGTACTTCCTAAAGATTAACACCTAGGAAGGATCCTGTTCTCGATGGAAGCTCCACCCAATCTCGAGAAAGGACAATCTACTACTCGACCACTGAGGTTCAATGGCCAGTACTACAGTTGGTAGAAGACTAGAATGCATGAATTTATCACGACGGAGGATAGTGAGTTATGGGATGTCATCTGTGATGGTCCCCATGTGCCTATAAAAGTTGTTAAAGAAGGGAAAATCTCTCGATCTATTCCAAAACCAGGAAAGACTATAATAAAGCTGTCAGGAAGAAGATTGAAAAGAATTACAAGGCTAAGAATATTCTTGTATGTGGGATAGGACCTGAAAAGTACAATGTAACACCCCGTATATTTCGGAACGCATGCGACTACCTTTATTATTGACGAAATTATTTAAACTTGCTATAGTTGGTGCAAGACTCATGAATGTTATTGGACAAAAAATAATCTTGTGATTATGGGCTCAAATTAAGGCCCAGATTCAACAAGAAAGACATGGCCCAAAAAGGGAATTTTGACCCAGTCATCTTGACCAAGTAAACATATTTAAACATATTAATTATTGGACCAAGTGTTTGGATAAGAAGGACATTAAGGGACTATATAAAGTGGAAAATAAGATTTTTATTGAACAAAACACACATGCCATTTCTAGAGTTTTCCACAAAATTCTCTCTACTCCCAAACCCTAAGGCAACTATCTCTTTGGACAAAATCACTCTTTTGCAAGCTTTGGTAAGTGTTTACTCTTATATTTTAATATATTATATGCATAATAGGTTGTGTAAATCATGTTGGTTATGTTTAATAAGTGTTGAGCAGTCCACTATTTGTAAAACAGTCCACTTTTGCTTAATCGGTAAAAGATTTGCCTTCTATGTGGTTTAAACTTGAAAGGGGACTTAAGGTCTTGAAGGAATTGAATTATATGGACTAAATTTCAGTATTTTTAAGTGTGGTTATGTCCCTAATTCGTTTCCCTTGTGTATGGCTTGATGAAAATGTTTATACGTGTTTGTATATGGAACGTTTGGCGTAGTGAAAGGAGAATACTTTCTTGTTATGTTAAAGTGAAATCTGAAACTGTGTGGACTGTTTTGGTATATTGTTGTGGAAGGTATTTATGTGACTTGATGGAATAATTATGTGGATTTGTATTGAGGCGGAAATGTAAAGTAGAAACTTGGTGTAAAATCCTATCGGTTTGTGATGTCTACGTTGATTTGTGGACTGTTTTGGTGGTGTGTGGACTGTTTTGGTGGTGGTGTTTTGCTGAAGCAGTAAGTTATAGTGTAATGTGGTGGAATAATGTTATTTGGTAGTATAATGAAGGGGGGAGTGATGCACCATGTGTTTTGGAGGTTGGAAGGTTTTTACTTTCCGTTAAGCACCTACTTACCGTCTTGTGAACTTGTAATGTAGTTAATGGTTGACGTGAGCTTCGTAATGTACTTGTGTTATAGAGTAAAACGTAAGGAAAGAGCTGGATTATTGTATTCACATATAGGACTATACATTCATATTGGGAAGATAAGGTATGTAAGGTTACTTTTTCCGTATCCTTCTGCAGCACATAGTGTTCACATTGTCATTGTACTTGTTCCATTCCGAAATGATCTAAGGTATCCCATTTCCGGTTATTAATTATTGTTACTCACATGTTCCTTATTCATTGATCAATTGTGATTCACATGACTCATGTTCATTGGCTAATATTTCTAAGTTCCAAAAATGTTATGTTCCAAAGTTCCAATAATGTTACGTTCTAAAGTTCCAATAATGTTACAACATATAATGTATCACTTTTATAGCTAAAGAATGAAGTAATGCTGAATTAGTTGTATCCATGGGGTGGAAGGAACACCCGTATGATGTATCCATGGGGTGGAAGGAACACCTGCATGATGTACCCATGGGGTGAAATGAACACCTGCATGATGTCTATTCCCAGTATCACGGGATGTATCCATGGGGTGAAAGGAACACCTGCATGATGTATCTCATGGGATGAAAGGGAAATCCGCATGAATGACGATTTCGATTATTATGTTTTTTCCACTGATCAGTTGGGCCCGGGCATTATATGATTGATGATTGATGATGTAAAGTAAAGTAAAGTAAAGAAGGCAATATACATGGTTCCACACATATACCTTACGGTGGTTTTATCTATATTGTTCACTCACTTGAACTTGATTCCATTAAAGTTCTTATATCTCATACAGTTACTTATAGCCTTACATACTCAGTACATTCTTCGTACTGACGTCCTTTAGGGGACTTACCTTACTTTCTGTAGGTACAGGTGCTAGTAGACCTCCACAGTAGGCTGCGAATCATCTACAGATTATTGGTGAGCTCCAGTTGGTTCGGGGCTTTCCGAGTCTTATATGTACATTTGTTTTGGTATTGTAATGTTGTAGAAAGCAGGGACTTGTCCCGACTTTAGGGTGGTTATGCATATGTATCTGATAAAAGCTTTGTAGACATACTTGGTGAGATGAATAAAGGCATGTGTGTTCATTTTGGTTTGATGGCCCTAACGGCTAAGTTTCATATGTATATATATATTGCGTGTTTTCCATGACTTCCGCCATTGGTAATTTGTATCTAAATGGGATAGAGTGTTGCTCTTATAGTAAGATGCATATGAATGTACAGGAATGTAGATTGGTTCTCTCGAGCCTTAACGGCTTCGGGTGCCAGTCCGCCCCGTTGGAATTTGAGGAGTGACAAAAGTGGTATCAGAGCGAGTCGTCCTAGGGTGTCTACAAAGTCGTGTCTGAGTAGAGTCTTACTTATCGATGTGTTGTGCACCACATTTATAAGTAGGAGGCTACGGGACATTTAGGGGTTGTTTCTTTTCTTCATTTCCTAGATTATTCAATAGAACCAAAGTTATAGATGGAATCATTTCTGACCTCGGAAATTATTTTTCTTGTATTATAGAAAAATGCCGATGGCAAGAAGAGGAAGGGGGAAAAGTAAAAAGATAGACAGGATTGTTGGAGAAGGAACCAGTAGACCACCACCTGATCAAGTTAATCAGAGTGATGCTGAGAATGAATTTGTATCGCGGGCTTCCTCCACTCCTTCTGTTCCAGAAGAGTAGAGTAGGAGAGAAGTATCTGCTGAAACACCTGTTAATGCTACTGAGCAGGATATAAGGAATGCGGTGCACCTGTTGACTCAGATATTCGTTGCACAAAATCAAGGACAGGTTGGTCCAGCCTTTGCACAAAAGAGGGGTAATCAAAGGCAAAGGAGAATGGCACAAGAATCTGAAAGAGGGCCATCAAAGAGGGCTAGACCTATGGGACAGTTCATGATGTCCCAAGGAGAATTTAGGTCTCGGGTGTTTAACAGACCGCCTAGACCATTATGTCCTCATTCTACAGTAAATGCTCTACCTCGATCCCAACGGTTTAGAGGCAACCAGTTCGGGCAAAGAAGTGGGATTCAGGATTCTCGGACAGTAGAGTATCAAGCACAAGGAAGTAGGAGACAATCGAAGACCCCTCGTCAGCCGTGTCAGCGCTGCAGAAGGTTTCATCTAGGTTAATGTTGGTGGGGATGAATGTTTGCTTTTGGTGCGGTATGCCGGGGCACAAAATGAGAGAGTGTCCACAGAGGGCCACTGGTAGTATGACACGACCTACGGGGTCAGCTATTGTGTTATCATCGTCAGGTGTACAGCCTATGAGGTGTGGCAGAGGTTCTAGAGGGACAGTTGGTGTTAGTGAAACCCAGAACCGTACCTACGCCTTAGCGGATCGACGGAATTTGGAGGCTTCTCCTGATGTAGATACAGGTACACTATTCATATTTTTACATAAGGTATATGTATTGATTGATCCGGGTTTTACCCTATCATATGTTACTCCCTTGATTGTTGAAAAAAAATATAAATAAAAGGCCACCAGAATTATTAGTTAAATCATTTGGAGTATTACACCCGTGGGTGAGTCTATTGTAGCTATTGTAGCTAAGAAAATCTGTCGTAATTGCATAGGCACTATTTGTGGTCATAATATGTTGGCTGCTCTTGTTGAGTTGGGCAAATGATGGAGTTTGATATTATAACGGGTATGGATTGGTTGGCTTCTCGTTATGCCACAGGAAATGGCCGAGCTGAGAAGATACATTCCCTTTTTCCTAGAAAGACCTTCCTTGAATGGAAGGGTAATGTTGGAGCACCGAGAGGTAAAGTTCTTTCTTATCTTAAGGCAAGGAAAATGATACTCTAAGGGGTACATATGCCACCTAGTAAGAGTGCAGGATACCGATGTAAAGCCACCAACTCTTCAATCGATTTCGGTGGTAAAGGAAATTTTTGAGGTAGTTCCTGAAGATCTTCCAGGTTTACCTCTAGAATGGGAAGTAGTGTTGGTATTGAGATAATGCCAGGCACTTAGTCTATCTCTATTCCTCCGTATAAAATGGTCCCAACAGAATTACGGGAGGTAACGGAGAAATTAAAAGATTTGCTGGAAAGGGATTTATAAGACCTAGTATGTCCCCTTGGGGTGCACCAATGTTATTTGTATGGAAGAAAGATGGTACACTGAGAATGTGTATTGATTGTCAGCAACTGGATGAAGTAATGGTTAAGAATAAATATTCCCTCCCCAGAATTGATGATTTATTTGACTAATTATAGGGTGCCAAAACATTTTTTGTTTCAAAAGATTGACTTGAGATCGGGATATCACCAAGTAAGGGTTAAAGAGCAAGATATACCCAAGACAGCTTTTCGAACACGATATGGTCACTATGAAATTCTAGTTACGTCATTTGGGCTAACCAATGCACCCACAATTTTTATGGATTTGATAAATAGGGTATTTAAGCCATTTCTAGAAGTGTTCGTGACCGTGTTCATAGATGATAGTTTAGTTTACTCAAGATCACAAGAGGACCACGGTAATCACTTACGGCAAGTGTTGCAGATTCTTTGTGACCGTAAGTTATATGCAAAGTTCTCTAAGTGTGAATTTTGGTTAAAATCTGTAGCATTCTTAGGTCACATGGTATCAGATGAAGGAATAAGGGTTGACACACAAAAGATAGAATCCGTGAAGAATTGGCTAAAACCTACAACGCCCACAGAGATTCGTAGTTTTCTTGGGTTGGCCGGCTATTACAGAAAGTTTGTGGGAGAGTTTTTCTTCCATTTCAGCACCCTTAACAAGCTAACACACAAAACAACCATGTTTCAGTGGAATGATGCATGTGAGAAGAGTTTCCAAGAGCTGAAAGATAAATTGACTTCTACACCTGTATTAGTACTTCCCGAAGGTACAGAAGGGTATGCAGTATATTGTGATGCTTCAGGAGTCGGCTTAGGATGTGTAATGATGTAACACAGTAATGTGATAGCTTACACTTCAAGACAATTGCGTCCATATGAATAAAGAAATTATCCAACACATGATCTTGAGTTAGCAGTCGTGATAATTGCTTTAAAAATATGGCACCACTATTTCTATGGGGTTCACATTGATATATATACTGATCATGAAAGTTTGCGGTTTATTTTTAAGCAAAAAAGACCCACACGGAAGACAGCAAAGGTGGCTTGAATTACTAAAAGATGATGATAGTGACATCTTATACCATCCGGGGAAAGTAAACGTGGTAGCCGATGCGTTAAGCCGCAAAGTGTTGGGAAGCATTGATGGTTAACTTACGAAAGGGCAAGGTATTATTAAGGGTCTACGTCAATCAGACAGCTTGGGGGTTCGTCTCCTTGAAACTCCAGATGAAGGAATTATAGTGTAAAATGTAGCAGAGTCTTCATTTGTAGCTGAGGTGAGGAAAAAGCAATATGTAAATCCTATTTTATTTCAGTTGAAAAAGAATGTACAGCAAAGTTTGACAAAGGTAATTGAGCTTACATATGGGGGGAGTACTTCAATGCCAAGGTAGATTTTGTGTACCGGATATATGAGCTAAGGAAATGAATTATGACAAAAGAACATCATTCATGGTATTCTATTCATTTGGGAACAACCAAAATGTACCATGGTTTGAAAGAGATGTATTGGTAAGTTACATGAAAAGAATGTTGCAGAATTTGTAGCTTAATGTCCAAGCTGTCAATAAGTAAAAGTAGGGCATCAGAAACCTGGAGGTTATATGCAATGTATAAATCTACCAGTCTGGAAGTGGGACATGATTAACATGGATTTCATCACAGATTTTTTCGTACACTGCGGAAAATTGATTTCCATATGGGTTCTAGTTGACAGGCTTACCAAGTTAGCATACTTTTAGAAATCTTTTCAGAAAAGATTGGGCACCCAAGTGAATTTGAGTACGGATTTTCATCCTCAGACAGATGGACAAGCAGAACGTACTATCCAAACACTTGAAGATATGCTACGAGCTTGCACATTAGACTTTAAAGGTAGTTAGGATGATGTCACGCCTCAAATCCCATCGAGACATGATTGGCACCCGAAGCCGACAAGTCTCGAGAGAACCAACCTTTGCTTCTATACATTCATAAGTATGCCATAGAAAACACTACTATCACATAAGAACATGAAAGGCTAATATCGGAAACCATGGAACATGTGACATATACATATATACACATTTGAGGAACTTGGCCGTTGAGGCCATAAAAACAAGACTCCATGAGTCATCTTATTTACATATACCCACATGCGTCTACAAAAGCCTCTATCAGATGCATTGACCAAAACAAACAAAAAGTCAGGACAAGTCCCCGCTTTATACAATATGCACATCACCAAAACATAAATACACTCTGACTCGGAAAAGCCCCGGATTAGCTGGAGCTCACCAATGAACTGCTAACTACTGGCAATCAACTGAGGAGGCCTACTGGTACCTGCGCCTGCAGCAAGTAAGGTAAATTCCCCAAGAGGGGTCAGTACGAAATAAGTACTGAGTATGTAAGGCTCAAATGAAACTATATAACACATGAACGTATCAATGAACTCAATACAAATGACCTATCAATGTGAGTGAGTCACCATTTTGCACTTTGGTAATCATGTGATTTGCTTTCATTACTTTCTTTGCTTTCTTTAATACAATGCTCAATGATCAATGCGTATGTAACAATGTACCCGGGCCCCTACTGATCAGTGGGTCTTTACATGACTTGTCGTCATGTTGGGATCGGGTCGAGCTAGGCTTATGCCCCTAGACCTTCCACCCATAAATCAATGCATCGGGAGTGAGTCGAGCTAGGCTTATGCCCCTAGACTTGCCACCCATAAATCAACATATCAGGTTCGGCTCGAGCTAGGTTTTCACCCCCAGGGCTGTCCCCTGTCAGGTTCGGCTTGAGCTAGGCTTTCGCCCCTAAAGCTTCCCCCTGATCCAATAATCTCGGGATCGGCTTGAGCTAGGCATTTGCCCCCAAAGCTGCCACCCGTACTCAACCATTAACCACCTTTGAATTACTTTGATCTTTACTTTGAGATTGATACAATGATAGTTATAACATCACTTTGAACTTTGGTACATATCATTGTTGGAACCATGGAATCTTAAGAAATAATCAATGTATATGAGACATGTGAATGGCATTTGATAAATGCATACCGAACATGTGAAGAAGCATAATTGAAACCCGAAAATAGGATACCCCTAGCTTATGAGAGATTGACACTTTTGTAGCTCTGACATTGTTAGAAGCTTCGAAACAATAACCCATGAGTAAGAGACATGTAACTAAACATTATTGGAACTTTGAAACATTAGCCAATGACTATGAACCATGAGAATCTCCATTGACCTTATAAGGAATATGATATGGCAACTTGAATTGAAATACCTTTGGACATTTCGAAATGAAATAAGTACCATGTCATTATAGACCATATGCTGCAGAAGGATACGAAAGAGTGACCTTACATACCTTCACTTCCAAATATAAATATACAAGCCTATGTATGAACACAGTAGTCCAGCTTCTTCCTTACGTCTCACTCTACAATACAAGTTCATACCGAAACTTACATTAGCAACTAGTCACTATACAGACGTACAAGACGACAATGAACTATGTGACCACCATATAACGTCATGTCACCCCCTTACAATACAATCCACTGCATTTCCATATCAACAACACCATAACATTACACACATTGACCAAAATATCACACATCGAAAGCATTTCACATCACAATTACCCTTTATGCCCTCTCATTTCCATTTCGTCACATTTACGCTTATCAATTTGCCTCATAACAACATATGAACAACCATACACATTTAATAAAGTCCAACATGCCTTCATACGATACTTTAAGGTCATTAAAACGACATCACAAGTTGATAATTACATCCATGAAGGGTATAGGGGTTTTGGGGGGCCAACGGGACGCAAAAACACAAAATTCAACAATCCTCCTTGGGATGTGGAGCCACATGAGCCCAAAGGTGGATGAACTGCGCCCATAGGTTCTGCTTGGCAGATTCCAGGGGCACCTGCGTTGGCACCTGAGCCCGCAGGTGCTCCCCTGTCGAGGGCGGATGCCCGGTTTTTGCCGAAATGGTCTTTTTGGGTTCTTTTTATGCAATGAATGGTCCATGATCATAACCAAACTTATTTTAACATATTTTTGATCATCTAACATGCCAAAAACCAGCCATGTTCTCACAACACACATAACGACACCCAAAACCACATTTCACGGTCAATACGGCACCGAAACCATAACCAAATTCACAATAACACTTCCAAATGTTAAACACAAGGATTAAACCAAGTAAGACTATAATCACATCTCACATGTCAATATTTACTCCACCAAATTCATTCCCTTCAAAACCACAAGTCCATGGTCAAGTTTACAAGACAAAACACCGTTCGATTTAGCAAACATGTACACTTCACTTAATGTGAACTTCTCAATGCTCCACCAACATAACCAACACAATATACACCATGTATTATGCATAAAATATATTAATCCATCATAATAAACACTTACCAAGTCTTCCCAATTGATGATCTTGGCCCAAAGAGTGACTTGGGGTTTCTTGAGAGCAAAGGAGTTTTTTGTTGGAAAAATCTAGAAATGAGATGAGAGTTTAATGGGATTAAAAATCTGATTTTTTTTCCTTATATATCCCCTCATGTCTCCCTTATCTTTTGCCTTAACATTTAATGCAAATTTGATTTGGTCAAATGGACCAACTTGAAAGAATGGGTCAAAATAAAATCCTTTTGGGCCATGTCTTCTTTGTTATTTTGGGCTTCATTTAAGGCCCAATTGTATAAGCCTTTTAAATTCCCACAATTCAATACAAAATTCATCAAGTCTCTCATGTTTTCATTTTTCCACAAATGCTACGGTTGTCAACCGAACTTAGAAATGTACGGGGTGTTACATTCTTCCCCCTTTAGGAACATTCATCCTCGAATGTTAACATCGTCGTCTCATGTGCAACAAATGCATTTCTATACATATACTCATATAGATACTTACTTAGTATTTCTCCACTTTTGAACTTTTCCCTTCCGTTTGGAGCAATTATGGATACCTCGGTCTCACCAAAAAAAAATTCCAGCTTATCATCATTTATTTACTAACCCTTGCACTTGTCGGTTTAGAATAGCCATAAGCATCTCTCCCTAATGGAATCCTCCATAACTTGTATAGTCTCAATGGAAGCAATATGAAATGATGAAACTCTTTTGCACCTCCGGCAAATTGCACATGGTACGTTATATAAGGCCAAATCTCTCTTGTTTTTCTAAATCCCATTACCTCTTTCATTAGTAACGCTTTTAAGAATACTTAATCATCTATGATCGCAACTAAGACTGGCCGCCGGACCGGTACATTCCGGTACCGTTCCGGTCCATTCCGGTACCGGTACCGGTTCGTACCGTTCCGGACCGGACCGGTTCGGAACGGTATGGGACGTACCGGTATCCGGTTCGGACCGGTTTCGCGGTTTCATCCCGGGAAACCGGTACCGGTCCATACCGGTCCATACCGGTTCCGAACCGGTCCGGTCCGGTCCAGTCCGGTCCGTTCCGGAACCCAACGGAAACTAGCCGTTGGGGACCGTTGCCAACGGCTAGTGGGCCCCCCAAACGGCTATTTTGACCCCCCCAGGCCCCCAGCACCCCCCAGGCCCCCCTCAGCCCCCCCAGCCCCCCCTCCTTCCAAAATCTTATAAATACCCCTTTCCCATTCAAATTTTATTCACAATTTCAATTTTTCAACTCTCATCCTCTCTCAATTTTCTACTCTCAAGTCTCAATATCTATAATTATTATTGTTATTTTGCAATTGAAGTATAATTTGGTGACTTTTGGAGGAGCAATCTTGTTCAAGTTTCAAATTTCGGTTATAATCGTCTGCTTTTACGGCAGACGTTTGGTACATTCGTTCCACTCTCTAGTCTTTTAATTTATTTTTCGTATTTATTAGTTGTGTTTTGTTTGTTTTAATTTGCTACTTTCATATTTTATTTCATTATATTATGGATTCCTCTCAAAAAAATTTTGGTAAAAAAAGTATTGCACAAAAAACAAAAGATTTTATAAAATTTGGTAAAAAAAAAAATCAAGGTTCTTCTAGTTCTTCTCAATTGCCTCAAGTTAGATTTAATACGGATGATTTTACGCATGTTAATGAAACTGATTTTGCTCATCCCTCTATCATAGAAATTAATAGCAATACCCCTATTCCCCATGAAGCTTTCGAAAGATTGCATAATGATTTTGAAGATGAATTAGATGAAGAAGTAGAATTACATGTGGATGATGGTTTAGATGATACACCAACTAGTCTCACTCCCGCCGCTGCTAGTGTCGAAGCTCCAACTCAGGATAATCCTCAGGTTGGAGCTAGTCGTCCCCCTATTTGTCCGGTTAGGGGTAAGACCAAGACACAACGTCCTTTAAAATCAGCTGTGTGGAAATTTTGTTATTTGAATGATGAAAAAACTGTTACTACGTGTGGTATTTGTAAACAACAGTGGAAATATATATCTGGCGGGTCTGGAGGTTCTACTGGGGGGTTAAAAACCCATTTGATTAAGAAACATCCGAGAGAATGGAATGCATTTATGGCTTCCCGTCAAAATGCCGGTTCTAGCACTGGACCCTCTATTGCCGGGTCAAACATGTTTCAAACTGAACTAAACCCTTCAAACCCGACTGGTCCTGTTACACAACGACCCTATAATAAGGATCGTGATCGTGAAAATTTTGCAAAAATGATTGCTGTTTGTGGTTTGCCTTTTAATTTTGGAGAAAATGAAGGTTTTATAACATATATTCGGGATACATATAATCCCAGTTTTGAAGGTTTTTCAAGAAGTATGGTAAAAAGAGATATTTTTGAATTTCAAGAAAAACATATGCAATTTCTTCGTAGCTATTTTTACATGATGGATTGTAGGGCTGCTATTACCACTGATATGGGTCGTAGTCCTAACGGTAACGATTATTTAACTGTTACTGCACATTGGGTTGATTATAATTGGAATTTGCAAAAAAGAATTATTGCTTATAAAATTTGTGAACATAAAAAGACCGGTGTTTATATTGCTTCTACTGTAGGTCAAATTTTAGAATTTTATTTTCTTTCTGATAAAGTGATTAGCATTACTTTAGATAATGCTTCTGCTAATTTAAATGCTATTTCTCATCTACGTTCTAGAATTTGTCCAATTAGTGAATATGCTTTTCATATTAAATGTGCTGCACATATATTAAATTTAGTTGTGAAGGATGGTATTCAATTATTTGATAATACTTGTGATAAAGTTGAAAATGCTGTGTTTTGGATTTTTCATATGCATAATAGTAGTAGAATTAGACAATATAAAGAATTTTGTCGATCGTGTCAACTTCCGTATAAAAAAATTCCAAAACAAGTTAAAACTAGATGGAATTCTTTTTATGAAATGATTGAAGATGCTTATAAATATAGACAACCTATTACTATGATGTTTAATTCTCATAACGCTTATCCTAGTCATCAACTCAATGAAAATGATTGGGATCAAATAGAAGCACTTAAAGGTTTTTTGAAATCATTTTATGATGCTACAAAAGTTTTTTCTGGATCGTATTATCCCACTATTTCTGAAATTTTAATACATATATGGTCTATTTCATCCCTTTTTGCAGAGTATAAAAATAATGAATTTTTTAAGAATGCTATTGTAGCTATGGTTGAAAAATTTAAAAAATATTTTTTTCCCATCCCCCAAATTTATTTAATTGCAATTCTTTTTAACCCGGAATATAAAGAACATGGTGCAAAAGCTTTGGTTAGAGGAATTTATCATAATTTAAATATTCAACCGTATGAAAGTCCCGATTTGATAACTTGTCAAAATAGCATTCACACTTGTGCTAAGGAATTGTATGACAAATATTGCACATTCGATAATGTTGAAGTTCCTCAAACTTCTATGCCTCGACTAGATGCCCATGGTAGAGCACAATCATCACTTGGTCTTCATTCTTCTCATAAATGTGAATTTATTAAATATCTTGACCAGGGTTCTGACACTCTTACAAATCAAGAAGGCGTACCACAGCTATTGAATTGGTGGAGGGCTCGTGAGCATCAATATCCAAAACTTAGCAAGATGGTGAAGGACGTGCTAGCTATTCAAGGATCATCCGTAGCTTCGGAGCAAGCTTTCAGTGCGGCAAGATTTCAAATCGGCGATCATAGATATTCATTAGCAGAAGACAGTTTGGAGGTATCGGTGACTTTTAGAGATTGGATCAACGCCGAACGAAGAAATAAAGGAGTTCCAAAGTTAACTAAATTACAAGAAGATTACTTAGATGCAGTCATTGGATGTAATAGTGACGATGGCATTGAAATTGAAGATCGTCAACAAGTTTTACCAAGACCAGAGGTTATTGCTCAAAATTTACAAGAGTTAGAACAAAACTTTATAGGATTATACAACTATTAGCTTACATTCGAGGCTTAGTTGAAACAGAACCCTTCCTAGAAGGTGGCTGCGTAAATTAGGCGCTCTCTACTAATAGTTGTAAATTGTAATACAAATTTGAAATTTTGAATAAATTGTATTGATTTTTAATTTTATCATACTTTTACTCAATGCATTTCCTTTTTGTTTAGTTTGAGTGTTTAAATTAGCAACTTATAAACTTAAAAACTTATATAACTCATAAATTAAAAAACTTAGAAAAAAAACTTTAACAAAGTTATATACTTTTATATAAACTTTAAAATTCAAATATAAACTTCAAAAAATATAAACTTAAAAACTTATAACTTATAAATTTAAAAACTTAGAAAAAAAACATATTTAAACTTAATTCAAAATATTTAAAAACCAAATTTAAACTTACAATACATAATACAAAATATAACTTTTATTCTTTAACAAAAATGTAAAAAATAATTTATTTATTCAAAATATAAAAAATTATTTTTTTAAAAAAATAATATTAAAATTGCCCGTACCGGTTATTCCATTCCGTTCCATTCCGTTCCATTCCGGTCCATTCCGGTAGTATACCGGTTACTACCGGACCGGAATGGAACCGCGGTTTCATACCGGTTATTCCGGTCCGGTTCATACCGGTACCGGTTCTATTCCGGTCCGGTTCATACCGGTACCGGTCTATTCCGGTCCATTCCGGTCCGGCCATTCCATTCCGGCAGAATGCCCAGTCTTAATCGCAACATCTACTATACCATTATGACAGATTCTTGTAACTATACCTTATTCACCGACAGGTGAAGATATTTCCATTGATTTAACTAATAACTCCAGTACCCCATTAGTTGCGAGTCATAATAGCCGATGGATTAACATACTATAAAGTAGAACTCGGACCAATCAATACATATGCATCACGTGAAAATAGGGTAATATACATGTACCTTCATCAGGAGCTGCCTCATCATTCTGCCGGTCCATCAGAGCATAGGTGCGATTGTGGGCTCCACTGGAACTAGCTGCCCCTCTAAAATCTCTACCACGACCAATAGACTGAACGCCTCTGCCAGGGGAAGGAACTGATGCTGATAATGCAACGGTTGATCCCGTAGGTCGTGCTTATACCACTCGCACCCCTTTGTGGGCATTCTCTCATCATATGCCCCACTGTGCCACACCAGAAACAAGCATTTGTACCCACTCGGCATGTACCTGCATGACTACGCCAGCAGTGCTGACACTACTGACGGGGAAATCCTACTATGTGCGAGCCTTGCTCTCCACTGCTCTGTACAGATGGACTACCTCTAGGCCCTCAGAATTGAGAGTGAGCACCTGCTATTGAATGAGAGAATGAGGATCTAGGCGGTAACATCCGAGATCTAGATTCTTCCGGGGACACCATAGACTGCCCCGTAGATCTAGCCCTTTTTGATGGCCCTTGCTCAGATTCCTGTGTCCCTCTTCTCTGTCTTTGATCTTCCATTTTCTGGGCGAAGGCCTAAATTTTTGCTATATCCATGTCTTTGTTCAAGGCCGCAATAGTGCAATCCCTTACCAAATATGGTTTTAATCTGTCCACGTATCGATGGACCCTATTCGTCATTGTAGCCACCACATTTGGCGCATATCTAGCCAAGGAATTGAACTGAAGACTGTATTCCCGAACACTCATGTTCCCTTGGCGTAAATTTAGAAACTGATCGGCACGTGCCTCCCGAATTTCATAAGGGAGGTAATGATCAAGTAACGCTGTTTTAAATTCTCCCCAACTAGCTGGGAGTGCATCAATACCCCTTGATCTTTTCCAGTCCTTATACCACAATATTGCCTCTCCTTTCAACCTGTACGCAGCAAGTTCAACTGTTTCAACCCCCATCACGTGCATAACTTCCAAAGCCCTCTGAATTTGATCCACGAAGTCCTGTGGATCTGCTTCCAAGTCTGACCCAGTGAATATAGGAGGGTCCAGTTTCAAGAAATCCTGTGTTCTGCGACTTGCCATTCTAGCCGCATCATCATCATGTGTCATTGCACCAGCTCGTCCCTGGCTTTGTGCCGCCACTAACTGTGTCAACATATGTACAACATTTCTAAGATCTTGGTCAGTGGCATTCATTAGTGGTTCTGCGTGTACTTCTCTACCCATTCGCTCTTCCGTAGTTGGAAAGGTAGATGAAGACCTCGATGAAATTTCAGCATGTGCCCCACCTTGACTAGCTTGGTCAGGTGGTAATCTACTCATTCCTTCACCCGCAGGCACATCAACCTGCTTACCTTTGCCTCTTCCTCTTCTAGTGTTCGGCATTGTTACTATATCAAAGAGAAACAATTACTATTGTCAGACACACTTCACCTTACAACATGGGCTCTATTGCACGATCTAGAATGAAGAAAAGAAACAACATCCTAAATGTCCCGTAGCCTCCAACTTATAAATGTGGTGCACAACACATTGATAAGTAAGACTCTACTCAGACACGGCTTTGTAGACACCCTTAGAACGAACTACTCTGATACCACTTTTGTCACGCCTCGAATCCCATCGAGACATGATTGGCACCCGAAGCCGACAAGTCCCGAGAGAACCAAACTTTGCTTCTATACATTCATAAGTATGCCATAGAAAACACTACTATCACATAAGAACATGAAAGGCTAATATCGGAAACCATGGAACATGTGACATATACATATATACACATTTGAGGAACTTGGCCGTTGAGGCCATCAAAACAAGACTCCATGAGTCATCTTATTTACATATACCCACATGCGTCTACAAAAGCCTCTATCAGATGCATTGACCAAAACAAACTAAAAGTCGGGACAAGTCCCCGCTTTATACAATATACACATCACCAAAACATAAATACACTCTGACTCAGAAAAGCCCCGGATTAGCTGGAGCTCACCAATGAACTGCTAACAACTGGCAATCTACTGAGGAGGCCTACTGGTACCTGCGCCTGCAGCAAGTAAGGTAAATTCCCCAAGAGGGGTCAGTACGAAATAAGTACTGAGTATGTAAGGCTCAAATGAAACTATATAACACATGAACGTATCAATGAACTCAATACAAATGACCTATCAATGTGAGTGAGTCACCATTTTGCACTTTGGTAATCATGTGATTTGCTTTCATTACTTTCTTTGCTTTCTTTAATACAATGCTCAAAGATCAATGCGTATGTAACAATGTACCCGGGCCCCTACTGATCAGTGGGTCTTTACATGACTTGTCGTCATGTTGGGATCGGGTCGAGCTAGGCTTATGCCCCTAGACCTTCCACCCATAAATCAATGCATCGGGATCGAGTCGAGCTAGGCTTATGCCCCTAGACTTTCCACCCATAAATCAAGATATCAGGTTCGACTCGAGCTAGGTTTTCACCCCCAGAGCTGCCCCTTGTCAGGTTCGGCTTGAGCTAGGCTTTCGCCCCTAAAGCTGCCCCCTGATCCAATAATCTCGGGATCGGCTTGAGCTAGGCATTTGCCCCCAAAGCTGCCACCCGTACTCAACTATTAACCACCTTTGCATTACTTTGATTGATACTTTGAGATTGATACAATGATAGTTATAACATCACTTTGAACTTTGATACATAGCATTGTTGGAACCATGGAATCTTAAGAAATAATCAATGTATATGAGACATGTGAATGGCATTTGATAAATGCATACAGAACATGTGAAGAAGCATAATTGAAACCCGAAAATAGGATACCCCTAGCTTATGAGAGATTGACACTTTTGTAGCTCTGACATTGTTGGAAGCTTTGGAACAATAACCCATGAGTAAGAGACATGTAACTAAACATTATTGGAACTTTGAAACATTAGCCAATGACTATGAACCATGAGAATCTCCATTGACCTTATAAGGAATATGATATGGCAACTTGAATTGAAATACCTTTGGACATTTCGAAATGAAATAAGTACCATGTCATTATAGACCATATGCTGCAGAAGGATACGAAAGAGTAACCTTACATACCTTCACTTCTAAATATGAATATACAAGCCTATGTATGAACACAGTAGTCCAGCTTCTTCCTTACGTCTCACTCTACAATACAAGTTCATACCGGAACTTACATTAGCAACTAGTCACTATACGGACGTACAAGACGACAATGAACTATGTGACCACCATATAACGTCATGTCACCCCCTTAAAATACAATCCACTGAATTTCCATATCAACAACACCATAACATTACACACATTGACCAAAATATCACACATCGATAGCATTTCACATCACAATTACCCTTTATGCCCTCTCATTTCCATTCCGTCACATTTACGCTTATCAATTTGCCTCATAACAACATATGAACAACCATACACATTTAATACAGTCCAACATACCTTCATACGACACTTTAAGGTCATTAAAATGACATCACAAGTTGATAATTACATCCATGAAGGGTATAGGGGTTTCGGGGGGCCAATGGGACGCAAAAACACAAAATTCGACAATCCGCCTTGGGATGTGGAGCCACCTGAGCCCACAGGTGGATGACCTGCGCCCGTAGGTTTTTCTTGGCAGATTCAAGGGGCACCTGCGTTGGCACCTGAGCCCGCAGGTGCTCCCCTGTCGAGGGCGGATGCCCGGTTTTTGCCGAAATGGTCTTTTTGGGGTCTTTTTATGCAATGAATGGTCCATGATCATAACCAAACTTATTTTAACATATTTTTGATCATCTAACATGCCAAAAACCAGCCATTTTCTCACAACACACATAACGACACCCAAAACCACATTTCACGGCCAATACGGCACCGAAACCATAACCAAATTCACAATAACACTTCCAAATGTTAAACACAAGGATTAAACCAAGTAAGACTATAATCACATCTCACATGTCAATATTTACTCCACCAAATTCATTCCCTTCAAAACCACAAGTCCATGGTCAAGTTTACAAGACAAAACACCGTTCGATTTAGCAAACATGTACACTTCACTTAATGTGAACTTCTCAATGCTCCACCAACATAAACAACACAATATACACCATGTATTATGCATAAAATATATTAATCCATCATAATAAACACTTACCAAGTCTTCCCAATTGATGATCTTGGCCCAAAGAGTGACTTGGGGTTTCTTGAGAGCAAAGGAGTTTTTTGTTGGAAAAATCTAGAAATGAGATGAGAGTTTAATGGGATTAAAAATCTGATTTTTTTCCTTATATATCCCCTCATGTCTCCCTTATCTTTTGCCTTAACATTTAATGCAAAGTTGATTTGGTCAAATGGACCAACTTGAAAGAATGGGTCAAAATAAAATCCTTTTGGGTCATGTCTTCTTTGTTATTTTGGGCTTCATTTAAGGGCCCAACTGTATAAGCCTTTTAAATGCCCACAATTCAATACAAAATTCATCATGTCTCTCATGTTTTCATTTTTCCACAAATGTTACGGTTGTCAACCGAACTTAGAAATGTACGGGGTGTTACAGATGATCATCTACCTCTTATTGAATTTGCTTATAATAATAGTTATCATTCATGTCTCAAAAGGGCATCTTACGAAGATTTATATAGAAGAAAGTGTAAATCATCAATTAGATGGTTTAAAGCGAGTGGAACTGCCTTACTTGGAGCTAGATTTTGTTCATTAAGCTATGGAAAAGGTTGAGGTGATACAATAGTAGGTACAAGTTGACACAAGTCATATGTCAATGATAGAAGAAGGGGCCTAGAATTTGCCGAGGTGATTGGGTATTCCTGAAAGTGTCACCCATGAAAGGGGTAACGAGGTTTGAAAAAAAAACGTTGGCCCTATATAACGTGTCACATGAAATTATTCAAAGATTTGGTCAAGTCGCGTATAAATTGAAACTACCCCAAGAACTCTCCACATTTCATCCAGTGTTCATGTTTCAATGCTTCGAAAGTGCATAGGAGATCCATCCCGTATTTCTTTCATTGAAGATATACAAATTATGGAGGATCTAGCCTATGAAGAGATACCTATTGCGATTTCGGATCGACAAGTTGAGAGGTTAAGGAATAAGAAATTTGGAAAAGGAATAAAGAAGTGACTTCCGTAAAGATACCTTAGAGAAATCAGCAAGTAGAAGAGATCACATGGGAAGTTGAATAAATGATGAAGTCGAAGTACCCGTAATTGTGTCAAACAGAAGAAAAAGTGCAAGACGCTAAATTGGAACAATAACAAGTAAGTACCTATGAAAATTATAAGTATGTAATAATATGAAGAATGTACTTAAACTTACACTTGTTTAGATTGGTTAATGTTACCAACATTCGAGGACGAATCTTCCTAAGGGGGGAAGGATGTAACACCCCGTATATTTTGGAATGCATGCGACTACCTTAATATTAACGGAATTATTTAAACTTGCTATAGTTGGTGCAAGACTCATGAATGTTATTGGACAAAAATTAATCTTGTGATTATGGGCTCAAATTAAGGCCCAAATTCAACAAGAAAGACATGGCCCAAAAAGGGAATTATGACCCATTCATCTTGACCAAGTAAACATATTAATTATTGGACCAAGTGTTTGGCTAAGAAGTAAATTAAGGGACTATATAAAGTGGAAAATCATATTTTTATTGAACAAAACAGACATGCCATTTCTAGAGTTTTCCACAAAATTCTCTCTACTCCCAAACCCTAAGGCAACTATCTCTTTGGACAAGATCACTCCTTTGCAAGTCTTGGTAAGTGTTTACTATTATAGTTTAATATATTATATGCATAATAGGTTGTGTAAATTATGTTGGTTATGTTTAATAAGTGTTGAGCAGTCCACTATTTGTAAAACAGTCCACTTTTGCTTAATCGGTAAAAGATTTGCCTTCTATGTGGTTTAAACTTGAAAGGGGACTTAAGGTCTTGAAGGAATTGAATTATATGGACTAAATTTCAATATTTTTAAGTGTGGTGATTTCCCTAATTTGTTCCCCTTGTGTATGGCTTGATGGAAATGTTTATACGTGTTTGTATATGGAACGTTTGGCGCAGTGAAAGGAGAATACTTTCTTGTTATGTTAAAGTGAAATCTGAAACTGTGTGGACTGTTTTGGTATATTGTTGTGGAAGGTATTTATGTGACTTGATGGAATAATTATGTGGAGTTGTATTAAGGAGTAAATGTAAAGTAGAAACTTGGTGTAAAATCCTATCGGTTTGTGATGTCTACGTTGATTTGTGGACTGTTTTGGTGGTGTGTGGACTGTTTTGGTGGTGTTGTTTTGCTGAAGCAGTAAGTTATAGTGTAATGTGGTGGAATAATGTTATTTGGTATTATAATGAAGGGGGGAGTGATGCACCATGTGTTTTGGAGGTTGGACGATTTTTACTTTCCGTTAAGCACCTACTTACCGTCTTGTGAACTTGTAATGTAGTTAATGGTTGATGTGAGCTTCGTAATGTACTTTTGTTGTAGAGTAAAACGTAAGAAAGGAGCTGGATTATTGTATTAACATATAGGACTATATATTCATAGTGGGAAGATAAGGTATGTAAGGTTACTTTTTCCGTATCCTTCTGCAGCACATAGTGTTCACATTGTCATTGTACTTGTTCCATTCCGAAATGATCTAAGGTATCCCATTTCTGGTTATTAATTATTGTTACTCACATGTTCCTTATTCATTGATCAATTGTGATTCACATGACTCATGTTCATTGGCTAATATTTCTAAGTTCCAAAAATGTTATGTTCCAAAGTTCCAATAATGTTACGTTCTAAAGTTCCAATAACGTTACAACATATAATGTATCACTTTTATAGCTAAAGAATGAAGTAATGTTGAATTAGTTGTATCCATGGGGTGGAAGGAACACCTGCATGATGTATCCATGGGGTGGAAGGAACACCTGCATGATGTATCCATGGGGTGAAATGAACACCTGCATGATGTATATTCCCATTATCACGGGATGTATCCATGGGGTGAAAGGAACACCTGCATGATGTATCTCATGGGATGAAAGGGACATCCGCATGAATGACGATTCTGATTATTATGTTTTTCCCACTGATCAGTTGGGCCCGGGCATTATATGATTGATGATTGATGATGTAAAGTAAAGTAAAGTAAAGAAGGAAATATACATGGTTCCACACATATACCTTACAGTGGTTTTATCTATATTGTTCACTCACTTGAACTTGATTCCATTAAAGTTCTTATATCTCATACAGTTACTTATAGCCTTACATACTCAGTACATTCTTCGTACTGACGTCCCTTGGGGGACTTACCTTACTTTCTGCAGGTACAGGTGCTATTAGACCTCCACAGTAAGCTGCGAATCATCTACGGATTATTGGTGAGCTCCAGTTGGTTCGGGGCTTTCCAAGTCTTATATGTACATTTGTTTTGGTACTGTAATATTGTATAAAGTGGGGACTTGTCCTGACTTTAGGGTAGTTATGCATATGTATCTGATTGAGGCTTTGTAGACATACGTGGTGAGATGAATAAAGGCATGTGTGTTCATTTTGGTTTGATGGCCCTAACGGCCAAGTTTCATAGGTATATATCTATTGCGTGTTTTCCATGACTTCCGCCATTGGTAATTTGTATCTAAATGGGATAGAGTGTTGCTCTTATAGTAAGATGCATATGAATGTACAGGAATGTAGATTGTTTCTCTCGAGCCTTAATGGCTTCGGGTGCCAGACAACCCCGTTGGAATTCGAGGCGTGACATACAACTGGATCTTTGCTTGTGAATCTGCAAAGGAGATATAGAGAGCTTTACAAAATGCCCATGAAGGAACGAGTCAAGTTAAACAATAAAAAATCGATATGCTTACTACTCAGTACAAGCTTTTCTAAATAAATGAAGGAGAATCCATTCAAGACATGCATACTCGATTCACATTCATTGTAAATAAAATCAAGTGCTTGGGAGAAAACATTCAGATTTACAAGCTAGTTAGGAAGATCTTGAGCATCTTGCCTTTATCCTGGGAAAGCAAAGTGAATGCTATTTCGGGGGCTAAGGATTTGCAAAAAATGACTATGAATGAACTTATTGGAAATCTGAAAACCTATGAGCTTAAACATCAACAAGATTTTGAAAGAAGGGATCCCAAGAAGGAAAAGAGTATAGTTCTCAAGATTTCAAAAAATGACTCCAGCAGTGATGATGACCCTGATTTAGCCTACATTACTCGTAGATTCCAGAAGATGTTGAAAAGGTGCAGTGGTTTTCAAAGCAAGGAAAAAACAAGCAGGAACTTCAGAGGACAAGATTTTTGTCACAAATGTGGAAAACCAGGTCACTTCACCAAGGAGCGTCCTCTTCATAAATGGGATAACAAGGAATTCATCAAGTACAATCCAGAAAAGACTCAAAGAAGGAACCAGATTCTTGACAAGGTCAGAAGAAGAGAATTTCTCGATAAAATAGTCAAGCAAGCCTTGGCTGCCTGGGAGATACTTCTAGTAGATCTGAAAAAGAGAACAATGATGAAAAAAATGCTTTCATGCTGCCACTTGAAGATGAACCCTCAAAATTTAACTCTTTGTTTGCTCTCATGACCAAACCTGTTGAAGAAGTTTATAATGAGATAGATTTCCTTGATGTTCAGAAAAAATTAAAAAAATATTCCAAAAAAGAGATGAGATCTCTGACCAAAATGTTAATTGATGCCTATCATGGTCTCGTCAGTGAAAAAGATTCCTTAATCAATGTTTTAACCGAGTCTGAAATTAAGAAAACCTCTCTATCTTCAAGGATTCACGATCTTAAAAAGGTCTTAGAGAAAGTTAAGTGTAACACCCCGTACTTTTCTAATCTCACTTGATACCTTGGGGTTATATCTACCTAGGTGTTGAAATGCTAAGAGTATGTGTTTTATAGTGTCATTGGTGAAACATTTGATATCGGACAAAAAATGTGCGATTAGACCTTTGTAGGAGGTGTTTTGTGGTTTCGTGGAGCATTTGGTTGATACCCCGTATCCATTCTAACCTCATTTGGTGACTTGGAGTCATGTTTACTTGATGATTAAGATCACTAAGTAAGTATTTTGTAGTGTTTTGATAAGGTATTGGACGATATGCAAGTATCGGAGAAGTGGCCGAAAAATTCAGCAAGGCGCTGAAACTTGCGCCACTACCCTATTTCAGGGGTGCGGCGCAAGCCACCTACATTCTTAAAATTCATATAAGGCTGAGATCTTGCGCCACAGCCTGCTTTGCAGCTAGTGGCGCAAGGCACAAATTTTGTGCCTTTTCGGACCCGTTTTGTAATGCAATTCTACGACGACTCTTGGATGGTTTCTTTTGGTTCTTTGGAGTTCTTTGAGCATTTTTAAAGCTTCAAACACTTCAATACACTCCTACATACTCCTACATGATCAAATCATGAAATGTGAATAGTGATCCAAAATGTCCAATGAAGCCAAGGGCGACTAGAATTCCTATTTTTGCGATCGAGACGACGAATGAGAATCTCGTGAGAGAATATTGTCGTGACATTATGGAATTATGTAAACATGAGATATATGGTGAATAATACATGAAATTTTATGGGTTACATGGATATGTGTTATTGGGCCCAAAGATAGGCCCAAAATGGGATTAAAAGACTTGGCCCAAAGAGGAAATAACCCATTCTTCCAATAATTGACTAAGTAAACATATCATTTAGTGCCAAGTGTGGCTAAGGATGACTTGAGGTCCATATAAAGTCCCCAAAATCAGATCTTATTCACAAAGGCTCTCATAACTTTTGGATATTTTCACAAACATTTCTTTCATTTCCAAACCCTAAGGCAAATAATTTCTTTGGAATCTTTGGGACAAGATCATCCTATTCCAAGCCTTGGTAAGTATTTATTCTCATGGATTAACATATTATATGCATGATAAATTATGTATATTATGATAGTTGTGTTGGCAAGATGGTGAATAGTGTATTTTTGCTTTTGGTAAAAGATGTGCTATCTTGGTGATTTGAACTTGAATTAGGACTTGTGCCTTTGATGAAAGAGCATGGTATGGACAAAATATGACCATTTATGGTGTTATTTTTGGTATGAAACTTGTTCTTGTCTATAAGTGGAAATTGTGAGATTTTGGCCGATATGTGTTGTGGGTTGTATTAAGGTAAATTGATGGATTATTTGTGATGTGGCATGGATAAGAAAGTGTAAAGGAGAAGTGTTGTGGTGAAATTTATTGATTTTCATGTATTGGTCAATGTTGGGAATATTATGGAATTTTTGGAATAATAATTTTATCAATGATTTTGTCAAGGGGAAATGGCATGTTTAAGGGAAAATATGTGACGCATTGATGTTACATGCATTTGAAGAGTAGTTGGTGGTTAATGTGAATTCCGTATTGTATTTATGTTGTAGAGTGACACATAAAGAAGGAGCTGGACTATTGTACGCACCTCTAGGGTTATATATTCGTATTGTGAATCCAAGGTATGTAAGGTTACTTTGTCCGTATCTTTCTGCGGCAAATAGTGTTCACATTGACATGTCACTAGTCTTATACTGAAATGTGCTAAGGTATTTCCTACTCATTGATCAATTGTGAGTCTCATGTCCTATATTCATGGTAAATGTCCCAAAGTTCCAATAGTGATTATACTCATGTTCCTTGTTTATGGATTATTGTCCAATGGTTCCAATGGTGTCATGGTGCTATTAATGTTATATTTCTCATGATGTTATTCACATGTCTCTCACTCATTGGTTAATGATTCAAAGTTTCCAACAATGTTGTGTTCCAAAGTTTGAGTGATGTTTGACTATCAAAGTATCAATCTCAAAGTAATGAACAAAGTAATGCATATGTGGTCAATGATCAAGTACGGGTGGAAATTCTAGGGGCGTAAGCCTAGCTCGACTCGATCCTGAGGTATGGATTTATGGGTGGCAGGTCTAGGGGCATACGCCTAACTCGACCCGATCCCGGTGCATTGATGTATGGGTGGCAAGTCTAGGGGCATAAGCCTAGCTCGACTCGATCCCAACATGATGATATGATATGAAAAGACCCACTAATCAGTAGGGGCCCAGGTACATTGTGACATACGTAATGACAAGTGAGTATTGAACGTAAAGAAAGTAATGAAAGTAACGTAAACAATCCACATGGTTCCCAAAATGCAACATGGTGACTTACTCACAGTGTTTAGTCATTTGTATTTGAGTTCATTGAAATATTCATGTGTTGTACAGTTTCATCTGAGCCTTGCATACTCAGTACTTATTTCGTACTGACCCCTCTTGGGGAATTTACCTTACTTGCTGCAGGCGCAGGTACTAGTAGGCCTCCACAGTAGGTTGCCAGTCGTTGCAGACCATTGGTGAGCTCCAGCTAATTCGGGGCTTCTCCGAGTCAGAGTGTATATATGTTTTGGTATTGTACATGTTGTATAAAGCGGGGACTTGTCCCGACTTTTAGTTCATTTTGGTCAATGCTTTGTTAGAGGTTTTTGTAGACAAGTGTGGGTGTATAAATGTGAAAGGGATATGTAGTACTTGACTTGGTGGCCTCAACGGCCTAGTTTCGCGTATGTATATATATATCATGTCCCATGACTTTCATTGTTGGTCTCTATAGCTGTTATGTGCTTATGGGTTTCTTATGGCATGCATATGATTGTACATAGGCAAAGGTTGGTTCTCTCGGGCCTTATCGGCTACGGGTACCAATCATGTCTCGACTGGATTCGGGGCGTGACATTAAGAGTGAAAATGATTCTTGAAATGTTAAGCTCTTAAATCAGTCAGAAAATTGCTCAAAAGAAAAAGTGAAGGCTAGTAACATTCAGATTGATCTTGACGCTAGACTTAGCAAGATTAGTATGGATCTTGCAGCCTCTCTAGAACGAAACAAGGAACTTGAAATAAATCTTAAAAAAATAAAAGAGAAACTTAAAAAATTTCTTCATTGGACTGCCTCTTCAGATATTTTTGCTAGCATAAACAATCTGAAGTCCAACTCTGGTGAGGGTCTTGGTTTTCAAAAGAATAAAATTCCTCCTAATCCTCATAACAAGTATGTTTTTGTCCCTGATAATTGGATATGCACTTACTGTGGTCAAAATGGCCACTACAAGCACAGTTGTCAATCCTCTATCAATGCTGAAAAGAGAAACTTGAGATATGTTGAATCCATCAGAAATTCCAAGGGACCAAGTCCCTCTATGAAGAAGTCTACTCTACCAGCCTGGACAAAAAGAAACCTTATACATCTTTTTTTCCATTTCAAGGAACCCAAGCTTATTTGGGTTCTTAAATCTAATAAATGACTATACCTGAAGGTGGGAGTGAGAGAAGGCAGCCAAATGAGACAAAGATAGTTCATGGATAGTAGTTGCTCTAAGTATATGACTGGTAGAATGGAAGATTTTCTCTCAATCAAGACATCCCAAGGAAGCAGTGTGCCATTCGATAATGGGCAGAAGGGGTATATTCTTGGAGTTGGTCAAATTAAAAAAAAAATCCTTTAAGCATGCTATTGGAATTACTTACTATGTTAACGGGTTGAAGGATAGCTTGCTAAGTGTCTCTCAGATCTGTGAAAAAGGAAATAAAGTGAAGTTCATCTCAGCCTCATGTACTGTAAGGAGCATTGAGACTGGTGATATCTTTCTGGTAGCTCGTAGGTACAAAAATATGTATGTTGGAGATTTGGACTCCATCTATAGTGAAGATCTACGATGTGTAAGTATAATGAGTAATGATGATAAGTTATGGTACAGAAGGTTGGGACATGTAAGCTTTTATTTACCTGATAAGTTGATATCAAAGGACCTGGTATGTGGGTTGCCTAACAGGAAGTTTGCGGACTAATGAGGAATTCCAACCATGGTGGAAAGAAGTACATTTTTGCTATTATGATTGAAGAGAGTGTTCTTATTATCTTTGATGAGATGAATGAACTTGGAGAAAACAAAAGTCCCAATGAACCTGATTTTGAAGAACTTCTATAGATTCATAGAGAGTCAGTTGATCTATCTGACTCAACTGGTGCAACATCAGCTCATCAATAGCTTAAGAACATGAAAGGGATCTCTTTGATGAACCAGGTACCAGTCAGGAACGAACAGATGATCAAGTCGTACATATCTTTACTAAGGATCTTGGTAGAGAACACTTTGGGAGGATCCAAGCAAGGCTTGGGCTGATCAAACAACTCTTATCTTCTCTTCCTATGGCTATGATAAGAGGGGGAAGATATATGGAATTTTCATTGATATCAAAGCTTAACTCAGCTAATATATCTGTAACACCCCAATATTTAAGAACCTTCAAGTACCCAAAAATTTAAATGAATTTAGGCTAAAAAATCTGGGTTTCAGGTTTTCACGGATTGAATCCACAGATCGTGGACTGGTTGTCACGCCCCGAATTCCAACGGGACGAACATGGCACCCTAAGCCGACAAGGCTCGAGAGAACCAAGCTCTGCTTACATTCATTCATATGCATGCCATAAGAAACACCACCATCACGTAAGAACATAACAGGCTAACATCAGGAATCATGGAACATGTAAGATATATACATATAGACATATGAGGAACTTGGCCGACATAGCCATCAAGTCAAACAACACACATCTCTTACTTTTCATTACTTCACATACCCACATACGTCTACAAAAGCCTCTAGAAAGAGTACATACATGACCAACCTAAGTTCGGGACAATTCCCCGCTTTACATAACATTTACAACACCAAAACACATGTACAACTATAACACGGGAAGCCCCGGACCAACTGGAGCTCACCCAAGGGCAGTAAAAGTCCTGCAGCTCACTGGGGAGGTCTACTAGTGCCTGCGCCTGCAGCAAATAAAGTAAATCCCCCAAGAGGGGTCAGTACGAAGAATGTACTGAGTATGTAAGGCTGCATGAAACTGAATGATACATAAAAGCTTCGATGAAATCAAATATAAATGAGTACTCAATATGGATACTTTACTCTTACATTCTTTCCTCACTCATTCATCCATTTATATAATGCTCGGTCCCCAAGCTGATCAGTGGGCAATCAATAATAATCGGGATCGACCCATGCTAGGCTTTTCCTTGCCCCTGGGATACCACCTGTAGCGGAATCGACCCATGCTAGGTGTTCTTCTCACCCCTGGGATACCATCCGTAAATCTTGGGATCGACCCATGCTAGGTTATTTAACCCCTGGGATACCACCCATGAAACATCTCTCCTCTTTACAACATCACTTCTTAAATCTTTGAAATAGCTTAATCAATGGTTACTTCACTTTTGGGAACTTTTGAATAGAACATTATTGGAACTTGGAAACATATTCACGATTATGTGACACTTGAATGATACTAGACCAAAAATGAGATATATGTGATTAACAATAAATGATAACTCGAAATGAAATACCTTAGGACATTTCGGAAATGAGTAAGTACCATAACAAGGTGTACACTATATGCTGCAGAATAATACGGAAAGAGGGACCTTACATACCTTAGCCTCTCAATAAAAATCCACAATCCTAATGAATATAATGATCCAGCCCCTTACTCTACAATACAAGTACATAACGGAGTTTACGTCAACATCTAACCACCTTACAAGTGCAAAAGTCGACAAAAGTTACATAATTGCCTATAACGTCATTTCCCCCTTTACAATGAAATTTCGGCATGACCATACCAAAAATAGCACAACATGCCATACATTGACCTAACATCATAACCAATAGCATTTCGCAACAAAGCTTCTTCTTTACACTTTCTCATTCACACCATATCGGCCAAAATCCCATAATTTACACTTATAGAAAATAACAAGTTTAATAACATAATCACACCACACATATTGATATTTCATCCCTACCATCCTCTTCCATCAAAACCACAACTCACCTTTCAAGTTTAATTCACAAAATGGCACATCTTTTGCCAAAGGGCAAAAGTATCCTATTCAACCTTTACAACACAACCATCATGATCTACACAATACTTCATGCATATAATATGATAAATCACAAGAATAAATACTTACCCAAGCTTGCAAAGGGATGATCTTGTCCAAAGTGTCCAAAGGGAATGGTTGCCTTAGGGTTTGGAAAAAGAGAGAAATGTTTGTGAAAATATCCAAAAAGGCATGAGACTTGTGATGACTTAAAAATATGATTTGTATTTATTTATATAGACTCTCAAGTCAATCCTTATCCACTTCTTTGGCATTAAATGTCATGGTCCCTTAAGTAATATAAGAATGGATCATTTTCCTTTGGGCTTTTCATTTTGGCCTTGTTTTGGGCCTCAAGTTAGGCCCAATAACACATATTAGCTTAGCCCATAAAAATCCATGTAAAATCCATTATATATCTCATGTTTAAATAATTCCATGATGTCATGACAATATTCTCTTACGAGATTCCCGTTTGTAGCCTCAATCGCAAAACTAGACATTCTAGTCGTCCATGGCTTAATTGAACATAATTTGATAAATACTTGTTCTTCATGGTTTGATCATGTAGGAGTGTGTCGAGGTATTTGAAACCTTAAAAAGAATAAAAGGAACACCAAAGAACCAAAAGAAACCATGGAAGAATCGACATCGCATTACGTCGCAAAACGAGCTCGGAAAGGCCAAAACATTTGCGCCACTGCTGCAAAGAAGGGCAGTGGCGCAAGAATTGCAGCCCCTCTAAATCCTGAGGCTTGTGCCACACACCCTCAAACAGGGAGTGGCGCAAGTTTCACTAGTTCTCTGAATTTTTTTCAGCTTTTGCACATGCTAGCCTACCCTCCAATACCATCCAAGATACATACGTTTTGTCCTCAATACTAAGGTAAACATGTCTCAAAGTCATCAAATAAGGTCGAAAATGTACGGGATATTACATTCTTCCCCCCTTAAAAACATTCGTCCTCGAATGTTAGTAAAATCATCTCATGTTCAACAATTGTATTCCTATCTTAACACATATAGACACATACACGCAATACTTGCAAATACTTACTTGTTATGGCTCCACCTCCGCACTGTGAACTTTTTCTTCCGTGTGAAATAAATATGGGTACTTTGAATTCATCATTTCTTCCACTTCTCACGTGATCTCTTCTACTTGTTGATTTCTCCAAAGTACCTTTACAGAAGCAACGTCTTTATTTCTTAGCCTCTTCACTTGCCTATCCAGAATAGCAATAGGTACCTCCTCATAGGTAAGATCATCCGTGACTTATACATCTTCAATAGGAGTAATATGATATGGATCTCCTATGCACTTACGAAGCACCGAAACATGAAATACTGGATGGATTGTGGAGAGTTCTTGAGGTAATGCCAATTCATACGCAACTTGTTCAAATCTTTTGACAATTTCATATGGACCTATATAACGTGGGCTCAATTTTCCTTTCTTTCCAAACCTCATTACCCCTTTCATCAGCGACACCTTTAGGAATACCCAATCACCTATGGAAAATATGAGCCCTCTTCGTCTAACATCCGCATATTATTTGTGTCGACTTTGGGCCGTTTGTAGCCGCTGATGGATCACTTTAACTTTCTCTATAGCTTGATAAACAAGATCTGGCCCAAGTAAAGTAGGTTCACTCGCTTCAAACCGTCCAATTGGTGATCGACATTTTCTTCCATATAAAGCTTCATAAGGTGCCATTCCGATACTTGAATGATAGCTATTGTTGTACGCAAATTCAATAAGAGGTAGATGTTCATCCCAACTACCTTTAAAATCCAACTTGCAAGCTCGTAGCATATCTTCAAGTGTTTGGATAGTACGCTCTGTTTGTCCATCTGTCTGAGGATGAAAAGTCGTACTCAAATTCACCTGTGTGCCTAAGCTCCTTTGGAAAGACTTCCAAAACTGAGCGGTAAACTGTACTCCTCTGTCTGATATAATGGAAACTGGAATACCATGCAATCGCACTATCTCTACCATGCAATCGCACTATCTCTTTTACATACAGTCTTGCATAATCTTCAGTTGTATAAGTAGTCCTGACTGGTAGGAAGTGCGCTGATTTGGTAAGCCTGTCAACTATGACCCATATAAAATCAAATTTCCGCAACGTACGAGGCAACCCTGTGATGAAATCCATATTAATCATATCCCATTTCCAAACTGGAAAATCTATACATTGAATATAACCTCCTGGTTTCTGATGTTCCACTTTCACCTGTTGACAATTTGAACATTGAGCTACAAATTCCACAATGTTCTTCTTCATATTTCCCCACCAATATATGTCTTTCAAATCATGATACATCTTTGTAGCTCTCGGATGAATAGAATACCGTGAGTGATGTGCCTCTGTCATAATTCGCTTCCTTAGCTCATCTACGTCTGGTACACATAATCAACCTTGGCATTGAAGTACTCCCTCTTGCGTAAGATCGAATGCCTTTGTCAATTTCTGTTGTACATTCTCTATCAGCTGCAACAAAATAGGATCCGCATACTGTTTCCCCTTTACTTCACCTATTAAGGAAGATTCTGCTGCATTCTGCACGATAACCCCTTCATCTGGAGATTCAAGCAGACGAACGCCCAAGCTAGCTAGTTGATGTAGCTCCTTGACTATCTCTTGCTTTTCCCTCAATTTGTCGTTAGTGCATCCCGTTGCTTTGTGACTCAGTGCATCAGCTACTACATTTGCTATCCCGGGAAGGTATAAAATATCAATAGCATAGTCTTTTAAGAGTTCCAGCCACCTCCGCTGCCTCAGATTTAGGTCTTTCTTCTTAAAGATATATTGCAAACTTTTTTGGTCAGTATAGATATCAACATGAACTCCATACAAATAATGACGCCATATCTTTAAAGCAAATACTATCGCTGCTAACTCAAGATCATGTGTTGGGTAGTTTTTCTCATGTGGCCACAACTGTCGTGAGGCATACGCTATCACCTTACCATGCTGCATTAATACACATTCGAGGCCAACCCCGGAAGCGTCACAATACACTGCATAACCTTCTATGCCTTCGGGAAGTACTAAAACCGGTGTGGAAGTTAATTTCTCTTTCAGCTCTTGGAAACTTTTCTCACATGTGTCATTCCACTGAAACTTGATTGCCTTGTGTGTTAGCTTTGTCAATGGTGCAGCAATAGAAGAAAACCCTTCCACAAATCTCCTGTAATAGCCGGTCAAACCAAGAAAACTACGAATCTCTATAGGCGTCGTAAGTCTTGGCCAATTTTTCACTGCTTCAATCTTTTGCGTATCAACCCGAATTCCTTCATCCGACACAATGTGACCCAAGAATGCTACAGATTTTAACGAAAATTCACACTTAGAAAACTTTGCATATAACTTACGATCCCGGAGAATTTGTAACACCTGTCGTAAGTGATTAGCATGGTCCTCCTATGATCTCGAATAAACCAGGATATCATCTATAAATACCATCATGAACACGTCTAGAAATGGATTAAACACCCTATTCATCAAATCCATGAAAACAGCCGGTGCATTTGTTAGTCCAAATGACATAACTAAAAATTCATAGTGGCCATACCGTGTTCGAAACGCTGTCTTGGGTACATCTTCATCTCTAACCCTGACTTGATGGTAACCCGCCCTCAAGTCAATCTTGGAAAACCATTTGGCACCCTGTAACTGATCAAACAAATCAAAAATTCTGGGGAGGGGATATTTGTTCTTGATCGTTACCTTATTCAATTGTCGATAATCGATACACATTTTGAAGGTGCCATCTTTCTTCCGTACAAACAATACTGGTACACCCCACGGGGTCATACTGGGCCTGATAAAGCCCTTGTCCAACAAGTCTTTTAATTGCTTCTTTAATTCACGCAATTCTGCTGGAGCCATTCTATACGGAGGAATAGAGATCGGCTGAGTGCCTGGAATCACATCAATGCCAAACTCCACTTCCTGTCCTGGAGGTAAACCTGGAAGATCGTCAGGAAATACGTCGAGAAATTTATTGACCACTGGTACCGACTCAGGAGTTAGTGGTTCCACGTCGAGATGTTGTACTCTTACCAAATGGCATATATACCCCTTAGCTATCATTTTCCTAGCTTTACGATAGGAAATAAATTTTCCTTTCGGTGCCCCCACATTACCCTTCCACTCAAGAGTATTCTTTTGTGGAAAATGAAAATGTACCTCCTTGGCTCGGCAATCCACCATAGCATAAAAAGAAGCCAACCAATCCATCCCCATTATAACATCAAAATACACCATGTCAAGTTCAATAAGATCAGCTAATGTATCATGACCACACACAGTTACCACACAATTACGATATACTCTTTTTGCAACAATAGATTCACCAACCGGTGCAGACACTTCAATAGACTTATCTAAGAGTTTCGATGTTCTTTCAAATTTTGCAGCAATCAACGGAGTAACATATGATAAAGTAGAGCCCGGATCTATCAATGCATATACACCATGTGAAAATATAGACAATATACCTGTGACGACATCAGGAGAAGCCTCTGAATTTTGTCGGTCCACCAAAGCATAAGTGTGATTCTAGACCCCACTAGTACTGGTTGTGCCTCTGGCACCTCTACCACGACTGACAGACTGCATTCCTTGGCCTAAAGAAGGAACCGATGATGATGACGCAATAGTCGATCCTGTCGGTCGTGCCACATTACCCAAGCCTTTCCGTGTGCAATCTCTCATCATATGTCCCGGCATACCGCACCAGAAGCAAGCATTTGATCTAATTCAGCATTCACCTACATGGAATCGTCCACATTGCTGACATGGCGGATGAGAAAATCCCGCGGTCTGCGAACCTCGAATCCCACTACTCTGTCCAACATTGCTACCTCTGAACCCTCGGAATTGAGATTGTGCGCCTGCTGTGGAATGTGAGAATGAAGGTCTAGGCGGTCTACTAAAACTCCAAGGCCTGTACTCTGTTTGGGACACCATAAACTGTCCCATGGGTCTAGCTCTCTTGGACTGCCCTCTATCAGATTCATGTACTCTCATTCTCTGTCTTTGATCCTCCATTTTCTGAGCGAAGGCCTGAATTCGAGCTATATCCATGTCTTTGTTTAAGGCGGCAATGGTGCAGTCTCTCACCAAATACGGCTCCAACCTATCCATATATTGATGTACCCTATCCGTCATTGTAGCCACTACGTTCGGAGCATATCGATCCAAGGAATTAAACTGCAAGCTATACTCCCTCACACTCAGATTCCCTTGACGGAGATTCAAGAATTGATCCGCACGAGCCTCTCGAATCTCATAAGGAAGGTAGTGGTCGAGGAAGGCCGTTTTAAATTCTTCCCAACTAGGTGGGTTCGCACCAATATCACGAGACTTCTTCCATTCTTCATACCATAATATCGCTTCCCCTTTCAATCTACGCAGCAAGTTCGACTGTTTCAATCCCAGTCACGTGCATAACTTCCAGAGCCCTCTGATTTTGATCTATAAAGTCTTGTGGATCCTCATTCAAATCTGATCCAGTGTATGTAGGAGGATCTAGTTTCAGGAAATCCTGCGTTCGCCGACTGGCTATTCTAGCTGCATTATCATCATTTATCACTGGACCACCTTGTCCCTGAACTCGTGCAGCAACAATTCTAGTCAACATTCGCACTGCATCCTTTAAGTCCTGGTCAGTAGTATTTACTGGTGGATCTGCAGATACTTCTCTTCCTCTCGACTCTTCTGAAACTGGAAGAGTAGAAGAAGCCTGTGATGCCATTTCTGGTTCAGCACCACCTTGATTAACTGGTTCAGGCGGGGCTCTACTAGTTCCTTCTCCCGCTATTCTGTCTAATCTCTTACTTTTACCTCGTCCTCTTCTTGCCATCGGTATTTTTCTATAATACACAAGAACAACAGTTTTATGGTCAGGAACAATTCCACCTATAACTTCAGCTCTAATGCACGATCTAGAAATGAAGAAAAAGAAACAACATCCTAAATTTCTCGTAGCCTCCTACTTATAAATGTGGTGCACAACACATCGATAAGTAAGACTCTACTCAGACACGGCTTTGTAGACACCCTTAGAACGACCTGCTCTGATACCACTTTTGTCACGCCCCGAATTCCAACGGGACGAACATGGCACCCGAAGCCGACAAGGCTCGAGAGAACCAAGCTCTGCTTACATTCATTCATATGCATGCCATAAGAAACACCACCATCACGTAAGAACATAATAGGCTAACATCAGGAATCATGGAACATGTAAGATATATACATATAGACATATGAGGAACTTGGCCGACATAGCCATCAAGTCAAACAACACACATCTCTTACTTTTCATTACTTCACATACCCACGTACGTCTACAAAAGCCTCTAGCAAGAGTACATACATGACCAACCTAAGTTCGGGACAAGTCCCCACTTTATATAACATTTACAATACCAAAACACATGTACAACTATAACACGGGAAGACCCAGACCAACTGGAGCTCACCCAAGGGCAGCAAAAGTCCTACAGCTCACTGGGGAGGTCTACTAGTGCCTGCGCCTGCAGCAAATAAAGTAAATCCCCCAATAGGGGTCAGTACGAAGAATGTACTGAGTATGTAAGGCTGTATGAAACTGAATGATACATAAAAGCTTCGATGAAATCAAATATAAATGAGTACTCAATATGGATAGGTCACCATTTTTCATATATGGAAAAAGTACACATTATGTGAATTACTTTCTTTACTCTTACATTCTTTCCTTTATCCATCACTCATTCATCCACTTATATAATGCTCGGGCCCCAAGCTGATCAGTGGGTAATCAATAGTAATCAGGATCGACCCATGCTAGGCTTTTCCTTGCCCCTGGGATACCACCTGTAGCGGAATCGACCCATGCTAGGTGTTCTTCTCACCCCTGGGATACCATCCGTAAATCTTGGGATCGACCCATGCTAGGTTATTTAACCCCTGGGATACCACCCATGAAATATCTCTCCTCTTTACAACATCACTTCTTAAATCTTTGAAATAGCTTAATCAATGGTTACTTCACTTTTGGGAACTTTTGAATAGAACATTATTGGAACTTGGAACCATATTCACGATTATGTGACACTTGAATGATACTAGACCAAAAATGAGATATATGTGATTAACAATAAATGATAACTCGAAATGAAATACCTTAGGACATTTCGGAAATAAGTAAGTACCATAACAAGGTGTACATTATATGCTGCAGAATAATACGGAAAGAGGGACCTTACATACCTTAGCCTCTCAATAAAAATCCAAAATCCTAACGAATATAATGATCCAGCCCCTTACTCTACAATACAAGTACATAACGGAGTTTACGTCAACATCTAACCACCTTACAAGTGCAAAAGTCGACAAAAGTTACATAATTGCCTATAACGTCATTTCCCCCTTTACAATGAAATTTCGGCATGACCATACCAAAAATACCACAACATGCCATACATTGACCTAAAATCATAACCAATAGCATTTCACAACAAAGCTTCTTCTTTACACTTTCTCATTCACACCATATCACAAATAATCCATCAAGTCACCTTAATACACCTCATAGCACATATCGGCCAAAATCCCATAATTTACACTTATAGAAAATAACAAGTTTAATAACATAATCACACCATACATATTTATATTTCATCCCTACCATGCTCTTCCATCAAAACCATAAGTCTCCTTTCAAGTTTAATTCACAAAATGGCACATCTTTTACCAAAGGGCAAAAGTGTCCTATTCAACCTTTCCAACACAACCATCATGATCTACACAATACTTCATGCATATAATATGCTAAATCACAAGAATAAATACTTACCCAAGCTTGAAAAGGGATGATCTTGTCCAAAGTGTCCAAAGGGAATGGTTGCCTTAGGGTTTGGAAAAAGAGAGAAATGTTTGTGAAAATATCCAAAAAGGCATGAGACTTGTGATGACTTAAAAATCTGATTTGTATTCCTTTATATAGACTCTCAAGTCAATCCTTATCCACTTCTTTGGCATTAAATGTCATGGTCCCTTAAGTAATATAAGAATGGATCATTTTCCTTTGGGCTTTTCATTTTGGCCTTGTTTTGGGCCTCAAGTTGGGCCCAATAACACATATTAGCTTAGGCCATCAAAATCCATGTATAATACATTATATATCTCGTGTTTAAATAATTCCATGATGTCATGACAATATTCTCTTACGAGATTCCCATTTGTAGCCTCAATCGCAAAATTAGACATTCTAACCGTCCATGGCTTAATTGAACATAATTTGATAAATACTTGTTCTTCATGGTTTGATCATGTATGATTGTGTCGAGGTATTTGAAACCTTAAAAAGAAGAAAAGGAACACCAAAGAACCAAAATAAACCATGGAAGAATCGACATCGCATTACCTCGCAAAACGAGCTCGGAAAGGCCAAAACATTTGCGCCACTGCTGCAAAGCAGGGCAGTGGCGCAAGAATTGCAGCCCCTCTGAATCCTGAGGCTTGTGCCACACACCCTAAAATAGAGGGGCAACAATTCAGTGGGGTCCAGAATCGCACTTATGCTTTGGTGGACCGGCAAAATTCAGAGGCTTCTCCTGATGTCGTCACAGGTATATTGTCTATATTTTCACATGGTGTATATGCATTGATAGATCCGGGCTCTACTTTATCATATGTTACTCCGTTGATTGCTGCAAAATTTGAAAGAACATCAAAACTCTTAGATAAGTCTATTGAAGTGTCTACACCGGTTGGTGAATCTATTGTTGCAAAAAGAGTATATCGTAATTGTGTGGTAACTATGTGTGGTCATGATACATTAGCTGATCTTATTGAACTTGACATGGTGTATTTTGATGTTATAATGGGGATGGATTGGTTGGCTTCTTTTTATGCTATGGTGGATTGCCGAGCCAAGGAGGTACATTTTCATTTTCCACAAAAGAATACTCTTGAGTGGAAGGGTAATGTGGGGGCACCGAAAGGAAAATTTATTTCCTATCTTAAAGCTAGGAAAATGATAGCTAAGGGGTATATATGCCATTTGGTAAGAGTACAACATCTCGACGTGGAACCACTAACTCCTGAGTCGGTACCAGTGGTCAATGAATTTCTCGACGTATTTCCTGACGATCTTCCAGGTTTACCTCCAGGACGGGAAGTGGAGTTTGGCATTGATGTGATTCCAGGCACTCAGCCGATCTTTATTCCTCTGTATAGAATGGCTCCAGCAGAATTGCGTGAATTGAAGGAGCAATTAAAAGACTTGTTGGACAAGGGCTTTATCAGGCCCAGTATGTCCCCGTGGGGCGTACCAGTATTGTTTGTGCGGAAGAAAGATGGCACCTTGAGAATGTGTATCGATTATCGACAATTGAATAAGGTAACGATCAAGAACAAATATCCCCTCCCCAGAATTGTTGATTTGTTTGATCAGTTACAGGGTGCCAAATGGTTTTCCAAGATTGACTTGAGGTCGGGTTACCATCAAGTCAGGGTTAGAGATGAAGATGTACCCAAGACAGCGTTTCGAACACGGTATGGCCACTATGAATTTTTAGTTATGTCATTTGGACTAACAAATGCACCGGCTGTTTTCATGGATTTGATGAATAGGGTGTTTAAGCCATTTCTAGACGTGTTCGTGACGGTATTTATAGATGATATCCTGGTTTATTCGAGATCATAGGAGGACCATGCTAATCACTTATGACAGGTGTTACAAATTCTCCGGGATCGTAAGTTATATGCAAAGTTTTCTAAGTGTGAATTTTCGTTAAAATCCGTAGCATTCTTGGGTCACATTGTGTCGGATGAAGGAATTCGGGTTGATACGCAAAAGATTGAAGCAGTGAAAAATTGGCCAAGACCTACGACGCCTACAGAGATTCGTAGTTTTCTTGGTTTGGCCGGCTATTACAGGAGATTTGTGGAAGGGTTTTCTTCTATTGCTGCACCATTGACAAAGCTAACACACAAGGCAATCAAGTTTCAGTGGAACGACACATGTGAGAAAAGTTTCCAAGAGCTGAAAGAGAAATTAACTTTCACACCGGTTTTAGTACTTCCCGAAGGCATAGAAGGTTATGCAGTGTATTGTGATGCTTCCAGGGTTGGCCTCGGATGTGTATTGATGCAGCATGGTAAGGTGATAGCGTATGCCTCACGACAGTTGCGGCCACATGAGAAAAACTACCCAACACATGATCTTGAGTTAGCAGCTGTGGTATTTGCTTTAAAGATACGACGTCATTATTTGTATGGAGTTCATGTTGATATCTATACTGACCACAAAATTTTGCAATATATCTTTAAGCAGAAAGACCTAAATCTGAGGCAGCGGAGATGGTTGGAACTCTTAAAGGACTATGATATTGATATTTTATACCATCCCGGGAAATCAAATGTAGTAGTTGATGCACTGAGTCGCAAAGCAACGGGACGCACTAACGGCTAGTTAAGGGAAAAGCAAGAGATATTCAAGGATCTACATCAACTAGCTAGCTTGGGAGTTCGTCTGCTTGAATCTCTAGATGAAGGGGTTATCGTGCAGAATGCAGCAGAATCTTCCTTAATAGCTGAAGTAAAGAAGAAACAGTATGCGGATCCTATTTTGTTGCAGCTGAGAGAGAATGTGCAGCAGAAATTGACAAAGGAATTCGATCTTACGCAAGAGGGAGTACTTCAATGCCAAGGTCGATTATGTGTATCGGACGTAGATGAGCTAAGGAAGCGGATTATGACAGAGGCACATCACTCACGGTATTCTATTCTTCCGGGAGCTACAAAGATGTATCATGATTTGAAAGACATATATTGGTGGGGAAATATGAAAAAGAACAATGAGAAATTTGTAGCTCAATGTCTAAATTATCAACAGGTGAAAGTGGAACATCAGAAATCGGGAGGTCATATGCAATGTATAGATCTTCCAGTTTGGAAATGGGATATGATTAATATGGATTTCATCATAGGGTTGCCTCGTACGTTGTGGAAATTTGATTCTATATGGGTCATAGTTGACAGGCTTACCAAATTAGCGCATTTCCTACCAGTCAGGACTACCTATACAGCTGAAGATTATGCAAGACTGTATGTAAAAGGGATAGTGCGATTGCATGGGATTCCAATTTCCATTATATCAGACAGAGGAGCACAGTTTACCGCTCATTTTTGGAAGTCTTTCCAAAGGAGCTTGGGCACACAGGTGAATTTAAGTACGGCTTTTCATCCTCAGACAGATGGACAAGCAGAGCGTACTATCCAAACACTTGAAGATATACTACGAGCTTGCACATTGGATTTTAAAGGTAGTTGGGGTGAACACCTACCTCTTATTGAATTTGCGTACAACAATAGCTATCATTCAAGTATCGGGATGGCACCTTATGAAGCTTTATATGGAAGAAAATATCGATCACCAATTGGATGGTTTGAAGAGGGTGAACCTACTTTACTTGGGCCATATCTTGTTTATCAAGCTATGGAGAAAGTTAAAGTGATCCAGCAGCGGCTACAAACGGCCCAAAGTCGACACAAGTCATATGCGGATGTTAGACGAAGAGGGCTCGAATTTTCCATAGGTGATTGGGTATTCCTAAAGGTGTCGCCGATGAAAGGGGTAATGAGGTTTGGAAAGAAAGGAAAATTGAGCCCACGTTATAGAGGTCCATATGAAATTGTCAAAAGATTTGGACAAGTTACGTATGAATTGGCATTACCTCAAGAACTCTCCACAGTCCATCCAGTGTTTCATGTTTTGATGCTTCGCAAGTGCATAGGAGATCCATCTTGTATTACTCCTATTGAAGATGTACAAGTCACGGAGGATCTTACCTATGAGGAGATACCTATTGCTATTCTGGATAGGCAAGTGAAGAGGCTAAGAAATAAAGACGTTGCTTCCGTAAAGGTACTTTGGAGAAATCAACAAGTAGAAGAGATCACGTGGGAAGCAGAAGAAATGATGAAGTCAAAGTACCCGTATTTATTTCACACGGAAGAAAAAGTTCACAGTGCGGAGGTGGAGCCATAACAACTAAGTATTTACAAGTATTGCGTGTATGTGTATATATGTGTTAAGATAGGAGTACAATTGTTGAACATGAGATGATTCTACTAAAATTCGAGTACAAATGTTTTTAAGGGAGGAAGAATGTAATATCCCGTACATTTCTGACCTTACTTGACGAGTTTGAGACATGTTTACCTTAGTATTAAGTACAAAAAGTATGTATCTTAGATGGTATCGAAGGGTAGGCTAGCACTTGCGAAAGCTGAAAAATTTCAGAGGGGTAGCCAGACTTGCGCCACTCCCTATTTCAGGGTGTGTGGCACAATCCACCTGATTCATATGGGCAACAATTTTCGAGCCACTGCCCGTATTGCAGCAGTGGCGCAAGGCACAAGTGTTTTTGCCTTTCCGAGCTCGTTTTGCGACGTAATGCAATGTCGATTCTTCCATGGTTTATTTTGGTTATTTGGTGTTTCTTTAATCCTTATTAAGGCTCCAAGTACCTTAATACACTCCTACATAATCAAACCATGAAACACAAGAATTTACCAATAATGTTTAATTAAGCCATGGACGGCTAGAATGTCTAGTTTTGCGATTGAGGCTACGAAAGGGAATCTCGTAAGTGAATATTGTAGTGACATTATGAAATTATTTAAACATGATATATATGGTAGATTATACATTTATTTTAGTGGTATAAGCTAATATGTGTTATTGGGCCCAAATTGAGGCCCAAAACAAGGCCAAAATGAAAAGCCCAAAGGAAAAAATGACCCATTCTTATATTAATTAAGGGACCATGACATTTAATGCAAAAGAAGTGGCTAAGGATTGACTTGAGGGTCTATATAAAGGAACAGAAAATCATATTTTAGTCATTACAAAGTCTCATAACTTTTTGGACATTTTCACAAACATTTCTCTCATTTCCAAACCCTAAGGCAACTATCCCTTTGGACACTTGGACAAGACCATCACTTTGAAAGCTTGGGTAAGTATTTATTCTTGTGATTTATCATATTATATACATGAAGTATTGTGTAGATCATGATGGTTGTGTTGGAAAGGTTGAATAGGACACTTTTGCCCTTTGGTAAAAGATATGCCATTTTGTGAATTAAACTTGAAAGGTGACTTGTGGTTTTGAGGAAAGAGCATGGTATGGATGAAATATCAACATGTATGGTGTGATTATGTTACTAAACTTTTTATTTTCTATAAGCGTAAATTATGGGATTTTGGCCGATATGTGCTATGAGGTGTATTAAGGTAACTTGATGGATTATTTGTGATATGGTGTGAATGAGAAAGTGTAAAGAAGAAGCTTTGTTCCGAAATGCTATTGGTTATGATGCTTGGTCAATGTATGGCATATTGTGGTATTTTTGGTATGGTCATGCCAAAATTTCATTGTAAAGGGGGAAATGACGTTATAGGCAATTATGTAACTTTTGTCGTCTTTTGCACTTGTAAGGTGGTTAGATGTTGACGTAAACTCCGTTATGTGCTTTTTTTTGTAGAGTAAGGGGCTGGATCATTATATTCGTTAGGATTGTGGATTCTTATTGAGAGGCTAAGGTATGTAAGGTTATTCTTGTCCGTATCTTTCGGCAGCACATATTGCTCCCTTTGCCATTATACTTGTACCTATGTCAAAATGTTCCAAAGTATCTCATGTCAGGTTGGTTTCCTATATATATTTATTCATGTGTCTCTTGTACATTGAACTTTGTCCCAAAGTTCCAGTAATGCGATAACCAACAATGTTTCAAGTTCATAACTAAAGAATGAAAGTAATGCATACTTGTTTGAGTACGGGTGGTAGCTCAAAGGGGCGAAAGCCTAGCTAGAGACGATCTCGATGTATCACGGGTGGTAGCTCAAAGGGGCGAAAGCCTAGCTAGAGACAATCCCGATTGATTATTGGACACAGGGGTAGCCCAAAGGGGTGAAAACCTAGCTAGGGTCGAACCTGCTTTATTGATTTATGGGTGGTAGCTCAAAGGGGCATAAGCCTAGCTAGAGACGATCCCAATATTGTTATTTACCACTGATCAGTTGGTCCCGGGCATGATGTGATTATTGTTGATATTGAGATGAATGATAAAGGAAACAAAGAATGTAAAGTACATGGTTCCACACATATGGAAATGTTGGTTTATCTATATTTCCTATTCTCTTATCTTTGATATACATTGGTGTTCTCACTTATTGATACAGTTTTCTTATGGCCTTACATACTCAGTACATTCTTCGTACTGACCCCCTCGGGGGAACTTACCTTACTTGCTGCAGGCACAGGTTCTAGTAGACCTCTATTGTAGGTTGCGGATCATTTGCGGACATTTGGTGAGCTCCAGTTGGTTCGGGGCTTTTCGAGTCTTATATGTACATTTGTTTTGGTCTTGTGTATATGTATAGATCGGGGTGTGTCCCGACTCTAGGTTGGTTTGGGTTATGCATCTGTAGAGGCTTTGTAGATGTTGTGGGTCAGATGAAAGGAATGTAATGAACTTATGTTTTATCTTGATGGCCCTAACGGCCAAGTTTCGTAATTCTTACATATTTGTCATAACTTCCGTTTTTGGCATCTTATATTTATTTGTGGTGGTGATGACTATTGAGTGGTATGCGTATGGGTGTTTATGGATGAAGACTGGTTCTCTCGGGCCTTGTCGGCTTCGGGTGCCATGTCCGTCCCATTGGAATTCGGGGCGTGACAAAATTGTTATGAGAATTTCAATTTTGATTATCTTTATGATTTTAAAGGCGGGGTTTCGGAGTCAAAATATGTTTAATGATAATGATTTAGCATGAAAGAGTTACTTGCAAGTCTTGGTATGACGATACCAAAATGTGAATGCCTTAATGGAAGACTCCATGAATGAATGTAATGAAAATGTTTTAAGTGGGCTTAAAGAGAATTGTGTAGTTCACCGAGAAGGTGTAGTCCTTGTGAATAACGCTTGAAACCGCATTTGCTGACGTGGGGAGGTCTTGTCCTGAAAAATGGATGACCACTGTATGCTTGCCTTGAGCAGTTGTATGCAGCTATGATTATGTTATGATTGGCCAACTATGTTATCTCAGTCTATGCGGCTAACCTGGACTGAGGCCCTGCCAGTTAGGGAGTACTAGACCCATATTGCCTGTGGGTTACTTAATGTCGGTGTAACTACATAGTTCAAAACTAAAGGATTTCAAATGACTACTTTATTTTATGTCTCAAATGTTCTCTATTTCATTCTCTAGTTATGATAGATTTATGTTATGAAATTTTCCAAATTATTATTATACTATATGAACTGTTTTGGATCCTTTTTCATCGAGTTGCATGCCAGTATTCATCGAACTGACCGTCCTCGGATGCTACATTTTTTCATGATATAGGTTCTGAAGCATTTACCTGTGATTCTACTAGTGTTAGGATTCACTCAGGCCAGCAGCTTGCAAGTGGTGAGTCGTCCATCTTTCAAAAGGCATATGTTTTCTTTCAGCTAAACTGGGCTATTTTGTTTTGTGGTATTACCAGGGCCATGTTCCGGCGTAGGATATTCTTATTCATGTTGTTAGAGGCTTCGTAGACTAAATTAGTTAAATGTTTTTATGTCATGTTCAAGACTTGAGTTCTGGATTATTGATTTCCATTGAACTTCATAACTTGTGGGTCTATTTTACGCACTTTGTTTATAACTATGCTTATGATATAATGCTAAGGGGTTTTCTCGGGGCTTCATTGGTCTGGGGAGGCTCATCACGGCTAGGGCCTCAGTTCGGGTCGTGACAATATCTTTGCAGGTATGCACTCATGAAAGAACTCACACTTGAATGGGGATGGGAAACTTCTTTGAAATTTCAAAGAAATACTCGGGAAAAACTCTTAAAGGGACCTGGTCCCCTACACAGGTTAGTATCTTTGTCTTTATATCTAGATTATTGAATGTGCATGTGTACCACGTCATTTCGGTCTTTCCCACCTCTTTAAAATGTCACAGTTTTTTGTCGTTCCTTCCAATCGTCATCTCCTCTCAGAAAAGGACACGTTGCTTGCCTTGTCCCATCATTAAATCCTCACCGCTCATTTCTCCTCACCTTTAAACTTTTCTCTTAAATCAGACAACAAGAATAAATTTGAGTTCCCCTCTAAAGTTGTCCTTGCCTTTCTACTTCAAATATCTTGTTCCTTAAACAATATTTCAAGCAAAAATCCAAAGCTACCCCAATGAGTTCCTCATGGGACCTGAAGAAAAGACCTAATATTAGGGCAACAAAGAAGGCTGACATGGATGTGGCTTTACATAAAAATAAAAGTAATATTGTGCAGCAGAGAAGGCACATATGAATCTCTATGGAAAAAGTCATTTTGTCGTCCAAGGTGGTAGAAGTGGAGGAAGATGATATCTCTCATACTGTTGATGGAACCCCTGATCCGGGTACTGAATCAAAAAGTGAAAAGGGTCGCGGAAAGATGGTGATCAAGGAAAGGGTAGAAAAAATTGGTAAGCAAACAAATCCAAAACACTCCTAAATCTCTGGAACAAAAGATGAAGAAGTTGCATCCCAAGGTAAGAAAAGAAAAGGTGTGATACCCTAGAACCTGATCCAAAGTTTGAGGAAAAGTGCACTAATCTTCGTGGTCAGTCAATGCTTTATAGCAGAGTATTTGATCCTGACATTGCAACCAGGTTTGGCATGGAGTCTCTCATTGCAATGGTAGATATACAAGGTTGGACTCATTTGTTTAACTATTCTGGTGTTGTGTACATCAATGAAGTTAAGGACTTTTATGCAGACTTGCATTATACCAAGAATGAATCCTCTTTTTGTGCTACAATCAATAGAGTTGACTTCATCCTCACTGAGTCTTCCCTTAGAGAAATTTTGGAAGTACTTACATCAGAAATTGCCTCTGTTATTGGTAAAAGTGCCTCAGACAACTTTATTGACAATATTTACAAGCTGGAGCACAACATGTCCAGTTCTCACATGCTTAAGAAGGAAATGAAGCCAGAGTATCAACTTATTTTTGAATTTGTTAACAAATTGCTTATTCCACGGTCTGAAGAAAGATCCGTAGGTGCAATTCCTAATTTGTATCTCATGGAAGCTCTCAATTCATGTGCTCCCATTAATCTGCTGAGCATTATGATTGAGTACATTGTGAAGATTTGCATGATGAAGGAGACTAATCATGGTCTTGGGTATGGCTTTTTTCTTTTTCGTGTGTTTGATCATTTTGACGTGAAGCCTTCTCAGCGTATCTTTGGAGAAAAAAATCAAAAGTTCACTCTTAATACTCTGGAGGAGTGTGAGTGTGGTGAGAAGAAAGAAGGGGTTGGTCCAAACTCCACTATGTCAAGTCTCATCGTTGCCCATGAACATAGCAACATGGAGTTGGATAAGATGACGGGCTTGCTTGCTACTAAGGATTCTGAGATTACTGTTCTGAAGGCACAATTGTCTCAGGCCTCAGAGGGATCTAGTAAGGGACCAGGTGCCTTTGACTTTCTTCTTATAGAAAATGCTCAACTCAAAGCCAAGATTGCTGATCTTAAGAAGAAGGTGATTGATCTATCTCAGTAATTTATTGATGACAACCGTGTTGCCATGAAATACTTTAATCAGCTCTTCTACATGTCCATTTCTCCATACTAAGCCCTATTTTCCTGTGTTCTTTCCTACGCCCCTGTTTTGTTAAACTCTTGTTTGATCATGGCACAATGTTGCATGCTCGATTATCTTTTTGTATGACTTGGATACTATCTACTGTCAACTGTTTTGGGAACCTGTTCTTTGGTTATTTATGAAGTTGTTCATGCTCTTATCTGAGCTATGTTTTCTCTTCATGCATGTGTTTTCTTTATGGCCTTGAGTTGACTTTTGCTTATCATCGTTGCTTTATATTACTATCTCTCCTTTTTTATGATGCCAAAAGGGAGAAGAATTATTGACGGGGGGAACTAGATGAAAGGGGAAACTAATTGTGGGAACTGATTGTTCATGATTTTCTTTCAATAGGGGAATCGAGTAAAGAGAAACTGATTAAAGGAAAATAATGGTGTAAAGGGGGAACTGAATCTAGTTGTTAAAGAGTACCGTTGATATGGTTTGTCATCATCAAAAGGGAAAAATTGTTGGGTTCATGTGCTTCTTGTTTTGTATTGTTTTGATGATTGACAAACCTGATAAAGAGAACTGGTATCTAATCTATAATAGTACTGATCGTATGGGCAACTGTTTTTGTTTATTTGTGCTAGCTGGCTCCGTACTGACATGCCAGCAGACATAATGTAGCAACATAAGTGGTGCACTACACTGGTCCCTATCGTCATCCTACGAAAACATTTCTCTCCAATGCTCATCCTTATATATACACATCATTATGTGGAAAAAAGCTTAGTTTTTGCACATTCTCAAAAAGGTCTTCTTCTTGCAAAAGCTGCTAGTTCTCACCATTGAAGACAAAGTTTCAACAACCTAGAAATTAACTTGCTCTTAGTGAAAAATGTTTTAGTTTCTAGGTTGATTAAGTCTTTGTATTTTGTGATTAAATTGTAAACCCACTCCTTATCCTGAGGTTTTGTATGGGTAGTCATTTTTCTGTTTCAATCTAGTGATTAGCTAGAGTTAGCTATTGGGGTCTTCGCAGTAGAGTTATCATGAAGAGGTATTGGAGTAGAGTTACTGCAAAGAGATTAGGGATTAAGAGGTTAATTCCTAGATTATATTTAGCTAGAGTTAGCTAATGGAGTTTTCAAAGTAGAGTTATTGTGAAGAGGTGTTGCAGTAGAGTTACTCCAAAGAGGGTTAGGGATTAAGAATTTGATTCCTAGATTGCATAAGGTTGTAATCAAAAATTGTTGCTTGGTGATTAGTGAAGTTGTTAGTGAAATCCTACTGGGGTAGGTCGTGGTTTTACTTCCTTGAGCAAGGAGGTTTCCACGTAAATATCTTTTGTCATTTACTTTACTGCTATTTACTTTATGTTCTTGTTGTTCTTCATTTTTCTCATACAAGGACTAGGTATAGAATCAGATCCTTGTTGTTTTGGTGGACTCGTATAAACTATCACATTATTTGGGATGTTGCTAATAACAGTAACTTGGGCCATTTTTCTTGTAAAGTTCCATAAATATTCCTAGTTAATTAGGTTAAAAACGAGCTTAAGAGAGTAATGGAGTTTGTTTTGAATTAATCCACAAGAGGATAACGAGAGCCTCGGGCTATATGAAAATGATTAAGGAACCAATTGACGAGTATTAGGTTGGGGATAATCAAACGGTCCAAGGAATCGAAGATAGAATAAAGGGAAAATACATTAAATGCACTTTAAAGTTGTTCGGATAAATTGAATACATAATTCAACAAATCGAGTGACTTATTACCTTCTACATATATTAAAATTGAATTTAATTTCACTTTATAAAGTATTACACAATTGAACTTAACGAAACTACTCATATATGTCATTTATAAAAGAGGGTTTGACAAAATTTGGCACTAGTAGAGCTTCATTAGTGGCTAAAGGCATAAATGAATCAAATGTGTCACGACAATAACATAAATAAGTCTAACTTTTAACAGTGGCATAGCTAAGCTATTTCTAAAAGTTTGATGGTTGGCATAGCTAAGCTATTTCTAAAAGTTTGATGGCATATTTGAACTTCTTTACTAATAACAACATGCCTAGTAAAATTTTATAAGTGGGTATGAGAAGTGAAATCTGGATGGACTTTCTGAAATTATTTTCTAAAAAGAAGAGATATAATTACGATCACACCTCTCTATAACAACATCCTTATGTAATAACACCTCACTATAACACTCAAGTTTTTCTTGTAATCATTTTTATATTATATTTTACCTCTTTATAATTTTTTTTATTATAACAAGGGCAATCATATTTATAACAACACATTCTTTGTAAAGTTACCCCTCTATAACAACTATTTTTTTTTAGGCCAAACACATCGCCAGACACCTAAACTTGACACGAACTTTCACTTTGGTACTGAAAGTCGACGTTGTTCATTTTAAACACCTAAACCAGCCTCCAACTGTGTCATTTTGGCACCTTTCGCTGACATTTCACTTAAAGCGCGTGAGAATCTTATTTGGACGATTTTTATTTTATTTTCTTCATCTTCTTCCCTATTTTTAGCCACCATTTTTGATTTCCTAAAACTTGAACTTCTTCCATGGTGAATGAAGGTGTAAAGCTATTTAATGCTTCATTTTCGACCCTAACAACGTGATTATTAGACGTGTCTTTAGTACTTGAAGCACAATAATCACCCACTTCAAAAAAAAATGAATTGGCGGAAGACTAATTTTTTTACACTAAACAACTATTAGAAAAGGAAGACCATTTTTAACCGAGCAAGAAATGATTCTTCTTCTAAAAGCATTAAGTAGCACAATATATTTATCTTCCACTTACATCCTAATTAAGTTGAAAATTTAGAGATTGAATTACAATTTAAAGTGGTGTGGGGTAGTATCGTTTCTGAGGAAAAAAAAATTCAGAGTTTGGCCAAGTTGAATTTTTTCTTTAAAATTCAGAGAAATGAAATTCAAAAGAAAAAAAGAAGAAGAAATAAGAAAGTGGGGTGGGTGGATTGTTTCTGCGGAAAAAAAAAAAAGGTGTGTTGGAGAAGATCTTGGATTTGGGGGGGGGGGGGGAGGGAGGGGGGTATGATTTTATTTGTTGCTTGCGACATCATCGGAGAGTGTATTACACCCTCCTTATTTGTTTTGCTAATTATCAAAAAGGTGTCAAAATTACACAACTGAACACTACTTCGAGTGTTTAAAATGAACAATACTTAGTTGAGGTGCCAAAATAAAAATTTGTGTCAAGTTTAGGGAGTTGCCGATGTGTTTGGCCTTTTTTTTATATATAGAAATAGAATTAATAAGATTACCAATAATAGGTCTAAAGATTTTGACCAAATCTTTTGATTCTTTAATATACTACTAGTATACGTACTCGCGCGATGCGCAGAAAGTGTTCGAGGAAAAAATCTTTAAAAATATTATTTATTTGCTTGATTATATTATTTATTTATTTATTATTAATTAATTATGAATTTAAATCATTTGATCCAAGATTGTTTATAAGAAGACCCAATATGGAAGAAAATTTATTTTATCCATATTAAATTATCATAAGATTTTGTGTTATGCGCAATAAGATTCAAAGTTTGTTGATAAATTCATAAAATTACTTATCGGAAAAAGAGAATTCTTTTAATCTAAATTATTAGTAGAAAGATATGAGGACTTTTGATCTTAAGATCTTCTCACTATCATGTTTATAATTTTTTTGAATAATATTAGCCATTTATTATTTTAAGAATTTTTTTCGAGCATCTTCTTAGATATATATATTTTTATCATATCATGATTATACCTTCTGTTAAATCAAGTTCAAATGTTACTTGAATTAAATTTAGAGGGTATACAACTTATATTATGTTTATGGTCAAACATGTTCGAAAGGAACCAAAATATTGTTTCAAAATAGTTAAGAATAAGGTATCCTTCATAATATGTATTAACAGTAATATAATGTGGTTATATATTAATCTGTAGAATTTTATGGCAAGCTAGTTTCACAGTCCGATTATAGATTGTCAAGAATGTATATATCAAGGAATTGAATTACCTAAGCTGATTAATAACTATCATTTTTTGTGTCAACGTAAACTTTAGATCTAAATTTGCTTTCACAAAATAAAGTATTTGTCAAAAAGTGTAGATTAACAATTCAGGACTTCTCAAACAATAGATCCCTTTTACATTACAAACATAACAATTCAGGACTTTCAAACAATATACCCCAAGTAGCTTAAGCAGACATTTTAGCAACGAATTTTGTAAGAAAAGTTAAACCTTGTGATATATATATATATATATTTTTAAAAAAAAAAAAAAAACTGAAAATGCCTTACGAAGAAAAAAAAATAAAAATGAAAAGACCTGTTGTAGCATCCAAAAAATTAACATTTAACATGTAGAAAATTTATTGTACTAATGAATGTTTTGTCGAAGTTTGCTTCAATCACTATTGCCTTTGCTATCATACCTTTTCTGCTGCTTGTTTGGTTCAAATTTAGTAATCCTTAATTAGCATTGTATAGAGCTTTATTTCAATAACAGTAACTTTTAAAATATTAAATTTACGATTAGATTTAAGAGGATTCCATCTTGTATCCTATAGCATCAAAAAATATAAATTTAAAGTATATATCATGATTAGGGATCTGGCTCCCCTCCATTTTCACACTCTCATATTTTCTCCAAATTCTAGCTTGGATTAGAGACACATTTCATAGTTTAAAATTAATGGTTGAAATATAATTAATTAAAATAAACCTCTAATCATGGTTAGAATAATTAATTACTTCCATATATTTTCTTCCAAAACAACAACAACATACCAGTGTAATCCTACAAATTGAGGTGTGGAGAGGATAAAGTGTACGCAGTCCATACCACTACCTCAGAAGAAGTATAGAGGCTATTTCCGAGAGACCCCCAGCTCAGAACAAAAAACAATATAAAAAAACGTAATAAAAAACGAAAAACAAGATTGAATAACAAAACCAAATAGAGAATAACAGAACAAAGACACACACAAAATAACACTATAAATTAATCACAAACACCACCATGATACCACAAATAAGAAACTACAAGACACCCGCAAAGTACCACGACTACTATCATGGCCACAAACAAAGCAACCGTTCCTACAAACCGAACACACTCTCACCTTCTAACCCTCTACCCTAATTTGTTTACTCCACACCTTCCTATCTAGGGTCATGTCCTCAGTAAGCTGTAGCTGCTCCATGTCATGTCTAATCACCTCCCTTCAATACTTCTTCGGCCTACCTCTACCCCTTCTGAAACCATCCATAGCCAACCTCTCAAATCTCCACACTGGGGCATCCGTTTCCTTCCTCATAACATGCCCGAAACATCTCAACCTCACTTCTCGCATCTTGTCTTCCACTGAAGCCACTCCCACCTTCTCTCAAAAAATCTTATTTCTAACTATATCTCTCCTAGTAAGACTACACATCCAACGCAACATCCTCATCTCCGCCACCCTCAACTTTTGAATGTGGCAGTTCTTGGCTGGCTAGCACTCTGCTCCATACAACATCTCCGGTCGGATTGCCACTTTGTAGAACTTGCCTTTAAGTTTCGGAGGCACCTTCCTATCACACAAAACTCCAGAGGCAAGCCTCCATTTCATCCACCCTGCACCGATATGGTGTGTGACATCCTCGTTAATCTCCCTATTCTCCTATATCATAGACCCAAGATACTTGAAACTATCTCTCTCCCAGATGGCCTGGGAGTAAGGCTTCACCACCACGTTAGCCTCATGCATCATCTCACTAAACTTTCACTCCAAGTACTCCATCTTTGTCCTGCTTAACCTAAACCCTTTAGACTCCAGGGTTTATCTCCAAACCTCTAATTTATCATAAACACTTTTTCGAGTATCGTCAATCAGAACTACATCATCAGCAAATAACATACACCAAGGCACCTCCCCTTGAATATGCCGCGTCAAAATTTCTATCACCAAGACAAATAAAAATGGGCTAAGAGTCAAACCCTAGTACAACCTTGTCAACACAGGAAAGTGCTCTGAATCTCCTCCCTCTGTCCTCACACGAGCCTTAGATTCATCGTACATGTCCTTAATTGACCTAGTGTACGCCACCGGAACACCTCTAGCCTCTAAGCACCTCCATAGAACCTCCATGGGGACTTTATCGTACGTTTTCTCTAGATCGATGAACACCATATGTAAGTCCCTTTTCCTTTCCCTATACTGCTCCACTAGTCTCCTCACGAGATAAATGGCCTCGATAGTCGAGCGAACTGGTATGAATCCGAATTAGTTCTCAAAAATAGTCGTGATTCCCCTCAACCTCAACTCTACCACCCTCTCCCAAACCTTCATAGTGTGGCTCAACAATTTGACACCCCTATAGTTGTTGCAACTTTGAATGTCACCCTTGTTCTTGTATAGTGGTATCATCGTACTCTATCTTTAAGCTTCATGCATCTTCATCGTCATGAAAATGACATTAAACAACTCAGTTAGCCACTCCATACCTGCCCTTCCAGTGCTTTTTCAAGAATCCACCAAAATCTCGTCTGGCCCAGTCGCCCTACCCCTACGCATCCTACTAATAGCACCCTTGACCTCATCCACCTTAATACGTCTATAATAACCGTAGTCACGACACCTCTTAGAGTGCTCCAAGTTTCCTAACACAATGCATTTGTCCCTCTCATCGTTTAAGAGCCTATGAAAATAAGACTGTCACCTCCTCCTAATGTGGACGTCCTCCACCAATACTTTTCCATCCTTCCCTTTGATTTACTTCACTTGATACAAATCACGGGCCCTCCGCTCCCTAGCCTTGGCAAGCCTAACCCCCCCCCCCCCCCTTTCTCCTTTAATTCCGCATATAACCTTTCGAAAGCTGCTGTTTTAGCCGCTGTGACCGTTAACTTAGCCTCCTTCCTAGTTAACTTATACTCCTCCCTATTAGTCCGATTCTCCTCTTCATCCTTACTCTTAACCAACTTTACATAAGTCACCTTCTTAGTCTCCACCTTCCTTTTAACTTCTTCGTTCCACCACCAGTCCCCCCGATGCTTGCCAGATCGACCTCTCGATACACCCAACACCTCTTTAGTTGTTTTCCTGATGCAACTGACAATTGTCTCCCACCTACTATCCATTTCCCCCTACTCTCCCACGCCCCTGAAGCCACCAACTTCTCACCTATCTTCAGACCGCTAACTTGGTTGAACATCATGAGGTCTCAGGTTCAATTCCCAACAGAGACAAACACTAGGTGATTTCTTCCCATCTGTTCTAGCCTTGGTGGACAGAGTTACCTGGTACCTGTTGCTGGTGGGAGGTGTCAGGTATCCCGTGGAATTAGTCGAGGTGTGCGCAAGCTGCCACTTGGCTAATTCATATGCTGCCACTTGGCTTAATGAGGAGGTTGCATCCTCTCCTTTTAATACTCCCTCCGTCCCAATTTATGTGATGTACTTTGACTTGGCACGGAGTTTAAGAAAGAAAGGAAGACTTTTGAAACTTGTGGTCTAAAATGAGCCATAGATATTTGTGTGGTTGAAAATCATTTCATTAAGGGCAAAGTGGGTATTTTAAAGTCAAATTGTTACCAAATATAGAAATGTGTCATTCTTTTTGGGACTGACTAAAAAGGAAAGTGTGTCATATAAATTGGGACAGAGGGAGTAATATATAGATATAGATATAGATTTTTTGCTATTTATAACAAAGAATATTGTATGAATATATATATATATATATCATTAAAACAAAAGACAACAATTTAATTTGATGACCATTTGCATGGATTGATTTTAAATTTTTGATTTTCTTAAAAAAAGGAAGAAATGTAATTATTAATTTGTAATGTAAAAGAAGTAAACAAATAGGATTAAATATCTAAGATTATACTAATGGTGGGGACATATGAATTGGGCGCCAAAAGAGTTTCCCAACATATATAAATACAAGGCTATAAGGCTGATTAGTCATAAACTATCAATACAAAGCTCTGTTTTCTATCAATCGCCATAACCGTCTCTCTACTGAAACAAAGAAAGAAAGTTGTGTTCTCCATGGGTCGCAAGAGAATGGCAAATAAGAAGTCTTCCTCCGCCATGCTTACTCGCAGTCGAAAAGCCAAATTGGATGCCAATTCTGATCCTCAACCAATCATCATTCTTACTTACTCCCACATTGGATTCTCATTCTGATCATCAACCAGCAAAGTCAACAAACACTTCTGAAGCATCTTCTTCCATGGCTTCCAAGAAAAGGGAGAATAAGGAGTCGACTGCCATTGTTACTGAAAGCTCTAATGGACAACGCGGCAAAGCCAAAGTGGATTCTAATTCTGATTCAAAGGCCAAAGTGGATTCTAGTTCTGATTCGAAGAAGGCCAAAACAAGTAGTACTTCTGATGATGGCTCCAATCGCCGTGGCAAAGAAATAGTCAAGTCGCCTCTTGCTGTCGCTGAAAAACCCAAGTTCAAGAAACCCAAAACACCACCACCAAATAAAATGGCAAATGTTGTGGAGTCTTCTTCCTCTGGCGGTGTGAAATTAACCATCTCTGAAGAAAAGGCAAATGTGCAGAATTCCGGTGTTCTCACCCGCCGGGCAAAGCCAAAATGGGTTCTGACCCAGAACCACCAAAATACAAGAAAGCTAAAGGTACAACGTCCACTGCTAACTCAACTCGCAGGGGCAAGGCGAAAATCCAAGAAGGCTAACAAAAATGGTAATGGGAAGGGTTCCACCAGAGTGACTAGGAGTTCTTAAAAAAACTGAGGGTAATTTTCTGCAAAATTACTCACAATTGAATTTTTCATTAGCTTTACTTCTTACATGGATATTAGTGTTTTTGTGTAATCGATTGGTGCCAAATACTATAGTCTATAGCCATTCTTTTGTGTGTTGGATTTTATTCATCTTCTGTAATAGTAATAGTAGTAATATGCAGATGCAGTCACCAGCTTATGCATACTGGAATCAGAAAAATAGTACTATATGAAAAAATTGAATGAAAATGTCATTATTTGATTTTGACACGAAGTTTAAGAAAATGAAAGACTTGAATTTTGTAAAATGTACTTTTGTGTGAAAAAAAAAAAAGAATGAAAAGAGTAGATTTGATTCAACTTCATGTTATTTTCCTTGCTTGCTTACAGTGGTTAAATATGAGTCTGTTAATTGCTTACAAGAAATTTGGTTCATACTCTGTTTCAGTAATTATTTGCAGTCATGTATCTCTTCTTGCTAACTGCACCTTCTTGCTAACTCCACCAAGTTCTTAATTCTGAATAGCCAATTAAGAATTAAGATAAGAGTAATGATGAAATTTGGTGCAAGTTTGCTATTAAGAATTGCACCAAATTCTTTTCCTTAATCAGCATGATCTTCATTAATTAATGCATTATCAATGTTAGTTTATATCAGCAAAAAAAGAACCATAGTCAGAAACAATCAGGAAATTATGCACATTGTAACCAGTCTTTTCACATACAAGATTTTGTTTGATACTTAAATTGTACACACAGAGTATATATATAAAGTGAAAACTAGGCACACCAGATAAATTATGCACATTGTGACAAACAATAGTCCTTCAAGAGGAATCAATAGCAAACTTGCACCAAATTTCGACCAACTTAAACAGTTGGATAAGAAGCTTGCATAGCAATTCCGCAAAGTCCTTCTTCAGGTTCAACGTTTCTTTGCATTCTAATGTAACCATTCTCACCCCAACTAGTTCCCCATGAGTTCTTCACTAACCAATACTTCGTCCCATCGCTAGTTTCACCATATCCAACTGCTGTAACACCGTGAGCCAATTCAGTTCCACATTCTCCAGTAAAGACACCGCTTGAATAAAACTGAAAATCTGATCCGCTAGCATCAATCGCAACAGATACAGGCTGGTTAGCTACAGCTTTAAGTAGAGCAGACTCACTGTTAGCTGGAACATCTTCGTAACTAGTAATCTTGGCAGCATGGTTGGATTCCTAGCCGGTTTTGCAAGTGCCATCCGTTCCCAAGTATGGGTAGTTGGATTCAGTAGTAAGCCCATGGTTCTTGATGATAAACTTAAAAGCATCATCCATCAGACCACCTTCACATCCCATATCTGAACTCGTGTCACAGTCCACAAGTTCCTGCTCGGATAAAGAAATCAGCTTACCAGTTTTGATCTTGTTGATTCCTTCTGTGGCAGCAACAGCAGAAAACGCCCAGCAACATCCTTTATTATAATAACGTCGATTAGTTTTGAGTATTGCAGATTCATATTTATGGCCATTATATGATCAATGATTTATTGGTTTAACTTACCACACTGTCCTTGATCCTTAATTCCAGTAACAGCGCCCTTCTTTCTCCAATCCATGGTAGCTGGAGCAGTTACATTTTCGTACTTGAATGATGTGATTTCAGGGGATTTCTGTTGAGAAGGCATTCTATATCCGTTGTGAGTAGCTCTGAATTCCTGGTTTGACAAATCAGCAAATTCATTGATTCCCAACTTGTAAGGCTTGATCCCAGCCCTGTTGACGAAATCGATGTACTCAGCATTGTCCTTGAATATTTTGAATCTTTTTGCCTTTTCTACATCATCTTTGTACACACGCCCAAAGCATGCCATCCACTGCTCGTGTTTCTGGACCATTGAGGCATGCAAGCCGCGAGATGTGGCTTGATAAGCATGCATTCCCAGTACTAGTAGAACTGCAAAAGCAAACTTCCAATTGAATGCCAATGCCATATTTTGCTACCTGAATGTTAATATTGATTCTAATATTTTTGTGTTTGAATGCTGGTGAGGAATGATAGAGGGAGCAAAGGCATTATTTATACTAGTTAAGATGTTCACATAACATTTTCTAATGATGAAATATTTCCCTGGAAGGCCCGGTATGTTATATATGATTGTGACAATGGAGATAATAAGCCTCTCATTTGTAACTTTTGTGATATGTTTTCTTCCCAAAATCTTGGAATATATAACAATGGAGAAATAAGCCTCTCATCGTAATTGACCAAAATGTTGTCCAATTTGCAAATCACAATAGCTTTTCTTTGACCCTTAATGTGACATGGAGAAGAACAAGAAAATGGTTTACCACAGCATTTTTCACCTTGAGCTTAGTTGAAACAAAAGCATTTTCTGGTTTTCATAAACGACATATCTTATGTGTCCTGTTATAAGATTATAGTATACAACTCGAGTAGAAGGGAATTAGTAAGGAACAACTTATGTCACTCGTGCTTGATGTTACACCAAACCACTTAAGCCAAGCTGATGAAATTTCATTTTCCTCAGTAAAATGAAGTGTGTATATATGATAAGTAAATGAACTCACTTGACCACTTTTTTTTTCTCTTGGTGTAACCATTTGGTGTTGAACCCACTCGCTCGTACTAATCCAAATTCTCGTTGTGTAAGACCCATTAAAAGAGGAAATGCTCTCTATCGAGAGTTTCTGCACTCCCAAACACAAATCAGAAACCTCTAATTAAGAGCGAAGAGATCTTATCGATTCCACTAGACCCGATAGTGACACTTCACCACTGGACTGATCATACCACACTGATAAATGTCTTCATTTACTAGGTTTATTATTTGTGAAAGTTTATGTACACGCAAGAAGTTTTAACATTTTTTCTTAAGAAGAAAAAGAACAATGAATGCCTGATTCACGAATGATACAAACTAAACTTTGTTATACCAAAATTTTTGAAACCTCTAATGTCATAAAATCACAAGCTATTCCAATAGATAACTAGTTTGTAATTGAGATACAACTGTTGTATACTAAATTTAAGTGCAGCATACACACACGATACAACAACTACTTCTCAATTCTAAACAAGTTGGGTTCGAATATGTGAACCACTAAACATATTTCTCCATTTAAGCTCAACTCACATACCATAATCAATTAAATTGCACGCATGTTCCTAAAACAAAATGTACCAAAGTGTATTTCCAAATTTGGCAGTCTTCTCATCAATTCGTAGAAACAAATAGGCCCGGTTGTGTACTAACCAGACCAGGCCATGAGAGTAAGGGCCTATTCGAACAAAATTAAGACAGAAAAGATATAGGCCTACTTTATCTTTCTTGATATTCTTGGTTCTTGGAAGTCTCCCTTCACATTCTTTCCGTTTCACGGGATGAAGGGATGGGGAAGGGAAAAGACAAATTGCTTCAGAAATCCACATGTTCTTGGGAACAAACAATGCATCGTGAAATCATATACAAAACGCATCAGGAAATCATATACAACATAGAGCAAAGGGTGAATGATACAACAAACAATGAACTTTTTTCTTGTACAAGTACAAAAACAAGGCACAGTAACAGTCTAGGGAATACTATTAGCACACCGGCCTTTAAATGATACAAGTGTATGCGCGCATATGATTCTTATGATAACAAAAGCTCATCCATCCAGTAGCATATATTTACAACCAAGGCTCAATATTTTGCACTGCCAGAATCAGTACTGGTTCTTCACTATGAGGAAACAGCCATTGCAAGAATAATCTGGTTGTATGTAACGACCAGAGGTGACCTTCAGATGATTAAAAGGAAGCATCAATATAAAATATATGTATATATATATATATACACATACAAATCTGAGATTGAGGAGGACAAACATAATACACGTTACTGTTAAGTCTGTAATAACCTTCTAATCAAAATCCATCTACGCTCCAGCAGCAAAGATGTATATGGCCACGCTGCTGCATTCGCAAAAACAGGGAAGCTACATTCTATCAATAGGCTCAGTATGGCCCTGCAACGCCAATCGCTCTGACACATCAGTTAGGGATTTGAGGTTACACCGGATGAGGGCCTCCACAAAGAAGCATGTTTCATCCTTAGTATTCCCATCTGGTACATCTACTACAAATGACTCGATTACAATTGTTCCAGGTCTCCCATCAATGGCCTCAGGATGAACAGTGATAATCGATGAGTAGTTCTGCCATGTTTTCACAGAAAAAGGAAATCACTTGCTAACAAGTTCAATGTATAGATATTAAGTACTAATACTTATGTTTTCCAACAGAAAATGATGCAAAAACATACTAACATAATTTTACTACTACAGCGTGGAAGGAGAGCCGGCTCACATTACGAACATGGAAGCACAATATTTTCATGATGAGCTATATGTATTTGGTAAAGAAATAGAAAAAGATAAGGAAGAAAAGGAGTTTATAGAGAGCTTAGTAAATTGAGTGCAGATAACGCAAGGTAGGTTCCATGGACTTAAAATGAGCCTCTCATATAGGGAAGTTATTTATCCTTTCTTATAATTCATAGTCTTAGGAGGTCCTTTTACTTTTCCATCATTTGATTTGGATAACATACTTAATAAGAGAAGGGGTAGAGAGGAGTTGCACAATCTTCTTTTGGCAAAACGGTCCTAGCATCATTCACTAAATGTCTACGGATTCTTCGATACGGAACAACAGAAACCATTCTTCTCATTCAGGAAAATTTATCCTTGCATTCACTTCTCAGTTCTCTATTTCCTAACCAAAAACCAACCATGGAATAATTTGGTATGCTTACCATATGAACAGCTAATAGCTGCGCAATCAGTCCAACAACAACTACAACTGCTACTACCTCAATCTCAAACTAGTAGTTGATGGCTTTTCGAATCTTCAACATTCATTCCACTCCATCTAGATCCACTTCATTCCAATACTCAAAATGTGTATTTTAAGAAAAAGCAGAGGTCTATAAAAGATTCTCTATATTTTCTAGCGGTATATAAAGGAACTAAACAAACTAAAAGATTCCTGACAAACACCTGACCTAACATGAGTGTACCTGCACAAGATAAGACCACGCAAAGAAAAGGAGTATACACGGAGCTCAATAAATTGTTTTTTTTTTTAATTCGTTAAGGTAAATTTCATTATAAATAGTACCAAGAAGGTAGTGAGAAGTACAAAGGGCAAAAGATTACAGCATGACATCTTCACCCCCATAGGCCATAAGGAACAAAAAATCAAAAAGTATGATCTTCATCATCAATCCAACTACTATTACACCAGAAGCTCAATAAATTGAGTTAAGATGATGAGAAATAGATTATTTGGACTAAGCACTAGTCTCTCCCGGAGGAAAGTTATTTAACCATTCTTATAAATTCATGTTCTTAGCAGGTCATTTTGCTTTTCATCGCTCCAGTTAACAAATATTAGCATTATACACTCATAGGATCAGAAGTTGTGAAATATTGTACAGGTAAAAGGATCCCTACATCCCATGCTATAGCCACATGGCAGGTCTGCATCGCTGCCTCTTCAAGAAACGAAACCACAGAAATGTCTCTTGCTATGAGGAAAAGTTGACCAGGCATTCACTTCTCCATTTCCTAACCAAGGAACAGTAAATGAAGAACATAATTTTTTATGTATGGAAGAATTCTACAAGCTCACTGGCCACCTCATGAGCCATTAAAGTTCCAAAACACAAACCATCTGGGATCAAACTTGATATATGCTACAACTTCCTCTATTCCATTTTATGTGACACTCATTTCTCTTTAGTTAGTGTAAAAAGATACACATCCCATTTTTAACGCTATTGACATGGCTTATTGGAACCCACTTGATATAAAAGCTGATTTTTTTATTAAGAGGAAGATGAAGGGAAATGTGAAACTCTTACCATCTCCCATTTAATTGTTGCTATCAAAGTCAACTTTAGTACTTTGATATAATTAGTTTATGCGTCAGAAGTTCTCATTTGATTCTTATTCATTAATACAGTCAAACACATTGATTAGCCACTTTTCAAAGACTCATTATTGCTCAAGAAGTAATATGAATAGTATGAAACACATTATACAAGCAGCTTTCATGTGATATTCAAACGCAGTTACCTAAGTATTAACCGAGTAAGCCAATTCTGAGGCAATAAAAGTAGATGGTTCAAATATTTTTCCAGAAAATTAAATTATTAAGGTTGTTCATGACAAGGTGCAAGTAAAACTCATGTTATTTCCATCTAAACTTCAGCAGAAATTTTTTAGGCTTAAGCTTGAATTACTTTATTGAATGGACACTTCATGATCACTATAAAACACCTCATGTAACTTCTGTTTCTAAAATTCACTGTTTGTGTTTTCGCTCTCCCTCCCCACAAAGACATTTGAATAAGCAAAGGTGGCGTTAGTGAATTCTAACTTCAAGTTTCAAGTTCAAATGCTGTCTGCACACATTTATAAAACAGTATAAGCTTGTGACTCTCATCCCACAACGGATGCTTAACTTATAAGAAGCCTTTGATTTATCAGCTCTTTCAGAATAGGATTCCACTGGGTATGTTGTTGTTGTTAGTGTTCTGTTGAAGAAGCAGATCAGCAAAAATAAAATTAGACGTGAGAAGGAAGAGGATCACCTGTTCAAACAGGGACAAGTTAAAGTGCAAGTGCCAAAGACTCCTCATTCAATATTAGAGAAGTAATCAGCATAGTTGAATGGTTGTAACATCATCTCTAGTTAGTTCTGAGTGAAAATAGCAATGATTCAAGTACGTATAAATCTTTTAGAATGAAAAACCTGTTCCCCACCCAACCAAAACAGGAGAAGGAGCATATAATTGTCAGTGTTATTGAAGTTATATGCAGATGCAAGAAGGTTAGTGGAAAACATGGCTTGTTACCATTAAATAGACACTTGATTCTATATTCCGTTTTCACAGAATAAATATACCTCCAGTTATTAAATACCATAAGATACAAAAGAACATCTGATCTTGCAACTTAGCCAACATATGTAATCCATCCTATGCACCATTATCCATGTATTTTCTACGAGAAAATAAAAGATACATACCTGAAGCCTGTGATCTCCACCAACAATCTTTACACCAAAGATATGCTCCTCATCATCTAGAAGCTCTAACCTCTCCTTGCTGGTGGTAGCTGGAAGACCCGACCTAACATTCACTTCTCTCACACTCCCAATTTCAAGGTCCCCTTGCATGACGCACCTACTGATGAATGGTTTGTACCTTTGTGGTTGATCAAACCTTCTCACCAATGACCATACCTACAAAATATACCAGACCAGTAAGAGCCAGCAAGAACATATATAATATCAGTCAGCCCCACATCCAATGATTACTTACACACGAAATCAAGTATATAACGCAATTTGGTTTACCAAAGCCAATTTCATCTCCAAAGGCAAACTATATGAACATTCTAGGTGATGACACATTTAAACAGTCTTGCACATAAAAATGCATTATACCCTTGACCTCAAAATAAGCAAAAACATTTATACTCCCTCCGTTTCAATTTGTTTGTCTTACTTTCATTTTTAGTCCATTTAAAAAAGAATGTCTCTTTCCTTTTTTTGACAACTCTTCAGTTCTCACTTTCCACGTGGCATGTTTAAAACCACAAAATAAAGAACATTTTGGTACATTTTACATATACTTAGTTTAAGACTACGAGATTCAAAAGTCTTCTTTAATTTCTTGAACTTGGCTTAAGTCAAAACCAGACAAACAAATTGAGACTGAGGGAGTATGAGCAGTCTTAAATTACACAATTTGACCAATTTACTTCATCCAATAACAAAATCCCAATTCCCAAATCTTGTTTTTCTACAATGTAACCCAACTCAGAAATGAAAAATCTAACATTGTAGAAAAGACCTGCATCCAGCGGAAGGGAAAACATGATTCCCTTTAAACTATACACTAACTGACAGTGCAAAAAAAAATAAAAAAATCATCTGAATTGCAAATGAAAATCCCACAAAGCACTAATATGGATTGGGCTCGATTCCTGGGTATGGAAAAAAATCTTGTTGGAAGTCCGCCAGGAATGGCACTACAAGACGCGAATCCTGATTAGTCGGGCTCTAATACGGGTACAGGATACTGTTTTTTTAAAAAAAAATTTATTATTCTTTATTTTAGGAAAGCAATGGTAAGGTCTGCATACACTCTACCCTTCTCCGACCCCACTTATGATATTTCACTAGATACGTTGTTGTTGTTGTTGTTGTATTCTTTATTTTATTTTATTTTATTTCTAAAATTGGGGTAGGGGAAAGAGAAATGGGGGAGGGGCTCCAATGCGGATATTGGACATTGAATTTTTCCTAAAATTGGGGTAGGAGAAGGAAAAATGGGGGAGTGGCTTCAATGCAGGTATCCGACACCGGTTTTTGGTCATTATTATTATTTTTAATTTTTTTCTAAAATTGGGGCAGCGAAAGGGGAAATAGGGAGGGAATTACAACGTGGGTAATCCAACTCCCACCAGTAAGGTCAAACAGTCAAAGTTTAGCTAGTCAACTAATCGAGCTACTAAGATTCCCGACACAGGACACCAAGTGGAAAAAAAAAATCCACAAAGCCTTTGTAACAAGTTGTTGGCATATAGATCTAAGAACAAATAAGAATATATGACAAGTAAAAAGAACAAAAGTACCAAATGGATAAACCTTACAAGATTAACAGGAGCTCTGATGAGTTTAACAAGTGAAGAGCTACACTGATTATCCTTAACCATATGTCTATGGTGTCTCCTAATGTACTCATCCTCCATATTGCTTCTTCTCTCAATGTTCATGATCTCCAATTCAATTGTGGGGTTTTGGGAAAGGACAAGTGTGAATCACAAGAGTCCAAGAGACATGGTCTATTGGAACTTCTGATGGCTGAATGGTCCAAATTTGCTCCATTTTTAATGGAAAAATAATAGAGCAAGTGGGCATTTGAGGGGTCCCTTCCCTTCACTATTTGGTGTAAACTGATATGGAAACACACTTTTTTGCTCAGTTATGATAAATTTCGTTTTGTCGGTAAGCGTTTAGCCATGAAAATTTAAAAAAAATCGATTTTATTTGAAATTTTTAAAGTTGGAATTAGAATTATGTTTGGTCATAATTTTTGCAGTTAATATTTAGAATTTAAATTTACTTTTTAAGAAAATAGAAAATATGATTTAAACATATAATATAATTTAAATGGGGTTATTTTATTAAAATTAAAAATTTACATCTTATTTTGAAAAAAATAAATTAAAAAGTAAAAACAAGGTTTTGGTTGTTTTTTCAAATTCCAAATACTAACTTCAAATTGTATTTGAAATTTTCATGGCCAAACAACACTGTTTTTCAAATAAAGTGAAATAATTTTTCGAAAAAAAAGTAAACTTTCGCTAGGTGAAAAAATTTAATATGCATGGTCAAACGGGTCCTTAATTGGCTAGGTGAACTTTCACTCACCTCGACTTGCCACCTCCCACTAGCAACAGATATCAGGTAATTTTGTCTACCATAACTAGGACAAATGAATTGTTGAATATTCTGTTCCTCATCTTATAATCTCTTTCACATTTTCTATTGTTACCCCTAATTTAAAAAATAGTTAATGATTAAAAAATATACATAAAATATTTGATTTTTCAAGTTTCGGACTTAAACTAATGTGCGAGTTTTGGATCGACTATTTATCAAAATTCGAAAAAATTAAAATATTTTGGGTGTGTTTTTACCCTCCATCAAAAATAAAAGAAAAAACATACTTTTGAGAAAAGAGTTTGTTCAAAATTGGCGAATCAAAGCGTAGATGAAGAGGATAAAGCATATTATTGGATAGTGCAGTGCACTTGCTTGCTTTCATTTCTGGCATCCTTTTCACTTTTTCTATTCCTTCTATTCGTTTTTAATTTAATCCAATACTAGAATATTCGAATCCACAAGTCAGAGATACTCCACTACCCAAATCACACAAAAATAAAGAGTTTAAATTTTATGCACCGTCAGTGCATCAGTTTTTTACACCATCAAGTAATATTAGTGATATTTAACCACAATAATATATTTTTAAAAATTATAGAAAAAGAAAACCAGTAATGTACCAAAAAAAAAAGATCTCAACAACAATTAGAATCCTACTTGGATTCAAACCAAAATTATTTCAATAGCCAAATTATTTTCTTTTCCAAATTTAATATGATTATGACGTTCCTGTACTTTTCATTGTCTCTAAGTAATTCTTCAACGCATCAAAGGTTGGACCTTGTAAAAAATAATTTTTCAAACTTCTGAAAGTTGGGACAAGTTTCTTCTTCTTAACGGTATGTCATCATATATTTCAAACTAATTTTAGATTCTTTTCTTGTTTATTGGCATAAAAGACCTAATCGTTGATAGTGAGAGCTTAGAAACTTCCTTAAGTTGTAAGTGGTTCAAATACCAATTGCTTGAATGTCACAGGAAAGATGCGAAACAAAAAAATTTCAGGAAAAGTTTGTACCATCAAATTCTATACCTTTTGGCGAATGATAATTGTAAGTTATCTAACATTCATAATTGTATTTTGTAGGATTAATGGAAAACTCAAACTTAGATGAGCAAAATATAAGAGTTGACCTTTCATTAGAAGAACGTGACATGTATGAAACTTGACAGATTGTTCCCGACCCCTACATCAGTAAGGAGTTCCGGTCACTTGACGATTCATTCAAGTTTTATTTTGATTATGCTCATCGTAATGGTTTTAGTGTGCGGCGAGGTCGTATGACTAAATCAAGAAAAGATAAATCAATAATTGGTCAAGAGTTTCTCTGTTCAAAGCAAGGATTTCGGTCAAAGAAAACTTTAGAAAGCAATAAACCACAAGATGAAACCAGAGAAGGATGCAAAGCGTTGTTATATATATCGAAGAAAGAAGGTAAATGGGTTATTTGTAGGCTTGTTGCTAAGCACAATCATGAACTTGCATCTCCAAATAGTCAAAAGTTCTTGCGGTCAAAAAGAAAAAAATCTGAAGCCCAAAAAAATCTTATTGATTTGCTTGATAACTCTGGAGTTCGTCCCGGTAAAATAGCATCAGTGTTGATAACTCAAGCTGGGGGTGTAGATCGGCTCAACTTGACAGGTCAAGATATTCAGAATTATTTGCAAACTAGGAGACAAAAAGATATCGAGAATGGAGATGCACAACTGGTGCTGCAGTATTTCCAAAGGCGTCAATCTGAGAATCCAGGTTTCTTTTATGCAATACAGATGGATGTAGATGGTTGTTTAGCTAATTGTTTTTGGGTTGATGCTAGATCTAGGATTGCTTATAAGAATTTCGGGGAAGTAGTTGTTTTTGATCCTACATATCTGACAAATAAATATAAGATGCCTTTTGTTCCATTTACCGGGGTTAACAACCATCATCAATCTATTTTGTTTGGTTGTGCTCTACTTTGGGATGAAACTCAAGATACTTTCGAGTGGTTACTTCGTACTTGGCAAGAGGCAATGTTTGGAGTTGCACCTCATACAATCATAACAGATCAGGATTCTGCCATAACAAATGCAGTTGCAGCGGTATTCCCTAATAGTGCACACCATTTTTGTATGTGGCATATAACGAAAAAGATTCAAAAATATCTTAGTCATGTTTACCACCAGTATGAAGATTTCAGTAGCAAATTTAGTTGGTGTATTCATGGCACGACCACTCCTGAGGAATTTGAAATAGAGTGGGCTGAGATAATGGAAATGTATGATTTAGCCGAAAATAGTTGGTTGCAGAGGATTTATACAATTCGTGGAAAATGGATACCGGTATATGTGCGTACTACTTTTTGTGCAGGTATGTCAACAAGCCAAAGAAGTGAGAGTATGAATAAATTTTTTAAAGATCATGTGAATTCTAGTACCAGAGTGAGTGTATTTGTGGTGCAATATGATAAGGCTATTGATGCTAGATATGATAAAATAAGAGAGAAGGATTACAAGACAACATATTCAAAACCTATCTTGAAAACTTTGTATCCTATGGAGGATGAAGCAGCGAAGCGATACACTAGAAAAATGTTTCAGATTTTTCAAGAAGAACTAATTCAGTCTCAAAAATTCATCTCTGAAAAGATTGAGGTCAAGGATGGAATAAGTCTCTATAAAGTTCATCAACGTCAAAGACAAAAGCCTACATATGTCGTCAGTTTGAATCTTGCGTTGAAAAGAGCCGTTTGTTCTTGCCACAAGTTTGAGTTCATGGGAATTCTATGTAGATATGTACTAATGGTATTCATAAAGAAACAGATTCACTCACTTCCGACATGTTATTTATTAGATCGATGGACTAGAAATGCAACCAAAGAAAAAGCTAATGACCCTCCAGATGATAAAAAGAATTTGAAACCTTCGACTTTATGGTTTAATAATATTATGATGCAGTTTATGGGGATATCTGAAAGAGCTACAAGGTCTGAAAAACACTATCAATTTGCACATCAAAGGTTGTTGCAACTGTGTGGAGAGCTTGATGAACTTCCTTATGAATTTGAGGAAAATTGTGTACCGGACGGTCAAGTTGGTGAGAGATTGTGAAATGAATTCATGTGAAATAATTCAAGATACTACTTTGTTTGACCCTCCCGTAGTGATAACTAAAGGACGTCCAAATTCTTTGAGAAAGAAAGATGGTCTAGAAGTTACTCAGAAGACTAAAAAAGTTTCTTCTCACAAGACCAAAAAAGTTTGTTCTCAGAAGATTGAAAAGGTTTCCTCTCAAAAACAAAAAATGCAAACCAAAAGTACGAAGCGTAAGAGAAAGGGAACAAGGTAATTTTCCTCAACACAATGCATAGTATTTTTAGTAGGAGTCACTTCTTTAGTAACTTTTCAATTTTGTATGCAGTTCAAACTCTAATGGCGAAGTCGAAACAGAAATTACAACAACATCTAGCGAGGCTTATGCAATGGTAAAAAAATTTGAATGCAGTTCTTGTCAATTGATTTATTTTCCTGTACCTTATTCTTCAACTAACAAAATACCTTCAAATTTTGTCATTTAATTTGTAAACAATTTCAGCAATATTCAGAGTTTCATCAAGGATATATTGAGAACACTGATTGTGCTTATGCCACCTCATTTACGGTAAAGAACTGCTTTTACCTTGATCTTGTCATTTATATGTTGTTTATATGTTGAGGTGTGTGCTGATGAATTATAACTTTTTCTTTCAGGATTTGATGAAAGCAGCTTCAACTCCATTCCAACAACATCATCCTAGTTAGTGAGTAAGAAGATAGAAGATTTCAAGCTTTAGGATACAAAGAAAACAAGAAGAAACAGTTTCTTAGACTTTAGTTTCACATTATGAAACAAGAAGAAAACATACTCTCTCTGTTTTATGCAATTCGTTCAGGTTGACTTGACACAAAGTTTGTCATCTATTTTTGGGTCAAAGAAATTTTATTTCATAATGTGTGTGAAAATTCTCTCTACCTCCACGAGGTAGTGAGGTAGTGGTAACGTATGCGTACACTCTACCCTCCGCAGACCTCACGTGTGGGATTTTACTCGGTATGTTGTTGTTGAATATGTGTGAAAATAGACTCTGCAAATTGATAAAGTTTACTCTAAAAAGAGCTGATGTGAAAATAGGTCCGCTGCACCTTGTTCCTTTCCATTATGCAGACACCTGTGATACACCAGATATTGTTGAGGTTTTCCCCTCATCCTTCTCCCTAACCAGCTGTTAATAGCATCAGGAGTTTATGAGTTTCTTCTTCGTTTCTAGGTTTCTAATATGGAAAAACAAGAGATATATGCAAAAGATCATAAAATGTATGTGAAACCACCTATCCAATAAATTTTTATTATTAAATAATACCAAGATGGTACCACTAGAAGTACAAAGATGAGGACTTGTATTACATTACATATTTAGGCTCTAACAAGTCTAGTAAGTCTCTATACATTTAAAATAAAATTTTACTTCATACGATAGTACAAATTCTGAATACATTTATATTTGAAAGCGTAAAGCATCTCCTTTTTCTCTTCAAAGCATCTTCCATTCCTTTTACCCCATATATTATACACGCTGCTTGGGTGGACAAGGGAGCTGTATATGCATCGTTGCCGATTATCGTGAAGATGGAAATATGGAAGAGATCATAAGGAAGTCTGTAGGAGCATTTTTTCTGAAGAGAAACTCAACAAATGATTGACTCATCTATTGTTAGCTTTGGAGTATCTGCCATCCAACTGTGCTCATCATAGAAACCTTAAGTTATGTAACATATTCATCACAAAGGACAGCAACATCAGGTTATGATCGCTTACTTCAAAGTTACTAGCAAACTCGAGACTGAGTTAATTTCACAAGCTACTCGGGGTCTCTCAAGATAGTGAGACAGATGTATGCAATGGAAATGATCAACCGGAGACAATCTCGCAAATTAAAACTAGACTTAATCCAACATCTTCAAGTTGAAGAGTAAAAATATGGTCTGAGGAATAACAACAAGTTCATCCGGAGCATTTTAGACGATTTGAAGAGGGTGATAGAAAGAGTAGCAAGGCAAAAGAGCAGTCCAACAGACAACGAGGAGGAAGCAGACATAGTGGAATGTATTTCTGGAAAGCCTAGCAGAATGACATTTTCTGATGGAGGATCCAACGATAAAATACGATCCTTTGCGTACACTCTACCCTTTCTAGACTCCACTTATGAAATTTCACTAGTTATGTTGTTGTCGCTTAAAAGAATCGATATAAGATTCTTCTTCAATGTTTTTCAAGCATAACTTGGCCTCCAACTGCTCATGAGTAAGCTCTTAAAGTAAAACATATCGTCTTTTCTGAAAATATTTTTGGTAAAACATGCTCCATGAGTTGCCAACCAACCAAAAAAGCAAAACTCAGTAGCCTGTTTTTATAACAATCTACAAAGAAATTAAAAAGAAAGGATCAGTAACTCCTTCATAATAATAAAAAACAATTCATAATATCTTTAGTAGCCTGCCTATGATCAATTTGCCCAAAAAGGATTTAGGTAAATAATCTCTCTTAAAATTGGAAATATAACAGTAGTGTTGCAAGTGTTGTTTTCTCTTCCCAGCTATTGCTAAGGATCAAGTAAGAGGAATTAATGAAATTTTATTAATTGTTTAACAGTATTGCATCAGATCAATTGTTAAACACATAAGGAAGCACGATTCCAAAAGTATAATTTATCTCAGTACCACATCATTAAGAGAAAATTCATAATCCAAAACACCAATAAACTTTCTTTGTTCGTTGATATCATAGCTTATCCCTCCCCCCTTCAATAAAGCAATTTACATAACTTCAGGAACTTCAATGAAACACTATCCGATGCATAAGATGAGAAGTAATTAAAAATAGAAATAAAGAAATCGGTTTTACCAGGAAGCTTGAAAGTTGAGACCGAAAAAATAATAGATTTTTAGAGAAGAGATTTATGATGTAATTGAAAAGTCTATTACGCATCAGTATAGATGGATTGAAGGAGAATAAGAGGGTTAGTGTGGTAGAAGAAACAATGAGAGAGAAAATGGAACAATTACTTTAGATGGAAACGGAGGATTTTAAGGGAAGAGAGAGAGGGAAAAGGTAAAAGCAGTTTTTTAATTTTATATTAAAAAGAGAAAAGAATTTGGGAAAAATAGGTGACCTGCTATAGCAGGTTAAAATTACCTGATGGTGTAAAAAACTTATACACTGACGGTGCATAAAATTTAAACTCAAAATAAACGAGATATAACTAGTATGCACCTGCCAGTGCAAACAAAAATTACACGGTCAGAGTTATTTTTTAGCCTGCTACTAATATTTCACACACGTTATTAATATTTAAATAAAAATAAAGGTAATAGTTTTATAAGATAACTTGGACTCTAAATTAATTTTACAGAGTTTGATTCTTGCTTATCTTATCAAAAATAGGGAAACCTCAGAAAATAGAGATGAAGTGGAAGTAATCATACTAATAACCATGCTAAAAATATAAAAATAAAATCAAAATATATATTGATACCAAGACTGAGAAGAAAGAGGACAATATATAAAGTCAAGAACCCCTCCTAAGACCTGGTGAGGTCGGTACAAAAGCCACTACTAGACATGTCCAAAATACAAGACAGAAACCAAATATATACAACAAGTACTACAGTCTCGAGAGCAAAATACTATACAGTAGAGACGGAATTGGATCTGCCTCGGACGTCAGTAAACTCACCCTACTCCGAAGTCACTGTTGAGAAGAGAGTCACGTCAAAACTGTCGGCAAGTGCCTGGATCTGCATCGGGGAAAAAGATGCAGAAGTGCAGTATGAGTACCGAGGCAACGAGTACTCAGTCGGCATCATCGGCCGATCGAGCTCAATACAATATAAGCAAGCTAAAATATGAGGGTGCATGCTAGGTCCGGTGTATAAATAATAAGTACATAAGTATTGATACCCATATTGCATTAGTTCAAAAAAAAATATCTGAACGGTCCATGTGGGGCCCACTTGCAGAATCGCAAAATCGAAACCGTCACAGCGTCCCAAATCACCCCGTGACCAATAGTCACAACTAACATCGCTCAATTTGAGCTCAATAGATAGCTCAAACATCAATACCAATCCTAACAACCACCGTAAAAATAAGAAAACATACTGTAGAAACGACTAGAACGCAACCACGGAACCAATTCTACCAATCCCTAACCTTGAATCTCTCTAAAAATGATCAAAGTTGAGCTTAAGTTGATCAAATATAGTGAAATATAGAGATAGAATGTTATAAAAGAAAATGAGGGGTTATACATATATATAAATTATTTCTCTTTTTAAAACATATATATACACTACACATATTACTTAATAGGTAAGTTAATCTTGATATTTTACTATCCCCTTTTAAAAATATCATAAATTATAAAACTATCATAAAGTAATATAAATATGTCATTTTAGCAAATTTTAATTTATGTTAAAAAAAATTCACAACGGGCTCGGTATAAATAATATTCTCAAACGCACTTCCCGAAAATCAAACTGTCAGTCCTAGCAAGTCATAAATAACTTGGGGCAATTGTAGAAAAGCTCTAAATGCTGAGAACACACGAAAACAAGGGAAATGATCGGGAGGGTCATTACAACATCCACTATTAAAAGGACTTTCGTCCGTGAAAGTCAACACTAAGTGCATACCTGAAAACGTGAACAAGTAGGGATACTGGGCTCGCATATCACTCTCAAGTTCCCAAGTGGCCTCCTCAACCGGACGGTGACGCCACTGTACCTTAACTACTGGAATGTCCCGGGAGTGTAACCGTCTGACATCTCTGGCTAAAATGGACACAGGCTCCTCAACAAATGCTAACTTCTCGTCTAACTGAATCGAGTCCCACTGAAGCACATGCGACTCATCCAGAATGTACTGTCGCAACATAGAAACATGAAATACTGGGTGAATAGCTGAAAAAATCGGAGGTAAAGCCAACGCATATGCTACCTCCCCAACTGTCCGCAGAATCTCAAAGGGCCCAATATATCTGGGGCTAAGCTTGCCCCTCCTACTGAATCACATCACGCCCTTCATTGGTGATACTCGTAAAAAGACCCTATCACCAACTCTGAATCTCAACGGACGACGTCTACAGTCAGCATAACTCTTTTGTCTACTCTGAGCTATTCGTAACCTGTCTTGTATCATCCTAACTCGGTCCAAAGACTCTTGGAGCAAATCTGTGCCACGAGGACTGATCTCTGAAGTTTCGAACCAACCAACTGAAGACCGACACCGTCTACCATATAAAGCCTCAAATGGAGCCATCTGAATACTGGAGTGGAAACTATTATTATATGCGAACTCTGCTAAAGGCAAGAACTGATCCCATTGGCCCCCAAAGTCAAGTACACAAGCGCAGAGCATATCCTCTAACACCTGAATAGTCCGCTCCGATTGCCCATCAATCTGAGGATGAAATGCAGTACAAAAGTCCACTTGAGTACCCAAATCTTCCTGGAAAGTCTGCCAAAAATTAGAGGTAAACTGAGACCCTCGGTCTGAAATAATAGACACTGGCACTCTGTGTAAGCGAACTACCTCCTGAATATATACATGAGCTAACTTCTCAACACTGTAGGAAACTCGAACAGGGATAAACTATGCAGACTTAGTCAACCGATCTACAACAACCCAAATACTATCAAAGCCACGAGAGGTGCGAGGTAACCTACCAATGAAATCAATCGTGATCCGCTCCCACTTCCATTCGGGAATGGGTAACTGCTGAAGTAGACCACCGGGTCTCTGGTGCTCGGCCTTTACCTACTGACAATAGAGGCATCAAGCTACAAACCCTGCTATGTCTCGTCGCATACCATGCCACCAATAGTGTTGTCTCAGATCTCTATACATCTTAGCTGTCCCGGGTTGAATAGAATATCTAGAACTGTGCGCCTCACGCAGAATCAACTGAGCCAAGTCCCCAATCCTCGAAACACAAATACGGTAATCAAACCTCAGAACTTCATTCGAATCCAAGGTAGCCCTCTCGGACTCACCCCTTAAAACCTGATCCCGAAGGCTACGAAGACCACTATCCTCAAATTGACAATGCTGAATCTGCTTCAGCAAAGTAGATCTGGCCTCAACGCAAGCAACAATCCTCCTGGGGTCAAAAATATCCAATCGAACCATTGAGTTAGCTAAGGACTGAATGTCCAAAGCTAATGGCCACTGAGAAACTGGAATAAAGGCTAAACTACCCATACTCACTGCCTTCCGACTCAAGGCGTCCGCTACCACATTCGCCTTGCCCGGATGATAGAAAATAGAGATATCATAGTCCTTCAACAACTCAATCCACCTGCGTTACCTCAAATTAATATCCCTCTGGGTATGCTGAAGGCTGCGGTGGTCTGTAAAGATCTCACAATGAACACCATAGAGATAATGCCTCCAAATCCGTAGTGCAAATACTACCGCTGCTAACTCCAAGTAATGAGTGGGGTAATTACATTCGTGCTCCTTCAACTGCCTCGACGCATATGTAATAACACGACCCCGCTGCATCAGAACACATCCCAAATTGATACCAGACACATCACAATACACGGTGAAACCCTCGCCCTCAACTGGAAGAGTCAACACAGGGGCAGAAGTAAGTTGATCCTTGAGCTTCAGAAAGATTGCTTCACAATCCTCAGACCACTGAAATGGAACCTCCTTCCTGGTCAATCTGGTCATAGGAGATGCAATAGACGAGAAGCCCTCAACAAACTGCCTGTAGTACCTTGCCAACCCAACAAAACTGTGAACCTCTGTAGGTGATGTAGGCCTAGCCCAATCTTGAATAGCCTCAATCTTCGCTGGGTCTACCATGATACCGTGTTTGGATACAACGTGCCCCAAGAAAGCTACAGACTCAAGCCAGAACTCACACATTGAGAACTTGGCATAAAGCCGATGATCTCTCAAAGTGTGGAGCACAATCCTCAAATGCTGCTCGTGCTCCTCGCTACTTCTCGAATAAACTAAGATGTTGTCAATAAACACAATCACAAAGGAGTCTAAGTATGGCCTAAATACACGATTCAGTAAATCCATGAAAGATGCTGGGGAATTAGTCAACCCAAAAGACATCACCAGAAATTCATAGTGGCCGTATCGAGTCCTTAAGGCTGTCTTAGGGATGTCCTCAGCCCTAAATCTCAACTGATGATATCCAAATCTCAAGTCTATCTTTGAGAATACCGCTGCACCCTGAAGCTGATCAAATAAATTGTCAATACGAGACATAGGATACTTATTCTTCACTGTTACCTTATTCAACTGCCTGTAATCGATACACGTACGCATAGATCTGTCCTTCTTCTTTACAAATAGAATTGGAGCACCCCACGGCGACACACTCGGCCTGATAAAACCCTTTCCCAAAAGATCCTCAAGCTTACTACTCAACTCTGTCTATAGGAGGAAGGTCAGGTAGTTCAGTCGGGAATACATTAGGAAACTCACGAATAATCGGGACGGAGTCAAGTGACGGACTCTCAATGCTAGCATCCCGAACGTAAGCAAGGAATGAATCACATCCCCTCGCCATCAATCTAATAGCCCGAACATATGAAATAATCCCCGTCAGGGTACGGCTAACAGAACCCAGCCACACCACCAGGGGTACACCGGGCATGGCTAAGGTAACGGTCTTGACAAAGCAATCCAAGACTGCATGATAAAAAGACAACCAGTCCACGCCCAAAATCACATCAAAGTCTACTATGGCCAATACAATAAAATCAACCTGAGTCTCAAACTCCTAAATAGTTACCAGACATGATCTATATACCAGATCCACTACTAAGGAATCACCAACGGGGGTAGATACATGTAAGGGCACAGATAACAACTCAGAGCATAAACCCAACCGTGGTGCATAATAAGTAGATACATAAGAAAACGTGTATCCGGGATCAAATAATGCAGAAGCTGGCTGATGGCATACAAAAATCGTACCTGTAATCACCGCATCTGAAGCCTCAGCCTCTGGCCTAGCCGCCATAGCCGGCACGGCATACAACTGACGCTGGCTACCACTAGTCTGAGCATCGACCTGACCACCAGTCCGACCTCGCTGGACTCCACCTCAAAAACCCTAAGAACTACCTCGACGACCCTGTGCACCAACTCTGCCTGCTGGCTATACAGATCTGATGGGTTGTGCTGTCTGAACTGAAGGCTCAACCGCCCTACGCTGAGGACACGCACGCATGAAATGGCTAACAACCCCACAAGTATAACATGTTCCTGGCTCCCTGCTCGACCTAGAAGATCCAGTATGACCACCTCTAGTCGATGAACTGGACTGACCACGTCCCTGAGGCTGACAAACAGAACCACTATAGGTTGGCTGACCCTTATCAGATATCTGCAAGGCTGACTGTACGGGCCTACTGGGATGACCCTGTCGCTGAAAAGACTACTGCTGCTGCTGAGGGTACCTACCCTGAAACTGGAAACCACGACCTCTGAACTGCGAACAACTATGGCTCCCATTGAAACTACCCTGGACACGAGGTCTCTTATAGCTGCACCCTTGGGTCTCGCGATCCATCTTCTCAATAGAGTATACATGCTCAGTAATCTCTGCGAATGACTTTCCTGAAGTCGCTAAACTCTGGGTAGCCCTGCGGAGTGGCAATCTCAGTCCCCTGACAAAACATCTAATTCTCTCATACTCATTAGGCAAAATAGAAGTAGCGTGCCTAGCAAGGTCATGAAACCTCGCCTCATACTCGGCGACAGATAATGAACCCTGAGTCAATCTAGAGAACTCATCCCTGAGCTGCTCTCGCATAGTACAGGGCATATACTTTCCCAAGAAAATCTCGGAGAACTGGGTCCAGGTAACCGGCGGAGATCCCGCTGGCTTGGAATCAAGATATCCCCTCCACCATCTCCTCACTGTAGTATCAAACTGATATGCCACGAAATCAACACCACGAGACTGTACCAATCCCAAATTCCTCAATCTATCCTCGCAGCTGGACAAGAACCCATATGCATCCTCACCCGGAGTACCAGCAAATCCTGGTGGAGTCAACCTCAAGAAACGCCCCAACATCTTCTGCTCATCGACAGACGTAACAGGCTGATCTATATCAGACTGTAGAGCTATCGGTACTGGCTGAACAGTAACTCGGGGTGCTACAGCTGCTGCCTGTGCCCCCATATCAGCTACCTATGTTGTAGGCTGACCTCTAACTATCCCCAACAACTGAAGCAATGTACCTTGGAGCAAAAAAGCATTAATAAAACCGGGTGGATCCTGGGCTGCTCCCTAGCCCACCGACTGCTGTGGAGGCAGAACATCTGAACTATAACGGGATCGGGTGACTGATCCCTGGCATGATCTGGGCCTGGGGCTACTACTCTGCCCTGCCTTCGACCTCTAGGTCAACCTCGGCCCCAACCAGGAGCCCTCGCTGCAGGCTCGGGATTTCGACCCCCGGCTCTCGTACTATGCTTCCTAACCATCTGTGTAAAGAGTGAACCAAACAGAGATTAGAAACCAACATAGACACCAACGCACGGAGGTGAATCAAAGAAATAAGATTTACCCTAAACATGCTCTGTAGCCTCCCGAAGATAAGATACGAACGTCTCCGTACCGATCCGCGAGACTCTACTAAACATCGGCTCATACACCAACAATACCAGTGAAACCTAGGCTTTGATACCAAGATGTCACGACCCAATTTTTTGAGTCATGATGGCACCTACCGTAACCCACCAATAAGCAAGCCAAACGCTAGCCCGGAGCGACAAGCGACAAGCTAACGGGTGGAATCTCAGAAAATAGAGATGAAGTGGAAGTAATCATACTAATAAACATTCTAGAAATATAAACATGTCCAAAATACAAGACAGAAACCAAATATATACAACAAGTACTGCAGTCTCGAGAGCAAAAGACTATACAGTAGAGATGGAGTAGGATCTGCCTCGGACGTCAGTAAGCTCACCCTACTCCGGAGTCAGTGTCGAGAAGAGAGTCACGTCAAAACAGTCGGCTAGTGACTGTATCTGCATCGGGGAAAAAGATGCAGAAGTGCAGTATGAGTACCGGGGCAACGGGTACTCAGTAGGCATCATCTGCCGACCGAGCTCAATACAATATAAGCAAGCTAAAATACGAGGGTGCATGCTAGGTCCAGGGTATAAATAATAAGTACATAAGTAACTATCAGGGCGTATAGATATGCTCAGGAGAGAATAAGTGTGATACATAATAACGAGTAACTAAATGCGTAAGTAAACACACAAATCAAACATAACCTATTTGGGCCCCCATAAACCCGATAGGCACACGAAAGAACACAATAACCCAGTCTGAACCCCATAAACCAGCGAGACATACAAGAAAAGTAATGCATAGTCACCAGTATCTTGAAGCTGTATCAGTATCCAGTAACCACAATAACCAACAAGGGTGTGCAGCGGGCTTGAACCGGCACCAATGGGTAATAACAAGAGGCCAGACGCCGGAATCGAAACAGACATAGTGGATAATAACAATAGGCCACATATATATCATAACCGCCGGACTCGAACCGAAACTCAGAGAACAACAGTATCACAACCATAGTACCCAGTACCAGAACTCTCCAATCATATCATAACCAAATGTCGAACTCGAACTGGAACTCATAACAATCGGTAACCATCATATCTGAATTAGTGGCCAGACTAGAATCGAAACTCCTAATAATAAGTAACCAAGTGACAGAGTAGTGCCAGAATCCACACAAACACAAGTAAACGGGGACATACCGGCCCCAGAATGAACCCGAAATATAGATAAAGGAGCTAACCCACCACGTACTACAAGTCAATCTCGAAATCCTTCCAGGTCAACTATATCCTATAAATAATATGTATATACAAGTCTGGGTATACATTATAAGTCATGGCAAGGCAGGTCGGTATTCTAAATCAAACTAGCCGACCCCGGTCAAATACGGTGCTATCAGGGACTGACAAAGCTAAACAACTCAAAAGGGCATAACTGGGGTAATTCAACACAAATTTATCCTAAAAGATCATCTCATGGCTTAACTAAGCCTAACAATATTTAAAGCTAACTCTACCGACTGTGAAGAGTAGCAGGGCCCACTACGAAATCCCGAAACCAAGTCTGGGCTAAACCTAACCGAGTCCGGACTAAGGTTCCCCAAACCCCTACTAACAGTAGTACAACATTAACCAACCCTATAAAGGTAATCTCTGGCACGCCACAAGGATAACGGGCTTGAAACATATCCGAACAAGGCCCTAACCGGCCCAAAAGGCCTAATCATAGCAAGCCAATGCCAATCTACAACTACCAGCCCAAACACTAGCATAATAGTATGCAAATACTATAAATAAACTCAGTCTAGGTATATGGTAAGCCTAGCCTACCTGGACGCCGCCGAATGTCTGCCAAAGCTTGCTAAATAGGAGTTTTCCCCTTCCGCGAGACCTCAGATTTCTGCCACGCTAGCAAAATAATAAACTACATGTCTAAACATGAATATTGATACCCATGTTGCATTAGTTCAGAAAAAAATATCCGAACGATCCATGTGGGACCCACTTCCGGAATCGCAAAACAGAAACCGTCACAGCGTCCCAAATCACCCGTGACCAATAGTCACAACTAACACCGCTCAATTTGAGCTAAATATATAGCTCAAACATCAATACCAATCCCAACAACCACCGTAAAAATAAGAAAACGTACCGTAGAAACGACTAGAACGCAACCACAGAACCAATTCTACCAATCCCTAACCTTGAATCTCACTAAAAATGATCAAAGTTGAGCTTAAGTTGATCAAATATAGTGAAATATAGAGAGAGAATGTTATAAAAGAAAATGAGGGGTTATACATATATATAAATTATTTCTCTTTTTAAAACATATATATACACTACACCTATTACTTAATAGGTAAGTTAATCTTGATATTTTACTATCCCCTTTTAAAAATATCATAAATTATAAAACTATCATAAAGTAATATAAATATGCCATTTTAGCAAATTTTAATCTAAGTTAAAAAAATTTCACAACGGGCTCGGTATAAATAATATTCTCAAATGTACTAACCGGAAACCGGACTGTCAGTCCCAGCAAGTCATAATATAACTCGGGGTAATTGTAGAAAAGCTCTAAACTCCTAGAACACACGAAAACAAGGGAAATGACCGGGAGGGTCATTACAGAAAGATAATTAACTATATCATTTCACCAAACAAATATTTAATTTAAATATTTCCCAACACGCTTGATATAAATAATATTCTCAAACGAACTGTCAGTCCCAGCAAGTCATAATTAACTTGGAGGCAGTTATAGAAAAGCTCTAAACGCCGAGAACGCATGAAAATGAGGGAAATGATCTGGAAGGTCACTACAATTGATGAAGACTTATTCTTTATGCATCATTCTATTTTCAGCTAACAACTTCTTCTTTTGATTGTTCATTTACTTTTTAAGCAATTTTCATCATATTCAGAATCTTTTCAAGGACAAAATTGCGGCGGTGATACATATCCCACCTCATTTATGGTGAGTGATTTACTGCGTTCATATGTGTTTTAAAATTATTTAAAGCCAATATACATTGCTAAATGACTTCATGAATAACTTTTTTCGGATTTAATCAGATCAGCTTCATATCCATACCAACATGGTTTCTAATCTACGAAGTTAGCTTGAAGTTTTGAAGTTTCAAATTATAAAAGATGCCTGGACACACAATTATCTAGAGTTTAGTTTAGTTTTATTTTTTTTGGTAGAAAATAATTTCAGGCATAGCTTTATATCATAATCTTTTGTTCGAAGGCCTTTTTTTTCTTTTAGTTCTACATACAATTATCCTCAACCTATTTCTATTTAGTTTTATTTTACACTTATTTCCACTTTCATTTTCATATTCAAAACTAACATACTTAGCATTTAGACAAAAAGGGAGTTTTTAACAGAAACATGATCATACAATTTTTTTTCTTTAATGTATGATACATATTCGACCTCCAAATTCGTGGCCTAATAAAATAACAAAAAACCAAAAACACAGATAATTCACATGATATGCTAAATGTGTATATCATTCTTAGTGAATTGTGACAAAATTATAGTTTTACAATATTTCATTTGGAAACTGAACACAATGCTAGAAAACTAGGTTTGGAAAAGTTTAATGAAATATGATAAACCATTAGCTAAAAAAATGAAATCAAACAATATTGCTTAGGTTTTTGAACTATAATTATTTTCCTATGTGTTTCATAAGATTTTTCGATATGTTGCCTTCTTCTTTTAATCAAAATGCTTCATCACCAAGGAGAAAAGAAAATAACGTATCTTCTGCATATTTACCAAAAATTCAAAAAGATTCGATCACCGGTGTAGAAAATTGGGTCCATCCATAAGGGGTGCTTTAAGGCCCGTTAGAGTAATTAAGTTAGCCCTAATATTTTCTATACTAGTCTATGGGAACGTGCATTGCACGTTTATTCCTTATGATTCAAAATTAATTTGAAGTCTATATAAATTCATAAAGCTTTTTATAAATTTAGTATAAACTAGTCTATGGGAACGTGCGTTGCACGTTTGTCCCTGATGGTTTGTATAGATTTTAAAAATACTTTAGCGGATTAAATGAAATATAAAATTCAACTTGCACTATAATCAAATATTTCACTTTACTCCGCCAAGTCAGGTATACACTTGAAAGTTTTATCCTTGTAGTCTCTAAAGTCTAAAATACAAAGAAGATAACAATTAACGAAATAAATACAAAAAATAATGTAGAATGAAATTGAAACGTTAATACCATAGTGACAAGAAAAATACATTTTCATTCACTAAAATTACATCACCTCTAAATTCTATAATCTATATGGATTAACAAATAATTGGTTAAATTATATTATAATACAAGAACTATCCATACAAACACAAACATAATTTTAAATCAAAGTTTTCATGCCTCAACAATTACAAAGACACTTGAAAAGTGCTATTCACCCGACAATAAATTTCCAACAATCTTATCAACCGATCATTTTGTTTGAAGTATTAAAATAAAAATATGAGTACATGTACAGAGGCGGATCCAAGATTTGAACTCTATGAATTATTACTGTAAAAATAAAGAAAATATTGAAAATTTAGAAAATTTACTCAAATCACAAGCAAATTTATCTCGAAGCAAATTTATGCGCGCGTAGGTCGTCCTTTTTCGAGTGAAACAGAGTGTCTCTTCCTCGAAGGGTCGTGTCCCTTCGAGGTGTGTTGTGACATGCATCCGCACATGCCATGTACGTCCGCAAATGGAGAAGAATCATTTCTTTTTAGATTTTTGGATTAACATATCACTATTTTTCAAGTTTCAAATGAATTTTGTCCAAAAAGATAGTCTCTCAATCGATCATTTTCCAAATCCAAATTCGAATCCGAAGCCGAAGCCGAAGCCGAGCCGAGCCGAGCGATCGACGACTGTTGACACCTAATTTTTTCCCTCCCCGACTAAATTTAATCCTGAATTTCTTCGATTTTAAATAAAATTGAGATATTTGTTTCATCCGGATAAATACTTCCTAAAATATTCATTTGGGTTAGTTTTTGTCATTTAAGTGACGAATTATATATTTTGGTATTCATGGATACGAGATCGTATAATTTTGTCACTTAAATAATTATTTTATCAAAGATTGATTTTTATCAGGAACTATTTTGAGAACTAGTTCAAATAGGAGAAATCTTGATTTAACATATGAATTGTTCTTAAAAGTGAATTATCCGAAAGATATTTATTTTATTTTATTTTAATAAACCAAGAAGCTTAGGATTAAATTGGTTATTAGTTGGTTTCAATCTTTGATTTAATTTAGCCGATTTATTAAATTGGACCTTAATTGAAATCAACTTGGCCATAATTACAATGCAATTGGCCAATTGATTTTCAAATTAGGCTAAAATTTAACTAAATTGACTAAATTCTAATTTAATTAGGCTATTTATTAAATGGCTTAATTCCTAATTTCTATCCTTCCCCTATTTAAAACCCAACTCACCATACCTAACCTACCAGCCCAACAAGTAATTCCGCCCCTTCCCTCTTAATTCACCAGCCTCCCAGGCCCAAAACAACCAAATCCCCGACCCGGCCCAACCTTTGAACCCCTTCTCCTTCATAACAACAACAACAGCGTACAACTTCATGAACAACATCGACAGCAGCAACACAACAAACCACGGCAACAACATTCAACCCCACCGATGACCCGACCTGAATCCATCAAAACCCGAAGCCCCAAACCCCTCTTCCCGCTCAATCCCTCTTCCCCTCTCTTTAATTTCGTACGACACCATGTGACCAACACGCGGATATGTTCCCGCGATGTTCTAGAAAGGACAGGTGGTTCGTCAATCCGCGAATCAAAGGAAGAGGTAGTACAAAATCCAGGTTAACCTTATCCTCTCATCTCGAATTCAAAAATCCTCATAAAAAATCCCCAAATTACCCCCGATTTCTTTGTTCCCACATCGCCCAAGAGCTGAAAAATCGACCCTCCTTCCCCTCTATATATACAGTCACTGTTGAGAGGTAAAAGCAAGTCTTGGATGGTGAAAAACTTTCGAGCATAAAAGTCTTGAAAATTTTTAGGAGTTTTCGAGCAAAAGAGGGAAAATTCTTTCGATTTCCCTAGTTTAAAATTTTAGTGGTGTTTCGTGGTGGCAAGGATTTCGACGAAGCTCGTAGTCCTGATTTGCTGCTCCGAAAAAGGTAAACACCTTCCCTCTTTTAGTTTTCCTTCGTCGTAGTTATTAGCATATAGATTTTCATTAGAGTAGTGATGAATGTTGGGATTGTGTGCTGTAGAGGCTATGAAGGCCATAGAATTTTGAAATAGCGGATTGTTGTTTTATTGTGTTGAGCTAGCATTCTTGCTTTGGTTGTGTAGCTTGGTGTTCAACTTTTTTTCATTTCTTTGAACCTGTTGATGCATCTAGACTGTTTTTTATTTTTATCCAAAGCTTCTTTTTTTCGAAAATTGTTTAAAATCTGTTTATTGTGTGTTAAGTTACGGATTTACCTCTAAAGCAGGAATTCTATTCAAAAATTCTGATTCATGTCAATTCTTTTATAGTTGTCTGCTCTCATTCTTCTCTTTGCTAACTATAAAAGGTTTAATTTCAGCATATCATTCGTACGGGTCAAGTTAGCACTGTTTTGTTTATTGCCGGATTGATAAGGAAGTTTAAGTCTTGCCTTTGTTTTGCTCATTAGCTTACTGCTTCATTTCTGATGGTGTAAAAACAGACAACTCACAAGTTTCTTTGACTCGTAATGTCAAATAGAAACAGAGAAATCTGTCCATGATGAGAGGGTATTCAGTCCTATAAACCTTCTATGACGTTTTTGACTCATAAGTCGTGTTGTGACTTTAGCAAGGAGTAGGTAAGAATAAGCAAAAGTTTGGATGAAGTCTATGTGTTTGCTTAAAGGTTCTTGGCACTTATTTTCCACTTACGTGCTTCATTTTTGTCAAAGTGTTTAAATTTTCCAAATCAAGCATATTTGAGTTCTATTTCTTATACAACTTGAGCTTTTTTCCTTAGAAATTCATAATTGGTATGTCTATCAGTATGAAGGGGAACTGTGAATGTGTCATTTTAGGCCTAGATCGCATTTTGGGATATTTTACTACTTGTTCCTTACTGACTATTGATTTTATTATTTGTTGAAATGTCCATCTATTGATCATAGCCTCCCTTTCTTTCTCATATCTAGATGTCACTCAATTTGTTACTCTCTTTGCTTTCAAAATTATACGTGCATTCTCATCTCAGCACTATTGTCACTTTCCTGGTGTTGTCATTTAAATAGAATTCGCGATAGTTTCCTTTATTTATCATATTGTGTAGTTATGCATTTCGGATAAATATTAATTCCTTTCTTTGCTTTGCATGTGAAACTTGTTCGAGTCCGATCCGGACTCTTCCTCTCTTTTGCACTGTTTAAATGGGCCAATGAGGCCTATATCATCGAGTCAAATTCTAGCCCTAAAGGACTATCCTGCAACAACATACGGCGCACAAGTTAAAGATAATGAAATAGGTCAAAGCCTATGATTGGAAGCAGTGGCATTTTCCAGACTAAAAGTCTTAGAAAGAATTCATAATTTATGGGCCTCGAAGCCAAACTTGTAATTTAATACAGGTGGAATCGTCATTTGCACCTCAAAGGATCAAAAGGTAGCTTAGGACAGGTGGTGGGTCGAAAGCCCAATTTTTTAGACTTAGGACAGGTACATGGAGAAATTGGGCCAAGCTTAAGATGGACTCTTTAGGGGTTTGGTCCTTAAAAGGCCTAAATCCACCTCTTTTCCCTACTCTTTTACTTATTGCCTATTATTTACTATTAACTATTTAACTTAGTTAAATCCCCGTCAAGTTGCCAAAGTCTTGTTTGCGTAGATATCTTTCAAATAATTCTTTCCTTAAACACTTTCTTTAAAATACATTTTCTAACTTAGTCAAATAAAGTTGTTTTCAAATAGATCGGATAACCGCGAGTTAGCGGATACCTTAGGTGCTTTAAAACTCTTCCTAAGGTATTAATAGGAACCGCTTACCTAGAATTTCTTAACTTTGAGATTTTTTCCTGTTTTAAATCTTGAAAGTCCTTTTAAAGGTTTTTCTTGATTTTCCTTTAAATTAATCAAGTGGCGACTCTTTTCAAAACTGAGTTTGAAGCTTTTCCTAAGTTCTCGAAATCAGTTTAAGTCCTTTTCTCCGCAAAACAGAAATGGCGACTCTGCTGGGGATTTAGCTAGGTTCTAACCACATATTTGATCTAACTTTATTTGACTAACTATTTGAACTAGTAATAATTAGTATTTTAAATTGCTTTACTTGTTTAATTCTTGTTATAACTGTCATATCATGGCATATCCGCCACTTCTGGCAAATCATTAGGCATTAGGACAAAAGGACGGTTATGTGGGTTTCTGCACCCGCCCTTCCGTATAAAACCTCAACTTCTTTGAACCGTCAAATGAAGTAGTTGACTCGAGTCGATCAACAGTCATTTGGTGTGTTACCCCGAAAAGTCCACTTCGGGTTCCCGGTCAATTCGAACCAACTATTCTAGTTAATTAGGATAGAGCGAAACCAAATCCCAAAGGTTTAGGCATTAGCCTAGGACGTATTAATATCACGGGGATATTAAGTCCATTAGACAGACACCAAATGTGTCAAAAGGGTCTACGACCCATCGACACCGCATCCAACTATGTGCTATTAGAAAAGACGTATGTGTTGTGATCGAACTATTGTCCCGGGGGGTAACGGTTTGTTCCTTTTGTAGGATGTCGCGATTCTTGAACTTTAGTATGGTGTTGGAAGCCCCAATTGAAATTCACTTATGGCATAGGTCATTAAGCGCGGAGCAAAAGCGTGAAGTGAAAAAGTATCTGGGTCATTTGGTAAGCATAAAGGACATGAAGGCATGGCCGGAGCTGATCCAAATATTGACTGGGTATTGGGATAGCAACAACATAGTGTTTCGTTTTGGAAATATGGAAATCACCCCAACCATTGAGGAAATTAGGGATAGCATATCTTCTTAGGCAGATTTCAAAAGGCCTCAAAAGGGCGTTTTGATTCCGAACAGACCATCTACAACAGCTATTGTTCAGACCCTTAAGCTGCGTCAAGACCAATGCAATTGGATAGATGCTCCAAGTATTCCTTTTCGAGAATTTTACACTCGCTGGGGAGAAGGCAGTAGGGGGTTCATACGGTTCCAGAATGAGTTTTACACTTATCGCGAATGGGATGAAACTCGACCCATAGCTTTTACCATAGCATTTTTGGGACTTATGGTGTTTCCTTTGAACCAAAATCGCACCATCAGCACTCGGATTATTATGGTGGTCCAAACTCTTTTCAAGGGTCTGAATGCAAGAGGATCAATCACTTATTTCTCTCTAGTCCCGATCATCTTGTCCGATATTTATAGAGCCCTCGGGAGATGCAAAAACAAACATTGCTTCTTCCAAGGTTGCAACTTGGTTCTTCAATGGTGGATCCTTAGTCACTTAATGAAATTCAAGGGAACTCGAGAACTACCCGAACTAGATGAGGAAAATGAGTTCGATAACCTACCAAAAATGCTCCGTTAGGGTGACATGGGAAACAGGACCAAGATTGGGTGGTCCCAAGTGTTTTGTGAATTAGGAGAAGATAACATTCAGTGGATGCTGGACAGGTTTTTCTCAAAATTCGTGATTACCGAAAGTCAAGGCCTACCTTTTCTTCCTCTACCAGGAATCAGGGGAGTCCGTCCATATGCCCCCCAAAGGGTCCTCAGACAGTTTGGGAGGACTTAAACTATTCCTAAGTGTGCTTACATGGAGGGTTTCGTCTTCGATTATGATGAGGAGAACAAAGTTCCAAAAGCTGATGCCATTCGCAAAATTTGGAAAGCATGTGTAAAAATGGGGCCAGAAACGGTAGCTGAAGACAGGTTTAACGCAGGGTACGTAGATGGCTACAAGGAGTGGTTAAAAAGGGACATCCAAGGCATGGATATTTCTTGGCCAACAACTAACTCCAGATCCAAAGTTCACGAATAGTTCCAGAATCTACAGGAAGAAATGGTTAGGCGTGAACAAGAACTTCGGAAAAAGAAAGAAGAAGATAGTCATACCATTGAAGAGTATCGTCGCACTATAGACATCTTGAGTCAGAAATTTGAGGGTATGAGAACAGAGGTGGAAAATGAAGCCGCTAATATGTTGCAAAAATACCATGGCTTTCCTCAGGTGCCAACAGAACACAGAATGCTCAAAGCAGAAACAGAGTATTGGATCGCTCAGTATACATTTGGAGAGATCGCGAAGAAATACAAGAAAAGGGCAAATGGAGAGGGATCATCTTCAGGACCGCACTAGTAAGTCGCCCCTACGTGGGTTTATTTCTATGTATTTGCTGTTTTTCCTAAAATGCCCCTGCGTGGGTTTATTTCTATGTATTTACTATTTTTTCCTAAAAGTACCCCTGCGTGGGTTTGTCCTATTTTGCCCCTGCGTGGGCTCCTTTTATTTTCCTATTGTCTTTAAATATGAACCCCTTTGTCGGCTGGCTTTGTATCCCTTTTTTTTTGGGAAAGTTTTGGGGGAAATAGAACGGTCCTAAAACAACACATACGTCTTTTCGAACGAACGCTAGGCCCACCTTTGGCTCAAAAGGTCCCTTCGAATAGGACGCGCTCTTTATTAATTGTTTGTGTAATATAACTGTCTTATGTGCTCCTATGTGTTATGTTGATTCGAATCAGAGGTGAATTGATCCAATTCCATGCTTATAGAGACCATTTGGGCAGAAATATACAACCACTACACGAAAGTCCGACCAAAATGCTCTGAGTCTTCTAAAAGTTACCCAGAAAAATCCTAAAGAATCATCTCTCGTACTTTCAGGAAGGTTTGACTGAAGAGATGGATATGGAAATGGATTCGACAAAGAGAATAATTACGTCAATTCAACAAGAGATCGATGAGATCCATAGGAAGAGTGAGGAAATCCGTCGTCAGACGGAAGTAGCTTTGGCAAAAGACAAGGAGTTGAATAGACAGACTGCTGAGGTCAAGGCAAGGATTGCGGAAATAGATCAAGTGTTGAATGAAGGAAAGCCAGAAAAGAATTTCACCAAAGAAGTCAAGCGGATGGTGTCGGAATTTGAGGCGTACCAAAGTGAGGCTCTTGGAAATCCCGATAAGCTTGTACTAGAGGTGGAAAAGCAGTCAAAAAATATGGAGGAAATAACTTGGCCTACAGGAGAAAAAGGGCAAATCACACTCAAGGTAGGTGCTAGAAACTACCTGAGGGAGTCAGAAGTTGTACAAGTCTCAGAAATTTATCAGTTATTGCTAGCCATGGGAACTTTATCCCCAATCAAGACCCAAGGACCCAAGTGTGATCCCCGGGATGAGCATAAGAAGTGCGCTTATCACCTTCTCCAAAAAGGACATACCACAGATGGATGTCGTGTGCTGAAAGCTAAGATATGTGATATGATCAATAGTGGGAAGATTGCTCATTTGTATGGACCACATGCTATGCTGGTATGTGATATGATCAAGCCAGGAACTCCCATTACCAGCGGTGTTTCAATTCGTCGTGTGGACTTCATGACTTTCAAGGATAATTATGAAGACATCTATGTCAAGTTGGTTCAGGCACAAATCTTACATCCAAAGAAGGCTAATGCGAGGAAGAATTTGGCAAAATGGAGGAAGAATGATGACTCCTGTATCTATCACAATGGAACAAAAGGGCACAACATTGAAAAATGTCGAGCTTTCCGCTTCGAGCTGGAGCACCTCATCAAGATTGGGATGATATGTTTGGAGTTTGAGCCCGATCATCCAAAGAAACGAAAGAGGTCAAAAAGAACAGAGGCACTTTCTATCCGAAATCAAGCTTTAAACGTAGCAAGTTTTCAGTTTCCTTGTATTTACTTTTCCCTAAATGAAGTTTAGTGAATGAAATGAAAACAATCCTTGTTACAACCATTCGAACTACGTAGGGCCTGATTTCTCCTTCGTGAGATACGTAGGCAGCCTTTCGTCCCGGCCCCTATCTTCAAAAACTTTATTATTCCCTACTGCAACAAAAGAAGGAAAGATGAAGAGTCGAACCTTCCTGATAAATTCTACTCAACCAAATCAATGGACAAAATCCTGTTCATTGAAACTTTCGAGTCATTATGGATCAATTCACCCGCGATAAGAAACAATTCTATGTGTTCTTTGCCTACGTGATTATCTTGCATTGTTTATTACTAACGGGATCTAACACATCTGCCTTTGAGTTGTTTTCACTTTGCAGATAATAGAAACTACTCCGTGTTGTCATAAGTTGGCTGAACATCCTTACTTCACCCGATCAAAAGCTCACAAAGTTCCATCCCCTAGCCATCATTCAAATATGACTGGAAGCGACGAGGATAATGCATTGGCCATCAGGGACAATGTCATAGCAGAACAGAGTGAGATGATTGCTGAACTCGCGAGGAAACTAGAAATGCTACAAGAAGAGGTGAATCGTACTAGGGACCTGGCTAATTTAGCCATCACTACTAATGCTCCTGTCCCGGGAGGGCACGGTCTTCCACTCTAAATCCCTCCTCTCAACACACCTGACCTCGGGAATCATCCGAATAACATTTCATCCGCTTTCGCCTCTCAACTTCCCACAGACCCAATCGTCAATAATCCATCGATTCATCAAACTCACACTCCACCCATTCAAAACACCAATCGAGACAATAACCCAGATGCTTACCATTCACAAAATCCTTCCCTAACTCCATAAATGCATCCTTAAATCCCACCAAACCACTCTCAAACACCACCAAACACCTTTAACCCCCAAAATGTCCTCCCTGCCTACAACCCCACTATCGTTCGTCCTCAAAATCACGCTTCAGCATACCAAAACCCTTCCGCCACTATCCCAAATCCATCTCACATCCGACCTATACCCCCAACTGCTTTTCATGTCGTCACATCTCCTGATCTCTATAACCCTTTTCCTAATCCTGAGGTAGACCATTATGAGGAGAAAGAGAAAGAATGGAGGATCGAGCATGAAAAGGAAATGCTTGCAATGAAGGAAGAGATTATGAGGATCAAAGAGTCTCATGGAGCAGGGGATAATGATGGCCTTGGTTATGATGATTTGTGTGTCCACCCCGGTGTAGACCTACCAGAAGGATACAAGGTCCCCAGATTTGAAACATTCGGTGGTACTGGAAATCCCATGGCTCACTTAAGGAGATATTGCAATTAAATGGTCAGAATTGGAAGGAACGAGGCATTGCTAATGCGCCTATTTTGCCGAAGTTTAAGCGGCGAGGCTCTAGATTGGTTTACGTCCCAAGAACTGAGAAAATGGTCCGGCTGGAAGGCTCTGGCCAAAGACTTTATCGACAGGTTCGCATACAATGTAGAGATAGTTCCATACCGACATTCACTGAATAGGATTAAGCAAAAGAGCGGTGAATACTTTCGAGATTATGCTTATCGCTGGAGAAAGGAAGCCGCTAAGGTACAACCTCCTATGACTGAGGAGGAAATGGTAGCGGTATTTTCCCGTGCTCAAGAAGGCGAGTTCTATACTAGAATGGTGTCTGCAGTTCGGGCAACCTTTGCAGATTTGGTAAAGATTGGTGAATCACTCGAAGAAGGGATTTGAACTGGGAAAATTGTCCAGACTCCGACATCAGCTGGGTCCTCGGGGTTCCCTAGGAAGAAAAGGAAAGACGTGACTGCGGTATCCACTGATTCTATTGCTAATTTGAAAAGAAGATTCAGACCCAGGAACACTCTTTCTTCTCCGCCACCCCCGAGTCCTCAATCCGTATTCTACACTCAACCCCAATACCAAGCTCCACAGCCAAATATCTTACCTTAATACCAAGCTCCACAGCCAAATATCCTACCTCAATACCAAGCTCCACAGCCAAATGTCCTACCACAATATCAAGTTCCATTGCCAAATTATCAGCCTAATGTCCAAACCACCACCCCAAATCACCAAGCTAACATCCACGTAGCTCCAAATTATCATCAAGTACCACCTCCTGTTAATCAAAATAATCTTCCTCGTCCAAACCTTGAAAAGAAACCTCCTCAAAACTTCACACCGCTGGCTGAAAGTCGCACTCAGCTTTTTGAAAGATTAAGAGCAGCCGGTTATCTCCAGCCTGTCCAACCAAAGCCCACTAATACTAATTCGCGATTCTATCATGCTGATCAAAACTGTGCCTATCATTCTGGAGGAATCGGCCACAGTACCGAAGATTGCATTAATTTGAAACATAAGATCCAGGACCTGATCGATCATAAAGTCATTACTCTTCAAACACCGGCTCCAAATGTCAATAGTAATCTGTTACCTAACCATGGAGGGGCTACGGTTAACATGATCGAAATAGAAGATGAATGGGCAGTTAGTAAGACTATCACTAAGGTTGATTCAGAAAAGCCTAAGAGGACACAAGGGGCAGAGAAGATAGAGAAGGCCGTGGCTGCCTTAAGTGTTAATGAAAGGCCCCCATTTGTGGTAATGACCGCCCCGACTCAGGCATATGTCCCAACACTACCTAGAAAGGAGTTTATTGTAGAGACTGCTGTCGCCCATGGGATGACTCGGTCCGGAAGGTGTTACATTCCCGAGAATTTAGCCAACGACTCTTACAAGAAGGATTCACAGAAAAGGCCAATTACTGAAGGAGAAGCCGAAGAGTTTTGGAGGCGAATGCAACCAAAAGAATATTCAATTGTTAAGCATCTGGAAAAGACTCCAGCACAGATCTCCGTGTGGGCATTACTAATGAGTTCCCAATACCACCAACAAGCGTTGTTGAAGGTATTAGATGAAGCATATGTGCCCGTTGGTACGAGTGTTGAAAATCTGGCCGCAATGATAGGTAACGTTGTGGGAAGTCATCGCATATCATTCAGTGAAGAAGAGTTACCTTTTGAAGGCATAATGCATAACAAAGCGTTGCACATCTCTGTTATTTGTCGTGACCATGTGATTAATCGGGTTCTGATAGATGACGGATCTGGTCTGAACATTTGCCCTCTTTCCACATTGACTCAAATGGGTTATGATTTAGGAAAGGTCCGTCAAAGCCATGTTAATGTGCGAGCTTTCGATGGAGGACAGAGGGACACTATAGGCAAAGTTGATTTGTACATCCAAATGGGACCCGCCGAATTCAAGACTAAATTTCATGTTATGGATATTAATCCTAGTTACAATCTGCTCCTCGGGAGGCCGTGGCTTCATGGTGCAAAAGCAGTTTCATCACCTCTTCACCAATTATTGAAATTCATCTGGGATGGCCACGAGGTGGTCATTCAAGGTGAAGGGAGTCACTTGAGCCACCCTAATGGTTATGTACCTGTGATTGAAGATATTCCAAAAGGCAGTAATTTTTATACGGTGGAAATCGTGAACGCTGTTGAAGGGGACTCAACATGCCAGACTTCCATGCCTTCTATCTATAAGATGATGGCAACTGTGATGCTAAGGAATGGATTCGAGCCTGGTCGGGGCCTAGGAAAGAACTTGGAGGGTATCATTGAGCCGATCATGATTCCAGAAAAAGCTTTCAAATATGGATTAGGATACAAGCCGACAAAGGAAGATGAGAATGAGAAAAGGACAACAATGGGTCTGCCCAAGCCATTGCCACTGCTATACCAGTCATTTCCTGTACGCGAAATGCCGGTGGATGATGGTCTGGGGGATGGGATAGGAATTCTGTTCGAAGATTGCAATGCTATAATAGAAGATTTCCCAGAGACTAGTGGAGTGAGGAAAGCTGCACCTGGAGAAACTTTGCAAAATTGGACATCCACTCCGCTCCTGACTCCTCGCCCTCTGTGGTAGATGAAAGGGCGAATTTCTAGTTTTCAAAAATCGGTGATGATCCGGAGGAGGCCCCGCGTTCCACCTTTTTATCTTTCAAATCCTCTTTTTACATGTTTACTGCTTTCAAAAAGGCATGGGCCTGTACTCGTGCAGGTCATGAGCCATAGTTTGTAAATATTTCCCAAGTTTCAATGAAAAGGCCTCCCTTTATCTAGAAAAAACTATTTTTTGAGTAATATTATTCCTATTTCCCTATTTTTGTGTTATCTTGCTATTATCTGACTTGGTTTGTTTGTTTCTTTCAGTAATAATAACTTAAAACCTGCCAATATCATGTCATGTCAAGAGCTAAATGAATACAGTGATGCGAATGACAATGAATGGGAAAGCTATGATGAGGAACAACTAACAGAGGATTTGGAAGAATTTGAAAACCGCGAGAAGCCTAACCTGGAAGAAACTGAAGTGGCCAATCTAGGGGGCCATGATGAAGTTAAGGAAACAAGAATCAGTGTTCACTTGACAGAAGCACAGAAAAGAGAACTCATCCCCTTGTTAAGAGAATACATCGATGTATTTGCTTGGTCCTATGATGACATGCCAGGGTTGAGCACCAACATCGTGTCACATAAGTTTCCAATCAATCCAGAGTTTGATCCAGTAAAGCAAAAAATGAGAAAATTCAAGCCAGATTTAAGTTTAAGGATTAAAGAAGAAGTGACAAAGCAAATCCAGTCTAAAGTTGTGGAGGTCACAAAATATCCAACGTGGCTAGCCAATATTGTTCCGGTGCCAAAGAAGGACGGCAAAATCAGAATTTGTGTTGATTACAGAGACTTGAACAGGGCCAGTCCTAAAGATAAATTCCCTCTACCCAACATTCACATTCTCATCGACAACTGCGAGAAACATGAAATGCAGTCTTTCGTGGATTGTTTAGCCGGGTATCATCAGATCTTAATGGATGAGGAAGACGCAGAAAAGACAGCCTTCATCACTCCCTGGGGTGTTTATCACTACAGGGTAATGCCGTTCGATCTAAAAAATGCTGGTGCAACCTACATGAAGGCAATGACAACGATCTTTCATGATATGATCCACAAGGAAATTGAGGTATACGTGGATGACATAATCATCAAATCTCGCGAAAGTTCGGATCATTTGACACACCTGAGGAAATTATTTGATCGATTGAGAAAGTATAAATTGAAGCTGAATCCTGCTAAATGTGCCTTCGGTGTGCCAGCCGGAAAATTATTGGGGTTTATAGTCAGTAGGAGGGGCATCGAACTCGACCCTTCCAAGATCAAGACAATTCAGGAGTTGCCCCCACCGAGGACCAAGAAAGAAGTCATGAGTTTCTTGGGGCGTTTGAATTACATTAGTAGGTTCATTGCCCAGTCGACTGTCATATGCGAGCCAATCCTTAAGATGTTGAAGAAGGATGCGTTGAACAAGTGGACAGAAGAGTGCCAGAAGGCTTTTGATAGGATCAAAGATTATCTATCCGCTCCGCCTGTTTTGGTTCCACCAAGAGAAGGAAGTCTATTATTGTTATATTTGTCAGTCTCAGAAAATGCTTTTGGATGCGTCCTTGGGCAACATGATGAAACCGGCAAGAAAGAAAAGGCGATCTATTACTTGAGTAAAAAGTTCACTCCGTACGAGGCTCGCTACACCTTGGTTGAGAGGACGTGTTGTGCTTTGACTTGGGTTGCCCAGAAGCTGAGACATTACTTATCCTCATATAGAACATATCTCATTTCCAGAATGGATCCTTTGAAATATATATTTCAGAAAGCCATGCCTACAGGGAAGTTGGCCAAATGGCAGATGTTGTTAAGTGAGTTTGACATTGTGTATGTGACCCAAAAGGCAATCAAAGCACAAGCCCTAGCAGATCATCTAGCTGAAAATCCAGTTGACAATGAATATGCGCCACTCCGTACTTACTTCCCGGATGAAGAAGTTTTGTTCGTGGGAGAAGACATAGCTGAAGCATACCCCGGATGGAGGATGTTCTTTGATGGAGCGGTCAAATTCAAAGGTTCAGGAATTGGAGCGGTTCTAGTGTCAGAAACAGGTCAGCATTACTCGGTAACTGCCAAACTACGTTTCCCTTGCACCAACAACATGGCTGAGTATGAAGCTTGCATCCTAGGCCTCGATTTAGCACTTGATATGGGTGTTCGAGAATTATTAGTCATTGAAGATTCAGATCTATTGATTCACCAAGTGCGAGGAGATTGGGCTATGAAGAACTCCAAAATCACCCCTTACGTAGAGCTAGTACAGAAGTTATGCAAAAGATTCAAGGAGATTGACTTCAGACATATCCCGAGAATACAAAACGAGTTTGTTGATGCTTTAGCCACTATATCCTCCATGATTCAACACCCAGATAGAAGTTACATTGATCCCCTGGAAATAAGTTTGAGGGAGCAACCAGTACACTGTGCACATGTTGAAGCAGAAGCTGATGGAAAACCATGGTACTTCGATATCAAGAGGTATTTAGAGTCTGGGGAATACCCCGAAGATGCCAGTAACATCCAGAAAAAGACAATCCGACGTTTGGCGAAGAGTTACTTCCCAAGTGGGGAAATCCTTTTTAGGAGGACCCCAAATCTAGGATTATTAAGATGTGTTGATGCCACAGAAGCCACGAGATTATTGGAAGAAATACATGCTGGAGTTTGTGGACCTCATATGAACGGATTCGCTCTCTCTAGAAAAATCTTGAGGACGGGTTATTTTTGGATGACTATGGAGAATGACTGCAACAAGTACGTACAAAAATGCCCAAAGTGCCAGATACACGGACACTTGATTCGGATGCCCCCACATGAACTCTACACAATGAGTTCACCATGGCCATTCGTAGCATGGGGCATGGATGTCATTGGTCCGATAGAGCCGACAGCATCGAATGGACATAGGTTCATCTTAGTTGCTATTGATTATTTCACAAAATGGGTAGAAGCTATCTCATACAAAGCTGTAACTAAGAAAGTCGTTACAGATTTTGTCAGGAACAACTTGATTTGCCGATTTGGAATACCAGAATCAATCATTACAGCTAATGGAGCTAACCTGAATAGTCACTTGATGAAAGAAATTTGTGAAAAGTTCAAAATCACTCATCGAAATTCGACCGCGTATCGTCCGCAAATGAATGGAGCTGTAGAAGCCGCCAACAAAAACATCAAGAGGATATTGAGGAAAATGATTGAGAACAATAGATCTTGGCACGAGATGTTGTCTTATGCTTTGTTAGGATACCGTACGACAGTCAAGACTTCGACTGGGGCAACTACATATCTATTGGTTTATGGAACTGAAGCCGTGATACCTGCCGAGGTAGAGATACCTTCCTTGAAGATTATTCAAGAGGCTAAACTGAGTAACGAAGAATGGGTTCGTGCTAGATGTGAACAACTCATGCTAATTGATGAAAAGCGAATGGAGTCTGTATGCCATGGTCAGCTATACCAACAACGGATGATGCGTTCCTTCAACAAGAAAGTGAGAACTCGCACGTTTGAAGTAGGACAATTGGTTCTCAAACGCATATTTCCCCATCAAGAAGAATACAAAGGCAAGTTTGCTCCAAACTGTCCAGGGCCATATGTAGTATGTAAAGTGCTATCTGGAGGGGCCCTAATCCTGTCCGAGATGGATGGTCAAGAGTGGACCAAGCCAATCAACTCCGATGCGGTGAAGAGATACTACGTCTGAAGATAGTCTCTTCTCTATGTTTCCTTTCCTTGTAATCACACTTTTCTTAGTATAATCATTTTATTCTTTGTAGTAGCTTAAATATCCATTCCCTTTTATGTACGAACTACGTTTGACCTGAATTCTCAAGAATGAGATACGTAGGCGGCCTATGTCGGCTTCGGTCAACCCCTTAGGAAAATCTATCTTTCCCTTTTATGTACGAACTACGTTTGACCTGAATTCTCAAGACTGAGATACGTAGGCGGCCTATGTCGGCTTCGGTCAACCCCTTAGGAAAATCTATCTTTCCCTTTTATGTACGAACTACGTGATGACCTAAATTCTCGAGAATGAGATACGTAGGCGGCCTATGTCGGCTACGGTCAACCCTTTATATTTTTCTATATCCCCCTAACGTAGTCCTGAACTACGTTTGACCTGATTCCTGCTTCAACGGGATACGTAGGCGCCCCAACGGCTCAATCATATCACCCTAGGAAATGGAAACTGGGGCAGAATTTTTTGAGAAGGAATCTCAAAAATTCCAAAGAAGAAGATCATTCTTATGGAAAAGAGAATGGAGACCAACAAGGATTTTTGGAGAAAGTCTCGAATTCCTCAAAGGTCGAAATCATCTCAAATAACATCTAACTGGGGCAGAAATTTTGAGAAAATCCTCAAAATTTCCACTAATACTTTAGAATGAATTCCAAATTCCCCAGCGCCGAGAGTTCAAATCCAACCTCAGAAATCACCGGCTGTGATACAAGTGCAAATAGTCAAATCCCCAGCTATGACAAGCCTTTGCAAAACTACTCTATTAAACTTCCCCAACAACAAACAATGAGTTTCCAGGGATCCTTCATTGGATGTCAGAAGTAGACAGGCCTCAAGTGGAAGACGTTCATTGAGTTGGCACATGACATGACTGGCAGAGTTTTTCTAAAAAAACACTTTCACACAAGTTTTCAAATCTATGATTTCAGAACCCTAATTATTTCTGAAAATCTATACATATTTTCTTGACTAGTTTTGCCTTACATCTATTTAAGCGGGGAGTCAGGGCGGAAGTCCAGACATGACGGAGCACCCGAGAGACAGCAAAAAGCAAACCAAAGATCGAAGGAGGTCAATGCGGAGTAGTTTCACCCAAAACTAACAATTTTTCTGTGGATGCAGGGATCACCCTACATAAATAAGGTCTCTTTCAAAATCCCCTGAGTAAATCAAGAACCGCACCAAAAGCGCATAATGCTCAAGAATGGTATTTTTGGACAGCTCCAGAGATGGGTTGAGTCACTCATTCGAGATCAAGGACTATTTGATTTGTTCATCCTATTTCATAAGAATATGGATGACAAACAAAGCATCCTGTCTTTGTTGTGAATATTATATTCAGAACTTGTTCTAAAAATAGTCGCTAGTAAAAAGCGACTTTGTCTCTACTAAACGGTTGCTTCGAGCGCAGGTATACTCAAAAAGTCGGCATAACGGAACGATCAAAGAGATCACCTGACAAGGATAGTAGGGACCTCCTCCTCCAATCCGTTATGGGTCAAAACGAACATATAATGTTCGAAAGTGGTATTTATAGCTGTCCCCAGAAATGGGCTTAACCATTCACTTATCTTCAAAATGATTTTTATCAAACAAAATCATTTATATTGTGAATGATCTCTTTAAAGCTTTCCCATAATTTGACTATGGTCGCTAGCAAAAGCGACATTATGTCTACTGACTGTCTATCTTAAGCGCAGGTACATTCAAAGGAATCAACACATCAACCGAATAGCCTAAAGGCCATCTTATTATGTCAAAGACGAAAAGTCTGACGCTGGTCAATGCCAAAGGAGGAGGATGGGGATCGTCGAAAAAATTTATCTTATTGCATCCCATTACATCCTGATGCATCTCATTGCATCCCAACGCATCTCATTGCATCCCATTACATCCTGATGCACCCCATGGTATCCCGATGTATCCCAATGCATCCCAATGCATCTCATTGCATCCCAATGCACCCCATGGCATCCCGATGTATCCCAATGCGTCCCAACGCATCTCATTGCACCATACTACATCATATTACATCCCAACGCATCTCATTGCACCATACTGCATCATATCGCATTGCATTGAACCATAAGGCATCACATTCAATCGCATCATATTACATCACATCGCATTCCATTGCACCATATCGCATTGCATTCCATTGCACCATATGGCATTGAATTCCATTGCACCATATTGCATCATGTTACATCCCATCATATTCTGTCACGTAACATTTAATTGCATTTCATTATATGTCATCTTAGCTCATTGCAGGACATTCTATTCCATGCCGAGAGGGCCATTTCATTCCATTCATGCCGAGAGGGCCATTCCATTCCACTCCATTGCCGAGAGGGCCATTTTATTTCATGCCAAGAGGGCCATTCCATTCCACTCCATTGCCTAGAGGGCCATTTCATTTCATGCCGAGAGGGCCATGCCGAGAGGGCCATTTTATTTCATGCCAAGAGGTCCATTTCATTTCATTGTCGAGGGGGCCATTTCATTTCATCCCATCGCCGAGAGGGCCATTCTATTCCATTGCCGAGAGGGACATGCCGAGAGGGCCATCATATCATTCAAACAGGTCTCCATAATCGGTCACCATGCAAGACAATAGAGTCTAGTTTTGGAAGATGCTTTGGAGCACCTATATCCGTTGACCACGCGAAGATAACATAATCTAAGCGTTGAGGATGTCTCATTATTTTATATCTGTTGACACGTAAGGGGTGATGTAACCCAGCGTCAAGGATATCTCAGCATATTTGTATCAACATATCGAAGTTGAAGAAAGTACATGATCCAAAGGGACGTCCTTAAGTTGTTATCCAAAGACGGAAGACAAGCCGGACTTCCTAAAAGTTGACAATCTGAAAGTCATCTATAAGTCACAATATTCGAGACAGGATAGTGTGCAATATTATCTGAGAGTGGATAGTCAATGGGTCATCCATAAGTCGCAACAACATCCTAACTGGATAGTATGCGAGATTACCCCAAAAATTGAGAGCTTGAAGGTTATCCGTAAGCCACAACTAAATCCTTATCGATCGATGTGCAAGTTTACCAAAATTAACAGTCCGAGGGTTCTCTATAAGTCGCGTCATATCCAAGATTGATTATGTGCAGGATTACCCGAAGACCAATAATTTAAGGAATATCTATAAGCCACATCGCATCCAAGGTCGGATAATGTGCTGGATTAACCGAAAGGCTGACGATTTGAGGGGTATCTGTAAGCCATCTCTTATCCAAGGTCGGATAATGTGCAGGATCACCCAGAAAACCGTCAACTTAAGAGACATCTGTAAGTCATCTTGTATCCAACATCGGATAATATGCGTGATGACCTAAAGATTGAAAATCCAAGGGATATCTATAAGTCGTACCGGTACGAAAGATGTACGGGGCTTACCCGAGATTGTATGCACAAGATCATCACTCATAGCTGAAAAAGTTATCGTCTCAAATGTAAGAGGCATCATAGGTGACCAAAAGGGTTGCCGCATCAACATAAAATTACGCGGTTGCAGGGACCGTTTTATACAAAGTGTCGTCGGTGTCCAAGAGGGCTAGCCCACTTTAAAGATATTTCAATTGCCAAAAAGTCATTTATTCAACAACCAAGAGGGTTGTTATATCTATTATTGCAAAGAATTGTTGTTCTCCAAAGTAGGTATATGAGAGGACGACATCACTTTTCAGATAACAACTCACGTGGAGATATGGTAAGAGGCTATATACCCCTTCTTGAATTATATTGATCACTAACAATTTTCGTTTGAGATATCGTCGAGAGCATCCGAGAGGATGAAAATCTCAAACCAAAACCACAGGTGCGGACAACTCCAAAAAGAACGCAGCACAACGTGGAACTTTTTCTTAGCAGCAAATCGGGACGTAGTCCGGAGAGGGACGCCAAACTCTTTGGACGCGAGCTAAAGGACGATTGCCACCACCATCAAACCACACCCCTATCAGAAGGCATGTGGGTGTTTTGGGATATTTAGTTTCAGTTTCACCTCCGGGATATTTCTAAACTCATCCTGGAGGCAACTTTCTCTTCCTTTCAAATCCGAGTGACAACACACCTAGAGCTTTGGAAATTATGTCCGGGTAAATTCTTATCTATGAATGTAAAAAAAAAAGAAAAGAAAAAAAAAAAACTCCACATTCATGGTTAAGAGGTTACAAGCCTCTCTTTTCCATAGCTCAAATCACTTGTCACTCATCCCAAGCCAAAGATTGTCGAAAATAAAAGACTATCTTTACTACCTATTGAGTCGAACTACAAGCAGTCTGATTCCCTGAACCTCGGGGATATGTAGGCTGGGCCCTTTGTTGAAAACTCGACTGCATTCCAACTCCCCCCAATATCCTCTTATTCCCCAGCGTTCTGGTTTTACCAAAAATCAAAAATCAGAATAGCTTGTGAATTTTTTCAAAATCGTGCTTAAAAATCAAGCGTCATGAACTACAAGTGGCCTGAATTCTCATCTAACCTGAGATATGTAAGAAACCCAATACCGGGGTCCGGCCATAACTCCTTGAAATTCGTGCGAAAACCAACCTTTTTCAAGAAATAAATTTGTGGTCGGACAAAATTAGGAACGTCAAACTCTCTTTGCCCAGGGTTGCTTGTATTCACCCTACCCAAAGGGAGGGGGCAGTTGTTGACACCTAATTTTTTCCCTCCCCGACAAAATTTAATCCTTAGTTTCTTCGATTTTAAATAAAATTGAGATATTTGTTTCATCCGGATAAATACTTCCTAAAATATTCATTTGGGTTAGTTTTTGTCATTTAAGTGACGAATTATATATTTTGGTATTCATGGATACGAGATCGTATAATTATGTCACTTAAATAATTATTTTATCAAAGATTGATTTTTATCAGGAACTATTTTGAGAACTAGTTCAAATAGGAGAAATCTTGATTTAACATATGAATTGTTCTTAAAAGTGAATTATCCGAAAGATATTTATTTTATTTTATTTTAATAAACCAAGAAGCTTAGGATTAAATTGGTTATTAGTTGGTTTCAATCTTTGATTTAATTTAGCCGATTTATTAAATTGGACCTTAATTGAAATCAACTTGGCCATAATTGCAATGCAATTGGCCAATTGATTTTCAAATTAGGCTAAAATTTAACTAAATTGACTAAATTCTAATTTAATTAGGCTATTTATTAAATGGCCTAATTCCTAATTTCTATCCTTCCCCTATTTAAAACCCAACTCACCATACCTAACCTACCAGCCCAACAAGTAATTCCGCCCCTTCCCTCTTAATTCACCAGCCTCCCAGGCCCAAAACAACCAAATCCCCGACCCGGCCCAACCTTTGAACCCCTTCTCCTTCATAACAACAACAACAGCGTACAACTTCATGAACAACATCGACAGCAGCAACACAACAAACCACGGCAACAACATTCAACCCCACCGATGACCCGACCTGAATCCATCAAAACCTGAAGCCCCAAACCCCTCTTCCTGCTCAATCCCTCTTCCCCTCTCTTTAATTTCATATGACACCATGTGACCAACACGCGGATATGTACCCGCGATGTTCTAGAAAGGACAGGTGGTTCGTCAATCCGCGAATCAAAGGAAGAGGTAGTACAAAATCCAGGTTAACCTTATCCTCTCATCTCGAATTCAAAAATCCTCATAAAAAATCCCCAAATTACCCCCGATTTCTTTGTTCCCACATCGCCCAAGAGCTGAAAAATCGACCCTCCTTCCCCTCTATATATACAGTCACTGTTGAGAGGTAAAAGCAAGTCTTGGATGGTGAAAAACTTTCGAGCATAAAAGTCTTGAAAATTTTTAGGAGTTTTCGAGCAAAAGAGGGAAAATTCTTTCGATTTCCCTAGTTTAAAATTTTAGTGGTGTTTCGTGGTGGCAAGGATTTCGACGAAGCTCGTAGTCCCGATTTGCTGCTCCGAAAAAGGTAAACACCTTCCCTCTTTTAGTTTTCCTTCGTCGTAGTTATTAGCATATAGATTTTCATTAGAGTAGTGATGAATGCTGGGATTGTGTGTTGTAGAGGCTATGAAGGCCATAGAATTTTGAAATAGCGGATTGTTGTTTTATTGTGTTGAGCTAGCGTTCTTGCTTTGGTTGTGTAGCTTGGTGTTCAACTTTTTTTCATTTCTTTGAACCTGTTGATACATCTAGACTGATTTTTTTTTATCCAAAGCTTCTTTTTTTCGAAAATTGTTTAAAATCTGTTTATTGTGTGTTAAGTTACGGATTTACCTCTAAAGCAGGAATTCTATTCAAAAATTCTGATTCATGTCAATTCTTTTATAGTTGTCTACTCTCATTCTTCTCTTTGCTAACTATAAAAGGTTTAATTTCAGCATATCATTCGTACGGGTCAAGTTAGCACTGTTTTGTTTATTGCCGGATTGATAAGGAAGTTTAAGTCTTGCCTTTGTTTTGCTCATTAGCTTACTGCTTCATTTCTGATGGTGTGAAAACAGACAACTCACAAGTTTCTTTGACTCGTAATGTCAAATAGAAACAGAGAAATCTGTCCATGATGAGAGGGTATTCAGTCCTATAAACCTTCTATGACGTTTTTGACTCATAAGTCGTGTTGTGACTTTAGCAAGGAGTAGGTAAGAATAAACAAAAGTTTGGATGAAGTCTATGTGTTTGCTTAAAGGTTCTTGGCACTTATTTTCCACTTACGTGCTTCATTTTTGTCAAAGTGTTTAAATTTTCCAAATCAAGCATATTTGAGTTCTATTTCTTATACAACTTGAGCTTTTTTCCTTAGAAATTCATAATTGGTATGTCTATCAGTATGAAGGGGAACTGTGAATGTGTCATTTTAGGCCTAGATCGCATTTTGGGATATTTTACTACTTGTTCCTTACTGACTATTGATTTTATTATTTGTTGAAATGTCCATCTATTGATCATAGCCTCCCTTTCTTTCTCATATCTAGATGTCACTCAATTTGTTACTCTCTTTGCTTTCAAAATTATACGTGCATTCTCATCTCAGCACTATTGTCATTTTCCTGGTGTTGTCATTTAAATAGAATTCGCGATAGTTTCCTTTATTTATCATATTGTGTAGTTATGCATTTCGGATAAATATTAATTCCTTTCTTTTCTTTGCATGTGAAACTTGTTCGAGTCCGATCCGGACTCTTCCTCTCTTTTGCACTGTTTAAATGGGCCAATGAGGCCTATATCATCGAGTCAAATTCTAGACCTAAAGGACTATCCCGCAACAACATACGGCGCACAAGTTAAAGATAATGAAATAGGTCAAAGCCTATGATTGGAAGCAGTGGCATTTCCGAGACTACAAGTCTTAGAAAAAATTCATAATTTATGGGCCTCGAAGCCAAACTTGTAATTTAATACAGGTGGAATCGTCATTTGCGCCTCAAAGGATCAAAAGGTAGCTTAGGATAGGTGGCGGGTCGAAAGCCCAATTTTTTAGACTTAGGGCAGGTACATGGAGAAATTGGGCCAAGCTTAAGATGGACTCTTTAGGGGTTTGGGCCTTAAAAGGCCTAAATCCACCTCTTTTCCCTACTCTTTTACTTATTGCCTATTATTTGCTATTAACTATTTAACTTAGTTAAATCCCCGTCAAGTTGCCAAAGTCTTGTTTGCGTAGATATCTTTCAAATAATTCTTTCCTTAAAGCTATTTCATCAAAGAATTTACGGACAAGTGTGTGATCAACAAGCAAAGGCTAATTGCATCTGGATAAGTAGGTTTTCCTTTGAACTTTTCGTAGTGAACTTGCATCGGATGCACTCGGTCAATCGGTAGATGTGATATCTTTGAACCGTCAAACTTTAATATAAACCTAGACAACACAAGTCACACAACCAGCCTTTTACCGTTTATGGTTCTCACGATTTTTGTTCGTTTTAGCTTAGAGAATAGGCCTTTACTACCATTTTCATTGAAGTGGCTTCCACTTCACTCTCATATAGGTGATTCCTAAACTTTTAATCCCATAGATCAAACAATTTGGTCAAATCTGCCAAACTAAGAAACCATTAAAAGACTATCAACCATAAGTCTTATCCTTGTTTCCTGAACATTGTCTTCATCATGAGAACGGGTTGAGTTTATTGACAATGTTGAACCTTCAATCACAACTTTGTTTGATCTCCTTGAACCTAGCTCTTGGGATCTCCAGTCCGCTAGGTAGAGTTACCACTGTGATGACTTGTCTTAGGTCGTAAACCCATTCCCTTCGATGATTTCTCAACTCCCTCTCTAGATAGGCCTTTTGTAAGTGGATCTGACATATTATCCTTTGACTTCACATAATCAATCGTGATAATTCCACTAGAGAGAAGTTCTCTAACGGTAGTATGTCTCCGTCTTATTTGAGGAGATTTACTGTTATACATCATGCTCTCTGCCCTACCTATCGCAACTTTGCTATCACAGTATATGCATACTGGTGCCAAAGGTTTGGGCCAATAAGAAATATCTTATTTATCACTTGCAACTTTGTCTACTCCCCTTTAATGGCATTCCTCGCCTACTCGGTTTTGACCTTAGGACGGCTTAGTCTGGGCTTACCTTACTCTCGGCCTACTAATCATAGCAAACTTACTTAAGCAGTTCTAATATAGTTACACTACTACATGATAAGCAATAATAATACTATAGAGATTATCAGGAATATAAGATTTAGCTACACATGTATAGACATGGGTATACCTTGGTTGTTAGGTTCTCGGTATGAGATATGTTTATGGGTGTATCTGGATGATTATCCATAGCTCCTTGAATGTTTATATCTGTTTTTATGAAATTAAAAACTTTTATTTATAATAGGGAAATCTCAACACATGAGAAAGGGGAAGAGAGTTTTGAAGCTGCTAAGCTTCTTGCTCGATGTCCTCTACCTTCTCATTACACACATATATATAATAAGAAAAGTTGGCTGCCAAACATTCCTAAGGCCAACATAAAAATTAAACATTAAAACTAAAGTCAAGCATACTATTTGCTTTAAGACTTTTGTTACAATAATTTCCTAATAAAACAAAATAGCATAAAGAAATATGTAAAGTAAAGGAATCTTCCTATTTCCTTTACGAATAATATACATAAAAACAAAAGGCATACTATTCACATATCTTTTCAACTTTATCTCTTTGTCTGTTGGTTGTTGGTGGACTAGCTGGTGTCCATCTGCTGGCTTTATTCTAGTTGGACTTCTGGAATATGTATTGTATCTCCTCCATTGCATTTCGAACATTTGTGATCGGTGTATTTTTGTCCAATTAACTGACAATATCTGGTTAATAATTCTGGTGAAATAAATTCTTTCTTTAAGGCTCTTGTTGTAGGTGCTTCTTCTGGTCTGAGTAGTGAAAGAATCCATTGCCGGACTTCTTCCATATCTGCTAATCTTAACTCTCTGGAATTTGAGTATATCATAACTTGATCTCGTGATGAATATTTCCATATAGCGTTTCCATTAGAATAATTATTAACTAATTCTTGAATAATAGTTGTTAGTCCAATAAGTCTTTTATTTGCAAAAAAGCTTGGTATTTCTCCTTCTGGTATCTCTGGTTGTGGACCAATTTCTTCTGGTAGTAGCATTTCTCTTGTAAGTCCAATTTTGATAACTTGGATGATAGGTTTTATTTCTGTGTAGAGTATTTCTGCTGGTGCAACGTAGAATCTCACATAAAAGAAAGATCCTTTAGTAATTCGTTTATATGTAGTGAATGCATTATATATTGCGGGTATTTTTTCTAGTTCTGCTCCGGTAGTTGTATATACTGTACTAAGTAATCCATAGTCGTAACATGTACGTACTAAGTTCGCATTGGTTTTAGGTTGGGCAATTAGTTTATTGTATCCTTGCAATTTTTGGGTTATGTAATCGGTATTTGGTTCTGTGGCATTAGTGGATTTTGGTTTGAGATTCAGAAATGTGTGAATTTGGTGTAAATTGTGGATATATGTACTAGAGATGTGATTGTATATTTTCTTTTCTTTGTATAAGCTGGCTGCATATGTAGTGGTTTGTGGTTCTGGGATATTTATCGTAGGTTTTCTTTGGATAAATGGCTTATCAAATAAGCTATTTAAATTGCCACTAACTTGTTTTCCTTTAGCTGTCCTGCTTGTACCTGCAACTGCACTAGCTGAAATGTTATGGATTTTTAGGAGTTTTCCCTCGTCTCCTTCTAGATCTGGAATTTTAGCGTCTTCCGATCGACGTAGATCAGCATCTTTAGAGTCATGCGGCTGACTTGTACTAGCTTTAGGTTTCAGAGTAACTTCATTAACCTTTAGCTTTTGTACTTCTAGGTCAATACTGTCCACTTTATGACAAAGTGTAGTAATGGCCTTTAACATATCTTCCATAATATTATCTGGCTCCGTTTGGGTAGCTTTGTCTTGATAAGTAATCTGCAACAGTATTTTTGTCAGTTCTAATTACTTCAATAGTAAATGTAAAATTTTGTATGTTTAATACGAGTCTTTGTATTTCCTTCGTTGTTATAGAGTCTTGTATTTTTCTTGTTAGCCACCACTTTACTTGTGTATTATCTGTTCTCACAATAAATTTGTTATAAACAATATATGGTTCAAAAGATAATAAACATTTATATAAAGCATATAACTCTTTGTGATTTATTTCCCATTTTATCTGGTGTTCCATATAAGATCCTGAGTAATATCTACAATGGTGTTCTATTGTCTCATTATTATATTTGTATTTTAATACTCCACCGTAGCTATGTTCACTCGAATCTGTTTCCACTATGTATGTGAATTGCTTCTTGATACCATTTGATGGGTGCGGATTACGGATCATCTTATGAGGTAAATGCTTCACTATAATACTGTTTTTCTAGTGTAATTAAGTGGTTAAGTTCTCTCATCGTTTCTGTCATCTGTTCTAAATATTGTCTATCATGGATTTGGTAGTATTTTAGTATTGTAGTTATCAATAGATTTTGTGTAGATTTTCTTTCTTGTCTAGTTTGTGTCCAATTTTGGAGTGCTTCGTAGTTAATCATTTTGGGGGGTGTCTGTTAGGTTGAATGCTTCGTTATAATGTTGTTCTTTTAATGGAATTAATCTTGTGAGTTCTGTTGCATTGTTTGTTATATATTCTAGGTATTGTATATCTTGGGTTCTGTGGTATGTTTCTACATTTGTTTTTAATAATTTTTCTAAATTATTTATGCTTTCCATGGTTTGTAACCAATATTTAAGATATTCATAATTAATCATTATCTAAATGTTGCTTCGTAATATCTATTACGTAGTGGTATTAATACTAACATATGGGTTACATTTTCTAATATTTTTTCTAAGTATGTTATTTCTTGGGTTCTTATATACATATCTAAATTAAATTGTAATAAAGTTTCCGTTTTTCTTAGCTCATCTACTGTCTGTCTCCAATTTTCAAATTGTTGTTGGTTCATTTTATCCTAGGTGACATGTCATAAAAGCTGATGTAAAATATAATTGCCTTACAGGGTATAGTCTTTTTAATTCTTTAATAGTTTCTTCAACATAGTCTAGATATTTTAGCTCATAGTTCATGAAGTAGGTTTCTACATTCATTTTAAGTATCTGTTCGTTCAGTTTTATTTCTTCTACTATCTGAAGCCAATAAGAAAAACTATCATAGTTTATCATTCTAGTCTATATCTGGGTAATCTAGGTAATCGTCTTCTAAAAACATGTTATACATATCTGGGCATTGTTAGGGTAACTGATTAAGGCTAAAACTCATAGTAGTGACACAAAGAGTAGTTTGAAATACTACACTATTGAATGATAAGTATAATAATATGAGTAGAGGTTAAAGGGAATATGATTTAAACATACATGATAATTGACCATATGGATAATTACCAGCTAGAAACGCATACATATTTACTAGATGATAATGAAGAATATAAGATATTACTTTTATATATTTTACGTGACTTAGATACTGATACAACTAAACAGATTTATGACTTGCTAATGACTTATGAATCTATAGTAGTAATGCAAGATAATTGGACAGAATTTATAGTGTCAGATATGTATAACATGTTTTTAGAAGACGATTACCTAGATTACCCAGATATAGACTAGAATGATAAACTATGATAGTTTTTTTTATTGGCTTCAGATAGTAGAAGAAATAAAACTGAACGAACACACTAGTCCCGCATTTATTGTCAATAAACATAGTGAACAAAAAAGAGGAAAAAGTAGGATGGTTATTGACTATCGCAACCTAAATGCAAAAACAAAAACCTATAATTATCCAATACCAAATAAAATATTAAAAATACGACAACTACAAGGATTTAACTACTTTAGTAAATTTGACTGTAAATCAGGATTTTACCACCTTAAACTAGAAAACGAAACTAACAGTCTTCACAGTACCCCAAGGCTTTTATGAATGGAATGTTTTACCATTTGGATATAAAAATGCCCCAGGAAGATACCAACACTTTATGGATACATACTTTACACAACTAGAAAATTGTATTGTATATATAGATGACATATTATTATATTCAAGAACACAAGACGATCATATCCAATTATTAGAAAAATTCGCAAATATTGTAGAAACTGCAGGAATAAGCCTAAGCAAGAGAAAAGCAGAATTAATGAAAAATCAAATTGAATTTTTAGGAATACAAATAGATAGAGATGGTATAAAAATGCAAACACATATAGTACAAAAAATCCTCACCTCAGAAGAACTATTAGATACAAAGAAGAAATTACAATCCTTTTTAGGACTCGTTAACCAAGTACGAGAATATATACCTAAACTAGCAGAACACTTAAAACCACTACAGAAAAAACTAAAAAAGGATATTGAATATCACTTTGATGAACAAGATAAAACACATATACGACATATTAAAACAATGTGTAAACAACTACCAAAATTATACTTTCCAGAGGAAAAGAAGCAATTCACATACATAGTGGAAACAGATTCGAGTGAACATAGCTACGGTGGAGTATTAAAATACAAATATAATAATGAGACAATAGAACACCATTGTAGATATTACTCAGGATCTTATACGGAACCCCAGATAAAATGGGAAATAAATCGCAAAGAGTTATATGCTTTATATAAATGTTTATTATCTTTTGAACCATATATTGTTTATAACAAATTTATTGTGAGAACAGATAATACACAAGTAAAGTGGTGGCTAACAAGAAAAATACAAGACTCTGTAACAACGAAGGAAATACGAAGACTCGTATTAAACATACAAAATTTTACATTTACTATTGAAGTAATTAGAACTGACAAAAATACTGTTGCAGATTACTTATCAAGACAAAGCTACCCAAATGGAGCCAGATAATATTATGGAAGATATGTTAAAGGCCATTACTACACTTTGTCATAAAGTGGACAGTATTGACCTAGAAGTACAAAAGCTAAAGGTTAATGAAGTTACTCTGAAACCTAGAGCTAGTACAAGTCAGCCGCATGACTCTAAAGATGCTGAGCTACGTCAATCGGAAGACGCTAAAATTCCAGATCTAGAAGGAGACGAGGGAAAACTCCTAAAAACCCATAACATTTCAGCTAGTGCAGTTGCAGGTACAAGCAGGACAGCTAAAGGAAAACAAGTTAGTGACAATTTAAATAGCTTATTTGATAAGCCATTTATCCAAAGAAAACCTACGATAAATATCCCAGAACCACAAACCACTACATATGCAGCCAGCTTATACAAAGAAAAGAAAATATACAATCACATCTCCAGTACATATATCCACAATTTACACCAAATTCAGACATTTCTGAATCTCAAACCAAAATCCACTAATGCCACAGAACCAAATACCGATTACATAACCCAAAAATTGCAAGGATACAATAAACTAATTGCCCAACCTAAAACCAATGCGAACTTAGTACGTACATGTTACGACTATGGATTACTTAGTACAGTATATACAACTACCGGAGCAGAACTAGAAAAAATACCCGCAATATATAATGCATTCACTACATATAAACGAATTACTAAAGGATCTTTCTCTTATGTGAGATTCTACGTTGCACCAGCAGAAATACTCTACACAGAAATAAAACCTATCATCCAAGTTATCAAAATTGGACTTACAAGAGAAATGCTACTACCAGAAGAAATTGGTCCACAACCAGAGATACCAGAAGGAGAAATACCAAGTTTTTTTGCAAATAAAAGACTTATTGGACTAACAACTATTATTCAAGAATTAGTTAATAATTATTCTAATGGAAACGCTATATGGAAATATTCATCACGAGATCAAGTTATGATATACTCAAATTCCAGAGAGTTAAGATTAGAAGATATGGAAGAAGTTCGGCAATGGATTCTTTCACTACTCAGACCAGAAGAAGCACCTACAACAAGAGCCTTAAAGAAAGAATTTATTTCACCAGAATTATTAACCAGATATTGTCAGTTAATTGGACAAAAATACACCGATCACAAATGTTCGAAATGCAATGGAGGAGATACAATACATATTCCAGAAGTCCAACTAGAATAAAGCCAGCAGATGGACACCAGCTAGTCCACCAACAACCAACAGACAAAGAGATAAAGTTGAAAAGATATGTGAATAGTACGCCTTTTGTTTTTATGTATATTAGTCGTAAAGGAAATAGGAAGATTCCTTTACTTTACATATTTCTTTATGCTATTTTGTTTTATTAGGAAATTATTGTAACAAAAGTCTTAAAGCAAATAGTATGCTTGACTTTAGTTTTAATTTTTAATTCTTATGTTGGCCTTAGGAATGTTAGGCAGCCAACTTTTCTTATTATATATATATGTGTGTAATGAGAAGGTAGAGGACATCGAGCAAGAAGCTTAGCAGCTTCAAAACTCTCTTCCCCTTTCTCATGTGTTTTTAAGGGGGGAAGAATGTAATATCCCGTACATTTCCGACCTTATTTGATGACTTTGAGACATGTTTACCTTAGTATTGAGGCCCAAAACAAAGCCAAAATGAAAAGCCCAAAAAGGAAAAAGACCCATTCTTGTGATTGACCAAGGGAACATGGCATTTAATGCCAAAGAAGTGGCTAAGGATGACTTAAAAGACTCTATAAAACAAGGAAAAAATCAGATTTATTTCATTACAACTCTCATAACTTTTGGATATTTCCCAAACATTTCTCTCTTTTCTAAACCCTAAGGCAACCATTCCCTTTGGACAAGATCATCCCTTTGCAAGCTTGGGTAAGTATTTATTCTTGTGATTTAGCATATTATATGCATGAAGTATTGTGTAGATCATGATGGTTGTGTTGGAAAGGTTGAATAGGACACTTTTGCCCTTTGGTAAAAGATGTGCCATTTTGTGAATTAAACTTGAAAGGTGACTTGTGGTTTTGATGAAAGAGCATGGTATGGATGAAATATCAACATGTATGGTGTGATTATGTTACTAAACTTGTTATTTTCTATAAGTGTGAATTATGGGATTTTTGGCCGATATGTGCTATGAGGTGTTTTAAGGTGACTTGATGGATTATTTGTGATATGGTGTGAATGAGAAAGTGTAAAGACGAAGCTTTGTTGCAAAATGCTATTGGTTATGATGTTGGTCAATGTATGGCATGTTGTGGTATTTTTGGTATGGTCATACCGAAATTTCATTATAAAGGGGGAAATGACGTTAGAGGCAATTATGTAACTTTTGTCGTCTTTGCACTTGTAAGGTGGCTAGATGTTGACGTAAACTCCGTTATGTGCTTGTGTTGTAGAGTAAGGGGCTGGATCATTATATTCGTTAGGATTGTAGATTCTTATTGAGAGGCTAAGGTATGTAAGGTTATTCTTGTCCGTATCTTTCTGCAGCACATATTGCTCCCTTTGCCATTGTACTTATACCTATGTCGAAATGTTCCAAAGTATCTCATGTCAGGTTGGTTACCTATATATATTTACTCATGTGTCTCTTTTACTCATGTGTCTCTTGTACATTGAACATTGTCCCAAAGTTCCAATAACGCGATAACCAACAATGTTTCAAGTTCATAACTAAAGAATGAAGTAATGCATATATGGTTGAGTACGGGTGGTAGCTCAAAGGGGCGAAAGCCTAGCTAGAGACGATCTCGATTGATTATTGGACACAGGGGGTAGCCCAAAGGGGTGAAAACCTATCTAGGGCCGAACCTGCTTTATTTATTTATGGGTGGTAGCTCAAAGGGGCATAAGCCTAGCTAGAGACGATCCCAATATTGTTATTTACCACTGATCAGTTGGTCCCGGGCATGATGTGATTATTGTTGATATTGAGATGAATAATAAAGAATGCAAAGTACATGGTTCCACACATATGGAAATGTTGGTTTATCTATATTGCCTATTCTCTTATCTTTGATATATATTGGTGTTCTCACTTATTGATACAGTTTTCTTATTGCCTTGCATACTCAGTACATTCTTCGTACTGACCCCCTCGGGGGAATCTACCTTACTTGCTGCACGCACAGGTACTAGTAGACCTCCATTGTAGGTTGCGGATCTTTTGCGGGCATTTGGTGAGCTCCAGTTGGTTCAGGGCTTTCCGAGTCTTCTATGCACATTTGTTTTGGTCTTATGTATATGTATAGAGCGGGGTGTGTCCCGACTCTAGGTTGGTTTTGGTTATGCATCTGTAGAGGCTTTGTAGATGTGGTGGGTCAGACGAAAGGAATGTAATGAACTTATGTTTTGTCTTGATGGCCCTAACGGCCAAGTTTCATAATTCTCACATTTTTGTCATAACTTCCGCTTTTGGCATTCTATATTTATTTGTGGTGGTGATGACTATTCAGTGGTATGCGTATGGGTGTTTATGGATGAAGATTGGTTCTCTCGGGCCTTGTCGACTTCGGGTGCCATGTCCGTCCCGTTGGAATTCGGGGCGTGACAGTAAGTAAACACATAAGTCAAACATAACCTATCTGGGCCCCCATAAACCCAATACGCGCACCGAAGAAAACAATATCCCAGTCTGGCCCCCATAAACCAGCGGGACACACAAGAAAAGTAAATGCATAGTCACCAGTGTCTCGAAGATGTATCAGTATCCAGTAATCACAATAACCAACGAGGGTGTACAACGGGCTTGAACTGGCACCAATGGGTAATAACAAGAGGCCAGATGCCGGAATCGAACCGGACATAGTGGATAATAACAATAGGCCATATATATATCATAACTGTTGACACCCAATTTTGGACCGACATTTTTCAAATAAATACTTTTTGTGCTTCTTATTTATTAAAGAGAATAAAATTTAATTTTTACATATTTTGTTTAATTTTAACACAAGTTATTGATAATTATCCTTTTTCTTGAAAATGTTAGGATATTATCAATTTATTACAATTTTTAATTATTGGTTGTCATTGATTTTTTACACAGTCATTTTTATTAACAAATGTTTTTTGGGTTTTATTGAATCTTTAATTTTATTTTAAACTCAAACCATATTCTTATCTGACATTAAATTCATTTGTTCATTTATTTTTTTTATCACAGTCCGTTAATTCATAAAAGACGAAGAAGATATTTTTTGCACAGATAAGTTAAATATCCATAGTTTTGGATAAGATTAAATAATCATTGTTTTGGATGACTCATGATTTTGGATAGCCCATGGTTTTCCAAAAAACCATGGTATTGAGCACATGATTTTGCTCTTGAGTGGTTTTGATTTTTTCTATAAAACTAACCCACTCCCTTCACAATTAATAGTGGTGGAAATTTCTAGATTTGGCAAAAACCCAAGATAATTATTTTTCCCTTTCTCCTATTCTATTTCCGGTGATCCACCACCACCGGAGCAATCACCGGAACACCACCACCTACCGGAAAACACAACACCATCACACAACCACTCCCCTCACGTCACTTTCTTCCCCTTTCCCGTCACTGTTTCGACCTCATCGGAGCTCTGACGGAGCACCACCGCTCCACCATCGGAGCAAAAACAACAACGCAACAACCCCAGCTCCACCCTGCTCCGGCAGAAAACCCAAGCAACCAAACGAACTCCGACGAGTTCACACACAAAACCGCAAGCTCCGACGGAGCACTACCAACTCCACCACCACATGAACTCACGAGCTCAAAGCTCCATTACAGCCAACAACCAGACCCCATTCCAGCGAGCTCCAACCGGCAACCACCAACCCGCAAACCTCGATCTTCTCTCTCATTTGCGAAACATAACCAAACTCCCGCAACATCGGAGAAACCCATTGATGCCATCTCCGACAAAACGAGCTTCAGGCTCTGTCTAAACAGTCTGTCGTCTCCTCACTCCCATCTCCGACCAACAAATCCGACGAACCAACTCCGGCGACGATGGTCACTACTAACCACCAGATCTGGCCGGATTCAATAATCTCCGGTGAAGATTCGACGGTCAAGTATTTTCTCTCTTTGCTCCTTCTCTGTATTATGATCATTCTCATAATTGTTCTGCTAATCCGTTTTGTTTTGCCATGGTTATGGTGATTGTTTCTTTTTTTTCTTAATATTATTATTTTCCTTTTCGTTTTTAAGTTATGCTGTTGCAATTCCTAATCAATTTGGGTGTTATTTTAGTTGTTTAATATTTTATTCACTCTTCTACTTTGTATTGTCAAATCGTTGTTACAGTTCTTGAGTTGAACAAATTTTTCTACTTTTGTTTTGAATTGATTTTTGGTTTTAATATTTCCAAGTGACACATTCTCACATGATGCTCATTATTTGTTATTGGTGTGTTATTGATGCATTTTTGGCTCCGTCGTTTAGTGTTGTTTGGCTAATTTAAGGGTTGTTTATGATATTTTGCCCACATACTATTTTTTTTTATTATGTTAAATTGAGTGTTAGTATACATGGCCAATGATAAAATCTACTCCGTCGAATTTTTGAGGCCTCCCCATTATAAAAGACGGATTTTATTTTTAAGTTCAATTATTTGTCAAGTTCAATTATTTTGTTTCAAGTGTTAATACACTTGGCCGATGAAGAAATTTCCATCGATTTTCAAGGTCTTCCATGTAAATAAGATGGGTTTTACTTTTCGTTTATTATTCATTTAATTCATATTTATTCATTACTAACACTTTTACCAAGTGTCTTTACAGGTACATGGAGCTTCTTTCCGAAGAAGACACTCGAATTCAAAATTCGAGGATCATTTTGAGTTGTTTATTGTATTTATTTATTTTGTTTAACGATAGGCAAATATTAGGTCTCCTTCGTTATTCGTTCTTTATCTTATTTTGTACATGTTTTTATTTTTCTTATACGTGCAAATGATTTCTTATCTCCTCCTCAATTGAAAAAATGAGTTCAGCCGGGACCCACCTTTGTGGATTTCGAAGGGTGCCTAACACCTTCCCTTTGGAATAACCTGAACCCTTACCTAGAATCTAATTGGTTACGCAGACTAATTTTTCTTTAATTTAATTAATTGGTTTCCTAGTTTTCCTAAAATTAGGTGGCGACTCTCTAAATGTTTAAAACAATTATTAATTGATTTTTTGAGTCCCGAAGTTGCGCCTTATGAAAATAGGGATAGCGACAGAATGGCGACTCTGCTGGGGATATAAAGGTTCTAACCATTATGAGTTCATTTTTTCAATTGAGGAGTTTTTATTTTTTACAATTTTAGTGTTGCCTTGTATATATTGTAGATTATTTGTATCTTGTATATTGATTACATTTATTCATTATTTGTTAAATTTCCATAATATTTTAATTGTTGCATTTTCATGGCATCTTCCGCCTCCCTGGCAATACATTAGGCATTAGGAAAAAAGGGCGGTTATGCGGGTATCTGTACCCGCCCTTCCGTATAACACTTTATCTTTCTTTGAACCTCCAAGTGAAGTAGTTGATTCGAGTCGGTCAACAGTCACTTGGTGTGTTACCCCGATAAGTCCATTTCGGGTTCCCGATCAATTTGAACAAACCACTCTAGTCAACCAGGTTAGAGCGAAGCCAAATCCCATGTTTAGGCATTGGCCTAGAGTGACCCGATATCCAAGAGGTGTCGGATCCAATAGAGACCACCTTGTGTCCAAAAGGTCCATGGCCTAAAAGGACATCATCCCTTATGTGTTTAAATTGAAGGATGTAATGCCGGATTGTACGAACCATTGTCCCTGGGGGTTGAGAATTTATTATTTTTTAGATTAGTTTATTTTGATGTAATTAAATGAATATCTTCATCCGAAAGGTGTTCGAAAATTCAAGAAGTCCAAGAATTTTGAGAATGGAGGACCTCCAAGGCGGATTAGTCTAGGATTGTACCCCTGCGTGGGACTGATTTTTATTATACATCCCTTTTTCTTATTTTGTATACCCATTCAATTTAATCGATTTGTATATAATGTGTTTTGGGGACAATGGAACGCTTCACAAACGGCATGTACATCCTTCAATCGTTAGGCTTACCTTTGGCTCTAAAAGGTCACATGTATGTTAGGATGCGTTATTAACTGTTTACATGTTACATGATTTTCTTCGTCCATGATTGTTTGATTTTGTGTTTGATACACATGTTTTGTTTTAAATATTATTTGTCCATTGTCGAAGTTTTTCGAACTACGTTTGACCTGATTCCTAGCTCAATGGGATACGTAGGCGCCTTAAAGGCTCGGTCATATTCCCCGTAAGCTTTCCATCTTTCTTTTTAATGGAAACTGGGGCAGAATTTTTGAGATCTTCTCAAAAATTCTACAAGAGAAACATTTTGCTACAGGTTGTATACAAGAGTTTGTTGAAGCCGAAACAGGGGCAGAATTTTTGAGAAGGTCTCAAAAATTCCACTCAAAGCAGCTTCAAAAAGTGTAAGAAAATTCTTTTGTGTTCTAAACTGGGGCAGAATTTTTGAGGAAGGTCCTCAAAAATTCCACCAAACTTGCACTTCAAAATTGGATGAGTTTGCAAACAAGTGACCTCGGACTCCATGAGGCACCGCTCCAAGTTTGTCTATATCTTTGCAATTATTATTTTTTGTGCATATATTGTATATCATATCTGCATGAACTACGCACACCTGATTCTCATCCTTCCGGTTGAGATACGTAGGCAGCCCTCTTTGGGTTCGGTATTCCTTATTTAAAAAATCAAAATCAAAATAAAATAAATATTAAAAATATAGTATTTGTTAGAATCATGTCTTTGACTTGGTTGGTGCCAACACGATTAGAAGCATGAGAAATAATTAACATAATTGAGAGGGTCGACTTCGTGGTGAACCTTAGGTTCTTTTGGTACCTCTCATTCGTACGTTTGTAACACTTGAAAATGTTCTCTTGCATGCATTCGAGGTATGAATAAAACCAACCTCATTGTTTCATGTGCATTGTGCGGTGAGTTTTTAGATTAAATTCAAATGCATTGCACTCTTGATCTAGAACTTGGCCCGAATGTTTGTTGAGGCGAAATTCTGAGTAACGTTTGGCTTGGGAAAGGATCGTAGGCCTTCTTTGACCCGTTTGTGCCTTTCAAATGCCTACCAAATAACATTAATCCCTAGTTGGTCCCCCTTTGAGCCTAAAGCCTCTTCTTTGGACAACTACATCTTAACTTTTACCCTTTTGAGTGCTTACACGCACTATCCCTCTCTTGGCCCAACCTTCTTGAGCGCATTGAACATGTGCAAATTTCAGAAGAAGATTCAAGTTTGAAGTTGCCAAAGGCAAAAAATTGCAAAGTCCCTAAAAGTCAAGGATGCAAAAACGACTTCAAAAGAAATGGAAGGAGTCAAAACTCTCCACAACGCTAAAGCAAGGAGAAATCCCAAATGAAGAAGAACACTCCAGACAAAAAAGGAGAAACTTCAAAAGAAAAGAAAGCATCAGAATTCTCCAACATGACTTAAAAGAAGTCAAAATAAAGAAAGGGACAATAAAGAAGAATCAAGCTTCAATGACATGACAAATGTTGAAAACACATGTTCAGCTTGACGCTCAAGGAGGGATTAAGTCAATCTTATCCCAAATCAATATCCTACCCGTCCCTAAGCCTATATTACAAGCTGACACCAAGCCCTACATAATCCCATTTCAAATGTTCTCACATTAGTGGAGGCTTACATAAAGGCCAAGCCTATGGTATCACAGTTGCATGCTTTGAACATTCTTCTGAGTGTGAGTGTTTTTCAAAATGTTCTCAAATTAAAACATACTTCAAATGTGTGCAAGTGAGGACTTTCCTTGTGGTGAGATCACTTGAAACATGAGGTTAGGTCTAGTTCAAAATCATTGTTTGAAGCAACAAGAACAAATCTTGTCGATATTTAGGTACATTTGAGGTACCACTTGAAGCTATAGGAATTATCTCGTAGTCGATCTCAGTTAAAAGAGAAGCAAAAGAGGAATTTCTATACTATGCTAATTTTTGGTACCAACTACAGTCAGGATTTGATTCTCCTTTTTGTTCAAAAATAAAATTGGGACAAGCAACCATCTTTGAATATCTGTCAAAATGACTCGCTGATCATTTCATTGACAGGGTTCATTTCTTTAATTCGTGTCGTCGTTTATCTTTGTGACACGTTATGTTTTATTGAATTGTCACCTCCAATTTGTGACATGTTGCATCGTCACCTCCTATTTGTGACATATTTTGTGGGATCGTCACCTCCTATTCGTGACATGTTATGTTGGATCGTCACCTCCTTCATTGTGACATATTGCATTTGCTACTAATAAGTTTAGTGCAGGTGTTTATAAAACACGTTGGGAAGTCACCCCGTTCAAAGTGACATGTTGCATAAGGCATGCATAATTCTCAGTTCCCCTTATATTTCATTTGCTACTAATAAGTTTAGTACAGATGATTATGATACCCATTGGGAAGTCACCCTGTTCAAAGAGGCATGTTAGGTCGTCCGCCTTTCAATGAGACACGTTGGGAAGTCACCCCGTTCAAAGTGGCATGTGGTATTCAAATTGGCATCAAAGTGACTTCACTCATTCAGATTGTTGTCAAAGTTATTCCACTTTCCAGACCGTCATCAAGGTGATGACCAAGTATCCAGACCGGTGTCAAAATGACTCCACATATCATATTCAAGTTGGGTCGTCACCCGTTCAAATGACACATTCAAGTCAAGATGGTCGTCCGCCTTTCAATGAGACAAGTTGGGTAGCCACCTCATTCAAAGTGGCATATTGAGCTCAAAATAGGTCGTCCGCCTTTCAAAGAGACAAGTTGGGTAGCCACCTCATTCAAAGTGGCATATCAAATTCAAATGGGTTGTCCGCCTTTCAATGAGACAAGTTGGGTCGTCACCCGTTCAAATGACATATCCAGTTCAAAATGAGTCGTCCGCCTTTCAATGAGACAAGTTGGGTTATCACCCGTTCAAATGACATATCAAATTCAAAGTTGGTCGTCCGCCTTTCAACGAGACAAGTTGGATTGTCATCCATTCAAATGACATATCAAGTTCAACATGGGTCGTCCGTCTTTCAATGAGACAAGTTGGATCGTCATCCGTTCAAATGACATATCGAGCTCAAAATGGTCGTCCGCCGTTCAAAGAGACAAGTTGGGTTGTCACCCGTTCAAATGACATATCAAATTCAAAATGGATCGTCCGCCTTTCAACGAGATAAGTTGGGTTACCACCCCGTTCAAGTGGCAAGATAAATTCAAATGGGTTGTCCGCCTTTCAATGAGACAAGTTGGGTCGTCACCCGTTCAAATGACATATCCAGTTCAAATGGGTCGTCCACCTTTCAATGAGACACGTTGGGAAGTCACCCGTTCAAATGACACATCAAATTCAAAATGGTTGTCCGTCTTTCAATGAGACAAATTGGGTAACCACCTCGTTCAAATGACATATTGAGTTCAAAATGGGTCGTCCACCTTTCAAAGAGACAAGTTGGGTTGCCACCTATTCAAATGACATATCAAGTTCAAGATGGTCGTCCGCCGTTCAATGAGACAAGTTGGGTTGTCACCCGTTCAAATGACAAATTCAGTTCAAAATGGGTCGTCCGCCTTTCAATGAGACAATTCGGGCCGTCACCCGTTCAAATGGCATATCATATTCAAATTGGGTCGTCACCCGTTCAAATGGCATATCAAATTCAAGTTGGGTCGTCCACCCTTCAACGAGGCAAGTTGATCCGCTACCTTGTTCAAACAGGAATGCAGCTTTGCATCCTCAGCGTCTCACAAGCTTGACACTGAGGTAATTTTGGAAGCAACGTCGAAGGTACGTGAATGTTTTATCTTCGAACAACCCTTTTCCTTTTATCAAAAGACAATCCATCCTTTTCAACGGACGGAGAGTATTGTCAAAATTATCAACGTTTGACATTGTTTTGTGCACATGTCATTCTTTTTCTTCTTCGTCTAGTCAAAATTGGCTACACGTCAACGTCATCATCCAAAGACTCTTTCATCATCCTTAGATGCTGAGGGGCAGTTGTTGACACCCAATTTTGGACCGACATTTTTCAAATAAATACTTTTTGTGCTTTTTATTTATTAAAGAGCATAAAATTTAATTTTTACATATTTTGTTTAATTTTAACACAAGTTATTGATAATTATCCTTTTTCTTAAAAATGTTAGGATATTATCAATTTATTACAATTTTTAATTATTGGTTGTCACTAATTTTTTACACAGTTATTTTTATTAACAAATGTTGTTTGGGTTTTATTAAATCTTTAATTTTATTTTAAACTCAAACCATATTCTTATCTGAGATTAAATTCATTTGTTCATTTATTTTTTTATCATAGTCCGTTAATTCATAAAAGACGAAGAAGATATTTTTTGCACAGATAAGTTAAATATCCATAGTTTTGGATAAGATTAAATAGTCATTGTTTTGAATGACTCATGATTTTGGATAGCCCATGGTTTTCCAAAAAACCATGGTATTGAGCACATGATTTTGCTCTTGAGTGGTTTTGATTTTTTCTATAAAACTAACCCACTCCCTTCACAATTAATAGTGGTGGAAATTTCTAGATTTGGCAAAAACCCAAGATAATTATTTTTCTAGATCTTTTCACTTTGAATAGTTGGCGAACACAATTACATCAAGAATCTCAAGAATTGTCTTGTCCCTCCATTCTTGAACAATATCCTACTATTGTAGTTGAATCATCGAAAAACTTAAGGAAGTTTATTTAAGTACTTCATGCTCTGAACCTCAATAAGGTGATATGGGGCTTGAGTAATGAATTTTTGATAAGGTATACTTGTATGATCATCTATCTGGAAGGCCTTTTACAACGGTTGGATTCCCGCCACTATTCCTCACGATTTGGTTAGTGCTACCTCCTTCATGTTTAAACAGATGCACGACTCTGGAATTTCTATATAAAATGACGATAATTAATTTGATTAGTCTGCACTCGCACATAAAGAATCTAAGCAATTCAGCCAAATATGTTCTCAACTCAACTTTATATAGCTTTACGATGAACCAAAGGAGAATGAGATTTTAAAAAGTAGAGTGAAAATGCTTATCTAAGCCGAGTAGTAGAAAGAAGAAGGTAAAAAAATAAAATAAAAATAAAAATAAAAGCAATGTAGACCAAAAGAATAAATTACGTGTCACAACTTATCGGAAAAGTTACAACTTGTCAGAAGAGTCGCAACCCATCTGAAATGGCACAACCATTCAAAGTGAAAAGATGCGTTTTAACATGCACCTCTTAAAAACCCAACATGGCGCTTCACACGGTTGTGAGTCACCTCTTTCGATTGGTAATATCCAATTTTATTTTCTTATTACTTGTTATTTTTTCAGGCTGTTGTATTTTTTTTTACCTGCTACTTGTATTCAGGTTTCTATCTTGTTTTATGAAACCCGGATTTAATCATATAAGATGAAATTACAAATTAACAGTTTCTATTTTGATTAATTAGTAGTTGGTATAGCTAGAAGGGGAGCCTTGGAGTAACTGGTAAAGTTGCTGTCATGTGACCAGGAGATCACGGGTTCAAGCCTTGGAAACATTCAAGTAAGGAGTGTACACAGTATCTACAATTGCCGATTACACATTTCAGCATTAGGCTGCAATTATTTCTAAATATTTGGTCTTGAAAAACTGTTGCATACATCACGAATAATCTGATTGAGACTCGTCATAGAAATCACTCGGACATGGTGACATGACCTTTGCTCCAAATATTGCAGCACCTGTTTCTAGAATTGTTTCTACCATCACAACATCTGCAACTCTGCACCTCTTATCTAGAATGTCTTCCAGTCTGTTCTCCTTCAGCAAGGTATTCATCCAGCCAACCATATGCCTCGGTTCATGAAGCTGGATGGATCTGTTGGCATTTTTCCGGTCACAAGCTCTAAAATGAGAACTCCAAATTAAAGCTAACATCAGATTTCTCTTTGGCTCTTCCACTTTGCAAGTACTCTGGTGCTAAATAACCAAAAGTGCCTACAACTACAGTTGCGACATGAGTTTCCATCCACCAAAAGCTTGGGAATTCTCATCAAAGTATGTTGCCGTCACAGCTATTATGAAAATAAAGTAACAAAGTATTACTTCTTACCCACCAACTTATTGGTTCTAATGTATCATGTTAGCAGTAACAACAAACTACAAACATTAATAAATCAAACTCTTCACATCCATTGCTGGATGATTCCACTCCATTGTTTGTTCAGTATTGATTGTCACGACTTAGAATGTGATAGAATGCGGCGTCACTGCTTTGAACTTCACCAGTGCCTTTTTCCTTGATATTGGGTCCAACTCCAATCACCCAGCCATCTCTAAAAGTTATAACTTGTAGAATCCTAGTTCCTATTATGTTGTTTTGTAACTGCCAAAAATATCCTGTGCTAACAATCAGACCCATCTTGGGAAAGCATTGATGCAGGGGTGCGCATAGTATGCGTCAAATGATTGCAACGAAGAAAAAGATATTTAGTGAAAGACTACTTAAGGATCTCTTTGGGTATTTTAAAATATCAAACAAAAGCAAACTCCCTTGCGGATGTTTAAACTAAGTAATAACCAAAAAATTTCAACCAAAACTTAAGGTAGTTTCATCTCTATCTCTGCATTCATTTATAGAAAGATTTCTGAAAGTAGATGTAGAGCTAAACTTGGGCATAATAAAGAAGAGGGATGTCATAATGAGATGACATACAAACAATAGTACACTCACAAACATGTTTACATTTATAAATGCCAGGAAAAGTTAAAGGATAGTAATCAATAGTCTCCTATGACAACAAACATTACTGCAGTCACTATACAAGGAAAACATATGGTAGTAATTAGGCCATATCTTCATGAGCCACACAATTACGTACTGTGACTTCAATTTTCAAAATTGAAACAAAGTCTTTTAAAGTTGTCATTATCAATTCCCAAATGTGTAGAGATCGCAGAATTCTATTTTAAAGAAAAGTTCTCAGAGGATAATAAGTTTCTTAGGTGTACGATAATTAGGAAAACATGGAAGATGAATGACTGACCAAGCAGGCAGCAGTGGAAAAGAAAAACAACTGAGCTGGATGAGCATAGCAGTAGTTTTTGCTGTCAATTCTCTTCTGATTCTTGTTTGTTGGTAGAACGCTTTTCACATGGAATGAGTAAATGAAAATTAGTGAATGAATTTGATGTCCGCAATTACAATCGGTGAAACTTTAACAATGTAATTGAAAGAGGATACATATGAGAAAATATAGTACATTTACATTATATGAATAGCCATTCATTGCATGATGGCTCTGGCAAAAGTCACGTATATATTTCTTTCTTCAGTTGTTCGAGTTTTTTTCGCATCTACTGAATTCATAATTCCAAGATATGCGGATGCATCACATATCTGGAAACCTTGGATAGTTTAACAACAACTGTTCCTACAAATAAAAGTAACATTATGTGAGCTAAAACAATAAGTTTAAGTAGTTAAATTGCTAAAGTGCCCATTAAAACTAACCTGGGCAGATGTTCATTGGAAGTTTTCGTGCAACAACCTTATTTATGAATCCTGGAATACAAAAGCACATAGTAGTCAAGTAAAAAAAATAATATCAAAGAATACATGAAGTCAAATGGTAGTTAGGTCATATTTGTTTAGATTGTTTATTGGCTAAGAACCATAGTAAATCAGTTCGTGTGACAAAGTTGAAGTGTCACAAAAATATGTGATCTTAAGGGAGAGTGAGAAGAATACAGGGAAAAATGGAAATGGTAAACAGTTGCTTGGGACAGTGGGTGTAAAGGCTGGGTAAAACACCAAACGAATAAGCAGTCAGATTTGTTTGTTTGGGACAGTGAGTGTAAAGGCTGGGTAAAACACCAAACGAAGACTAAAAAGAATAAGAAATCGTTAGAGTATGTAAAGTAGGATAAGGACAAACATTACGATTAGAAAGTGGCGGCCGATTGAAGAAATAAATACTTGTAAGTAAGAGAGAAGAAAACAAACGAATAAGTGTTCAAATATGTAAGCGACAAAGCCTATGGAAATAAGAAATAGGAAGAGTATGTAAAATAGGTGAACGAAATAAATAACCTACTGTTATTTTAGAAGCCTTATAAGTTTGTAAGTTTATGTAAGTTGTCTTAGTGATACAAATCTAATAGTATGCACAATAATCAAATAGTAATATGTAGATGTTGACACAAAAAGTTAACTCATAAGAAAAGGGTGTGAAGAAAGACAATACCAAGTAAACTTGATGTTTTGCTTCAGTTACTGAGGGAGAAAAAGCGACCATCACTTTGTGGTTGAATCTGCAAGAAAGTGAAGCCAAATTACCAAAAGGTTGAAATTTTAATGACGGTATTCAGAGAGCAAGTATGTGTAGCAACAATCTCATCACTAACGCTCTCCATGTTCTTGTTCTCTTTGCGGTAAGACGCTCCAAACATCCCAAGTATTCAACTTTCCCTTTCTCACTCGAATTCATTGAAACTTTCACACCGAATATCACAGTACTTCACCATTTTCTAGTCGTAATTTTTAGACTACGTAAAATAGGTGAACAAAAGTTTCACTAAATATGCCTTTGTAATGGTAAGGAGTGTACCTCAATTGGTAAGTATGTGAATTGACGATTCAAGAAACACCTATAAGTAAGAGAGACAACAACGAATGAATAAGTGTACACAGATGTCATATCTCAAAGAAGAAATATGCAGAGTATGAAAAATAGGTGAACGTGTATCTCTATATTTCTCTTACTATTAATATCTCAGATATTCGGTACTGTAAAAAAATGGTATTTACACAAGCTCTAAGGTTTATATCTCTATTAAATCTTCCAAATTTCAATTAAGAATTCAGTTTGTATAACAGAAGGAGTGTTAATGGCAAAGTAAACTGGCATTATTGTATTTTAAAATAGTCAAAGGTTGTAAAATAGGCGATCCCATATTTCTCACTATTAATATCTCAAATACTCAGTAAAGCAAAGTAAAAGAGGAAAATACCTTCAAGCACTATATATCCCTTGAGTCAAGAGGTCTCTGAGAAGAAGAAATACCTACAGACGAACTGTTGTCTATTTCTCTATTTTATCTTTCGTATTTGATGTGCGGTGATGATAGTTTGGGTGAGTAAGGATAAATAGCGTACCTATTTTGGTTGGATGGTTGTACGGGTAAGCAAAAAAGTACAGAGCGTGAGTGAGTGAGTGTTCAATTGTAGTGGATATTAGCGTTGGTTGTATGGGTAAGTGAAGAATATTTGGGAGAGAGGTTGTATAGGAATTTGGTCGTGCGTCAGTTGGCAAGTATGTAAATTGCCGATTGAAGGAAAAAATGTTTGTAAGTAAGAGAGACAACAACAAATGAATTAGTGTTCAAATATGTCAGCGGCAAAGTCTATGGAAATAAGAAATAGGAAAAGTATGTAAAATAGGTGAACGAAATAAATAACTTACTTGTTGTTTTAGAAGCCTTGCATGTTTGTAAGTTTATGTTAGTTGTCTTAGTGATACAAATCTAATAGTATGCACAGTAATCAAATAGTAGTATGTAAATGTTGACAAAAAAAAAGTTGACTTATAAGAAAAGGGTGAGAAGAAAGATAATACCAAGTAAACTTGATGTTTTGCTTCAGTTACTGAGGAAAAAAAGTGTCCTTCACTTTGTGATTCAGAGAGCATGTATGTGTAGCAGCAATCTAATCTCTAACGCTCTCCATGTTTTTCTTCTCTTTGCACTAAAACCGTCCAAACATCCCAAGTATTGTACTTTTCCTTTCTCACCCGAATTCATAGAAACTTTCACACTGAATACCACAGTACTTCACAGTTTTCTAGTCGTAATTTTTAAACTATGTAAAATAGGTGAATGAATATGCCTTTGTAATGGTAAGGAGTGTACCTCAATTGGTAAGTATGTGAAGTGGCGATTGACAAAACACCTGTAAGTAAGAGAGACAACAACGAATGAATAAGTGTACACCGACGTTATATCTCAAAGAAGAAATAGGCAGTGTATGAAAAATAGGCGAACGTGTATCTCTGTATTTCTCTTACTATTAATATCTCAAATAATCAGTACTGTAAAAAATGGCATTTACGTAAGCTCTAATGTTCACATCTCTATTAATTTACCAGATTTCAATTAAGAATTTAGTTTGTATAACAGAAGGAGTGTTAACGGCAAAGTAAACTGGCGTTATTGTATCTTAAAATAGTCAAAGGAGGTAAAATAGGCGATCCCATATTTTTCACCATTAATATCTTAAATTCCCAATAAAGCCAAGTAAAAGAGGAAAATACCTGCAAGCACTATCTATCCCTTGAGTCGAGAGGTCTCTGAGAAGAGGAAATACCTACGTAATTGGAAATATCAGAATAAGCATGAAAAGAAGAGCCCAGGAAAAACATCAAATAGAAGAACTACATGGGGACTTAAACAAACGAAAAGAAAACAGCACTTTCTCGGGAAAGATTTCTAATTCTTGACAGACGAAGTGTTGGCTATTTCTGTGTTTTATCTTTCGGATTTGATGTGAGTAAGGATAAGTAGCATAATTTGTTTGGCCGGGATGGTTGTACGGGTAAGCGAAGAAGAACAGAGCGTGAGTGATGAGAGTTTTCAATTGCAGTGGATATTAGAGTTGGAAATTTGGGAGAGAGGTTGTATAGGGATTTAGTCGTGCCTTTTGGTGAGGTGATGCGTCAGGTAGGTTTTTTATTTTTTTGAAGTCGCGTATCATCTATGGGTAAAAGATGAAAAAAGGTAGGAAAAAGTTGCGCGTAAGAAAGCCAAAAGTGTCAAGAAGTAACGCACCTTTTCAACTTTCAAGAAGCACTGTTTTTCTTTTACCAATTTTCCTGTAAAAGTGAATTTTTTTTAAAATAATTTATTAAAATTGGGAGAAAAATTGAGAAAAAATAAAAATAAATTGTTGGCTTGAAAATAAAAATAAATGCTGGCTTGAGAGAGTGCCACGTAGGCGGGGCTAGGACCCTCTTTTATATATATATATATATATATATATAGATATATATAGATATATAGATTAGGTTGAATTTTATTCATAAATATTCTATTTGGTTAAATTTTATTTGACAATCATAAATTCGTATAGCCTCTAAAGAGTTGTTGTATACTATTAGGCTGAATTATAATGAAGAATCATGGTCAGTGGAGATACTCCAACTAATTTAGGTCTTGAGGATTTGTTGTAGTATACTATTAGGTAGACAAAACTATTGGGGAAGTTATTGCTGTAATTTGATAGTTCCATCAAGTCAAAACATATTCATAATGGGAACAAAAAGAAATCAGTGCCAAAAATGGGATAAAGTATAAGATCAATTGAAAAACCTCAAAACTAGGGCATAAAATACAACTACACAAGTGATTCAAGTAATAAAAAACTCTAACGTTGATCAACACACAGTACTTTTATTGACATCAAAAGCTTCAATAGAGAGGGAGAGCTTTTGGCAAGGCCAGCTCGTGAACTGCTGCATTAATGGGAATCATATGGAACTTGGAATAATCAACTACTGATAAAATCTGCTGCTTATCTTTGATGGTAGTAATTGCTTTAATTATGTGAAGCAGAATGCGTTCGAGCTCTTCTCCATCTGTCCACCCATGGATTTCTGCTCTTATGAGTTGGCGGTTTTCGTTCATTAATTTCCAGACCGGAAAATCTTTCCTTGGCATTACGAAATCTTTCTCTTTGAGCTTCAAGCTAGGACAAAAATCCCCTGCTCCATCACCAAGATAGATCATTCTTTTCTTATTCCCTTCCATGTCCAGAGAGGCTTGTATTCTTTCAATTACGAGTCCCTTGCACATGTTTGGAGGGCAAGGATTATTGCACTTGTGATCAAAATCGTGGTAAGGACGGATTCTAAGTTTCCCTTCCTCATCAACGTAGCTCGGATTTGTGTTGATTTCCGAAAAGCAATCCTTGATTCCTGAATGCTTCAATATTGTGTCGACGAAGAAGAGATTTGCATCGCTAACTATCCTCAAATCACACCCTAAAGCATGAGCTGCTTTGATTGCTGGAACCACCCCGGGAATTACAAGCGCCCGTTTCAATACTTCTTCAATATCCTGGATGGTTTTGCCTCGTGCATGAATCTCCTTCATCATCGTGTCCATAACAGTGTTCCACGACATCGTAGGGACAAGTTGATCGAACAAACCAGTAGCACCAAACTCATCCACAACCCAATTATCGCTGTCCAAATCAATGATCGTCTTGTCGAAATCGAAAACCACTACGATTTCCGCCATGAATGAAACAAATTCAGACGGAGAGAAAAAATCTTTGAAGTGATAATAAAAACAGGAGAAAGAGGAGGGCATTATATAGTGGAAAAGAGTGAAAAGGGTTTGTACATTCCAAGTAGGAAACGGAAATAATGTCTATTTCCACTAGTATTGGGTTTTTCAGTTTATGGTAACTTTGCATAAGCATATGGACAAAAGTTACTTGTGCGTTATTCAAAAGTTACTTGTGATATAAGTAACAATTGTATGTATAATTACTTGTTATTCAAAAGTTACTTGTGTTATTCAATTGATGCAATGTTTTCCTCTATTTTATAAGTAACAATTGTATTTATAATTCATAAAATAATATTATATGCATTTTAATTGAATATGTACATTGTTAACTTGAAAAATATAATTAAATTTGATAATAATTATATATTTGAGTGTTCTTTCAGATAAGGGATTGATCAGCTAGCTCAATTCCACAAAACAAAGTGCAATTTAAATAGAAGCCCTACTCCTCATTTATCATAAGAAGAATTTAGAAGGTTAGCTTCAAGTGAGTCTGAAACCTAAATGATGGGAAAAAAGCCAAAACCCCTAAAATAATGGCTCAAAACAAAGTTTACAAATATTACCTATAACGCACTAATTTAGTGTGCTATGTAAGAATCTGACACCAATTGAATGCTCTATGAATGACATTAGTATTACTATTGAATGAGCTATGAATGACTTTTGGTGGCGTAATGGAGATAGTGAGGGGTCTAGAATTAAATGGATTTCATTGGAGAGTCTTAGTAAGCACAAAAGTGAAGGTGGTCTGGGATTTCGGAGGCCGTAGCTTCAACATACAAATACGGCTTTGTTGGCTAAAACAGGTTGGACGATTTTGACACGGCCATATGCTCTTGTAATTCGCGTCCTCTGGGCTAAGTACTGTCGTGACTCAGACTTTCTTAGTGTGGGTGAGGGATCAAATTCTAGTTTTATCTGGAGATCTCTTTGTGCGGCAAAATATCTTCTTCAGAAGGGATGTGTGAAGAGAATTGGAAACGGGCTTGATACATAGATTTATTATGATCCATGGCTACCTACTGGCCAATCTATGTTTATCCAAAGTGTTCCAGATGAATCCATGAATCTTTGTGTGGCGGACTTAATAGATAATGATACAAAATCATGGACGCTACATCTCTTGGAAACTTTTTTTTACCATGGATGAGATAGATTATCAAAACCATTCCTCTGGGATTTACGCTCCAGAATGATTGTTGGATGTGGAAGCTAGATAGACATGGTCAATATACTGTTAAGAGTGGATATTTGGTGCTACAAGAAAATAATACCCCTAGTTTGGATGGGAACATTTGGAAGAAAATATGGAAGTTGAAAATGCCACCCAAGGTCTTAAATTTTGCTTGGCGGGCATTGAAAGGAGTGATACCAATGCAACGAGGGATAACTTAATTGCTCGAAAGATCCTTGAGCATAACGTTTGTCCAGTATGTCTTCAGGAACCCGAGACCATTTTCCATTGGCTAGTAACGTGTAATAATGCAAAACAAATCTAGCTTAAATCTTTTTTGAGCTGACAGCCCGTAGGGAACTCATTAATGGATTGTTTTACGACACTTGTACAAGATGTGACACGTGATCAACTTCATGAGGCTCTCATGCTTTTCTGGGAGGTCTGGAATGCAAGCAACAATCTAATCTGGAATGGTAAAACAACGCACCTAGACACTGTAATACATAGAGCTGGTAGTTTCTAGAAAGAATGGACTGCGGCACATATTAATTATAGTAGTTGTTCTGTTTCTGGACCAGATTTTGTTGTTAAATGGTTTTCTCCCAATTTGGGTATTCTGAAATGCAATATTAATGCTTCCTTTAATGCTAACTCTGGAAGGACATGGGTGTCACGCCCCGAGTTCCAACGAGGCGAATTGGCACTCGTAGCCGATAAGGCCCGAGAGAACCAAGCTTTGCTTACATTCATACATATGCATGCCATAGGAAACACCACTATCACGTAAGAACATAAAAGGCTAATATCGAAAATCATGGAACATGTGACATATATATATATATATATATATATATGTGAAACTGGGCCTTCAGGGACATCAAGTCAACCGGACGTACATCTCTTTCCTTTACATTCATTTACATACCCACATACGTCTACAAAAGCCTCTAACAGAAAGACATACACGACCAACCTAAATCGGGACAAGTCCCCGCTTTACATAACATCTACAATACCAAAACCAATGTACAACTTGAACACGAAAACCCCCGAACTAACTGGAGCTCACCAAAGATCAGTAGATATCCTGCGGCTTACTGGGGAGGTCTACTAGTACCTGTGCGTGCAACAAGTAAGGTAAATCCCCTAAGAGGGTTCAGTACGAAGAATGTACTGAGTATGTAAGGCTGTATGAAACTGAATCAGTATATAAGAACTTTCATGGAAAATAATTACAAGGGACATGCCCAATATGGATAAGCCATCAATCTGTATATTTGGAACTGCGTGAATAACTTCCGATACTCTCTTCACTTTTGTACTTTTGTACCTCTTCTTACTTACTTGTCAATCATTAATCATATATTGCCCGGGCCCAACTGATCAGTGGGAAATTAATAATATCGTCATGCAGGTGTTCATTTCACCCCATGGATACACCCATAATGTCAGGATAGTCGTCATGCAGGTGTTTCTTTCACCCCATAGATATCGTCATGCAGGTGTTTATTTCACCCCATGGATACACTCATAATATCTTACTTCATTCTTTAACTTTTACGAGATTGGTACCTTTACTTGGGAGAGATTGATACGCTTACTCATGAGAGATCAATACATTCACTTATGAGAGATTGATACTTTTGTAGTATAACCTTATTGGAAGCTTTGGAACATAATGTTATTGGGATTTTGGAATCATGTTCATAATTAGGTAACATATGAGCAACAACGACTAAAGAATGAGGAACATGTGACTTAACAATAGATAACAACCTGAATGAGTACCTTTGGACATTTCGGAATGGAATAAGTACATAGCCTATATGAACAACATGCTACAGAAGGATATAGATAGGATAACCTTACATACCTTGGCCTCTCAATATGAACACTCAATCCTATACGTGAATACAATAGCCCAGCTTCTTCCTTACGTCTTACTCTACAATACAAGTACATATCGGAGCTTACATTAGCAACTAGTTACTATACAGGAGTACAAAACAACATTGAGCTATATGATTGCCGTATAACGTCATGTCACCCCTTACAATACAATCCACTGCATTCTCATATCAACGACACCATAACATTCCACACATTGACCAAGATATCATGCATCAATAGCATTTCACACCACACTTACCCTTTATGCTTTCTTATTATCATTCCATCACAATTACTCTTATCAACTTGTCTCATAACAACATATGAACAACAATCTATGCTTAATGTAGTCCAACATGCCTCCATACGACACTTTAAAGTCATTAAAACGGTATCACAAGTTGATAATTACATCCGAAGAGGGTATAGGGGCCTTCGGGGATCAAAGAGAGACGAAAACATACAAAATGGAAACCTGGGCTGACCTGCGCAGCCACCTGCGCCCGCAGGTGACCTTTGGCAGAAGCCAGAGGCACCTGCGTTGGCATCTGCGCCCGCAGGTGCGCCCGTTTTGGTCCAAATTGGTTTCTTTTGGGTCTTTTTATGCAAGGAATGGTCCATGATCATAACCAAACGTCTTTTGACATATTTTTGATCATTTTGAATGCCAAAAATCAGCCATGGTCTCACAACACACATAAACAACACCCAAGACTACACTTCTTGGTCAATACGTCACCAAATCCCATAACCGATTTCACAATAACAATTCCAAACCTTATACACAAGGAAAAAAAAAGGTAATACTATAATCACATCTCACATGACAATATTGAATCTATCAAGTTCATTTCCTTGAAGACCACAAGTCCATTTTCAAGTTTACAAGGCAAAACCTTTCTCCGATTGCAAAAATAGACAGTTTTACACATAGTACACTGTCCAACACTTTGCCAACATAACCAACATGATTTATACCCTATGTTAAACATATAATATACTAAACCATAAGAATAAATGCTTACCAAAGAGTGATCTTGTCCCAAAAGAGATGAGGGCTTAGGTGTTGTGTGAGAGAAAAGTTTTGGATAAGTATAGAAAAGGCATGAGAGTTTTCTTTGAATAAAAATCTGATTTTTAGCCCCTTTTATAGTCCCATGAAGTCTCATTCTTAACCACATATTTCATGTTTACTTGGTCAATGGAAGAGCTATGCAAGAATGGGTCAAATTCCTTTTTGGGCCATGTCTTTCTTATGATTTTGGGCCTCATTTGGCCCAATGGCACAAGACTCATTAATTACCAACAAATTTAATGCATAATTCATCAAGTCTCTCATGTTCAAATAATTCCATGAATGTTACGGTAATCAACTAGACTCAGAAACTTACGGGGTGTTACATTCTTCCCCCTTAGAAACATTCGTCCTCGAATGTTGGTGACATGATTCACATTAAACAATTACAAGTATAAGAGCATTCTTCATGTCATCATTTAGATATATACTCAAAGCTTATAAATACTTACTTGTCATTGTTCCGATCTTATATCGTGAGCTTGTTCTTCCTTTTGGAACAAATGAGGGTACTTGGATTTCATTATTTCTTCAGCTTCCCATGTGACCTCTTCCATTTGCTGATTTCTCCAAAGTACCTTCACGGAAGCTATGTCTTTATTCCTCAATCTCTTCACTTGTCTATCCAAAATGGCAATAGGTATCTCCTCATAGGTAAGATCCTCTGTAACTTGCACATCATCAATGGGAGTAAAACGAGATGGATCCCCTATGCACTTTCGAAGCATCGAAACATGAAATACTGGATGAACTATGGAGAGTTCTTGGGGTAGTTCCAACTCATACGCAACCTGCCCAAATCTTCTAATAATTTCATATGGGCCTATATAACGTGGACTTAATTTACCTTTCTTTCCGAATCACATTACCCCTTTCATCAGTGACACCTTTAAAAATACCCAATCACCTATGGCGAATTCAAGCTCTCTTCTTCTAACATCAGCATAGGACTTGTGTCGACTCTGGGCCATTTGTAATCGCTGTTGAATCACTTTAACTTTCTCCATAGCTTGATGAACAAGATCTGGCCCAAGTAAAGCAGTCTCACCCGCTTCAAACCATCCGATTGGTGATCTACATTTCCTTCCGTACAAAGCTTCATAAGGTGCCATTTTAATACTTGAATGATAGCTATTGTTGTAAGCAAATTCAATAAGAGGCAAATGGTCATCCCAACTGCCTTGAAAATCTAACGTGCAAGCTCGTAGCATATCTTCAAGTGTTTGAATGGTACGTTCTGCTTGTCCATCCATCTGAGGATGGAAAGATGTACTCAGATTCACCTGTGTACCCAAACTCTGCTGAAAAGATCTCCAAAAATGCGCAGTGAACTGTGCCCCTCTATCTGATATGATGGAGATCGAAATCCCATGTAACCGTACTATTTATTTCACATACAATCTTGCATAGTCCTCCGCTGTATAGGTGGTCTTGACTGGTAGAAAATGTGCTGACTTGGTAAGCCTGTCAACGATAACCCATATAGAATCAAACTTCTGCAGTGTACGAGGCAAACCTGTGATGAAGTCCATATTAATCATATCCCATTTCCAGACTGGAAGATTGATACATTGCATGTAACCTCCTGGTTTTTGATGCTCTACCTTTACCTGCTGACAATTCAGGCATTGAACGACAAATTCTGCAATGTTCTTCTTCATATTTCCCCACCAATACACTTCTTTTAAATCATGGTACATTTTAGTAGCACCCGGATGAATAGAATAGCGCGAATGATGCGCATCTGTCATAATTCGTTCCCTCAGATCATCTACATCGGGTACACATAATCTACCTTGGCATTGAAGTACCCCTTCTTGTGTAAGATCAAATGCCTTTGCCAAATTCTGTTTTACATTTTCCTTTAGCTGCAATAACATAGGATCCGCAAACTGCTTCTCTTTCACTTCAACTGTTAAGGAGGATTCTGCTGCATTTTGTACAATAACCCCTTCATCTGGAGATTCAATAAGGCGAACTCCCAAACTGGCTAGTTGATGTAGATCTTTGATTATCTCTTGCTTTTCAGTCAACTGGCCACTAGTGCTTTCTACTGCCTTACAGCTCAATGCATCCGCTACCACATTTGCCTTCCCTGGATGATATAGAATATCAATATCATAATCCTTCAATAACTCAAGCCACCTTCTTTGCCTCAAATTGAGTTCCTTTTGCTTGAAGATATATTGTAAACTTTTGTGATCAGTATAGATATCAACATGAACTCCATACAAATAATGACGTCATATCTTCAAAGCAAATACCACCGCTGCTAACTCAAGATCATGTGTGGGATAGTTTCTTTCGTGTGGCCCCAACTGTCGTGAGGCATATGTTATGAAATTACCGTGCTGCATCAATACACACCCCAGGCCAATCCCGGAAGCATCACAATATAAGGCATAACCTCCGATACCTTCAGGAAGTACTAAAACTGGTGTAGAGGTTAATTTATCTTTCAACTCTTGGAAGCTTTTCTCACACGCATCATTCCACTGGAATTTAACTGCCTTATGTGTAAGCTTCGTTAAAGGTGCAGCCATGGAAGAAAAACCTTCCACAAATCTTCGGTAATAACCTGCTAAACCAAGAAAACTACGAATCTCTGTAGGTGTCGTAGGTTTTGGCCAATTTCTCACCGCTTCAATCTTCTATATATCAACCTGTATCCCTTCATCTGGCACAATGTGACCCAAGAATGCAACTGATTTTAACCAAAACTCACACTTGGAGAACTTTGCATACAACTTACGCTCACGGAGAATCTGTAACACCTGCCGTAAGTGATTAGCATGGTCCTCTGGTGATCTTGAATAAACCAGGATATCATTTATAAATACCGTCACGAACACGTCTAGAAATGGCTTAAACATCTTATTCATCAAATCCATAAACACAGCTGGTGCATTTGTTAGTCCAAATGACATAACTAAAAATTCATAATGGTCATACCGTGTTCGGAAGGCTGTCTTGGGTACATCTTCTTCTCTAACTCTGACTTGATGGTAACCCGACCTCAAGTCAATCTTTGAAAAACACTTGGCGCCCTGTAACTGATCAAACAAATCATCAATTCGGGGGAGGGGATATTTGTTCTTGATCGTTACCTTATTAAATTGCCGATAGTCGATGCACATTCTCAATGTGGCATCTTTCTTCTGTACAAATAATACCGGTGCACCCCACGGTTATATACTCGGCCTGATAAAGCCCTTGTCCAGCAAATCTTTCAATTTCTCCTTCAATTCACGCAATTCTGCTGGAGCCATTCTATACAGAGGAATAGAGATAGGCTGAGTGCCTGGAATCACGTCAATACCAAACTCTACTTCCCGTTCTGGGGGTAAGCCTGGAAGATCCTCTGGAAATACATCAAGAAATTCATTGACTACTGGAACCGTCTGCGGAGTTAGTGGTTCCGCATCATTATCTTTCACTCGTACTAAGTGACATATGTACCCCTTGGCAATCATTTTCCTTGCTTTCAAATAGGAAATAAATTTTCCTCTTGGTGCCCCTACATTACCCTGCCATTCGAGAACATTTTCTTGTGGAAAACAAAAATGCACCTTCTTGGCCCGGCAATCTACCGTGGCATAACAAGAAGCCAACCAATCCATCCCCATTATCACATCAAAATCCACCATGTCTAGTTCGATGAGATCGGCCAATGTATCATGACCACACACAGTTACCACACAATTACGATATACTCTTTTTGCAACAATATATTCACCCACTAGTGTAGACACTTCAATTGACTTAATTAATAATTCTGGTGCCTTTGCAAATTTCACAGCAATCAATGGAGTAACATAGGACAATGTAGAACCCAGGTCAATCAATGTATATATATATTATATGAAAATATGGATAATGTACCTGTGACGACATCAGGAGAAGCCTCTGAATTCTGTCGGTCCACTAAAGCATAAGTGCGATTCTGGACCCCAATAGTACTGGCTGCTCCTCTGGCACCTCTACCACGACCTGTCGGCTGTACACCTCTGCCTAGGGAAGGAACAAATGATGATGATGCAACGGTTGATCCCGCAGGTCACGCACATTACCCAAGCCTCTTCGTGGGCAGTCTCTCATCATATGCCCTGCCATACCGCACCAATAACAACCATTCGTCCCCCACCGGCATTCACCTGAATGAAATTGTCTACAATACTGACTCAGCGGGCAAAAATATCCCACTGTCTGTGAACCACGACTCCCGCTGCTTTGCCCGACTTGAGTAAAACCCCTGGACCCTCGAAAGTAAGAGGAAGCGCCTGCCGTGGAATAAGAAAATGAAGGCCTAGGTGGTCTATTAAAATTTTGAGGCCTGAACTCTGCTTGATCTAACCTTCTTGCACGACCCTTCTTCAAATCCTTGTGTCCTTCTCTGTTGCCTCTGATCTTTCATTTTCTGCGCAAAGGCCTGTATTCTAGCTATATTCATATCTCGATTTAAGGCAGCAATAGTACAGTCTCGTACCAAGTATGGCTCCAATCTGTCCACATATCGATGTACCCTGTCTGTAATTGTGGCCACTACATTTGGAGCATATCGAGCCAAGGAATTAAATTGCAGACTGTATTCTCTGACACTCAGATTCCCTTGACGAATATTTAAGAACTGATCCACACGAGCCTCACGAATCTCATAGGGAAGATAGTGATCCAGAAATGTCGCTTTAAATTCTTCCCATGTAGGGGGGTTTACACCAATACCACGAGTTTTCTTCCAGTCCTCATACCACAATATAGCCTCGCCCTTCAATCTATAGGCCGCAAGCTCTACCGTTTCTACACCCGACACATGCATCACCTCCAGAGCCTTTTGGATTTGATCTATAAAATCTTGCGGGTCTTCATTTGGATCTGATCCGGTGAATGTGGGAGGATCTAGTTTCAGAAAATCCTGCGTCCTTCGACTAGCTGCTCTCATTGTACTATCATCACCTGTCATTGGACCACCTTATCCCTGAACCTGTGCAGCAACTATTTGGGTCAACATCTGCACTGCATCCTTTAGGTACTGGTCCGTAGTATTTACTGGCGGTTCTACAGGTGCGCTTCTCCTACTCGACTCTTCTGGAACAAAGGGAGTGGAGGAAGCCCGCGACACAAATTCATTCTCAGTATCGCCTTGATGAACTTGATCAGGTGGTGGTATACTGGTTCCTTCTCCAGTAATTCTATCTATCCTCTTACTTTTACCTCGACCTCTTCTTGTCATCGACATTTGCTATAATATACAAGAACAACAATATTGATAGTCAGAAATAATTCCACCTATAACTTCGGCTCTAATGCACGATCGAGAAATGAAGGAATGAAACAAATCCTAAATATCCCGTAGCCTCCTACTTATAAATATGGTGCATAACACATCGATAAGTAAGACTCTACTCAGACACGGCTTTGTAGACACCCATAGAACGACCTGCTCTGATACCACTTTTGTCACGCCCCGAGTTCCAACGAGGCAGATTGGCACTCGTAGCCAATAAGGCCCAAGAGAACCAAGCTTTGCTTACATTCATTCATATGCATGCCATAGGAAACACCACTATCACGTAAGAACATAAAAGGCTAATATCGGAAATCATGGAACATGTGACATATATATATATATATGTGAAACTTGGCCTTCAGGGCCATCAAGTCAACCGGACGTACATCTCTTTCCTTTACATTCATTTACATACCCACATACGTCTACTAAAGCCTCTAACAGAAAGACATACACGACCAACCTAAATCGGGACAAGTCTCCGCTTTACATAACATCTACAATACCAAAACCAATGTACAACTTGAACACGGAAAGCCCCGAACTAACTGGAGCTCACCAAAGATCAGTAGATATCCTGCGGCTTACTGGGGAGGTCTACTAGTACCTGTGCCTGTAACAAGTAAGGTAAATCCCCCAAGAGGGGTCAGTATGAAGAATGTACTGAGTATGTAAGGCTGTATGAAACTGAATCAGTATATAAGAACTTTCATGGAAAATAATTACAAGGGACATGCCCAATATGGATAAGCCATCAATCTGTATATTTGGAACTGCGTGCATTACTTTCGATACTCTCTTCACTTTTGTACTTTTGTACCTATTCTTACTTACTTGTCAATCATTAATCATATACTGCCCGGGCCCAACTGATCAGTGGGAAATTAATAATATCGTCATGCAGGTGTTCATTTCACCCCATGGATACACCCATAATGTCGGGATAGTCGTCATACAGGTGTTTATTTCACCCCATGTATACACTCATAATATCTTACTTCACTCTTTAACTTTTACGAGATTGGTACCTTTACTTGGGAGAGATTGATACGCTCACTCATGAGAGATTAATACATTCACTTATGAGAGATTGATACTTTTGTAGTCATAACCTTATTGAAAGCTTTGGAACATAATATTATTGGGATTTTGGAATCATGTCCATAATTAGGTAACATATGAGCAACAACGACTAAAGAATGAGGAACATTTGACTTAACAATAGATAACAACCTAAATGAGATACCTTTGGACATTTCGGAATGGAATAAGTACATAGCCCATATGAACAACATGCTAAAGAAGGATATAGATAGGATAACCTTACATTCCTTGGCCTCTCAATATGAACACTCAATCCTATACGTGAATACAATAGCCCAGCTTCTTCCTTACGTCTTACTCTACAATACAAGTACATATCGGAGCTTACATTAGCAACTAGTTACTATACAGGAGTACAAAACGACATTGAGCTATATGAATGCCGTATAACGTCATGTCAACCCTTACAATACAATCCACTGCATTCTCATATCAACGACACCATAACATTCCACACATTGACCAAGATATCATGCATCAATAGCATTTCACACCGCACTTACCCTTTATGCTTTCTTATTATCATTCCGTCACAATTACTCTTATCAACTTGTCTCATAACAACATATGAACAACAATATATACTTAATGTAGTCCAACATGCCTCCATACGACACTTTAAAGTCATTAAAACGGTATCACAAGTTGATAATTACATCCGAAAAGGGTATAGGGGCCTTCGGGGATCAAAGAGAGACGAAAACATACAAAACAGAAACCTGGGCTGACCTGCGCAGCCACCTGCGCCCACAGGTGGCTGACCTACACCCGCAGGTGACCTTTGGTAGAAGCCAGAGGCACCTGCATTGGCATTTGTGCCCGCAGGTGCCCTCGTCTGCGGGGGCGGATGCCCGTTTTGGTCCAAATTGGTTTCTTTTGGGTCTTTTTATGCAAGGAATGGTCCATGATCATAACCAAACTTCTTTTGACATATTTTTGATCATTTTGAATGCCAAAAATCAGCCATGGTCTCACAACACACATAAACAACACCCAAAACTACACTTCTTGGTCAATACGTCACCAAATCCCATAACCGATTTCACAATAACAATTCCAAACCTTATACACAAGGAAAAAAAAAGGTAATACTATAATCAAATCTCACATGACAATATTGAATCCATCAAGTTCATTTCCTTCAAGACCACAAGTCCATTTTCAAGTTTACAAGGCAAAACCTTTCTCCGATTGCAAAAATAGACAGTTTTACACATAGTACACTGTCCAACACTTTGCCAACATAACCAACATGATTTATACCCTATGTTAAACATATAATATACTAAACCATAAGAATAAATGCTTACCAAAGAGTGATCTTGTCCCAAAAGAGATGAGGGCTTAGGGTTTGTGTGAGAGAAAAGTTTTGGATAAGTCTAGAAAAGGCATGAGAGTTTTCTTTGAATAAAACCCTGATTTTTAGCCCCTTTTATAGTCCCATGAAGTCTCATTCTTAGCCACATATTTCATGTTTACTTTGTCAATGGAAGAGCTATGCAAGAATGGGTCAAATTCCTTTTTGCGCCATGTCTTCCTCATGATTTTGGGCCTCATTTGGCCCAATGGCACAAGACTCATTAATGCCCAACAAATTTAATGCATAATTCATCAAGTCTCTCATGTTCAAATAATTCCATGAATGTTACGGTAATCAACTAGACTCAGAAACTTACGGGGTGTTACAAGGGGCAGGTATGTTGATCCGAGATTCTGATGGAAATTTTGTTAAAGGATTTAGTGCGCCACTAGAAGCTTCATATGATGCTTTAATAGCTGAAATCATTACTGTCCGTGAAGCTTTAAGTTGGCTAAAGAACCACTACCACACAACCCAGGTTGTTGTTGAGATGGATTGTCTTTTGGCCAATCAAGCATTGGAAAAACCGGAGAGCGACAATTCTTATTTGATATTATAGTGCAAGAATGTAAAGCTCTCATGTGTGACTTTACGTCTATATCTTTATCGTTTGTTAAAAGGTCAGCGAGTCAGTGTGCCCACATGTTAGCTAGGGTCGCAGGTTCTATGTCTGATGCTATGGAGTGGATTGCGCATCCCCCATCTTTGATTGATGATGTACTCAGTTACGATTTGAATAATATATGAGCTACTTGTTTTTTTTTAAAAAAAAAAAATTATTTTCAAAGTTCGAACTTGGGACCTCTAATTAAAAATAAAAAGATCTTATTTATCACCTTTCGATTCATTTCGCCACAACTTTTGTTTGTGGTACACCATCATTTATATTTACTTTTATTGCATTAAGTTGGTAGGTTGAAGAAATTAATATTGTAGTGCTGCCTTTCATGCAAATTAGTGCTAAAAGAAAGTCAAATAAAGGATGTTTACGTACGTAGTCCTATGGCAAAAAATATGGAACTCATAGATGGCAAAGGAAAAAAAAAACATTCAGTTATATATAGGTCAGTCTACATTTTTTTTTTTTTTTACATTATCAGGTCATATAAAAGATATTCACAAATTCTTTAATGCGTGAATTTGTAATTTTAAAAACAAATCAGATTACCTATGTTAACAAATAAAAATCAAAAGTGATTTGATGGAATAGAAATTCGTTACTTCAACAATATATATGATTTAAACTAAAAGATAAAGAGAGAAAATAACTAAAATTATGATAACTTGCCTGATATAACAATGATAGTAATTTCTCAATTGAGAAATTCATATGTGTGTGATGTACCACAAAAAGAGAGTTGTGGCAGGATGAATCAAAAGGTATGACATGATGAATAAGATCTTTTTACTTTTAGTTAAAGGTCTCAAGTTCGACTTGTGAGAAAGAAAAAACTATTGACACACATATATTTGTTATGCAGATTTTTTTAATAATATGAAGTTAAAAAAGTAGAATAACTTATTTCGTGTTTAATGAGATACTTACTAAAATATCCTTAAGAATTTAAGCATGGCAAGAAGTCAAAAATTACAATTGAGCAAAAGAATAGGATAACTATAGCACACAAATTTTTTGTGTTATCAACTTTTCTTTTTTTAAAAAAAGGACGACTGACGAACTTTAACTTCAGGTGTCAAACAATTTTTACCTAACGCACTAAATTATTGGGTTAAAGGTAGAATTTGTGAACTTTGTATTGGGCCATTATTTTGGTCCTTTTAGGCTTTTTCTCCCATCATTTAGATTCCTGACTTGCTTCAAGTATCAAAACATAAGATGACAAATGTCAAAATTGATCGCATGTGTCAAAATCTTAGAGAATAATATGTAGTAGTCGAAATAAAAATACTACAGAACACTAGTATTAATCCGAGTGAGACAAAGAAGGATCAAGTGATTCCAGAATCGAGAGAAAACAAATACACAGAGAGTAGTAATACTCTTAATACTCTTGATTAGATTTTCAGATGGATGTACAATGCCTAAGTTTAGAGGCAAGATACTCGCAAAACATTTACTGGTCACTTGTATATATGTAGCATTGGATATCAGAGGAATCCGTACGTAAATCTGTAAATGGTTTTCTAGTATCTTTGCCCATCAGAGGAATTCGTACGTAAATTTGAAGTTGCCCTCATCATTTTTCTCATAGAATTATGCTTCTTCAGAGTGATGCTTAGATGAATTAGTCAGCATTATGTTCGAATTTACTTGGGTGTTCTATTTGGTTAAATTTTATTGTAGAGTCATGATTAGCTGAATTTATACAGCCACTAAAGAGTAGTTGTTGTGCCCTATTAGGTTGAATTTTAATGAAAAATCATGTGGTTAGTGAGTATTCATATAGTTGGCCCAACTTGTTTTGGACCGAGGAGTCATAGTCAGTGAAGATACTCCAACTTGTTTGGAATTGAAGAGTTGTTGTCTCTTATTTGGTTGAATTTAAACTAAAATTACAAATTCATATAGCAGAGATCCCAACATGTTTGGGTCTGAAAATTTGTTGCTGTAGTAGTAGTAGTATTCTATTAGGTAGACAAAGCTATTAGGGAATCTTTTGCTGGAATTTGATAGTTCTATCAAGTCAAAACATATTCTCAATTGGAACAAAAAATCAGTGTCTAAAATAAGATAAAGTATTAGACCAATTTATTGCACTTAAACAAAAAAAAAGTTAACAAATGAAAGGTAGAAATCAATTGATTGCAATGAGCTTACAAACCTGTAAAATCTAATTAGATTTTTATAGCCGATCCCTACTTATTTGGACTAGGAATTGGTAACAAAGCTATTAGGGGATTTTTTTTGCTGGATTTGAATAGGTTATCATGTTTGAACAAATTCACAACTGAAACAAAATAAATCAGTACAGAAATGGATGAAGTATTGTTTACAAGTTTTATTCATAAATATACGAACGAATTGAAAAAGCTTGCTAGTAATACTCTTACGTTGCACAAATATATACTAGTACAAGATTTGGAATGCAATTTTGATAAATTGAACTTGTTGTAGAATCTGCTTCCATAAATTAATCAGCTAATTCAATAAAACCATAAAATACAACTACTCAAGTAATTCAAGTTATAAAAAATAGGGTACCAACTCAAGAAAAAATATTTCTCCAAGATTTCTAATTCCCATTTTTCTTACCGATAATCTGGTAAGAAAGCATTCACTAATGGTCTCTCTCTCTTGGAGCAAGTTAGCATAGCATGCGCCTACCATGGGAAGGAGGGCACGAGCTCTATCTATGAAGGCTATAATGGCGAAGGAGGCTCAAAATACTCGGTTAGCAGCTCAGCAAGGAAAGATGGGCACTCGATCTACATCAATTAGCTCGTCGGGCAATGGAACAATAACTCTAGATCCTACAAATGGAGGTCCAAATAAACACACTGCTATGAAGGGTAAAACAACTGCTACGACTTCACATCAAGTAATCCAATCGGTTCATACACCGGTTGCAACATCCATGAAGGAATCCCATCTTCAGAAGGAAGTTTTGAAAAATTAGGAAGAAACCACAGGTGTGCAATCTTAGGGAAACTCTACGAACATCAGTCGACGATCCTGGGCTGAGGAAGTGGAAGAAACGATGGAAGTTTCGGTGAGACAACAATCAATTTGGTATACATTCGACTTTGGAAAAGTAGTCAATGCTGGTTTCAAACTGGAGTACGTAGCTCCAATAACTCATGGTGAGTTAATTTATGTTGAAATGGAACATGAAGATATAAGTTCTGAGATTGAATATTGGCATAATTCAGTAGTTTGCTATGTTTTAGGGGCTTATCACCTATTTGAGGTCATTAAAGGCTATATACAGAAGATTTGGGGGAAATAGGGTTTGAATAGGATTGTGATGCTTAAGAATGGGGTAATTTTGGTACGATTTGATACAACTGTGGGGAAGAATGAGGTAATCAAGATAGGAATTTACCATTTTGATAGCAAATCGTTCATAGTAAAGGCATGGAGCCCATAAAATGGATTTTTCTAGAGAAGAACTACATACAGTTCCAATCTGGATAAAATTTCCTGGTTTGGACTTTAGGTATTGGAGCCCTAAAGGTCTTAGTAAGCTGGGTAATTTGGTTGGGAAGCCTCTCATGATTGATTAAAGTACAGAGAAGAAAACTGGCCTTAACTTTGCAAGGCTAATGGTGGAGGTTGGGATGGATGCTAGGCTGCCAGATAGTATTACCTTTAAAAATGAGAAGCGACTGTTGATAGACCAGAATGTGGTTTATAAATGGAGGCCTACCTTGTGCACTCATTGTAATAAGTATGGGCATTTAACAAATGTATGTAGAAAAAAAGTGAAGGTCAAGGAAAATCTTAATGTAGCAGAAACTGTAGTAGGAGAGGATCAGGAGAAAGGTAATATAACATCAGAGGTGCAGGAGCTAACAACTACTAAAGCTGGAGGTGAATTAATTGATGGTAAGACCATGGAGAGTGCAACTGGAGTGGAGGGCAGTATCAATCAGAATCAGTTGGAACAGAGGTGTGGCTTTCACCTAAGAGGACTGTCACACCCCAAATTCCCATTGAGGCGTGATTGGCACCCGAAGATGATAAGGCCCGAGAGAACCAATCTTTGCTCATGAACACTCGTACGCATATACTCGAATGAATAACACACTGTCTCATGTAATTGATGAAATATCAAAATGTCATGCATATACATATATAACACTTGGCCTTTGGGACCATTACATCGCACTGAACGTACGTATCTTACATCCATGTACCCACATATGTCTACAAAAGCCTCTAAATACATACACGACCAATTCATAACGTCTACAACATCAAAACCAATGTACAACTTTGACTCGGAGAAGCCCCGAATTAGCTGGAGCTCACCAATGACCTGTATACAATCTGCAGCCTACTGACGAGGTCTATTAATACCTGCGCCTGCACATGTAAGGTAAGTCCCCAAGAGGGGTCAGTACGAAAAATGTACCGAGTATGTAAGGCTATAAAAAAAAAACGGCATCAATGCATTAATACATAAGAACTTCAATGGAAGTAATTAGAAGGAAAACTCTATATGTGGAACCATGTACCTTTCTTTCTTTATGATTATCTCTAATGATGCGTACATAATAACAACAACCATGGACTCAATATAAGAGAAATAGCAGTGTGAATATACTTTCTTTCTGTATGTGGGATACCATGTACATTACGTTCTTTCTTTTCCTTGCCTTTACTTTACTTTACTTTTACATTGCTCAATGTTGTTAGGGCCCTCATCATGCAGGTGATCTTGTCACCCCATGGATAAAATCATTTCATCATGCAGGTGTTCATTGCACCCCATGGATACATCATGCAGGTATTTTTTTTACCCCATGGATAAGATTATGTCATCATGCAGGTGTTCATTTCACCCCATGGATAATGTATAGAGAACCATCATGCAGGTGTTCATTTCACCCCATGGATAATGTATAGAGAACCATCATGCAGGTGTTCGCACCCCAGGGATAAAGTAACATCATCATCATCATTACTTTGCTCTTACTTCATTTCATTACTTTTGAGATTGATACTTCAACTTGTGAGAGGTTGGTACTTTGATAGTCATAATTTCACTTTGAAATTTGGAACATAACATTGATGGAACCATGAAATATTTAGAACATTACTCAAAGCATATGAAACATGTGAATGACAATTGATCAATGCATAAAGAACATATGATGAACCATAATTGATACCCGAAATTAGGGTACCCTTGGCTTATGAGGGATTGATACTTTTGTAGTCATAACATTGTTGGAAGCTTTGGAACAATAACCAATGAGCTAGAGACATGTATGTAAACATTCTTGGAAACATAGCCTTCATGGAAACATAATACTATGGGAACCGTTGAACAATGATCAATGAACAAGATACCTGAGTATAATCACTATTGAGCCCTTGGAACATAACCTCATTAGACTTTTGGAACATTACTAATGGATATGAGACATGTGTATAACTCTATTGGAACTTTGGGTCATGACACTAATTGGGACACACCCATATGCTTTACTTTACTCTTGTACTTCATGAGATTAACACCCTAGCCAAACACGTACCTACATGCACATCTCACTTCACTCCTTTATCTCATGAGATTGACAATTTCACTTATGAAGTATAATTATACTAACTTGCACATCACCTCTCTTCTTACTCTTACAATTGGTACAAGGATAATCATCATACCATAGGACTCATAACATGATTGGAGCAATGATAATCAACTAAACAAGCTCTCTTTACCTCATCGCTCTTTACCTCATCGCTCTTATTGGGATAATTCTCTTAGAATTTACAACACATGACGACTTAAGAACTTCCGCCCATAAATAAGAACTAAGTGATTCATGATTCGTCTAGAAGTAAAACACATATGAATAACATTATATCAACCTTAGTTGGAATACTATAGAACCCCCTTGGAATAGAACACTTTTGGAACCTTAGGACAATGAGCACTAAATAAGACACATGAACATAACCACTATTGAGCTTTTGGAACCTTATCAATGCATGTGAGACATGTGATTCACAAGTGAGCAATGTGGAAGAAATATGAGACCATAGGATATCTTAGAACATTTGGAACTTTTGACATGTTAGCCAGTGAACACAATTCAACCAATGGTCCTGAGTCATATGATTCACCATTGACCAATGAATAAGGAACATATGAGTAACTCTAGCCAATTCTCGGATACGGAATACCTTAGGGTATTTCGGAATCAAATGAGTGCCATGACAATGTGAACACCATATGTTGCAGAAGGAAATAGAAGAATAACCTTACATACCTTGTATTCTTAATACGAATACACAATCTTAGACGTGCATACAATAGTCCCGCTCCGTCCTTGTGTTTTTCTCTACAACACAAGTTCATAACGAAACCAACATTAACCACCAATTACCTTACAATAGCATACAATAACAACAAGTCACATGTTTAGCTTTAACATGTCATTTCCCCCTTGACAATACCACCTACGAAATCATTATACCAATAATCCCACAATATTCCATACATTGACCAACACATGGTAACCAATATCATGCCACACCAAGTTCATGGTTTACACTTCTCCATCATCACAACATCACAAATATGTCCTCACTTTACTTCAATACACCTCACAACAACAAATCGGCCAAAATCCCATAATATACCCTTATATGAAAATAACAAGTTTAGGACCATAATAACACCATACATGTTGTTATTTCATCCATACCATGCTTTTTCATCAAGACTACAAGTCATAATTCAAGATATAATCCCATGGATTTCACATCTTTTTACAAAAACCAAAAGTGCCATATTTAACATTTCCAATCATAACCAACATGATATACATGATCTCTCATGCTCATAATATGTTAATCCATAATAAGAATCACTTACCTAGGCTTGAAAGATGATGATCTTGCTCCACAAAGTGCCTTAGGGTTTGGAGTTGAGAGAAAAAGTTTTGGGAAATTTCTAGAATTGACATGGGACTTTTATGTGATAAAAATCTGATTGTTGGCCCCTTATATAAGCCTCCAAATCATGCTTAGTCATGCCTTATCATTAAATGCAAGAATGGGTCATTTGACCCATTCTTGAACCAAGTTTTTTTCTTCTCATTTTGGGCCCTATTTTGGGCCCAATGCACTTAACCCACAAAAATCCATAACTCCTCATGATTAATTCATTTCATACGCGTTACAACAATATTTCCCCTCATAACATTCATATTTATAACCTCAATCCCAAAAACAAGTGATTCTAGCCACATATGGCCTATTTTGCCTAAAAGGGTAAAATTGTCATTTTGACCCCAAATTCGTCCTCGAGTAATTTTAGCATACCAATATAATATTTCACTCATTTCATGTATATTCTCATGATTGTAGAAGAAACGTAGCAAAATCGGCTCAATACGTCCCCGGATACCCTTGGGACTTAAGAAAAATTCCAACTTTTGAAAAGTTGGCAAAACCAGCGTGGCACACTGCCTGGCGCGCCCCCTTGCTGCCTCTGGGCTGAAAATTTCAGCCCAGAGCGGCGTGGCACGCCCCTGGGCGCGCCTAGCCCAAAATTTTATTATTATTATTATTATTATTTTTTTTGGACGTTAATACAATATCAATAGTCCATCAAAACCAATACAAAATATACACTTATTGATCTCAAAACCAAGTTAGACTGGTTCAAATATGACATATATATCACCAAGCAAATAGGGTCAAAAAGGTACGGGGTGTTACATTCTCCCCCCCTTAGGAACATTCGTCCTCGAATGTGAACAACGTCGTCTCATGTGTAACAACTGCATTTCTATACGTGTACTCATATAGACACGTACTTTTACTTAGCCTCTCTTCACTTTTTCTTTTCACTTCTGACCTTTTTCCTTTCGTTTGGAACAAATATAGGTATCTTGATCTCAATGTGAAACAAAACTCTAATGCACTTCCGGCAAATTGTACATAGCATATTATATAGGGTCAAACTTTTCTTTTAACCCCATTAACCCTTTCCTCACTCCTAAATTGTAAACCTTTCCTTCTCTTTTTTGGAACACTGATGGGGACCTTGGTCTCATCACGTTGTTTTCAGCTTCTCATCATTTATTCACTAACCTTTGCACTTGTCGCTTTAGAATAGCCATATGTATCTTTTCTTAGTGGGATCCTCCATAACTTATATGTTTTCAATAAAAGCAATGGATCAACATTCACAATCTTTCATTTCTTTCTCCGTAAGATCAACCATCATAGCATGATCAAAAATATCCACTATACCATTATGATAGGTTCTTTTAGCTAAGCTATATTCACCGACAGGTGTTGGTTTAACTAATGACTCCAGTACCCATTATATTCGAACCATAGTAGCCAATGGAATAACATACGATGGAGTAGAGTTCAAATCAATCAATACATATGCATCATGTAACAGTATGGTAATACACCTAAATACCTGTATCGTCATCAGGAGATGTTTCCTCATTCTGCCGGTCCACTAAAGCATAAATGCGATTCGGGACCTCACTAGTACTGGCTGCTCCTCCAGTACCTCTGCCACGACCAACAAACTGCATACCTCGGTCTAAAGAAGGAACCGACGCTGATGATGCCCCAATGGACCCCGCAGGTCGTACCTTACTACCCAACCCTCGTCGTGGGCAGTCCCTCATTATGTGACCCGACATACCACACCAATAACAAGTGTTCGTCCCCCTACGACATTCACCTTCATGAAACCGTCTGCAAGACTGGCACAGCGGGCGAGGAGACCCCACTGTCTGTGAGTCTGGCATCCTACCACTCTGCCCAATATAACTGCCCCTGAATCCCCGGGAGTGAGATGGAGCGCCTGCTGTGGAATAAGAGAAGGAGGGTCTAGGTGGTAACATTCGAGATCCAGATTCTCCTGGAAACACCATAGATTGTCCCATAGGTCTCGTCCTTTTTGATGGACCTCCCTCAGATTCCTGTATTCTTTTTCTTTGCCTTTGGTCCTCCATTTTCTGTGCGAAGGCTTGAATTCTAGCAATGTCCATATCTTTGTTCAAAGCGGCAATAGTACAGTCTCGTACCAAGTATGGCTCCAGTCTATCCACATATCTATGGACTCTATCCTCCATCGTGGCCACCACATTTGGCGCATACCGAGCCAAGGAATTAAACTGCAAACTGTATTCTCGAACACTCATATTGCCTTGACGCAGATTTAAAAACTGATCCGCACGAGCCTCACGGATCTCATAAGGAAGATAGTGATCTAGAAATGCCATTTTAAATTCCTCCCAATCAACTGGGAGTGCATCACTGCCTCTTGATCTTTTCCAGTCCTCATACCACAATATGGCCTCACCCTTCAATCTGTAAGCTGCCAGCTCAACTGTTTCTACACCTGTTACGTGCATCACCTCTAGTGCTCTTTGAACTTGGTCCACAAAATCCTGTGGATCCGCTTTCAGGTCTGACCCGGTGAATATAGGAGGGTCCAATTTTAAAAAGTCCTGTGTACGCCGACTAGCTGCTCTAGCTGCGTCATTTTTAGTTCGTCCTTGTGCTTGTGCAGCTACTAACTGAGTCAACATGTGTACTGCATTTCTCAAATCTTGATCAGTGACATTCGTAGGTGGTTCTGCAGGTACTTCTCTACCTCTTGGCTCTTCTGGAGCTGGAGAAGTAGAGGAAGATCGAGATAAAATGTCAGCATTTGCTTCACCTTGACTAGCTTGGTCAGGTGGTAATCTGCTCATTCCTTCTCCAGCAGGCATATCATCCTGCTTACCTTTACCTCTTCCTTTTCTAGTGTTCGGCATTGCCACTATATCAAAGAGAAACATTTACCATGGTCAGACACAATTCAACTTATAACATGGGCTCTATTGCACGATCTAGAAGTGAAAAAAAGAAACAACATCCTAAATGTCCCGTAGCCTCCTACTTATAAATGTGGTGCACAACACATCGATAAGTAAGACTCTACTCAGACACGGCTTTGTAGACACCCTGAGAACGAACTGCTCTGATACCACTTTGTCACACCCCAAATTCCCATTGAGGCGTGATTGGCACCCGAAGCCGATAAGGCCCGAGAGAACCAATCTTTGCTCATGAACACTCGTACGCATATACTCGAATGAATAACACACTGTCTCATGTAATTGATGAAATATCAAAATGTCATGCATATACATATATAACACTTGGCCTTTGGGACCATTACATCGCACTGAACGTACGTATCTTACATCCATGTACCCACATATGTCTACAAAAGCCTCTAAATACATACACGACCAATTCATAACGTCTACAACATCAAAACCAATGTACAACTTTGACTCGGAGAAGCCCCGAATTAGCTGGAGCTCACCAATGACCTGTATACAATCTGCAGCCTACTGACGAGGTCTATTAATACCTGCGCCTGCACATGTAAGGTAAGTCCCCAAGAGGGGTCAGTACGAAAAATGTACCGAGTATGTAAGGCTATAAAAAAAAAACGGCATCAATGCATTAATACATAAGAACTTCAATGGAAGTAATTAGAAGGAAAACTCTATATGTGGAACCATGTACCTTTCTTTCTTTATGATTATCTCTAATGATGCGTACATAATAACAACAACCATGGACTCAATATAAGAGAAATAGCAGTGTGAATATACTTTCTTTCTGTATGTGGGATACCATGTACATTACGTTCTTTCTTTTCCTTGCCTTTACTTTACTTTACTTTTACATTGCTCAATGTTGTTAGGGCCCTCATCATGCAGGTGATCTTGTCACCCCATGGATAAAATCATTTCATCATGCAGGTGTTCATTGCACCCCATGGATACATCATGCAGGTATTTTTTTTACCCCATGGATAAGATTATGTCATCATGCAGGTGTTCATTTCACCCCATGGATAATGTATAGAGAACCATCATGCAGGTGTTCATTTCACCCCATGGATAATGTATAGAGAACCATCATGCAGGTGTTCGCACCCCAGGGATAAAGTAACATCATCATCATCATTACTTTGCTCTTACTTCATTTCATTACTTTTGAGATTGATACTTCAACTTGTGAGAGGTTGGTACTTTGATAGTCATAATTTCACTTTGAAATTTGGAACATAACATTGATGGAACCATGAAATATTTAGAACATTACTCAAAGCATATGAAACATGTGAATGACAATTGATCAATGCATAAAGAACATATGATGAACCATAATTGATACCCGAAATTAGGGTACCCTTGGCTTATGAGGGATTGATACTTTTGTAGTCATAACATTGTTGGAAGCTTTGGAACAATAACCAATGAGCTAGAGACATGTATGTAAACATTCTTGGAAACATAGCCTTCATGGAAACATAATACTATGGGAACCGTTGAACAATGATCAATGAACAAGATACCTGAGTATAATCACTATTGAGCCCTTGGAACATAACCTCATTAGACTTTTGGAACATTACTAATGGATATGAGACATGTGTATAACTCTATTGGAACTTTGGGTCATGACACTAATTGGGACACACCCATATGCTTTACTTTACTCTTGTACTTCATGAGATTAACACCCTAGCCAAACACGTACCTACATGCACATCTCACTTCACTCCTTTATCTCATGAGATTGACAATTTCACTTATGAAGTATAATTATACTAACTTGCACATCACCTCTCTTCTTACTCTTACAATTGGTACAAGGATAATCATCATACCATAGGACTCATAACATGATTGGAGCAATGATAATCAACTAAACAAGCTCTCTTTACCTCATCGCTCTTTACCTCATCGCTCTTATTGGGATAATTCTCTTAGAATTTACAACACATGACGACTTAAGAACTTCCGCCCATAAATAAGAACTAAGTGATTCATGATTCGTCTAGAAGTAAAACACATATGAATAACATTATATCAACCTTAGTTGGAATACTATAGAACCCCCTTGGAATAGAACACTTTTGGAACCTTAGGACAATGAGCACTAAATAAGACACATGAACATAACCACTATTGAGCTTTTGGAACCTTATCAATGCATGTGAGACATGTGATTCACAAGTGAGCAATGTGGAAGAAATATGAGACCATAGGATATCTTAGAACATTTGGAACTTTTGACATGTTAGCCAGTGAACACAATTCAACCAATGGTCCTGAGTCATATGATTCACCATTGACCAATGAATAAGGAACATATGAGTAACTCTAGCCAATTCTCGGATACGGAATACCTTAGGGTATTTCGGAATCAAATGAGTGCCATGACAATGTGAACACCATATGTTGCAGAAGGAAATAGAAGAATAACCTTACATACCTTGTATTCTTAATACGAATACACAATCTTAGACGTGCATACAATAGTCCCGCTCCGTCCTTGTGTTTTTCTCTACAACACAAGTTCATAACGAAACCAACATTAACCACCAATTACCTTACAATAGCATACAATAACAACAAGTCACATGTTTAGCTTTAACATGTCATTTCCCCCTTTACAATACCACCTACGAAATCATTATACCAATAATCCCACAATATTCCATACATTGACCAACACATGGTAACCAATATCATGCCACACCAAGTTCATGGTTTACACTTCTCCATCATCACAACATCACAAATATGTCCTCACTTTACTTCAATACACCTCACAACAACAAATCGGCCAAAATCCCATAATATACCCTTATATGAAAATAACAAGTTTAGGACCATAATAACACCATACATGTTGTTATTTCATCCATACCATGCTTTTTCATCAAGACTACAAGTCATAATTCAAGATATAATCCCATGGATTTCACATCTTTTTACAAAAACCAAAAGTGCCATATTTAACATTTCCAATCATAACCAACATGATATACATGATCTCTCATGCTCATAATATGTTAATCCATAATAAGAATCACTTACCTAGGCTTGAAAGATGATGATCTTGCTCCACAAAGTGCCTTAGGGTTTGGAGTTGAGAGAAAAAGTTTTGGGAAATTTCTAGAATTGACATGGGACTTTTATGTGATAAAATCTGATTGTTGGACCCTTATATAAGCCTCCAAATCATGCTTAGTCATGCCTTATCATTAAATGCAAGAATGGGTCATTTGACCCATTCTTGAACCAAGTTTTTTTCTTCTCATTTTGGGCCCTATTTTGGGCCCAATGCACTTAACCCACAAAAATCCATAACTCCTCATGATTAATTCATTTCATACGCGTTACAACAATATTTCCCCTCATAACATTCATATTTATAACCTCAATCCCAAAAACAAGTGATTCTAGCCACATATGGCCTATTTTGCCTAAAAGGGTAAAATTGTCATTTTGACCCCAAATTCGTCCTCGAGTAATTTTAGCATACCAATATAATATTTCACTCATTTCATGTATATTCTCATGATTGTAGAATAAACGTAGCAAAATCGGCTCAATACGTCCCCGGATACCCTTGGGACTTAAGAAAAATTCCAACTTTTGAAAAGTTGGCAAAACCAGCGTGGCACGCTGCCTGGCGCGCCCCCTTGCTGCCTCTGGGCTGAAAATTTCAGCCCAGAGCGGCGTGGCACGCCCCTGGGCGCGCCTAGCCCAAAATTATTATTATTATTATTTTTTTTTTTTGGACGTTAATACAATATCAATAGTCCATCAAAACCAATACAAAATATACACTTATTGATCTCAAAACCAAGTTAGACTGGTTCAAATATGACATATATATCACCAAGCAAATAGGGTCAAAAAGGTACGGGGTGTTACAAGGACTGTGCACCAAAGTAAACATCAACAGGTACATGCTCTTGCTAAAGCTGAACCTAGTAGAGGAGTTAATAGGGAAGGCAACCCCATACCTTGCAGTGGGGATGGATAGTATTTTAAGTTGGAATATGAGAGGCCTTAACGTGCCTAATAAGTAAAATGAGGCTAAACTCCTTTGCAATACAGAAAAAGTAGGTCTTGTTGGCCTACTAGAAACCAAACTAAAGAGAAACAAAATTAGTGATGTTGCTGAAAGTATGTTTCTAGGTTGGAGAAGTATTAATAACATTGAACATCATTACAATGAAAGGATCAGGATCAGCTGGAGGCCTGATTACTCCCTAGTAACACCTCTTCACATGACTGATCAAACCATTACATGTGAAGTGGAGTACAAGCCTCAGAATTTGATGTTCTTATTAACTTTTGTCTATGCTTTTAATACCAAGGAGGAGAGGAAATCTTTGTGGAGTACTTTAGTGGAGATGCACAACAAATGTAAGAAACCTTGGCTATTGCTTGGAGACCTTAAATCTGTCCTGCATATAGAGGATATGATTGGAGGTAATCCAATATCTTGTGCTGAGGTAGTGGAGTTTGCTAATTGTGTAGAAGAGTGTGGCTTGCTTGAATTATCTCATCAGGGGAACAAATATACTTGAAGTGATAAGGGTAGTGAAGAGAGAATATACTCTAAAATAGATTGGGTACTAATTAATGATGATTGGTTGAATAATATGCCTAATAGTAAGGCACTATTTTTACCAAAAGGTATCAGTGATCACTGTCCTATTAAAATGGCACTGATTGCTGAAAATAGGAAGGGGGAAAGATCATTTATGTACAATAATGCATGGGGCCAACATCCTCAATTTCTTGACATTGTGAAAGCTGGCTGGGAAGTGTCAATCAAAGGGTGTAAGATGTTGCAGATTGTCAAGAAACTAAAATTCTTGAAGCAGGATCTAAATAGGTTATAGTCACAACAAATCAGTAACTTAGTTAATGAAGCAAATCAGAGCATAGATCAGTTACAACATGCTCAAAAGCAACTGTATACTGCTCCTTTAAATGAAGAATTCTAGAAGTTTGAAAGAGAGTGCTATTCTAAGTTTAAGGAATTATCTTACCTGACTGAGCTACATCTTCAGCAATTGAGTAAAGTCACTTGGATCACTTGGGAGATGATAACTCCAGTTATTTCTACTCAGTTATTAAGCACAAGAGGCTGAGGCAAGCAACTACTCAGCCTAAGGATGAACAAGGTGTTTGGAAAACAGATGCAAATTCCATAACACAAATCTTTGTTGATTATTATAAAGGGCTATTGGGGCAAGCTACAAATACAAGGGTAAAAAAAGTTACGTTTGTATTGTCCTGTGGACCTTTGCTTGATACTGCCCAACAGTTAAAGCTACTAGTTTCTTTTACTGAAAAGGATGTTAAGATGGTAATATTTAGCATTGATAGGATAAAAAGTGCAGGCCCTGATACGTATGGAAGTGGATTTTTCAAAGACTCTTGGGGGTAGTAGGAAAAGATATTATAGAAGCAATCCTGGAGTTTTTTCATCATGGCAAGCTATTTGGGCAACTCAATGCTACTAATATAGCATTAGTTCCAAAGAAATAGGCTCCTGAATTGGCAAGGCAGTATAGACCTATTGTATGTTGTAATGTTATCTACAAATGCATCTTTAAAATAATATGCGTGAGATTGAAGGAAGTAGTGAAGTTTTTGGTAGCTGAAAATCAAACAGCTTTTGTGCAAGAGAGGTCAATGATCCACAATATTCTGATTTGGCATGACTTGTTTAGGCACTATAATAGAAAGACCACTTCAAGATGCTTAATGAAGATAGACTTAATAAAAGCTTATGATATGGTGAGTTGGGAGTTCTTAGAGGAAGTTCTGAGGGTTTTGGCTTTCCTACCAAATTTATTAAGCTTGTGATGGCATGTGTGACAACTTCCAAGTTTACTGTAAAGTTAAATGGAGAAGGTTATGGCTATTTTGATAGGAAGAGAGGGTTAAGGCAACGTGATCCTACCTCCCTCTACTCTTTGTTTTGATCATGGAGTACATTTCCAGGCTTTTAAAAAATATGAGCTACCTTCCAGACTTCCAGTTCCATCCTGTGTGCAAGGAGTTGAGTTTAAATCACCTCATCTTTGTAGATGATATAATGATTTTCTGCAAAGGTGATCTCAAGTCTGTAGCCAAAATAAAGGAGGCTCTTGCACATTTCAGTGCAACCTCAAGACTAGTTGGAGACATGGAAAAGTCAAGTCTATTCCTAGCTGTTATGACTGATCAGGTGAAGCAAAAATTGTTGGACTTTACTGATTTCTCCAAAAGATGTTTTCCCATTAGATATCTGGTTTTACCTCTTTCTTCAAAGAGAAAGAGCAAGTTAGAGTGTCACTAACAAGTGGATAAAATTACAACCAGGATACAAACCACTTATGCTAAGTAGCTTTCATATGTTGGTAGGCTTCAAGTGGTAGTAGCAGTGCTATTTTCTGTGTATAACTTTTGGGGTTCAGTGTTCATTCTTCCTTAGAGTGTTGTTAAGAAAGTTGATAGGAAATGCAGAGATTATGTGTGGGGAAGCAAAGGGGAGAAGAGGAAAACAGCCTTAGTAGCATGGGACATGGTGTGTCTTCCAAAAAATCAGGGTGGTCTGAATGTGAAGGGATGTGAGCTATGGAATTTAGCATCAGTTGGTAAGCTTCTGTATCAGCTAGCTATGCAGAAAAAATCTTTATAACTTAAATGGGTGCATGAGATATACATTAAATGTGGTAATATATGGACTCACATAGCACCAACTGACAGTAGTTGGTATTGGAGGAAACTCAACTCATTGAAGGGGAGAATGCAACACTGGTATACTCAGGACCAGTTCTTGTTGACTCATAATGGTAAGTATTCTATCACAAGAGGGTACCAGGAACTACTTGGGGTTCATTTAAAGATGGAGGTGGCAGATTTGGTCTGGAATACTGTCTCATTTCCTAAACAAAAGTTTATCATGTGACTTGCTGTACATGATGGACTCCTCACTAAGGCTAGACTCCAGCACCTGAACATGCCTGTGGAGAATACCAATTGCTGCTTATGTCAATCTCAAATGATGGGAAGCAGTAAACATCTCTTTGTAGATTGTGATTATGCAAAGAAAGTAAGAGATGGAATTATACTTTGGTCAAATATTTCATTACCAGCTGCATAATTGAGAACTACCCTGGGATTGATCAGGAAGAAAGACTGGAAGACCTTTAAAAAACAAGTGGTGGCTGCTCTGTGGGGAGCTATGACATATTATGTTTGGAAGGCTAGAAATTGGATGCAGTTTAGATGTGTACAGATCCAACACACTGATGTGGTAGGACATATTACAAGGGTAGTTGTAGATAGAATTGAGTTTTTTCAGAATACTAAGAAGGCTATGAGCTATAGAGTTTTTTGGCAGAAATTCTTGTAAGTAGTTTGACTCTGTTGAGGTCTGAACATCATGCAATATGATGTTTAAGATACTCCTAGTTTGTAAATTTTCTTCTCGGTTAATAATGTTAATGTTAACATGGTTGCCAAAAAACAAAATGGGGAATGGACAGAAATGACACACTCGGTCAAACTAATTCCTTGTATTAGCCACTTAGTATGATATGCCACTTTATGGCCATTCACTCCTCCTAATTAGCTGATCTTTAATTTTTATTAAATTTTCTTAAAAAGTTTTTATTGCAACTATTAAAAAAGGTTCACTTCTTTGTTTCTTTCACTGTTTTTTTTCCTTTTTTCGTTACTCTTTTTAAAACACAACCTTTTGTTTATCTTTTATTTGTTGCACTTTTTTTTAACAAAACTTTTTGTTGCTCTTCTATTTTTTTTTTTTTTAAATAACTAAATACAAAAAAGAGTATATTTTATTCAAATACAATCAAAAAAGAAATTGTATCTTCTTGTAATGTATTCATAGAACCTTCATATATATATATATATATATATATATATTGATATAACATAATACATATTGATTCAATATAATACATATTGATGATACATATATACAAATACAATGCAATCGTGATAGATTCAACAATGATACAATTTCTATACATATTCTATACAAATACATATTATATACATAATTATACAGTTTCTACATCCTATACAATTTTTTGCCGCAATAATTATTTAGATACACATTCTATACAATAATTATACAGCTTCTATACACATTATATACAGATACATATTCTACACAATAATGATACAGTTTCTATACAAATTCTATACAAACTTTAGCTGCAATTATTAATTAGATATATATTTTATACAATAACTATAAAATTTCTATATACATTCGATACAGTTTCTCTATATATCTTATATAGATACGTATTTTATACAATAATTATACAATTTGTATACAATTTTATTTAATTGTTTAAAAATAAAGCAAATTTTTTTAGCCAAAAAATATTGTAGCAAAAAATAATAACTGAACTATTTTAAAAAGGGGCTAAAATGGCTCAAATTTAGAAATGGCTAGTGGGTGGAATTAAAATAGGAGAGTGGCTACCCCAAAGCATTACTTTGAAAATGGTCATTTGGGTGGAATTTTTTTGGCCTAATGTACATAAGGTGTCCTTTTCCCATAAAGAACTCTAATGCTGATCAACTCCACAGTTTTATTGACATCGATCGATAGAGAGCCGAGAGGGAGAGCTTTTGGAAAGGCCGGCTTGTGGAGCTGCATTAATGGAAATCGTCTGCAACATGCAATAATCAATTACTGATGAAAACTGGTTCTCTTCGATGGTAGTAACTAATTTAACTAAGTGAAGCAGAATGTGTTCGAGCACTTCTCCATCTGTCCACCCGTGGGTTTCTTCTATTATGAGTTGACACTTTTCGTTCATTAATTTCCAAACGGCAAAATCTTTCCTTGGCATTACAAAATCTTGCTCTTTCAGCTTCAAGCTAGGGAAAAAATCCCTTGCCCCGTCACCCATATAGATCATTCTTTTCTTATTCCCTTCCATAGCCAGAGACACTTGTATTCTTTCTATTACCAGCCTTTGTACATGTTGGGAGGGCAAAGATATTACACTTGTGAAAATCGTGGTGAAGTGGATTCTAAGTTTCCCTTCCTCATCAACGTAGCTCGGATTTGTGTTGATTTCCGAAAAGCAATCCTTGATTCCTGAATGCTTCAATATTGTGTCGATGAAGAAGAGATTTGCATTGCTCACTATCCTCAAATCACATCCTGAAGCATGAGGTCCTGATAAATTACACGACCTATAGTATTACTTACTTTAACTTAAGAGTTGCCTATGTACGAAATAGTTTGTTTAACGTGTTCCAATGAAGCAGTAAGATAGTAAGTAAAGAAGACAATAGTTTTCACGTGGAAAACACCCGCTCAAAAGGTGTAAAAAACCACGACCTGTACCTCTACAGGATTTAACCCAAACTTCACTAAAACAACTTGAGCCTCAACAACAACTGATTACAAGACTCTTGTAACCTACTAATTATAAACTCTAATTCCTAACTATACGCACACACACATATACTCCCAAGGTATGTTTTCCCAAGTCTTTGAGTTCTCCTCCAACTCGAAGACAAACTCCTAGTTCAGTTTATAACACACTGAAACTAATAATTAGATCAACAATACACACAATGAACAACTCCTAATAAATCAATGCTAAACTCTTAGCTAGATTCAGACTAGGACTAGGTTCTTTAATGTGTTCCTTTAGCTAACGAGTAGCACTCCTTAGGACTCAATTTTCTAATTGCCTTTTTCTTTGTAAATGCATAAGTAATTCTGAATAGCACTTTTTCTATTTACGCACAACTCTCCAAAAAGTTACACTTCAAATCAAACTCCTTGGATCCAAACTATCATTGCTTAGAGTTCTACTTCAAGTGAGACTCCTTCTTTAATTCAAACTCGTGCCTCTTAAGTGTTGCAGTCAAACTTCAATTCTTCAATTCGGCACATGGTTTATTCCTTTGAGTTTATCAGAAGCAACCATTTTTCGTTCCTTGGTTGTTGCGCCCTTGTCTTCAAGCATTTGTGAGCTTGCTATGAGTTTAGCTGCTTGAGACAGTGTATCTTTGAACCAGCTTGACTGACATTTTTCATTCACATTGTCAATCATCAAAACTGCATAGAACCCAATAGCTCCTTTAGTGGCAGGAACTATCCGGGGAATTATAGGTACCCATTTCCAGGGGCGACTCAATACAATTAGTGACTTTAATACGGTATCATAAATATTTTTAACAAAAATCCATATATATATTATTTTAAATCCACTCTTTTAACCTTTTATATGCAAAGTTATAAAGTTACCTATTAAGGATTGATTCATTCAATATTTCTTTTCATGTACAAATAAAAATAATTGATTTAGAAAAATTGAGTTTAAAAGAGTATATATAAATAGGAGGGAAAAAGAGAACAAATGTACGGGACAAGGAAAAAATCAAAACAACATGGTAATACATATAATAATTAATGAATGATAGAAACATAACCTAATTTTCTCACAAATTTGAACAATCCAAACTAAATCTAAAAAAGTGAAACTTTTTGTTTTTAAGACGATTAGAAAAAACTTTATATTGTATAGAGTTGAATACAATTTTCATTTTTTTAATAAAAAAGTTTATAATTTTTTTTTTTTTTTTGTATAGTGACATATGAATGTACTCTTCTTTCCATAGCAACAAGTTTTTATTTCAATACCTTAAGTTACAATTAATTTTAATTCTTCAGTAAAAATCCTTTTATAATCACTGTTTATAAAGGTATTCCTTATATACTCATGACATTAGGAGTGCATTAAATCTTATTTTCAAATTTTTAAGTGTAATGACGTGATTTGTGAAATTTTACTTTCTATGTGATTTGACTATTTTACCCTTTTTCATAGTTGCTACATGTTGGTTTTGAGGTGTGGAGATGGTTGACATGGTTCCCAATGCCTTCGGGAAGGTTCTAGGAGAGTTTGAGGTTTTTAGAGGCTTTAAAAGTCCTACAGTTGACTTCGGTCAACATTTGATGTTTTGTGTAATGACCCTCCTGGTCATTTCCCTCGTTTTCGTATGTTCGCAGCGTTTAGAGCTTTTCTATATCTGCCCCAAGTTATTTATGACTTGTTGGGACTGACAGTTCGGTTTTCGGGCAGTTCGTTTGAGAATATTATTTATATCGAGCGTGTTGCAAAATATTTAAATTAAATTATAATTTGGTAAAATGATATATTTATACTATTTTATAAAAGTTCTATAATTTATTAATATTTTTAAACGGAGATAGAAAATCTAATTTTGTTAAAATGATATTTTTATTTTATAGAGGTTTTGTTCAAAATAATTTTCTATTCATGATGGTATACTTAAAATATTATATTTATTTTACCACGAGCCTATGCAGTATCCGAATATATATATATATATATATATATACGAAGAGCAAAAATGGATAAGACCATGTGCATGTAACATTAATTAGTATTGGACTACAAGATTGCTTTCTTTTTTGGACTTTGTACGTGTAGTATACATATATATATACTATAATATTACTTTCTTTTCTTATTTTGTCTTCTTTATGAAAAAACTACATATATTCCACCATTTTTAAGCACTTTAAGCTCAACTTTAGGCATTTCTAGAGAGATTCAAGGTTAGGGGTTGGTATCTTTGAGTTCCTGGACTCGTTCTCGTCGTTTCTACGGTACGTTTTCTTATTTTTACTGTAGTTTTAGTTACGGTGGTTGTTGGAATTGGTGTTGCTGTTTGAGCTAGATATTGAGCTCAAATTGAGCGGTGTTAGTTGTGACTATTGGTCACGGGGTGATTTGGGACGCTGTGACGGTTTCGGTTTTGCGATTCCGCAAGTGGGCCCCATATGGACCGTTCGGATATTTTTTCGAACTAATGCAATATGGGTATCAAAATTCATGTTTTGACATGTAGTTTATTATTTTTCTAGTGTGGCAGAAATCTGAGGTCTCGCGAAAGGGGAAGACTCCTATTTAGCAAGCTTTGGCAAACGTTTGGCGGCGCCCAGGTAGGCTAGGCTTACCATATAACTCGATTGAGTTTATTTATAGTATTTGCATACTATTATCCTAGTGTTTGGGCTGGTAGTTGTAGATTGGCATTGGCTTGCTATGATTAGGCCTTTTGGGCCGGTTAGGACCTTGTTCGGATATGTTTCGAGCCCGTTATCCTCGTGGTGTGCCAGATATTACTTTTATAGGGTTGGTTACTGTTGTACTACTGTTAGTAGGGGTTTGGGGAACCTTAGCTCAGACTTGGTTCCGGGACCCCATAGTGGGCCCCGCTACTCTTCACAGTCGGTGTAGTTAGCTTTAAACATTGTTAGGCTTAGTTAAGCCCTGAGATGATCTTTTAGGATAAAATTTGTATTGAATTACCCTATTTATGCCCTTTTGACCTGTTTAGCCTTGTCAGTCCCTAATAGCACCGTATTTGACCGGGGTCGGCTAGTTTGATTTAGAATGCGGACTCGCTTTGCCCTGACTTACAATGTATACCCAGACTTATATACATATATTATTTATAGTAGATAGTTGACCTAGAAGGATCCCGAGATTGACTTATAGTACGTGGTGGGTTAGCTCCTTTACTTATGTTTCGAGTTCATTTTGAGGCTGGTATGTCCCCGTTTACTTGTATTTGTGTGGATTCTGGCACTACTCTGTCACTTGGTTACTAATTATTATGAGTACCGATTCGAATCCGGCCACTGATTCAGATATGATGGTTACTGATTATTATGAGTTTCGGTTCGAGTCCGGCCACTGATTATTATGAGTTCCGATTCGAGTCCGGCCAATGATTTAGATATGATGGTTACTGATTATTATGAGTTTCAGTTTGAGTCCGGCCACTGATTAGTATGAGTTCTGGTTCGAGTCTGGCATCTGGTTATGATATGATTGGAGAGTTTTGGTACTGAGTTCCGGTTCGAGTCCGGCGGTTATGATATATGTGGCCTATTGTTATTACCCACTATGTCCGGTTCAATTCTGGCGTCTGGCCTCTTGTTATTACCTATTGGCACCGGTTCAAGCCCGATGCATACCCTTGTTGGTTATTGTGGTTACAGGATACTGATACAGCTTCGAGACACTGGTGACTATGCATTTACTTTTCTTGTGTGTCCCGCTGGTTTATGGGGGCCAGACTGGGTTATTGTTTTCTTCCGTATGCCTATCGGGTTTATGGGGGCCCAGATAGGTTATGTTTGACTTGTGTGTTTACTTACGCATTTATTTACTCGTTATTCTGTATCGCACCTATTTTCTCCTGAGCAGATCTACCCGCCTCGGCAGTTACTTATGTACTTATTATTTACACCCCGGACCTAGCATGCACCCTCGCATTTTAGCTTGCTTATATTATATTGAGCTCAGTTAGCCGACGATGCCTACTGAGTACCCGTTGCCCCGGTACTCATACTGCACTTCTGCATCTTTTTCCCCGATGCAGATCCAGGCACTAGCCGACGGTTTTGACGTGACTCTCTTCTCAGCACTGACTCCGGAGCAGGGTGAGCTTACCAACGTTCGAGGAAGATCCTACTCCATCTCTACTGTATAGTCTTTTGCTCTCGAGACTGTAGTACTTGTTGTATATATTTGGTTTCTGTCTTATATTTTGGACATGTCTAGTAGTGGCTCTTGTATCGACTTCACCAGGCCTTGGGAGGGGTTCTTGACTTTATATATTGTCTTCTTCCTTCTCAGTCTTGGTATGAATAGATATTTTGATTTTGATTTTATATTAGTATGGTTACTTCCACTTTATCTCTATTTTCTGAGATTCTGCCCGTTAGCCTGTCGCTTGTCGCTCCGGGCTAGGGTTTGGCTTTCCTATTGGTGGGTTACGGTAGGCGCCATCATGACTCAAAAAATTGGGTCGTGACATTTTGAGTCCCGGATGGCAATTTGGACAGTTTCATTAGATTCAAAATATCGAATTTGGGTTATTAGTAGGGTTGGTTTGGGTCCAGAACCTTTATTTTGTATTTCGATCCTTCGTTTAAAAACTAGTTAAAATAAGCTTTTAGGGGTCCCGGGGGTTAATTTGTTGAAAACGATCTTTTTTCAAAAATTCGACATTGCCACTGATTTCAAAATGTCGAAAATATTCTAGAAGCATATATGGTTTATTTTTGTGGGGTCCCGAACAAATCTCGAGGGTATGTTCGGAGATTTTGAAGGCATGCAAAACTCAACACTTTGTTGATATCTGGTGTATGCCAGATCCTTCTTCGAGAACGTGGGCCCCTGGCCATGAACTCAGAGAAGGAATTTTCCCTTCATTACAATCGTGAGGTGAGAAGGAATTTTCCCTTCATTGCAATAGTGAGGTGGTGGCCGAGATCGCGAAGGGTAAACGAGTTCGGGTCGGGTTCTTTCCCCCTTCGCGAACGCGACAGGGCTATCGCGAATGCGAGGGTCCGGGTAATGGACCTTCGCGAATGCGAAGCCCTGGTTGAGAACACAAATGTCAATTATTGGCCTGGTCAGTATTGACCCTCGCGAACATAAAGGGTTGATCGCGTTCGCGAGGCACTGTTCACAGAACAGTATAAATGGCTCAAATTCATGAATTCCATCTTTTTTGGACCTCAAGCTTCAAATTTTGGACGATTTTTATGGTTTCTTCACCATTTGAGTTTGGGTAAGCTCTAAACTCATCTTTTCACTATTTTCTATTGATTATGTCTTCAAAAACACCTTTTAATCTCGATTTTGAAATGGATTTTTGAGGTTTTTACCGGCAAAACTTAAAAATGGTTTGTCTTCAATTTGGACCTCATTTTTAACTCATTTTTGCGTGGGTTTTCAACTATAGCTCCTATAACCTTGGGAAATGTGTTTCTAAAAGAAAATTCCAGTTTTATCCATTTCATTTTCAAACTCATTTTTCAAGTCCATTTTGTAACCATCTTAAATATGGTCAATATGGGTTTTTTAGCTTCCTTTTAACGCGTAGATGCTATATTTGTATGTTTTAGTTGATTCCAAGGTTGTTCCAAAGGGGAAAGCTTCGTTGAAGGACTTTAGGCTCGTATTTCGTCGTTTCGAGGTAGGTTGTGACTTAACTTTCTTCAGATTTGGCTGAGTAGTTAATAAATAAGTGAAGTATGCTATGGGTATGGGAAAATAACTATGAAAATGGTATTTTGAGATTATTATTATTGTTGTGTGCCTGTGTGGGGGCTTATATTCTTTTTGTTGTTGACTTGTGGTATTATATATTATGTGTGGCCCGGTTGGGGGCTTTATTTGAAATCATTGGCCTTATTTGTGCATTTATATGCTTTATTTATCATGTGATGCCCGTGCGGGGGCTTGAATAGATATTATAGGCCTTATTGTGCATTGTTTGCCTTTATCATGATAAAACACCTAAATTATGGGTTGATATGATATTAATGATGTCTTATATGCATATTTATTCCAATAGTGTCAAACTAACACTAATATCATGAATTATTGACATATTGAGTTATTTTTGAGCTCATTTATACACGTATGGAATGGATTGGTTATCCTCATACCGATGTGACTATAAGCATATTATCCTCATTTCATGCATACACATTCATGAGTTATTCGTATCATTGAGAAACACTGATTTTGAAAGAAAATGAGGCACTTTTAAAAACACCTAGACCGAGGGATGTGCCGGTCGAGTAGATTGATACATGAGATTGAGATTAATGGAAAATTTTGAGATATAGTATACGGGTGCGAACCCCCCATGGGTCCTATCTTGGGAGCATTAAGACTCGGTAGTTGTATACAGAAAGTTATGCGATAACTTTCAAATCATTACATCATCATCATCAATGCATTCCATATGCATATACATTTTTAGTGTCATCTACATGTTTCTTGGTGTTTATCCTGTTTATGATTACTTCCATGATTACTTGTTTTCCCTCTTTTACTTTTCGTATTTATATTAGAACTGTTAGTGGAGATGGTGTGAGCTATCGTTTGGGAACTTTTTTGTTTACAGGTGACGTGCTCATAGTATTTCTTTACTTGTATTATGTTCTACTTTTCTCAGTCGGCCTATGATTCCTACTGATTACAAGTGGAACGTACTCACTCCTACTATGCCCTTTCGGTGCAGATCCTAGTTTGAGTACCACGCTTGGCGGTTGAGTTCGAGTGGTGTATTCCAGATTTTGAAGTACTAGTTCGCTCCAGCATCCGGGGCAAATTCCAGATCTCATCCGATCCTTTATCTTGTCTTTATTTTGGGTCAAAGATGGATTTTGTATTTCAGTTTCGGATGTTGTACTTAGATGCTCTTACATTTGAGACATTATTTCTTGGGAGTTCATGTCATTTCTTTCCATCTTCCGATAATGTTATATACATGTGACTTGACTTCGTTCTAGGAGTCTCGTTTACCTTATTTTCTTTTATTATCTTGTTCTTCTTTCCTTGTTGGGTGATTGGCTTACTTATCAAGGCTAGACCGCGATAAATGCCATCATGACTTCAATTTTTGTTTTATATTTTAGAATTTTTAACTAAACTAATTTAAGCTTATTATCCACTATTAAAAAATTTAGAACAAAAACTAACGTATTGTATTGCAACAAATTGGTAAAGTTTTATTAATTTAAAAGAACCTTTCTCAGGTTATATGATAAGATGCTAAATCTTTTCATATTGAACTATAAACTATACAAATGTAATAGCGACTAGTTATATAATAAAAATACTCCCTCCGTTTAAAAAAAAATGACCTATTTTTCTTTTTAGTCTGTTTCAAAAAGAATGGTCCTTTCCTTTTTTGGCAATATTCTAATTCAAATGTTCCACGTGGCATGTTTAAGTCCACAAGATTAAAGGGCATTTTGGTACATTTGACATAACTTTAATTTACAACCATAAGATTCAAAAGTCTTCTTTATTATCTTAAACTCCGTGTCAAGTCAAAACAGGTCAATCTTTTTGAAACGGAGGGAGTAATGTTTTGGGGGCCTTCGACTTTTAGGCCCTAAAGTATGCGCTTTAATGGATTCAGCCTCGATCCACCTACGCCTATTTCAGTACTTGTTCAATGGTTTTGCCTTTTGTGTGAAACTCCTTCATTATTAACAGAGTTCCATGGCATTGTAGGAACAAGTTCGTTGAAAAAATCAGTAACACCAACCTCATCCACTACCCAATTGTCGATGTCAAAATAGATGATTGTCTTGTCGAAATCGAAAACCACTACAATTCCCACTATGTATGAAACACATTAAAATAGAGAATTCTATTTTTTCTCCATGCAAACAGTTGATTGAAATTGAAGAGATAGGAGAAGGAATAGTGGAAAAAGAGTTAAAGAATTTTCAATTTCAATTAGGGAACAGAAATAATATGCCAAGGAATATTACGTTTTGATTTTATGGTACATTCAAAGCGACAAAGCCGTTCAAAGTTCCTTTTTGTTGTTCCCTAATATTACCTCATAACATTTAAAGGTTTGGAAACAAAACACCTTCACATATTGAATGAAAAAGATAACCCTTTATGCGATATTTGTGGTGAGATTTTTATTTTTTATTAAAATAAAATTTATTTTTTCTAAAATTAAAATAAGAAAATTAGCCCTCAATCCTTACAAAACACTGATTTTTTAGGGAATCCTCTGGAGCTAATTTTGGGCGCTATGTTCTTGATATTGACGTGACTTACTTTGATATATTTTGTATTTGGATTTAAATCCGGATTTATAACCAAAAATTTCATAGATGCCCACTGAAGGTGTAAATCCACACTCCTATGATAATAATTATGGTAACTCTCTAGATCAATCATTAAGGACGATTAAGATTCCATGCACATAAAAAGCCTGAATGGGATGTAATAGGAATAGTAAGGTCATGGGTCGGGTTGCCCGATAATAACGTCGAGATGAGTCAAAAAGAGGAACACTCTCTTGGTCTAGCATTAAGGATACAAAATCCAACTGCCTTAATGATGGTGCACTAAAGGAAAAGTGGGGATCAACGTGTCAGGGTATTTAGGTGCTTGGATGTTCCTCTGCAGACTTGTACCGAATAAGGAATAGTACGTTGGCACCCCTACACAGCAGGTGACAATCAGTCATTGGTCATGGTACTAAGGGGATGGGATGACAATAAGTTATTGGTCATGTTACTATGGGGATGGGATGACACCCTCTTATTGGTCACAGGCCAACCTTGTACAATAGAAATAAATGCCCCCTCCCCCATTATATAGAGGATCTGATTTCAACTCTCTGCCTCTAAGCAATAATAATTCATTGGCTTTGTCTCTAAGTTTCTCTGTTATTCTTTTACTGTTTAGTCTTACTTTTAGTTTATAGACACCGGTCGAGCCCAAATCATGGTTATCTAATCTCGACTATACAATCAATGCGATGATTCAGATTTGTTCTCTAACTTTAGTTCATTCGCTACTAGTGTTATTTCTAATTTTTACTTGTTGTCTTGCAAACCTTTTTCACTAACACAAAGCTAAGCTGTAATGCATGCTATTGATCCACCTACAAATTTAACTATCCCAAATTGGTGGTAAATAGTTTGGCGCCCATCATAGGGCCAGGGCAACTGTGTGGATTTAACTTTTCCTTCTTGCCAGTTTCTCTTCATATTTTGCTCTGCAGGATAATAGGTCATGGCTAATGGCAGTTTTCGTATGGAGGATTTCGCCCTTCAAGAGACACCAGGGACGCAGATGATAGATCCTGCAGGATTAAGAGAATGAACGACCCCTAGAGACGAAGACTCACCTCTTGTTATAAACATGATGAACCTGAATATGCTTAGAAGACAAAAGAAACCCATTCATCAAGAGGATGATGAGGCGGGGTTGAATGAAATAGAAGGATTGCAAAAAATCTTAAAGGATTTTGTTACATCCTAGAAAGATTTGATGACTCGCATGGAGGCACATGATAAAAGGATAGATGTACTTGAGCATGGCCCATGTAACCCCAGAAGCTTCAAACGAAAATGAGAGAGACGACCCATATGAGCAGAAACACAAAGACAGAATAGAAAGAGTGACGATGACAGATATAGGAGACAGACTCGGAGATGCGACTTCACCAGCGGCCATGCGGGATTTATTGAGGAAATATATAAAAGCCCAACACTTCAAGTTCTAGTCTTAGATGAACCGCATACCAGGAGCACCATTGGTAATAAAAGAGCTTGATTCCAAAAGTTACTCCAACGTGCCTTACACGGCCAGTGCGGTAACGAAACTAATCCTAAAGAGGTTCAAGATGCCTGACATCTCAAAATATGATGGGATCTTATACCCTAGGAGCACTTGCATTTTTTACCACGACAGTGAACAAAAATAGCTTGACCAAGGAGGAGGCTGAGTTCATCATGATAAAGAAGTTTGGCAAGACACTTTTGGGAGGAGCTTTGGTCTGGTACTCACTATTTTCAGAAAATTTCATTAACTCATTTAACATGCTAACTAACAGCTTCATCAGGGCCCATGTCAGAGCTAGAAAGGTGCAACCCCATAGAGGGGATATCTTCAAGATAGAGCAAAGAGACATAGAGTTGCTACATGAGTTTATCACTAGGTTCCAGAAGGAAAGAATGTAGTTGTTGATGGTTCTAGATGATTGGGCGATAGAGGCTTTCACTGAAGGATTGAACCTGAAGAGTTTAATCACTTAGTTCAAGCTTAAGGAAAGCTTGTCCGAGTTCATGGCAAAGACTTGGGCTGATGTGCACAATTGGTACAATCGAGGATGATTATTGGTGAATCTCTGGGAAGGCCCCATGGGTTAGAATGAGTTGAAGCCCCCATTGAGTTAAGACCCCATTGAGTTTGTGGAGCGCGGGAGAGAGGTCAGAATGGAATCCCCTGCAATGGAACAATTTAAAGGTCTCAATCCAAGGAAAATATACCCCTACTCCATGGACACAAGAGCTAGCAGTAGTAGGGGTAGAGAAATTCAAGCTCTAGGTTAATCTCGACATGAGAGGACGAATTAAAGAGAGATAACACAGAGAGAGCTGTAAGCTTGAGAAATAGCTAGGCCTGCGGTGTATACAGTTAATGAGGTTCCCTTACTTTTGAAGTACTGCTTCAGCATCAGCCCTGCTTAGCTGGTCTTAGTGATTTGAGATATCAAGGGCACAAAGTTCCCTAAGTCCATATGGACCAACCTAGATGAAAGGGGCAAAAACTTTTGGTGTGAGTTCCATGGAACTCAGGGCATGACACTAGGGACTGACGACATCTCTGAGTGCTGAAGGATGGGCACGAAAAGGAATTCATGAGAAAATAGGCTAAGGGCAACTATGGGAAATGATCTAAAGGAAAAAAGGCACCCATAAACCCTGGGGCTCCCTAGAATACAATAAACTAAGCACCAACTGTCCCAAAATAGGTGTGTTTTATCTCTTGTTTGATCTTTTAATCTAATGTGCTCTTTTTTTTCTTTTAAAGTTAATGTAGGACTGGAGCAAGACTGGCGACATAGGAACTCTACTCTCGAGGAGCAGATGAAGGCTTTGAAAGCCCAAAAGGAAAAGCTACAGCTTTTTTTTTCTTATGACCTCTAGAAAGTTTTAACAAGGTAGCAGTAGGAACTTTTGGGTATAAATTAGGGAAAATTCTCTTTGTAATGGCTAGAAACCTATGGAAAGTTAAACAAAATAAAGTTGTAGAATTTGTTGTATATGTTTGCAACTAGAACTTTTGATGTGACACAGTTGCCAGAGTAGGTCCGTGTGTCGAGCTATCACTTGCTGCAAATAAGTAGGGCTGCTCAGGTGAGGTATCTTTGATACTCTGAAAAACTATAAAGGAGTGCAGCCGAATGATAATTTCCCCATCCTCGAGAATGGGGGATGAGACAATGACTTTGAGGTCCTTGCCAAGGATTGATGAAAAAGTCTAAAGCAGTTCAATTAATAAATGAACTCGGACTCACTTCTATAGATGAAAGCACCATAATCGCGGCCTCTTTGAGATGAATAGTTATGAAAATCGCATGGACCGATCATCCGATCACAAAGAATTTAGGACCATGTCACCATATGCTTGGTCGAGATGCCTGAATGAGAGGCGCGATTACAATATAACCATGTGAAATGTTATTTAGCTTTTCTCAAAAGTAGTGCATAGGTTGTAACTGACTATAAAAAAGAGTAGCCAATCTGATGCCACGCGCTAAAGTACCTTGGAGATGTCCGAAGACACTCAATAAATTAAAAAGTAGAGGGATTCTTGTTCAAGTTAACAAGGTTTGAAAAGGCCCAAAATGCTTGAAGTCGAGTTCTGACTGACTTATCTGGATGACCCGAAAGGCATGCTAAAATAAAAAAGATTGGTGTTCGCATTCATCATCTCACAGAGCCTACAACCCAGGAACTAGGTTGGAGTGACTACACAGAGTCCAAGTTGGAGAACATCCCAATATTTGGGATGTTTCAAAGGACCTGCCCCTCAAAAGGACTAGCAGTTTATACCCTTTTGAGGGAGCTTATCCTACAAGGACTACGCATAATCACAAGAATGACTCTGTTACCATTAAAAGAGAGCAATATGCAACTTTTCAAATATTGGTATGGGAGACAAATTTCTTGTCACACCTCGAATCCCATCGAGACGTGATTGGCACCCGGAGCCGATAAGGCCCGAGAGAACCAAGCTGTGCTTCTATACATTCATATACATGCCATAGGAACACCACTATCACACAAGAGCATGAACGACCAAAATCAAAAATTATGGAACATGTGACATATATATATATACACATTTGAGAAACTTGGCCGTTGAGGCCATCAAAACAAGACTCCATGTGACATCTTATATACATACACCCACATACGTCTACAAAAGCCTCTAACAAATGCACTGACCAATGCCAACTGAAAGTCGGGACAAGTCCCCGCTTTACACAACATGTACACCAGCAAAACACATATGCCACTGTGACTCGGAGAAGCCCCGAACTAGCTGGAGCTCACCAAAGAATCCGTACACAACTGATAACCTACAGGGGAGGCCTGCTAGTACCTGCGCCTGCAACATTTAAAGTATGTTCCCCAAAAAGGGGTCAGTACGGAAAAAGTACTGAGTATGTAAGGCTCAGATGAAACTGTACAATCACATTAATATTTCAATGAACTCAAGATAAATGAATAATCAATGTGAATAAGTCACCATATTGCATTTTGGAAACCATGTGGATTGCTTTCATCACTTTCATTACTTTCTTTACATTTAATACTCACTTGTCAATGCATATGTCACACTGTACCCGGGCCCCTACTGATCAGTGGGTCTTTTCATATCATATCATCATGTAGGGATCGATTCGAGCTAGGCTTATGCCCCTAGACTTGCCACCCTTGGGATCGAGTCGAGCTAGGCTTATGCCCCTAGACTTGCCACCCATAAATCAATACATCGGGATCGAGTCGAGATAGGCTTACGCCCCTAGACTTGCCACCCTTAAATCCATATCTCGGGATCGAGTCGAGCTAGGCTTACGCCCTTAGACTTGCCACCCGTACTTGATCATTGACCACATTTGCATTACTTTGTTCATTACTTTGAGATTGTTACTTTGTTAGTCATAGCATCACTTTGAACTTTGGAATATAGCATTGTTGGAAACTTTGGATCATTAACCAATGAGTGAGAGACATGTGAATAAACATCATGAGAATTATAATATTACTAGCACCTTGATACCATTGGAACCATAGGACAAGAATTCATGACTAAGGGACATAAGGAATATCACTATTGGAACATAACAATGAATTTGAGCTTTTGGAACACTACCCATGAATATAAGAAATGAGATTCACAATTGATCAATGAGTAGAAAATATATGACCATGACTATGGATAAGTGCATATGGGATACCTTAGTACATTTCGGAATAGGACTAGTGTGAAATGTCAATGTGAATACCAATTACCGTGTAGAAAAATACGGACAAGAAACCTTACATACCTTGTATTCTCAATACGAATATATAACCTTAGATGCGTATATAATAATCCCGCTCCTTCTTTATGTGTCACTCTACAACATAAATACATAACAAAATTCACATTAACCACCAACTACTCTTTAAATGCATATAACATCAATGAGTCACATAATTGTCCTTCAACATGTCATTTCCCCTTTACAAAACCATTGACAAAATTATTATTCCAAAAATTCCATAATATTCCCAACATTGACCAATACATGATAGTTAATATATTTCACCACAACACTTCTCCCTCACACTTTCTTATCCATATTATATCGCAAATAACCCATCAAATGACCTTAATACAACTCATAACACATATCGGCCAAAATTCCACAATTTCCACTTATAGACAAGAACAAGTTTAATATCAAAAATAACACCATACATGTTCATATTTTATCCATCCCATACTTTTTCATCAAAGGCACAAGGCCTAATTCACACTTGAACTCCATATACCACAAATCTCATACAAAAACACCAAGTACCATGACCAACTTTTCCAAGCACAACCAACATGATATACATATTCTTTTATGCATATAAGATATTAATCCATGAAAATAAATACTTACCAAGGCTTGGAATATGTTGATCTTGTCCCAAGAGTCAAAAGGAATTCTTTTGCTTTAGGGTTTGGAAATGGGAAATGTTGAGAAAATATCATAAAGGTATGAGAGGTCTTTGATGATAAAATATGATCTTGGGGCCTTTATATAGACCCCAAGTCAAGCTTATCCATTCCTTGGCATTTAATGAGGTCAAAGTGGAAGAATGGGTCTTTTTGCCCTTTGGGCCAATTCTTTTATTTCCATTTTGGGCTTAATTTTGGGCCCAATAATACATATTCATGCAACCCAACAAAGTTCATGTATTATTCACCATATATCTCATGTTTACATAATTCCAAAATTTTACGATAATATTCTCTTACGAGATTCTCATTCGTCGCCTCAATCGCAAAAATAGGAATTCTAGTCGCCCTTGGCGACATTTTGGATCACTATTCACATTTCATGATTTGATCAGGTAGGAGTATGTAGGAGTGTATTGAAGTGTTTGAAGCTTTCACAATGCTCAACAAACTCCAAATAACCAAAAGAAACCATCCAAGAAGCGTCGTAGAATTACGTTACAAAACGGGTCCGGAAAGGCCTAATATTTGTTCCTTGTGCCACACCCCCTGAAACAGGGTAGTGGCGCAGGAAATGAAGCCCCTATGAATCAGGTGTCTTGCGCCACACACCCTGAAACAGGGAGTGGCGCAAGTCTTGGTACTTTGCTGAATTTTTTTCGACCACTTTCTCCAACACTTGCATATCGTCCAATACCTTATCAAAACACTACAAAATACTTACTTAGTGATCTTAATCATCAAGTAAACATGACTCCAAGTCACCAAATGAGGTTAGAATATGTACGGGGTATTACACAAATTCCCCACAAAATCACAAAACACCTCCCACGAAGGTCTAATCGCATGTATGTGGCCAAATTTAAATTTTCTCATCATTAGCATTACCAAATACATACTTATATCTCTCAACACCTAAGCAAACATTATTCAACGTCATCAAGTAGGGTTGGGAAGGTACGGGGTGTTACATTCTTCCCCCCTTAGAAACATTCGTCCTCGAATGTTAGTAACATTGTCTCAATGTAACAACTTAAGTCAAAGTGAATTCTTCATATCATCATGTACACATGTATCACTTGTAAAGACTTACTTATTATGACTCCAATCCTGTATCTTGAACTTTTCTTTCATGTACAACAATTACAAGTACTTTAGATTCCATTATTCCTTTGGATTCCCTCGTAATTTCTTCTACGTGCTAATTTCTCCAATATTGCCGTTACGGCAGCTACTCCTTTATTTCTTATTGCTTTCGCTTATCGATCTAGAGTAGTAAGCAGTACCTCTTCACATGTGAGGTCTTCCGTAACTTGTATATCTCCACTGGGAGTCCAAGCAGCGAATATGAAATACTGAATGAGCTGTGAAGAGTTCCTGGACTAGTGCTAACAGATATGCAATTTGCCCAAATCTTTGGACACTTTCCCTTTCTTTTCGATTCTCATTATTTCTTTCCTTTTCATTGGTCACACTGTCAAAAATACCTAATCACCTATGGCACATTTTAATTCCCTTCTTATAATATCGGCATATGATTTGTATCGACTTTGGGCCATTTGTAGCTGCTGTTATATCACTTTCACTTTCTCTATCGCTTGATGAACAAAATCTGACCCGAGCAAAGCAAATTTCATTAGCTGTAACCCATCCAATTGAGGATCTACATTTTCTTTCATATAAAACTTCGTAAGGTGCCTTTTGATTCTTTTACCATAAACAATTTCAATAAACGATAGATGTTCATCCCAACTACCTTTTCCACTTCCAAACTGGAAGGGTAATACATTGTATAAAACATACAGATTTCCAATGCCATACTATTAATCAGTGACCGCTTGGACATTGAGCTACAAGTTCTACAATGTGCTTTTCATGTAACCTTACTAAGACATATCTGCTAAACCATGGTATATTTTGGTTGCTTCCGAATGAATAAAATACCGTGAACGATGTTCTTCTGTCGAAATTCATTTCCTTAACTCGTTTATACCCAGTACACACAATCTACATTGGGGTTAAAGTACTTCCTCTTGTGTTTACTCAAATACCTTTGTCAAACTTTGCTGTACATTCTTTTTCAATTGAACTAAAACTATAACTTACATATTGCTTTTTCCTTTATTTCAGATGTCCATGAAAATTCCGCCACATTTGACACTATAATTCTTTCATCAGGAGTTCCAAGAAAAAAAAAACCCCTATTGCTTCATTGATATGATTTCTTGACTATATCTTTCTTTTTTGTAAGCTGTCCATTCATACTTTCTACTGCCTTGCAGCTTAATATATCAACTATCCCATTGTTTTTTTTTTTTTCCGAATGACACAAGATACCATTGTTCTAATCTTTTAATAGTTCAAGCCACCTTCGCTACCTCAGACCTAAGTCCTTTGGCTTAAAATATAGTACATTTTCTTATGAATAGTATATATGTCAGCATGAATCCCATACAAATAATGACACCATAACTATAAAGCAATATCGCGGCTGCTAATTCAGGATCATGTGTTTGGTAATAATTTGTTTTCCTCATGTAGCCGTGACTGTCGTAAGGCATATGCTATTACCCTATCATGCTACATCAATACACATCCGAGGCCAACCCCGGAAGCATTACCATACATTGCATAACATTCTTATGCCTTCGGGAGGCACTTAAAACTGGTGTGGAAGTTACTTTATCTTTCAACTCTTGGAAACTCTTCTCACATGCATCATTCTACTGGAACTTGATTGCCTTGTATATAATCTTTGCTAAGGGTGTAGGGAAAATAGCCAATTGTTCACCATTTCTATCTTTTGTGTAACCACCTTTATCCCTTCATCCTATAAAATGCATGGTCCTCTTGTGATTTTGAATACCACCACCAAACATGGTCACACACACACCCTGAAAAGTGTTTGAACACCCTATTCATTTCACCGATAACAACTATAGGTGCATTCGCTAGCCCAATTGACATACTAGGAATTCATAATAACCATACCATGTTTGTAATGTTGTCTTGGGTATATCATCATCATATTTTTTTTTTTTCATTTCGTCGTCATTCGTTTCATCATTTCATCATTTTTTTCTAACCCCATAACTAATCAAACAAATCATCAACTCTGGGGAGGGAATATTTATTCGTAATTGTCATCTTATTCAGTTGCCGAGAATCGACACACATTCTCAACGTACTGTCTTTCTGTTGTACAGTTAACACTGGTGCACCCCAAGGGAACATACTAGGTCTTGTGAATCCCTTGTTCATCACGTCTTTCAACGTTTTCTGTTTGTTTCCCCAATTCCTATAACTTTACCGGGGCCATACTATATGAAGAAATAAAAATAGGCTAAGTACCTGACATCACAGTGATACCAGCTCATACTCGAGGAATGCATTTACCACCAGAACTGCTTGAAGAGTTGGTGGCTTCGCATCAGTATCTTTGTAACACCCCGTACATTGCTACGTCAAGCTAACAACCGTAACACTTATGGAAATATGACGACATGGGAGAATTGATGAATTGGGTATTAAGTGTGGGCATTTAAAGGCTTGCACAAATTGGGCCCTTAATTGAAACCCAAATTTGATAAGAAGACATGGCCCAAAAGGTTTTATTTTTTTGACCCATTCTTCCATTTACATTTATTGACAAACCCATATAGCATTAAATGCTAAGTAAAAAGATAAGGGAGACATGAGGGATTATATAAAGAGAAAAATCAGATTTTAATCACTCTAATGCTCATCTCATTTCTAGAAAATTCCAACAATTTCTCTTTTGCTCTCAAGAGTCCCAAGTCACTCTTTTGGCCAAAATCATCCATTGGTACGTCTTGGTAAGTGTTTATTATGATGTAATACTATATATTATGTATGGTATATGGTGTATATTGTGTTGGTTATGTTGGTGGACGATTGAGGAGTTCACAAGGAAAAAAATGAAGTGTGCATGTTTGCTAAATTGAAGGGGTTTGTCTTGTAAGCTTGATTTTGGACTTGTGGTTTTGAAGAGAATGAATTGGGTGGAGTATATATTGACATGTGATATGTTATCATGGTCTTACTTTGTTGGGGTTTTGTGCATAACATGTGTAATGGTTATTGGGAAATCGATTGTGGTTTTGGTGTCGTTTTGGCCGTGGAATTTGGTTTTGGGTGTCGTTATGTGTGTTGTGAGGCCATGGATGATTGTTGATGTTTAATATGATCAATAAGATGTTCAAATATGTTTGATTGTGATCATGGACCATTCATGGCATTAAAAGACCCAAAAAAAGTCATTTCGGACCAAAATGGGCATCCGCCCCCGCAGACGAGGCATCTGCGGACGCAGATGGCTCTGGAATTTTCCAGGAAGCCACCTGCGCGCGCATCCAGCCACCTGCGTGCGCAGGTGGCAGCGCATGTCACCTCCAGATTTTGTTTTGTGTGTTTCCGTCACTGATTGATCCCCGAAAGCCCCGATACCCTTTTTGGATATAAATATCAACTTGGGGTGTCGTTGAAATGACTTTAAAGTATCGTATGAAGGTGGTTGGGACTGTATGAAGTATGAAAGGTTGTTCACATGTTGTTATAACAACGTAAATGTGATGGAATGATAAAGAGAAAAGCGTAAAAGGTAAGTGAGGGATAAAATGCTATCGATATAGGATTTCTTGGTCAATGTGCATAATGTTGTGATGTTGTTGATATGATAAGGCCTTGAATTGTCTTGTAAGGGGAACATGACATTGTACGGCAGTCGTATAGTTCATTGACGTCGTGTACGCCTACATGGTAGCTAGTTGCTAATGTAAATTCCGGTATGAACTTGTCTTGTAGAGTAAGACATAAAACAGGAGCTGGACCACTGTCTTCCTACATAGACTAACATATCCATACTTGGAAACAAAGGTATGTAAGGTTACTTTGTCTGTATCTTTCTGCGGCAAATAGTGTCCATATTGACATGTCACTAGTTCTATCCTGAAATGTGCTAAGGTATCCGATATCCGTTTATCACTAGTCATTGTCATATATTTTCTACTCATGGATCATTTGTGAATCTCATGTCTCATATTCATGGTTAATGTTCCGAAAGCTCAAATAAAGTTATGTTCCAATATTCCAATAGTGCCTATACTTGTGTCTCTTGTGCATGGATTATTGTTCAATGGTTCCAATGGTATCATGGTGCTAGTAATGTTATATTTCTCATTAATATTTATTCATATGTTCTTCACTCATTGGTCAAAAGCTTGTTCCAAAGTTCCAAAGTGATGTTATGACTACCAAAGTATCAATCTCAAAGTAAAGCACAGTAATGCAAATGTGGTCAATGATCAAGTACGGGTGGCAAGTCTAGGGGCGTAAGCCTAGCTCGACTCGATCCCGAGATATGGATTTAAGGGTGGCAAGTCTAGGGGCGTAAGCCTAGCTCGACTCGATCCCAAGGGTGGCAAGTCTAGAGGTATAAGCCTAGCTCGACTCGATCCCTATATGATGATATGAAAGACCCACTGATCAGTCGGGGCCCGGGTACATTGTGACATATGTGATAACAAGTGAGTATTGATTGTAAAGAAAGTGACAAAAGTAATGAAAGCAATCCACATGGTTCCCAAAATGCAATATAGTGACTTACTCACATTGTCTATTCATTTGTATTGAGTTCATTAGTATGTTCATGTGTTACAAAGTTTCATTTGCGCCTTACATACTCAGTACTTATTTCGTACTGACCCCTCTCGGGGAATTTACCTTACTTGCTGCAGGCGCAGGTCCCAGTAGGTTTCCTCAGTAGGTTGCTAGCTGTTGCAGATCTTTGGTGAGCTCCAGTTAATTCGGGGCTTCTCCGAGTCAGAGTGTATATATGTTTTGGTGCTGTACATGTGATATAAAGCGGGGACTTGTCCCGACTTTTAGTTCTTGTTGGTCAATGCACTTGTTAGAGGCTTTTGTAGACTGATGTGGGTGTAAAAATGTAGAGGGGATATGTCGATTTCGACTTGGTGGCCTCAACGGCCAAGTTTCGCATATGTATATATATATATCATGTTCTGTAAATTCCATTGCAGGTATTTATAGCTATTGTGTGCTTATGAGTTTCTTATGGCATGTATGGGAACAAATAGGGATAAAGCTTGGTTCTCTCGGGCCTTGTCGGCTACGAGTGCCAATCATGCCTCGTTGGGATTCGGGGTGTGACAAAAGTGGTATCAGAGCAGTCGTTCTAAGGGTGTCTACAAAGCCGTGTCTGAGTAGAGTCTTACTTATCGATGTGTTGTGCACCACATTTATAAGTAGGAGGCTACGCGACATTTAGGACGTTGTTTCTTTCCTTCATTCTAGATCGTGCAATAGAGCCAATGGTGTCAGTTGTATTGTATCTGATCTTGGTAATTGTTTTTCTTTGGTATAGTCAAAATGCCGAACACTCGAAGAGGACGAGGAAAAGGTAAAAGTAAGCGGATAGATACAATTGCTGGAGAGGGAACAAGTAGACCACCACCTGAACAAGTTGATCAAGGTGGGGATGAAACTGTGTTTGCAATGCGCGCTTCTTCTACTTCTTCAGTTCCAGAAGAGCCGAGAAGAAGGGAAGTGCCCGTGGAACCACCGACAAATGCCACAGATCAGGATCTTAGGAATGCTGTACAGATGTTGACACAGTTAGTGGCGGCACAAAGCCAGGGAAGAGCTGGTGCAATGGCACATGATGATGATGCGGCTCGAGTAGCCAGTCGCAGAACACAGGATTTCTTAAAACTGGACCCTCCCATTTTCACAGGGGCAGATCCAAAAGCAGATCCACAGGACTTCGTGGATCAAATTCAGAGGGCCTTGGAAGTTATGCATGTGACAGGGGTAGAAACAGTGGAACTTGCTGCATACAGGTTGAAAGGGGAAGCAATATTGTGGTACGAGGATTGGAAGAAATCCCGTGATATTGATGCAACCCCACCCACTTGGGAAGAGTTTAAAATGGCTTTTATTGATCATTACTTGCCCTATGAGATCCGTGAGGCACGTGCGGATCAATTCCTAAATCTCCGTCAAGGAAATTTGAGCGTCAGAGAATATAGCTTGCAATTTAATTCCTTGGCTCGATATGCGCCAAATGTTGTGGCTACGATGACAGACAGGGTCCATAGATACGTGGACAGACTAGAGACATATTTGGTGAGAGATTGCACTATTGCGGCCTTGAATAGGGACATGGACATTGCTCGCATACAAGCCTTCGCCCAGAAAATGGAAGATCAAAGAAGATGAAGGGTGCATGAATTTGATAGGGGACAGTCCAAAAGGGCTAGACCTACGGGACCACCTATGATGTCCCAAGGAGGATCTAGGCCCCGCATGTTTCCTAGACCACCTAGACCGTCGTTCTCTTATTCCACAGGTGGTGCTTATTTGCAGTCTCGAGGGTTTCGAGGTGGTTCAGCAGGGCAAAGTAGTGGGGTTCATGGATCACAGTCAGCAGGTTTCCCTCGTCAGCAGTGTCCGTACTGCGGGCATATGCACACAGGTCCATGTCGGACAGGGACGAATGTCTATTTTTGGTGTGGTATGCCGGGACATATAGCGAGAGAGTGTCCACAGCGGAGCATGGGTGGTATAGCACGACCAGCTGGGTCGGCTGTTGCGTCTTCAGCATCAGTTCCTTCACAGGGCCGAGGGGTGCAGCCTATGGGTCGTGGTAGAGGTGCCAAAGGAGGAGCCAGTACTAGCGGGGTTCAGAATCTCACTTATGCTTTGGTGGACCGCCAGAATTCAGAGGCTTCCCCTGATGTCGTCACAGGTACATTATCCATATTCTCACATAATGCATATGCACTAATTGACCCAGGTTCTACATTTTCCTATGTTACTCCATTGGTTGCTGCGAAATTTGTAAAGACACCAGAATTATTAATTAAATCAATTGAAGTGTCTACACCGGTTGGTGAATATATTGTTGCAAAGAGAGTATATCGTAACTGTGTGGTAACTGTGTGTGGTCATGATACATTGGTCGATCTCATTGAATTGAACATGGTGGATTTTGATGTAATTATGGGCATGGATTGGTTGGCCTCTTGTTATGCTACGGTAGATTGCCGGGCCAAGAAGGTGCAATTTTGTTTTCCGCAAGAAAATCTTCTTGAATGGCAGGGAAATGTAGGGGCACCACGAGGGAGATTTATTTCCTATTTGAAAGCCAGAAAAATGATTGCTAAGGGATACATATGTCATTTGGTACGAGTGAAAGATAATGATGTGGAACCATTAACTCCACAGTCAGTACCGGTAGTTAATGAATTTCTAGATGTATTCCCAGAGGATCTTCCAAGTTTACCCCCAGAACGGGAAGTGGAATTCGGCATTGATGTGATTCCAGGCATTCAGCCTATTTCTATTCCTCCATATAGAATGGCTCCAGCAGAATTGCGTGAATTGAAGGAGCAATTAAAAGATTTGCTGGATAAAGGCTTCATTAGGCCTAGTATGTCCCCGTGGGGTGCACCAGTATTATTTGTGCGAAAGAAAGATGGCACCTTGAGGATGTGCATCGACTATCGGCAACTGAATAAAGTAACGATCAAGAACAAATATCCCCTCCCTCGCATTGATGATTTGTTTGATCAGTTACAGGGTGCCAGGTGTTTTTCAAAGATTGACTTGAGGTCGGGTTACCATCAAGTCAGAGTTAGAGAGGAGGATGTACCCAAGACAGCCTTTCGAACACGGTATGGCCATTATGAATTTTTAGTTATGTCATTTGGACTAACAAATGCACCGGCTGTGTTTATGGATTTGATGAACAGGGTGTTTAAGCCATTCTTAGACGTGTTCGTGACAGTATTTATAGATGATATCCTTGTTTATTCAAGATCACCGGAGGACCATGCTAGTCACTTACGACAAGTGTTACAAATTCTTCGTGAACGGAAGTTGTATGCAAAGTTCTCCAAATGTGAGTTTTGGTTGAAATCAGTCGCGTTCTTAGGTCACATTGTGTCAGATGAAGGGATCCAGGTCGACACACAAAAGATAGAAGCAGTGAAAAACTGGCCAAGACCTACGACACCCACAGAGATTCGCAGTTTTCTGGGTTTGGCAGGTTATTACCGAAGATTTGTAGAAGGGTTTGCGTCTATTGCAGCACCATTGACAAAGTTAACTCACAAGGCCATTAAATTTCAATGGAATGACGCATGTGAAAGAGGTTTCCAAAACTTGAAAGATAAGTTGACTTCCACACCAGTGTTAGTACTTCCTGAGGGTACAGAGGGCTATGCAGTGTATTGTGATGCTTCCGGGATTGGTCTCGGATGTGTGTTGATGCAGCATGGTAGGGTGATAGCATATGCCTCACGACAGTTGCGGCCACATGAGAAAAACTATCCCACACATGATCTTGAATTGGCAGCGGTAGTTTTTGCTTTAAAGATATGGCTTCATTATTTATATGGGGTTCATGTTGACATCTATACGGATCACAAAAGCTTGCAATATCTTTTTAAGCAGAAGGAACTCAATTTGAGGCAACGAAGGTGGTTAGAGCTTTTAAAAGATTATGACATTGATATTCTTTATCACCCAGGCAAAGCAAATGTAGTAGCTGATGCATTGAGCCGTAAGGCAGTAGAAAGCACTAGTGGTCAGTTGAATGAGAAGCGTGAGATAATCAAAGATGTGAATCAATTAGCCAGCTTGGGAGTTCGCCTTATTGAAACCTCAGATGATAGAGTTATGGTGCAGAACGCAGCAAAATCCTCCCTGATAGCTGAAGTGAAAGAGAAGCAGTTTGCGGATTCTAATTTATTACAGCTAAAGGAGAATGTGCAACAGACTTTGACCAAGACATTTGATATTACACCAGAAGGGGTGCTTCAATGTCAAGGGAGAATATGTGTGCCGGACGTAGATGAGCTGAGGATACGAATAATGACGGAGGCGCATCATTCGCGCTATTCCATTCACTCGGGCGCTACTAAAATGTACCATGAATTGAAAGAGGTGTATTGGTGGGGCAACATGAAAAAGAACATTGCGGAATTTGTCGCGCAATGCCCGAATTATCAACAAGTGAAAGTGGAATATCAGAAACTGGGGGGTTACATGCAATGTATTAATCTTCCAGTCTGGAAGTGGGATATGATTAATATGGATTTTATTACGGGTTTGCCTCGTACATTGCGGAAGTTTGATTCCATATGGGTCATAGTGGACCGACTTACTAAATCAGCACATTTTCTACCGGTCAAGACGACCTATACAGCTGAGGATTATGCGAAGTTATATGTGAAAGAGATAGTACGATTGCATGGTATTCCACTTTCCATTATATCCGACAGAGGAGCACAGTTCACAGCGCACTTTTGGAGATCTTTTCAGCAGAGTTTAGGTACTCAGGTGAATTTGAGTACGGCTTTCCATCCTCAGACTGATGGACAGGCAGAACGTACTATTCAGACACTTGAAGATATGCTACGGGCTTGTGCATTAGATTTTCAGGGCAGTTGGGATGACCATTTGCCTCTTATTGAATTTGCTTATAACAATAGCTATCATTCAAGTATTCGAATGGCACCTTATGAAGCTTTGTACGGGAGAAAATGTAGATCACCAATTGGGTGGTTTGAAGCAGGTGAAACTGCTTTACTTGGACCGGATATGGTGCATCAAGCTATGGAGAAAGTCAAGGTGATTCAACAGCGATTGCAAACGGCCCAAAGTCGACACAAGTCCTATGCTGATAGGAGAAGGAGAGGACTTGAATTTGCCATAGGTGATTGGGTATTTCTAAAGGTGTCACCGATGAAAGGGGTAATGCGATTCGGGAAGAAAGGGAAATTGAGCCCACGTTACATAGGCCCATATGAAATTATTAGAAAACTTGGACAAGTGGCGTACGAGTTGGCACTACCCCAGGAACTCTCCACAGTTCATCCGGTATTTCATGTGTCAATGCTTCGAAAGTGCATAGGAGATCCATCTAGCTTTACTCCTATCGATGACGTACAGGTTACAGAGGATCTCACCTACGAGGAAATACCTATTGCCATTCTAGATAGACAGGTGAAGAGGTTGAGGAACAAAGACATAGCTTCGGTAAAGGTACTGTGGAGAAATCAACAAAGAGAAGAGGTCACATGGGAAGCCTAGGAAAGGATGCAATCCAAATACCCTCACTTGTTTCAAAGAGAAGAATGACAAGTAAGTATTTCGGAGCCTTATGTGTTTATGTATATGTGTGACTATATATAGAGCGATGTAATTGTTGTCCTTGGAACGATATTGCTAACATTCGAGGACGAATGTTTCTAAGGGGGGAAGAATGTAACACCCCGTACATTGCTACGTCAAGCTAACAACCGTAACACTTATGGAAATATGACGACATGGGAGAATTGATGAATTGGGTATTAAGTGTGGGCATTTAAAGGCTTGCACAAATTGGGCCCTTAATTGAAACCCAAATTTGATAAGAAGACATGGCCCAAAAGGTTTTATTTTTTTGACCCATTCTTCCATTTACATTTATTGACAAACCCATATAGCATTAAATGCTAAGTAAAAAGATAAGGGAGACATGAGGGATTATATAAAGAGAAAAATCAGATTTTAATCACTCTAATGCTCATCTCATTTCTAGAAAATTCCAACAATTTCTCTTTTGCTCTCAAGAGTCCCAAGTCACTCTTTTGGCCAAAATCATCCATTGGTACGTCTTGGTAAGTGTTTATTATGATGTAATACTATATATTATGTATGGTATATGGTGTATATTGTGTTGGTTATGTTGGTGGACGATTGAGGAGTTCACAAGGAAAAAAATGAAGTGTGCATGTTTGCTAAATTGAAGGGGTTTGTCTTGTAAGCTTGATTTTGGACTTGTGGTTTTGAAGAGAATGAATTGGGTGGAGTATATATTTACATGTGATATGTTATCATGGTCTTACTTTGTTGGGGTTTTGTGCATAACATGTGTAATGGTTATTGGGAAATCGATTGTGGTTTTGGTGTCGTTTTGGCCGTGGAATTTGGTTTTGGGTGTCGTTATGTGTGTTGTGAGGCCATGGATGATTGTTGATGTTTAATATGATCAATAAGATGTTCAAATATGTTTGATTGTGATCATGGACCATTCATGGCATTAAAAGACCCAAAAAAAGTCATTTCGGACCAAAATGGGCATCCGCCCCCGCAGACGAGGCATCTGCGGACGCAGATGTCAACGCAGATGGCTCTGGAATTTTCCAGGAAGCCACCTGCGCGCGCATCCAGCCACCTGCATGCGCAGGTGGCAGCGCATGTCACCTCCAGATTTCGTTTTGTGTGTTTCCGTCACTGATTGATCCCCGAAAGCCCCGATACCCTTTTTGGATATAAATATCAACTTGGGGTGTCGTTGAAATGACTTTAAAGTATCGTATGAAGGTGGTTGGGACTGTATGAAGTATTAAAGGTTGTTCACATGTTGTTATAACGACGTAAATGTGACGGAATGATAAAGAGAAAAGCGAAAAAGTTAAGTGAGGGATAAAATGCTATCGATATAGGATTTCTTGGTCAATGTGCATAATGTTGTGATGTTGTTGATATGATAAGGCCTTGAATTGTCTTGTAAGGGGAACATGACATTGTACGGCAGTCGTATAGTTCATTGACGTCGTGTACGCCTACATGGTAGCTAGTTGCTAATGTAAATTCCGGTATGAACTTGTCTTGTAGAGTAAGACGTAAAACAGGAGCTGGACCACTGTCTTCCTACATAGACTAACATATCCATACTTGGAAACAAAGGTATGTAAGGTTACTTTGTCCGTATCTTTCTGTGGCAAATAGTGTCCATATTGACATGTCACTAGTTCTATCCCGAAATGTGCTAAGGTATCCGATATCCGTTTATCACTAGTCATTGTCATATATTTTCTACTCATGGATCATTTGTGAATCTCATGTCTCATATTCATGGTTAATGTTCCGAAAGCTCAAATAAAGTTATGTTCCAATATTCCAATAGTGCCTATACTTGTGTCTCTTGTGCATGGATTATTGTTCAATGGTTCCAATGGTATCATGGTGCTAGTAATGTTATATTTCTCATTAATATTTATTCATATGTTCTTCACTCATTGGTCAAAAGCTTGTTCCAAAGTTCCAAAGTGATGTTATGACTACCAAAGTATCAATCTCAAAGTAAAGCACAGTAATGCAAATGTGGTCAATGATCAAGTACGGGTGGCAAGTCTAGGGGCGTAAGCCTAGCTCGACTCGATCCCGAGATATGGATTTAAGGGTGGCAAGTCTAGGGGCGTAAGCCTAGCTCGACTCGATCCCAAGGGTGGCAAGTCTAGGGGCATAATCCTAGCTCGACTCGATCCCTATATGATATGAAAGACCCACTGATCAGTCGGGGCCCGGGTACATTGTGACATATGTGATAACAAGTGAGTATTGATTGTAAAGAAAGTGACAAAAGTAATGAAAGCAATCCACATGGTTCCCAAAATGCAATATAGTGACTTACTCACATTGTCTATTCATTTGTATTGAGTTCATTAGTATGTTCATGTGTTACAAAGTTTCATTTGCGCCTTACATACTCAGTACTTATTTCGTACTGACCCCTCTCGGGGAATTTACCTTACTTGCTGCAGGCGCAGGTCCCAGTAGTCTTCCTCAGTAGGTTGCTAGCTGTTGCAGATCTTTGGTGAGCTCCAGTTAATTCGGGGCTTCTCCGAGTCAGAGTGTATATATGTTTTGGTGCTGTACATGTGATATAAAGCGGGGACTTGTCCCGACTTTTAGTTCTTGTTGGTCAATGCACTTGTTAGAGGCTTTTGTAGACTGATGTGGGTGTAAAAATGTAGAGGGGATATGTCGATTTCGACTTGGTGGCCTCAACGGCCAAGTTTCGCATATGTATATATATATATCATGTTCCATAAATTCCATTGCGGGTATTTATAGCTATTGTGTGCTTATGAGTTTCTTATGGCATGTATGGGAACAAATAGGGATAAAGCTTGGTTCTCTCGGGCCTTGTCGGCTACGAGTGCCAATCATGCCTCGTTGGGATTCGGGGTGTGACAATCTTTCACCCTTACCAAGTGACATGTGTATCCTTTAGAGTATCCTTTGTACTTGCTTTACTATGGGGAACAACTTTTTTTTTCTTCTTAGTGCCCCCACATTTCTTCTTTTGGGGAAAACGACAATATAACTTCTTAGTTCGGCAATCTACTATGGCACAATCCCGTTATACCATTACAATCCACTATTTCCAGCTCAATAAGATCATCTGGTGTCTCATGACCACAAACAGTTACTATGCACTTATGATATACTCGTTTAACTTCAATAAATTCTCCGACTAATGTATAGACCTCATATGACATATCTAGTAATTCTGGTGTTCATTTGAATTTTCAGCAATTCATAAAATAACATATGCTAGTGTCGAATATGGGTCAATCAATACGTGTACGGTACTTGTAGGTACCTCAAGAGAAGCCTCATTTTGTGGCCCGACATACCACACCAATAACAAACATTCAGCCCAAACCAACATATCCTTTTCTGTTGCCTCTGAGCTTTCATTATCTGTGCAAAAAGCCTATATTCTGACTATATCAATATCTCTTTTCTAGATCGCAATAGTACAATCCATCTGTCCATATACCGATGCATTCTATCGGTCATAGTGGTTACCACTTTTGGAGTATACCTAGCTACAGAATTAAATCGAAGATTGTACTTTCTGACACTCATAGTTCTTTAGCAATACTTTAGCAATTGATCCGCATGAGCTTTTCGGACCTCATATGAGAGGTACTGGTCAAGGAATACCGTTTTAAATTCCTCCCAACCAGCTGGAAGTACATCAATGCACTTGTCACATGCATAACATCTAAAGCCCTTTTTAATGTGATCTATAAGATCCTGTGGGTCTTTATTCATATCCGACTCGGTGGACATGGGAAGGGAGTTTAATTTTTCAGAAAATCTCATGTGCGGTGACTAGCTGCCTTAGCCGCACCATCATCCTCGTTATTGGGCCAACTTGCCCATGACATGATATAACAACTCTCTGAGTCAACATATGCACTTCATTTCTTACATCCCGTTCAGTGGCATTTATAGGTGGTTCTGCGGATACCTCTCTATCTTTTGGCTAAGAGAGACCCGTATAACAAATTCCATGTCAGTTCCACCTTGACTAACTTGGTCAAGTGGTGATTTACTCATTTCTACTTTGGTAGGCACATCTACCTGTTTCCTTTACCTCTACTTCTTCTCGTAATTGGCATTTTGACTATACCAAAGAAACATAATTACCATGATCAGGTTCATTTCAACTTGCAACACTGGCTCTATTGCACGATCTAGAAATGAAGAACAGAAACAACTTCCTAAATGTCTCGTAGCCTCCTACTTATGGATGTGGCGCGCAACACATCCATAAGCAAGACTCTACTCAGACACGGCTTTGTAGACACCCTTAGAACGACCTGCTCTGATACCACTTTTGTCATGCCCCGAATCCCATCGAGACGTGATTGGCACCCGGAGCCGATAAGGCCCAAGAGAACCAAGTTGTGCTTCTATACATTCATATACATGCCATAGGAACACCACTATCACACAAGAGCATGAACGACCAAAATCAAAAATTATGGAACATGTGACATATATATATATACACATTTGAGAAACTTGGCCGTTGAGGCCATCAAAACAAGACTCCATGTGACATCTTATATACATACACCCACATACGTCTACAAAAGCCTCTAACAAATGTACTGACCAATGCCAACTGAAAGTCGGGACAAGTCCCCGCTTTACACAACATGTACACCAGCAAAACACATATGCCACTATGACTCGGAGAAGCCCCGAACTAGCTGGAGCTCACCAAAGAATCCGTACACAACTGATAACCTACAGGGGAGGCCTGCTAGTACCTGCGCCTGCAACATTTAAAGTATGTTCCCCAAAAAGGGGTCAGTACGGAAAAAGTACTGAGTATGTAAGGCTCAGATGAAACTGTACAATCACATGAATATTTCAATGAACTCAAGATAAATGAATAATCAATGTGAATAATTCACCATATTGCATTTTGGAAACCATGTGGATTGCTTTCATCACTTTCATTACTTTCTTTACATTTAATACTCACTTGTCAATGCATATGTCACACTGTACCCGGGCCCCTACTGATCAGTGGGTCTTTTCATATCATATCATCATGTAGGGATCGAGTCGAGCTAGGCTTATTCCCCTAGACTTGCCACCCTTGGGATCGAGTCGAGCTAGGCTTATGCCCCTAGACTTGCCACCCATAAATCAATACATCGGGATCGAGTCGAGATAGGCTTACTCCCCTAGACTTGCCACCCTTAAATCCATATCTCGGGATCGAGTCGAGCTAGGCTTACGCCCCTAGACTTGCCACCCGTACTTGATCATTGACCACATTTGCATTACTTTGTTCATTACTTTGAGATTGTTACTTTGTTAGTCATAGCATCACTTTGAACTTTGGAATATAGCATTGTTGGAAACTTTGGATCATTAACCAATGAGTGAGAGACATGTGAATAAACATCATGAGAATTATAATATTACTAGCACCTTGATACCATTGGAACCATAGGACAAGAATTCATGACTAAGGGACATAAGGAATATCACTATTGGAACATAACAATGAATTTGAGCTTTTGGAACACTACCCATGAATATAAGAAATGAGATTCACAATTGATCAATGAGTAGAAAATATATGACCATGACTATGGATAAGTGCATATGGGATACCTTAGTACATTTCGGAATAGGACTAGTGTGAAATGTCAATGTGAATACCAATTACCGTGTAGAAAAATACGGACAAGAAACCTTACATACCTTGTATTTTCAATACGAATATATAACCTTAGATGCGTATATAATAATCCCGCTCCTTCTTTATGTGTCACTCTACAACATAAATACATAACGAAATTCACATTAACCACCAACTACTCTTCAAATGCATATAACATCAATGAGTCACATAATTGTCCTTCAACATATCATTTCCCCTTTACAAAACCATTGACAAAATTATTATTCCAAAAATTCCATAATATTCCCAACATTGACCAATACATGATAGTTAATATATTTCACCACAACACTTCTCCTTCACACTTTCTTATCCATATTATATCGCAAATAACCCATCAAATGACCTTAATACAACTCATAACACATATCGGCCAAAATTCCACAATTTCCACTTATAGACAAGAACAAGTTTAATACCAAAAATAACACCATACATGTTCATATTTTATCCATCCCATACTTTTTCATCAAATGCACAAGGCCTAATTCACACTTGAACTCCATATACCACAAATCTCATACAAAAACACCAAGTACCATGACCAACTTTTCCAAGCACAACCAACATGATATACATATTCTTTTATGCATATAAGATATTAATCCATGAAAATAAATACTTACCAAGGCTTGAAATATGTTGATCTTGTCCCAAGAGTCAAAAGGAATTCTTTTGCTTTAGGGTTTGGAAATGGGAAATGTTGAGAAAATATCATAAAGGTATGAGAGGTCTTTGATGATAAAATCTGATCTTGGGGACTTTATATAGACCCCAAGTCAAGCTTAGCCATTCCTTGGCATTTAATGAGGTCAAAGTGGAAGAATGGGTCTTTTTGCCCTTTGGGCCAATTCTTTTATTTCCATTTTGGGCCTAATTTTGGGCCCAATAATACATATTCATGCAACCCAACAAAGTTCATGTATTATTCACCATATATCTCATGTTTACATAATTTCAAAATGTTACGACAATATTCTCTTACGAGATTCTCATTCGTCGCCTCAATCGCAAAAATAGGAATTCTAGTCGCCCTTGGCGACATTTTGGATCACTATTCACATTTCATGATTTGATCAGGTAGGAGTATGTAGGAGTGTATTGAAGTGTTTGAAGCTTTCACAATGCTCAACGAACTCCAAATAACCAAAAGAAACCATCCAAGAAGCGTCGTAGAATTACGTTACAAAACGGGTCCGGAAAGGCCTAATATTTGTTCCTTGTGCCACACCCCCTGAAACAGGGTAGTGGCGCAGGAAATGAAGCCCCTCTGAATCAGGTGGCTTGCGCCACACACCCTGAAACAGGGAGTGGCGCAAGTCTTGGTACTTTGCTGAATTTTTTTCGACCACTTTTTCCAACACTTGCATATCGTCCAATACCTTATCAAAACACTACAAAATACTTACTTAGTGATCTTAATCATCAAGTAAACATGACTCCAAGTCACCAAATGAGGTTAGAATATGTACGGGGTATTACACAAATTCCCCACGAAATCACAAAACACCTCCCACGAAGGTCTAATCGCATGTATGTGGCCAAATTTAAATTTTCTCATCATTAGCATTACCAAATACATACTTATATCTCTCAACACCTAAGCAAACATTATTCAACGTCATCAAGTAGGGTTGGGAAGGTACGGGGTGTTACATTTCTAGAAAAGAAATAAAAAAAACAACAAAAGCTCTCAAAAAACATGAAAAATAAACAGCCAGTATTTCCTTTTTACTATAGTAATGCTCTAAACAAGGCATCAAACAACATAATACAAGCTTGAAAATCCCAACATAAAATACAAATGGGCCTACATTAAGCGATGCAACAGGATGATTCAGAGGTGAGAGTGATTTGTTGGTTGACAACGTATAATGGTGTAGGGTCTCCTAAAGAAGGGAACACTGCTCAGAATGAACAAAGCTTTGTGTGGGTAGTTAAAGCCAGCCCTATGGGGTATAGGCCTTAAGAACAAAAGATAAAGCATTTAAGGAATCTTAAAATGACTCCTGACTACCTGAGGAACCTCCAGAGGGTACACCTTAGTATGAATCTCCTATAGAGAGGGTACCCTTATCAAGTTTGATGAAAACCTTTGTAAGGGCGCCCACGGCCAAAGGGACTCCTTAATCGACTCCTGGGGGAATGAGTGAAACTTAGAACCCAGACCAAGTAGACTCGAACCCCAGGGTTGCTAAAGAGAAAGATGATCGGTTGGAGCCATACCATTATCATCGACCTTGGACCCAAAAATAGTACTTAATCCATTCTCATCTCGTATCTAGGGAGGTACTATAACACCTCAGATTCTGAACATATGAATACTCAAAATTTAGTACAAAAAACTAGAATCTGAGATTGAAGTTCCCGGTCACCACGACTCATAGTATGAGTCGTACAATGGGACCATAAGTCATGGTATCAATAACCCAATCTGTCCAAAAGTTCCCAAGCACGTGCACGAGTTACACTTTGGACCCATAGCCCATGCCTAAGACTTGACAAAATCCCCTCGAAACCACTATTCAATATACGAGTCATTGAGTAAATGTACTGGTCATGAATAGATCTATAGGTCATATTGTTAAGATGGGATAGAGATCCTAGAGTTTGATAAAAACTTCCAAGGACCATGACTCATAGTACGAGTCATATTATGACTCGTATTCAACAACATTTTAGTAAGGGCAAATATGACTTTCCCTTACTTTATTACTCTATCCCATGATATTTTGACTATGAAAAGTATACATATAAGATCCTAAAGCCTATTCTTATTTTACTCTCTCAAGAACATATCTAAGGAAAAATCAAGCAATCTGTGGTTCCTAATCTAACAAGCAAATCAAGTTTCTCTTGTAAAGTGTTTGTCTTCATTCAGGTATGCAAGATTTTAGTGATGAATTCCTTTCATACTCACACCTAAGTAATTTCAAGATATTATGATTCAAAGTTAGGGTTCATGCCCAAATTACTGAAATTTATTTCTTTACATGCTTTACTTGATATCTAAGAATAAGATTTTCTCACAATCTTATGATATCTATATGAAACTCTTATATATGCATAAAAAATCATGCTTTAAAATTTCTTTATGAATTATGAACTCTACATTGAAAATATAGGTTTTAAAATACATGATTTTCTACACATGCTTCATGACATAAAATTAAGCACATGCTCATTATAGTACAATTTTATAGACATGTTAAACACATAGTCAAATCATGATTCAAGTTATGGCACATAACAGTAGTATATTTTGGAAGAATTATTTATCACTGAGAGGACAAGGATATAGATAATCCAAGTTCCATAACTATGCTGCCACCATAGGTTTTGTCCAAAAGGCATGATTACAGGGCTTTCATGTACATGGTTCTAACTTTGGTCGATTAGAACAACTCTTCCAGTATAGGTGTAAGATGCTAGGAATCATTGATGTGTCGTGGTTTTATGATACTTTCAAAGCCTAAAATATGGGATTGTTGTACATTCTCAAGCACTTTTTGGTATATTTGATGTGTGTTTGTGAGTATGTGCAGGAAAATCCCAAAATTTACAGCAATAAAAAGAGACACATAAGATAAGATTGAACCAAGATTAAGTAACACATAAACTTCATGGGAGAAAACCTGTATTATGCCCATGACAACATCTGGTGAGGCCTCAGAATCCTCATGGGTAGATAAAGCATATTGGCGATTTCGGCCCCTGCCTTCTCCAAAAGTAGTACCTTTGGTTGTTGGGGCTGAAAAAGTAGAAGCTTGGGACTTATTGCCCCCACTAAGTCCCCTAGCTATGGGACACTCTCTATGAAAATGACCCTGATAACCACAATTGTAGCATATATCCTTATCCATAAGACATCTTCTATGGTGGAGTTTTCTGCAAGTGTTGCAAGGAGGATAGGACGGACCTGACTGGCCATACTGCCCTGTGCCTGAGAACCTTACATAATGAGGGCCATGACTAGGATGGAATTACTGATCGCTCATAGTCCTAGGTGAAGGTGCACTAGCTGATGAGTGAGTATGCCCCCAAGATTTCTTCATGAACAACTGTCTGCCACTTTTACCACTATACTGGTGGCTTGCTTCTTGGTATGCTGATCTAGCCCTCTATTGAATCCGCTCATCAACTTCCACTTTCTTCTTCTTATGTTCCTCCCTTTACCTACTGAGCATACTCCATTAACCTGGAGATATCCATATCATTGATAAATATTGTCCCTTTGCATCCCAACACCATAGTATCAGAAACACCAGACATGGACTTTCTTATTCTGGCCCTTATATTTGACACCAATTCAGGGGCGTAACGACATAGTTGCATAAGTTTCAGACCATACTTCTTTACACTCATTTTCCCTTGCTTCATATTCACAAATTCCCTTCAATTCTTAAAGGAAAAAGTGATCAAGAAATGCCTCGAAGGAATCTGCCTAATAGCAAGTCATGACACGAGTCTACATCCTAGACATAATACAGTGCTTAGAGCCACAAGTAACCTCAAGCTAACCCATGGCATGACATAATACTATGTAAACTGAATCAACTAGGTAACTGTGTAAGAGCTAAACTAATTTAAATATATATAGTCTAAATGAATGTCAGCAATCTCTGAAAAGACAACTAGACTAAGTCTGAAAAGTATAATACTAAAACTGAATACTGAGTTAAAGTGTCTGACTCTATGTATGAAAGCCTCTAAAATAGATGAATTGTTGTGACAATCCCCAGCTAACTCTAATAACTGAAACTAAAGATACTGAAAAAAACACGAATGAATACTTGTCCTCGAATAATGAGGACTCATCACTAGTAGTTGCTGAAGTTACACTAGGATAGATCTAACATTGATGTTGCATCTAAATACATGAACATATATCATTATATGAAATAGTTCAAAAGAAAGGTGTGTGATCAGTACTTTAAATATATTGAGAATGTGAGATATGCACTATAAAATACTAAACATGCTAGAGAATACTAAATGCTAATAAACCATATTTTAAATGCAAACTAAGTGCAAAACTGTATAATCATGCTGAGATTTAGTACAATGACCCAAAATATGCATACTAAAATACCAAGGTAAAATGTTATATCAATGCAATGCAATTAAGATCTAAAAGCAAGTGTAATGTACAAATACTAAAAACTGTAATAGTGGGAGGTTCTCATAATTGATATAAACCATGTGAGCTACATGGAACCTAACCTGTAACCCTTGTTGGGAGGGCGCTCTATACCTTTCCAAGGGTAAGAACCATGACTGGCGTGAATTCAATCATGAGCCCATTCGGGCAAAGAGAGACACTCTCAATTGGCAAGGACCCATTATCCTATGGTGGCACGGAGTTTGAGACTTGGGTTTTACTAAGCCCATGTCCTCTTGGTGCTAAGTAATACTCCCAGAAACATAGATATATGTTCATAGTTATACTGAAGTCTGAGGAAAATCATATGAACTAGTTCAATTATTGTTTACTAAATAAAATCGAAATCACGGAACTAGTCACATTATAACTGTTTCTGAAAGTCATGAAATCATGGTATACTGAATATTCATCTGAAAACATGCCCAAATTAGAAAATTCATGTTAAATTCTGAAAGTAAGACTTAAACTAAAATTAATGAAAGTTAGAAGTCTTGAATATCTGAAATTGTCATGTGGATTCACAAAGAAGGCACAATATCTTGAAATCTATAGTATTTGCAAATACAATTGTAGATCTAAAGTCAGGAATCATAAATATAACATGTGAAAACCATAATTCATGTATAAATTGGGCATAAGGGTTGAAGGGAACCCTTATACATGATCCCACATACCTGGAGTTGGAGATTTTGTTGAAGGAACTTGAGATTTTCACATGAGAAAAAGAACCCTAGTTTCTCTTGCTTGAAAGAATAAAGAGTATACGATTTTCTATTTCTGAGTGTTAGGGAATAATAAGGGGAAGAAAATTGACTAAGTCCCTTTTATTCCCCTTCATAATTCACCCCAAATAATGGGGTACAGGGATTATGAGAGTGAGAAAAGATGAAAATGCCTCTATTAAAATATAACTAATTTTCTGGGTTCAGTCGTCATGGGTCCATGGTACAAATCGTACCCTGAACCTATGAGTTGTCCCTTTACTCGTGATTACTGACCTTGATTTCTGTCTTGGGCCATAACTCCACCTCATGACTTATGGGGTCTACCTATGAGTCGTAGCAAGGACTCGTGACCTCTGAGAGAAAGATGTCATTTCGTAGGTTCCTCATCAGTACGAGTTACTTAACGACTCATACCCCTGAGTCCTATCAACTGGGCAAGATTTATACATTTTATGGACTTTGGTTTTACCACTCAGATAGGTTATCACCACGACTCATACTAGCCAACCACGACTAGTAGTCTGAGTCATAGCTACTAGGACTTGGATGGTTATTGGATTGCTTACCACGAGTCATCCCTCGACTCGTGGTGTAAGTCGTTCTGAGGGAAAAGTTTTGGTTTTCAACTAGTTTTTCTGGGCTAATTCTGAGATATGATCTTAGGAAATTTTGCGGTGTTACACAACAGGTGAAACATCCATAACCCTAATCTCATCATACCACTGATACGCCATATCTTTCAATTGATAAGCAGCCAACTCAAATCTATCTGTATCACTGGCATACATGACCCTAAAATTTTCTCGAACTCATTATTGAAATCCCTAGGGTCCTACTTAAATTTGGACCCAGTGACCTCTGGAGGGTTCAATCGTATGAACTGGTTGATCCTAGTAGTGTCTGTGGAAACATGAGAACTAGAACCAGTAGGTCCTGACTGGTGAGATAGAGATACCATAAGTTGAGCAAGCAGTTGCATAGTCTATTTGAATTCAGCATAGGTAACATTGCCCTGAGGGGGTTGAGTCTTAGTAGTGGCAGTTCTGAGACCTCTCAGATGGTTAACTAGGGTAGGTATGGCCTTAGTAGTAGTAGTTTGACCAGAAGTACATACCTCATTATGAGTCTACATAATATTAGTAGGGAGAACCTCTACAGTATTTGTCCCTGTAGGGATAGAGGTTCAAACTGAAGCCCTTTAACCTATAGTTCTTTTAGGAGGCATGATCTGAAATGCGGGAAAGTTAAGAGTTAGAAGGAATTCTTAGAATTTGACTTCACAGCACAAACTAGAACATAAAAGAACAAAAAACATTCCTAAATGCCTTGTAGCCTCTTCTTTATAAATATGGTGTGCTACACACCCATAAAAAGGACTCTACTAGACAAGACTTCGTAGACACCATAGGACACTTGAATCTTGTGCTATGATATTAAGTTTTTCACGACCCAATACTAGGCCCTAGATTTAACAAGTATTCAGGACCAATAAAGTCCTGATAGAACTCTTAGCATTTCATCAAGAACATTTCAATAAGCATTTGCAAAAAAAAAGACCTATTGGAGTCGTCCATTTAAAATATAAATAAAGGTATTCATGTGTTTGGAAACAAGACATTTAAATAACATCTACGTAGGTCTACGAATCCTCTAACATAAGAGTGAAAAACCAAAATTGATACTTGGCCCCAATAATACCATAAAACTAAAAGTCATAATTTAACATAAGGATCAAATTTCCTTCTGGAAGATGGATGGCTCACCACTTGTTGAAGTTGTCTCGAACAAACCTAATGTTGCATAGTACTAAGAGAATGTTTCTCTGGAGCGCCTAGGGATGGTCAGTATAATGAGTAATGGTATGTATCCCAGGAAAAGGTACAATACATAATATAAAGTAATCATATAGTTGAATCTGAAATTGAGACGTGATAAGGGAACATAGATATTGACTCAAAATTGAACAAAAAACATTTCTTTATTTTAATTCTAAACTAGTTAGTATCACCAACATCATAAACACCATGGGCTATGTGGGTCCGATCACCACTCGACCGGCAGAGCCCCAGTCTATGTTTGCCGCATGAACCAGGATAAATATCATATCATCCTTATAGAGGAAAATCGTATGGTCGTCCACTTAAGGAGAGTATCATCGCTACGTCAGCAAAACATAGGTTTTGGGCATTGAGTCATGAGGACTTACACCTTCTTAGTGAACTACCTAATTTTCTTTATGCCTATATTATTATATTGTCATGAACATTTAACCGTTCTTCATAAGCTAAGTCTTTCATAGGGGCAATCATTAATTTGGTATCATCATATTAAGACTTGCAAGCCAATCATATCATGCCATAATCTTTACCTTAATACATGTTAATTTATTAGCCCCATCATTGAAGAGTGAGCATAAACACATTTGAAATCCATTAAAGGTTTAAGAGTCATAACAAGACCAATGTTTTACAAAGCCAAGGGGTGGGGGTAATTTCCCCATCACCAAAATGTTTAGAATATCAAAATGATTTGTAAAAAGAAACATGAGTTGTTGATCCCAACATATCCCATCTTACCACTTAGAAATATGGAGATTTCATAATTCAAGTGACCATCCCAAATCTAAGATCAAATGATGAATAGGATTAACTTCATATAAAAGGATTACAAGATTAAATCTTTCGTTTTCTTTCGAAAACCATTCTTATTCGTATCTCTCAAATTATATACATATATACATATGTAGTAATAAATTAGGAATTTAAATATTTTTCTTGAAAGGGGATTGTTCAACATATCTTAATAACAAGATGGCCAAAGAACATTGGAACTTGACCTTAGACTTACTTCTTGGGACTTAGAGATTTCTTTTAACTTTTGAGAAGAGGAGAGGGGAGGTTTTAATCATGATATAGGGTAATTAGAAGAGTAGGAGATGTTTTAGAATACGTGGGGGATAGTTTCTATTAAGAAAATGACCAAAAGGCCCTTAAATTCCCATCAAAAAGTGAAGAGGGGTCGTGACTGACCACCCTTTTGTGGCACGCCTCCATCACGGAGGAGGAGGTCCATGCCACACCCCCATCACGGGGGTTCATTGGTTTGGACTCTAAAATTCTATGATTTCAGTCCTTTGCAGAGTTGGACACGGAGTTCCTTCTTTATGGCTCGTCGAGCAACCCCAATACCCCAAAATTTCAAATCTAAATCCCCCAATTTGATCCAAACATTTTTCAAGGTATTTAACATTTAACTTACTTCAAATTTCTAAGTTTAACAAGGTGTAACAAGGCATTAACAAGGCTTACAAGACCTATCAAAAGACATTGGAAAAACATGGGAACACTAGGGTATTACATAAATGGAATAGTCTGGTTGTCTTGAACCTAGAAATACTGGGTGATCTCTCCCATTGGCCTATGGTTTCACCGAGCAGACCATTAAAATTTTGAGAGGAAACTGCTCTCCTTGGGGGTTCTCCTTTCTCACTAAATACAATAGTGCCTACATCCCCCATACCTTTTGGGTTATGAAGGGAACATGAGAATTATTAGGCAGGGGGTATAGGCTCATAATGGATGAGGAACAGAGGTGACCCTTAGAAATTCGGCCGATGAGGTTAAGAGACACCACAAGAGGAAGGAGGATCATGATGTTCGACTTCAACCCTATGACATTAATAAAACCTATGAATAATCCCTAAAACTATCAGAAAAAGAAAGGTTCACTCAAATAAACTAGGTATTCACCATGATTTCTCGTTTTCCACCTTTGTTAGTAAGAAAGGTGAGGCGAAATGCGATCAACCACAACAGTGGATTTGAGAGTGTGGGACACCCAAAGGCAGAGCATCTATATTTTGCCTAAGAGTTTTTCGGCTAAAGGTGATTGCCATCGAAGAGCTGTAAAAGGCATACAAAGGATTGAGGAACTATCATAATGCAAGCCAAAAAAAAAAGAATACATATAGACACTTACGATGGGAATTCTAGGAAAATTTTGTAGTAGCTTTAGGGAAGCCCTCGATGAATATGCCAATGAAAATATTGGTCCACCCACAATCTTGGGGATTATCTAGGCTACTTATGATTGACCTCTTACCTCGACAGAGCAACTTAATTATTCCTCCTCACATCAAGCATGCAGAATAAATCAGAAGGAGGTGGGTTAAATAAAGTTAAATCTCAACATGGAACCAAGTACGTAGAGGTAAACGACAGTGCGCCAAACGTCCAAGTTCAGCTGGTCAAGGGATAGCCAAAAAGTGTTGTAGAAGGAGGCGACTACTTCGCCAATCGGTTAGCAAGTCCTGTGCTAAATAGGTATGTGTAAACTAAAGACAAACTCGGCCTCTAGGAGACAATAATGTTGTTGTATCGGGAACATCCATATAAAGCTCCATTTTGGCTCAGCCACACTCTCCAAGAACTCAGGGAAGGGTGTTCTTCTACACAAGAGAGCTCAACTTATACATGATCACGGTAGCAGAAACCTTATTTTCTTGCTCGAAGAAACCTTCCAAGAATTTAAATCAGCTACACACTATTTTATTATAAAGAGATCCAGTGAGGGGGCATTAGTTTTTTCTTCCCTCGAGAAGCATCATATCTGTTAGCAGGGTGTTTATAATTCACTGAGAAAGAAGACAATGGGCCGGGGAATCCACTGAAGGAGGATTTTTTGACTTCATAAATAGAGGTAAAAGAGTAAAGAGTTCTAGGTAAGGTGTGAAACTGGTTAGCAGAGCATATATGGAAAGAGAAGCAAGAGGGAACACTGACTCAGGAAAGGAACTTTCATTAAATCTTGACATGTGGCAGAGCTTGTTATACCCAATGATGACCAATCGCAAGGGAGCACAATTATACGACATACCAAGCAACCCTAATATTGGTGTCATTTACCTTTTTGTCTTTTACTAACAACAGAGTATTACACCCAAAAGAAAGAGGGACTATCTATATGGGATGTAATAGAAATAGTATCGAATGAGTTGGCAGATTTAGTCATAATCTGCTCCATCGATGAGCTGGAAGATTTGATTATAATCTGCTCTACAAATGAGCTGGATATGATTGCAATCTACTGCTGTAAACATGGGATTCATCTATTTTTATTAGAGGAAAATAGATTAGAGTAAATCCCTTGATTCATGTATCTCCTAGAAATTAGGGATTGATTAGATCATTTTGATCTTCTTGTTCATCTATAAATATTGTACAATTCTATGAATAAAAACATACTTTTGTAGTATCTAAACTTTCATGGTATTAGAGCGGGACGTTTTCCCCTAATATCATATGATCAAAACTAGGGGTGGGCATAAAAATCGGAGAACCAAAAAACTGAATCTAACCGAATTAGTTCGGTTCTTCGGTTTTAGTTCTTCGATTCTTCAGTTCGGTTTCAGTTTTGGTTTTTTTTTTTGGGTAGTTCAGTTCTTCGGTTCGGTGTTCGATTTAGGGGTAACGGTTCTTCGGTGCACCGAAGAATCAAACTTTTATTAAAAGTTTTTTTTTAAAATTTTCATTTAGCTCATGTTTGGCCCAAAACTTTTCAAGACCAAGACTCAAAGCCCATACCTAATTACCCCATCCAACATTTACCTTCCAGCCTATTACGTTTACATTTTTCTAATTTTTAATTTTAACTCCTCATATACTTATATTTCTAATTGTAATTCCTAAAAAAAATTTACACAAGTACTCCTAATTTCTAACTATAATTCCTAACCATTTTTCACACAAATACTACCACCGTATGATGATATGAATAATGGAGAACTACAATGATATGTATTTGCATTTGTCCTCATTTGCTAGTCTATTTACAATGTTTTAAATTTTTTAATGTCTTATATTTTGATTTGGTTCTCATTTTATTTTTTATTTTGCACCAAAAAAATAATTTAAAAACACCTAACTAAACCGAACCAATTAGTTTGGTTCGGTGTTCGGTGCACACTTTTTCAAAATAGAAAATCTAAGAAGCGAACCAAAAATTTATAAAACCGAACCGAAGAACCGAACGTCGCCCACCCCTAGTTAAAACAGCTTTTCACGGAGAACATCTTTCTGGAACATCAAAAGAAGACAAAATATCTTCTCTGGAAGTTCCAACAGAAAATCTGATGACTCAAGGAGGCAATGCTTCTCACATGCCCTTCCAATAACTTCTCATCAATTAAATGGGAAGAAAAATCTGGAATGGGCACAATCTGTGAAGCTTACAATCGATGGTCGTGTAAAGTTGGGACATTTGATCGGAGAGACGAAAAAGCCAGAAGTTGGAGACCCAAAGATGAACACCTGGAGATCAGAGAATTCACTCATGATTGCCAGGTTAATAAATTCCATGGAGCCATTCATAGGTAAACCTTATATTTTCTTACCCACTGCTAAGGATATGTGGGAAGCCGTTAGGGAGACATATTCTGATGTAGAAAATGCTTCCTAAATTTTTGAGTTAAAAATAAAACTATGGCAAGCTAAGCAGGGTGAGAAAGATTTCACTGCTTATTATAATGAAATGGTGTCTTTGTGGCATGAGTTAGACCAGTGTTACAATGATGAATGAGAGTGTTCTGTGGAAAGTGTGAGAGAAAATAAAGGGGAAGAAAATAAGAGAGTTTACCTTTTTTAGTAGGATTAAACCGAGAGTTTGATGAGGTCAGGTCACGAATCCTAGGAAAAAATCATCTACCCTCACTTCATGAAATTTTTTCTGAAGTTAGAAGAGAGGAAACTAGGAGGAAGGTCATGTTAAAACCTGATTTAATTGTTGAACTAAAACCTGCTATATACTCTTCAACTCTTGTAATAGTGAAAAATAAAGATGAAAAAAAGAAAAGGCCATGGTGCGATCATTGCAAGAAACACTGGCACACCCGTAAAATGTGTTGGAAGATTCATGAGAAACCACCAAACTGGATGAAGAAGAAGGGAGTTGATAACTGTGGCTTTCAATATCTATATGATCAAAACCTCCAAACAACTTATTTTGATCGGGGGAGGCAGCCTTCTCCAGAAACGTCTCCATTTACAAGGGAATAGCTGGAAATTCTGCACAAACTCCTGCAATCCCCATAGTTTCATCCAAATGCATCAAATCCTTATACTCACTCTTGTTCTTTTGCTGAAACAGGTAGTATACCGTTTGCTTTTCTTAGTGCTAACTCCAACCAAATAGATTTTTGGATCATAGATTCAGGAGCTACTGATCACATGACGGGAAGTTCCCATTTTTTCTCTACTTATACTCCTTGTGTAGGGAATAATAAAGTCAGGGTAGCTGATGGTTCCTTCTCTGCACTTGCTGGAAAAGGAACTGTTAAACTATCACCTTCCCTCACACTTCATGATATTCTTTATGTTCTAAAACTCTCTTGTAATTTGGTTTCTGTCAGTAAATTAACACGTTCTCTTAATTGTCATGCTATTTTTTACTCTGATTCATGTGAATTTCAGGAAAAGGTCTCGAGGAAGATGATTGGCAGTGCTAGAGAATATAGAGGTCTTTATTTTGTCTTGAAAATGGGAGCAACTCTCTATAGCTGAATCGTATTTGTTTGAACTCTAATTCTATTTTGAATAAAGTCATGCTGTGGCACTATAGGCTTGGACATCCAAGTTTTATTATTTAAGACATTTGTCACCTCAGTTATTTAGAAATAAAAATCCATCCTTGTTCCAATGTGAATACTGTGAAATGGCTAAGCATCACCAATCTTTTTCCTTCTCAAAAATCAGGCTTCAAAGCCTTTTAATGATGATTCATAGTGATATTTGGGGACCGTCTAGAATTTCAACAATGTCTGGAAAATGGTGGTTTTTAACTTTTATTAACAACCATACTAGACTGAGTTGGGTTTTTTTATTGAAGGACAAATCTGAGGTTAAAAATATGTTTGAGACTTTCTATGTCATGGTGGAAACACAGTTTAATGAGAAAATCAAGATTTTTTGAAGTGACAATGGTCGTGAGTTCTTTAATGAACAATTAGGAAGTTTTTTTAGAAAAGCTGGGGTAGTACACCAAAGCTCTTGTCCAGATACACCTCAACAAAATGGCATCATAGAAAGAAAGAATAGGCACCTTTTAGAGGTAACGAGGGCTTTAATGTTTACTAGTAAAGTTCCACAACACCTTTGGGGAGAGTCTCTCTTGACTGCTACTTACCTTATTAATAGGATGCCATCCCGTCCTCTCAAATTTAAAACACCTTTTAACGTTTTCAAAGAGTGTTTTCCTAATTCTAGGTTAACTGCAGATCTGCCGCTGAAAATTTTTGGGTGTACAACATTTGTTTATGTTCATAATTGTAGTAAACTTAAACCGCGGGCTAAAAAGTGTATTTTTTTAGGATATGCTCTAAGTCAAAAGGGATATAAGTGTTATGATCCACATGCTAGGAGGATAATTGTTACAATGGATCTAACTTTCTTTGAGTCCCAACTCAATTTTACTACTCATCTTCAAGGGGAGTATCATGTAAGTGAAGATTCACCCTTTTGGGATTTTGAGGAAACTAGACATCAGGAAAATTTGAAGCTAGGTATTACAATAAATACTGATGTTAGGGATCTAGGAGAAGCTATGAATAAGTGTGATCCAAATGATGAAAAGGACAGCGATACGAGAGATGATAGGGAGCAAAATGACTTAAACGATAAAAATTCTGATATTGAACCTGTAGAGCCTTCAAATGACAAAAATAAAAATGAGAACAGAGAATAAACAAAAGAAATACAGGTGTACTCGAGAAGGAACCAAACTCAAGACAAAAAGACCAAAGATTCTCAACACTGCCAAAAGTCAGTTCCGCAAGACCTTACTGGAATTCAAGGTAATCTTCCAACTGATTCTATTTCGAATTCCTTCTCTGATTTGGAACTACTTATTGCAAAATGCAAAGGTGTTAGAAATGCTCCTAAATATCCTATTTCTATGTTTGTGTCCCATAAATAGTTGTCTCCTAGTTATTCAGCCTTTACTTCACAACTTTCTAGTGTGGAGATTCCAAAAACTATGCAGGATGCTCTAAGAGTTCCCGAGTGGAAGGAGGCTATTTTGGAGGAATTGCAAGCTCTTGAAAAAAATGAGACATGGGAGTTGGTGGATCTACCCAAAGGGAGGAAACCAGTGGGATGCAAATGGGTGTTCACTACCAAATTCAAATCAGATGGATCCTTGGAGAGGTATATAGCCTGCCTAGTGGCTAAGGGATTCATGCAGACATATGGCATTGAATATCTTGAGACGTTTGCTCCAGTAGCTATGCTAAACTCAATTAGAGTTCTGTTGACAACCGCGGTAAACCTTGACTGGTCACTTCAACAGTTAGATGTGAAGAATGCTTTCTTGAATAGGCAACTAGAGGAAGAAGTCTATATGGATTCCTCACCAGGTTTTGAAGGGAAATACAATTCAAAAATATACAGACTTGAAATATATCTTTATGATCTAAAACAGTCCCCAAGGGCTTGGTTCGAAAGATTTACTCCATTTGTGAAGAAGCAAGGATATGTGTAAGGACAAACAGATCACACAATGTTTACTCGACATTCACTAGAAGGATAAATAGCAGTTCTTATAGTGTATGTAGATGATATCATCCTCACAGGATATGATGTGGTTGAAATAGAAAAACTAAAGGAGAGTCTTGCCTTAGAATTTGAGATAAAGGACTTAGGCTCGCTAAAGTATTTTCTCGGCATGGAGGTTACACGATCGAAGAAAGGAATTATAGTGTCACAAAGAAAGTATGTTCTTGATATGTTAAAAGAAACAAGAATGAGTGGCTGTAGACCAGCTGAAACTCCAATTGACTCGAATCTAAAGTTTGCAAAGGAAGGAAAATTGATTGATAGGGGCCAATATCAGAGATTGGTAGGTAAATTGATTTACTTTTCACATACTAGACCTGATATTTCCTTTGCTGTGAGCCTAGTTAGTCAGTTCATGAATTCTCCAGGAGAAGAACACTAAAAAACCGTGTATCAAATCCTAAGGTATCTAAAGAGTTCTCCTGAGAAAGGGTTGTTCTTCAGAAAGAATGAGAAAAGAAGTGTTAAGGCTTATACAGATGCGGAATAGGCTGGTTCATCTACTGATAGAAGATCTACATCTAGATATTGTACATTTTTTTGGGGAAATTTAGTGACATGGAGAAGTAAGAAGCAAAATGTGGTGGCTTGGAGTAGTGCTGAGGCTGAGTATTGATTTATAGCACATGAAATTTGTGAAATGTTGTAGCTCAGGATATTTTTGGAAGAACTAAGAAGACCTATGAGTTTACCAATGAAGTTGTATTGTGACAATAAGGATGCCATAAGCATTGCTCATAATCCAGTTCAACATGACAGAACAAAACATGTTGAAGTGGACAGACACTTCATTAAAGAGAAGATTGAAAATGGAAGTGTGTGCATCCCTTTTGTTCCAACAACTAAACAAGTTGCAGATATTTTCACAAAAGGTCTTTTTAGAAATACTTTTGAGTCCTTTGTGAGAAAGTTAGGCATGTTCGATATTTACTGCCAACTTGAGGGGGAGTGTCGAATGAGTTGGCAGATTTAGTCAGAATCTGCTCCACCGATGAGCTGGCAGATTTGATTATAATCTGCTCCACAAATGAGCTGGATATGATTGCAATCTACTGCTGTAAATATGGGATTCATATATTGTTATTAGAGGAAATCCATTGATTCATGTATCTTCTAGGAATCAGGGATTAATTAGATCATTTTGATCTTCTTGTTCATTGATAAATATTGTACAATTCTATGAATAAAAACATACTTTTGCAGTTTCTAAACTTTCAAATAATATGGTTGTGGTTTGGGTTACCTCGAGATGCGTAAAAAAGAGGAACACCCTCTCGTTCTTGTAATAAGGGTATAAAATCCAACCACCTTCATGATGTTATGTCTAGAAGATATTGAAGTGGTTGACTTGGAAGATGATGAGGAAGTCTAGGAAATTAGAGCTAGTGTTCATCTAAAAAAGGAGCAAAAAATAGAGCTCATCAATTCTCTCAAACAATACGTCAACATTTTCAATTGTTATTACGATGACTTGTCAGAGCTGAGTACGAAGTGAAATTTGCACCAAGATGGTAGAAGTATCATGGTTTTAGCTGAGATAAACAACTAAGAATAGCTAAGATCGATCGGCTCTGATGCTGTTAAGAGATATTACGTTTGAAGATGGAGATTATTTATGCTTACTTCCTTATATTTCATTTCCTACATATAATAGTTTGTTATGCTTTGTATTAGCTTAACATATTCCCTACCCTCATTGTACGAACTACGTTTGACCTGAATTCCTAAGAAAGGGATACGTAGGCGGCCTATGTCAGTTTCGGTCAGCCCCTTAGAAAAATCTATCTTTCCCTTTTATGTACGAACTATGTTTGACCTAAATTTCCAAGAAAGGGATACGCAGGCGGCTTATGTCGGCTTCGGTCAACCTCTTTCTGAAAATCTATCTTTCCTTAGACCTGAAATATATTTGACCTGATTATTGCTTCAATGAGATATGTAGGCACCCTAACAGCTCGATTATATCACCCCAAGAAATGAAAACTGGGGCAGAATTTTTGAGAAGGAATCTAAAAAATTTAGAAGAAGAAAATCCATCCTTCAAATGTCAAATGGAAGGTCGTAGCGACGAATGCCACTAAAATGAATTTTGAGGAGAGTCTCAAGATCCCACATAGTCAACAACTCAAGAGTTATCTCAAAAGCATTTAACTAGGTCAAAAATTTTGAGGAGGATCTCAATATTTTCATTAGAGCTTCATTCATGAGTTCCAACTCAGAGAATTCCCCAACGCTGGGAGATCCCAATTTCTTCTATGTTAGGGAACTACGTTTGACTTGATTCCTATTATAGCAGGATACATAGGAGCCATATCAACTCGATCATATCACCCAGGAAATGGAAATTGGGACTTAATTTTTAAGAAGGAATCTAAAAAAATTTGAAGAAGAAGTTCATCCATCAACAAAGTCAAAATAGAGAAACTTAGAAGAGAATTTCAAGATCCCTGCGGAGTGTCAACTCTTTCATCAAACGAGTTAAAACTTACCTCAAAATGTCTGACTGGGGCAGAAATTTTGAGGAGGATCTCAATATTTCCACTGAACTCCATTCATGAGTTCAATACTCCAAATTCCTCAGCATCGAGAGATCAGAGTCAACTCCAAAGAAATCTCCAGTTATAACAAAGTACAAGTGGACCGATCCTCAACTATGATAAATTTTTGAAAGTCATCTTCAAACTCCTCAGTTACAATGATGAGAGATCTCTAGAGCTCGCCACCAAGTGTAGATATGTCAAGCCTCGAACCAAGGACATTCATTGAGCTAGCGCATGACATGAAAAAATTGGCAAAGACTTCTCCCCATCATTTTTCAAATTAAAGAAAGTGTCCAAAGATGACGAGCACTCGGAGAATGGCAAGATGGGAGAAGGAGATCGAAAAAGGTCAATTTAGATCAGTTTCGTAAAAACTAACAAATTTTTCTATGGATGCAGTTTGTCCTAAGAAGGATCAGCAAGAGACTCTATTTGTTCAACATATCTCTTTATTCCAAAGAAACATAAGAAAGTTGAACACCCGAATTGGTAAAGAGGAGCCAAGGCACTGGGACAGAGCTGAAAGAGGCAAAAGTTTTCTAGGACTAACAATCTTTTTGTGGGTGGTTGTTGGGGTCTATAGGTGAGGAGTTAACAATGACATACTTCTCAAAATCCCCAGCAAATCATAGGATCAAAATGACCACATGATGTTTGGAAATGGTTTATAGTTGTCCCCAAAAATGGGGTTCAGTCATCCACTTACATCCAAAATGACCTTTTGTTTAGATGTTCACCTCAAGAAGAGGATGTTAATGACAAACAAAGTCGTTCGATCTATGTTATGAACATTTTATTTGAAGCTTTCTCTAAATTTGACTATAGTCGCTAGCGACAATGACACTGTGTCTACTAACCATTTACCTTGAGTGCAGGTACATGCAAAAGAATCGACATAATGGAGTAGTCAAAGAGATCACCCAATAAGGAGAGTAAGGACATCCTCCTCCAATCCTTCATGAATCAAAATGAACATATAATGTTCAGAAGTGGTATTTATAACTGTCCCCGAAAATGGGGTTCAACTATTTATTCACCTTCAAAATAACTTCTTGTTTAGCTATTCACCTAAAAAAAAGGATGATATTTGCAAATAAAGTCATTTATATCGTGAATACTCTCTTTGAAGCTTTTTCAAAATTTAACTATAGTCGCTAGCAAAAGTGACACTGTGTCTATTAATAGTCTACCTTGAGTGCAGGAACTTGCAAAGGAGACAACAAGTCAATAAAATAATAAAGGTGATGTTTTCTGCAACTACCATATAAGTAATTCCATTCATCCTTGCGCAATTTCCCCTTCGACGGACATGCTTATATTTTATTGGTCCCTCCGATGAACCCACACAATTGTAACTCCAACGGACCTGCTTATATTCTATTAATGGATTTCTATTGGTTCCTTTGACAAACCTACACAATTGTCCCTCTGATGGACCTGCTTATGTCCTATTGATGGATTTCTATTTGGTTTCTTCGATGAACCTAAATAATTGTCCCTCCGGTGGACCTGCTTATATCCTATTGATGGATTTCTATTAGTTCCTCTGACAAACCTACACAATTGTCCCTCTAATGGACCTGCTTATATTCTATCGATGGATTTCTATTTTTTTCCTCCGATGGAACTGCACTACCCGTCCCTCTGACGGACCTACTATACCCTATCAATGGATCTATATTCATTCTACCGATGGACGGGCAATTCTTTTGCCAATCTATAGCCTATCAATGGATCTGTATTTGTCCCACAAATGAACGGGCATTTATTTTGCCGATCTGTATCCTATCAATGGATCTCTATTCGTCCTACTGATGGACAAACATTTGTTTTGACAATATATGTCTTATTAGTGGCTCTTTATTTGTCCTACCGATGGACAAGGACGTTTCTAAGTCGCTATTCAAAGATAGACGAAAAACTAGACCTCCTAAGAATTGGTAGTCCAAAGGATGTCTATTAGCTACATTGTCTGAAATAGGATAGCGTGCAAGAATACCAAGAGTTGATAGTTTGAAGGTTATCTATAAGACGCAGCGATATTCTAAACCGAATAGTGTGCAAGATCTCCCAATGGTTGACAGTCCAAGGGTCATTTGTAAGTCGTAACAATATCTGAAATTGAAACAATGTGCAAGACTACCAAAAGTTGGCAGTCCAAGGGTTATCTATAAGCCGCGTCATATCCAATGTTGATTATGTGCAGGACTACCCAAAGACTGACAATTTAAGGGAAATTTGTAAGTCACGTTGTGTCCGACAACGGATAAAAGTGCAAGATTACCCAAAGGCTACCAATTCAAGGGATATTTGTAAGCCACCTCTTATCCAAAGTCGGATGATGTGCAAGATTACTTGAAAGCTGAAAATTTGAGGGACATTTGTAAGTCGCCTCTTAAAAGTTCGATGTTATGCAAGATTACCCGAAAACTGACAATTCGAGGGATATCTATTAGTCGTGTCAATACGGATGATGTGCAATGATACGCCCAAATTACAACTCCTTTAAAAAGTGTAAGCGGTCGTTGTCAAATATATAACCCAACAAAGGTTGGGTCGAATCCCACAACGAATATGGTGATAATTAAGTCGTATATGATTCAAATGACAATTAGTTGACGATTTCTATGAAATAGGGGGTGGGGTGGGAGGGTTATAAGTGATTTTTAAAGTTGATTTCTACCCGTTTCAAGTAGTCAAAGATAAATTCACAAATCATTATCAATAGAGAGATAAACTAGGATTTGTTCATCTTGGTTTCCTATCACATCCGGGTCAATTCAATGGTAAATTTAGATCGATACATGTAATTAAAAAGCAATAGAATCCAAATGTTCACCCAAGTGTTTCTCAGCCTATTTAGGTGATTATCCCTTTAATTCTTTCGAATTTAAAGTGATGGAAATATAATTCGATTATCGCTTCAAGTGAATAATCTCGTTAGAGCATTCTTCATTAGACGGAGGTTAGAAACTCCGAATTTTCAGTGTTAATTCCTTTTTCCGATTTTAACCTCTTTGTTCAAGAAAACTAAACCTAAGCTTGTTCTAATGTTTGCAACCATTAGAAATCTGTAAAAACGAAGAAATTACAATACAATCTATATATATATAAAAGCGGGTCATAGCCCCGGTGACGTGGCACTCTCCTAGGCTAGGATACATATTTATCTTTTTTCTAAATTATTTGATATTTTATTTTTTAAAATTCATTTATTCGGTTAAATAAAACTCAAACAGCCACTTAGGTTTATGCGAAACTCAACAACCGCTTAATCAACCGTCGCAACTACAAAACTACAGATATGAACATCTGCTTCCTTATCGTAACTACCTCAATCGTCACAGCTGCTAAAGTGTGGAATTGGCGAACTTCCTGTAGCCACACAAATTCGTTGTGATTCTCCAATGCCGCTACACTTAGAGGAAAGCGGTAAGGTCGATAGAGCCTTTGGCAATGGCATATGTGATAGGCCATACAACCACTGTTTGAACGCTAGAATAAACGTTAGAGTTTGTCGATGGCATACGTGATAGGCCATACAACCACTGTTTGAATGCTAGAGTAAATGTTTCCCCTTCACCCTTCACACTCTCATCAATACACAGTTTATTCCATGAAAAGTTTTCACAGAAAACTCCTCTCAAGCATATGATACTGTAAATATGAATCACTAGCATAAGTGATGTACGTGACTTTCTCTATCAAAGTTGTTTTTGATTTTTCTCTCTAACTAATTAGATATCAATTGTTCTTTTCCCTCTTCCTCTTCTCTAATCTTCTCTTTGAAAGTTATTATGTTCAACATAGAAAAGTTATGTATGTTATATGATGTCGCAACTATTGCACGCTAGAAAAAAACTTTATTATCTTTTTCTCAAGTATTTTGCTCATTTTTCTCTTATTTTTGTTTAAAATAAAATCAGCAAAATTATGTCTTTTGATTATCTGTTTTTCTTATACTCTTTAAGCTACAATAATTTTTATAAAACCTCAACCTTTATTATTGTGTTATTTAAACTACATTAAATTTTAGATATTGCCCTTTTGAATATTCCAAGTAACAAGAGGTTATCTCAGGAGTACAAATTTCGAATGCCCTTGCAGAACATATTGGTAAGTCCAAGTTTGAGGAAATGTTTCAAGAAGACTATTATATTGTTGGAGAGATAGTGTTTTAAGAAGACTATTATATTGTTGGAGAGATGTCTGCTTCATAATGCAACAGTAGGGAGATTTGTTTATTTTGGTACCTTTTTGGTGCCTTTTTCCTTTTAGGAGTATCAAAAGCATATCATCCTTCGTGTCTTGATGGGGAATAGGAATGTTTGTCGATGAAATTGTGGTGACCGGTGATTGCATTATTCTACTTCTTTTCTTGACTCATCTGATTTTATTGAGTAACACGATTAATGTACCCATAAGTTCTCATTTATTAATTTTGTTAAAAGATAGATATACACATGCCTTGATATGTCTTTCACTTATGAAAATATTTAGGAGGATCTGTTCGAATAAAAAATTTGAGATTTAATTTTCTTGATTTCCTGTATCTAATCACCTAATTTGAAAACTACACTAGGCTTTAATATTATTTTTAGTGATGAGTTTTAATTAATTTTATTTTTTATTATTTGACAGATTATCATCCTGATCCGGCGGAAGTTTCAAGATCTGCAAGCAAATGGAGACAAGGAATGTTTTCTATGTGACTCGGCCAAAACAGTACACCCAACATTTAAGTGTTCAATTTATCTTCTTCAAATGTATTTATGATTAGAAAACATTTAAGTGTTCAATTTATCTTCTTCAAATGTATTTATGATTAGAAAACTCTTTTGTTTTAAAATGTTTATGGCTCAATCTTGATAAATATTATGTACAGCAACTAGGGGTGAACAAAATTGAACCAAATCGCAAATCGAGTCAAACCGAAAAAAAACCCGACTAAAGATTTGATTTTGAAAAAAAAACCCCGACTATAATTGGTTTGGTTTGGTTTTAACTAAAAAAATTGAACCAACCCGATATTACATTTATACAATTTTTAAAAATATTTAATACATAAAAATACTTATTGTGATGTACTTTATAAATATTTCTTAAATTTTTTCATTGTTTTCATCTTTCAACATATTATTTCAAGTTTAAACTAAAAAATTTGAATGGTCCAATAAGTTTTATAGCCCATAGATATTAGCAACTCAAATAAAGCCCAAATCAATACTAATACGATAATAATATTGGATATTTATTCTTTAGTTTTGGATAAATACATAACCTAAATTTATTTTTTCTATTTAATATTTAGTCATGTAATTAATACTTATTAGACTTATTTTAGCATGACTTAATATTTTCTAATTATGATTTTTTTTTTATAACTTATTAATATGCAATATTTATTTTATACAATTTTATTATTTTTTTTGGTTGGATATTTTATAGTCATAACTCATTTCATATTTTGTGTTATTTTCTTAAAGAACACCTAAGATAGTTTTATGTTGGTATGACTAAAGAAATACTTGAAGCACAAGTTAATTATATGTTTGTATGAAGATTTTAACGGAAAAAACCCAAAAAATCTGAGAAAACCAAGAAAATCCGAAAAAAGCAGAGGTTGAAAAACCCAAATTTTATTGGTTTGGTTGGGTTTATAGATTTTAAAGCCCGACACAATTGGTTTGGTTTGTTATTTAAAAAATCCGAACCAACCCGATCATGTACACCCCTAATAACAACTACTCTATAGCTTATAGCTTAGAGTGGGAGTGTCGTTGGACTAATTTAACATTTCAGTATATTTGTATACACAAAAATATTACATACACTTTATAATATAAATTTTTCATAAGGTAAACATTCGTCCTCTTATATAAAAGATTGTTCTTTTTATATTTGTTTTTCTACAATCTTTTCCCCCTAACATGTTTGGAATAGATATTCATCGATGCATCACTTTTTGCACCTCTCTCTACAATGATTTGAGCACTAATGGTTTTAGAAATTATTTTATTTTATATTATATTTTTAAAAGTTGATATAAGAACATGTATTAAGCTTTTTATTTATAAATCTATCAATTCTATCTCAATTTTGTTTTTGAAAAAAAATAATTTATACTTTTTTGATTGAGTGAAGTGCAAACAAATTCAGTATAGTTAAATTTACAAATGATATGATTTTTACTAGTAAATTTGACCGCGCTTCGATATAATCCAAATTCACACCAACATTAACCCTAAGATTGATATTTAGCCAAGAATTCCATAACCCTAGTTATGGGGTTTATAGCCACTCATAGTAAAGAAGAAGATGAAAGCATTATATTTCATAATGTAAAAATTGAGTCTTTATAAGAAGAAATTCAAGCCTTCTATCCTTGGCATATAGCACAAAGTAACGTTTTAATACCCACAATATCGTTGCTCCAGAGAAAATAAGATGTAAAAATATTCAAAGTGTCAAAAGATACCTATTCTAAATCCTAGACTAGGTATTTGTAGGATCCAGAAATATGGGATTTAAAATTCAAATTTGGAAAGCCTCTTTACTACTGACGCCTTGCCTGATGGCTCGTCACAACAGCGAAAGTTCGTCAGATGAACTGTTACTTAGCCTCAATTTAATCTTCAAACTATTTGGTACTGACGGTAGAGCTAACGGCTCGTTGGCCTCTTGGCGGACTGTCATATTGTTCCATCACCAAGATGGAAAGAATCATTAATTTTGATTTGCCCTGACAGTTTGGGAGATGGCTCATCAGCACTCTAATGGATCGCCAGCTGAGCCGTCACCTGACTCTCTTTGACCTTGACTTTTGGTTGAGATTGATGACTGGTGTGATAGCTCGCTAAGGTTCTGACGGTTTGTTAGAAGAGCCGTCACACCCATTTTCAGTACATTTTCACTCATTTTGGCCTTAGCTCAATTTCCTATAATTTAAACACTGAAAAACATCAAAACTACCAATAGTTGCTTGAAAACTTATGATTATCCTTAGTTAAAAGTGTAAAATGTGTCGTTATTAGCCGGCACATCAACACCCTCAACTTAGAACGTTCGCTTGTCCTCAAGCAATAAAACAAAACTATACTAAACAATGCTTTTAAAAAATAAAGTCACAAAGCTAAACTACGAAAATCAGATAGCATTTTCAGCTCTTTCAAAACTCACCCCATTCCTATTATTTACCAACAAAACACACAGTATAAATCAACATATCGACCAATCCGTATCTAAGGATGTCAGTACAATATCCATGAAACATTTGCATACACAAAAATAGTTATCCTAATAGTCGATAATCAATAGTGTCTTTATGGTGCCCTTGCTACAAAGAAGTCCCACACACATAAGAAAATGAACCAGGGACTGGGAAAGTTTACACTCACACTCACAAGAAATCTCTAACGATGCACATAAAATGCATTAAGCTTTCCCTAATTATCCTATTTCAGTTTTCAGAAAGTTGATCAAGATCAATACAGGACTTTTCTCGGCTTGAAATGAGGGCTTGGGTGCTGGTAAGATACATTTGGGATTTGGTGACTAAGCTGTCCTTGACATTTATAAGTATTATTTCTACTTAACTTAGATTTCTACCCTTATTCTTTTATTACCAATCACTCTCACTTTTGAGTGCAGCAACTTATTCTTTTTTTTTTTTTTGAAGAATATATATATAACTATCTTTTGCATATACTCGAAGGTTATTCTTTATCCATAACATCTCTTTTCACACCCTATTTCACTCATTACACACTTCTGCAGTAGCCACTCTCAACTTAGGTGATTTGCCTGAGTTGAGGTGCACGATGTCCAAGGAGGGACCAGGGCCAAAATAGAGGTTCAAATGTGAAAATAGGGGGGTGAAGCTCAAAGTAGGGATCAAAGGAAATTATTCACATTAAGCTAAGTGGACTAAATTCAAACAGGGCCTGTGATCCTTTCTCAATTAACTAACTTACAACTTCTACAGAATAAACAAGGCAAGTTCTAGATGCATTCACAAAGTTAGATAGATGCAAAATACGCTCACAACACTTGGCAAAAAAGAGCACTTGTCAATATCTACTGTCAAAAATTCAATTAAGCTTAAGAAACCTTGTTTCATTCATATGTAGTAATGCCATTCAGAGATTCAAAATGGTCAACACTATGAAATCCTACTGTTGGTGTTAACAAAATAATGAGGGGTCTCTATTTTTCCAAAAATTACCAAATCAACACAATTAGCCAATGAGTTTTAATAGTTTATCCTAGTAACACAGAACCGAAAGCAAATAACAACCTAATATATTGGTTCTACTAGATAGCACACCCGAGGGAAAAGAAACACGGCAACAAAAACCCTTGGGTGGTGATAGACTCACATGTACCCTACCTCCACCAAAAGAAATATGCATTGTCCCCAATGTAGCAATATGATCAGTAAAAGATCAGGAGAGAGAAATATCTGTGAAACCCTTAGGCCTGGGAGTTTCACAAATATTTGGAGGACTTTGTTACCTCCAAATCTGGAATAATGACACCGGTATGAATCAGAGTACTCTCAGTAACAACAACATACTCGGTCACTGGAGTGGGAGTAGGCAACACCGGTGGTGTAGGCCCAACTTCATGTGCTGAGCTAAAGAAAACTCCCACTATCTTGTATTGCTCATGATTTTGACTCGCTGCCTCATATTTCTTAGAGGCCTTAATTGCTTTCCTTACGCTTCTCTCCTTATATGCTCATTACTATGCTTCCTTTTTTGACTTTTTCTTTTCTCCACCATCATTTGGTGTTTTCTCTTTGTCTTTGAGAGGGCATCCCATCAAATCAAGTATGGTATCATCATCCTCTTACTTCACCATTTACAGTTTGGAGAACCCAAAAGTGGAACCCTTTTTTTAATGTAGCAATGTCATCCTGTGCTTTGTTCAATTAGGTCGTGAACTTAGCCAAATTCGGGATTGACAGCTCCCTCAACCTATCATTCACCTACAAATCCATATTATCTATGTAGGCATGCAGATTCTTATATGGTTTCAATGCTTCCTCAATTCTTCAATCCATAAAAGGCTTGGACTCTTTAGCCCAATCATGCAATTGTCTCTCAAACTTCTTCTGTTTCTTGATTATTCTTACATAATTCTGTGGATTAACTGGAACTCTGAGTATGTAGGTGGCATAGATTCCCTGTCAGTAGTTTCAGCTGGAGGTGTAGTATTCTCATACCCAGATACATCAGACTCACCCTGTGGACCAACAATGACTTATGCTAAAAGAGTACTTGAAGGAGTGCCAGACACCTCTGGAGTAGTCTGTGATTGAGGTCCATAGAATGGAAGTTTGTGGACCCCCATCTCAAACTTAGCATCATCCCATGTCATGTCAATGTCCTAAGTATATGTGGCGGTTACCTCATGATCAACCCCACTCAGAACTGGTACTTTAGCTAGTCTGCATAGCTCGGTTAACAAACAAGGGAAAGGTAATGATATAGTAGTCTTATGCCCCTTGCATGCATTTCTTCTGCAATTATTTGACCAAAGTTAACTTTAAAACCCTCCATCATGCTAGCAATAATGACAACTCTAAGTTCATCTAGATTGGCATCTCCACCAGTCGACATTAATCGCAACCAAACCATAGCCCACCAAAATTTTGCTGTGAAACTCAATGAGGATTTGGCCATCCTTTACTTATTTTGTACCCATGAGAGCTCACCAGTCTCTATCAAAATTTGTGCTAACCAGGGTCGCTGTCTTGATGTAGATATTATTCGATGTTCATATTTCGGAGTGATGGTTAGTGGTTCATACAATTGCCCAAAAAAGACCCTTTTGATGGTATGATCAGAGATGTCTATTGAAACCCCATGAACTGGTAGCCTTGTCAATAATCTTGTATCAGAAAGCTTTTTCCTTTTCTCCCAATGCTTCTCTAGGATTGCTAAATAGTTAGCGTAAAATTCATGAACCATGGCAGGATAGCACTTCTCAGGAGGTATGCTCATCTAACCTAAATTATATTTATTGAATCTTTGCTCAATATCTGGGTACTCGGGTAATTTAGTTGTGATGATTTGAACTTCTTCAGCAAATGGTCTTTGTAAGTTTCTTGTCTTGTCGGAAGAAGACCAATTTGATAGTGTTTTTCTGCTCCCTCAATCTTCCAACAAATAGATTGTCTAACCTATGGAGCTTCATTCGGATCACTTCATCCCTCTCCTATTCAATTTCAATATCTTGACTTTTGGTGGCCTCAGTACCACCATCCTTATTTGGCCCCGAGATGGAGCTGTCACTATTCTCCCCATTACTGTCGTTAGACTCCTCACTTGAGGACTCCTCCTTCTCATCAGACTGAAAGGCATGAGCGCACTTCTTTTTGCTTTGCCTAGTATTGTAGGATGGGTCCTCAACTTCCTCATCCTAATTATCAGGTTCATCTCTCAATCTCGAGGTTGAGGTATCATTTCCTTTCCTTTTTCTTGCTCCACCTCTTGTTGTTTGTATATTTTGAGGCATTGTACCTATAAAGGGAAACAATTAGGCATTGCACAAAACAAAAAGCATCAAGTAATATTGCATTATATTTACACTGCTTAATCTTGATGGTTAGGGGTGACGGTTCATCACGTTAGTGATGGCTCATCTACCATGTCTGTTAGCTCTTTCCAGTTTATCCATCAAATATGACGGGTAGCCCTGACGGATCATCATAGTCCTGACGGTTTGTCAGATGAACCGCCAGGCTAAAATAGAATATTCAAAAACTTTAGTCCTTATGATGGTTTGTCTTGGTGAACTATCATCCTTGTGCCGTTTTGTCATTTAAGTCGTCAGGGCAGTAAACACATTATTCACTTGGGCATTTTGTCAAACACTTGGTGTACACCCATTACTTCTTACCAACTCCTTGGGAGTTTAAACTTATTTTACACCATCAATTTCAACAATTCATTTATTTTATCTGGGTTACTCAGAATATACCCAATTGGTTTTAAAATAAAAAATTCAAAACAAGTACACCACAACCATTTACTTTGAGCACAACACAACCGTTTACCAGGTTAAATTCAAGGGCGATGGTTGTGTTGTCTCTAACTTATCAACAAAAGAAATGAGGAAACAAACATATATAACTGAAGTGAATGGAAATTGAGTATGCGCATACCTAATAATGAGATGAATAAGAAAACTCATATTTAGGATCTTAAGCACAAGGTTACAGTTATGGAATAAGAAACGGGTATGTGAGACTTAGGTAGTGTGGAGATTGGATTTGTAGTGGCTTGGTTAGGATAATGGTGGTAAATGCTTTGTGAATGTGGGTAAGGGAAAAGTTATGGAAGTTATGGGTTTTGAGTAATGGAGAGTTATTATGGAAAGGAAAAGACTTAGGAGAGAAAACCGATTAATTTGAATTGGCTCTATTAAATGGCTTTCGTTGTAATAGGGTTTGGATCAGGTTTGGGTCAGTTTTAGGTTAAGGTTTTATTGTTGTTGGATCCGGATCAGTTTAAGTGAAAATAAAAAGTAATAAGTGAATTACCTATGAAGCTTTGCCTGATGGTTCATTAAGAACATGATGGTTCATTAAGAACATGATGGTTCATCAAGTGAACTGTCAGACTTAAGCAGTTTGCATCCTAATTGAGTTAAGTCTGATGTTTGGGTTGACGGTTCGTCAGCAATGTGATGGTTCGTCGCATGAACCATCAACCCTTAACTAGAATTATTCATTTCTTATCCACTTATGACAGTTAGGTTAACGACCCATCAGATCTTTGGCAGCTCGTCAAGTAGGCCATCAGACCTTAACCAAAATAGGTGGTTTTCTGGTGATTTGTGGCGGCTCTGATTGATGGTTTGTCAGGTGTCTGACATTTAGTTAGGTGAATTATCAACCTTAGATAAATTCCAACCTTCTTCTCTTCACCTATAATATCTTTACCTATACTCTTCTGACACACATCAACCATGCTCACAATGAAAATTTACACAAAAATCATTTTACAACAACAAAATATGGGTTGCCTCCCACTAGTGCCTGATTTAACATCGCCACATGACTCGGGTATTTTGACTACTCAAACTTTGTCAAGATACACCAGTGACAACACTTTTACCTCTTCTGGCAAGCCAAAATATTGCTTGACCCATTTCTTATTCACCTTGAACAACTTCCCATCCTTGTTTTCCAACTCTATCACTCCGGATGGAAACACTTGGGTCACTTTGAAAGGTTTGTACCACTTGGACTTCAACTTCCCTGAAAAAAAGCTTAAGCATTGAGTTGAATAATAACGCCGAGTCACCCATTTGGAAAAATCTCTTTTCAATCCTCCTGTCGTGGTACAACTTCAATTTCTCGTTATGGAGAGTAGCCCTCTCAAAAGCAAGAAGTTGAAACTTATCCATTTCATTTAATTGATCCAACATCAAGTTTGCAGCCTCATTCCAACTCAAATTAAGCTTTTTGAGCCCCCACAAGGCTTTGTGCTCAAGCTCTACTGGCAAATGACAACCTTTACCAAAGACTAGTTGGTAAGGATATATACCTATTGGTGTCTTGAAAGCAGTACGATAAGCCCATAGAAAATCATCAAGTTTTTGGGACCAATCACTTCGATTAGCATTTACAGATTTTGTCAATATCATCTTGATATCTCAGTTTGATACCTCCACGTGCCCATTGGTTTGTGGGTGATAAGAGTGGCCACTTTGTGTTGTTTTACTCCATATTTAGCTAGAGCTACATGGAACACCTTGTTGCAAAAGTGCAATCCTCTATCAGTTATAATCGTGCGAGGAGTACCAAATCGGGAAAAAATATTCTCTTTCAAGAACATCACCACACTCTTGCCGTCATTATCTGGTAAGGCTGCAACTTCCACCTATTTGGACACAGAGTCCACTACCACCGGAATATACTTGTGACCATATGAACTCACAAATGGGCCCATAAGATCTATGCCCCACAGTGTCAAATAATTCCACCTCTAATATTTTGTACATGGGCATTTCTTAATTTCGAGAGATCGAGCCCTGATGCTGACACTGATCACAAGATTTGGCAAAGTCATAGGCATCTTTGTAAATAGTGGGCCAATAATACCCACTTTGCCATATATTTCGAGCCTACGATCACCTGCACGATGCCCCCACTGAGAATGAGTGACAAGCCTGTAAAATACTAAGCATCTCCACCTCTGGCACACATCTTGTGATGATATTATTAGCACATATCCTAAATAGATATGGCTCATCCCACAAGTAATTGCTCACTTTATGAAGAAATTTCTTCTTTTGATGGATACTCAAGTCCTCTGGTATCGTGTCACTGACTACATAATTGGCAAAGTCTGCATACCAAGGTATAAGTTCAAGAGATGCTGCAAGTACCTACTCATCAGGAAATGAGTCATTAATCTCTAGCTCATCCAGCTTCTTTCCCTCATTCTCAAGTCTAGATAAGTGGTTTGCTGTCTGATTCTCACACCCTTTTTGATCTTTGACTTCAAAGTTGAACTCTTGTAGCAGCAGTACCCATCTAATCAATCGAGGCATGGAATATTTCTTCACTAATAAGTACCTCAATACAACATGATCTGTATGTACTACAACCTTAATGCCCAACAAATAGGCATGAAACTTCTCAAAGGCATAGACAACATCTAGTAGCTCATGTTTAGTAACCGTATAGTTCTTTTGTGCCCCATTTAGTGCCTTGCTTGCATGGTAAATGGGGTGAAAAATCTTCTCTTGTTTCTACCCAAGAACAACTCCAAGTGCAACCCCAATAGCATTACACATCACTGCGAATGGTTGGGCCAAATTCGGAGCAATAATAACATGAGCAACTACTAATATTTCTTTAAGGCACTGAAATTCCTTCAAGCAATCACCATCAAATACAAACTTGAATTCATTCTCCACTAGTTTGCACAATGGATTGGCAATCATCGAGAAGTCCTTAGTAAATCTCTGATAGAAACCCGTGTGATTGAGGAAACTTCTGACTCCTTTTATCTAGATTGGTGGAAGTAGCTATTCAATCACCTCTATCTTTTCTGGATCAACTTCAATTACCTTTTCAGAAATCTTGTGTCCCAACACAATGCCCTCTTTAACTAGAAAGTGATATATTTTCCAATTGAGTATGAGATTGAACTCTTCACAAGGTTGCAAGGCATTGCTAAAGTTTGCTAAGCAGTCCTCAAAAGACTCGCCTACTGACGTCGCCCAAAATACACCTTCAAAAAAGTATAATGCGGTCGTTGTATCAATTATAGAACCCAACTAGGTTGGGGTCGATCCCACAGGGAACAAGATGAAATTATATAGAACGCTAGTCTGAGTAATTGGCAAGTATGTAAAAATGGGGGGTTTGTTTTTATGGATAAGTGGTGACAGTAACAATTGCTAATTATAGGATTTGTACACAATATGAGAAATACACTAGGACTGTGATCCCCAATGATTCTTTAACTCCACCGGTTACTTGTGTTGGCAAAACTGTCCCGCTGCGTTGCATGCAGAATCTAACAAGATAGGTTTATCTAAACGTCTCTCAACCTTGGTTAGACGAATTTCACTCTTCTCCTCTCGGTCTATGAGTGTCGCACCACTAACCCTTGTCCTGGATCTCAGATAACTATTCCTGCTATGGCTCAAGTTATTAGATAAAGGTTGATAACTTCAAATCTCTGTTGTTATTCCCTTTTCCCAATCTCTACCTTTCTCTCGAGCAAGTCTAGAATACAGGCAAGTTTCTAACGTTTTCAACCGTTAGAAGATCAATCACAACGAAGGAAATAACAATACATGCAATCACACCGATTCAGAATTTGCTTCGCACTTACCCCATTTCGTTAATTCCTCATGGTTCACACAACCCTAGTTGATGAGTTTAGCTACTCATGTTTGCAAGAGCACAATAAGAATTCAAGGATGAAAACATAATTGTAAACTCATAATAAAGAAGAAACTCTGAAATCTCAATCATTAATAAAACCCTAAAATCGATGCTCCGAGATTACAAAACCAATAATATCTTTATGAAATCCTGAACATAGGACAACAAAGGGGTATTTATAGATACAAAACGAATCCTATCCTAATCAAAATAGGAAAACAGAGTTGGCAGCCATCCACGGTACCGTGACTTGGTGTCGTGGAGCCAAGTCACTCCACGTAGATCCTGTCGTGGAAATCAGGCACATGGAACATCCTCAAAAGTTGACTCACGGCATCCACTCACGTCATGTGAGTTGAATCACGGCACATAAGTCCTGTCGTGAGTCACCTCTCTGGTGCAGAACTTGACTCTTTCATCTTCAGATACTTCGTTCTTGAGCATGATTCTTCCTTTGTGTCCATTTTACCTCCAAAACCTATTCTCCTACAATATAGAATAGAAAATACATCATACCAACCAAACACACCCAAGTTATTGCATATTTTCCTTGTTTTAAGCATCCAAAGTTCCATGTAACCATGGTGCATCAACACCCTCAACTTAGAACGTTTGCATGACCTCAGGTGAACAAAACAAAATAAATGCACTGATGCTTAACTAAAAGAAATCTAAGGTACCTATGGTAGTCGACTCATTACTTTTGACCTCAAAAATTTTCTGACCCCTCCTACTTGCAAATCAACACGACAATGTGTATACATGCAGCATATTATCATGACATGGAAGGGATCAAGTGATGGCCTGAGATTATGAACAAATAACTAAGCATATATGCAAATGAAATTATTCGAACAAATAGCAGCTAACAATGCAACCCATGTACTCTCACAACAAAGAAGTCCCATACACTCACAGTCTACTAAAGAATCTCAAAGTAGGGACTCAGTCAAAAACTCTCTCTCACAAAGAAGTTCAAACAGTGTGCATAAAATACCATAGGCTTGCCCTTATTTTCTATGCCTTAGTTGTCACGCCCCGAATCCCATCGGGATGGATTGGCACCCGTAGCCGATAAGGCCCGAGAGAACCAAGCTATGCTTACATTCATTCATATGCATGCCATAAGAAACACCACTATCACGTAAGAACATAAAAGGCCAATATCGTAGATCATGGAACGTGATGACATATATATATATATATATATATGTGTGAAACTTGGCCTTCAGGGCCATCAAGTCATCCAGACATACATCTCTTTCTTCCACATTCATTTGCACACCCACATACGTCTACAAAAGCCTCTAACAGAAATACATACACGACCAACCTAAGTTCGAGACAAGCCCCGCTTTACATAATTTTTACAATACCAAAATCAATGTACAACTTGGACACAAAAAGCCCCGAACCAACTGGAGCTCACCAAAGATCAGTATATGTCCTGCAGCTTACTGGGGAGGCCTACTAAAACTTGTGCCTACAGCATGTAAGGTAAATTCCCCAAGAGGGCTCAGTACGAAGAATGTACTGAGTATGTAAGGCTGTATGAAACTGAATCGGTATATAAGAACTTTCCTGGAAAAATAATCACAAGGGACATGCCCATTATGGATAGCCATCAATATATATATTTGGAACTGCGTGCATTACTTTCGATGCTTACTTCATTTTTGTACCTCTTCTTACTTGCTTGCCAGTCATTAGTTATATATTGCCTGGACCCAACTGATCAGTGGGAAAATAATATCATCATGCAGGTGTTCATGTCACCCATGGATACACCCATAATGTTGGGATAGTCATCATGAAGGTGTGTTCTTTCACCCCATGGATATCGTCATGAAGGTGTTTATTACACCCCATGGATAAACTCATTATATCGGGATCGTCATCATGAAGGTGTTTATTTCACCCCATGGATATACTCACTCATGAAAGATTATTACATTGAGGATTATGACATTTTTGGAAGCACACATATATGCATTTCGTTATCCTTCACTTCATGAGATTGATACTTTTGATAATTGTAACATTATTGAAAGCTTTGGAACACAATATTATTGGAACTTGGAATCATGTCTATAAGTATGTTATACATGAATGATAATAGATCAAGAATAAGATATATATGATCAACACTATATGATAACATGAAATGAGATGCCTTAGGACATTTCGGGAATGAGTGGGTACCATAACAAGGTGTACACTATATGCTGCAGAAGGATACGAAAAGAGGAACCTTACATACCTCGTATTCTCAATATAACTCTGCAATCTTAGATGTGCATACAATGTCCCGCTCCTTTCTTATATTTCACTTTACAACACAAATACGTAACGGAATTTACATTAACCACCAACTACCTTTCAAATGCACATAACGTCAATGAGTTACATGTTTGCCTTTAAAATGTCATTTCCCCCTTGGCAATACCATTGACAAAAGCATCATACCAATAATCCCACAATATTCCCAACATTGACCAAAATATCATAAACCATTAGCATGTCACACCAAGTTCATACTTTCCACTCTTCATCACCACAACATCACAATTATTCCATCAAATTACTTCAATACACCTCACAACAACAAATCGGCCAAAATCCCATAATTTACACTTATATGAAAATAACAAGTTGAATAACATAATCACGCCATATATTTTGTTATTTCATCCATACCATGCTCTTTCATCAAACTCACAAGTCATATTTCAAGTTACAATTCCATAGATTTCACATCTTTCACAAAAACACAAAGTGCCATATCCAACACTTCCAAGCATAACCAACATGATTTACATACTCTCCCATGCATATAATAGATTATTCCATAAGAATAATTACTTACCTAAGCTTGAAAATTGATGATTTTGCTCCAAGAAGTTGGCTTAGGGTTCTTGAGTGTTGAGAGAAATTTTGGAAAATTTCTAGAAATGTGTAGTGTGATCCTTTGAATAAAATTAGATTTTTCCACTTATTTATAGTCCCTCAAGTCTCCTTGGCATTAAATGTCATGTACAAGTGGTCAAGAGTGAAGAATGGGTCATTTTTGGCCTAATTGGGCCATATCTTTTGTCTCATTTTGGGCTTGTATTGAGCCCAATTCAATTAACCCAATAATTTCTCATGTTTAAATCATTTCATACGTGTTACGACGATATTTCCACTCACGGGATTCATATTCGTAGCCTCAATCCCAAAAATGAGTGATTCTAGCCACGTATGGTCTATTTTGACCAAAAGGGTAAAACCATCATTTTGATGCCAAATTTGTTCTTGAGTAATTTTATCATACCAATATAATACTTTACTCATTTCATGTATATGCTCATGGTTGTAGAAGAAACGTGGCAAAAATCAGCCCGGTACGCCCCCGGGCACCCTTGGGACTTAGAAATTTCCAACTTTTGAAAAAAGTGGCAAAACCAGCCTGGCACGCCCTTGGGCGCTCCAGCTTTCTGCCTCTGGGCTAAAAATTTTGGCCCAGAGCGGCCTGACACGCCCTCTGGCGCGCCCCAACCTTAATTTTTTGAAAATTTCATTTTTCGACTTTTCTTCGCGGGTTTATTTAGATACTTCAAGTCCTATTCTTTAACTTACTTATTACCCTTAATATCCTTTGTTTGGAGGTCCTCTTAGACTTATTTTGAACCCCACAAATGCTCCACGAAAATCACAAAACACCTCCTACGAAGGCTAATCACATGTACGAGGCCAAATTTTAATTTTCTCGTCAATAACATTACAAAATACATGCGTATGGCTCTCGACGCCTAAGTAAACATTATTCAATGTCGTCAAGTAGGGTTAGGAAGGTACGGGGTGTTACATTAGTTTTTCGGACAGTTGGACTAGGATCACTATAGGACTTTCGTCGGCTTGTAATGTAGGCTTGGGACGGGTATGGTACCTATGGATATGGTGACTCTACCCTCCTTGACACTATACTTATTTTTGGCTCCATTTTCCATCCATTCTCATTTTTATTTTCCCTTATTCTCCTTTATTTATTTTCAGATTTTGGGTGTGATTTTCTTCATACTTTCAAAACATAATTTTTTTTATTTTTTATTTTTTTTTGCAATTTCTATTTATTTCACTCAGTATTTTTTTTTTCATACCCAAATCTGTTCTCTTTTTTTTTTTTTACTAACCCGTTCTTCATACCCATGTCAAACTATGCACTCCTATGATAGCAACCCTCAACTTAGCCAATTTGCCTGAATTTAGGCACACAATGTCCAAGGAGAGACCAGGGCCAAGACAGGTTCATTATAAGTCAAAATGGGAAGGTGAATAGGCTAATGAAAGAAATAGGTCAATTAAGGCTCAAAATTGGGTTTAAGGGATATTCATTGCATAGTTGGTCAGGCATTTAGGCTAAAAGTGGACTTTTTCCAAAAACGACCTATGATCCTTTCCTAACCACTATCCTATAACCTAGGCAAGACTAACCAGGCAAGTTCTGAATCGTACACACAAAGTGAACTAAGTAATGACCTCACACACACATAGCACAGGGTTACACTGTCAACTACTACCTATCCAGTTCATGTAATGCTAGCTACAGTCATATTGCCTATAATAATAATGCCATAACACGATCCAACAACTATAATAAACTAACATACTACACATATATTTCAAAACAAAATTCTCAGGAGGGGTGTCCTTTACACAATCAAGAAGTATCCTTATCATTCAAAATATGTTCAAAATTGGACTGCACTAAGGTTCCCCTATTTTTCTCCTAATTAATCATGAAAACATAATAACAACCTAAACATGTTGGTTCTACTATGATAGAACACTTGGGGGGAAATAAACACGGCAACAAAAACCCCCAAGTGGTGGTATACCCCCACCCCAACTAAAGAGTGGTGCACTGCCCCTAGTATACAACTATAAATAGAAGAATTATAAGGGAGTGAAGACATACCTGTGGCACCCTAGGAGCCAAATATTGGCCCGCTCATAGCGGGATCATCAGCATGCTCTCTGGGCTCTCTGCTAGGTGCAGCCGGTGAAGGGGGTTCCTGACTAGAGGATGCACCCCGTGCTCTTTCCTCCTGAGCAATCTGCCTGGTATGGTACTCTACTTTAGAGGCCTTCACTGCTATCCAGAACTCACCCTCGGACTCATCACCACTATCAACATGATCTTTCAGACTACGTGGTCTCTTGCCTCTATCAATAGGAGGCTCCTAATCGGCAAACAAATCCACCTCGAACACCGGCCTCATCAGGGCCGTAATGGGCATAGGTAGAATAACAGGAGTGATGCTTGGTGCCAAAGCTCTAACCTCCTCTCTCAATGGAGCCACCTCCCGTATCAATCCTTCCACATCAGGAATCTGTGTTGAACTCATCCGAGTTGCCATACGGGCCTCAAAACTATCAATTCTCCCATATAACTCTCTCATAAACTGCTCCATAGCTGCAGTCATACGGGCCTCCACTCTGGTCTCTGCAGCCTCTACCATGGTCCTAACCCATGGCTTAAGCTGGGATACCAACTTAGCCATCTGGGTCTCAGCGTGGGCCTGCCTCTTGAACATCTGCGTTTGTCTATCAATCAACTGCTGCAGGAAGTCCCTCAAAACTCAAACCATACCAGAGGGGGGCGGTGGTGTGGTAGGGCCTACTACCTCATCATCAATCACCAGGCCTGTGCCCTCAGTAGGTATATGAATAGTATCAGGTACACTCACTGGTGGTGGAGCACTAGCTGACTTCTCTCTAATTCTAAGCCCTTCAAAAAAGGCTGCTCCAGATGACCCGAAAGGTTGAGACCTCTGCTAAAAGACTGGGTGAGCTCTCTGCTACTGCATCAACCCTATGTCAGCAATACAGGTCACCTCAATATAATGGTATACCGCAGGTGTTGTGAACGTACCAGCATGAACACATAAGCCATGAATCAGACAGGGGAAAGGGATACTGGTGAAGTCGTGGAAAGCACGCTCATGTATTCCCCAATGATGTAGTGAGAGAAGTTAATATCAAACCTGCTAGAATGCTCACTACCAACACTGCTCGATCAAGTGTGAGTGAATTATCAATATTAGTTGGACTCAATCGGTGCCTGATAACCGACCACCAAAACCGTCCAGCAAAGTGAAGTGAGGATTTCTTAATATCCAGCTTCCCAATAACCCAACTAGCATTAGCACCATCCTCTTCTATATAACCTGCAATCCACCGCAGTAACTCCAAACGCTGATCAGCGTCTCTCATTTTAGCCCTATTTCTCACAGTCTCCATACGGTGATCAAATTCTGCAGTGCTAGTTGGAAATGGATGCTCAGCACCAAACTAAAACCTGTGGATAGTCTGCTCAGAGATGTCCACTCTGGTCTCTCGAACCAAAGTATGAGTCAATGGTGGTTGGTCTCTATACCGCTACTCATTAGGTGTGATCAATTCAACAGAAGCTGCATAAGAAGCATAAAACTCACTGACCAACTCTGAGCTATAGTGCCCAGGAGACTCCGTCATCCACCCGAACCCATAATGGTCAAATACAACCTTAATCTCAGGTAGTGCTTTCAATTCATCTAGCTGATATCGGGGCTCTTCAGTGATACTCTTTTTACACATGCCCAACTCACTAAGTTCAACATCCCTATCATAAATGTCCCTCATACCCTGAACACACCATCTTTTGTTTTACCTTTGAACCACAACTGCAGCCCACTGTGCAGCCACCTGTCTCTGTGAGGAAGTCGTGGAGTTTTGACCACCAGTGCCAGAAATAGATGCTGTCGCATCAACCGCAGAATCATCCGGACCTTCAGCATTTTCCCCAGACCCGGATACATCAACATCGACATCATTCGTATCCTCAGCATTCTCCTCAGATCCAAACACATCAATCTCTCATTCTTCACCGGTTCCATCATCTTTTGTCCCCTCATAAGACTTGGGGGCGAAATCAAAAGACTGAGCAGGGGCAACCAGTTGCGGGGGCTGTGAAGTAAGCTGTTGGGCAGCCCGGGCATTAGCTTGTGCCCATATTTGTAGCCTCATTGTACTAGGAACGAGTGCAGTATCATCGGTAGCAAGCTTATAGGCCTCTTCAGACCCATTTTTATCGTACACCGAAGGTTCATCACGTAATCTATTTGTAAATTCAGGATTTTTGGTACGGATTTGCGAGGAAGAACCCATATCTCCATATTTGGGGTTTGATTTGGGTGGCATGGAGGTCAATTTTGGGTTAGGTAGGTCGGGTGGGGTTTATTTCTGTTCGGGTAGGTCGGGTTTGTCAGATTTTGGATCGAGTTTTGGGGATTTTAGTGTTTAGGGTTTAAGAATTTTGGATTTGGTTTGTTGAAATCTAATGGATTAGGACTATGTTTGTAGGAATTTGATGGATCTTGGAAACTAGGGTTTATGTTAGGATTTGGATTTGAGAAGGTGGTGTTTGGATTCAAAATTTGGGTCGGATTTGGTGTCCCGATATATATATATTTAGGTCAGGTGGAATTGGGTCGATTCGGGTCAGTTCTTGGCTAATTTACTGTTTCTGAGTTCCACAGTACCACCCACATGACGTGGGTTCACCTATGTCACGTGGGTCCCCTGACGTGGATCGGGTTCTGAAAGTGAAGATATTTCCTCTGATTTTGACGGCACAACCCATGTGATGTAGGTCACTGGCGTAGGTCGAGTTCTGAAAGTTAAAATCTTTCCTGATTCTCATGGCACCACCCGTGACGTGGGTTGACCTACGTCGTATGGGTAACTGACGTAGGTCAAGTTCAGACAACATGTGATTTCCTCTGAATTCTACGACACCAACCCACATTACGTGGATGAATTTACGTCACGTGAATCAATGTTGTGGGTAGTACTGAACAACTTTAGTTCAATATTTTGAATTTCCGCTAATGTATCATCCAATGATCAGTCCACAACCAACTCAGACCTTGGGTTGCCTCCCAAATAGCGCCTGATTTAACGTCGCGGCACGACTTGGCTAGGTTGGTTACTCAGATTTTGCCAACCAGCTCATGGGTTGCCTCCCATGAAGCGCCTGATTTAACATTGGGACACGACTTGGCTAGCTTGACTAGTCAGACTTCATCAAGACTAAGCTCCTCACAAGTGCTGATCTTTTCCGTGATTCCCATAAAGTGTTTTACACGTTGCCCTTTGACTTTGAATATAACATTATCTTCACCTTTCAGCTCAATTGCTCCATGCGGGAAAAACCTAACAACGGTGAATGGTCCAGACCATTTAGACCATAGTTTTCCAGGAAAAAGACTAAGCCTGGAGTTATAGAGTAGCACCAAATCTCCCAGCTGAAACTCCCGTCGTTCGATTTTTCGGTCATGATACAGTTTCATCTTTTCTTTATAAAGTGATGAACTTTCATAAGCCCGAAGATAAAATTCATCCATCTCATTCATCTAGTCTAGCCTTAATTTAGCCGTTTCACTCCATTCTAGATTCAACCTTTTTAATGCCCATAATGCCTTGTGTTCAAGTTCAACAGGCAAATGGCATGATTTACCAAAAACCATCTGATATGGAGATGCACCTATTGGTGTCTTAAAAACAGTTCGATATGCCAATAATGCATCATCCAATCTTCGAGTCCAATCAGTCCTATTGGCATTCACCATTTTTGCCAATGTAGAATTTATCTCACGATATGACACCTCAACTTGCCCGCTCGTTTGAGGATGGTAAGGTGTTGCCACCTTATGTTTGACACCATATTTTTCAAGCAGGGCTTTGAACAGCTGATTACAGAAGTGGGATCCTCCATTACTAATGATTACTTGTGGTGTCCCAAATCGTGAAAATATGTTCTTTTTCAAGAATGTCGTGACACTTCTTTCGTCATTGTTGGGAAGCGAAATCACCTCCACCCATTTATAAACAAAGTCAACAGCTACCAAAATGTATTTCATCCCATGTGATCTCACAAAGGGGCCCATAAAATCAATTCCCCATATATCAAACAATTCGAGCTCAAGAATAGTTGTCATAGGGAGTTCATGTTTGCGTGAGATATTCCCTTGTCTTTGGCATTGGTCGCAGGCCTGAGCATAGTCATGAGCATCTTTATAGATGGTAGGAATAATAACCACATTGTAAAATCTTGTGCACAGTCCGCGTGCCACCATGATGACCCCCAACTAGGGATGAATGACATGCTTCCAAGATACTCATCATTTCAGCCTCTGGGATACACCTTCGAATCATACCATCTGCACATACTTTAAATAAATACGGCTCATCCCAGAAGAATTTTCTCACCTCATGCATGAATCTCTTTCTTTTCTGATACGACATATCCTCGGGGACTACATCACTTGCCAGAAAGTTGGCAAAATCTGCAAACCATGGGATTATGTCTTGTGATGCTGCCAGTACTTTCTCATCTAGAAAAGTATCATCAATATCAAGATTATCCCTTAATTTAAACATGGCCTCACCCTCAAGGTGTGATAGATGGTCAGCGACCTGATTCTCGATTCCCTTTCGATCCTCGACTTCAAAATCAAATTCTTGCAGTAGAAGCAGCCACCGAATCAATCTTGGCTTAGCATCCTTCTTTGACATAAGATACCGAAGTGCTGCATAGTCTGTATGCACAATCACTTTCGTACCAATCAAGTAAGATCTGAATTTCTCAAAAGTTCCTGTTCAATCACAGTGTAATTCTTCTGAGCTGGATTAATTACTTTTCTAGCATAGTAAATCGGATGTAAAATCTTCTCACGTTTTTGGCCAAGGACTACACCCAAAGCCACTCCGCTAGAATCACACATATCCTCGAAAGGCATCATCCAATCTGGTGAAACAATAATAGGGGTTGAAATCAACTTCTCTTTCAGACACTCAAATGCTTTTAGACACGCCTCAACAAATACGAACTTCACCTTTTTCTCTAAAAGCTTGCATAACAGATTAGCAATTTTCGAGAAGTCTTTGATGAATCTTCTATAAAATCCTGCATGTCCTAAGAAACTTCGAATTCCTTTCATGGAGATAGGTGGAGGTAACTTTTTAATCACTTCAATCTTTTCCTTGTCAACTTCAATACCTTTCTTCGAGATCTGATGCCCCAATACGATGCCCTCATTGACCATAAAGTGGCATTTTTCCCAATTTAGCACTAAGTTGCACTACTCGCATCTTTGCAACACATTAGAAAGGTGTGCTAAGTAATCATCAAATGAGTCTCCCACAACAGAAAAATCATACATAGAAACCTCAATAGTGTCTTCCACCATGTCGGAGAAAATAGACATCATGCAATGCTGGAAAGTGGCTGGTGCATTACATAAATCGAAGGGTATCCTTTTGAACGCAAACGTCCCATATGGACAAGTGAAAGTGGTCTTCTCTTGGTCTTTGGGAGCAATGAAAATCTGATTATACCCCGAATAGACATCGAGAAAACAATATCATCCTCTACTAGCAAGACGGTCTAACATTTGATCCATGAAGGGCATAGGAAAATGATCTTTTTCTGTCCAAGAATTCAGCTTACGATAATCCATGCAAACTCTCTATCCAGTAACCGGCCTCAATGGGATTAACTCATTCTTGTCATTTGGAACCACAGTGATTCCTCTCTTCTTTGGTACGCACTGAACTGGGCTTACCCATTTGCTATCAGCAATGGGGTAAACCACACCTCTATCTAACCACTTGATGATCTCTTTCTTCACAACCTCTTGCATAGGTGGGTTTAGACGACGTTGGTGCTCAATGCTCGGTATGCACTCAGAATCAAGTTGAATTTTTTGAGTGCAAATACTGGGTGGAATCCCTATAATATCAGCAATGGACCAACCAATGGCCTTCTTAAATCTTCTCACTACGGAAACCAGAGCCTCCACTTGCCATTCCACAAACTTAGTAGAAATAATCATAGGCAAGGTGTTGTTGGCTCCCAAAAATGTGTAGCGAAGGTGAGCCGGAAGAGCCTTAAGCTCCAAAATTGGAGGCTTCTCAATAGAAGGACGTTCCAGTGGGGTCACCTTATTCTTCAAATTGAGATCAAGTTTCTTTGGAGCATAAGTGTATGATCCCCTACCAGTAAGTGCACCAACCATCTCATCGTATTTCTTAATACCATCGCTATCAAAATTTATAATCACGGTCGTAAGAGCTTCTACCCCCAACCTTTCTTCAAGAGACACAACAATATCACTCTCCTCAACCGCATCTATTACTGAAATCACTGTTGCAACCCAGCTATACACGCAAGTGTACATGATCGTTCAAGTAATATAATGGCTCCTTTAAAAGAGCCGGATATCGAACCCAAGGGACTTTCGTCAATAGAAATCAATTTTAGACGTCAAACAGTAATTAAAAACTAGTGTTGCGAAAATGAAGAGGGATTTGTTACTAAAAATTAAATGATTGCGGACTATGAACTACTATCTTCGCAACCGTAACTTCAAATTTTGCAAATATGAGTTAAAAGTCAATTAAAAGTAAATTCCCAGGGCTAAGGCATTTCGAACATCATCTCTTGAGCATAATTGTTACTGCTTTAAGCAATTTGAGTCGTTTATCTTGGTTATTGATCACGAGGTTAATGTTACAATTATATTCGTCTCCAAACTATAACCTTCTACTAGAAATTGGAAACCTAACTACATCATTGAGCGGTGATAGATTTAACCAATTGTAATGCCTTTAAGTTAGCTTCTCGTAATTGAACAAGTGCGGCGGATTAGGTACCTCTCGGTCCTAACCGCATATCAATCACTTGGAATCCCTTCCTCGAGAAAAGATCACGCTTCTTATATTCCACGTTCTATCTCTTAGCTTCTCTCTCGAGCTCACCTCAAGGCAAGGGATTTATTTCAATGGTGATCAAGCATTAAAATAGTAAAATTAAGAATATAAGAATAACCAATAAATGATAAACTTCAGCAAAAACCAATAAAATTTAACTCAAAAGATTCATGTTCATAGCCTCAACCCCCAAGAATGAGGGATTTTAGCCACTCATAACTTCAATTAACATCATAAAGTGATAGAATACCATAAAAAGAAATAAAACTGTAAAGAAGAAGAATGAAACCTAATTTCCAAAATAGTCTAGTGATGATGGAATAATGATACAATAACCCAAAAGCCCTATTTATAGACAAGAACTCGGGGCAAAAATTTGCCAATAAGCAGCCCGGCACGCCCTTGGGCGCGCCTGGGACTTAGGAAATTTTTTACCTTTGAACAGGTGCACCTGAACGGCCCGGCACACCCTTGGGCGCGCCCCCTGCTACCCACTTGAGTAGAAATTGTGCCAAAAGCGGCCCGGCACACCCCTTGGCTCGCCAGGCCCTTAGACTCAGATTTTCTTCCTTTAGTCAACTTTTCTTCCCGAATTTGGTTGGATTCTTCAATTTCAAATCTTTAGCTTGCCTCCTATCTTCAATATCCTTCGCTCGTATCTCCTTCAAGCCTCGCTTTCTATGCCAAAAATGCTCCAAATAGTCGCAAATTCCACCTACAAAGGTGGTCTAATCACATTTGTTAGCACAATATCACATATTCCATCAAAACAATACAAAATACATACTTATTGCTCTCAAAACTAAGGTAAACATGGGTTAAAGTCGGCAATAAGGCATATAAATACGCCTTAGATCACCACCCCACACTTGAACCTTTGTTTGTCCTCGAACAATAACCACACTCAAACCCGGGCGACTTAAGACAACCGACACACAATAGGTATTCTTGCATAGCTACACAACCACATTCATCAACTTATGCACTAACATGCTAGTATCATCAAAAAGTGCATAGCAAATTGAAAAAACCTATCCTCACAAAAAAACTTTACTAGTTGCGAATTCATGCATGACGTTACCCAAAAGATCACCACACTTTGCTAAACATGCGCCCTCACCACAAGAGAATCACCCAATATTTCACACAAAGTAATTCTTAAATGGGTGCATGAATAAAAGTTCACTCACTCTCGAAAAGAATTCACATACAACACAAGATGAACCATAAGCTTGCCCTTAGTGTAGTACTCCACTAATGTCAAAATGTTAAAGTTCAAGATAAAGTAGGACTTTAAGGGTTGTAATGTAGGCTAAGGGATGAGTAGGAACTATTTGGTCAAGAATAGTGACTATCTTCCCTAAGCGCTTTAATACACTACAAATTGCATTAAGACCACCTTCAACCAACCTGTTTTCCACCACTTTTGTCTTCCCCATTCTCTTTTGTTTTATCCCATCTTTTTAAGCTAGCTTAAGCATATTAGGCAAGGAGTAACTGCTATCAACAAATGATTCACTTCTCTTTTTTTTCATTACATTACTCCCTACCAACAACACATAAACTTCACACACCCAAAAGTTATTTACTTGGGGCTTCCACTTCACTTTTTTCCTTCTTCAATTTTTTTTCATTCCTTAACATCTTAATTTCTCAACTAAAGCGCTTAGGAATTTTGGATCAAATTACGGTTAATTGAAAGAAAAGGATTAAGCTACATATAAGGCTACCAAAGAATAAGCTAAAGGCTCAACGGGGCTAACTAAGATCATGCAAAAAGGGTAGATAAAGTCGGTATAAAACATAGCTATCAAAGAAATGCCTATATCATCTCCTAAACTCAACACCTTTCATTTCGCTTTGCAAACACACCGGGCAAGTTCTAGACATCATTATGCACATGGAATATCACAATAACCTCACTCACACATGGCACATGTTTAACTCAAGCAGGCTCACCATACCATTTATACAAAGTCATGCACGAGTTCAACATTAAGCAACTTATCAAGTCGACTAAGTGAGCATTAGATGTCTCAACACTTGCTATTGTATATCTTAGCATGTTCCACCATCATACTGGACGTGTATGCACAATTGTATAGCAAGCAAGAACACCCAACAATAACATGACTAATTTGCTCTTAAGACGGTCGTCATCCATCCATCATAGAGCAAAACTCCTAATACTATGACTAAAAGAGACTCAAAGTAATAAAAAATAAAAAACAAAATAAAAAAGTTAAAATCTTTTTGTGGTTTTCTACGGTTCAAAGGGACTATCCTTAGTAAAAGAACCGAAAACAAAGGCAAAGGAACCCAAAATAAAACAACTAGAAACATACAGAAACACACATATACATACACAAAAAGGAATCCCATAACACCCCACCCCACACTTAAAAGATTAGCACTGTCCCCAATGCTATAAAAATAAACAAGGCAAGAGTAGGGTGTAAGGAGCTCCCTGGTCAGTCAAGGAAATCGTCATCCTCCAGCCCGTGGACTGCTAGCGATGTATCACCCACCTCCACCTCGTCATCATTGGAATCGGTCTGGCGGTCATTCTCATCTGTGGGGACATCATCATCCACAGGCTCAACAAAGTCAGGCCCAATTCGCAACATGGCCATGGCATGCTCATTAAGAGGATAATCCCTCTGAACCTGGCTAAGCTCGTCCGCCGTAGAGGGCCTACCCCCAGTCCTATGCCGTAGCATCTCCAAACCATACATACGGGCTAAGATTCCGTCATCACGAGCATGCCGCTCCGCTAGTGTGAGAGTGTGGCCGAGTGCATCAGGTGCTTTGGTTTGGGTGACATCAACAGGTGTCGCCACCAAAGGAGGTGCTCTAATCAAATGCCTCCTCAGCCACTTCGAATGATCTCATCAATTTAGTCAATACACCGCCAAAAGCATATCGAAGGCCACCCTGTAGCCGAGCTCGGTGCATAGCCGATAGTACCACAGACCCCACATTAATTTCCATATCGGTCATTAGAGCATACACCAAACAGACTCGGTCCCTAGTGACCTCCGTCATGTGGCTACACAGAATCAAGCAACAACACACAATTTTCAACCAAATCCGTGCTTGTTTATTGAAATGAGCATAGCGTAGACTCATGTGGTACCCTTTTTTGTGGTGGCGAAGCCATCTTGCTGTCGAACGTTGGCCTCAAAGAGTGTGACGAATTTCTGCATAGGGAGGCCTAACATTTAGCTTGTGGAGGTCGTAGGGGCTAGCCTGAGTGTGTGCTCCCAATAATCCATTTAAGCCCAGGGAATCAAGTATAACATCTGACCCTCGTACAACCACCGAGCAGGTAGGTGCATCTGGGTTCCAATTAGCATATAATTCCCTCACAAGATGAAGGTTACAATTCGTTGGTTTGTCGAAGATGAAACCCATACCCACTTGCACAATTCGAGCCAATATTTTAGGGTAATTCCGAGCTAGACTGGCCCTATCAATACACTCATTCGCAAAGTATTTGGCTTTGAGGTGGATCTTGTACCAACTCTTTCCTACACTAGAGACCGCATTTAACCCATATTTCTGTTTCTGGCCTTTCGGGACCGGGGGAGCGACTGGAACCTTATTTCCTGAGCCTCGTCACTTGTGAGAACTGGAAGCAGCCATATTAGATTCTGACATTGTACCTGTGACAAAGTTCCACAAGTATGTCAATTTCCCATGTAAAGATAGCTAACCAACTCAATGTGCTTCGGCTTTAAGGGCCACCCCACATTTAGTTGCTTAGCATCAATTCAAAATATATGGGTGTAAGGGAACTCAGACTTCCCCTCATCACTTAATGCCCAAAACAAAGTCCAACCCATATCCAAATTCAACATTCCCAACACAAGTTCCAATTTCCCATAATTATCAATAGAATGGCTTACTTGATTTACTCAAGACTTCAAACAAGTTCCATGCACTTTCAACAATATGTGGGTTATAACAAGTAATTACAACAAACAATTGTCTCAATTACTACCATATAAGCTAAACCCACTTGCAATTTCTTCAACTAAAAACAAGATTAATAAGAACAATTGCACTTGTACTTCAAGTTCACCTTCAGGACACCCCATAATTTCCAACAATAGTATAAGAAGCAAGTCAAACTACCAAGACAAATGGGGCATCACAAATTTGAGTTGCTAGAATTCCCCCAATTTCAACATGCTCATAGCAATCTAGAGAGAGAAAGCTTAAAGAAACATACCTTGATAGCTTGAATGGAGTCTTGTAATCACAACCCAAAGAGGAGAAGGTGAGAAATTGTGCTATGTGTGGGCAAGAGAAGAGAAAAGTAAGAGAAAATATTTGATGTTGTGGGAGAAAATTTGGTTTTTGGTAGGGAATTGGAGAAGATTTGTGAGAAATAAAGAGAAAATTGGGGATTTAAAAGATAGGGGGTGGGGTGGGTTGGGTAGGGTAGGGTCCTCTTTTAAATAAAATTTTCCCAAAAACTTAAGGGGGTAGCGGCCCGGCACGCCCTTGGGTGTGCTACCCCACTGCCCATCGCACCAAAATTCTGGGCAGAAGCGGCCTGGCAAGCCTGCCCACTGCCCATGTGAAAAAAATTTCGGGCCTGGCGCGCTTGCCCACTGTCCATGCTAAAAAGATTTTGGGCAAGTGCAGCCCGACATGCTAGGTACCGCACCTCATACTTAACATAAAACCTGGGTGTTTTTTTGCATTTTTCCCCTAATTTTGGGGCTTTTACAAGTCCCATGATGCAAAACTTCACTCCAAATCATGTCTGACCTTCCCGTCACCTTCAAAAGATCATCTATCTCCAATTTACCTTTTTCTCTTGGATTTCCATGGCAAAATACTCTGTGTGTCTCTGCATAGATAATAAATCCTAGAACTAAGTTAGAAAAGACAAAATTTTAAAAGAGATGGGTTGCCGCCCATCAAGCGCCTTAGTTTTGGTCGTGGCACGACTCTTCTTTTTGTATTTTACTTTATAATTCCTAACTATTACAATACATTCATGGGTTGCCTCCCATGTAGCGTCTGGTTTAATGTCGCAGCTCGATCACACTCAGCTCAATTACTATCAAGGTGAAGTACGTCCTCCTTCTGCTTCTCTTCTTCACCAAAATAGTGCTTTAATATTTGGCCATTTACAAGAAATCTCGTACCATTATCTTTATTCAAGATTTCCACCGCACCATGAGGAGTTGTGCGACTTACCTCAAAAGGCCCACTCCACTTAGATCTTAGCTTGCCCGGAAACAACCTAAGTCTCGAGTTAAACAGTAGTACCAACTGGCCTGGCTCGAAGGTGCGGTGGAGAATGTGCTTGTCGTACCATCGCTTCATTTTCTCCTTGTAGATGTTTGCATTTTCATATGCATGGAAACAAAACTCTTCCAACTCATAGAGTTGCAACAACCTCCTGTTACCATCCAACTCCGGATCTAGATTCAACATCTTCACCGCCCAATATGCTCGGTGCTCAAGCTCAACCAGGAGGTGACATGCTTTCCCAAAGACAAGCTAATATGGAGAAGTCCCTATAGATGTTTTATATGTAGTTCGATAGGCCCACAAAGCATCATCTAGCTTGAGCGACCAATCTTTTCTCTGAGTATTTACCGTCTTTTGCAAGATTTGTTTTATCTTGTGATTAGACACTTCCACTTGGCCACTTGTTTGGGGATGATACACTGTTGAAACCTTGTGTCTAACACCATATTTAGCCAACACACTCTTCACCCAATAGTTTATAAAGTGTGAACCTCCATCGCTAATAACAGCTCTTGGAGTTTCGAATCTTGTGAAGATATGTTTTTAAAGAACTTTACCACAACCTTGGAATCATTCGTAGGAAGAGAAGCAGCCTCTACCCACATAGACACATAATCCACTGCCACAAGTATGTATTGATTCCCATTCGACTTTGGGAAAGGGCCTATAAAATCTATCCCCCATACATCAAAGATTTCAACTTCTAAGATATTAGTTAAAGGCATCTCATGTCGCTTTACAATCGTCCCCATACGTAGGCATTGGTCACAACTCTTCACAAATGCATGAGCATCTTTAAATAGAGAAGGCCAGAAGAAACCTGATTGCAGAATTTTTTGGGTTGTGCATTCACCACCATGATAACCACCATAAGGTGATGCGTGACATTTCTCCAACACCTGTTTCACCTCCGCATCTGGAATACATCTTATTACTACTTGATCAGGCCCTTGCTTGAATAAATAAGGCTCGTCCCAAATATAAGAACGTGCCTCATATGACAACTTCTTCTTTTGTTGAGGACTCGAATCAGGAGGAAATAGCCCACTTACCAATTGATTCACAATGTCTGCATACCATGGCAACTCATCAACCCCCAAAACTAACAATTGCTCATCTGGAAATTCCTCACAAATATGCCCATCATCAACTACATGTGTCAAGCTTTCAAGTCTAGAAAGATGGTCGGCAATCTGATTTTCTGACCCCTTCCTATCTTTAATCTCTAAATCAAACTCTTGTAACAATAAGATCCATCTAATCAATCGTGGCTTAGCATCTTTTTTATTGAACAAATAATGTATTGCAGCATGATCTGTGTATACAATGACGCTAGTGCCCACCAAATATGATCTAAATTTATCAAATGTGTATACCAAAGCTAGCATCTCCTTTTCAGTCACCGTATAATTCACTTAGGCTGCATCAAGGGTCTTGCTCGCATAATAAATAAAGTGAAATATCTTGTTCTTCTGTTGCCCAAGAACTGTACCCACTGCAACATCACTTGCGTCACACATGAGCTCAAATGGTAAAGCCCAATCAGGAGCAATAAGGATAGGTGCCTCGACCATCAATACCTCAAATGCCTTCATGCATGCCTCGCAAAATACAAATTTAACATCCTTTTCTAAGAGCGTGCAATCTTGGAAAAATCTTTAATGAACCGTCTGTAAAACCCAGCATGTCCCAAGAAACTACGCACCCCTTTCAGCGACACAAGTGGAGGTAATTTCTTGATAACTTCTATCTTTGCTCTATCAACTTCGAGCCCCTGCTTTGTCACTTTATGTCCAAGAACTATACCTTCCGTCACAAGAAAGTGGCATTTTTCCCAATTGAGAACAAGATTAGTTTCTTCACATCGAGTAAGGACTCTATCAAGGTTTTGCAAACATACCTCGAAAGAGTTACCAAAGACTGAAAAATCATCCATAAAAATCTCTACAACTCCTCCACCATGTCATAGAAAATAGCCATCATGCAACACTGAAAAGTAGCCTGTGCGTTACACAATCCAAAGGGCATACGCTTGAAAGCATAAGTGTCGTAAGGGCATGTGAATGTAGTCTTTTCTTTATCTTGAGGATTAATAGCAATTTGATTGTACTCGAAATACCCATCAAGAAAGCAATAATATTCCTGCCCGGCTAAACGATCCAACATCTGATCAATAAAAGGGATTGGATAATGGTCTTTCCTCGTAGCATCATTTAGTTTTCGGTAATCCATGCAAATATGCCACTCAGTCACAGTTCTTGTAGGAATCAACTCATTATTATCATTCGTGATCACCGTCATACCACCCTTTTTTGGGACACACTGTACTGGACTAACCCATGTACTGTCATAGATAGGATAGACAATGCCCGAATCTAACCACTTAATTACCTCTTTCCTTACCACTTCTTTCATTTCTGGATTCAAGCGTCGTTGGTGTTGTACACTCGGCTTATGCCCTTCCTCCATGTAAATTTTATGCATACACAAACCCAGATTAATACCATGGATGTCAGACATCTGCCAATCGATAGCCTTCTTTCTTCGTTTGAGTATCACCAATGCTGCCTCAACATGTTCCCTTGATAAATTTGCTACAAGAATAATAGAAAGGGTCTCATTATCACCTAGGAAAGCATATTGAAGATGAGATGGAAGTTCTTTCAATTCAAGCTTCGGTGCCTCCTCAATTGATGGCTTGGGTGGAGGTCCGAGTGGACGATTTAAAGGTTCCCATCCACCATCTTTAGCATAGATACCCATAAGATCAAGAACTTGCACCATATCAATAGCTTTCGCATCACCAAAAATATCTTGCCCCATTAAAACTTTTTCCAACGGATCTGTAGACAAAGTGTGGATGTCTTCAGCCGCCAAATCTATAACTGTAATAGATGACAAGTTCTCATGAATTTCTAGAAGCTTCAAAGCCCTATAAATATCAAAAACCTCAACTTTATCATGAGCTCGCATAGTCAGTTTCCCTGCTGCTACATCAATGATCGTACCTCCTATGGCCAGAAATGGACGCCCCAAAATAAATGGGACTTCTGGGTCAGGCTCAAAATTCAGCACCACAAAATCAACCGAAAAGATCAACGACCCCACTTGAACCAGAACATCCTCAACAATACCGCCAGGTCTAGTCACGGATCGATTTGCAAGCTGCAAAATAATAGTAGTAGGTGTAGGATGACCCAAACCCAACTCCTTGAAAACTAAAGTGGGCATCAGATTAATACTAGCCCCAAAATCGTACAAACCACGAGCACAGATACGATCTCCCAGAGTAATTTTTATAGTGAAGCTTCCAGGATCCTTCAGCTTGGTGGGTAAACGGTTTTGACTGCGAGAGCTATACTCCTCAGCCAGTGCAACTGTGGCATACTCAGTCAATCTACTCTTGTTTGCCACAATATCCTTCACAAACTTAGCATACTTTGGAATACCCTACAAGATATCCACAAGAGGAAAATTAATATGCACTTGTTTAAGTAGTTCAATGAACTTACCAAAGCATTCGTCTTCCTTCTTCTTCTTGAACTTCTGGGGAAAAGGAGGAGGCAACTTTACACTATGGATCAATTTATCATCTTTGGAGCTTTTGGCAGACTCAACTTGTTCGTCTTCAACCACAACTTCTTTCGGCTCCAATTCTTTTGCTGGTGGAACTATATCCTCTAACTGCTTACCACTGCGAGTAACAATAACATTTACCTACTTCGGGTTTGGATCGGTATCACTTGGAAGACCTCCTTGAGGCCTTGTATTCTGTGCATTTGCTAACTGACCAATTTGTTTTTCCAAATTTTGAGTGGCCAACTGATTGTTCCTCACATCTGCTGCCAGCTTAGCTTGCTCTGTCATAATCTGCTTCAACATATCTTCCACACTCATATCTCCAAGCTTAGCACCCACTTGATTGCCTTGACCCTGCTGTTGGTTGTATTGTGGTGCATATCCTTGAGGTCTATATTGATTCTGATTACCTCCCCAAGATAAGTTCAGGTGATTTTTCCACCCAACATTATAAGTATTTCCATAATTTTGTTCTCCAACTCCTCTTTGGGCATTACCCACAAAATTTACGGAATCTGAATTTACACTACATAACTTGCTGGTATGGTCTCCATTTTCACATACACCACACACCACAGAAACCTATTGTTGTATTGTATTTAGGAAAGCTTGTTGCTGCCCCAAATTCAAAATGCTGAAGTGATTATTCATCATGTTTTGCATAGCTAAAATTTGGGCCGATAATGCCGTGACTGCATCCACATCTAGTTTCCCAACAACCTTGTTTGTAGAATTCCTAGAATTATCACCATGCTAGTCTGGATTTCCCAGCAAAATGTGATTCAACAAAGCATATAATTCATCATAAGTCTTCTCTAAAGCTTGTCCACCTGCAGCTGAATCAAGTAGAATTTTAGTGTTGGGGTCGAGAGCCTCAATAAAAGTATGCACCAACACTTCATTTGCTTGGTAGTGATGAGGACAATCCCTCAACATGGATTTGAATTGGTTCCAGGCTTGGTATAAATTCTCATCATCTCTCTGTCTGCAACTCAATATCTCACTCCTTAACTTTGCTATCTTTCCAGACGAAAAGAACACTATCAAGAATTTTCGAGCAAGATCATCCCAAGTGGTGATAGAATTCACCGGCTCTGTATCTAACCACATCCTTGCTTTCCCCAACAGAGAAAAGGGGAACAAAGTTAGTCTCACATAATCCGAAGACACACCCGCAGGAATATATGTGTCACTAATCTCCAAAAAAATTTGGATGTGCCTCTGTGGGTCCTCATGAGAAAGACTTGTAAACTGTCTACTTGAGTGCAAGAGTTGCACCATGTTCTGTTTAAGCTCAAATCTACCTCCAGCTGCCGGTTTTTGAATACTGGAGGTCACATTAGTAGCAAGTGGGATTGCCACGTCGCGAAATGTTCTAGCTGCCTTCACTACAGGCTCATGTCTATCCACAACTGGTTCTTTAATTCTTACGGGATCACCCTGTATGCCTTCGTTCGCCAGTTCAAACTGCGAGATTGGGTAACCTACAACCTGTCTCTTCAATCTATGGAAGTATCTCTCAGGTTTAGACTGCGGGGTTACAAAATCTTTGTTCCTTGCTAGCGTTCAGATGAAGTAAGCCTGCAAAATAGGATAGCTAAGATCAAGTTGTCAACACTTAGCTGAAAATTAGAGTAAAAATGTCAATAATTGAAATCTATCTATTTGAAAGTCCCCGGCAACGGCGCCAAAAACTTGTTGCGACCCAGCTATACACGCAAGTGTACGTGATCGTTCAAGTAATATAAAGGCTCCTTTAAAAGAGCCGGATATCAAACCCAAGGAACTTTCGTCAATAGAAATCAATTTTAGACGTCAAACAGTAATTAAAAACTAGTGTTGCAAAAATAAAGAGGGATTTGTTACTAAAAATTAAATGATTGCGGACTATGAACTACTATCTTCACAACTGTAACTTTAGTTTTCACAAATATGAGTTAAAAGTCAATAAAAAGTAAATTCCCAGGGCTAAGGCATTCCGAACGTCATCTCTTGAGCATAATTGTTACTGGTTTAAGCAATTTGAGTCGTTTATCTTGGTTATTGATCACGAGGTTAATGTTACAATTATATTCGTCTCCAAACTATAACCTTCTATTAGAAATTGAAAACCTAACTACATCATTGAGCGGTGATAGATTTAACCAATTCTAATGCCTTTAAGTTATCTTCTCGTAACTGAACAAGCGCGGCGGATTAGGTACCTCTCGGTCCTAAACGCATATCAATCTCTTGGAATCTCTTTCTCGAGAAAAGATCATGCTTCTTATATTCCACGTTCTATCTCCTAGTTTCTCTCTCGAGCTCACCTCAAGACAAGGGATTTATTTCAATGGTGATCAAGCATTAAAATAGTAAAATTAAGACTATAAGAATAACCAATAAATGATGAACTTCAGCAAAAACCAATAAAATTTAACTCAAGAGATTCATGTTCATAGCCTCAACCCCAAGAATGAGGGATTTTAGCCACTCATAACTTCAATTAACATCATGAAGTGATAAAATACCATAAAAAGAAATAAAAACTGAAAAGAAGAAGAATGAAACCTAATTTCAATGCCAAAAAACACCCAAAATATTCTAGTTATGATGGAATAATGATACAATAACCCAAAAGCGCTATTTATAGATAAGAACTCGGGGCAAAAATTTGCCAAAAAACGGCTCGGAACGCCCTTGGGCGCGCCTGGGACTTAGGCAAATTTTTACCTCTGAACGGGTGCACCTGAGCGGCCCGATACGCCCTTGGGCGCGCCCCCCTACTTCCCACTTGAGTAGAAATTATGCCAAAAGCGGCCCGACACGGCCCTTGGCGCGCCTTAGACTCAGATTTTCTTCCTTTCGTCGACTTTTCTTCCCGAATTTGGTTGGATTCTTCAATTTCAAATCTTTAGATTGCCTCCTATATTCAATATCCTTTGCTCGTAGCTCCTTCAAGCCTTGCTTTCCATGCCAAAAACGCTCTAAATAGTCGTAAATTCCACCTACAAGGGTCTAATCACATTTGTTAGCACAATATCACATATTCCATCAAAACAATACAAAATACATACTTATTTCTCTCAAAACTAAGGTAAACATGGGTTAAAGTGGGCAATAAGGCATATAAATACGCCTTAGATCAATCAACCGCATATCTTTCGGTTGCTTCATGGAACGACAAACATTAAAAGTGACATGTTCAACATTTAACCAGAATTTCATCTGCCCTGTTTCCATATCGACCAATGTATGACCCATGGAAAGGAATGGTCTTCCCAATATGATGGAACCTCGAAATCAACTGTGCATTTCCCGCTTCTAGTAGTAATGGCCAGACAATAACTATCATTCTTCGAATTCTGGATGGTGTTGCTTGGAAGGGTACCTGGCTGACGTTGGTTCAATGCCACTTATATCTACCCGAACTATTTCTCTAACTGTCTAATAGCAGTCGAAGGGGATTCTACTTTCTGACTTATTCCCGAGATGTCTAACCTAATCTCCTTCAAGCAATGTTCTTGACTCTCTGACCCTTTAACCAGTTGATTGAGAAAGGATTCCATTCTTGAATTTCCATAGTCAGCATCGCGGTTTCCTGGTGGAACATATACGCCACTCTTCTCCTTATAATCATCCTTTCACCTCCAATCACTGTCACTATCTCGTTCTCTATCTTTATATCCCGACTTATTATAATTGTCTCCATAATAGTTTCGACCTTGATTCCCTTGCCTTGAGTTCCAAGAGTCCTGATTAGACCCCTGGCCCTTGGCTCGGAAGCCCGCCACCTCTCGATCCAGGTACTTAGCCTCCTCATCAGAATCACTATCATCATGTCTAGGTGTTTTTCCTTGTGCACCTACTGCATGCACCTTCGCAACGTCTCTGGCCACAATCTGTTTAGCTAATAAACCAATTTTTGTCCTCAACTGTGAGACCTCTTGTGCTATAGATTCGTCCAAAGCCCGTTGTACTGCTGAGGCTCCAATAGCATACGTGCCAGCAGATATATCTGCCTCCCGAGTATACCATCCTCAGTTGGTCTTAGTGATACGATCTAATATCTCTGAAACTTGTTCCCACCTCAGACTCATAAATGCTCCGCCAGTGATAGTATTTGCTACAGCCTTAGTATTGACGTTTAAAGCCCTGTAGAAGATTTCAAGTAAGTTTCTACCACTCATCCTATAATTTTGCACATTCTGCAGCTTCTTCTTGAACCTTAACTATATCTTGTAAAGTTCTTCAAAATGTAGTTGTCTGAAGTTGTAAATCTCATCCTTCAACTGTAGCATCTTGGAGGGTGGAAAAAATCTTTCCAGAAATTAATTTCTTAACTCTTGCTAAGTAGTGATGGAACCTCGTGGTAACTCTGCCAACCACAAAGTCGCTTCTCCTGTTAGAGAGAATGGAAACAATCTCAACCGAATAGCCTATTGGTTAACTCCAGGCAAATTATAAGAAGTGCAAACCCCCACAAAGTTCATCACGTGCATGTTTGGATCATCTGTAGGAAGACCTGCGAATACACCTTTCAAGTTAAGCAGGTGAATCATGACACTTATAATGTCAAACTTAGTGCCCTGAGGTAATTCTGGTGGAATAATGGCACCAGTCTCTATTGGCTCAAAATAAGCCATTTTTTCTACCTCAGGATCATCATAAACTAGCACATGCGGTCTTTGAGGTGGTTGGTGAGCTCTCAGTCTTCTTTGCCTTTCTTCAGAATCAGCCAGACGTTGTGCTGCCTCTTGCATTGCTCGATTATCTCTATCTACTTTCCTAAGAGAAGCTTGCCTAGCTTTCTCTTCTCGTGTCAACCAAGCAGTAGTTTAGTCTGTTGTTTCATGACCAACCGGCCGGATTGGTTGGTTATGAATGTCTCCCACGACTGCAAGATCCTGAACTCCGTCGGTATTCACCATTCTTTGATTAGCTCTCAGAGTCCTTTCTATTTAAAGATCAAGTGGAATTAGGGGATTGCCTTGACTCCTAGTATTAGGCATACACCGGTGTTTGCCCGTAAAAATATAAGGAAATAAAACCAATCAACTCCAACAAGCAGAATACTCAACTCCATAACCATAGTTCCCTGGAAATAACGCTAAAATTTGATGTCGCCCAAAATATACCTTTAGAAAAGTATAGTGTGATCGTTGTATCAAATATAGAACCCAACTAGGTTGGGGTCGATATCACAGGGAACAGGACAAAATTATGTAGAACGCTAGTCTGAGTAATTGGCAAGTAAGTAAAAATGGGGGGTTTGTTTTTGTGGATAAGTGTTGACAGTAACAATTGTTGATTGTAGGATTTGTAGACAATATGAGAAATACACTAGGACTGTGATCCCCAATGATTCCTTAACTCCACTGATTACTTGTGCTGGCAAAAGTATCCCGTTGTGTTACATGCAAAATATAACAAGATAGGTTCTTCTAAACGTCTCTCGACCTTGGTTAGACGAATTTCATTCTTTTCCTCTTGGTTTTCGAGTGTCGCACTACTAACCCTTGTCCTGGATCTCAGATAACTATTCCTGCTACAGCTCAAGTTATTAGATGAAGGTTGATTGCTTCAAATCTCTGTTGTTATTCCCTTTTTCCAATCTCTACCTCTCTCTCGAGTAAGTCTAGAATACAGGAGAGTTTGTAACATTTGTAACCATTAGAAGATCAATGACAATGAAGGAAATAACAATACATGCAATCACATCGGTTCAGAATTTGCTTCGTACTTAACCCATTTCGTTAATTCCTCATGGTTCACACAACCCTAGTTGATGAGCTTAGCTACTCATGTTTGCAAGAGCACAATAAGAATTCAAGGATGAAAACATAATTGTAAACTCACAATAAAGAAGAAACTCTGAAGTCTCAATTATGAATAAAACCCTAAAATCGATGCTCCGAGATTACAAAACCAATAATATCTTTTTGAACTCAAAATAATGGAAATATAACTCAAAACAATGTAATGGCTAACTCCTGAACATAGGAAAACAAAAGGGTATTTATAGATACAAAACGAATCCTATCCTAATCAAAACAGGAAAACAGAGTCGGCAACCATCCATGGTACCGTGACTTGGTGTCGTGGAACCAATTTATGCCACGTAGATCCTGTCGTTGAAATCAGGCACATGGTACATCCTCAGAAGTTGACTCATGGCAGCCACTCATGTCACGTGAATTGACTCACGACACGTGAGTCCTGTCGTGAGCCACCTCTCTGGTGCAAAACTTGACTCTTTCGTCTTCAGATACTTCTTTCTCGAGCATGATTCTTCCTTTTTGTCCATTTTTCCTCCAAAACCTATTCTCCTATAATATAGAACAGAAAACACGTCATACCAACCAAACACACCCAAGTTATTGTATATTTTCCTTATTTTAAGCATTGAAAGTGCCATGTAACCATGGCGCATCACCTATCACAGAAAAGTCATCCATAAACACTTCCAAAGTGTCCTTAGTCATATCCGAGAAAATTGACATCATACACCTTTGGAAGGTTGCCAGAGCGTTACATAGCCCAAAGGGCATTGGCTTGAAGGCGAACATCCCATAAGGTCATGTAAAATTAGTCTTTTCTTGGTCTTTGGGTGCTATGGATATTTGATTATACCCTGAATAACCATCCAGGAAACAATACTAGCCCCTTTTTACCAATCGATCGAGCATTTGATCTATAGAAGTCATTGGGAAGTGGTCCTGAAGAGTCTAAGAGTTAAGCTTTCCATAGTCCATACACACCCTTTAGCCAGTGAAGGGTCTAAGCAGAATCAATTCATTTTTCTCATTAGCCACCACAATCATACCTCCCTTCTTGGGGACACACTGAACTGGACTTACCCACTTGTTGTCTAATATTGGGTAAACAATTTCTGTATCAAGTCACTTTATTATCTCCTTCTTTACCACCTCTTGTATTGGTGGGTTAAGTCTACGCTGATGTTCAATGGTGGGAACACAATCTTCTTCTAATTGAATTTTATGTGTACAAATGCCAGATGGAATTTCGATGATATCCATAATTGTCCACCCGATATCCCTTTTGTATTTTTGTAACACAGAGACAAGTTCCTCCACTTTCCATTCAACCAAGTATGCAGCAATAATCACCGATAATGTGTTCTTATCACCCAAAAACATGTATCTCAGATGGCTTAGCAACTCTTTCAATTCTAACATTGGTGGTTCTTCTATAGACAGTTTTATTGGAGGAGTTGGCCTATTTTTAAAGTCCACGTCCAAATTCTTTAGAGCATACGAATACGACCCCATTCCAACCAATGCACAAACTGTCTCAGCATACTCTTTGAGGTTCTGCCCATCAAAATTCATCAATACTACACCCAAAGTTTCCACAACAAATCTCTCATCAATAAGCATATCTACCTTAGCTTCATCAATACTGTCAATGACTGAAACAACACTCATGTCTCTTGGTTGTTTCATCGATTGACATGCATTAAATTTTACCTCGTCATCATTGAGCCTAAACTTCAACTCATTGCTTTTCGTATCCACCAAAACTCTTTTGGAGGCCAAAAATGGTCTACCCAAGATTATGGGTACTTCAAAGTCCACCTCATAATTGAGAATCACAAAGTCTGCCGGGAAGATAACGTTGGACACCTTCATAAGCACGTCATATAAAATCCCAATTAGCCTTTTGACCGAATGGTCAGCATCAATAACTACATTGACATTGGTTTGGGGGATCCTAAGCCCAACTACTGATATATTGCTAATGGCATCAAGTTCATGCTAGCTCCAAGATCACATAATGCCTTAGCAAAGCTGAATGCACGAATTGTGCATGGAATAGTAAGTTCCCCTAGATCTACTTTATTTTAAACCAACGATCACGAAGCAATCACACTGCAATAGTGGAGATTGTCCACCAATTCATAACTCACTGTCGTCTTCTTTGTCACTAAGTCCTTCATAAACTTAGTGTATCCATGCATTTGTTTAAGAGCCTCTACTAATGGGATGTTCACTAAAAATAGCTTCAGCATGGACATAAATTTGTTAAACTTACCATCCTCCACTTTCTTCTTCACTCGGTGTGGGAATGGTGGAGGATGCCTAGGCATTTGGGTTAGAGGTTTTGCGACCTCTTTACCCTTCTCCTTGTTCGACGTGTCATCATTTTTCAAGTTGGTAGATTTTTCAGCATCTACCTTTCATTCACCAACATTCTCCAGCTTCTTAGACTCAGCTGGAATATCATCAATATCAATATCATCAACTTTTATTTTATCTTCAGAGGCAACATCCTCTACATATGTTTGAACCATAAGATGTGGTTCAGCTAATACTTTATCGTTTCTCGTGGTGATGGCTAAACAACTCCTACTATTCCTCGAGTTCTACTCAGTATCACTTGGAAAAAGTACCACTCTTCCATTGATTAAAGGTTGTGGACAACTGACCCATTTGGTACTCCAATTGCTTGATAGAAGTGGAGTGGGAATCGACTAGCTGACTCGTTGAAGACAAGTCAGTCTTCATTTCTTTAATACCTGAATTAGTGAATTCTACTAATTTTAGTAACTTCTCCATCATAGCCTCTATAGAAGGCTTTCCCGAATCATTAGTAGCATTATCACGACTCCCTGGTGGTATATACAACCCATTTCTGTCATTTTTGTTCTTCCAATTCCCTTGCTCATGATCTCTATAACCATATTTGTCATAGTAGTTATCTTTTTAGTAGTTCCGACCTTGATTTCCATGGCTATTGCCTCGAAAACTCCTTGGTTATTCAAATAATTTTCCACTTTCTCAGAATCGGACTCAACTGCTCTACTATGAAAATCAACTGTCTTTACCTTCTCAACACCACCAGCTAACAAATGCTTTGTCATCAAATCCATCTACATCTTCATATGAGCCATATCTTGGTCATTCTCCTCTTCACTTCGGTGTTGTTCGGGTGACATACCCACACCATAAGAATTACTTGCTACCTCAGAATCCGTGGTATGCCAAGCCCTGCTGGTTTTGGTCAGCCTATCAAGTATGACAGTTGCATCTGTAAAATTATGTACCATAAAAGCACCTCCAACTGTGTTGTCAATCGTTGGCTTAGTATTTGAGTTTAAGGACATATATAAATCTCCATCAAATGCTCATCAGACAACTTATAATTAGGACATTAGGCCAACTTCTTCTTGAATTTAAGCTAGGTCTTATTCAATGCTTCATTTGGTAGCTGCTTGAAGTTGTTAATCTCGTCTCTCAACTATAACATCCTTGAAGGCGGAAAGAACCTTTTTGGGAAAGCTCCTTTCAACTGCCTCCAGTTTATTATAAAATCGGGTGCTAGCTTAGTTAACCACAAAGTCGCCTCTCCAGACAAAGGCAACAGAAACAACCTTAACAGAATTGCATTCTAACCAGCTCCTGGAAAATTAAAGGACTTGCATATATTTATAAAGTTGACCAAATGCATATTTGGATCATCAGCAGGAAACCCTCTGAATAAACCTTTAAGTTTCATCAACTGAATTATAGTGTTGGTGATGTTAAACTTCATCCCAAGAGCTAGAGGTGGTAAGATGATAGCTCTAGTGGCGCCAACCCTATCTAAATCAACTTCGTCATCATCATCAGGGGCAAAGTTCACCATAGGCTGCTGACGCCCTCTACCTCTTCATCACTGATTTTGGTTGGCTGGAGCAACATTGTTAACTTGTTATCCATAAATAGCATCATCCAACTCATCATCACCCAAATCATCATTATCATTATTTGGTACAACACCGGGTGCATTCAGATTCTGAGAATCACTTGGGCAGCAAGTGCAGCAAGCCTTGCTGCTTCCTGTTGTTGTGCATCCATGTTTTTTCTCAAAGTGCTATTCAACTCAGGATTATAAGGTAATGACAGTTCACCCAAACATCGAGTACTTGGCATGCACTAATAATAATAACCTCCAAATACAAAAACAACAAAGAAAGGTAAAATTAGGAAATGGGACTAAGAGTAAAGTAAGCACAACAACTTAATTGACAACCGTATTCCTCGGCAACGGCGCCCAAATTTGATGCGCCCAAATTACAACTACTTTAAGAAGTGTAAGCGGTCATTGTAAAATATATAACCCAACAAAGGTTGGTTTAGAATCCCACAAGGAATATGGTGATAACTAAGTCGTATGTAATTCAAATGACCATTAGTCGACGATTTCTATGAAATAAGGGGTTTTTATAAGGGATTTTTAAATTTGATTTCAACCTATTTCAAGTTTTCATGACCCGAGCCTAGGCCCTGGATGTAACGGGTATCCCAGATCAATGATGGCCCGAGAAGACCACCCCTTAGCATTCCACTATAAGCATGCCTCATTACCGAGGTGATACCAGTGCAAAAACTCAAATTTCTAACAATGTGATCCTTTCCAATTGAGTAATCAAAAAGTTACAAAACTGTACAAGGACTTGAGACGATTCCATTAGTGCATCAAAGTATATTCATTTTAAGCGTATACCTCTATCTTCAGGAATTGTCCGATTGAGTTAAAGTAAGACATGTGTTCATACCTTTCCAAGAACCTTGTTATAGATGACTTGCTTAAGGGGGACTCGTTGGTGTTTATAGAATTTTGAAGGTAGTTTAAATTTATTTCTGGGTAAGTAGATGTGATGGGAGGAAGGAGAATGTGCTAATAGACCATAATGGGTTATATTATCAGGTTAAGATCGGCTATCCTTATTATGTGGTTTGCCTCTTGAATTTTATCTAGTAGTTGTAAACTATGTGAGAAGATGTGTAATGACTATTAAGGTGTAGTGTAAAATTGTGAAGAAGAATATGCTTGCAGGCCACAATTAAGTAGAAGAAGAAATTAAGATCGATTATTTTGTCAAAATTTTGGTGGACTAGTATTTCCTGATTTTATCTGGTAACTATGAGCTAGTATAGTATGTGGGATGTTTCATTAGCAATTCATATTTTGTATTAGTCGTTAAGTTTGAACTTTAGATATTGAGTGTGGTGAAATGAATGATAGCTTGAAAAAGGTAAAGTTGTCTTTATGAAAAATAGATCTAGCAGGCTGAATTTAGTGTGTGGAATAGTTTAAGTTGATACCTTATGGAAGTTTTGAATGTGTAAGTGTGTATTATATATATATGAGGACTAGTGTTGTAGTAGAAAATTATGGCTAAATCATTAGATGGATAAGAGCCTTAAGCTATAAGAATTAGGTGTACTCGGTCTTGAGTTATGAGTGCCATGTGTAGCTAGCTCATGTTCTTGAATTGATTAGTATGGAGAAGTCTAGGTAGTTGTTATATGGTGTTTTTTTTCTTGAGCTGAATTGAGGGAATTATAGATAGACGATGTGATCCCTTGGTACAGTATTAAATTTTTTTTGTTAAGTTGTGGGGTCATGCAATTAGAGGTTTTTAATACTAGTATGCTAAGGAGTGGAGAATGGATTGTTATATGTTATAGAATGTGGATGTGTATGCCCATGAGAGTGTAAGTTATAGGGTGATGACTATAGACACTAGCGAAAGTTAAGATTAGTATCTCTGCAAAGGGGTGTCCTAGAAAGAATTTAGTGTCTTCATGTTATAGTTTATCAGGGTGAGTTTAGCGTTCATATGTATAGTGATTCCCCCATTTCGCAGAGTGTTGTTCTTATAGATCTAAAGAGAAAATATGTCCGCAAGTCTAGGATAGCGACCTTGAGCTAAGGGGGAGACGATGAACTAAGGCAAATCTTGAATTTTTCTCATAGTGGTGAGTTTCAGGGAATAGTCATGATGATATCTATGCTTATTCGAGAAAATTCCTCCTACTTAGGTTTAAGAGGAAATTCTACCAGTGTTTTATGTATTCAAGTCATGCCTACGCCTAAGGTCGAGTTCTCTATGAAACTTATGTCCATGCTCCGACCCGTGAACTAGAAGCAATAACGTCTCTCAGCAATCCAAGCTTTTAAGTATTCAAGTTCTATGTTACAACACTCATGATCCATAAACCCATGTCTCACATTATGCTTAGTTCTAAGAAACTATACTCTCTATAGGTTACCAACTCATTTTATGTCATGTATAAACCCAAAACGATACTATCTATGCATACTCATGACCATTCTTAGTTCCCAAATTAGAAGCAATAGCTTCAGGTAGAAATCCTAGTCATATTCCTTGAATTTATGAATCGAGCTGTATATTATAAAACTCGTGATATGCACTCATATTTCTCTGTGTGCCCAGTCCTAAGACCTCATGCCATGTTATGTCTAAGTCAGAACGATCATCTATCCATTCTCTATGCATTTTATATATGAAATATTCGTGCCTATTGTACCTTACTTGCAGGTCCTTTTTGGGTGTCAGGGCTCAAACAAGTATAAGTCTTGGTCAAATAATATTCCTCTCATTTCGGACCATTTTCACTTTAGTCCTCCAGTGACTTTGCTTATGGTATAATAGTGGTGTTGATGCAGTTGAATAATGATTTTTTTGGGTGAAAGTAGATGCTCTTAGTTGTGAAAATTAGTGGTGTAATTTCTCCATCCAAAGAAATTATAAGTGTAGACGACCTGTTGCATTAGGTATAGTTGGATTGGGAATATATGGTGTGACTTCATTAGAAGTGACTGAATTGATAATTGTAGGTGTGGAAGACCCTAAAATGCATGTATTAGTAGGCTTGGATGACGTGATTGATTTATAAAGGGGACATATGGCGTAAGGCCTTGTGAAAGTGATGAAGGTTGCTAATTTTAGGTGCGGAGGTCTATAAAGTGGGTGTAGTAATGATAGGCCTGAATATTATGATTGATAGATATGCAGATCATTGTGATATGGGGCTAATACTCCTTGATTAAGATTTGAGGTTGTTTGATTATGGTGATAAGATGGAGTAGTATTCTTAGATGGATGTAAAGTATAGAGCCATGTAGCTTAGGCTAGTACTTCAACTCCAGTTAGGCTTTAACATGGAAGTGCTACTCATTTAAACTCAGGTTCTAGTAGTTATGTGTTTATTGGGGGAATTGTCTGTTTGAAATGATTAAGTGTGGTATCCATAGTAGAAAACATAGTTGAGGAGTGTTACTAAATTTAAGGGCTATTAGACATACAATTTAAGGTGGAGAATGCTTCTATCCTTATGTCCTGTAAAAATCACGTAAAAATCTTATTTCATATCTTGTGTCAACCTTAATCAGGCCGATGATTTTCGAAAAATTCATGTCTTATGTTGTTATGATCATGTTCCAAGAACTCATGTCCAAGATCATGACTATGTCAAGTCTCATTATCTCATAATTCGTGCTTGCACGATTTGCTTGGTGTTGTCATGAAGCTCCTTTTGATGCATATGTATGTTTCGTTGAGGGAGAATAACTAATGTGAAGTTTCATCCTTTATTCCTTACTTCTAGAGCTTCAATAAGTTCCTATCCATTATTCGAGGATGAATGATCCTAAGAAGGAGATAATGTAACACCCCACACTTTCGGGCTAGAATTTGGACCGTCCTTTACACGTGTATAGACCCGAATCCTATGATTTCTATTAGGATGTAAGTGTGAATATTAATTTCTTAGTTTGGGAATATCTTTGGAGATGAATTGAGATCATAGAAATCTCCTAGCTCAAAGTTGAGTGGAGAACTTTCCTACCGATTGAGTTTTAGTAGAAGTTCTTACTTAGGTCAACTTCCAATGACCATTACTCCTAGAATATAATGAGTTATGTGACCTAGAACCTACAAATTAAAGGTATTCGAGTCTTCTTTCCAACACAACTGACCGTTCATTAATCCGAGTCCGGAGTAAAAAGTTATGGGCATTTTAGTGAGGCACTATCCCAGTGCCGCGTTGGGCTGCGCGACGCGGAGCTCCTTTCCCGACGTAAAAATACGTTTTTCTCTTATTAAATCAAGGGCAAACTAGTCCTTTCACCCCATGTAACTTCCCCAATCCGTTTTTAATCCCTAAAATCGTCCTAAACTATCATATTCATTCCCATATCCCTAATTTTCTCTTCTCTCCCAAAACCCCAAACTCCCAATCCTAAAGTTTCAAGAAATATTTAAGATTAAGCTTTCTTCTCAATGTTTTCTCACAAAATTCATCATCAAGGATTTGTGGGATGGATCTAAGTCAAGTAAGTCTTCATATTGATTTCAAGCTAGGGTTCAAGCTTCAAGACCAAGAATTCATGTTTTCCCGAATTCATGTTTTCCCAAATTCCTTCCGTCAAAAAGGCATGATTGAACACTCCCTATTTCAAATACTATTCTAAATTATGATTATTATTTATTATGTATATTATAATGGTGATTTTGAAACTACGGTTGAAGATATTGTTATTAAAGCTTGATATGAATTTTTCCCTTTTCTTTATGAATAATGATTTAATCTTTAATTGGGTTTTTGAGACTAAATTGGCTAATTGAAAACAATGAACTATTATGTCTTAAAGGTTGAATTTTAAATTGATATATGGTTTAGCCATGATTTCTAGTCTCTTGAAAGCTTTGAAATTTCATAAGGAATATAAATGTTTTCCCGTCCTTTATATCATTGAAGGTGTTGTGTTATTCAAATGGTTTGGAATTGTTATGGGAATTTCAATTATGATTATGTTTATGATTTTGGAGTCAAAATATGTTTAATGAAAATTATTTAGCATGATATTGGTGACTTGCAAATTATTGATATGACGATACCAACATGTTAATGCCTTAATGAAAGACTCCATAATTGAATGTAATGAAAATATTTTAATTGGGCTTAAAGAGAAGTATGTAGTTTACCGAGAAAGTGTAGTCCCTGTGACCAACACTGGAAACCACATTTACCGATGTTGGGAGGTCTTGTCCTGAAATATGGATGACCACTGTATCCTTGCCTTGAGCAGTTGTATCTAATAAAAATAGTTTACCATGTGTTTAGATGCTCAATTGAAACAAATCATAAATCACTATTTGAAATGAAAATTGATGACAAGTTTAAGAGGCTTCAATGTGTTAACCAAATTTGAAAACAAAGATAGAATGAATTATTATTTTTTCCATTTTACCCTTAAAATTAATTATCTTTGAAAGTATAACCATTGTAAAGTTACAAGGTCGGCTCTTAGTGTTGGAAAATAAGGCACCCGCCTTAGGCCCCCAAATTTGAAGGGCCTCATATTTTTAGCACTAATATGATTATTATATATTTTCTTGAAAAAAATACTTTGTATTATTCATTTTAATTTGTTTGTTTTACTTTTCATTTTACTCTATTTGACAAAGAATGTTTTTTTTTTTTGTAAATTATTTAATTTCAACTTTCCACAGGGTGTATTCTCTTTAGTTTAAGAGTTAAGACTACAAAATGCAAAAGTATTTTTACTTTTTTAAACTTCAAACTCTTTGTCAAGTCAAAATCAAACAAATAAATTGAAACGGAAGGAGCACTATTACTTTGTAAAGAGAAGAGGAGATATTTTGTTACTTTGTGATGGTCTACATAATAGAAAAAAATTCTCCTATCTATAGAAGAAAAACTTCTTAGCCACCAAGTAACCCAAATAATTGGTTCCATTCTAACTAAATTATTTCCTTTCTTAACTAGTTCTTGCCTTCCAAGTAACACAAAATGGACATACTTATAATTAATATATTTTACAATATTTTATGAATTATACATAATTTGCATCAATTGAATAACACAAGTAACTTTTGTATAACACGAGTAACTTTTGAATAACAAGTAATTATGCATACAATTGTTACTTATATCACAAGTAACTTTTGAATAACGCACAAGTAACTTTTGTCCATATGCTTATGCAAAGTTACCATAAACTAAAAAACCCAATACTAGTGGAAATAGACAAATTATTTCCGTTTCCTTCTTGGAATGTACAAACCCTTTTCACTCTTTTCCACTATATAATGCCCTCCTCTTTCTCCTGTTTTTTATCACTTCAAAGATTTTTTTCTCTCCGTTTGAATTTGTTTCATTCATGGCGGAAATCGTAGTGGTTTTCGATTTTGACAAGACGATCATTGATTTGGACAGCGATAATTGGGTTGTGGATGAGTTTGGTGCTACTGGTTTGTTCGATCAACTTGTCCCTACGATGTCGTGGAACACTGTTATGGACACGATGATGAAGGAGATTCATGCACGAGGCAAAACCATCCAGGATATTGAAGAAGTATTGAAACGGGCGCCTGTAATTCCCGGGGTGGTTCCAGCAATCAAAGCAGCTCATGCTTTAGGGTGTGATTTGAGGATAGTGAGCGATGCAAATCTCTTCTTCGTCGACACAATATTGAAGCATTCAGGAATCAAGGATTGCTTTTCGGAAATCAACACAAATCCGAGCTACGTTGATGAGGAAGGGAAACTTAGAATCCGTCCTTACCACGATTTTGATCACAAGTGCAATAATCCTTGCCCTCCAAACATGTGCAAGGGCCTCGTAATTGAAAGAATACAAGCCTCTCTGGACATGGAAAGGAACAAGAAAAGAATGATCTATCTTGGTGACGGAGCAGGGGATTTTTGTCCTAGCTTGAAGCTCAAAGAGAAAGATTTCGTAATGCCAAGGAAAGATTTTCCGGTCTGGAAATTAATGAACGAAAACCGCCAACTCATAAGAGCAGAAATCCATGGGTGGACAGATGGAGAAGAGCTCGAACGCATTCTGCTTCACATAATTAAAGCAATTACTACCATCGAAGATATGCAGCAGATTTTATCAGTAGTTGATTATTCCAAGTTCCAGATGATTCCCATTAATGCAGCAGTTCACGAGCTGGCCTTGCCAAAAGCTCTCCATCTCTATTGAAGCTTTTGATGTCAATAAAAGTGTGTGTATTAATTCGTGTTGATCAACTGACAATTAAGAGTTGCCTTTAGTTACTTGTATTTTATAATTTTATTAAATTAATGAAAGCAGTTGAATTTATCATATTTTGTATCCCAAATCTAGTACAATATATTTGTAAAACATGCATACGCGCATTACATGAAAATTTCCCGTACTAGCTTTGTCTACAATTCTTCGCAAGTAGACGTCAGCTATATGAATTGATTCTCCAATAAAACTCAACCTAGTAATATAGTTTCTTTTGTCAAAGCAGCTTAACAGAATGGATCCGATTTGGATCGATCGAGGGATAACATCTGTTTTTCTTTATAATCAATAAGTAAGGTCATGCATGGTACATCCATCGACGACCTTGCTTTTGAAGGTTCTACGAAAAGGGTCAAAGATATCAATTAGTAGTTGAAATAGGTTAATTTCACTTTTGTCCGCAAAATGAGACTAGCCGAGGTGAGGATGTTGAGACAAAGGTGTGGGTAATATCGGAAGGGATAGTATTAGGAAGGAAGTTATTCAGGTCAAGGTTGGAGTGACTCTCGTGGAAAATTGATTCGGGAAGTGAGGTTAAAATGGTTCGTACATGTAAAAAGCAAATGTGCGAATGTTCGAGACCCTAGAAGGCTTGAGGAGGGATAGAAGTAGGTCTAATAATTATTGGGGTGAGGTGATTTGGCAGGACATGATGCAACTTCAGCTCATCAAGAATAAGATGTTAGAAAAATAATTTAGATATCTCAAAAGAAATAATTTTATTAGTTCCCAACTTTAATCATTAATACCTCATTATGAGTATTTGATATACTTATTACATCAAATATATGTAGATGTCAGTTTCTTGAGCAAAATCAATATTGACATAACTTCTTATCCATTATGAGCAAACATTTATACCTTTTGAATAGCATTGAGTGGCTATTAATTTTCTTAACGTTACACTTTTGACAATTAACTCATATTCTTCATTGTCATTATACCCCTAGTTATTACCTGGCAACTATTGAAGTCTTAAGCTAATCCTCATAATGTGATCTTTGGTAGTCCTCTTCTTTGAGAGTAAGAGAAACAAGAAAAAGCATTCTCTTCCTACATCCTATAATGATGGGTTTTCATGTCTATTTAATCTTTGTTAGATTTTGGCTCCTAGTTTCATACTAGAAGGGCTTGTTGAATCTTGGGGGATACACCCATGCCGGGTAAAATATCCTTAAGGACAGTGTTTGACACGCCTCAAGCTTTGAAGAATTCCCAACAAATGTTCGTGATGAGTATTTTCCATAAGATTTCCAACAATCTTAAGGATATTTCCACTCAATTTTTATGGAAAATTCAATGGCAACAAATTGTGGATGTTGTCCTAGTCCTTTTTCTAGTAACACAATATTATTGAGTACCCAATTAAGGAAAAAAAAAAACTCGATTTACTAGAATTGGTTGAAGAAAATGGAATGGAGTTTTAAGTAAGAGATGCCTTTTATTATGGAGATAATGGGATCTTCAACAAATATGTATCCAGCGGGGGTTTGCATAGAAAAATGATTTTTTTTTTTCTTTTACAACAGAACAGGTACATTCTTTATTACATTTAGTGAAAGCAATATAAGCGAAGAATAGTTTGTGGAGGATTTTCCAAAATTTTGGGAAACAATAACTATTATATTTTGTGTGTGATAGTTTATAATCCTCATTGTAGAAAGAAGATTCGGAGAAATGATAATCCCGCTAAGTAAAAATAAATTTGAGTAAGCGGATGATATAAAGTATTATGGTCACCTCTTAAATGAATCTTGTGGTCAATAATGAGTGAGATTGGGTGTTAGTCTTGGCTGCTAATGTTTGTGCGATAAAGTTTATGTTGTGTTCTACACCCAAGTTGAAGAAGAAGAATGTTTTTTATATGTTGGTGATTCTAGAACTGCCCAAGTTCTTAGAATGACAAAGTTCTTCTTATTAAACTCACATATGAAAAGCATTGACATTAGTTGAGATGGTATATATTTTTTTAATATTTGAACCAATTTGGTTTCTATGTGATTATCAGAAAAGTTGGGTGAAGATTTTATTTGATTTTGATAAGGTGTTAATAAAAATAATGTTGTTGTAATAATAAGTGTTGTTGCATGAACCAATAAGATTACTAACACTAGCTAACTACATTTACTAGAAGTGTGTATCTTTGTGTGATTATTGTTTTTCCTTTGTCTACATCAAAATCAGCCTCGAAATGTGATTTAGGAAAATAGAGAAGATTTTGTCAATGGTTAAGTGATTAAAGTCCTTCATGGGTATTTCTAGAAAATGAATTCTTGAATATTATTGGTTGATCTCCGACGGGATAGTAATATACGATTTACAACCATTGCTTTACTTGCCTATTTAGTGCCATATTAAATTCTTGTTTTGACTTCTTTCTTTCTATATACTTTGGTAGCTTCCTATTCAATTTTTAACGGCATCTTATTCTCTACCAAACCTATGGTCTTTAGTTGAATAATGTGTAGAATTTATTTGTTTTTTCAGTCAGGTAGCTTTGATTTTAAAAATAAAGATGAAGTCTTTGATATATTTGAAAGTGTAGGGATGTGTTGTTAAGGTTATGCTACATGATTTTATAAAACAGTCTAAGTCTTTTGATTGTATGTCTATAAATTATGGAGTGATTGAACGCAACTATATAAAAAAAAGTTGTTGACTTTGTTGAAGAATACTTTATATTTTTGTTGGTGAGAATATGAGTTTTGTATTGTATTGGTATTGTAAAATGATACAATGTGAATTTCAAAATTCACTAGCATGACTTATTATTGGTGGTAGTGTCATAAAATAAAAATCAACTAAATGATGAGACTATGTGGCTATTTTTTATTCACTATGTTTATTGACAATAAATGCGAGACTAGTGTGTTTACTATTACTTTCTTGTATGTAGTTATTTTGGAGTAATTCGTTTATGTGGAGTTTAAACTCATTCAAATCGGCAAAGTTATATTTTAATGGTTTTTGTGTTATAATACTATTTTCATCTATTAATTCAATTTTTTACTGTTGTTTTATGTTTTTACCATCCTTGGGGGGTGCGTGGGTTTGTTGTTGAGAGATAAATGTTTCTTTATAATATTGTTCTTTTAGCGGAATTAACCTCATAATTTCCATTTTGGGGGGTGCGTGGGTTTGTTGTTGAGAGATAAATGTTTCTCTATAATATTGTTCTTTTAGCGGAATTAATCTCATAATTTCTGTTGCATTATTTGCTATATATTCTAAGTATTTTATATCTTGGGTTCTTTGATATGTTTCTATGTTAGTTTTTAATAATCTTTTTAATAATATTATATTTTCCATAGTTTGTAACCAATAATGAAGGCTTTCATAATTAATTATGCTCGTATTTAGATTCATTTTTATCTAAATGCTGCTTCATAGTATCTATTTCGTAGTGGAATTAATACTAACATATGTGTTACGTTTTCTAGTATTTTTTGTAAGTCTGTTATTTCTTGTGTTCTTATGTAATTATCTAAATTAAATTGCAATAGGGTTTCTGTTTCTCTTAGCTCATCTACTGTTTGTCTCCAATTTTCAAATTGTTCTTGATTCATTCTATTGTAGGTGACATATGGCATATCATAAAAGCCGATATAAAGTATTGTTGTCTAACAGGGTATAGTCTTTTTAATTCTTTAATATTTTGTTCAATATAGTCTAAATATTTAATTTCATAGTTCATGAAATATGTTTCTAGATTTATCTTAAGTACTTGTTCTTCTAATTTTATTTCTTCTACTATATCTATCCAAAGTTGAAAACTTTCGTAGTTTATCATTTTAGTCAAAGTCTGGGTAGTCTAAATAATCATCTTCTATAAACATGTCATACATATCTGATATTATGAATTCTGTCCAATTTTCTTGCATTAATGCTATAGCTTCATAGGTTTTTAATGTTTGATAAATTATTTTGGTGCTATCTGTATCTAATTTTCTAAGTGTATATAAAAGTAGTATCTTATATTCTTCATTATCATCTAATAAATAAGTCTGTGTGTTTAACTGGGTATTTTCCATATTTTCACAATCATGTATTGACTAAAGCATATTCCCTTTAACCTCTACTTGTATTATTAAATATCTATCATTTAATAGTGCAGTATTTTGAACTGTTTTTTCTGTCACTACTATGAGTTTTAGCCTTAATCAGTTACCCTAACAATGCCTCAACTGGTGTCTACTACCCTCTAACGGCATTCCTCGCCTTCTTGGTTTCGACTTTAGGACGGCTTAGTCTGGGCTTACCTACTCTCAGCTTACTAGTCATAGCAAACTTACTTAAACAGTTCAATATATAGTTACACTACTACATGATAAACATTAATAATATACTAGAGATTATTAGGAATATAACAAATTAGTTATACATATATGGACATGGGTTTACCTTGGTTGTTAGGTTCTCGGTATGAGATACGTCTGATGGTATGTCTGGATTATCCATAGCTTTTTGGATGCTTATATCTGTTTTTATGGAAACAAAATAGAAAATTTTATTTATGTTGAGTTCTCAGCACATGAGAGGAAGAAAGGAATTTCAGCTTGTGAAAGCTTACTCTGCCTTCTCTTCTCTCGTTACTCACATATATATACATAAAAGAGTTGGCTTTCATCAATCCTAAGAGCCAACTTACTATGCTAAAAAGGTAAATATTCAGTAAAGGCACTATGCACTTTACGACTTTCTAAAAAGAAAAAGTAATCTACTACTATTCATAGGTCACATCTTATTTATATAAAACAAAAGAAAAGTAAAGATTCCTATACTATTTACTACTATTCACATGTCATGTCTTCTTTATCTTTTCTTCTTTATCTTTTCTTCATTTGTTGTCCATGATTAGCTGGTGTCGGCTGACTATCTTGTTGTCATCCCTCTGGCTTCTTTATTCTAGCTGGACTTCTGGAACATGGATTGTATCTCCTCCATTGCATTTTGAACATTTGTGATCTGTGTATTTTTGTCCAATTAACTGACAATATCTGGTTAATAATTCTGGTGAAATAAATTCTTTCTTTAAGGCTTTTGTTGTAGGTGCTTCTTCTGGTCTGAGTAGTGAAAGAATCCATTGCCGGACTTCTTCCATATCTGCTAATCTTAACTCTCTGGAATTTGAGTATATCATAACTTGATCTCGTGATAAATATTTCCATATAGCGTTTCCATTAGAATAATTATTAACTAATTCTTGAATAATAGTTGTTAGTCCAATAAGTCTTTTATTTGCAAAAAAGCTTGGTATTTCTCCTTCTGGTATCTCTGGTTGTGGACCAATTTCTTCTGGTAGTATCATTTCTCTTGTAAGTCCAATTTTGATAACTTGGATGATAGATTTTATTTCTGTGTAGAGTATTTCTGCTGGTGCAACGTAGAATCTCACATAAAAGAAAGATCCTTTAGTAATTCTTTTATATGTAGTAAATGCATTATCTATTGCGGGTATTTTTTCTAGTTCTGCTCCGGTAGTTGTATATACTGTACTAAGTAATCCATAGTCGTAACATGTACGTACTAAGTTCGCATTGGTTTTAGGTTGGGCAATTAGTTTATTGTATCCTTGCAATTTTTGGGTTATGTAATCGGTATTTGGTTCTGTGGCATTAGTGGATTTTGGTTTGAGATTCAGAAATGTCTGAATTTGGTGTAAATTGTGGATATATGTACTGGAGATGTGATTGTATATTTTCTTTTCTTTGTATAAGCTGGCAGCATATGTAGTGGTTTGTGGTTCTGGGATATTTATCGTAGGTTTTCTTTGGATAAATGGCTTATCAAATAAGCTATTTAAATTGCCACTAACTTGTTTTCCTTTAGCTGTCCTGCTTGTACCTGCAACTGCACTAGCTGAAATGTTATGGGTTTTTAGGAGTTTTCCCTCGTCTCCTTCTAGATCTGGAATTTTAGCGTCTTCCGATCGACGTAGCTCAGCATCTTTAGAGTCATGCGGCTGACTAGCTTTAGGTTTCAGAGTAACTTCATTAACCTTTAGCTTTTGTACTTCTAGGTCAATACTGTCCACTTTATGACAAAGTGTAGTAATGGCCTTTAACATATCTTCCATAATATTATCTGGCTCTGTTTGGGTAGCTTTGTCTTGATAGGTAATCTGCAACAGTATTTTTGTCAGTTTTAATCACTTCAATAGTAAATGTAAAATTTTGTATGTTTAATACGAGTCTTCGTATTTCCTTTGTTGTTACTGAGTCTTGTATTTTTCTTGTTAGCCACCATTTTACCTGTGTATTATCTGTTCTCACAATGAATTTGTTATAAACAATATATGGTTCAAAAGATAATAAACATTTATATAAAGCATATAATTCTTTCCTATTTATTTCCCATTTTATTTGTGGTTCCGTATAAGATCCTGAATAGTATCTACAATGATGTTCTAATGTTTCATTATTATACTTATATTTTAATACTCCTCCGTAGCTATGTTCACTTGAGTCTGTTTCTACTATATAAGTGAATTGTTTCTTTTCATCTGGAAAATATAGTTTTGGTAATTGTTTACATATTGTTTTGATATGTTGGATATGTGTCTTATCTTGTTCATCAAAATGGTATTCTATATCCTTTTTTAATTTTTTCTGTAATGGTTTTAAATGTTCTGCTAGTTTAGGTATGTATTCTCGTACTTGGTTAACTAATCCTAAAAAGGATTGTAACTTCTTTTTAGTGTCTAAAAGTTCTTCTGAATTAAGGATTTTATGTACTATGTGTGTTTGCATTTTTATTCCATCTTTATCTATTTGTATTCCTAGGAATTCAATTTGATGTTTCATTAATTCTGCTTTTTTCTTACTTAGGCTTATTCCTGCTGTTTCTACAATATTTGCAAATTTTTCTAATAACTGTATATGATCTTCTTTTGTTCGTGAATATAATAATATATCATCTATGTATACTATGCAATTTTCTAATTGTGTAAAATATATATCCATAAAATGTTGATATCTTCCTGGGGCATTTTTATATCCAAATGGTAGAACGTTCCATTCATAAAAGCCTTGGGGTACTGTGAATGCTGTTAGTTTTTTAGATTCAGTTTCTAGTTTGAGATGGTAAAATCCTGATTTACAGAAATCCTAAACCAGAAATAGCAAATGATGACCCTAGTGAAACTTACACAGAAATCCTAAACCAGATAAATACCCCAGAAATAAATACTACCACTACTAAAGATGAACCAGAAACAAATACCCTAGGAATAAATTCTGAAATAAATTCCCCAGAAATTAATGTAACAACCAAACATGAACCAAGTACATCTACATCTACAAGAAAAAGATTACATCCAAAAACTTCAAGTCCAAATTACTTTTCAGCCGATTATGGCTCATATGATAGAGAAGAAACACTATGGAATAAAAGATTAAATACAAAATGGATACCTAATAAAGTACCAGAACAATCTAATTTCTTAGATTTAGACTGTGTTTCCGATGTAACTAAAATACTACAATTATGGTTAGGACATATTTCAAAACAATTAATAGATAATAAAATATCAGTAGCACAAACACTAAATTATATAGAAAGAACTCTAACAGGAACAGTAAAATTATGGTTACATAATTTATCAACAGAAAGTTTAGACACACTAAGAAATGATAAAAAAACATGATAACACAGCAGCCGCATCAAACATGGATATTTTATACAAATACGAAATAGGAATAAGAAATGAATTTGGAAGCATGACCACAGAATTAGCAGAACAAACTAAGGACAAAAATCTAAATAGAAATTTAATGAATAAATTAACAATATGTAATATGTGTTATATAGATGAATATACTTGCGCATTTAAAGAATACTATTATAAGAATTTATATACCCATGAAGAAAGTATAGAAATTAGAAAACTATATTTTACAAAATTACCAGAACCATTTAGTACAAAAATAAATGACAGCTGGGAAACAGCAAGCTTAACAGATACCCTAGGATCTAGAATAAAGTTTTTACAAAACTGGTTTATAGAATTATGTGATAAATATAAAGAATCACAAAAATTATATAGAGTATTAATAAAAAATATTACCTGTTGTACAAACAAAACAGCACCTCAATTTGGCTGTAAAGTACCAAACAAATACAGATATAAAAAACGACAAAAAATATACAAAACAAATAAATCAAAATATAAATATAAAAAACCACGAAAACGCTATTATGTAAAAAATTATAAAAATAAAAAACCATATAGACCTAAGAAAAAGATATCCGAATGTACATGCTACAATTGCGGAAAATTAGGACATTTAGCAAAACATTGTAAAATACCAAAAGACCCAAAGAAAAAACAAATATCTGAAATACAAATACAAGAAGATATTTATACGGAACTACCCTACATTGATTATGACATAGAAAGTGATGATAGCATCTATCAGTTAGAACAATATGAAAGTTCAGAAGAAGATAATGATGAAGAACAATTTTATGACTGAAAACGACGTAAGAATAATTAGACAAGAAAATTACCAAGATGAAGAATCTTCAAGCCAAAAAGTAATATTTGACACAAATATCTTTGAACAGATTAAAAAACAAGAATCACCCCTAAAGATAGAAAAAAATTTAGAAGTACCAATGGTAAGAAATTGGTTTAAAAAACCAAGAGAAGAATATTATATAATAAGTCAACGAGAACACACAATAGATTGTAAATATGCTAAAGGAAAAGCAATGAGACCTATATTAAATAAAAAAGAAATAAATAAAGAAATACAAAATCTAAAAGCAAAATCCCCTATAACACACGTACACTTAGGAGCAACAGAAATACTTATAAAAGCATGTTTTAGAGAAGGAATAGATACCCCAATAGAAATCTATTTAGCAGATGATCGAATAATCCAACCTATAGAAAAAAGTGTAATAGCTGCAGTAAAAGGAAATTTAATTTACCAAAAATTTAAGTTTATCATAAGCGCTAACTATTCAGTAGCAATAAAAGATAGAAACATAGACAAATCATTAGTATTATATTGGAAAATGTCAGGCATAGAACTCGCACCAGGAAGTAAAATATTTACAGCAAGATGTAAAAATTTATACATTTTAACTACAAAGCATACAGTAAAAGCAATTAATAAAATTAAGAAAATAAAAATAGAAAATCCATTTGATACTATAGTTACAGCAATAGATAATAATGATTACAGTTATGAGGAATTAAACATAGAAACAGATCTAGACATAGTACAAGAAAGAATAGGAACATCAAAAAGAATTATGGATACTCCAACAACATCCTCAAGAATGAGTACATCTAGACGCGAATAGACTATATAGAACCAATGGAAATACAACCATATCAATATTATATAACAGGAATGTTAGATCAAAGGAAATATTTAATCCTAATAAATACAGGAGAACAAGAAAACTATATTACAAGAGAATTAGTATTAGAAGAAGAAATAATAACACAAGAACAAGCATGTCTCGATTTACCCAAAGAACTAAGACAGACAAAAGAAATAACAATTCAAGAATTAATTATTGGAGGAATACCAATCAAAATACAATTCACAATATCACAAATTAATACAAATATTATTTTAGGACTTACATGGTTAGAACAAGTTAAACCATATAATTTAGAAGACAAACAATTAATCATACACTATAATAAGAAGAAAATTACCATAAATAGAACTAAGATATGAAGGTATACATACTCGCCAAAGTAATTATAGAAGGATATAATAGCAGATATTATACACCGATAATTGACACAGGAGCTGAAGCTAATTTATGTAGATATAATTGTCTACCAGAAGATAAGTGGGAAAAAATAAGAAGTCCAGTAATAGTAACAGGATTTAACAATGAAGGAAGTATGATTACATACCAAGCTAAAAATGTAAAATTACAAATCTGGGATAAGATATTAACAGTAAAACTAATGTATAATTATGAATTCACATCCAAAGATATGTTACTAGGAATGCCATTCTTAGATCCACTATACCCATATATACTAACCAAAACACATTGGTGGTTTACCACACCATGCAACAAAAAAGTAGGAGCTAAACGAGTACCAAATAAATCCAGAAAAACAATCCCATGGATAAAAGGCAGTGAAAAGATAATACAAAGACTAGAAAATAGTAATATTCAAGATACTACAGTTGAAATAATCAGATTCTCTATTAATACCTTAAAACCAATACAAGACAAACTAGAACTATTATATAGTGAAAACCCTTTACAAGGATGGGAAAAACATAAAACAACAGTAAAAATTGAATTAATAGATGAAAATAGTATTATAACACAAAAACCATTAAAATATAACTTTGCCGATTTGAATGAGTTTAAACTCCACATAAACGAATTGCTCCAAAATAACTACATACAAGAAAGTAATAGTAAACACACTAGTCCCGCATTTATTGTCAATAAACATAGTGAACAAAAAAGAGGGAAAAGTAGGATGGTTATTGTAACGACCCTCCAATTCGTTTTGTAAAATTTTATTATTTTAACCCTCCTTGTATTTTCTAGACGTGATTTATGACTTTTGGGAATGGATAGTACGGACCTCGAGGTGTTCGGGAGCAATTTAAGTCATTAGTTGGGTTCTTGAGTTTTAATAAAGTTAAGCCCTGTCATGGTCAACCTTCGATCGAGACGACCTCAGATTAGTGTTGTAATGTTTCCAATAGGTCCGGGGCGTTAATTGTGGTCAATGTACATATTCGGTTTGTTTCAAGGGGTTCCGAATAAATTTTGAGGGTCTATTTGAAGTTTTGGGCTATTTTAGACAATTAATGAAATTAGTGGGTAATTAGACTAAATCTACAAACTCATAAACTACCCTATAACACATGACCTGCATTCAAGTTAATTAAAACAAGTAGGCTTAACTCCTCCAGATCACAACAACGTCAGAAACAAAAGAGAATTCATCGGGGAATTGGAGTTGTGCGAAGTTCACGTCTCGATGGCAATTGAAAGTTGCAGGTGAGTGCTCCAATATTCACTGGTTCATATATCGTTTATCATAAATTGCTACAGCCCGTATGATTTAGATTTGGTACATGTATGACTTAATAACAAGAAACATATATTCATTATAATGTAATGGTGACAAGAATGATTAAGTAATCATTGGATAATGATTTAAGGGTAAAGTTAGGCCAAGAAGCAGTACTACGTGAATTCTTGGTTTCATTCTTATGCTTTCATAATTAGGGTAATTTAATGGTCAATTATGACCTAGTGTGATCTTAAGAAGGTTAAGGATGGCTAATGATTGGATTAATTAATGGTGGGGTGAATTAGGAGTAGGCGTGAATGATGATAAAAATAGTAATGGCTAGACGTTGGGCAGTAGCTTGGTTGTGGCTTGATTTAGCGTTTCTAGAATGAGAATGTGAATAAGTATATTAACGATAGAATAGGTGTTAGACTAATGAATTCTGTGAACTTAATTAGTATTCCAGTTAATGTTTTCTGTAAGTGGGTGTGGATTAGAGATTTCTCATATGAAATCATCAACTATAGTTTACAAAATAAATAAATAAATAATAGATTTTAGGTCTAGAGTTTTTAGAGTAAGAATTCTTGATTCGAGGGTCGAATGATGATCCGTTTTATCTGAAATTCAATGTGCTAGTTTGTATTCTTATGGAGACTATGTATTTAAACAGATTTTGACCATTCGGAGACTTTACGTAAGGGCAAGTTCGTTAATTGACGCTTGGCTTCAGTTTGAGGCAAGTTGAGACTTTCTTAGACTCTTTTTCGAAGTGCTTATGTGTTAGTTATGTGTAATGGGAGTAATGGGAATGGGGGTCCCGTATAGATGAAGTGACGAGCATCTATGCGGGTACCGGTGTTATTTGAGGGATTAAAAAATCAGTTAATTGTTTGTTTGAACAATTTTTCCATATTTGCTAGCATGATTGAGTAGATTTGCTATTGTAAATAAATTGTTGAAAATGTTAGCTAATGAAAATACTCCCATTGGATAAGTTGAGTTGATTTTGGAATTGATATCTATCTGGCATAAGACATGTAATGCTTTGCTTAATTTGTATTGTTGATTTGGGATCGGAGTCGCACGCCTGCACATCATGCATTGCATTTCATATGGGGTCGGAGTGCACGCCTGCACATTATTATATATTTATTGGGATCGGAGTGCACGCCTGCACAATATATTTATTGGGATCGGAGTGCACGCCTGCACAGTACATGGACCTTGTGAGTCCCCCATAGGTCCTGACCTTGAAGCCATTGCTTGGTAGGTGTGTACACAACATATGCATTGCATTGCATTCATTCTTTCCTTGTTCAGATTGAGTAAGGTGTTTTGTCGATTTTGTACTATCCATTGAGTACTTGAATATCTGCTACTTGATTTCATTATATTGAGGATTTCTTAGACTATGTTATGATATCCTTATGACTGTTAGACTTGATTATTCCGTTGGATTAGAGTGGTTTTTCGAGTGCAGGTTGTATGGTTGTTTTAGAGGTTTGACGTGGTGTCACTCGTCACCACTTTGAATTAGGGTCGGTCGACGATGCTTGCTGAGTACACGTGGTTCCGTACTCACCCTTGCTTTTTCTGCACCCTCCGTGCAGGTACCGATCCGACGGCCTCTGGGCATTGATTCCTGTGGTTTCTTCTGTGTTAGCATCCTTGGAGATTCGAGGTAGCTGCTATTGGTTCAGAGACTACTGAAATCTCCTCCACTCTTATCTTTATGCATTTTTCCGCATTTTAAGATACTCAGACTTTTCTTTGATTTCTGTAACTAGAGGCTTGCATTAGTGACTACCAGATCTGGGATTATCTATATTTCGACTACACTACTCTATTAATCCGTTTTGGGAGATTATTTGGGTTTCATTTTGCTCTTATTTCTTCCGCTTCTATACATTTGGGATATTTTGTTTGGAATTGGGTTCTTGGCTTACCTATCACGGAGGGTTGGATAGGTGCCATCACGGTCCAAATTTTGGGTCGTGACAGTTATAGACTACCGAAACCTCAATGCAAAAACAAAAACATATAATTACCCCACACCAAATAAAATACTCAAAATACGACAAATACAAGGATATAATTATTTTAGTAAATTCGACTGTCCTTAGTTTGTTCTGCTAATTCTGTGGTCATGCTTCCAAATTCATTTCTTATTCCTATTTCGTATTTGTATAAAATATCCATGTTTGATGCGGCTGCTGTGTTATCATGTTTTTTATCATTTCGTAGTGTGTCTAAACTTTCTGTTGATAAATTATGTAACCATAATTTTACTGTTCCTGTTAGAGTTCTTTCTATATAATTTGGTGTTTGTGCTACTGATATTTTATTATCTATTAATTATTTTGAAATATGTCCTAACCATAATTGTAGTATTTTAGTTACATCGGAAACACAGTCTAAATCTAAGAAATTAGATTGTTCTGGTACTTTATTAGGTATCCATTTTGTATTTAATCTTTTATTCCATAGTGTTTCTTCTCTATCATATGAGCCATAATCGGCTGAAAAGTAATTTGGACTTGAAGTTTTTGGATTTAATCTTTCTCTTGTAGATATAGATGTACTTGGTTCATCTTTGGTTGTTACATTAATTTCTGGGGAATTTATTTCAGAATTTATTCCTAGGGTATTTGTTTCTGGTTCATCTTTAGTAGTGGAAGTATTTATTTCTGGGGTATTTATCTGGTTTAGGATTTCTGTGTAAGTTTCACTAGGGTCATCTTTAGTAGTGGTAGTATTATCTTTTTCTTAGGTCTATATGGTTTTTTATTTTTATAATTTTTTACATAATAGCGTTTTCGTGGTTTTTTATATTTATATTTTGATTTATTTGTTTTGTATATTTTTTGTCGTTTTTTATATCTGTATTTGTTTGGTACTTTACAGCCAAATTGAGGTGCTGTTTTGTTTGTACAACAGGTAATATTTTTTATTAATACTTTATCTAATTTTTGTGATTCTTTATATTTATCACATAATTCTATAAACCAATTTTTTAAAAACTTTATTCTAGATCCTAGGGTATCTGTTAAGCTTGCTGTTTCCCAGCTGTCATTTATTTTTGTACTAAATGGTTCTGGTAATTTTGTAAAATATAGTTTTCTAATTTCTATACTTTCTTCATGGGTATATAAACTCTTATAATAGTATTCTTTAAATGCGCAAGTATATTCATCTATATAACACATATTACATATTGCTAATTTATTCATTAAATTTCTATTTAGATTTTTGTCCTTAGTTTGTTCTGCTAATTCTGTGGTCATGCTTCCAAATTCATTTCTTATTCCTATTTCGTATTTGTATAAAATATCCATGTTTGATGCGGCTGTTGTGTTATCATGTTTTTTATCATTTCTTAGTGTGTCTAAACTTTCTGTTGATAAATTATGTAACCATAATTTTACTGTTCCTGTTAGAGTTCTTTCTATATAATTTAGTGTTTGTGCTACTGATATTTTATTATCTATTAATTGTTTTGAAATATGTCCTAACCATAATTGTAGTATTTTAGTTACATCGGAAACACAGTCTAAATCTAAGAAATTAGATTGTTCTGGTACTTTATTAGGTATCCATTTTGTATTTAATCTTTTATTCCATAGTGTTTCTTCTCTATCATATGAGCCATAATCGGCTGAAAAGTAATTTGGACTTGAAGTTTTTGGATGTAATCTTTCTCTTGTAGATGTAGATGTACTTGGTTCATGTTTGGTTGTTACATTAATTTCTGGGGAATTTATTTCAGAATTTATTCCTAGGGTATTTGTTTCTGCTTCATCTTTAGTAGTGGTAGTATTTATTTCTGGGGTATTTATCTGGTTTAGGATTTCTGTGTAAGTTTCACTAGGGTCATCATTTGCTATTTCTTCAGTTTCAGTTTCTTCACTTATATTATCTATACTGATATTCTTCATTAGTATTTTCTTCAATTTGTATTTTTTTCCTTAAATTGATCTATCTCTGTTGCTAATTGTTTTTCTAATTGTTTTTCTCTATTGATTTTTCTTTCTTCTTTCTCTTTTAATTTATTTGCATAGATTTGTTTTAAGAGTGCTAATTCTTTTTCTAGTTCCTTAATACGAGAAGTTGTAGGTTGTTCGTCTGTTATATTTTCTTCATGTATTATATTTTGTTTTTGCGGTTCCTCTTTTATAGAGTTTATTTTTATTTGTTCTATTTCTTTCTTTGCTTGCTCACAAATTTTTTCTATTTCTAATTTTTGATCTATTTCTGTATTTTCTTTTGTTAGTCTTACCATAGCGGCTAAGCTATCTTCTAGTTTTGCTGAATTAGGGTCTGGCATTAAATGTAACTATTGTTATTAATATTCCTTCTGATCCCATAAATGTTTTTTCTTCTACAGGATATTCTTCTTTATTCATTTTAAATCGTACTTATACTTATGATCTAAATGTTGTATATGGAGTTCTAAATTAAATATGGTATCCCGTTGGGCCATTGTTGATTTATAGTTAACTCCTGCAAAGATGTTTGTTTGTAATCGTTCTTTTCTATTATTTAATTCGTCTTTTAAGTCTATGATTCGTTTAAGTAATTCTATTTGATTTTTTGTTAATGGTTGGTAATTAGGATTTATTTGTATATCGTTTTGAATACTGGAACTTATTTCTGTATCATTTTTCCTTATATCTTTACTCATCGTTTTTATCGTAATTTTCTCTTTACTCATAGCTCTGATACCATTATGGGGGGTGCGTGGGTTTGTTGTTGAGAGATAAATGTTTCTCTATAATATTGTTCTTTTAGCGGAATTAATCTCATAATTTCTGTTGCATTATTTGCTATATATTCTAAGTATTTTATATCTTGGGTTCTTTGATATGTTTCTATGTTAGTTTTTAATAATCTTTTTAATAATATTATATTTTCCATAGTTTGTAACCAATAATGAAGGCTTTCATAATTAATTATGTTTGTATTTAGATTCATTTTTATCTAAATGCTGCTTCATAGTATCTATTTCGTAGTGGAATTAATACTAACATATGTGTTACGTTTTCTTGTTCTCCTGTATTTATTAGGGTTAAATATTTCCTTTGATCTAACATTTCTGTTATATAATATTGGTATGGTTGTATTTCCATTGGTTCTATATAGTCTATTCGTCTAGATGTACTCATTCTTGAGGATGTTGTTGGAATATCCATAATTCTTTTTGATGTTCCTATTCTTTCTTGTACTATGTCTAGATCTGTTTCTATGTTTAATTCCTCATAACTGTAATCATTATTATCTATTGCTGTAACTATAGTATCAAATGGATTTTCTATTTTTATTTTCTTAATTTTATTAATTGCTTTTACTTTATGCTTTGTAGTTAAAATGTATAAATTTTTACATCTTGCTGTAAATATTTTACTTCCTGGTGCGAGTTCTATGCCTGACATTTTCCAATATAATACTAATGATTTGTCTATGTTTCTATCTTTTATTGCTACTAAATAGTTAGCGCTTATGATAAACTTAAATTTTTGGTAAATTAAATTTCCTTTTACTGCAGCTATTACACTTTTTTCTATAGGTTGGATTATTCGATCATCTGCTAAATAGATTTCTATTGGGGTATCTATTCCTTCTCTAAAACATGCTTTTATAAGTATTTCTGTTGCTCCTAAGTGTACGTGTGTTATAGGGGATTTTGCTTTTAGATTTTGTATTTCTTTATTTATTTCTTTTTTATTTAATATAGGTATCATTGCTTTTCCTTTAGCATATTTACAATCTATTGTGTGTTCTCGTTGACTTATTATATAATATTCTTCTCTTGGTTTTTTAAACCAATTTCTTACCATTGGTACTTCTAAAATTTTTTCTATCTTTAGGGGTGATTCTTATTTTTTAATCTGTTCAAAGATATTTGTGTCAAATATTACTTTTTGGCTTGAAGATTCTTCATCTTGGTAATTTTTTTGTCTAATTATTCTTACGTCGTTTTCAGTCATAAAACTGTTCTTCATCGTTATTTTCTTCTGAACTTTCATATGGTTCTAACTGATAGATGCTATCATCACTTTCTATGTCATAATCAATGTAGGGTAGTTCCGTATAAATATCTTCTTGTATTTGTATTTCAGATATTTGTTTTTTCTTTGGGTCTTTTGGTATTTTACAATGTTTTGCTAAATGTCCTAATTTTCCGCAATTGTAGCATGTACATTCGGATATCTTTTTCTTAGGTCTATATGGTTTTTTATTTTTATAATTATTTACATAATAGCGTTTTCGTGGTTTTTTATATTTATATTTTGATTTATTTGTTTTGTATATTTTTTGTCATTTTTTATATCTGTATTTGTTTGGTACTTTACAGCCAAATTGAGGTGCTATTTTGTTTGTACAACAGGTCATATTTTTTATTAATACTTTATCTAATTTTTGTGATTCTTTATATTTATCACATAATTCTATAAACCAGTTTTGTAAAAACTTTATTCTAGATCCTAGGGTATCTGTTAAGCTTGCTGTTTTCCAGCTGTCATTTATTTTTGTACTAAATGGTTCTGGTAATTTTGTAAAATATAGTTTTCTAATTTCTATACTTTCTTCATGGGTATATAAACTCTTATAATAGTATTCTTTAAATGCGCAAGTATATTCATCTATATAACACATATTACATATTGCTAATTTATTCATTAAATTTCTATTTAGATTTTTGTCCTTAGTTTGTTCTGCTAATTCTGTGGTCATGCTTCCAAATTCATTTCTTATTCCTATTTCGTATTTGTATAAAATATCCATGTTTGATGCGGCTGCTGTGTTATCATGTTTTTTATCATTTCTTAGTGTGTCTAAACTTTCTGTTGATAAATTATGTAACCATAATTCTACTGTTCCTGTTAGAGTTCTTTCTATATAATTTGGTGTTTGTGCTACTGATATTTTATTATCTATTAATTGTTTTGAAATATGTCCTAACCATAATTGTAGTATTTTAGTTACATCGGAAACACAGTCTAAATCTAAGAAATTAGATTGTTCTGGTACTTTATTAGGTATCCATTTTGTATTTAATCTTTTATTCCATAGTGTTTCTTCTCTATCATATGAGCCATAATCGGCTGAAAAGTAATTTGGACTTGAAGTTTTTGGATGTAATCTTTCTCTTGTAGATGTAGATGTACTTGGTTCATGTTTGGTTGTTACATTAATTTCTGGGGAATTTATTTCAGAATTTATTCCTAGGGTATTTGTTTCTGCTTCATCTTTAGTAGTGGTAGTATTTATTTCTGGGGTATTTATCTAGTTTAGGATTTCTGTGTAAGTTTCACTAGCGTCATCATTTGCTATTTCTTCAGTTTCAGTTTCTTCACTTATATTATCTATACTGATATTTGTAAATTCTTCATTAGTATTTTCTTCAATTTGTATTTTTTTCTTAAATTGATCTATCTCTGTTGCTAATTGTTTTTCTAATTGTTTTTCTCTATTGATTTTTCTTTCTTCTTTCTCTTTTAATTTATTTGCATAGATTTGTTTTAAGAGTGCTAATTCTTTTTCTAGTTCCTTAATACGAGAAGTTGTAGGTTGTTCGTCTGTTATATTTTCTTCATGTATTATATTTTGTTTTTTTGGTTCCTCTTTTATAGAGTTTATTTTTATTTGTTCTATTTCTTTCTTTGCTTGCTCACGAATTTTTTCTATTTCTAATTTTTGATCTATTTCTGTATTTTCTTTTGTTAGCAACAGGATTTATTATGGTAAATCAGGATTTTACCATCTCAAACTAGAAACTGAATCTAAAAAGCTAACAGCATTCACAGTACCCCAAGGCTTTTATGAATGGAACGTTCTACCATTTGGATATAAAAATGCCGCAGGAAGATATCAACATTTTATGGATATATATTTTACACAATTAGAAAATTGCATAGTATACATAGATGATATATTATTATATTCACGAACAAAAGAAGATCATATACAGTTATTAGAAAAATTTGCAAATATTGTAGAAACAGCAGGAATAAGCCTAAGTAAGAAAAAAGCAGAATTAATGAAACATCAAATTGAATTCCTAGGAATACAAATAGATAAAGATGGAATAAAAATACAAACACACACAGTACATAAAATCCTTAATTCAGAAGAACTTTTAGACACTAAAAAGAAGTTACAATCCTTTTTAGGATTAGTTAACCAAGTACGAGAATACATACCTAAACTAGCAGAACATTTAAAACCATTACAGAAAAAATTAAAAAAGGATATAGAATACCATTTTGATGAACAAGATAAGACACATATCCAACATATCAAAACAATATGTAAACAATTACCAAAACTATATTTTCCAGATGAAAAGAAACAATTCACTTATATAGTAGAAACAGACTCAAGTGAACATAGCTACGGAGGAGTATTAAAATATAAGTATAATAATGAAACATTAGAACATCATTGTAGATACTATTCAGGATCTTATACGGAACCACAAATAAAATGGGAAATAAATAGGAAAGAATTATATGCTTTATATAAATGTTTATTATCTTTTGAACCATATATTGTTTATAACAAATTCATTGTGAGAACAGATAATACACAGGTAAAATGGTGGCTAACAAGAAAAATACAAGACTCAGTAACAACAAAGGAAATACGAAGACTCGTATTAAACATACAAAATTTTACATTTACTATTGAAGTGATTAAAACTGACAAAAATACTGTTGCAGATTACCTATCAAGACAAAGCTACCCAAACAGAGCCAGATAATATTATGGAAGATATGTTAAAGGCCATTACTACACTTTGTCATAAAGTGGACAGTATTGACCTAGAAGTACAAAAGCTAAAGGTTAATGAAGTTACTCTGAAACCTAAAGCTAGTCAGCCGCATGACTCTAAAGATGCTGAGCTACGTCGATCGGAAGACGCTAAAATTCCAGATCTAGAAGGAGACGAGGGAAAACTCCTAAAAACCCATAACATTTCAGCTAGTGCAGTTGCAGGTACAAGCAGGACAGCTAAAGGAAAACAAGTTAGTGGCAATTTAAATAGCTTATTTGATAAGCCATTTATCCAAAGAAAACCTACGATAAATATCCCAGAACCACAAACCACTACATATGCTGCCAGCTTATACAAAGAAAAGAAAATATACAATCACATCTCCAGTACATATATCCACAATTTACACCAAATTCAGACATTTCTGAATCTCAAACCAAAATCCACTAATGCCACAGAACCAACTACCGATTACATAACCCAAAAATTGCAAGGATACAATAAACTAATTGCCCAACCTAAAACCAATGCGAACTTAGTACGTACATGTTACGACTATGGATTACTTAGTACAGTATATACAACTACCGGAGCAGAACTAGAAAAAATACCCGCAATAGATAATGCATTTACTACATATAAAAGAATTACTAAAGGATCTTTCTTTTATGTGAGATTCTACGTTGCACCAGCAGAAATACTCTACACAGAAATAAAATCTATCATCCAAGTTATCAAAATTGGACTTACAAGAGAAATGATACTACCAGAAGAAATTGGTCCACAACCAGAGATACCAGAAGGAGAAATACCAAGCTTTTTTGCAAATAAAAGACTTATTGGACTAACAACTATTATTCAAGAATTAGTTAATAATTATTCTAATGGAAACGCTATATGGAAATATTTATCACGAGATCAAGTTATGATATACTCAAATTCCAGAGAGTTAAGATTAGCAGATATGGAAGAAGTCCGGCAATGGATTCTTTCACTACTCAGACCAGAAGAAGCACCTACAACAAGAGCCTTAAAGAAAGAATTTATTTCACCAGAATTATTAACCAGATATTGTCAGTTAATTGGACAAAAATACACAGATCACAAATGTTCAAAATGCAATGGAGGAGATACAATCCATGTTCCAGAAGTCCAGCTAGAATAAAGAAGCCAGAGGGATGACAACAAGATAGTCAGCCGACACCAGCTAATCATGGACAACAAATGAAGAAAAGATAAAGAAGAAAAGATAAAGAAGACATGACATGTGAATAGTAGTAAATAGTATAGGAATCTTTACTTTTCTTTTGTTTTATATAAATAAGATGTGACCTATGAATAGTAGTAGATTACTTTTTCTTTTTAGAAAGTCGTAAAGTGCATAGTGCCTTTACTGAATATTTACCTTTTTAGCATAGTAAGTTGGCTCTTAGGATTGATGAAAGCCAACTCTTTTATGTATATATATGTGAGTAACGAGAGAAGAGAAGGCAGAGTAAGCTTTCACAAGCTGAAATTCCTTTCTTCCTCTCATGTGCTGAGAACTCAACATAAATAAAATTTTCTATTTTGTTTCCATAAAAACAGATATAAGCATCCAAAAAGCTATGGATAATCCAGACATACCATCAGACGTATCTCATACCGAGAACCTAACAACCAAGGTAAACCCATGTCCATATATGTATAACTAATTTGTTATATTCCTAATAATCTCTAGTATATTATTAATGTTTATCATGTAGTAGTGTAACTATATATTGAACTGTTTAAGTAAGTTTGCTATGACTAGTAAGCTGAGAGTAGGTAAGCCCAGACTAAGCCGTCCTAAAGTCGAAACCAAGAAGGCGAGGAATGCCGTTAGAGGGTAGTAGACACCAGTTGAGGCATTGTTAGGGTAACTGATTAAGGCTAAAACTCATAGTAGTGACAGAAAAAATAGTTCAAAATACTGCACTATTAAATGATAGATATTTAATAATACAAGTAGAGGTTAAATGGAATATGCTTTAGTCAATACATGATTGTGAAAATATGGAAAATACCCAGTTAAACACACAAATTTATTTATTAGATGATAATGAAGAATATAAGATACTACTTTTATATACACTTAGAAAATTAGATACAGATAGCACCAAAATAATTTATCAAACATTAAAAACCTATGAAGCTATAGCATTAATGCAAGAAAATTGGACAGAATTCATAATATCAGATATGTATGACATGTTTATAGAAGATGATTATTTAGACTACCCAGACTTTGACTAAAATGATAAACTACGAAAGTTTTCAACTTTGGATAGATATAGTAGAAGAAATAAAATTAGAAGAACAAGTACTTAAGATAAATCTAGAAACATATTTCATGAACTATGAAATTAAATATTTAGACTATATTGAACAAAATATTAAAGAATTAAAAAGACTATACCCTGTTAGACAACAATACTTTATATCGGCTTTTATGATATGACATATGTCACCTACAATAGAATGAATCAAGAACAATTTGAAAATTGGAGACAAACAGTAGACGAGCTAAGAGAAACAGAAACCCTATTGCAATTTAATTTAGATAATTACATAAGAACACAAGAAATAACAGACTTACAAAAAATACTAGAAAACGTAACACATATGTTAGTATTAATTCCACTACGAAATAGATACTATGAAGCAGCATTTAGATAAAAATGAATCTAAATACAAGCATAATTAATTATGAAAGCCTTCATTATTGGTTACAAACTATGGAAAATATAATATTATTAAAAAGATTATTAAAAACTAACATAGAAACATATCAAAGAACCCAAGATATAAAATACTTAGAATATATAGCAAATAATGCAACAGAAATTATGAGATTAATTCCGCTAAAAGAACAATATTATAGAGAAACATTTATCTCTCAACAACAAACCCACGCACCCCCAAAATGGAAATTATGAGGTTAATTCCGCTAAAAGAACAATATTATAGAGAAACATTTATCTCTCAACAACAAACCCACGCACCCCCAGAATACTATTATAAGAGTTTATATACCCATGAAGAAAGTATAGAAATTAGAAAACTATATTTTACAAAATTACCAGAACCATTTAGTACAAAAATAAATGACAGCTGGGAAACAGCAAGCTTAACAGATACCCTAGGATCTAGAATAAAGTTTTTACAAAACTGGTTTATAGAATTATGTGATAAATATAAAGAATCACAAAAATTAGATAAAGTATTAATAAAAAATATGACCTGTTGTATAAACAAAACAGCACCTCAATTTGGCTGTAAAGTACCAAACAAATACAGATATAAAAAACGACAAAAAATATACAAAACAAATAAATCAAAATATAAATATAAAAAACCACGAAAACGCTATTATGTAAAAAATTATAAAAATAAAAAACCATATAGACCTAAGAAAAAGATATCCGAATGTACATGCTACAATTGCGGAAAACTAGGACATTTAGCAAAACATTGTAAAATACCAAAAGACCCAAAGAAAAAACAAATATTTGAAATACATATACAAGAAGATATTTATACGGAACTACCCTACATTGATTATGACATAGAAAGTGATGATAGCATCTATCAGTTAGAACCATATGAAAGTTCAGAAGAAGATAACGATGAAGAACAATTTTATGACTGAAAACGACGTAAGAATAATTAGACAAGAAAATTACCAAGATGAAGAATCTTCAAGCCAAAAAGTAATATTTGACACAAATATCTTTGAACAGATTAAAAAACAAGAATCACCCCTAAAGATAGAAAATTTTTTAGAAGTACCAATGGTAAGAAATTGGTTTAAAAAACCAAGAGAAGAATATTATATAATAAGTCAACGAGAACACACAATAGATTGTAAATATGCTAAAGGAAAAGCAATGAGACCTATATTAAATAAAAAAGAAATAAATAAAGAAATACAAAATCTAAAAGCAAAATCCCCTATAACACACGTACACTTAGGAGCAACAGAAATACTTATAAAAGCATGTTTTAGAGAAGGAATAGATACCCCAATAGAAATCTATTTAGCAGATGATCGAATAATCCAACCTATAGAAAAAAGTGTAATAGCTGCAGTAAAAGGAAATTTAATTTACCAAAAATTTAAGTTTATCATAAGCGCTAACTATTCAGTAGCAATAAAAGATAGAAACATAGACAAATCATTAGTATTATATTGGAAAATGTCAGGCATAGAACTCGCACCAGGAAGTAAAATATTTACAGCAAGATGTAAAAATTTATACATTTTAACTACAAAGCATACAGTAAAAGCAATTAATAAAATTAAAAAAAAAAAATAGAAAATCCATTTGATACTATAGTTATAGCAATAGATAATAATGATTACAGTTATTAGACATTGGAACTACAGACTTATTCCGATTGAGCATATGAACATATGATAAAACGTTCCTATTAGACTTTTACTTTAAAATTTAAAATCTTTTGTGCGTGTTCTCAAGTATCCATTGTGTCGATAAGTTAATCACTTAAAATGTATCACCTCCTTTAATTATACACATTTGCCTAAATAAGCTATAAAACTCCAAACATTTTTTAATTGAGGTTGATGTGTTTAATAAAAGGAGATGATATATTTTATGCAGTTAACTTGACTAACTAACAGACACTTAAGAACATATGAAAGTTCTTAAAATTTGAATTGAAAGTATCTAATAAAAATACTTTATCATGTGTTTAGATGCTCAAGTGAAACAAATCATAAATCGATATTTGAAATAAAATTTGATGACAAGTTTAAGAGGCTTCAATGTGTTAACCAATTTTGAAAACAAAGATAAAATGAATTTTTTTTTTTTTTTTCATTTTGCCCTTAAAATTAATTATCTTTAAAAGTATAACCATTGTAAAGTTACAAGGTCGGCTCTTAGTGTTGGAAAATAAGGCACCCGCTTTAGGCTCCCAAATTTGAGGGGCCTCGTATTTTTAGCACTAATATGATTATTATATGTTTTCTTGAAAAAAAAACTTTGTATTATTCATTTTAATTTGTTTGTTTTACTTTTCATTTTACTCTATTTGACAAAGAATGTTTTTTTTTTTTGTAAATTATTTAATTTCAACTTTCCACAGGGTGTATTCTCTTTAGTTTAAGAGTTAAGACTACAAAATGCAAAAGTATTTTTACTTTTTTAAACTTCAAACTCTTTGTCAAGTCAAAATCAAACAAATAAATTGAAACGGAAGGAGCACTATTACTTTGTAAAGAGAAGAGGAGATATTTTGTTACTTTGTGATGGTCTACATAATAGAAAAAAATTCTCCTATATCTATAGAAGAAAAACTTCTTAGCCACCAAGTAACCCAAATAATTGGTTCCATTCTAACTAAATTATTTCCTTTCTTAACTAGTTCTTGCCTTCCAAGTAACACAAAATGGACATACTTATAATTAATATATTTTACAATATTTTATGAATTATACATATTTTGCATCAATTGAATAACACAAGTAACTTTTGTATAACACGAGTAACTTTTGAATAACAAGTAATTATGCATACAATTGTTACTTATATCACAAGTAACTTTTGAATAACGCACAAGTAACTTTTGTCCATATGCTTATGCAAAGTTACCATAAACTAAAAAACCCAATACTAGTGGAAATAGACAAATTATTTCCGTTTCCTTCTTGGAATGTACAAACCCTTTTCACTCTTTTCCACTATATAATGCCCTCCTCTTTCTCCTGTTTTTTATCACTTCAAAGATTTTTTTCTCTCCGTTTGAATTTGTTTCATTCATGGCGGAAATCGTAGTGGTTTTCGATTTTGACAAGACGATCATTGATTTGGACAGCGATAATTGGGTTGTGGATGAGTTTGGTGCTACTGGTTTGTTCGATCAACTTGTCCCTACGATGTCGTGGAACACTGTTATGGACACGATGATGAAGGAGATTCATGCACGAGGCAAAACCATCCAGGATATTGAAGAAGTATTGAAACGGGCGCCTGTAATTCCCGGGGTGGTTCCAGCAATCAAAGCAGCTCATGCTTTAGGGTGTGATTTGAGGATAGTGAGCGATGCAAATCTCTTCTTCGTCGACACAATATTGAAGCATTCAGGAATCAAGGATTGCTTTTCGGAAATCAACACAAATCCGAGCTACGTTGATGAGGAAGGGAAACTTAGAATCCGTCCTTACCACGATTTTGATCACAAGTGCAATAATCCTTGCCCTCCAAACATGTGCAAGGGCCTCGTAATTGAAAGAATACAAGCCTCTCTGGACATGGAAAGGAACAAGAAAAGAATGATCTATCTTGGTGACGGAGCAGGGGATTTTTGTCCTAGCTTGAAGCTCAAAGAGAAAGATTTCGTAATGCCAAGGAAAGATTTTCCGGTCTGGAAATTAATGAACGAAAACCGCCAACTCATAAGAGCAGAAATCCATGGGTGGACAGATGGAGAAGAGCTCGAACGCATTCTGCTTCACATAATTAAAGCAATTACTACCATCGAAGATATGCAGCAGATTTTATCAGTAGTTGATTATTCCAAGTTCCAGATGATTCCCATTAATGCAGCAGTTCACGAGCTGGCCTTGCCAAAAGCTCTCCATCTCTATTGAAGCTTTTGATGTCAATAAAAGTGTGTGTATTAATTCGTGTTGATCAACTGACAATTAAGAGTTGCCTTTAGTTACTTGTATTTTATAATTTTATTAAATTAATGAAAGCAGTTGAATTTATCATATTTTGTATCCCAAATCTAGTACAATATATTTGTAAAACATGCATACGCGCATTACATGAAAATTTCCCGTACTAGCTTTGTCTACAATTCTTCGCAAGTAGACGTCAGCTATATGAATTGATTCTCCAATAAAACTCAACCTAGTAATATAGTTTCTTTTGTCAAAGCAGCTTAACAGAATGGATCCGATTTGGATCGATCGAGGGATAACATCTGTTTTTCTTTATAATCAATAAGTAAGGTCATGCATGGTACATCCATCGACGACCTTGCTTTTGAAGGTTCTACGAAAAGGGTCAAAGATATCAATTAGTAGTTGAAATAGGTTAATTTCACTTTTGTCCGCAAAATGAGACTAGCCGAGGTGAGGATGTTGAGACAAAGGTGTGGGTAATATCGGAAGGGATAGTATTAGGAAGGAAGTTATTCAGGTCAAGGTTGGAGTGACTCTCGTGGAAAATTGATTCGGGAAGTGAGGTTAAAATGGTTCGTACATGTAAAAAGCAAATGTGCGAATGTTCGAGACCCTAGAAGGCTTGAGGAGGGATAGAAGTAGGTCTAATAATTATTGGGGTGAGGTGATTTGGCAGGACATGATGCAACTTCAGCTCATCAAGAATAAGATGTTAGAAAAATAATTTAGATATCTCAAAAGAAATAATTTTATTAATTCCCAACTTTAATCATTAATACCTCATTATGAGTATTTGATATACTTATTACATCAAATATATGTAGATGTCAGTTTCTTGAGCAAAACATAACTTCTAATCCATTTTGAGCAAACATTTATACCTTTTGAATAGCATTGAGTGGCTATTAATTAATTTTCTTAACGTTACACTTTTGACAATTAACTCATATTCTTCATTGTCATTATACCCCTAGTTATTACCTGGCAACTTGAAGTCTTAAGCTAATCCTCATAATGTGATCTTCATCTATATATATTTGGTAGTCCTCTTCTTTTGAGAGTAAGAGAAACAAGAAAAAGCATTCTCTTCCTACATCCTATAATGCTGGGTTTTCATGTCTATTTAATCTTTGTTAGATTTTGACTCCTAGTTTCATACTAGAAGGGCTTGTTGAATCTTGGGGGGATACACCCATATCGGGTGAAATATCCTTAAGGACAGTGTTTGACACGCCTCAAGCTTTGAAGAATTCCCAACAAATGTTCGTGATGAGTATTTTCCGTAAGATTTCCAACAATCTTAAGGATATTTCCACTCAATTTTTATGGAAAATTCAATGGCAACAAATTGTGGATGTTGTCCTGGTGCTTTTTCTAGTTCAACCGCACAATATTATTGAGTACCCAATTAAGGAAAAAAAAAAACTCGATTTACTAGAATTGGTTGAAGAAAATGGAATGGAGTTTTAAGTAAGAGATGCCTTTTATTATGGAGATGATTCTAGGAATAATGGGATCTTCAACAAATATGTATCCAGCGGGGGTTTGCATAGAAAAATGATTTTTTTTTTCTTTTACAACAGAACAGGTACATTCTTTATTACATTTAGTGAAAGCAATATAAGCGAAGAATAGTTTGTGGAGGGTTTTCCAAAATTTTGGGAAACAATAACTATTATATTTTGTGTGTGATAGTTTATACTCCTCATTGTAGAAGAATATTCGGAGAAATGATAATCCTGCTAAGTAAAGATAAATTTGAGTAAGCGGATGATATAAAGTATTATGATCATCTCTCAAATGAATCTTGTGGTCAATAATGTGTGAGATTGGGTGTTAGTATAGATAAAATCGACTAAATAGAGTTAGTTGTTGTGGAGTTGGTTGGTGATGGGACTATGTGGTTAAGAGAAATGTTAGTAAGTATTTCATCTGAAATAAAACCAACATTTTCTATGGTAAAATTAGGTATATGTGTTTGAGACATAATGTGATAAAGCAACTGCTATGAGATGAAATTATTTATGTAAATAAATTATGTGTAGTCAGGGGTGAATCTGATCAAGACTATAAGAAACATCGAGGGGAGTTAGCCTATAGTCATTTGAGAAGATTAACAATGATGGTAACCCAACCTATTTGATTGGAGATCCCATGAATTAGGTTCATACGAGTAACAACAAGTCATTAGTTGATCAAGTAAGCACTATATAAAAATAATGTCCCTCCTATGATGTGTGAATATAGTGTAGTACTGCAAGGCAAAGTGAGGGCTGAGTTAAAATTGTTAATCCAATTCATATCCTTTATAGGTGGTGTATTGCTCTGCAAAATATACTTGATGATTGGACCTATATGCGTGTGGAGTGGGGCCACTCCTATGAACTTGTGACAAACATTTAGAGCACTAATGAATACCAAGACACGCGCATGGCCTCTTAGCGCAAAACCACGATAGCAACAAAGAGTGTGCAAGTATAATGTGATAGAATAAGACTTTGAGCTGACAAAAGAATTCTTGGTTAGAATAAGACTCTGAGCTTACAAAAGAATTCTTGATTTATAGAAGTCAAAAACTTCACCAATTGCCATGTAAGCTTATATCTAGTTTTATCTAGGTCTGGTTCATAGTCTACGAACACCAGATTAAACGCATTGTACTTATATGTGAAACCCAACAAAACTTCTTATTTCATCTATTTCTTATTATTTTTTTGAGCTATATAGGAGATTGTTAGAAAAATGATTTAGATATCTCAAAAGAAATGATTTTATTAATTCCCAACTTTAATCATTAATACCTCATTATGAGTATTTGATATACTTATTACATCAAATATATGTAGATGTCAGTTTCTTGGGCAAAATCAATATTGACATAACTTCTAATCCATTATGAGCAAATATTTATATCTTTTGAGTAGCATTGAGTGGCTATTAATTTCCTTAACGTTACACTTTTGACAATTAACTCTTATTCTTCATTGTCATTATACCCGAAGTTATAACCTGACAACTATTGAAGTCTTAAGCTAATCTCATATTGTGATCTTCATCTATATATATTTGGTATTCTTCTTCTTTTGAGAGTAACCGAAACAAGAAAAAACCTTCTCCTCCTACATCCTATAATGCTGGATTTTCACGTCTATTTAATCTTTATTAGATTTTTGGCTCCTTGTTTCATACTAGAAGGGCTTGTTGAATCCTGGAGGATACACCCATACTGGGTGAAATATCCTTAAGGACAGTGTCTGACATGCCTCAAGCTTTGGAGAATCCCAACAAGTGTTCGTGATGATTATTTTTCGTAAGATTTCCAACAATCTTAAGGATATTTCCACTCAATTCTTACGAAAAATTCAATGGCAATAAATTGTGGATGTTTTCCTAGTCCCTTTTCTAGTTCAACCACGCAATATTATTGAGTACCCATTAAGGGAAAAAAAAACTCGATTTACTAAATTGGTTGAAGAAAATGGACTGGAGTTTGAAGGAAGAAATGCCTTTTATTATGGAGATGATTCTAGGAATATTGGGATCTTCAACAAATATGTAACCAGCAGGGGTTTGCATGGAAAAATGATTATTTTTTTTCTTTTACAACAGAAGGTACATTCTTTATTACTTTTAGTGAAAGCAATATAAGTGAAGAATAGTTTGTGGAAGGTTTTTAAAAATTTTGGGATACAATAATTATTATATTTTGTGTGTGATAGTTTATACTCCTCAATGTTGAAGAAGATTTGAAGAACGATAATCCCGCTATGTAAAAATAAATTTAAGCAAGCGTATGATATCAATTATTCTGGTCATCCTCAAACGAATCTTGTGGTCAATAATGTGTGATATTGGGTGTTAGTTTGGTTGCTAGAAAGCATGTTTGTGCAATAAAGTTAATTTTGTGCTCTACACCCAAGTTGAAGAAGAAGAATGTTCTTTATATGTTGGTGATTCTAGAATTGCCCAAGTTCTTAGAATGACAAAGTTCTTCTTATTAAACTCACATATGAAAAGCATTGATATTAGTTGTGGTGGTATATTCTTTTTAATATTTGAACAAATTTGGTTTCTATGTAATAACATTTCAAAATTCGTCAATGTCATGTCATGTCAAGAAGATACTGAAGTGGTTGACTTGGAAGATAATGAGGAAGTCTAGGAAATCAGAGCCAGTGTTCATCTGAACAAGAAGCAGAAAATAGAGCTCATCAGTTAGCTCAAACAACAGGTCAACATTTTTAATCGTTCATATGATGACATGTCAGAGCAGAGTACGAAGAGAAATTTGCACCAAGCTGGAAGAAGCATCATGGTTTTGGCTGAGATGAATAGCCAAGAATAGCCAAGATCGATCGATTCTGATGATGTTAAGTGTTGCGACCTAGCTATACACGCAACTGCACGTGATCTTTCAAGTAATATAATGGCTCCTTTAAAAGAGCCGGATATCGAACGCAAGGGACTTTCGTCAACAGAAGTCAATTTTAGACGTCAAACAATAATTAAAAACTAGTGTTGCGAAAAGGAAAAGGGATTTGTTACTAAAAGTTAGATGATTACGGAATATAAACTACTATCTTCGCTACAGTTTTTGCAAATATGATATAAAAGTCAATAAAAAGTAAATTCTCTGGGTCAAGGCACTCCAAACTTCCTCTCTAGAGTATGAATATTACTGGTTTAAGCAATTTGAGTCGTTTATCTTGGTTATTGATCACGAGGTTAATAATATGATTATATTTTTCTCCAAACTATAACCTTCTATTAGAAATTGGAAACCCAACTACACCGTTGAGCGGGGATAGATTTAACCAATTCCAACGCCTCTAAGCTATCTTCCCGTATTTGAACAAGCGCGGCGCATTAGGTACCTCTCGGTCCTAACAACATTTCAATCTCTTGGAATCTCTTCCTCGAGTAAAGATCATGCTCCTTATATTCCAAGTTCTATCTCTCAATTTCTCTCTCGAGCTCCTCTCAAGACAATAAATTTATTTCAATGGTGATCAAACATTAAAATAGTAAAATCAAGAATATAAGAATAACCAATAATTGATAAACTTCCGAAAAAACCAATAATATTCAACACTAGGAATTCATGTTCATAGCCTCAACCCCAGGAATGAGGGATTTTAGCCACTCATAACTTGATTTAACATCATACTTTGATAGAAATTCATAAAAATTAAATCAAAACTGAAAGAAGGAGTATTAAACCTAATTTGTATGCCCAAAATCACCCAAAGTTTGTCCAACTAAGATGGAATAATGATACAATAACCCAAAAGCCCCATTTATAGATAAAAACTCGGGGCAAAAATTGCCAAAAACCGGCCCGGCACGCCCCTGGGCGCGCCTGGCACTTAGCCAAAAATATGCCCCTGAAAGGTGGTGCATGAGCGGCCTGACACGCTTCCTGGCGCGCCCCTCTGCTGTCCATGCCATCAAAATTTCTGTCAAAAGCGGCCCGGCACGCTGCCTGGCGCGCCTGCCTCTTAGACTCTGTTTTTCTTCCTTTCTTCGACTTTTCTTTGCGGATTTGGTTGGATATTTCAAGTTCAAATCTTTGGCTTGCCTATTATCTTGAATATCCTTAGCTCGTAGCTCCTCCAAGCCTTGTTTTCCATGCCAAAAATGCTCCAAATAGTCGCAAATTTCACCTACAAGGGTCTAATCACATTTATTAGCATAATATCAAGTATTCAAAATAATATAAAAATACATACTTATTGCTCTCAAAACTAAGGTAAACATGGGTCAAAGTTGGCAATAAGGTGTCACGCCCCGTCCCCCAACGGAACGGATTGGCACCCGTAGCCGACAAGGCCCGAGAGAACCAAGCTTTGCTTCTATTCATTCATATGCATGTCATAGGACTCACCACTATCACGTAGGAACATAAAAGGACTAATAACGGAGTTCATGAAACATGTGACATATATATATATATATATACATATACGAAACTTGGCCGTTGACGCCACCAAGTCAAAAACGTCATATACCACCTTACATTCATACACCCACACATGTCTACAAAAGCCTCTAACATGGACATTTACCAAAACCAACTGAAATTCGGGACAAGTCCCCGCTTTAGACAACATATACAAGACCAAAATATATGTACAACTGTGACTCGGAGAAGCCCCGAACTAACTGGAGCTCACCAATGATTCGCAGCAACTGGCAACCTACTGTGGAGGGCTACTAGTACCTGTGCCTGCAGCAAGTAAGGTAAATCCCCCAAGAGGGGTCAGTACGAAGAAAGTACTGAGTATGTAAGGCTGTATCAGTACATAAGAACTTTAACGGAAAATACATTATGAGAGAATGCCCAATTATGGATAAGCCATCAATCTATATATTTGGAACTGCGTGCATTACTTTTGATACTTACTTCATTTTTGTACCTCTTCTTACTTGCTTGCCAGTCATTAGTTATATATTGCCCGGGCCCAACTGATCAGTGGGAAAAATAATATCGTCATGCAGGTGTTCGTGTCACCCCATGGATACACCCATAATGTTGGGATGGTCATCATGAAGGTGTGTTCTTTCACCCCATGGATATCGTCATGAAGGTGTTTATTACACCCCATGGATACACTCATAATATTAGGATCGTCATCATGAAGGTGTTTATTTCACCCCATGGATACACTCACTCATGAAGGATTATTACATTGAGGATTATGACATTTTTGGAAGCACACATATATGCACTACTTTATTCATTACTTTGGGATTGATACAATGATAGTCACAACTTTACTTGAAGCTTTGGATCATTAACCAATGAGTGAGAGACATGTGAATAACTTGGCAACATAACATTATTAGAACCATAACACCATGGGAACCATTGGACAATAATCCATGAACAAGAGACATAAGTATAATCACTATTGGAACATTGGAACTTAACCTATTTAGAACATTAGTCAATGAACATGAGACGTGTGATTCACAACCAATCAATGAGTAGGAAACATATGATAGCAACCATTGGAAGCAGGAAATAAGATACCTTAGCACATTTCGGACTAGGACTAGTGTAATGTCAATGTGAATACTAGTTGCTGCAGAAAGATACGGACAGCGTAACCTTACATACCTTGTATTCTCAATACGAATATACAATCTTAGATGTGCATACAATAGTCCCGCTCCTTCTTTTTGTGTCACTCTACAACACAAATACATAACGGAGTTTACATTAACCACCAACTACCTTACAAATGTATATAACGCTAATGAGTTTCATGTTTGCCTTTAAACATGCCATTTCACCCTTGACAAAACCATTGATGAATTTATCATACCAATAATCCCCCAATATTCCATACATCGACCAATACATGATAATCAATAATATTTCACCACAAAACTTCTCCTTTACACTTTCTTATCCACACCACATCACAAATAATCCATCAAGTCACCTTAATACATCTCATAGCACATATCGGCCAAAATCCCATAATTTACACTTATATGAAAATAACAAGTTTAATAACATAATCACACCATACATGTTGATATTTCATCCATACCATGCTCTTTTATCAAAATCACAAGTTATATTTCAAGTTACAATTCCATGGATTTCACATCTTTTAACAAAAACACAAAGTGCCCTATTCAACACTTCCAAGAATAACCAACATGATTTCCATACTCTCCCATGCATATAATATATTAATCCATAAGAATAATTACTTACCCAAGCTTAAAAATTGATGATTTTGCTCCAAGAAGTTGGCTTAGGGTTCTTGAGAGTTGAGAGAAATTTTGGGAAATTTCTAGAAATGTGTAGTGTAATCCTTTGAATAAAATCAGATTTTTTCCACTTATTTATAGGCCTTCAAGTCTTTTTGGCATTAAATTCCATGTATAAGGGGTCAAGGGTGAAGAATGGGTCATTTGACCCATTGTGGCCCATGTCTTGTTTCCATTTTTGGGCCTTTTATTGAGCCCAATCCACTCAACCCAATAAAATCAATAATTTCTCATGTTTAAATAATTTCATACGAGTTACGATGATATTCCCACTCACGGGATTCATATTCGTAGCCTCAATCCCAAAAACAAGTGATTCTAGCCACGTATGGTCTATTTTGACCAAAAGGGTAAAATCGTCATTTTGATGCCAAATTCGTTCTCGAGTCATTTCATCATACCAATATAATATTTTACTCATTTCATGTATATTCTCATGGTTGTAGAAGAAACGTGGCAAAAATCCGCCCGGTACGTCCCCGGGCACCCTTGAACACTTAGAACAAATTTTGGAAAATTACTAGTTTGGCCGTTCCAGCAAGCGTCTGGCGCCCCCCAGGGCACTGAGCTTTAGAAGCTTGCTGGTTTGGGTGCCAAAACAGGTGCCTGGCGCTTCCTATGGCACTGAATTGTTTTTTTTTGTTTTCGACTTTTCTTTGCGGGTTTGGTTAGATACTTCAAGTCCTATTCTTTAACTTACTTCTTACCCTTAATATCCTTTGTTTGGAGGTCCTCTTAGCCTCATTTTGAAACCCACAAATGCTCCACGAAAATCACAAAACACCTCCTATGAAGGGCTAGTCACATGTACAAGGCCAAATTTCAATTCTCTCATCATTAACATTACCAAATACATAATTATAACTCTCTACACCTAAGTAAACATTATTTGACGTCCTCAAGTAGGGTTGGGAAGGCACGGGGTGTTACATAAGGCATATAAATACGCCTTAAATCACCACCCCACACTTAAACCTTTGTTCTTCCTACAGCAATAACCATACTCAACTCATGGCGACTTTAGACAACAGACACAAAATAGGTATTCTTGCATAGCTACACAACCACATTCATTGCATTATGCACCTAACACGCTAGCATCACTAACAAGTGAATAGCAAATTGAAACGACCTATCCTTACAAAACAACTCTACTAGTTGCAAACTCATGCAAGACACGTTACCAATAGATCACCACACTTTGCTAAACATGCGCCCTTACCGCAAGAGAATCAGCCAATATTTCACACAAATCTTTCAAAGTAACTATTGAATAGGTGAATGAATAAAAGTTCTCTCACTCTCAAAAAGAATTCACATACAACACGATGAACCATTAGCTTGCCCTTAGTGTATTACTCCACTAATAGTAGAATGTCAAAGCTCAAGATCAAGTAGGCCTTTAAGGGTTGTAATGTAGGCCAAGGGACGGGTAGGAACTATTTGGTCAAGAATAGTGACTATCTTCCCTAAGCGCTTTAATACACTACAATTTATATTAAGATCACCTCCAACCAACCTATTTTTTTACACCACTTTTGTCTTCCCAACTCTCTTTTATTTTTCCCCATCTCTTTAAGCTAGCTTGCGCATATTAGGCAAGGAGTATTTGCTATCAACACATCATTCACTTATTTTGGTCAAAATTTTTTTTTCATTACACTACTCCCTACCAACAACACGTAAACTTTACACACCCAAAAGCTATTTACTTGGAGCTTCAACTTACTTTACTTTTTCCTTCTTCAATTTTTTTTTACACTCCTTAACATCTTAATTTCTCAACTAAAACGCTTAGGAGTTTTTGATCAAATTACGGTTAATTGAAAGAAAAGAATTAAGCTACATATAAGGCTACCAAAGAATAGGTTAAAGGCTCAAAGGGGCTAATTAAGATGATGCAAAAAGGGTAGATAAAGTAGGTATAAAACATGGCTATCAAAGAAATGCCTATATCATCATCTAAGCTCAACACCCTTTATTTCGCTTTGCAAACACACCAGGCAAGTTCTAGACATCATTATGCACATGGAATAACACAAAAACCTCACTCACACATGGCACATGTTTAACTCAAGAAGGCTCACCATACAATTTATACGAAGTCAAGCACGAGTTCAATATTAAGCAACTTATCAAGTTGACTAAGTGAGCATTAGATGTCTCAACACTTGCTATCATATGACTTAGCATGTTCCACAATTATACCAGATGTGTGTGCGTAATTACATAGCAAGTAAGAACACCCGACAACAACATGACTAATTTGCTCTTAAGACAATCGTCATCCATCCATCATAGAGCAAAACTCCTAATACTATGACTAAAAGAGACTCAATCTAAAAAAAAATCTTTTTGTACTTTTCTACGGTTCAAAGGGACTATCCTTAGTAAAAGAACCGAAAACAAAGGCTAAGGAACCCAAAATAAAATAACTAAAAACACACATATGCACATATAAAAGGACTCCCATAACACCCTACCCCACACTTAAAAGATGAGCACTGTCCCCAATGCTACAAAATGAAACAAGGCAAGAGTAGGGTGTAAGGAGCTCCCTGGTCAGTCGAGGAAGTCGTCATCCTCCGGCCCACAGACTACTAGCAGTGTATCATCCGCTTCCACCTCGGCCTCATCAAAATCGGGCTGGCAGTCATTCTCATTTGTGGGGACATCATCATCCACAGGCTCCACAAAATCTGGCCTAATCCGCAACAATGCCATGGCATGCTCATTAAGAGGATAATCCCTCTCAACCTGGCTCAGCTCGTCTGCCGTAGAGGGCCTACCCCCAGTCCTATGCCGTAGCATCTCCAAACCATACATACGAGCTAAGATCATGTCATCACGAGTGTACCGCTCTGCTAATGTGAGAGTGGGGCCAAGTGCATCAGGTGCTTTGGTTTGGGTGACATCAACAGGTGTCGTCACCAAAGGAGGATGATAATCAAATGCCTCCTCAGCCACTTCTAATGCTCGCATTAATTTAGTCAATACACCTCTAAAAGCATATCGAAGGCCTCCTTGTAGATGAGCTCGGTTCATAGCCGAAAGTACCACAGAACCCACATCAATTTCAACATCGGTCATTAAAGTATACACCAAACAGACTCGGTCCCTAGTCACTTCCATCATATGGCTACTCGGAATCAAGCAACAATACACAATCTTCAACCAAATCCGAGCCTCTTTATTCAAATGAGCACAGAGTAGACTCATGTGGTACCCTTTTTTATGGTGGCAAAGCCATCTTACTGTCGAACGTTGGCCACAAAGTGTGTGGCAAATTTTTGCATAGGGAGGCCTAACATTCAGCTTGTGTAGGTCGTGGGGACTAGCCCAAGTGTGTGCTCCCAATAACCTATTTAGGCCCAGGGAATCTAGTATAACATCCGACCCTCGTACAACCACCGAGCTGGTAGGTGCATCTGGGTTCCAATTAGCATACAATTCCCTCACAAGATGAAGGTTGCAATCCGTTAGTTTTTCAAAGATGAAACCCATACCCAATTTCACAATTCGATCCAATATTTTAGGGTGAATCCGAGCTAGACTGGCCCTATTAATACACTCATCCACAAAGTATTTGGATTTTGGGTGACTTTTATACCAATTCTTGCCGGCACTAGAGACAGCATTTAGCCCATAATTTCTTTTCTGGCCTTTAGGGACTGGGGGAGTCGCTGGAACCTTATTTCCTGACCGTCGTCGCTTGTATGAACTTGAAGCTGCCACGTTAGATTCTGACATGGTACATGTGACAAAGTTTAAACAAGTATGTCAATTACCCATGTAAAGATAGCCAACCAACTCAATGTGTGTTGGCTATAAGGGCCACCCCACACTTAGTTGCTTAGAATCAATTCAAAATATATGGGTGTGAGGATACTTAGACTTCCCCTCTTCACTTAACGCCCAATTACAAAGTCCAACCCATATACAATTTCATCCTCCCCAACATAAGTTACACACTCCCATAATTATCAATAGAATGGCTTACTTGTTTTACTCAAGAATTCAAAAAATTTCCATGCACTTTAAACAATATATGGGTTATATCAAGTGTTTACAACAAGCAATTTTCTCAATTACTAAAATATAAGCTAAACCCACTTGCAAGTTATTCAACTAAAAACAAGATTAATAAGAACACTTTCACTTGCACTTCAAGTTCACCTTCATGACACCCCATAAATTCCAACTCAAGCATAATAATCAAATCAAACTACAAAGAACATACAGGGCATCAAAAAAAATTCAAATTTCAAAAATCCCCAAATTTTCAACATTCTCATAGTAATCTAGAGAGAGAAAGCTTAAAGAAAATATACCTTGGTAGCTTTATTGTAGTCTTGCAATCACAATCCAAAGATGAGAAGGGGATAATCGTGCTTTGTATGGGAAGAGAAGTGAAAATTAAGAGAGAAAATTTGATGGTGTGGGGGAGAAAATCGGGTTTGGGGCATAAGGGTTGTGAAGAATTAAAAGGGAATTGGGGATTTAAAAGATAGGGGGTGGGGTGTGTAACACCCCGTACGTTTCGGAGTCTAGCTGACTACCGTAACATTTATGGAAATAATGAAACATGAGAGATTTTATGAATTATACATTAATTTGTGGGCATGAATAAGTCTTGCATCATTGGGCCCAAAATGAAACCCAAAATTAACAAGAAGACATGGCCCAACATGGATATTTGACCCAATCTTTCAATATTTGTCCCTTTGACCAATCAAACCATGCATTTAATGCCAAAATTGGATAAGGGATACTTAAAGGGACTTATATATATGAGTGAAATCAGATTTTTATTCATTTGGACACCCATGCCTTTTCTAGAATTTTCTACAACATTTCCTTTATCACACAAACCCTAACTCTTCATCCTTTGGGCCAAGATCATCACTTTGAAAGACTTGGTAAGTGTATATTATTATGGTTCAATATATTTTATGCATGTAATATGGTTTATATCATATTGGTTATGTTGGTGAAGTGTGAGAAGGTCACTATGTGTAAAACAATTTGTGTTTGCTAAATCGGAGGATGGTTTTGTCTTGCAAACTTGAACATGGACTTGTGATCTTGAAGGAAATGAACTTTATGGATTCGATATTGACATGTGAGATGTTATTAGAGTCTTATCTTGTTTTACCTTTGTGTATAATGTTTGGAATTGTTGTTGTAAATTTGGTTATTGATTTGATGACGGATTGAAAAGAAAGTGAGGTTTTGGTAATGTTTATGTGTGTTGTGAGACCATGGATGATTTTTGGAATCGAAGATGATAAAAAATATGTTAAAATAAGTTTGTTTATGATCATGGACCATTCATTGCATTAAAATACCCAAAAGAGACCATTTTGGACCAAAACGGACATCCGCCCCCGCAGATGGAGGCACCTACGGGCGCAGATGCCAATGCAGATGCCTCTGGCTGCTGCCATAGGGTATCTGCGCGTGCACCTCATCCACCTGCTGGCTCAGGTGGTAGTGCAGGTCATCCCCAAATTCTATTTTGTATGTTTTCGCATCTAGTTGACCCCCGAAGGCCCCTATACCCTTTTTGGATGTAATTACCAACTTGTGATGTCGTTTTAATGACTTTAAAGTGTCATATGGAGGTATTTTGGACTATGTTAAGTATGTAGTGTTGTTCATAAGTTGTTATGAGATAAGTTGATAGGAGTAATTGTGAAGGAATGATAATGAAGAAGCGTAAAAGGGTAAGTGTGGTGTGAAATGCTATTGATGTATGATATCTTGGTCAATGTGTGGAATGATTATGGTGTTGTGGTATGATAATGAAGTGGAGTGTATTGTAAAGAGTGAAATGAAGTTATGTGGTAGTCATATAGCTCATTGTCGTTTTGTACACTTGTACGGTAAATAGTTGTTAATGAGAGTTCCATTATGGACTTGCAATGTAGAGTGAAACATAGGGAAGAAGCGGGACTGTTGCGTTCATATATAGACTTGTGTACTCATACTTGGAAGTAAAGGTATGTAAGGTTACTTTTTCCGTATTCTTCTACAACATATTGTTCCTATTGACATTGGGCTTGTTCCAATTCCGAGAGGCTTGAAGTATATCAATTCAGGTTGACGTATATTATTATTCATATGTATCCTATTCTTAGATGAATGATGATTCACTTATCTCTTATTCATTGATTGAGGTTCCAAATATTTCATAACGTTGTAATTCCAAAAAGAACTATCTCAAGAGGGTAATAATGTAAGAGAATCTATTTGTCCTTGAGTGGCATTTTCCAATCATGTCATGTTCCAAAATCCAATAATATGATGATTATCTTTACAACAATCTTTCACAAATAAAAGTACCAATCTCATAAGAGTAATAAGAGAGGTGATGTGCAAGCTAGTATAATTATTCCCCATAAGTGAAGATGTCAATCCCATGAAGTAAAGGAGTGAAGTGAGATGTGGATATAGGTGTGTGCTTTAATGTCATGATATTTAACGTGTCACTCTCATAACTATGTAAAGGGTATAAGTTCAATATGGAATAGTCTCAATATTATGTTATGTCTTTTCTAACCCACCAAAGCGTGGATGTAGTAATTTACCCACCAAAGAGTGGATGTAGTAATTTACCCACCAAAGCGTGGATGTAGTAATTTACCCACCAAAGCGTGGATGTAGTAATTTACCCACCAAAGAGTGGATGTAGTAATTTACCCACCAAAGAGTGGATGTAGTCATTAACCCACCAAAGAGTGGATGTAGTTATTAACCCACCAAAGAGTGGATGTAGTTATGGATGTATGCTAAGCAAGAAGATGAATAATAATGATGATGAGTGTAAAAGCGAAGCAAGAATCTATTGCTTATAAAGAATCTCTTGGAGCCAAGTCTCTTGAGTAAAATTTACTCTCTCTTGAATAAGGGGGTATATAGAAGATGGTAAATGACAATAACAGAAGAAATATTCATGGTGCTTCACATACAAAAAGAGAGTTTATTTCACAATTACTATTTCTCTTATATTGACTCCGTTGTTGTTATTATTACGTATGATGAATTTCCTATGAGCCTTACATACTCAGTACATTATTCATACTGACCCCTCTTGGGGAATTTACCTTACATGTTGCAGGTGCAGGCACTAGTAGACCTCCTCAGTAGGCTGTGGTTCATTTGCAGATTTTTGGTGAGCTCCAGTTGGTTCGGAGCTCTCTGAGTCATAGTTGTATATTTGTTTTGATGTTGTAAATGTTGTATAAAGCGGGGACTTGTCCTGACTTTACGTTGGTCTTGTATGCATCTGTTAGAGGATTTTGTAGACATATGTGGGTGTATGAATATAAGAGGTGTATGTTCATTTTGACGAAATGGCCCTAACGGCCATAGTTTCATATAATGTACATGTTTTCCATGTCTTTCGCCAAGGGCATTTTATATTTCATCAGTTACATGAGATAGTATGTTATTCATAAAGAGGTATGCATATGAATAGACATGAGTAAAGATTGGTTCTCTCGGGCCATATCAGCTTCGGGTGCCAGTCCGGCCCGAATGAGATTTCGGGTCGTGACAAGGGGTGGGTAGGTGAGTGACCCTTTTTTAAAAAAAATTTGCCCAAAAACTTAAGGGGGTAGCGGCCCATCACGCTAGTTGACGCGCTACCCTACTGCCTGAGGCCACAAATTTTTTGGCAGGAGCGGCCCGGTACGCTGCCTGCCGCGCCTGCTCACTGCCAAGGCACACAAAATTTTGGGCAGGAGCGGCCTGGCACGCTGCCTGCCGTGCCTGCTCACTGCCAAGGCACAAGAAATTTTTGCCATGAGCGGCCTGCCACGCTGCCTGGTGCTCTCCATACTTAACATCATACCTGGGCGGTTTTCCCCATTTTTCAACTTAATTTGGGGCTTTTGCAAGTCCCATGATGCAAAACCTCACTCCAAAGCATATCTTACCTTCCCGGCACCTTCAAAAGATCATCAATCCTCCAATTTACCTTTTTCTCATGGATTTCCATGGAAAAATACTCTGTGTACCTTTGCATAAATAATAAATCCTAGAACTAAGTTAGAAAAGAAAATTTTTAAAAGAAATGGGTTGCCTCCCATCAACCGCCTTAGTTTTGGTCATGGCACAACTCTTCTTTTTTGTATTTTACGTTATAATTCCTAACTATTACAATACATTAATGGGTTGCCTCCCATCAAGCGCCTTGTTTAATGTCGCGGCTCGACCACGCTTGGCTCAATCATCATCAAGGTGAAACACGTCCTCCTTATGCTTCTCTTCTTCACCAAAATAGTGCTTCAATCTTTGGCCATTCACAAGAAACTTAGTACCATCACCTTTATTCATGATTTCTACCGCACCATGAGGAGTTGTACGACTTACCTCAAAAGGACCACTCCACTTAAATCTTAGCTTGCCTGAAAACAACCTAAGTCTAGAATTAAACAGTAGTACTAATTGTCCTGGCTCGAAAGTGCGTTGGAGAATGTGCTTTTCGTGCCATCGCTTCGTTTTCTCCTTATAAATCTTCACATTTTCATACACGTGGAAACGAAACTCTTCCAACTTATGCAGTTGCAACAACCTCCTTTGACCAGCTAACTCCGGATCCAGGTTCAACTTCTTCACCGCCCAATATGTTCGGTGCTCAAGCTCAACTGGGAGGTGACATGCTTTTCCGAAGACAAGATGATATGGGGAAGTACCTATAGGTGTTTTATATGCAGTTCTATAAGCCCAAAGAGCATCATCTAGCTTGAGCGACCAATCTTTTCTCTGAGTATTCACAGTCTTTTGCAAGATTTGTTTTATCTCTTGATTAGACACTTCAACTTGGCCACTTGTTTGGGGATGATACGCTATTGAAACCTTGTGTCTAACACCATATTTAGCCAACATACTCTTCACCCAATAGTTTATAAAGTGTGAACCTCCATCTCTAATAATAGCTCTTGGAGTTCCGAATCTTGTGAAGATATGTTTTTGAAGGAAATTCACCACAACCTTAGAATCATTTGTAGGAAGAGCAGCAACCTCTACCCACTTAGACACATAATCCACTGCTACAAGTATGTATTGATTCCCATTCGACTTAGGATAAGGGCCCATAAAATCTATCCCCTATACATCAAAGATTTCAACTTCTAGGATATTACTTAAAGGCATCTCATGTCCTTTTGAAATCGTCCCCATACGTTGGCATTGGTCACAACTTTTCACAAATACATGTGCATCTTTAAATAGAGAAGGCCAAAAGAAACCTGATTGTAAAATTTTGCAGGCTATGCGTTCACCACCATGATGGCCACCATAAGGTGATGAGTGGCAAATCTCCAACACATATTTCACCTCCGCATTCGAAATACATCTTCTCACCACTTGATCGAGCCCTTTCTTGAATAAATAAGGCTCGTCCCAAATATACGAACGTGCCTCATACGATAACTTCTTCTTTTGTTGAAGACTCGAATCACGAGGAAATAGCCCACTCACCAATAGATTCACAATGTCTGCATACCATGGCAACACATCAACCCCCAAAACTAACAATTGCTCATCTGGAAATTCCTCACAAATACACCCATCATCAGCTACATGTGTCAAGCTCTCAAGTCTAGAAAGATGGTCGGCAATCTGATTTTCTGACCCCTTTCTATCTTTAATCTCCAAATCAAACTCTTGTAATAATAATATCCATATAATCAATCGTGGCTTAGACTCTTTTTTATTGAACAAGTAACGTATGGCAGCATGATCTGTGTATACAATGACGCTAGTTCCCACCAAATACGATCTAAATTTATCAAAGGCGTACACCAGAGCTAACATCTCCTTTTCAGTCATCGTGTAATTCACTTGGGCTACATTAAGGGTCTTACTCGCATAATAAATAGAGTGAAATACCTTGTTCTTCCGCTGCCCAAGAACTGCACCCACTGCAACATCACTCGTGTCACACATGAGCTCAAATGGTAAAGCCCAATCCGGAGCAATAAGGATAGGTGCCTCTACCAACTTCTTCTTCAAGATCTCAAATGCCTTCACACATCTCACAAAAGACAAATTTAACATCTTTCTCTAAGAGCGTGCACATGGGGCGTGAAATCTTGGAAAAATCTTTAATGAACCGTCTATAAAACCCAGCATGTCCCAAGAAACTACGCACCCCTTTCACCGACATAGGTGGAGGTAATTTATCAATAACTTCAATCTTTGCTCTATCCACTTCGAGCCCCTGCTTTGACACTTTATGTCCAAGAACTATACCTTCCGTCACAAGAAATTGACATTTTTCCCAATTGAGAACAAGATGAGTTTCTTCACACCAAGAAAGGACTCTATCAAGGTTTTGTAAACATACCTTGAAAGAGTTACCAAAGACCAAAAAATCATCCATAAAAATCTCCACGAACTCCTCCACCATGTCATAGAAAATTGCCATCATGCAACGCTGAAAAGTAGCCGGTGCGTTGCACAATCCAAAGGGCATATGCTTGAAAGAATAAGTGTCGTAAGGGCATGTGAATGTAGTCTTCTCTTGATCTTGAGGATCTATAGCAATTTGATTATACCCGAAATACCCATCAAGAAAGCAATAATATTCCTGCCCGACTAAACGATCCAACATCTGATCAATAAAAGGGATTGGATAATGGTATTTCCTCGTGGCATCATTTAGTTTTTGATAATCCATGCAAATATGCCACCCAGTCATAGTTCTTGTAGGAATCGAATCATTATTTTCATTAGTGATTACCGCCATACCACCCTTTTTTGGGACACACTGTACTGGACTTGTCACGCCCCGAATCCCAACGAGGCGTGATTGGCACCCGAAGCCGATATGGCCCGAGAGAACCAACCTTTGCTCATGAACATTCGCATACATAATCTCATATGAATCTTATTACACCTTGTGCAACTATGCGGAATTCATAGACATGAAAACATAAGTCGTAGCTATGTATGTAAAACTTGGCCGTTTGAGCCATCAAGTCAAAACGACATGTTCCTTCACATTTATACACCCACATCCGTCTACAAAAGCCTCTAACAAAATGCATTGACCGCATGAACTAAAAGTCGGGACAAGTCCCCGCTTTATACAACATGTACAAAATCAAAACACATGTACAACAGTGACTTGGTGAAGCCCCAAACTAACTGGAGCTCACCAAAGATCTGCAACACTGACAATCTACTGTGAAGGCCTACTAGGACCTGCGCCTGCAGCAAGTAAGGTAAATCCCCCGAGGGGGTCAGTATGAAGAATGTACTGAGTATGTAAGGCTCAAATGAAACTGCAAGATATGAAAATATGTCAAGAACTCAAGTTCAAATGCATAACCGATATAGATAAGTCACAATGTAGATGAGTCACTATTCAGTACTTTTGGAATTCATGTACATTACGTTCTTTCTTTCTTTTGCCTTTACTTTATTTTACTTTTACATTGCTCATATGTTGTTAGGGCCCTCATCATGCAGGTGTTCATTTCACCACATGGATACATCATGCAGGTGTTCTTTTCACCCCATGGATAAAATATCATCATCATGCAGGTATTCTTTTTACCCCATGGATAGGATCATGTCATCATGCGGGTGTTCTTGCACCCCATGGATAAATGGCCATCATCACGTGGGTATTTGCACCCCGTGGATAAACTATCATCATCATGCGGGCATTTGTACCCCATGGATAACACCCATGAACACAATCAATATGCATTACTTCATTCTTACTTCATTTCTTTACCTTTGAAATTTATACCTTACTTGTGAGAGATTGATCCTTTTGATAGTCATAACTTTACTAGAAGCTTTGGATCAATAATCAATGAGTGAGAGACATATGAATAACTCGGTAAGATGACATTCTTGGAAACATAGCCTTCATGGAAACATAACACGATTGGAACCATTTGGACAATAGTCAATGAACAAGAGACATATGTATAACTTCTATTGGAACTTTGGATCATGACACTAATTGAAACAAGCCCAATGTCAATAAGAACAATATCTTGTAGAAGGATACGAAAAGAGTAACCTTACATACCTTGTATTCTTAATACGAATACACAATCTTAGACGTGCATACAATACTCCTGCTCCGTCCTTGTGTTTTGCTCTACAACACAAGTTCATAACGAAACCAACATTAACCACCAATTACCTTACAATGGCATACAATAACGATAAGTCACATGTTTAGCTTGAACATGTCATTTCCCCCTTGACAATACTATTTATGAAATCATCATACCAAAAATCCCACAATATTCCATACATTGAACAACACATGATAAACAATAGAATGTCACCCCAAGTTCATATTTTACACTTCTCCATCACCACCACATCACAATTATTCCATCAAATTACTTGAATACACCTCACAACAACAAATCGGCCAAACTCCCATAATTTACACTTATAAAAAAATAACAAGTTTGGGACCATAATAACACCATACATGTTGTTATTTTATCCATACCATGCTTTTTCATCAAGACCACAAGTCATAATCCAAGTTACAATCCCATGGATTTCACATCTTTTACCAAAACACAAAACACCATATTCAACACTTCCAAACATAACCAACATGATATACATAATCTATAATGCTCATAATATGTTAAAGTACAATAATAATCACTTACCCAAGCTTGGAAAATGGTGATCTTGCTCCGAAAATGACTTAGGGTTTGAGAGCCCAAAAGGATGTTCTTGAGAGTTCTAGAGAAAAAGATAGAAAAGCATGTGTGTTATTGTGTAAAAAAAAATCTGAGTTTTGCCTCCTTTTATAGACCTCTAAAGTCTGCTTAGCCACTCTTGGCATTTAAGGCTTAGTCAATGGAAGAATGGGTCATTTGACCCATTCTTGGCCCATGTTTTCTTTCTCATTTTTGGGCCCTTTTAGGCCCAATTCACTTAATCCAATAAAATCAATAATTTCTCATGTTTAATTCATTCCATACGCATTACAACAGTATTCCCACTCATGAAATTCATATACGTAGCCTCAATCCCAAAAACAAGTGATTCTAGCCGCGTTTGACTTATTTTGACCTTAAGGGCAAAATTGTCATTTTGCCCCCAAATTCGTTCTCGAGTAATTTTATCATACCAATATAATATTTCATTCATTTCATGTATATACTCATGGTTGTAGAATAAATGTGGCAAAAATAGGCTCAATACGACCCCGGATACCCTTGGGACTTAGAAATTTCTAACTTTCGAAAAAGTGGAAAACCCAAGGTGGCACGCCCCTGGGCACACCAACTTGCTGCCTCTGGGCTAAAAATTTTATCCCAGAGCGGCGTGGTACGGTCCCAAACACGCCCCATACTTAGATTTTTCAAAAATTCCATTTTTCGACTTCTCTTCGCGGGTTTGGTTAGATACTTCAAGTCCTATTCTTTAACTCACTTCTTCACCTTAATATACTTTGTTTAGGGGTCCTCTTATCCTCGTTTTGAACCCCACAAATGTTCCACAAAAATCATAAAACACCTCCTATGAAGGTTTAATCACATATACGAGGGCCACATTCAATTATCTCATCAATAGCATTACAAAAGACGTATGTATGGCTCTTGACACCTAAGTAAGCATTGCTCAACATCGTCAAGTAGGGTTAGGAAGGTACGGGGTGTTACATTCTTCCCCCCTTAAAAACATTCATCCTCGAATGTTAGTAACATCGTCTCATATACATCTCATGCATCTCTATACTCACATATATATACATATACACATTTTACTTCCCGATACTTTCTTGTTATTGCTCCAATTCCGCACTTTGAATTTCTCTTCCTTTTGAAACCATTATAGGCACTCTGAATTTATCATTTCTTTGGCTCTCCACATGCTTCCTTCTATTTGTCACTTCCTATAACGTACCTTTCCTAATATTTTCACTTACCCCTCTAGCATAGAGCAATATATATCGAGCAATAAGTAAGATTCTCCACAATTTGCACATTTTCAATAGAAACAATGGATCTCAACATGTGACTTGTATTAGCTTGTAGCTACTAATGGACCACCTTAATCTTCTCTATAGCCTAGTGAACAAAATCTAACCCCCAAGCAAGGTGGTTTCATTTGCTTTAAACTTTCGTCCATGTAAACCTTTGTAAGGTACCATTTTTGGATACTTGAATAATAGGTACTATTGTAAGCACATCCAATAAGGGGTAGATGATCATACAATGTGTAAGCTAGTCACATATTTCAAGTGTCTGGATGATACGTTCTGCTTGTCCACCTGTTTATGGATGAAAAACTGTACCCAAATTCACTTGTATACCTTTATATATATATATATATATATATATATATATATATATATATATTTTGACTGTTACCTCATCCAGTTGCTGATCATTAATACGCATTCTCAATGTGTCATTTCTCTTGTGTGCAAATAACACTGGTGCACCCTACAGGGACATACTAAGTCTTACCGACTGACATGTATATTCCTTTGACATAGCTTTCCTTACGTCAGGTTAGGAAACATATTTATCTTTCCGTTCAAGGACGGTCTTTTGTGGAAGAACAATAGAAATATACTTTCGTAGCTTAACAATCTTCGTGGCATACAAGAAGTCAACCACTTCATACCCATTACAACACTAAAACTCTTTCATTTCCATCTCCATCAGATCAACCATCATAACATGATCAAAAACATCTACTATACTATTACGATATACTCTTTTATCTTAGATTCATCAACTAGTGTATAGACTCCAATTAGCATAACTAGTAATTCTGGTTTCTTCAAATTCGTTCCACAATCAATGGTGTAACATATCATAAGGGAGCATACGGGTCATTCAATGCATATACATCATAGTAATATACCTAAATACATGTATCATCGTCAGGAGATGTTCCCTCATTATGCCGATCCACTAAAGCATAAGTGTGATTTTGGACCCCACTAGTACTGGCTGCTCCTCTGGCGCCTCTGCCACGACCAACAGAATGCACACTTTGGTCTAAAGAAGGAACCGATGCTGCTGATGCCCCAGTAGACCCTGTAGGTCGTACCATACTACCCAAGCCTCATCGTGGACAGTCTCTCATTAGGTGACCCGGCATACCACACCCATAACAAGCATCCGTCCCCCTCCGAAATTCACCTTCATAAAATTGTCTGCAAAACTGGCACAGTGGACGAGAAGACCCTGCTGTCTATAAATCTGGCATCCTACCACTCTGCCCAATATGACTGCTCCTGAATCCTCGAGAGTGAGATGGAGCACCTATTATGGAATAAGAGAATGAGGGTCTAGGAGGTAACATCCGAGATCCAGATCCTCCTGGGGACACTATAGACTGCCCCATGGATCTTGCCCTTTTTGCTGGCCCTTCCTCATATTTCTGTATCCTCTTTCTTTGCCTTTGGTCTTCCATTTTCTGTGCGAAGGCCTGAATTCTCGCTATATCCATATCTCGATTTAAGGCGGCGATAGTACAGTCCCGTACCAGATAAGGCTCCAATCTATCCATATATCTATGCACTCTATCTTCCATCATGGCCACCACATTTGGAGCATATTGTGCCAAGGAATTAAACTGCAAACTATATTCTCGAACACTCATATTTCCTTGGCGTAAATTTAAAAACTGATCCGCGCGAACCTCACGAATCTCATAGGGAAGATAGTGATCCAGAAATGCCGCTTTAAATTCTTCCCACGTAGGTGGGTTTGCACCAATACCTCGAGCTTTCTTCCAGTCCTCATACCACAATATGGCCTCACCCTTCAATCTATAAGCTGCTAATTCAACTGTTTCTACACCTGTTACATGCATCACCTCTAGTGCTCTTTGAACTTGGTCCACAAAATCCTGTGGATCCGCTTTCAGGTCTGACACAGTAAATATAAGAGGGTCCAATTTTAGAAAGTCCTACGTATGCCGACTAGCTGCCCTAGCCGCGTCATCTTCATTTACCATTGGACCAGTTCGTCCTTATGCTTGTGCAGCTACTCATATGTACTGCATTTCATAAATCCTGATCGGTGGTATTCATAGGTGGTTCCGTAGGTACTTCTCTACCTCTTGGCTCTTCTGGAGCTGAAAAAGTAGAGGAAGACTGCGATGCAATCTCGGCGTCAGCTCCACCTTGACTAGCTTGGTCAGGTGGTACGATACTCATTCCTTCTTCAGCAGGCACATCCACCTGCTTCCCTTTACCTCTACCTCCTCTCGTGTTTGGCATTGTTACTATATCACAGAAAAACATTTACCATGGTTAGACGCAATTCAACTTATAACACTGGCTCTATTGCACGATCTAGAATAAAGAAGAGAAACAATATCCTAAATGTCTCGTAGCCTCCTACTTATAAATGTGGTGCACAACACATTGACAAGTAAGTCTCTACTCAGACACGGCTTTGTAGACACCCTTAGAACGACCTGCTCTGATACCACTTTTGTCACACCCCGAATCCCAACGAGACGTGATTGGCACCCGAAGCCGATATGGCCCGAGAGAACCAACCTTTGCTCATGAACATTCGCATTCATAATCTCATATGAATCTTATTACACCTTGTGCAACTATGCGGAATTCATAGACATGAAAACATAAGTCGTAGCTATGTATGTAAAACTTGGCCGTTTGAGCCATCAAGTCAAAACGACATGTGCCTTAACATTTATACACCCACATCCGTCTACAAAAGCCTCTAACAAAATGCATTGACCAAATGAACTAAAAGTCGGGACAAGTCCCCGCTTTATACAACATGTACAAAATCAAAACACATGTACAACAGTGACTCGGAGAAGCCCCGAACTAACTGGAGCTGACCAAAGATCTGCAACACTGACAATCTACTGTGAAGGCCTACTAGGACCTGCACCTGCAGCAAGTAAGGTAAATCCCCTGAGGGGGTCAGTACGAAGAATGTACTGAGTATGTAAGGCTCAAATGAAACTGCAAGATATGAAAATATGTCAAGAACTCAAGTTCAAATGCATAACCGATATAGATAAGTCACAATGTAGATGAGTCACTATTCAGTACTTTTGGAATTCATGCACATTACGTTCTTTCTTTCTTTTGCCTTTACTTTATTTTACTTTTACATTGCTCATATGTTGTTAGGGCCCTCATCATGCAGGTGTTCATTTCACCACATGGATACATCATGCAGGTGTTCTTTTCACCCCATGGATAAAATATCATCATCATGCAGGTATTCTTTTTACCCCATGGATAGGATAATGTCATCATGCGGGTGTTCTTGCACCCCATGGATAAATGGCCATCATCACGTGGGTATTTTCACCCCGTGGATAAAATATCATCATCATGCGGGCATTTGTACCCCATGGATAACACCCATGAACACAATCAATATGCATTACTTCATTCTTACTTCATTTCTTTACCTTTGAAATCGGTACCTTACTTGTGAGAGATTGATCCTTTTGATAGTCATAACTTTACTAGAAGCTTTGGATCAATAATCAATGAGTGAGAGACATATGAATAACTCGGCAATATGACATTCTTGGAAACATAGCCTTCATGGAAACATAACACTATTGGAACCATTTGGACAATAGTCAATGAACAAGAGACATATGTATAACTTCTATTGGAACTTTGGATCATGACACTAATTGAAACAAGCCCAATGTCAATAAGAACAATATCTTGTAGAAGGATACAGAAAGAGTAACCTTACATACCTTGTATTCTTAATACGAATACACAATCTTAGACGTGCATACAATATTCCCGCTCTGTCCTTGTGTTTTGTTCTACAACACAAGTTCATAACGAAACCAACATTAACCACCAATTACCTTACAATGGCATACAATAACGATAAGTCACATGTTTAGCTTGAACATGTCATTTCCCCCTTGACAATACTATTTAAGAAATCATCATACCAAAAATCCCACAATATTCCATACATTGAACAACACATGATAACCAATAGAATGTCACCCCAAGTTCATATTTTACACTTCTCCATCACCACCACATCACAATTATTCCATCAAATTACTTGAATACACCTCACAACAACAAATCGGCCAAACTCCCATAATTTACACTTATAAAAAAAAATAACAAGTTTGGGACCATAATAACACCATACATGTTGTTATTTTATCCATAACATGCTTTTTCATCAAGACCACAAGTCATAATCCAAGTTACAATCCCATGGATTTCACATCTTTTACCAAAACACAAAACACCATATTCAACACTTCCAAGCATAACCAACATGATATAGATAATCTATCATGCTCATAATATGTTAAGTACAAGAATAATCACTTACCCAAGCTTGGAAAATGGTGATCTTGCTCCAAAAATGACTTAGGGTTTGAGAGCCCAAAAGGATGTTCTTGAGAGTTCTAGAGAAAAAGATAGAAAAGCATATGTGTTATTGTGTAAAAAAAAATCTGAGTTTTGCCTCCTTTTATAGACCTCTAAATTCATGCTTAGCCACTCTTGGCATTTAAGGCTTAGTCAATGGAAGAATGGGTCATTTGACCCATTCTTGGCCCATGTTTTCTTTCTCATTTTTGGGCCCTTTTAGGCCCAATTCACTTAATCCAATAAAATCAATAATTTCTCATGTTTAATTCAATCCATACACATTACAACAATATTCCCACTCATGAAATTCATATCCGTAGCCTCAATCCCAAAAACAAGTGATTCTAGCCACGTTTGACTTATTTTGACCTTAAGGGCAAAACTGTCATTTTGCCCCCAAATTCGTTCTCGAGTAATTTTATCATACCAATATAGTATGTCATTCATTGCATGTATATACTCATGGTTGTAGAAGAAATGTGGCAAAAATAGGCTCAATACGACCCCGGATACCCTTGGAACTTAGAAATTTCCAACTTTTGAAAAAGTGGAAAACCCCAGGTGGCACGCCCATGGGCGCGCCAACTTGCTTCCTCTGGGCTAAAAATTTTAGCCCAGAGCGGCGTGGCACAGTCCCAAATGCGCCCCACACATAGATTTTTCGAAAATTCCATTTTTCGACTTCTCTTCGCGGGTTTGGTTAGATACTTCAAGTCCTATTCTTTAACTCACTTCTTCACCTTAATATACTTTGTTTAGGGGTCCTCTTATCCTCGTTTTGAACCCCACAAATTTTCCAAAAAAATCATAAAACACCTCCTATGAAGTTTTAATCACATATACGAGGGCCACATTCAATTATCTCATCAATAGCATTACAAAAGACGTATGTATGGCTCTCGACACCTAAGTAAGAATTTCTCAACATTGTCAAGTAGGGTTAGGAAGGTACGGGGTGTAACAGGACTAACCCATCTACTTTCATAAATAGGGTAAACAGTGCCCGAATCTAACCACTTAATCACCTCTTTCCTTACCACTTCATTCATTACTGGATTCAAGCATCGTTGGTGTTACACACTCGTCTTATTCCCTTCCTCCATGTAAAGTTAATGCATACAGAAACCCGGATTAATACCATGGATGTCAGACATCTACCATCCGATAGCCCTCTTCCTTCGTTTGAGTATCACCAATGCTGCATCAACTTGTTCCCTTGATAAATTTGCTGCAAGAATAATAGGAAGGGTCTCATTATCACCTAAGAAAGCATATTGAAGATGAGTTGGAAGTTCTTTCAATTTAAGCTTTGGTGCCTCCTTAATTGATGGCTTGGGTGGAGGACCGAGTGGACGATTTAAAGGTTCCCATCCACCCTTTTTAGCATAGATACCCATAAGATCAAGAACCTGCACCATTTCAATAGCTTCCGCATCACCAAAATTCTCTTGCCCCATAAAAACTTTTTCCAAAGGATCTGTAGACAAAGTGTGGATGCTTTCAGCCGCCAAATCTATAGCTGTAATAGCTGACAAGTTCTCATAAATTTCTGGTAGCTTCAAAGCCCTATATATATCAAAGAACTCAGCCTTATCATGAGCTCGCATAGTCAATTTCCCTGTTGCTACATCAATAATAGGACCTCCTATGTCCAGAAACGGACGCCCCAAAATAAATGGGACTTCCGGGTCAAGCTCAAAATTCAGCACCACAAAATTAACCGGAAAGATCAACAAACCCACTTGAACCAGAACATCCTCAACAATTCTATCAGGTCTAGTCATGGATCAGTCTGCAAGCTGCAAAATAATAGTAGTAGGTTTAGAACGACCCAAATCCAACTCCTTGAAAACTGAAGTGGGCATCAGATTTATACTAGCCCCAAAATCGCACAACCCACGAGCACAGACACGATCTCCCAGAGTAATTTTTGCAGTGAAGCTTCCAGGATCCTTCAGCTTGGTGGGTAAACAGTTTTGAATGCGAGAGCTACACTCCTCAATAAGTGCAACTGTGGCATACTCAGTCAATCTTCTCTTGTTTGCCACAACATCCTTCACAAACTTAGCATACTTTGGAATACCCTGCAAGATATCCACAAGTGGAAAATTAATGTGCACTTGTTTAAGTAATTCAATGAACTTACCAAAGCATTCGTCTTCCTTCTTCTTTTTGAACTTCTGAGGAAAAGGAGGAGGCAACTTTACACTTTGGACCACTTTTTCATTTTTGGAGCTTTTGTCAGACTCAACTTGTTCGTTTTCAACCACAACTTCTTTTGGCTCCAATTCTTCTGCTGGTGGAACTGTATCCTCTAAATGTTTACCACTACGAGTAACAATAGCACTCACCTGCCTCGGGTTAGGATCAGTAGCACTTGGAAGACCTCCTTGTAGCCTTGTATTCTGTGCATTTGCTAACCGATCAATTTGCTTCTCCAAATTTTGAGTAGCTAACTGATTATTCCTTACATCTGCTGCCAGCTTAGCTTGTTCTGCCATAATTTGCTTCAACATATCTTCCACGCTCATATTTACAGGCTTAGCACCCAATTGATTACCTTGAACTTGCTGTTCGTTGTATTGTGGTGCATATCCTTGAGGCCTATACTGATTTTGATTAATTCCCCAAGATAAGTTTGGGTGATTTCTCCACCCAACATTGTAAGTATTTCCGTAATTTTGTGCTACACCTCCTCCTTGGGCATTATGAAATTCGAATTTGCACTGCACAACTCGCTGGTATGGTCCCCGTTCCCGTATACATCACACCACAGAAAAACCTGTTGTTGTACCGTATTTACGGGTGCTTGTTGCTGCCCCAAATTTAGACTACTGAAGTGATTGTTCATCATATTTTGCATGGCTGAAATTTGGCCAGATAATGTCGTGACTGCATCCACATCTAGTTTCTCAGCAACCTTCTTTGTAGAATTTATAGAATTATCACCATGCCAATCTGGATTTCCCTGAGAAATATGATTCAACAAAGCATATAATTCATCGTAAGTCTTCTCTAAAGCTTGTCCACCTGCAGCTGAATCAAGTAGAATTTTAGTGTTGGGGTCGAGAGCCTCAATAAAAGTATGCACCAACACTTCATTTGCTCGGTGGTGATGAGGACAATCCCTCAACATGGATTTGAATCGGTTCCAGGCTTGGTACAAATTTTCATCATCTCTCTATCTGAACTCCTCAACTTTGCTATCTTTCCAGACGGAAAGAACCTTATCAAGAATTTTTGAGCAAGATCATCCCAAGTAGTGATAGAATTCGCCAGCTCTTCATCTAACCACCTCCTTGCTTCCCCCAACAGAGAAAAGGGGAACAAAGTTAGTCTCACATAATCCGAAGACATACCCACAGGAATATATGTATCACTGATCTCCAGAAAATTTTGGATCTGCCTCTGCAGGTCCTCATAAGCAAGACCTCTAAATTGTCCACTGGAGTGCAATAGTTGCACCATATTCTATTTAAGCTCAAATCTACCTCCAGCTGCCGGTTTTTGAATACTGGAAGTCACATTAATAGCGAGTGGGATTGCCACATCGCGAGCTGTCCTAGCTTTCATCACTACCGGCTCACGTCTATCCACAACTGGGTCTTTAATTCTTACAGGATCACCCTGTATACCTTCGTCAGCCAGTTTAAACTGCGGGATTAGGTAATCTGCAGCCTGTCTCCTCAATCTATGGAAGTATCTTTCAGGTTCAGACTGCGGGGTTACCAAATCTTTGTTCCTTGCAGCCGTTCAGATGAAGTAAGCCTACAAAATAGGATAGCTAAGATCAAGTTGTCAACACTTAGCTGAAAATTAGAGTAAAAACGTCAATAATTGAAATCTATCTATTTGAAAGTCCCCGGCAACGGCGCCAAAAACTTTTTGTGACCCAGCTATACACAAAAATGCACGTGATCGTTCAAGTTATATAATGGCTCCTTTAAAAGAGATTAATATCGAACCCAAGGGACTTTCATCAACAGAAGTCCATTTTAGACGTCAAACAATAATTAAAAACTAGTGTTGCGAAAAGAAAGAGGGATTTGTTACTAAAAATTAGATGATTGCGAAATATAAACTACTATCTTTGCTACCATTACTTCAGTTTTTACAAATATGATATAAAAGTAAATAAAAAGTAAATTCTCAGGGTCAAGGTACTCGTAACTTCATCTCTAGGATATGGATATTACTGGTTTAAGCAATTTGAGTCATTTATCTTGATTATTGATCACGAGGTTAATAATATGATTATATTCGTCTCCAAACTATAACCTTCTATTAGAAATTGGAAACCCAACTACATCATTGAGCGGGGATAGATTTAACCAATTCTAAGGCCTCTAAGCTATCTTCCTGTATTTGAACAAGCGCAGCACATTAGATACCTCTCGGTCCTAACAACATTTCAATCTCTTGGAATATCTTCCTCGAGTAAAGATCACGCTCCTTATATTCCAAGTTCTATCTCTCAATTTCTCTCTCGAGCTCCTCTCAAGACAATAAATTTATTTCAATGGTGATCAAATATTAAAATAGTAAAATCAAAAATATAAGAATAACCAATAATTGATAAACTTCCACAAAAACCAATAATATTCAACACTAGAAATTTATGTTCATAGCGTCAACCCCAAGAATGAGGGATTTTAGCCACTCATAACTTGATTTAACATCATACTTTGATAGAAATTCATAAAAATTAAATCAAAACTGAAAAGAAGGAGTATTAAACCTAATTTGTATACCCAAAATCGCCCAAAGTTTGTCCAACTAAGATGGAATAATGATACAATAACCCAAAAGCCTTATTTATAGACAAAAACTCGGGGCAAAAATTGCCAAAAAGCGGCCCAGCACGCCCCTGGGTGTGCCTGGCCCTTAGCCAAAAATCTGCCCCTAAAAGGTGGTGCATGAGTGGCCTAGCACGCTACCTGGTGTGCGCCTTTGCTGTCCATGCCGTTAAAATTTCTGTCGAAAGCGGCCCGACACGCTGCCTGGAGCGCCTGCCTCTTAGACTCCATTTTTCTTCCTTTCTTTGACTTTTCTTTGCGGATTAGGTTGGATATTTCAAGTTCAAATCTTTCGCTTGCATCTTATCTTCAATATTCTTAGCTCGTAGCTCCTCCAAGCCTTGCTTTCCGCACCAAAAATGCTCCAAATAGTCGCAAATTTCACCTACAAGGGTCTAATCACATTTATTAGCATAATATCAAGTATTCCATCAAAATAATATAAAAATACATACTTATTGCTCTCAAAACTAAGGTAAACATAGGTTAAAGTCGGCAATAAGGCATTTAAATACGCCTTAGATCATTAAGAGATATTACATTTGAAGATGGAGTTTTTTTATGCTTACTTCCTTGTATTTCATTTCCTACATATAATAGTTTGTTATGCTTTGAATTAGCTTAACATATTCCCTACCCTCATTATACGAACTAAGTTTGTCCTAAATTCCTAAGAAAGGGATATGTAGGTGACCTATGTTGGCGTCGGTCAGCCCCTTAGGAAAATTTATCTTTCCCTTTTATGTACGAACTATGTTTGACCTGAATTTCCAAGAAGGGATACGTAGGCGGCCTATGTTGGCTTCGGTCAACCCCCTTAGGAAATCTATCTTTCCTTAGACCTGAACTATATTTGACCTGATTATTGCTTCAACGACATACATAGGCTCCCTAACAGCTCAGTTATATCACCCCAAGAAATGGAAACTGGGGCAGAATTTTCGATAAGAAATCTCAAAAATTCAGAAAAAGAAAATCCATCCTTCAACAGTCAGAATGGAAGGTCGTAGCGAAGAATGCCATTAAAATGAATTTTGAGGAGTGTTTCAAGATCCCACATAGTCAACAACTCAAGAGTTGTCTCAAAAGCATTTAACTAGGGCAGAAATTTTGAGAAGGATCTCAAAATTTTTACCAGAGCTTCATTCATGAGCTCCAACTCAGAGAAGTCCCCAATGGGAGATCCCAATTTCTTCTATGTTGAGGAACTACGTTTTACCTGATTCCTATTGCAACAGGATACGTAGGCACCATATTGGTCATATCACCCCAGGAAATGGAAATTGGGACCGAATTTTTGAGAAGGAATCTCAAAAATTTAGAAGAAGAAGTTCATTCATCAACAAAGTCAAAATAGAGAATCTTGAGAGAGAATCTCAAGATCCTTATGGAGTGTCAACTCTTTTATCAAACGAGTTAATACTTACCTCAAAATGTATAACTGGGGCAGAAATTTTTAGGACGGTCTAAAAATTTTCACTGAACTTCATTCATGATTTCAAAACTCCAAATTCCTTAGCACCGAGAGATCAGAGTCAATCCCAAAGCAATCTCCAACTATAAGAAAGTCCAATTGGACCAATCCTCAAGTATGAAATTTTTTTGAAATTCATCTTTAAACTCCGCAGTTACAATGACGAAAGATCTCTAGAGCTCGCCAGCGAGTGTCAGATATGTCAAGCCTCTAACCAAGGAAGTTCATTGAGCTAGCGCATGACATGACAAAATTGGCAAAGACTTCTTGTCATCCTATTTCAAATTAAAGCAAGTGTCCACAGATGACGAACACTCAGAGAATGGCAAGATGGGAGCAGGAGATGGAAGAAGGTCTACACAGATCAATTTCATAAAAACTAACAAATTTTTCTGTGGATGCAGTTTGTCCTAAGAATGAAAGCGATCAGAAAAAAACTCCATTTGTTCAACATATATCTTTATTCAAAAGGAATACAATGAACTTGAACACCCAAATTGGGAAAGAGGAGCCAAGGCACTGGGAGAGAGCCGAAAATGGCAAAGTTTTTTTGGGACTAACAATGTTTCTGTGGGTAGTTGCAGGGGTTGATAAATGAGGAGTTAACAATGAAATCCTTCGCAAAATCCATAGAAAATCATCGGATAAAAACGACCACATGATATTTGGAAATGGTTTATAGTTGTCCCCAGAAACGAGGTTCAGTCATCCACTTACATCCAAAATGACCTCTTGTTTAGATGTTCACCTTGAAAAGGGGACGTTAATGAAAAACAAAGTCGTTTGATCTATGTTATGAACTTTTTATTTGAAACTTTCTCTAAATTTGACTATAGTCGCTAGCAAAAGCAACACTGTGTCTACTAACCATTTACCTTGAGTGCAGGTACACGCAAAAGAATCAACATAATGGAGTGGTCGAAGATATCACCCAATAAGTAGAGTAAGGAAATCCTCCTCCAATCCATCATGGATCAAAACGAACATATAATGTTCAGAAGTGGTATTTATAACTGTCCCCAAAAACGAGATTCGACCATTTATTCACCTCCAAAATGAGCTATTCACCTCGAAAAGGGGATGATGTTTTCAAATAAATCCATTTATATCATGAATACTCTCTTTGAAGCTTTTCCAAAATTTGACTATAGTCGCTAGCAAAAGCGGCATTGTGTCTACTAATCATCTACCTTGAGTGCAGGTACACACAAAGGAGCCAACATGTTAATAAAATAATAAAGGTTATGTTTTCTGCAACTACTATATAAGTCATTGCATTCATCCTTGCGTAATTGTCCCTCCTATGGTCATGCTTATATTTTATTAGTTCCTCTGATGAACCCATGCAACTTCCCCTCCCACGGTCATGCTTATATTTTATTTGTCCCTCCAACAAACCCACATAATTGTTCGTCCGACAGACCTGCTTATATTTTATCAATGGATTTTTATTTGTTCCTCCGACAAACCTACATAATTGTCCCTCTAATGGACATATTTATATCCTATTGACGGATTTCTTTTTGGTTCCTCTGACAAACCTACACAATTATCCCTCTAACGGACCTGCTTATATTCTATCTATGAATTTCCAACTTATATTCTATCTATGTATTTCTATTGGTTCCTCCGATGAACCTACACAATTGTCCCTCCAATGGACCTGCTTATATCCTATGAATGGATTTCTATTGATTCATTCAATGGAACTACACCAACCATCTCTTTGACGAGCCTACTATACCCTATCAATAGATCTCTATTCATCCTACCGATAGACATGTATTTTTTTTTTGCCAATCTATATCCTATCAATGGATCTTTATTCGTCCCACCGATAAACAGACATTTATTTTACCAATCTATATCTTATCAATGGATCTCTATTCAACCTATCGATGGACGAACACTTCTTTTGCCAATCTATGTCTTATCAGTGGATCTTTATTCGTCCTACCGATTGATAAGAACGACTCTATGTCACTATCCAAAGATAGACGACAAACTAGATTTCCTAAGAATTGGTAGTCCAAAGGACGTCTATTAGCTACATTGTTTGAAACAGGATAGTGTGCAGGAATACATAGTGTGCAGGAATACCAAGAGTTGACAGTTTGAAGGTTATTTGTAAGACGTAGTGATATCCGAAATTGGATAGTGTGCAAGATCTCCCAAAGGTTGATAGCCCAAGGGTCATTTATAAGTTGCAATAATATCTGAAATCAGAATAATATGCAAGACTACCAAAAGTTGGCAGTCCAAGGGTTATCTATAAGCCGCTTCATATCCAATGTTGATTATGTGCAGGACTACCTAAAGACTGGCAATTTAAGGGAAATTTGTAAGTCACATTGTGTCTGACAACGGATAATAGTGCAGGATTACCCAAAGGCTACCAATTCAAGGGATATTTGTAAGTCGCTTCTTATCCAAAGTCGGATGATGTGCAAGATTACCTGAAAGCTGAAAATTCAAAAGACATATGTAAAGCGCCTCTTAAAAGTTGGATGATGTGCAAGATTGCCCATAGATTGAAAATTCAAGGGATATCTATAAATCGTGTCAATATGGATGATGCTCAATGATACTCCCAACTTACAACTCCTTTAAGAAATGTAAGCGGTCGTTATCAAATATATAACCCAAAAAAGGTTGGGGTCGAATCCCATAGTGAATATGGTGATAACTAAGTCATATCTGATTCAAATAAAAATTAGTCGATAATTCTCATGAAATGGGGGGTGGGGATAAGTGATTTTTAAATTCGATTAAAACCTATTTCAAGTAGTCAAAGATAAATTTACAAATCGTTATCAATATAGAGACTAACTAGGATTGTGTTCATCTTGGCTTCCTATCACTTCAGGGTCAAGTCAATGGTAAATTTAGATTGATACAAGTAATTGTAAAGTAATCGAATCCAAATGCTCACCTAAGTATTTCCCAACCTAAATAGGTGATTATACCTTTAATATTTCAAACTTAAAGTGATGGAAATATAATTTGATTATGGATTCAAGTAAATAATCTGGTTAGAGCATTCTTCATTAGACAGAGGTTAGAAACTCCGAATTCTTGATGTTAACTCCTTTTCCCAATTTTAACCTCTTTGTTCAAGCAAGCTAAACTTAGACTTGTTCTAATATTTGCAACCATTATAAATCTGTAAAAACAAAGGAATTACAATACAATTACGAATATTATCCAAATTCACACCAACATTAACCCTAAGATTGATATTCAGACAGGAATTCCATAACCCTAGTTATGGGGGTTTTATCCCCTCATAGTAAAGAAGAAGATGAAAGCAATATATTTCATATTCTAAAAATTAAGTTTTACAAATAAAAAATTCAAGCCTTCAATCCGTGGCAAATAGCACAAAGTAATGTTTCAATACCCATAATATTGCTGCTCCAGAGAAAATAAGATGTAAAAATACTCTAAATGTCAAAAGATACTTATTCTAATTCCTAGACTAGGTATTTATAGGCTCCATAAATATGGGATTTAAAATTCAAATTCAAAAAGCCGCTTTATTGCTGACGACTTGCCATAACAGTGATGGTTTGTCAGATGAACCATCAGTTAGCCTCAATTTAATCTTTAAACTGTTTGGTTTTGATGGTGGAGTTGATGGCTTATCGACTTCTTGGTGGTCCATCACATTGTTCCATCACCAAGATTTGAAAAAATCATTAATTCTGCTTTACCCTGACGATTTGGATGACGGTTCGTCAGCACTCTGACAGATCGCCAACTGAGCCGTCACCTGACTCTCTTTGAACTTGAATTTTGATTGAACTTGATTACTGGTATGATAGATCGTCAAGGTTCTGACAGTTCATTAAAAGAGACGTCATACCCATTTTCAGTACAGTTTCACTTTTATTAGCCTTAGCTCAATTTCGTGTAATTGAAACACTGAAAAACATCAAAACTACTAACAGTTGCTTGAAAACTTATGATTATCCTTAGTTAAAAGTGTAAAATGTGTCGTTATTAGCTGGAACATCAACACCCTCAACTTAGAACGTTTGCTTGTCCTCAGGCAACAAAACAAAACTATACTAAACAATGCTTTTAAAACACAAAGTCACTAAGCTAAACTGCGAAAATTAGATGGCATTTTCAACTCTTTCAAAACTCACCCCATTCCTATCATTTACCAAAAAAACACATAGTACAAATCAACATATCAACCAATCCGTGTATAAGGATTTCATTACGATATCAATGAAATATTTGTATACACAAAAGTAGTTATCCTAACCATCGATGATCAACACTGCCTTTATGGTGCCCTCGCTACAAAAAAGTCCCATACACACATAAGAAATGAACCAGGGGCTGGGAAAGTTTACACTCACACTCACAAGAAATATCTAACGATGCACATACGATACTACAAGCTTGCCCATATTATCCTATTTCAGTTTTTCAAAAAGTTGACTAGAATCACTACAGGACTTTTTTCAGCTTGAAATGAGGGCTTGGGTGTTGGTAGGATACATTTGGGATTTGGTGAATAATCCCTCCTTGATATTTACAAGCATTATTTCCTTTTAACTTAGATTTCCACCCTTATTCTTTTTTTACCAATCACTCCCACTTTTGAGTACAACAACTTATTCTTTCTTTTAAGAATATATATATATAGCTATCTTTTGCGTACACTCGGGGGTTATTCTTTATCCATAATAGCTCTTTCACACCCTATTTCACTCATCACGCACTTCTACAGTAGCCACCCTCAACTTAGGTGATTTGCCTGAGTTGAGGTGCACGATGTCCAATGAGGGACCAAGTCCAAAATAGAGGTTCAAATGTGAAAATAGGAGGGTGAACAGTTGTTGACAAAGAATTAAGTGTTTGAAGCTCAAAGCGGGGATCAAAGGGGATCATTCACATTAAGCTAAGTGGACTAAATTCAAACAGGGCCTGTGATCCTTTCTCAATCAACTAACTTGCAACTTCAACAGAATAAACATGGCAAATTCTAGATGCATGCACAAAGTTAGATAAATACAAAATATGCTCACAACACTTGGCACAAAAGAACACTTGCCAATCTCTACTGTCAAAAAAGCAATTCAGCTTAAGCAACCTTGTTTCATTCATATACAGTAAAGCCATTCAGAGATCCAAAATGGTCAAAAATATTAAATCCTACCATGGGTGTTAACAAAATAAGGAGAGGTTTCCATTTTTTCAAAAATTACCAAATCAACACAATTAGCCAATGATTTCTAACAGTTTATCCTAGTAACACAGAACTGAAAGCAAATAACAACCAAACCATGTCGGTTCTACTAGATAGCACACCCACGGGAAAAGAAATATGACAATAAAAACCATTGGGTTGTGACAGACTCACAGGTACCACACCCCTACCAAAAGAAATATACATTGTCCCCAATGCAGTTATAGGATCAGTAAAAGCTCAGGAAAGAGGAGTACCTATAAAGCCCTTAGGCTTGGGAGTCTGACAAATCTTTGAAGGCCTTTGTTGCCTCTAAATCTGGAATAGTGACACCAATATGAACCGGAGTACTCTCAGTAACAACAACATCCTCGGTCACTAGAGTGGGAGTAGGCAACACTGGTGGTGTAGGACCAATTTCATGTGTCATGTTGGAGGAAACTTGTAACACCCCGTACTTTATAACCTCACTTGATACCTTGGTATCATAACTACATAGGTGTTGAGATGCCATGCATATGTGTTTTATAGTGTTATTTGTGAAACATTTGATATCGGACTTAACATGTGCGATGAGATCTTCGTAGGAGGTGTGTTGTGATTTCGTGGAGCATTTGGGTAAGAACTAGTACACATTCTAACCTCATTTGGTGACTTTAAATCATGTTTAATTGATGGTTAAGATCACTAAGTAAGTATTTTGTAGTGTTTGGATAAAGGATTGGACGATACGTAAACATTGGATAAGTGGCCGAAAATTTCAGCAAAAGGCTGAAACTTGCGCCACTACCCTGTTTCAGGGGTGTGGCGCAAGCCACCTGCAGGCTGGAGATTCAGAGAGGGCAGCATTCTTGCGTCACTACCCTGTTTCAGGGGTGTGGCGCAAGGCACAATAAGTATGCCTTTCCGGCGTCGTTTCGTAACGCAATTCTACGACGATTTCTCGATGGTTTATTTTGGTTCTTTGGAGTTAATTGAGCATTGTTAAAGCTACAAACACTTCAATATACTCCTACATACTCCTACATGATCAAATCATGAAATGTGAATAGTGATCCAAAATGTCCAATGAAACCAAGGGCGACTAGAATTCCAATTTTTGCGATCGAGGCGACGAATGAGGATCTTTTAAGAGAATATTGTCGTAACATTATGGAAGTATATAAACATGAGATATATGGTGAATAATACATGAAATTGGATGGGTCACATGGATATGTATAATTGGGCCCAAAATTAGGCCCAAAATGGGATTAAAAGACTTGGCCCAAGAAGAAATGACCCATTCTTCCACTACTTGACCAATTAAACATATCATGTAATGCCAAGTGTGGCTAAGGATGACTTGGGGTCTATATAAAGGCCCCAAGATCAGATTTTATTGTCCAAAAACTCTCTTGCCTTTGTGATATTTTCTCACATATTTCTTTAAACTTCAAACCCTAAAGCAAATAAATCCTTTGGACTCTTTGGACAAGATCATCCTATTCCAAGCTTTGGTAAGTGTTTATTCTCATGGATTAACATATTATATGCATGGAATATTATGTATATTATGCTAGATGTGTTGGCAAGGTGGTGAATAGTGTATTTTGCCTTTGGTGAAAGATGTGTCATCTTGGTAATTTGAAGTTGAATTAGGCCTTGTGCCTTTGATGAAAAAGCATGGTATGGACAAAATATGAGCATGTATGGTGTTATTTTTGGTATTAAACTTGTTCTTGTCTAAAAGTGGAAATTATGGGATTTTGGCCGATATGTGTTATGAGTTGAATTAAGGTGCTTTGATGGATTATTTGTGATGTGTTATGGATAAGAAAGTGTAAAGGAGAAGTATTGTGGTGAAATGTATTGATTTGCATGTATTGGTCAATGTTGGGAATATTATGGAATTTTTGGAATAATAGTATATCAATGGTTTTGTCGAGGGGAAATGACATGTTTAAAGGCAAACATGTAACTCATTGACATAGTATGCATTTGTAAAGTAATTGGTGGTTAATGTGAATTTCGTTATGTATTTATGTTGTAGAGTGACACATAAATAAGGAGAGGGATTATTGCATACGCATCGAAGGTTGTATATTTGTATTGTGAATCCAAGGTATGTAAGGTTACTTTGTCCGTATCTTTCTACGGCCAATAGTGTTCACATTGACATTTCACTAGTTCTATTCCGAAATGTACTAAGGTATCCCATATGCACTTATCCATGGTCATTGTCATATATTTCCTACTCATTGAACAATTGTGAATCCCATTTCTCATATTCATGGTCAATGTTCCAAAAGCTCAAATATGGTTATGTTCCAATATTTTACTAGTGCCTATACTTGTGTCTCTTGTTCATGGATTATTGTCCAATGGTTCCAATGGTATCATGGTGCTAGTAATGTATATTTCTCATTGATATTTATTCCTATGTCTCTTACTCATTGGTCAATGATTCAAAGTTTCCAACAATGTGATGTTCAAAGTTCCAAAGTGATGTTATGACTATCAAAGTATCAATCTCAAAGTAAAGATCAAAGTAATGCAAATGTGGTCAATGATCAAGTACGGGTGGCAAGTCTAGGGGCGTAAGCCTAGCTCGACTCGATCCCGAGATTTGGATTTATGGGTGGCAAGTCTAGGGGCGTAAGCCTAGCTCGACTCGATCCCAAGGGTGGCAAGTCTAGGGGCATAAGCCTAGCTCGACTCGATCCCTATATGATGATATGAAAGACCCACTGATCAGTCGGGGCCCGGGTACATTGTGACATATGTGATAACAAGTGAGTATTGATTGTAAAGAAAGTGACAAAAGTAATGAAAGCAATCCACATGGTTCCCAAAATGCAATATAGTGACTTACTCACATTGTCTATTCATTTGTATTGAGTTCATTAGTATGTTCATGTGTTATAAAGTTTCATTTGCGCCTTACATACTCAGTACTTATTTCGTACTGACCCCTCTCGGGGAATTTACCTTACTTGCTGCAGGCGCAGGTCCCAGTAGGCTTCCTCAGTAGGTTGCTAGCTGTTGCAGATCTTTGGTGAGCTCCAGTTAATTCGGGGCTTCTCCGAGTCATAGTGTATATATGTTTTGGTGCTGTACATGTGATATAAAGCGGGGACTTGTCCCGACTTTTAGTTCTTGTTGGTCAATGCACTTGTTAGAGGCTTTTGTAGACTGATGTGGGTGTATAAATGTAGAGGGGATATGTCGATTTTGACTTGGTGGCCTCAACGGCCAAGTTTCGCATATGTATATATATATATCATGTTCCATGAATTCCATTGCGGGTATTTATAGCTATTGTGTGTTTATGGGTTTCTTATGGCATGTATGGGAACAAATAGGGGTAAAGCTTGGTTCTCTCGGGCCTTGTCGGCTACGAGTGCCAATCATGCCTCATTGGGATTCGGGGCGTGACAAAACTCCTGCTAGCTGGTATTACTCATGCTTTTGCCTCGCTGCCTTATTTTTCTAAGAGGCCTTAATTTTTTTCCTTATGCTTCTGTTCTTAGGTGTCTCATCACGATGCTTCATTTTCTTCAACTTTTTTTTATCTCCACCCTTACTAGGTGCTTTTCTTTTGTCTTTGAGAGGGCGTCCCATCAAATCAAGTATGGTGTCATCATCCTTTGACTCCACCATTTCCAGTTTGGAGAACCCAAAGGTGGAACCTTCTTTAATGTAGTAATGTTGGCCTATGCTTTGTTCAATTCAGTCGTGAAATTAGCCAAATTTGAGATCGATAGCTCCCTCAACTTATCATTCACCCGCAACTCTGTTGAGAACAATGTTGAGAACATTTTAAAAACAATGTTGAGAACAAAAAAAAACTCCAAAAGAATTAAGAAAAAACTTAAATGGAGATTTGAGAGAAGTGTCTAAAGTGAGAAATTGAAGATGACGCTAGGGGGAAATATATTGTCGAGTTGTTTTATTGATTGTTGTTGTTGAATTGCAGAATTCTCCTTTAATGGAGAAACTAAATGTCACAACCCGAATCCCATTCGGGCCGGACTGGCACCTGGAGCCGTTGAGGCCCGAGAGAACCAATCTTTGCTCCTGTACACTCATATGCATGCTACTCCATACACAGCACCACCACAAATGGATATAAAGTGCCAATAGCGGAATTCATGAAACATATATAATAACTATGAAACTTGGCGGTTGGGGCCCTCATGAAAAAACATATGTCCCTTAACATACCCTTCATATGTCCCACAACATCTACAAATCCTCTACGGATGCATAACCAAAACCAATCTTAGAGTCGGGACAAGCCCCCGCTCTATACATGCATACAATACCAAAACAACACCAAAACAAATGTACATAGTGACTCGGAAAAGCCCCGAACCAACTGGAGCTCACCATTGATCCGCGGATGAAGTGTAACCTACAGTGGAGGTCTACTTGTGCCTGCAGCAAGTAAGGTAAATTCCCCCAAGAGGGTCAGTACGAAGAATGTACTGAGTATGCAAGGCCATAGCAACAGTATCTAGCATAAAGACTTCAGTGGAGTCAAACACAATTGAGTATTCACTGTAAATAAACCATTGCATTTGGAAATAGGTATATTGCGTTCATTGCATTCATTGCGTTCTTTGCGTTCTTTGCATTCTTTGCCTTTGTATTCATTTGTCATTAACCATTGCCATTGAATACCCGGGCCCCAACTGATCAGTGGGTTATAACATATCATTGGGATCGTTCCAGCCAGGCTGATGCCCCTTAGAGTGCCACCCATAATTGATATATCAGTGGGATCGTTCCAGCCAGGCTTATGCCCCTTAGAGTGCCACCCACAAGAGATAATATTGGGAGCGTTCCAGCCGGACTTATGTCCCTTAGAGTGCACTCCCCAATTGAACAAGTATGCATTACTTCATTCTTTAACTATAAAAGATATAAGAGATTGATACTTTGATAGTCATAACATCACTTTGAACTTTGGAACATAACATTGTTGGAAACATAACCTTATTGGAACCATGGAATCTTTGGTACATTAGCCAATGCATATGAGACATGCGAAGGACAATTGATCAATGTATAAAGAACATGTGATGAACCATAATTGATACCCGGAAATAGGATACCCTTGGCTTATGAGAGATTGATACTTGTGTAGCCATAACATTGTTGGAAACTTAGAACAATAACCAATGAGCAAGAGACATGTAACTAAACACTATTGGAACCTTGAAACATTAGCCAATGACTATGAACCATGGGAATCACCATTGACCCTATAAGGAATATGATATGGCAACTTGAAATGAAATACCTTTGGACATTTCGGAATGAAACAAGTACCATGTCAATATGGACAATATACTGCAGAAGGATACAAAAAGAGTAACCTTACATACCTCGTCTCCTCAATATGAATATACAATCCTATATATGTACAGAATATTCCATCTCCTTCCTTTTGTTTCACTCTATAACACAAGTTCATAACGGAGCTTACGTTAACATTCAACTACCTTACAAGTACACCAAACGAAAATGAGTTACATGTTTGCCTTAAAAAGGCCATTCCCCCCCCCTTACAATGCAATTTACACCATTACCATACCAACAATACTCCAACATGCTATACATTGACCACAACATCATAAACCAATAGCATGTCACACCAAGTTTATACTTTCCACTTCTCCATCAACACAACATCACAATTACTCCATCAAGTCACCCTAATATGCTTCATAACAACATGTCGACAATAATCCCACAACTTACACTTTTGGCAAACTAACAAGTTAAATAAAAAAATCACACCAAGTACAACCATGTCACAATTATTCCATTAATTCACTCCAACACATGTTATAACAACATATCGCCAACAATTCCATAATTTTCACTTATAGAAAAATAAAATAATAAGTTAAGGACCATAACCACACCATACATGTTGATATGTCATCCATACCATTCATTTTTACCAAAACCTCAAGTCTCCTTTCAAGGCTAAAAGACATAGATGGCACATCTTTCACAAAAAGCAAAAGTGCACTACTCACACTTTTAGACATAACCATCATGATCCACATATTCTACCATGAATATAATATATTAATCCATGAGAATAAACACTTACCAAAGCTTGAGAGATGATGATCTTGCTCCAAGAGAAAGCTTAGGGTTTGAAGAGCCAAAGAAATGTTCTTGAAAATTCTAGAAATGTTATGTGTGTTTATGGGAATAAAAATCTTATTTGTCTTGCTATTTATAGGTCCCTCAAGTCACTCTTATCCAAGTCTTGGCATTAAATGCAATTGTTACTTGGTCAATGAAGGAAGAATGGGTCATTTGCCCTTGGGCCTTTGCATTTTGTCTTCATTTTGGGCCTTAATTGAGCCCAATAACACATATCCATTTAACCCATCAAATTTAATGTTTAATCCATCATATATCTCACTTTTAAATAATTCCATAACATCACGACAATATTCACTTACGCGATTCACTTTCGTAACCTCAATCGCAAAAATAGGAATTCTAGTCGCTCGTAGCTTCCTTGAACATTTTTGGTAATTACTTGTGTTTCATGGTTTGATCATGTAGGAGTGTATTGATGTATTTGAAGCCTTAACAATGCTAAAAGAACTCCAAGGAACCAAAATAAACCATGGAAGAATCGTCATTGCAATACATCGCAAAACGAGCGCGGAAGGGCTACATTGTTTGTGCCTTGCGCCACTGCTGAAAAGCAAGGCAGTGGCGCAAGATATTGCAGCCCTTTGAATCAGGTGTCTTGTGCCACACACCCTGAAACATGGAGTGGTGCAAGTTTGGCCATGTTGCTGAATTTTTTTCTACTCCGTCTAATGCTAGCATATCACCCAATGCCCCATCAAAACACTACAAAATACGTACTTAGTGACCTTAATCATTAAGTAACATGACTCCAAGGTACTAAATGAGGTTGGAAATGTACGGGGTGTTACACTAAAGATGAAGGGTGGGGAGGGGGGAGAACTTCAGCCTAGAAATAAAGAGTTTGGGTATAGGTTTAATTTAGTGATGTATCCAATGGTTTTAGAGAGAGAATGTAAATTAGGGATTTAAGTAATTAATTAAAAGGGTAGGCATTTTAAGTAGTTTAGATAAGTTAAGTTGTGGTATTAGGTAAATTTTCCAATTAGTTTTAGGATAGGTACATGGGCTTGGAGGCTCAATATTTGCTTTAAGACAGGTGGGCCTGGCCCAATAAATTTTAGGACAGGTGCAAAGAGTGATTGGGCCAAGCCCAACAGTTTTCAAAATGTTCAAAAATTGGACAAGTTTAGGGGTTTGGGCTTAGAGTGCCTAAACTCAACTTCTTTCTCTACTTTCATTTCATAATTGTTGTTGATATTTGTTACTAATTGTTTTAATTTAACTTTTCCATGGAGTTGCCCAATTCGGTTTGGTTATTATTTTATCAAAATTGGTTAATTAAATAGTTCTTTTAGTCATTTTAAAAAATTATTTTCTCTTTAAAGTCCTTTGACATGTTCATTTCCAAGAGGATAAAGTTAGGATTTTTACAAACACTTTCAATAATTTTTTTCAAGTTAGTCAAAATGAGTTATGTGCAAATAGATCGGATAACCACAGGTAAGCGGATGTCTTTGGTGCCTTAACACCCTTCCAAAGACACAATGTGAACCCTTATCCGATTTTTGAATATTTAAAAGAGTTTTTTGTTTTAGTCTTTTAAATAATATTTAAGGTTTTCTTAATTTTGCCTTAAATAAATTAAGTGGCGATTCTTTCCAAAGTCGAATTTCAAAACTTTTTCTAAGTGTTTGATTTCGAAAACAAAAATCATTTCTCTGCAAAACACCAAGTAATATGAAACACATAGAGTTAGAGATTGGGGAAAGACAAAAATATACACAGATGCATGTACATACATATACATAAGCTTAATGCATAAAATTTTGAAATAACAGTCATAAAAATAACATTATTTTTTTGTGAAAAATTGATAAAAGTATAATTATAATTGGAGAAAATAGTCAAAAGCCCCCCCCCCCCCCTTCCCCCCAACCTATATCTGAATTCCCAACTATATACTTCAACTTCACGGGAGGCCTATCACCCCCTGAACTGTTTAAAACTTTAATTATTACCTCCATGAAAGCTTATGTGGAAAAGTGAGTGTATTTCACTCTCTTTGAAAGAGTGAAGACCTAAAAATAGATATTAAAAATTGATTTTTACAATCTTTTTTTATAAATATATGTGTTTTATTTTTTTCCTTTTTTATTTCTATATCGTTTCTCTTATTTCTTTTCTTCTTCATAGCAACTTAATGCTCATCCATGGAAGCCACCAAATTTCACCACTACTCTTCATGAAACCACTAACACCATTACGTCAATCGACACATCATCAATCGTTGACAACAATTTCACCCGCACTCTCCATAATCAGAAATTATGGACCCAAAATCTTTCAAACCAAAGCAAATTTAAGCTTGAATAAGCTTAATACGGTGACACCCCATTGATTTTCTTCAATAAATTTTCAATATTAGAAAATTTTTGATCCTATAGCAATACCTAACATACCGACTAGAATTCTTGTAGTGAATTGCAAATGTTGTGATCTAATTTCTCTCCAATTCGAAGCTCAAGCTCCATCAATGGCGTTTTACATATTTTATTCAAGTTTCAAGCAAACAATAGATAAACTTAAATTCATCTCCAAATAATATTCCTCAACTAATTTTAACAACTAGTCTGAAAATGCAGATCATGTACTTTATCTCGTTTATGTCGTTGCTCTGAAAATTTGATGCAAAACCACCCTAAATATTCACCAAAGTATCCCAAATTTTAGATATGAGCTCTTCTCAACGTTTTGGTTCTTTTCATAAATTACCCACTCAAAATGGAACTCATTTGTGACAAATCGAAATTGGAACTCAAACTTTTGAACAAGCTTTAATGGTGGTTTTCAGTTGGCCTTCACATTTTCAATCTCGAGCTTCGTTTCAGTCCACGACAAGCTGCAAACAATGATACGAAACCAACAATGTAATCAATAAGTTTTAAATTTTAAGAGCCAAGACACCCATCAATAGATTTTGACCTTCAATGGAATTTTTAAAATAATAAATCAAAAAGGAGAAAGAAATAAAAATTTATTAAAATTTATACGTGTTAAAAACGTGTCAAACGCGTGGGTTTCACCAGACAATGCAAATGTGGTTGTGACTTTTTAGGGAGGCAATAATTTCGATTTTAAATAGTTTAGTGGGGTAATAGGACCCCCGTGAAGTATAGGTGTGTAGTTGGTAATTGGCTAATAGGTTAGGGGGGCTTTTGGCTATTTTCTCTTCTACTTATAATGTTATTGAACTTAAATAAAAAGTTATAAATATCTAGGTTAAAAAGATAAATTATATATAATATAAAGAGATACTCCCTCCGTCCCAATTTATGTGATATAGTTTGATTCGACACGGAGTTTAAGAAAGAAACAAAGACTTTTGAAACTTGTGGTCTAAAATAAGTCATAGATATTTGTGTGGCTATAAATCATTTCATTAAGGGTAAAATAGACATTTTAAAGTCAAATTGTTACTATATGTAGAAATTTGTCATTCTTTTTGGGACTGACTAAAAAGAAAAATGTGTCATATAAATTGGGACAAAGGAAGTATTACATAACTATATTTGATATAACAAGGGTGAAATGGATATTGCATCGGATAAAGGGGGGAGTTTGATTATTGTTCAAAGTTAAGGGGGCGAGTTTGATTTTTAAAGTAAAGTTGGGAGGTAAAAATGAGTTTCACCCATTTTACTATACTACTCTTGTTAATTAGTGATTATTAAAGTGACTTGGAGAATAAGTAACTAATGTTAAGGGTAAAAAAATTAAAAAAATAATTATTTTTTCTTGGTATTTTAAAAGTGACAAATAAAAGTGAAAATCTATTTTTGACATAGTGGACAAGTAAAATGAACAGAGGAATTATTTGTTGTAGACTAAAATGGAAACGTTAGTTGGATCACTTGCTATGAACTTTCACCTTGTTAGTGAATGTTTTAATTAGCTAGCTGAATTTTCATCTTTGATGAGTGTTTTTAATTAACTAGCTGAACTTTCACTTTGTTGGAGAGTCTTTTAGGTAGCTAGCTGAACATTCTATTCCTCATCTTATAACTACGGATAAAAATATAATTTTAATATATGTTATTGGGTTATCAGTTTAACCATTAACTAAAACCTTAAAATCGAAAATCGAACTGATAGCCCAAAAAAAATTTTTACAAAACAAAAATTAATTTCGAAAACATTAACCCAATAGCCTGATACCAATAAATTAATAACATTTTTATCGGTTCAGTTTATTGGTTGAATCGGCTTTTGCACTCCCTTAACAAAAATAATAAACTTAGACAACTAATACACATTTTCAATGGAATAGGTCAATAAGAAAATAATAAGAGTTATATATTTTCATATTTTAATTCTAAAAAGAAAAAGAAAAAAATTCTCATCGAAAAATATTACACCGGGGGGGGGGGGGGGGTCATCGTTCTCATTTAATATGTTAGAAGGTATCGTTTTTCAACCCTTAAATATTAGGGGGTGTAGGATTGACACTTAATTAATTGTATCTTAATTTTGTAAATTGACAAGTAATTTAGGACAAATATTTTTAAGACTTTATATATTTACAACCACTTGTACTTGTCACCCAATTCATTTAGACATTGGAACTACAGACTTATTCTGATTGAGCATATGAACATATGATAAAACGTTCCTATTAGACTTTTACTTTAAAAATTAAAAATATTTTGTACGTTTTCTCAAGTACCCATTACGTCGATAAGTTAATCACTTAAAGAGTATCACCTCCTTTAATTATACATATTTGCCTAAATAAGCTATAAAACTCCAAACATTTTTTAATTGAGGCTGATGTGTATAATAAAAGGAGATGACATATTTTATGCAGTTAACTTGACTAACTAACAGACACTTAAGAACATATGAAAGTTCTTAAAATTTGAATTGAAAGTATCTAATAAAAATACTTTACCATGTGTTTAGATGCTCAATTGAAACAAATCATAAATCAATATTTGAAATGAAAATTGATGACAAGTTTAAGAGGCTTCAACGTGTTAACCAATTTTGAAAACAAAGATAGAATTAATTATTATTTTTTTTCCATTTTATCCTTAAAATTAATTATCTTTGAAAGTATAACCATTGTAAAGTTACAAGGTCGGCTCTTAGTGTTGGAAAATATGGCACCCGCCTTAGGCCCCCAAATTTGAGGGGCCTCATATTTTTAGCACTAATATGATTATTATATGTTTTCTTGAAAAAAATACTTTGTATTATTCATTTTAATTTGTTTGTTTTACTTTTTATTTTAGTCTGTTTGACAAAGAATGTTTTTTTTTGTAAATTATTTAATTTCAACTTTCCACAGGACATTAGGTGTATTCTCTTTAGTTTAAGAGTTAAGACTACAAAATTCAAAAGTCTTTTTACTTTTTTTAAACTTCAAACTCTTTGTCAAGTCAAAATCAAACAAATAAACTGAAACGGAAGGAGCACTATTACTTTGTAGAGAGAGAAGGGATATTTTATTACTTTGTGATGGTCTCCATAATAGAAAAAAACCCTCCTATTTATAGAAGAAAAACTTCTTGGCCATCAAGTAGAGGTCGGCTATATGAATTGATTCTCCAATAAAACTCAACCTAGTAATATATTTTCTTTTGTCAAAGTTGCTTAACAGAATGGATCCGATTTGGATCGATCGAGGGATAACATCTGTGTTTCTTTATAATCAATAAGTAAGGTCATGCATGGTACATCCATCGACGACCTTGCTTTTGAAGGTTCTACGAAAAGAGTCAAAGATATCAATTAGTATTTGAAATAGGTTAATTTAACTTTTGTCCGCAAAATGAGACTAGCAGAGGTAAGGATAATGAGACAAATGTGTGGGTAATATCAGAAGGGATAGTATTAGGAAGGAAGTTATTCGGGTCAAGGTGGGAGTGACTCTCTTGGAAAATTGATGCGGGAAGTGAGGTTAAAATGGTTCGGACATGTAAAAAGCGAATGTGCGAATGTCCGAGACCCTAGAAGGCTTGAGCAGGGATAGAAGTAGGTCTTATAATTATTGGAGTGAGGTGATTTGGCAGGACATGATGCAACTTCAGTTCTTTCTTGAGCAAAATCAATATTGACATAACTTCTAATCCATTATGAGCAAACACTTATACCTTTTGAATAGCATTGAGTGGCTATTAATTTTCTTAACGTTACACTTTTGACAATTAACTCATATTCTTCATTGTCATTAGACACCTAGTTATTACCTGGCAACTATTGAAATCTTAAGCTAATCCTCATAATGTGATCTTCATCTATATATATTTGGTAGTCTTCTTCTTTTGAGAGTAAGAGAAACAAGAAAAAGCCTTCTCTTCCTACATCCTTTAATGCTGGGTTTTTATGTCTATTTAATCTTTGTTAGATTCTGGTTGCTAGTTTCATACTAGAAGGGCTTATTGAATATTGGGGGATACACCCATACCGGCTGAAATATCCTTAAGGACAGTGTTTGACACGCCTCAAGCTCTGAAGAATTCTCAACAAGTGTTCGTGATGAGTATTTTCTGTAAGATTTCTAACAATCTTAAGGATATTTCCACTCAATTCTTATGGAAAATTCAATGGCAACAAATTGTGGATGTTGTCCTAGTCCTTTTTCTAGTTCAACTGCACAATATTACTGAGTGCCCAATTAAGGGGGAAAAAAAACTCGATTATTAGAATTGGTTGAAGAAAATGGAATGGAGTTTTAAGGAAGAGATGCCTTTTATTATGGAGATGATTCTAGGAATAATGGGATCTTCAACAAATATGTATCCAGCGGGGGATTGCATGGAAAAATGATTATTTTTTTTCTTTTACAACCGAAGGTACATTCTTTATTACTTTTAGTGAAAGCAATATAAGCGAAGAATAGTTTGTGGAAGGTTTTCCAAAATAAACAATAATTATTATATTTTGTGTGTGATAGTGTATACTCCTCAATGTAGAAGAAGATTCGAAGAAATGATAATCCCGCTAAGTAAAAATAAATTTAAGTAAGTGGATGATATAAATTATTGTGGTCATCCTCAAATGAATCTTGTGGTCAATAATGTGTGATATTGGGTGTTAGTTTAGTTGCTAAAAAGCATGTTTGTGCAATAAATTTAATTTTGTGCTCTATGCCTAAGTCGAAGAAGAAGAATGTTTTTTATATGTTGGTGATTCTAGAACTGTCCAAGTTCTTAGAATGATAAAGTTCTTCTTACTAAACTCACATATGAAAAGCATTGACATTAGTTGAGGTGGTATATATTCTTTTAATATTTGAACCAATTTGGTTTCTATGTGATTATCAGAAAAGTTGGGTGAAGATTTTATTTGATTTTGATAAGGTGTTAATAAAAATAATGTTGTTGTAATAATGAATGTTGTTGCATGAACCAAAAAGATTACTAACACTAGCTAACTACATTTACTAGAAGTGTGTCTCTTTCTGTGAATATAGTTTTTTCTTTGTCTACATCAAAATCATCCTCGAAATGTCATTTAGGAAAATAGAGAAGATTTTGTCCATGGTTAATTGATTAAAGTCCTTCATGGGTGTTTCTAGAAAATGAGTTCTTGAATATTATTGGTTGATCTCCGTTGGGATGGTAATATACGATTTACAAATTACAACCATTTCTTTACTTGCCTATTTAGTGATATATTAAATTCTTGTTTTGACTTCTTTCTTTCTATATAGTATATACTTTGGTAGCTTCCTATTCAATTTTTAACGTCATCTTATTCTCTACCAAACGTAAGGTCTTTAGTGAATAATGTGTAGAATTATTTGTTTTTTCAGTCAGGTAGCTTTGATTTTAAAAATAAAGATGAAGTCTTGGATATATTTGAAAGTGTAGGGATGTGTTGTTTAGGTTGTGCTATATGATCCTATAAAACAGTCTAAGTCTTTTGATTGTATGTAAATAAATTATGGAGTGATTAAATGCATCTATATTAAAAAAAAGTTGTTGACTTTGTTGAAGAATACTTTATATTTTTGTTGGTGATAATATGAGTTTTGTATTGTATTGGTATTGTAAAATGATACAATCTGAATCTCAAAATTCACTAGCATGACTTATTATTGGTGGTAGTGTCATAAAATAAAAATCTACTAAATAGAGTTAGTTGTTGTGGAGTTGGTTAGTGATGAGACTATGTGGTTAAGAGAATTGTTAGTAAGTATTCCAGTTGAAATAAAACCAACATTTTCTTATGGTAAATTAGATATATGTGTTTGAGACATAATGTGATAAAGCAGCTGCTATGAGATTAAATTATTTATGTAAAAAAATCATGTGTAGTCAGGGTGAATCTGATCAATTCATGGACTATAAGAAATATCGAGGGGAGTAAGACTATAGTCATTTGAGAAGATTAACAATGATGGTAACACAACCTATTTGATTGGAGATCCCATGAATTAGGTTCATACGAGTAATAACAAGTCATTAGTTGATCAAGTAAGCACTATAAAATAATGTTCCTTCTATGATGTGTGAATATAGTGTAAGTGCTGCAAGACAAAGTGAGGGCTGAGTTAAAATTCTTAATCCAATTCATATCCTTTATAGGTGGTGTATTGCTCTGCAAAATACACTTGATGATTAGACCTATATGCGTGTGGAGTGGTGCCACTCCTATGAAATTGTGATAAATTTTAAGAGCACTCATGAATACCAGGACACGCGCATGACCTCTTAGCTCAAAACCGTGATAACGACAAAGATTGTGCAAGTATGATGTGATAGAATAAGACTCTAAGCTTACAAAAGAACTCTTGGTTCATAGAAGTCAAAAAATTCACCAATTGTCTTATAAGCTTATATCTTGTTTTATCTAGGTCTGGTTTATAGTCTACGAACACCAGATTCGACGCATTGTACTTATATGTGAAACCCAATAAAACTTCTTATTTCATCTATTTCTTATTATTCTTTTGAGATATATAGGAGATTGTTAGAAAAATGATTTAGATAGCTCAAAAGAAATGATTTTATTAATTACCAACTCTAATCATTAATACCTCATTATGCGTATTTGATATACTTATTACATCAAATATATGTAGATATCAATTTCTTGGGCAAAATCAATATTGACATAACTTTCAATCCATTATGAGCAAATATTTATATCTTTTGAGTAGCATTGAGTGGCTATTAATTTCCTTAACGTTACACTTTTGACAATTAACTCATATTCTTCATTGTCATTAGACCTCAAGTTATTACCTGACAACTATTGAAGTCTTAAGCTAATCTCACATTGTGATCTTCATCTATATGTAGTCTTCTTCTTTTGAGAGTAAGAAAAAAAAGAAAAAACCATCTCCTCCTACATCCTATAATGCTGGATTGTCGCGTCTATTTAATCTTTGTTAGATTTTGGCTCCTAGTCTCATACTAGAAGGGCTTGTTGAATCCTGGAGGATACACCCATACCTAGTCTCTATTTAATCTTAAGGACAGTGTCTGACACGCCTCAAACTTTGGAGAATTCCCAACAAGTGTTTGTGATGAGTATTTTTCGTAAGATTTCCAACAATCTTAAGGATATTTCCACTCAATTCTTACAAAAAATTCAATGGCAATAAATTGTTGACGTTTTCGTAGTCCCTTTTCTAGTTCAAACACACAATATTATTGAGTAACCATTAAGGAAAAAAAAAAACTCGATTTACTAAATTGGTTGAAGAAAATGGAATGGAGTTTGAAGGAAGAAATGTCTTTATTATGGAGATGATTCTAAGAATAATGGGATCTTCAACAAATATGTATCCAGCAGGGGTTTGCATGGAAAAATGATAATTTTTTTTCTTTTACAACAGAAGGTACATTCTTTATTACTTTTAGTGAAAGCAATGTAAGTGAAGAATAGTTTGTGGATGGTTTTTCAAAATTTTGGGAAACAATAATTATTATATTTTGTGTGTGATAGTTTATACTCCTCAATGTAGAAGAAGATTCGAAGAAATAATAATCCCGCTAAGTAAAATAAATTTAAGTAAGTGGATGATATAAATTATTGTGGTCATCCTCAAATGAATCTTGTGGTCAATAATGTGTGATATTGGGTGTTAGTTTAGTTGCTAAAGAGCATGTTTGTGCAATAAATTTAATTTTGTGCTCTACACCTAAGTCGAAGAAGAAGAATGTTTTTTATATGTTGGTGATTCTAGAATTGCCCATTTTCTTAGAATGACGAAATTCTTCTTATTAAACTCACATATGAAAAGCATTGACATTAGTTGTGGTGGTATATTCTTTTTAATATTTGAACCAATTTGGTTTCTATGTAATAACATTTCAAAATTCGTCAATGTCATGTCATGTCTAGAAGATACTGAAGTGGTTGACTCGGAAGATAATGAGGAAGGCTAGGAAATTAGAGCCAGTGTTCATCTGAACAAGGAGCAGAAAATAGAGCTCATCAGTTTGCTCAAACAACACGTAAACATTTTCAATCGTTCTTATGATGACATGTCAGAGCAGAGTACGAAGAGAAATTTGCACCAAGCTGGTAGAAGCATCATTGTTTTGACTGAGATGAATAGCCAAGATCGATCGATTCTGATGCTGTTAAGAGATATTACATTTGAAGATGGAGTTTCTTTATGCTTACTTCCTTGTATTTCATTTCCTACATATAATAGTTTGTTAGGCTTTGTATTAGCTTAACTTATTCCCTACCCTCATTATACGAACTATGTTTGGCCTAAATTCCTAAGAAAGGGATATGTAGGTGACCTATGTTGGCTTCGGTCAGCCCTTTAGGAAAATCTATTTTTCCTTTTTATGTACGAACTATGTTTGACCTGAATTTCCAAGAAAGGGATACATAGGCGGCCTATGTTGGCTTCGGTCAACCCCCTTAGGAAAATCTATCTTTCCTTTGACCTGAACTACATTTGAACTGATTATTGCTTCAACAAGATACATAGGCACCCTAACAGCTCGGTTATATCACCCCAAGAAACGGAAACTGGGGCAGAATTTTCGATAAGGAATCTAAAAAATTCAGAAGAAAAAAATCCATCCTTCAACAGTCAGAATGGAAGGTCGTAGTGAAGAATACCATTAAAATGAATTTTGAGGAGAGTTTCAAGATCCCACATAGTCAACAACTCAAGAGTTGTCTCAAAAGCATTTAACTAGGGCAGAAATTTTGAGAAGGATCTCAAAATTTTTGCATCCTTCTCAAAAAATTTGCCAAAGCTTCATTCATGAGTTCCAACTCAGAGAATTCCCCAATGGGAGATCCCAATTTCTTCTAGGTTGGGGAACTGCATTTGACCTGATTTCTATTGCAACAGGATACGTAGGCGCCATATTGGTCATATCACCCCAGGAAATGGAAATTGGGACCGAATTTTTGAGAATGAATCTCAAAAATTTACAAGAAGAAGCCCATTCTTCAACAAAGTCAAAATAGAGAATCTTGAGAGAGAATCTCAAGATCCCTACAGAGTGTCAACTCTTTTATCAAACAAGTTAATACTTACTTCAAAATGTCTAACTGGGGCAGAAATTTTGAGGAGGATCTCAAAATTTCCACTGAACTTCATTCATGAGTTCAAAACTCCAAATTCTTCAGCACCGAGAGATCAGAGTTAATTCCAAAGCAATTTCCAACTACAACAAAGTCCAAGTGGACCAATCCTCAACTATGAAATTTTTTTGAAAGTCATCTTCAAACTCCTCAGTTACAATGACAAAAGATCTCTAGAGCTCGCCAGTGAGTGTCAGATATGTCAAGCCTCGAACCAAGGAAGTTCATTGAGCTAGCGCATGACATGAAAAAATTGGCAAAGACTTATCCTCGTCCTTTTTCAAATTAAAGCAAGTGTCCAAAGATGACGAGCACTGAGAGAATGGCAAGATGGGAGAAGGAGATCGAAGAAGGTCAACACAGATTAATTTCATAAAAAGTAACAAATTTTTTTGTGGATGCAGTTTGTCCTAAGAATGAAAATAATCAGCAAAAAACTCCATTTTTTCAACTTATATCTTTATTCAAAAGGAATACAATGAAGCTAAACTCCCGAATTGGGAAAGAGGATCCAAGGCACTGGGAGAAAGCCGAAAGTGGCAAAAGTTTTTTTGGGATTAACAATGTTTCTGTGGGTGGTTGCAAGGTTGGTAGATGAGGAGTTAACAATGACATCCTTCTCAAAATCCCTAGAAAATCAGAGGATCAAAATGACCACATGATATTTGGAAATAGTTTATAATTGTCCCCAGAAACGGGGTTCAGTCATCCACTTACATCCAAAATGACCTCTTGTTTAGATGTTCACCTCGAAAAGGGGATGTTAATGACAAACAAAGTCATTTGATCTATGTTATGAACTTTTTATTTGAAATTTTCTCTAAATTTGACTATAGTCTCTAGCAAAAGAAACACTGTGTCTGCTAACCATTTACCTTGAGTTCATGTAGACGCAAAAGAATCAACATAATGGAGTGGTCGAATATATCACCCGATAAGGAGAGTAAGGAAATCCTCCTCCAATCCGTCATGGATCAAAACAACATATAATGTTCGGAAGTGGTATTTATAACTGTCCCTAAAAATGGGGTTCGACCATTTATTCACCTCCAAAATGACTTGTTGTTTAGCAATTCACTTCGAAAAGAGGATGATATTTTCAAATAAAGTCATTTATATCGTGAATACTCTCCTTGAAGCTTTTTCAAAATTTGACTATAGTCGCTAGCAAAAGTGGCATTGTGTCTACTAGTCGTCTACCTTGAGTGCAGGGACACACAAAGGAGACAAAATGTCATTAAAATAAGAAAGGTGATGTTTTCTGCAACTACCATATAAGTCATTGCATTCATCCTTGCGTAATTGTCCCTCCGACGGACATGCTTATATTTTATTAGTTCCTCTGATGAACCCATGAGACTGCCCCTCTGACGGACATTCTTATATTTTATTGGTCCCTCCGACAAACCCACATAATTGTCCGTCCGATGGACCTGCTTATATTTTATCAATGGATTTTTATTGGTTCCTCCGACAAACCTACATAATTGTCCCTCTAATGGACCTGCTTATATCCTATTGATGGATTTCTATTTGGTTCCTCCGACGAACCTACGCAATTATCCCTCTGACGGACCTGCTTATATTCTATCTATGGATTTCTATTGGTTCCTACAACGAACCTACACAATTGTCCCTCCAATGGACCTATTTATATCCTATCAGTGGATTTTTATTTGTTCCTTCGATGGAACTGCACCAACCATCTCTTTGACGGACCTACTATACCCTATCAATGGATCTCTATTCATCCTACCGATGGACGGGCATTTGTTTTGCCAATCTATATCCTATCAATGGATCTTTATTCGTCCTACCGATAAACGAAGATTACCAGTCTATATCCTATCAATGGATCTCTATTCATCCTACCAATGGACAAACATTTCTTTTGCCAATCGATGTCTTATCAGTGGATCTTTATTCGTCCAACCGATGGATAAGGACGTCTCTAAGTCTCTATCTGAAGACAGACGACAAACTAGATTTCCTAAGGATTGGCAGTCCAAAGGATATCTATTAGCTATATTGTCTGAAGTAGGATAGTGTGCAAGAATACCAAGAGTTGACAGCTTGAAGGTTATCTGTAAGGCGTAGCGATATCCAAAATTGAATAGTATGCAAGTTCTCCCAAAGGTTGATAGTCCAAGGGTCATTTATAAGTTGCAACAATATTTGAAATCAGAATAATGTGCAAGACTACCAACAATTGGCAGTCCAAGGGTTATCTATAAGTTGCGGCATATCCAATGTTGATTATGTGCAGAACTACTCAAAGACTGGCAATTTAAAGGAAATCTGTAAGTCACATTGTGTCCGACAACGGATAATAGTGCAGGATTACCCAAAGGCTACCAATTCAAGGGATATTTGTAAGTCGCTTCTTATCCAAAGTCGGATGATGTGCAAGATTACCAGAAAGCTGAAAATTCAAAGGACATCTGTATGCCGCCTCTTAAAAGTTGGATGATGTCCAAGATTACCCAAAGATTGACAATTTGAGGGATATCTGTAAATTGTGTCAATACGGATGATGCTTAATGATACGCCCAAATTACAACTCCTTTAAGAAGTGTAAGTGGTTATTGTCAAATATATAACCCAAAAAAGATTGCGGTCGAATCCCACAGTGAATATGGTGATAAGTAAGTCGTATATGATTCAAATGACAATTAGTCGATGATTTTCATGAAATGGGGGGAGGGGGGGTAAGTGATTTTTAAATTTAATTTCAACCTATTTCAAGTAGTCAAAGATAAATTTACAAATCATTATCAATATAGAGACTAACTAGGATTGAGTTCATCTTGGCTTCCTATCATTTTCGGGTCAAGTCAATGGTAAATTTAGATCGATACAAGTAATTGTAAAGCAATCGAATCCAAATGTTTACCTAAGTGTTTACCAACCTAAATAGGTGATTATTCCTTCAATTCTTTCAAACTTAAAGTGATGGAAATATAATTCTATTATGGCTTCAAGTGAATAATCTCGTTAGAGCATTCTTCATTAGATAGAGGTTAGAAACTCTGAATTCTCGTTGTTAACTCCTTTTCCCAGTTTTTACCTCTTTGTTCAAGCAAGCTAAACCTAGGCTTGTTCTAATGTTTGCAGCCATTAGAAATCTGTAAAAACAAAGAAATTACAATATATTTAAGAATATAATCCAAATTCACACCAACATTAACCCTAATATTGATATTCAGACAAGAATTCCATAACCCTAGTTATGGTGTTTTAATCACTCATATTAAAGAAGAAGATGAAAGCAATATATTTCATAATGTAAAAATTAAGTCTTACAAAGAAAAAATACAAGCCTTCAATCCGTTGACAAAAGCACAAAGTAATGTTTCAATACCCACAATATCGTTGCTCTAGAGAAAATAAGATGTAAAAATATTCTAAATGTCAAAAGATACTTATTCTAAATCCTAAACTAGGTATTTATAGGCTCCAGAAATATGGGATTTAAATTCAAATTCAAAAAGTTGCTTTACTGCTGACGACTCGCCACAACAGTGATGGTTTGTCAGATGAACCGTGACTTTGCCTCAATTTATTCTTCAAACTATTTGGTACCAACGGTAGAGCTGACGGCTCATCGACCTCTTGTAAGTCCATCACATTGTTCCATCACCAAGATTTGAAAAAATCATTAATTCTGTTTTGCCCTGACGGATTGGGTGACGGCTCATCAACACTCTGACAGATCGCCAACTGAGCCGTCACCTGACTCTCTTTGAACTTGAATTCTGGTTAAGCTTGATGATTGGTGTGACGGCTCGTCAAGGTTCGTCATACCCATTTTCTGTACAGTTTCACTTTTTTTAGCCTTAGCTCAATTTTATGTAATTTAAACACTGAAAAACATCAAAACTACCAACAGTTGCTTGAAAACTTACGGTTATCCTTAGTTAAAAGCGTAAAATGTATTGTTTTTAGCTGGCACATCAATACCCTCAACTTAGAACGTTTTCTTGTCCTCAAGCAACAAAGCAAAACTATACTAAACAATGCTTTTAAAACACAAAGTCACTAAGCTAAACTGCGGAAATCAAATGGCATTTTCAGCTCTTTCAAAACTCACCCCATTCCTATCATTTACTAACAAAACACATAGTACAAATCAACATATCAACCAATCCGTAACTAAGGATTTCATTACAATATCAGTGAAACATTTGTATACACAAAAGTAGCTATCCTAACCATCAATGATCAACAGTGCCTTTATGGTGCCCTCACTATAAAAAAGTCCCACACACACATAAGAAAATGAACCAGGGACTGGGAAAGTTTACACTCACACTCACAAGAAATCTCTAACGATGTACATACGATACCATAAGCTTGCCCATATTATCCTATTTCAGTTTTTCAAAAAGTTGACTAGGATCACTACACGACTTTTTTCGGCTTGAAATGAGGGCTTGGGTGCTGGTAGGATACATTTGGGATTTGGTGACTAAGCCCTCCTTGACATTTACAAGCATTATTTCTATTTAACTTAGATTTCCACCCTTATTCTTTTTTTACCAATCACTCCCACTTTTGAGTACAACAACTTATTCTTTTTTTAAGAATATATATACATACATATATATATATAACTATCTTTTGCGTACACTCGGAGGTTATTCTTTATCCATAACAGCTCTTTTCACACCCTATCTCACCCATCACACACTTCTATAGTAGCCACCCTCAACTTAAGTGATTTGCCTGAGTTGAGGTGCACGATGTCCAATAAGGGACTAAGTCCAAAATAGAGGTTCAAATGTGAAAATAGGAGGGTGAACCAGGGAAAGGTAATGATATAGTAGTCTTATGCATCCTTGCATACAATTCTTCCATAATTAGCCGAACACCTCTGGTGTAGTCTGTGATTGAGGTCCATAGGAGGAAGGTTTATGGACCCTCATCTCGATCTTAGTATCATCCCATGTCCTGTCAATATCCTAAGTATATGTTGCAGTTACCTCATGATCAACCCCACTCAGAATTGGTACTTTAGCTAGTCTGCATAGCTTGATCACCAAACAAAGGAAAGGTAATGATATAATAGTCTTAGGCGTCTTGCATACATTTCTTCCACAATTATTTGGCCAAAGTTAACTTCAAAACCTCCATCATTCTAGCAACAATGAGAGATCTAAGTTCATCAAGATTGGCATCTCCACCAGTCAGAATTAATAACAACTGAACCATGGCCTGCCAAAATTTTGCTGTGAAACTCAATGAGGACATGGCCATCCTTTCCTTATTTCGTACCCATGAAGGCTCACCAGTCTCTGTCAAAATCTGTGCTAACTAGTGTCACTGTCTTGATGCATAGATTATCCGATGTTCCTATTTTGGAGTGATGACTGGGTTCATACAATTGCCCAAAAAGGACCCGGTTGATGGGATGATCAGAGATGTTTACTGAAACCTGGTAGCCTTGTCAACGATCTTGTTTCAGAAAGTTTTTGTCCTTTCTCATATTGCTTCTCCAGGATTGCCAAATAGTTCATATAAAATTCACAAACCATGGCGGGGTAGTACTTTCAAGGAGGTATGCTCATCTAACCTAAATTATAGTCATTGAATCTTTGCTCAATATCTGGGTACGCGGGTAATTTAGTTGTGATGATTTAAACTTTTTTAGCAAATGGTCTCTGTAAGTTTCTTATCTTTGTCGGAAGAAGACCATTTTGATAGTATTTTTTTGCTTCCTCATTCTTCCAATGAATAGATTTTATAACCTACGGATCCTTCATTCGGATCACTTTATCCCTCTCCTGTTCAGTGTCAATTTCTAGAATTTTGGTGGCCTTAGTACCACCATCCTCATTTGGCCCCGAGCTGGAGCTGTCACTACTCTCCCCATCACTGTTGTTAGACTCCTCACTTGAGGATTCATCCTCCTCATCAGACTGGAAGGCATGAGTACGCTTCTTTTTACTTTGCCTAGTGTTGTAGGTTGGGGCCTTAGCTTTATCAACCTCATTATCAGGTTCATCTCTCAATCTCGAGGTTGAGGTATCTCTTGCTTGCCTTTTTCTTGCCCAACCTCTTATTGTTTGTATCTTTTGAGGCATTGTACCTGTAGAGGGAAACAATTAGGCATTGCACATAACAAAAAACATCAAGTAATATTGCATTATATATACACTGCTTATTCTTGACATATAGGGGTGACGATTCTTCACATTAGTAATGGCTCATCAACCCTGTCAAACAGCTCATTCCAGTTCATCCATCAAATATAATGGGTAGCCCTGACAGATTATCACAGTCCTGACAGTTTGTCAGGTGAACCGCCTGGCTAAAATAGAATACTCAAAAACTTTAGTCCTTGTGACGGTTTGCCAAGCCAAACCGTCATCCTTGTGACGTTTTGTCACTTGAGCCGTCAGGGTTTCCTAGTTAACACATTATTCACTTGGGTATTTTGTCAAACACTTGGTGTACACCCATTACTTCTTACCAACTCCTTGGGAGTTTGAACTTATTTTACACCATCAGTTTCAACAATTCATTTATTTCATCTGGGTTACTCAGACTTCACCTAATTGGTTTTAAAAGAAACAAATTAAAAACAAGTACACCACAACCATTTACTTTGAGCACAACACAACTGTTTCCTAGGTTAAATACAAGGGCTATGGTTGTGTTGTCTCCAACTTATCATCAACTTATCAACAAAAGAAACGAGGAAACAACCATACATAACTGAAGTGGATGTAAATTGAGTATACGTATACCAAACAATGAGATGAATAAGAAAACTCCAATTTAGGATCTTGAGCACAAGGTTACAGTTATGGGATGAGAAACTGGTATGTGAGACTTAGGTAGTGTGGAGATTGGATTTGTAGTGGCTTGGTTAGTGTAATAGTGGTAAATGCTTTATGAATGTGGGTAAGGGAAAAATTACGAAAGTTATGGGTTTTGAGTAATGGAGAATTATTATGGAAAGGAAAAGACTCAGGAGAGAAAATCAATTAATTTGAATCAGCTCTATTAAATGGCTTTGGTTGTAATAGGGTTTGGGTTAGTTTTAGGTTAAGTTTTTGTTGTTGTTGGATCCGGGTTGGTTCAAGTGAAAATTAAAAGTAATAAGTGAACTTACCTGTGACGCTTTGCCTAATGGTTCATCAAAAACGTGACGGTTCGTCAGGTGAACCATCAGGCTTAAGCAGTATGCATCCTAATTGTGTCAAGTTTGACGTTTGGGTTGACGGTTCGTTGCATGAACCATCAACCCTTAACCAAAATGATTTACTTCTTATCCACATGTGATGGTTAGGTTATCCACCTGCACTACTTGGGGTACAAAAGTCCTCTAAAAACAACATTTTCCCCAAATATCCAAAGATGTCTTTTTTCAAATTCCTCAATTTCATACAGAAATCGTACGATTCCACCTCAACAAACCCTATCCCGAATTCAAAATTCGAATTTTCCTCAACAAAATCCCAAATTGCCCTTGAATTTTCCTTATCCCACATCATCAGAAATCAACATCAACCCTAAATGTCCTATAAATACCACCACTGTTTTGGTAGAGAAACCAAGTCTTGGAATGGATAAAAAATCACTATGAGCAAATTGGGAATTTTCAAATTGAAAGAAGATTTCCCCTCTAGTCTAAAATTTTGATCGAGATTCTTGAAAGTCTCAATTTGAGGTAAGGATTTCGATTAACAGTGAGGTTTTCGGTGGTGGTTAGAGATTTTTGACGAGGCTCGTAGTCCGATTTGCTGCTTTGAAAAAGGTAAACACATCTTTTTCTTTTTAATTCTTTAGTTAGTTGTTCTTCTTCTTCGTGTTAGTAGCAATTTTCATCCTTAGTTGTACTAATGGTGGGATTATTTGCTGTAAACGGCCTTGAAGGCCATAGAATTCTGTGATGAAGATTATGGCTATTGTATTGATTTTTTTGTTGTTTTAGCTTCATGTTTCTAGGTTTAGCTTCTTATTAAATCCCACTGTTTAATCTTGATTTTTGTTTGTTAATCCTTAGCTTATTGTTTTTAAGCTGGAGTATTGTTCTGATCTATCGTTTCTAGCCGAGTGTCTTTTGCTTTAATCTCTAGTTCATTGTTTTAGCTTATCCTTGTCTAGTCTTCAATCCATCATTCCCTTTTTAGCCCAATATTGCTTGTCATGGTGTCTAAATTAATATTCTTAGCCTACTGTTCAGTTTGAATATTTATTTGTTGTAGTTTTAGTTCATTGTTTTGGTTTAAAGCCCCTTGTTTTAGTTGTTAGCCTAATTTTCCAAACTAAATGTTCCTTGTTACAGTTTGTCTAAATGTTTTAAGTTAATTTTCTTACTTTGATCTTTAGTTTACTGCCATGTTATTCCGTTCTCTTGTGATCTACTTTTTGGTTCATTGTGTTGGCCTGATAAAGACCACCTTTTGAGTCTGGTGACCTTGTTTCCTCTTTGTGTGTTGACTGTGTTTCTCTTGTGTTTCAAACTGTGGGTCTTGATTAACAGTTGAAACTCTTTTTATGCTATGTATTGAGCAAAACCACTCTTAAAGAGCTCCTCTCGATTTACAATGTCAAGAGGGCAGGTATTATATTGGATTTATACAATCCCTTGACCCTTCTAAGATGCATTTTTGACTCAAAGTTCATTGAACTTGTCAAAAGAAGGATAAGATGAATATAAATTACCAAAACAATGTGTTTCTTCATGTGTTTGCCTAATGATTGTTGGTATTTATTTCTGGTCGGAAGCTTCTTGTCTTATTTTGGTTGAGTTCTAAAAAGAGTGAGTGAACAATTTGAGGACAGTCGAGCTCTAGAGGAAGCCTTGAATATACCAACTTGGCTTTCCTAAATGTGCTCCTGAACTTGGCTTCTTTACATCAGTCTTAGGACCTTTAAATTGCTACTTCAGGATTTACCCTAAGAAAACTCTTCCAGGTTATTTTTCTATTTGTTCCTTACTGTTTGTTCGAGTATTAAACTGTCTATGTCTTACTACTTGGCTCATTTTTTTTGTCATCTCTTTTCCTTTTGAAATCTTTTGTTATCTGTTAGAATGTCAATCTACTAAGCATGCACCCTTCTTTCCCTCTAGTTTATCCGAACATGGAAACTATGAAGCATAGATGTTCTTCTTCTCCGTCATTTAATCTGTTGCTTTCTTTTCTTTTTTTGGACATGCATCTACATCTTAGCATTACTATCATTTTAAAATTGATTCCCGATAGTTTTTTTTTATTTTTTATATGCCACTTTGTGTTTGGGTGAATATTAATTCTTTATTTTTTCTTGTGGTATGTGAATTTGTCGGGAGTTCAATTGAACTCTTCTCCCCTTTGCATTTCTCTAATGGGCCAAGGAGGCCCATTTTCATCGAGTCATTCCTAAAAATTTAAGTTCAAATGGACTGTCCAGCAGCAATATATGATGTGCAGGTGAAATATGAAGAGTTGAAGCTGCTACAGGTTGAAGATAATAAAGAAAAATGGGTCAAAGCCCAGCCCATTAAAAGGTTGCTGCCAGCATTTTGAAACGCAAAGATTCTTGAAATAATTTCTATGGGCCAAACCCCCAAGTTAAATTAGTTTTAGGACAGGTACATGAGCTTGGAGGCTCAATTTTTGCTTTAAAACAGGTGGGCCTGGCCCAATAAGTCTTAGGACAGGTGCAAAGAGTGATTGGGCCAAGCCCAACAGTTTTCAAAAAGTCCAAAAATTGGACAAGTTTAGGGGTTTGGACTTAGAGTGCCTAAACTCAACTTCTTTCTCTACTTTTATTTCATAATTGTTGTTGATATTTGTTATTAATTGTTTTAAATTAACTTAGTTAACTTTTCCATGGAGTTGCCCAATTCTGTTTTGTAATTATTTTTTTAAAATTGGTTAATTAAATAGTTCTCTTAGTCATTTTAAAAAATTATTCTCTCTTTAAAGTCCTTTGACATGTTCATTTCCAAGAGGATAAAGTTAGGATTTTTACAAACACTTTCAATAATTTTTTTCAAGTTAATCAAAATGAGTTATGTGCAAATAGATCGGATAACCGCTGGTAAGCGGATGCCTTTGGTGCCTTACCTTCCAAAGACATAATGTGAACCCTTATCCGATTTCTGAATATTTAAAAGAGTTTTTTCGTTTTAGTCTTTTAAATAATTTTTAAGGTTTTCTTAATTTTGTCTTAAATAAATTAAGTGGCGATTCTTTCCAAATTCGAATTTCAAAACTTTTTCTAAGTGTTTGAATTCGAAAACAAAAGTCATTTCTCCGCAAAACACCAAGTAATATAAAACGTATAGAGTAAGAGAGTGGGGAAAGACAAAAATATACACAGATGCATGTACATACATATACATAAGCTTAATGCATATAATTTCCAAATAACAGTCATAAAAATAACATTAATTTTTTTTGAAAAATTGATAAAAGTATTATTCTACTTAGAGAAAATAGTCAAAAGCCCCCCTCCCCCAACCTATATCCGAATTTCCAACTACACACTTCAACTTCACGGGTGGTCTATCACCCCCCTGAACTGTTTAAAACTTTAATTATTACCTCCATTAAAGCTTATGTGGCAAAGTGAGTGTATTTCACTCTCTTTGAGAGAGTGAAAACCTAAAAATAGATATTAAAAATTGATTCTTACAACCTTTTTTCATAAATATATGTATTTTTATTTTTTTCCTTTTTTATTTCTATATCATTTCTCTTATTTCTTTTCTTATTCATAGCAACTTAATGCTCATCCATGGAAGCCACCAAATTTCACCACTAGAATTCATGAAACCACTAACACCATTACGTCAATCAACACATCACCAATCGTTGACAACAATTTCACCCGCACTCTCCACAATCAGAAACTATGGACCCAAAATCTTTCAAACCAAAGCAAATTTAAGCTTGAATAAGCTTAATACAGTGACACCCAATTGATTTTCTTCAATAAATTTTCAATACTAGGAATATTTTGGTCCTATAGCAATACCCAACATACCGACTAGAATTCTTGTAGTCAATTGCAAATGTTATGATCTAATTTCTCTCCAATTCGAAGCTCAAGCTCTACCAATGGCGTTTTACATATTTTCTTCAAGTTTCAAGCAAACAATAGATAAACTTAAATTCATCTCCAAATAATATTCTTCAACTGATTTCAACAACTAATTTGAAAATTCAGATCATGTACTTTATCTCGTTTGTACCGTTGCTCTGAAAATTTGATGCAAAACCACCTTAAATATTCTCCAAATTATCCCAAATTTTATATATGAGCTCTTCTCAACGTTTCGTTTCTTTTGATATATTACCCACTCAAAATGGAACTCATTTGTGACAAGCCGAAATTGGAACTCAAACTTTTGAACAGGCTTTAATGGTGGTTTTCAGTTGGCCTTCACATTTTCAATCTCGAGCTTCGTTTCAGTCGACAACGAGCTCCAAACAATGATAAGGAATCAACAATGTAATCAATAAGTTTTAAATTTTAAGATCCAAGACACCCATCAATAAATTTTGACCTTCAATGGAATTTTTAAAATAATAAATCAAAGAGAAAGAAATAAAAATTTAGTCAAACGTGTGGGTTTCACCAGACAATGCAAATGTGGTTGTGACTTTTTAAGGAGGCAATAATTTTGATTTTAAATAGTTTAGTGGGGTAATAGGACCCCCGTGAAGTATAGGTGTGTAGTTGGTAATTGGCTAATAGGTTGGGGGGCTTTTGGCTATTTTCTCTTCTACTTATAATGTTATTGAACTTAAATAAAAAGTTATAAATATCTAGGTTAAAAAGATAAATTATATATAATATAAAGAGATACTCCCTCCATCCCAATTTATGTGATATAGTTTGATTCGACACGGAGTTTAAGAAAGAAACAAAGACTTTTGAAACTTGTGGTCTAAAATAAGTCATAGATATTTGTGTGGCTATAAATCATTTCATTAAGGGTAAAATAGATATTTTAAAGTCAAATTGTTACTAAATGTAGAAATTTGTCATTCTTTTTGAGCTGACTAAAAAGAAAAATGTGTCATATAAATTGGGACAAGGGAAGTATTACATAACTATATTTGATATAACAAGGGTAAAATGGATATTGCATAGGACAAAGGGGGGAGTTTGATTATTGTTCAAAGTTAAGGGGGAGGGGGCAGGGGGGGGGGGGGGGGTTGATTTTTAAAGTAAAGTTGGGAGGTAAAAATGAGTTTCACCCATTTTACTATACTACTCTTGTTAATTAATGATTATTAAAGTAACTTGGAGAATACGTAACTAATGTTAAGGGTAAAAAATTAAAAAATAATTATTTTTTCTTGGTATTTTAAATGTGACAAATAAAAGTGAAAATCTATATTTGACATAGTGGAAAAGTAAAATGAACAGAGGGATTAATTGTTGTAGACTAAAATGGAAACGTCAGTTGGGTCACTTGCTATGAACTTTCACCTTGTTAGTGAATGTTTTAATTGGCTAGCTGAATTTTCATCTTTGATGAGTGTTTTTAATTAACTAGCTGAACTTTCACTTTGTTGGAGAGTCATTTAGGTGGCTAGCTGAAGATTCTATTCCTTATCTTATAAATACGGCTAAAAATATAATTTTAATATATGTTATTGGGTTATCGGTTTAACCATTAACTAAAACCTTAAAATTGAAAATAGAACCGATAGCCCAATAAAAAATTTTACAAAACAAAAAACAATTTAGAAAATATTAACCCAATAGCCCGATACCAATAATTTAATAACATTTTTATCGATTCGGTTTATTGGTTGAATCAATTTTTGCACACCCTTACCAAAAATAATAAACTTAGACAACTAATACATATTTTCAATGGAATAGGTCAATAAGAAAATATTTTCAATACAAATAATACATATTTATTGGATGGTTTTTACTTTCCGTTAAGCACCTACTTACCGTCTTATGAACTTGTAATGTAGTTAGTGGTTAACGTGAGCTTCGTTATGTGCTTGTGTAGAGTAACACGTAAGGAAAGAGCTGGATTGTTGTGTTCACGAATATGATTGTGTATTCATATTGGGAAGTTAAGGTATGTAAGGTTATTCTTTTTCGCATTCTTCTGCAGCATTTATTGTTCACATTATCATATCACTTATCCTATTCCATAGGGTTGTACAGTATCTCATTCCTCTAAATGGTTTAGAGTATCTTATTTCAGAGTTAGTAGTACTTGTTATTCACTTATCTCTCATTCATTGAACATTGTTCCAAAGTTCCAATAGTGTTACGTTCTAAAGTTCTAAAGTTCCAATAAAGTACAGTTATCAATGTATCACTCTTATAATTAAAGAATGAAATAATGTGAGTAATGGTTTAATGGTTAATGTTGAGAATGGGTAGTATCTCATGGGGTGAAGAAACATCCGCATGAATGTCGATCCCATTATTACGGGTGGTATCTCATGGGATGAAAGGAACATCCGCATGAATGTCGATCCCGATTATTAAAGTATGGGTGGTATCTCATGGAGTGAAAGAATCACTCACATGAATGTCGATTCCATTATTACGGGTGGTATCCCATGGGATGAAAAGAACATCGGCATGGACGACAATCCCGATTATTATGTTATTTCCCACTGATCAGTTGGGCCCGGGCACTTTATGATTGATGATTGATGATGTACAGTATAGTGAAATAAAGTAAAGTAAAGTACAGTAAAGTAAAGTAAAGTGCAGTAAAAAAAAGAAAGCAATGTACATGGTTCCACACATATACCTTATGTTAATTTATCTATATTGTTCATTCACTTGTACTTGATTCCTTTAAAGTTCTTATATCTCATACAGTTACTTATAGCCTTACATACTCAGTACATTCTTTCGTACTGACGTCCCTTGGGGGACTTACCTTACTTACTGCAGGCACAGGTACTAGTAGGCCTCCATAGTAGGACTTGGATTTTCTGCGGATTGTTGGTGAGCTCCAGGTTGCTTTGGGGCTTTTCGAGTCCTATGTATATGTTGGTTTTGGTATTGTATCACATTTATGTAAAGCGGGGACCTATCCCGACTATAGGTATGGTTATGTATCTGTTAGAGGCTTTGTAGATGTTGTACAGTTAAAGGATGGAATGTCTTGTCTTGTTGACGATATGGCCCTAACGGTCAAGTTGCATATATATGTATATATTTCATATGTTTTCCCTTGACTTCGGCCATTAGCATCTTGTATCTATACGTGATGATGATGTTTCTTAAGTGTCATGCATATGAAGGTACATGAATGAGGCTTGGTTCTCTCGGGGCCTCAACGGCTTCGGGTGCCATGGCCGCCTCGTTGGAATTCGGGCGTGACAAAAGTGGTATCAGAGCGGGTCATCCTAGGGTGTCTTTACTTATCGATGTGTTGTGCACCACATTTATAAGTAGGAGGCTACGGGACATTTAGGAGTTGTTTCATTCCTTCATTTCTAGATCGTGCATTAGAGTCGAAGTTATACGTGGAATCATTTCTGACTGTTGAAATTGTTTTTCTTATATTATAATAAGATGCCGATGGTAAGAAGAGGACGACGTAAAAGTAAGAGGATAGACAGGATTGCTGGAGAAGGAACTAGTACAGTCCCGCCTGAACTAGTTAATCGAGGCGGCGCTGAACAGGAGTTTGTATCACAGGCTTCTTCCACTCTTCCATTGTCATAAGAGTCAAGAGGAAGAGAAGTACCTGCAGAACCACCAGTAAATACTACTGACCAGGATTTAAAGAATGCAGTGTAAATGTTGACCCGAATAGTTGCTGCACAAGTTCAGGGACAAGGTGGTCCAACAACAAGTGAGGATAGTGCAGCTAGAGCAGCTAGTCGACGGACGCAGGATTTTCTGAAATTAGATCCTCCCACATTCACTAGATCAGATCCAAATGAAGACCTAAAAGATTTTATAGATCAAATCCAAAAGGCTCTGGAGGTTATGCATGTATCGGGTGTAGAAACGGTGGAGCTTGCGGCTTATAGATTGAAGGGCGAGGCTATTTTATAGTATGAAGATTGGAAACGGTTGAGGGGTAATGATGCACTCCAAGCTGGTTGGGAAGAATTTAAAATGTCATTCCTTGATCATTATCTCCCATATGAGGTTCGAGAGGCTCGTGCGGACCAGTTCTTAAATTTGCGGCAGGGTAACATGAGCGTAAGAGAGTACAACCTTCGATTTGACTCTTTGGCCCGGTATGCTCTGAATGTGGTAGCTACTATGACCGATAGAGTTCATCGGTATGTGGACAGACTAGAGCCATATTTGGTCTGAGATTGCACTATTATTACGTTGAACAGGGATATGGACATAGCTAGAATACAGGCCTTTGCACAGAAAATGGAAGATCAGAGGCAACGGAGAAGAACACAAGGGTTTGAAGAAGGGCCGTCGAAGAGGGTTGGATCTACGGGACAGTCTATGGCGTCCCAAGTAAAGTTTAGGCCTCAGAGTTTCAATAGACCACCTAGGCCTTCATTTTCTTATTCCACGACAGGCACTCAATCTCAATTCTGAGGGTTTAGAGGTAATCAAGCCTGGCAAAGTAGTGGGAGTCGTGGTTCACAGACAGCAGGGTTTTCTCAGCCACCATGTCAGTATTGCAGACGATATCATTCAGATGAATGCCGGTTGGGGATGAATGTTTGTTATTGGTGTGGCATAACGGGGTACATGCTGAGGGAATGTCCACGAAGAGTGTCACGCCTCGAGTTCCAATGGGGCGGACATGGCACCCGAAGCCGTTAAGGCCCGAGAGAACCAATCTATACGTTCACATACTTGTCATCGATGGATATCTTTCTGTCACTTTTGGACACAACATCTCAATAATAGAAATATAATGAGAGCATCTATATAGACATGAGACATGGCCGTTAAGGCCATATAGTAAAAAAGATACAACGTTCCTTCTTTTAACTGTACAACGTCTACAAAGCCTCTAACAGATACAAAACAAAACCTATAGTCGGGGCAAGTCCCCTCTTTACATAGTTATGATATAATATCAAAACTAACATATACATAGGACTCGGAAAGCCCCGAAGCAACCTGGAGCTTACCAATAATTCGCAGAAAACCCAAGTCCTACTGTGGAGGCCTACTAGCACCTGCGCCTGCAGCAAGTAAGGTAAGTCCCACAAGGGGTCAGTACGAAAGAATGTACTGAGTATGTAAGGCGATAAGCAACAGTGTGACATATAAGAACTCAATGGAATCAAATACCAAGGAATAAACAATAAAGATAAACCACCATTCTGTATGTGGGAAAAACATGTACATTACATTCGTTACTTTACTTTTACGCTCATTGTCATTATCTCATCATATAGTACCCGGATCAGTGGGTCATAACATTGGGATCGTCTCTAGCTAGGCTTATGCCCCTTTGAGCTACCACCCATAAGCCAATAAAGCAGGTTCGTCCCTAGCTAGGCTTTCACCCCTTTGGGCTACCCCCTGTATCCAATAATCAATCGGGATCGTCTCTAGCTAGGCTTTCGCCCCTTTGAGCTACCACCCGTACTCAATAAACACAAATATGCCTTACTTCAATTCGTTCATTATGAGAGTGATACATTGGTGGTTTCGACATTATTCGCATTGGAGAACCATAAGTAATGAATAAGAGGCATAAAACAACAATTTCTACTCATATACTTGGAATGAGACACTTTACGACATTTCGGAGAATAAGTAAGGTCGGACAAAATATGAACAATAGGTGTGACCAATAATCATAGAGAAGAGAAACCTTACATACCTTAGCCTTCTAATATGTGACTACAATAATTCCACCTTTCCGCTACTCTACAATATACATATATAAGGGACCTTACATTAGTAACCACAATTAGTACAAGTTCACAATATGGTAAGGAAACCATCCAACCTTCTCCACACTAACCATCATGACCTACATCACTTTTCATGTATATCATGTAGTAAGTCACAAGAGGAAACACTTACCACTACTTGCAAGGAGATGATTTTGTTCCAACAAGTGTGTTGCCTTAGGGTTTATGAGCTAAGAAGCTTTTAGAGAAAATATCTAGCAAGGGCATGTGTGTTTATGTGTATAAAATCTGATTTTTGTGCCTTATAAAGTCCCTCAAGTCCAATTGATCCTTAGCCACATAATTGATCCATCTTAAATGGGTCTTTCTTATATTTGTTGAGGCCCATGGCTTATTACATGCTATTTGGGCCTCAAAGACAGATATAGATCCATCCCAATACTTGTAATGGGTCCCACACTCAAAATTTTCTTTTAGTCAAAACTAGGTCAATAAAGCCGACAAAATGTCATGATATCGTGACTCATGTCGTGGGTCGAGTCACGGCACGTAAGTGATCTGTCGTGAAACTCAGACGACTCGACCAAGTTTCTGAAGCTCATCCATGGCACCACTCACGTTCCATGACTGTGAGTCACGCCTCGTGACTCGTACTGTGGAAATCAGACCATTTTTCAACGTTCTGAAGTCCACTCACAACACCCACTCACGCCACGTGACTGGTGTCGTGAGTCGCAATTTTTTTTTTTTTTTTTTTTATAGAAAGTGATCGTAGCACCTGAGGTGTTACATTCTTCCCTCCTTGGAAACATTCATCCTCGAATGTTAATAACAGTATCCAGGTTACTCAAATGTTAATCTCATTAGACATCTCATATACATGCACATACATACAATATTGACAAATGGATGTAGGCTTACTTGTTATTGCTCTCCTTCTGTGCTTTGAACTTTTTCTTCCGTGTGAAACAAATGTGGGCACTTTGATTTCATCATTTCTTCTGCTTCCCATGTAATCTCTTCTACTTGCTGATTTCGCCAAAGTACCTTTACAGAAGCCACTTCTTTATTCCTCAACTTCTTTACTTGTCTGTCCAGAATAGCAATAGGCACTTCTTCATATGTGAGATTTTCTGTGATTTGCACATCTTTAATGGGAGTCATTTGAGATGGATCTTCTATGCATTTTCGAAGCATCGATACGTGAAATACCGGGTGAACTGTGGAGAGTTCTTGGGGTAATGCTAATTCGTATGCAACTTGTCCAAATCTTTTGACAATTTCATATGGACCTATGTACCGTGGACTCAGCTTTCCTTTCTTTCCAAATCTCATTACCCCTTTCATTGGTGATACCTTCAAAAATACCCAATCTCCTATGGCAAATTCAAGCCCTCTTCGTCTGACATCGGCGTATGACTTGTGTCGGCTTTGGGCTGTGTGTAACCACTGTTGTATCACCTTAACTTTATCCATGGCTTGATGAACGAGGTCTGGCCCAAGTAAGGAAGTTTCTCCTGCTTCAAACCACCCAATTGGTGATCTACATTTTCTCCCATATAAAGCTTCATAAGGAGCCATCCGAATACTGGCATGATAACTGTTATTATAGGCAAATTCAACAAGTGGTAAATGATCGTCCCAGCTGCCTTTAAAATCCATTGCGCAAGCTCGTAGCATATCTTCAAGTGTTTGAATCGTGTGCTCTGCTTGACCATCTGTCTTAGGATGAAAGGCCGTACTCAAATTCACCTGTGTCCCCAAGCTCTTTTGGAAAGATCTCCAAAAATGAGCCATAAATTGAGCCCCTCTGTCTGATATAATAGAAAGTGGAATCCCATGTAATCGTACTATTTCTTTCACATACAACCTTGCATAATCTTCAGCTGTATAAGTGGTCCTAACTGGTAGGAAATGCGCCGACTTGGTAAGCCTGTCCACTATCACCCATATGGAATCAAACTTCCGCAGTGTACGAGGCAAACCTGTAATGAAGTCCATGTTAATCATATCCCATTTCCAGACTGGAAGATTGATACATTGCATGTAACCTCCAGGTTTCTGATGTTCCACTTTCACCTGTTGAAAATTTGAACACTGGGCTACAAACTCCGCAACGTTCTTCTTCATATTTCCCCACCAATATATGTCTTTCAAATCATGGTACATTTTTGTAGCTCCCGGATGTATAGAATACCGTGAATGATGTGCCTCTGTCATAATCCGCTTCCTCAGCTCCTCTACATCCGATACACATAACCTACCTTGGCATTGCAGTACTCCCTCATGGGTAAGCTCAAATGCTTTTGTCAACTCATTTTGCACATTCTCTTTCAGTTGCAACAACAGAGGATCCGCGAACTGTTTCGCCTTTACCTCCGCTATTACGGATGATTCTGCTGCATGTTGTACAATAACCCTGTCATCTGGAGATTCAAGAAGACGAACCCCCAAACTGGCTAATTGTTGTAGGTCTCTGACTATATCTTGTTTTTCTGTGGATTGGTCAGTAATGACTGCTTTACGACTAAGAGCATCCACTACCACATTTGCTTTGCCTGGATGGTACAAGATATCGACATCATAGTCTTTCAATAATTCGAGCCATCTCCGCTGCCTCAGATTTAACTCCTTCTGCTTAAAGATATATTGCAAACTTTTATGATCAGTATAGATATCAACATGAATCCAATACAAGTAATGACGCCATATCTTTAAAGCAAATATCACAGCTGCTAATTCAAGATCACGTGTGGGATAATTTCTCTCATGTGGCCGCAACTGTCGTGAGGCATACGCTAATACTCGACCGTGCTGCATCAATACACACCCAAGGCCAATTCCGGAAGCATCACAATAAACTGCATACCCGTCTGCGCCTTCGGGAAGTACTCGGACAGGTGTGGAAGTCAATTTATCTTTTAGCTCTTGAAAACTTTTCTCACAGGCATCGTTCCACTGAAACCTGACTGCCTTATGTGTTAGCTTCGCTAGAGGTGCAGCAATGGAAAAAACCCTTCAACAAACCTATGATAATACCCTGCAAGTCCCAGAAAACTACGAATCTCTGTGGGTGTCGTAGGTCGTGGCCAGTTCTTCACCGCCTCTATCTTCTGCGTGTCAACCCGTATTCCTTCACCTGAGACAATGTGACCCAAGAATGCTATAAATTTTAGCCAAAATTCACATTTCGAAAACTTGGCATATAGCTTCCGTTCACGCAGAATCTGTAACACCTGCCGTAGATGAGTAGCATGGTCTTCTTCCGATCTTGAATAAACTAGAATGTCATCTATAAACACCGTCATAAACACATCTAGGAATGGCTTAAACACCCTATTCATCAAATCCATGAAAACAGCTGGTGCATTTGTTAGTCCAAATGACATGACTAAAAATTCATAATGTCCATACCGTGTTCGGAAAGCTGTCTTGGGTATATCTGTGTATCTGACCTTAACTTGATGGTAACCCGACCTCAAGTCAATCTTTAAAAAACATGTGGCGCCCTGTAACTAATTAAATAAATCGTCAATTCTGGGGAGGGTTTATTTATTCTTGATCGTTACCTTATTCAACTGTCGATAGTCGATGCACATTCTCAGCGTGCCATATTTCTTTTGTACAAATAAGACTGGTGCACCCCACGGGGACATGCTAGGCCTGATAAATCCCTTGTCCAGCAAATCTTTTAATTGCTCCTTCAATTCTCGCAATTCTGCTGGAGCCATTCTATACAGAGGGATAAAAATAGGCTGAGTGCCTGGCATGACATCAATACCAAATTCTATCTCCCACTCTGGAGGCAACCCGAGGAGATCTTCAGGAAATACATCAAGAAATTCATTGACCACCGGAACCGTTTGAGGAGTTGGTGGCATCATATCAATATCCTGCACCCTTACCAGGTGGTATAGATACCCCTTAGCTATCATCTTCCTTGCCTTGAGATAGGAAATAACTTTACCCCTCGGTGCGCCAACATTACCTTTCCACTCAAGGGCGGTCATTTGCGGAAAATGAAAAGATACTTTCTTTAGTTGGCAATCCACCATAGCATAGCAAGACGCTAACCAATCCATTCCCATGATAACATCAAAATCTACCATCTCTAGTTCAATAAGATCGGCCAATGTATCATGACCGCTAACAGTGACTATACAATTACGATAAACCCTCTTAGCTATAATGGATTCACCGACAGGCGTAGATACTTTAAAGGACTTAACTAAGAGTTCCGACATTCTGTTAAATTTTTCCTCAACTAATGGAGTGACATATGACAATGTCGAACCCGGATCAATCAATGCATATACAGGATGAGATAAAACAGATAATATACCTGTAACAACATCAGGAGAGGCCTCTGAATTCTGCCGGTCCACTAGAGCATAGGTGCGATTCTGGGCTCCGCTAGAACTAGCTGCCCCTCTCGAACCTCTGCCACGCCCCATAGGCTGTACACCTCTACCAAGGGAAGGAACCGATGATGAAGATGCAACGGTTGATCCCACAGGTTGCGCCACACTACCGACGCCTCTTCGTGGGCATTCTCGCATTATATGCCCCGTTATACCGCACCAAAAACAAGCATTTGTCCCCAACCGGCATTCACCTAAATGAGGTTTTCCATAATGCTGACACGGAGGACGAGGAAACCCGGCAATCTGTGAACCTTGCATCCCACTGCTTTGCCCAACATAACCGCCTCTAGATTCTCTGAACTGAGACGAAGTGCCTGCTGTGGAATGAGAGACTGATGGCCTAGGAGGTGTAGGAAACATCCGAGGCCTAGATGCTCCTTGAAATACCATAGACTGCCCCATAGGTCGAGCCCTTTTTGATGGCCCTCTTTCAGACTCGTGTACCCTTCTTCGTTGTCTCTGATCTTCCATCTTCTGTGCAAAAGCCTGAATCCTGTCTATGTCCATATCTTTGTTCAGAGCGGCAATAGTGCAATCTCGTACCAAATATGGCTCCAACCTGTCCACGTAACGATTAACTCTGTCTGTCATTGTGGCCACCACATTTGGAGCATATCGGGCCAACAAATTGAACTGCAGACTGTATTCTCTGACACTCATGGTTCCTTGGCGGAGATTGAGGAACTGATCTGCACGTGCCTCCCGGAGCTCATATGGGAGGTAATGATCAAGAAAAGCTGTTTTAAAGTCTTCCCAGCCAGCTGGAAGTACATCAATACCCCGCGATCTTTTCCAGTCCTCATACCATAATATAGCCTCACCTTTCAATCGATAGGCCACAAGTTTCAACCGTTTCCACACCAGAGACATGCATAACTTCCAACGCCCGGTAAATTTGATCTATAAAATCTTGCGGGTCCTCATTCAAATCCGATCCGATAAACATGGGAGGATCTAGCTTGAGGAAATCCTGTGTTCGACGACTAGCTGCCCTAGCCGCACTATCCTCACCTGTTGTTGGACCCAGTCGTCCTTGACTTTGTGCAGCAACTAGCTGTGTCAACATCTGTACTGCATTTCTCAAATCCTGGTTAGTGGCATTAACCGGCGGTTCTGCGGGTACTTCTCTACCTCTTGGCTCTTCCGGAGCTGGAAAAGTAGAAGAAGCCCGCGATGCAAATTCACTTTCAGCTTCAGCTTCACCCTGATGAGGTGGTGGTCTACTAGTGCCTTCCTCGGCAATTTTGTCTAACCTCTTACTTTTACCTCTACCTCTTCTCGTGATCGGCATTTGCACTATCAAGAAGGAAAACAAGGTGAGATAGGACACTTCCCCGACAACTAAGAATGAAAAATGATACTGCACGATCTACAAATAGAAGAAAAGAAACAACTCCTAAATGTCCTGTAGCCTCCTACTTATCAATGTGGTGCACAACACATCCATAAGCAAGACTCTACTCAGACACGGCTTTGTAGACACCCTAGGACGACCCGCTCTGATACCACTTTTGTCACGCCTCGAGTTCCAACGGGGCGGACATGGCACCCGAAGCCGTTAAGGCCCGAGAGAACCAATCTATACGTTCACATACTTGTCATCGATGGATACCTTTTTGTCACCTATGGACACAACATCTCAATAATAGAAATATAATGAGGGCATCTATATAGACATGAGACATGGCCGTTAGGGCCATATAGTAAAAAAGATACAACGTTCCTTCCTTTAACAGTACAACGTCTACAAAGCCTCTAACAGATACAAAACCAAACCTATAGTCGGGGCAAGTCCCCGTTTTACATAGCTATGATACAATATCAAAACTAACATATACATAGGACTCGAAAAGCCCCGAAGCAACCTGGAGCTCACCAACAATCCGCAGAAAACCCAAGTCCTACTGTGGAGGCCTACTAGCACCTGCTCCTGCAGCAAGTAAGGTAAGTCTCACAAGGGGTCAGTACGAAAGAATGTACTGAGTATGTAAGGCGATAAGCAACTGTGTGACATATAAGAACTCAATGGAATCAAATACAAGGAATAAACAATATAGATAAACCACCATTCTGTATGTGAGAAAAACATGTACATTACATTCGTTACTTTACTTTTACGCTCATTGTCATTATCTCATCATATAGTACCCGGGCCCCAACTAATCAGTGGGTCATAACATTGGGATCGTCTCTAGCTAGGCTTATGCCCCTTTGAGCTACCACCCATAAGCCAATAAAGCAGGTTCATCCCTAGCTAGGCTTTCACCCCTTTGGGCTACCCCCTGTATCCAATAATCAATCGGGATCGTCTCTAGCTAGGCTTTCACCCCTTTGAGCTACCACCCGTACTCAATAAACACAAATATGCCTTACTTCAATTCGTTCATTATGAGAGTGATACATTGGTGGTTGCGACATTATTCACATTGGAGAACCATAAGTAATGAATAAGAGGCATAAAACAACAATTTCTACTCATATACTTGGAATGAGACACTTTACGACATTTCGGAGAATAAGTAAGGTCGGACAAAATATGAACAATAGGTGTGACCAATAATCATAGAGAAGAGAAACCTTACATACCTTAGCCTTCTAATATGTGACTACAATAATTCCACCTTTCCGCTACTCTACAATATACATATATAAGGGACCTTACATTAGTAACCACAATTAGTACAAGTTCACAATATGGTAAGGAAACCATCCAACCTTCTCCACACTAACCATCATGACCTACATCACTTTTCATGTATATCATGTAGTAAGTCACAAGAGGAAACACTTACCACTACTTGCAAGGAGATGATTTTGTTCCAACAAGTGTGTTGCCTTAGGGTTTATGAGCTAAGAAGCTTTTAGAGAAAATATCTAGCAAGGGCATGTGTGTTTATGTGTATAAAATCTGATTTTTGTGCCTTATAAAGTCCCTCAAGTCCAATTGATCCTTAGCCACATAATTGATCCATCTTAAATGGGTCTTTCTTATATTTGTTGAGGCCCATGGCTTATTACATGCTATTTGGGCCTCAAAGACAGATATAGATCCATCCCAATACTTGTAATGGGTCCCACACTCAAATATTTCATTTAGTCAAAACTAGGTCAATAAAGCCGGCAAAATGTCATAATATCGTGACTCATGTCGTGGGTCGAGTCACGGCACGTAAGTGATCTGTCGTGAAACTCAGACGACTCGACCAAGTTTCTGAAGCTCATCCACGGCACCACTCACGTCCCGTGACTGTGAGTCACGCCTCGTGACTCGTACTGTGGAAATCAGACCATTTTTTCAACGTTCTGAAGTCCACTCACAACACCCACTCACGCCACGTGACTGGTGTCGTGAGTCGCAATTTTTATTTTTTTTTTTTTATAGAAAGTGATCGTAGCACCTGAGGTTTTACAAAGAGGCTCGGGAAGCATGGTACGACCTGCGGGATCCACTGTGGCATCATCATCATCGGTGCCTTCCGTAGGTAGAGGAGTACAGCCTATGGGACGAGGTAGAGGTGCTAGAGGAGCAGCTAGTTCCAGCGGAACTCAAAATCGAATATATGCTCTAGCGAACCGTTAGAATTCGGAAGCATCTCCTGATGTAGTTACAGCTATCTTGTCCATATTCTCACATAATGTATATGCATTGTAAAGTTAATTTTCTTTGAAAGTATAACCATTGTAAAGTTACAAGGTCGGCTCCTAGTGTTGGAAAATAAGGCACCCGCCTTAGGCCCCCAAATTTGAGAGGCCTCATATTTTTAGCACTAATATGATTATTATATATTTTCTTGAAAAAAATACTTTGTATTATTCATTTTAATTTATTTGTTTTACTTTTTATTTTACTCTGTTTGACAAAGAATGTTTTTTTTGTAAATTATTTAATTTCAACTTTCCATAGGACATTAGGTGTATTCTCTTTAGTTTAAGAGTTAAGACTACAAAATTCAAAAGTCTTTTTACTTTTTAAAATTTCAAACTCTTTGTCAAGTCAAAATCAAACAAATAAATTGAAACGGAAGGAGAAGTAGTAGAGAGAGGAGGAGATATTTTATTACTTTGTGATGGTCTCCATAATAGAAAAAAACTATCCTATTTATAGAAGAAAAACTTCTTGGCCATCAAGTAACCCAAGTAATTGGTTCCATTCTAACTAAATTATTTCCTTTCTTAACTAGTTCTTGCCTTCCAAGTAACACAAAATGGACATACTTATAATTAACATATTTTACAACATTTTATGAATTATACATATTTTGCATCAATTGAATAACACAAGTAACTTTTGTATAACACGAGTAACTTTTGAATAACAAGTAATTATGCATACAATTGTTACTTATATCACAAGTAACTTTTGAATAACGCACAAGTAATTTTTGTCCATATGCTTATGCAAAGTTACCATAAACTGAAAAACCCAATACTAGTTGAAATAGACATATTATTTCCGTTTCCTACTTGGAATGTACAAACCCTTTTCACTCTTTTCCACTATATAATGCCCTCCTCTTTCTCCTGTTTTTATCACTTCAAAGATTTTTTTCTCTCCGTTTGAATTTGTTTCATTCATGGCGGAAATCGTAGTGGTTTTTGATTTCGACAAGACGATCATTGATTTGGACAGCGATAATTGGGTTGTGGATGAGTTTGGTGCTACTGGTTTGTTCGATCAACTTGTCCCTACGATGTCGTGGAACACTGTTATGGACACGATGATGAAGGAGATTCATGCACGAGGCAAAACCATCCAGGATATTGAAGAAGTATTGAAACGGGCGCCTGTAATTCCCGGGGTGGTTCCAGCAATCAAAGCAGCTCATGCTTTAGGGTGTGATTTGAGGATAGTGAGCGATGCAAATCTCTTCTTCGTCGACACAATATTGAAGCATTCAGGAATCAAGGATTGCTTTTCGGAAATCAACACAAATCCGAGCTACGTTGATGAGGAAGGGAAACTTAGAATCCGTCCTTACCACGATTTTGATCACAAGTGCAATAATCCTTGCCCTCCAAACATGTGCAAGGGCCTCGTAATTGAAAGAATACAAGCCTCTCTGGACATGGAAAGGAACAAGAAAAGAATGATCTATCTTGGTGACGGAGCAGGGGATTTTTGTCCTAGCTTGAAGCTCAAAGAGAAAGATTTCGTAATGCCAAGGAAAGATTTTCCGGTCTGGAAATTAATGAACGAAAACCGCCAACTCATAAGAGCAGAAATCCATGGGTGGACAGATGGAGAAGAGCTCGAACGCATTCTGCTTCACATAATTAAAGCAATTACTACCATCGAAGATATGCAGCAGATTTTATCAGTAGTTGATTATTCCAAGTTCCAGATGATTCCCATTAATGCAGCAGTTCACGAGCTGGCCTTGCCAAAAGCTCTCCATCTCTATTGAAGCTTTTGATGTCAATAAAAGTGTGTGTATTAATTCGTGTTGATCAACTGACAATTAAGAGTTGCCTTTAGTTACTTGTATTTTATAACTTTATTAAATTAATGAAAGCAGTTGACGAAAATGGAATGGAGTTTGAAGGAAGAAATGTCTTTTATTATGGAGATGATTCTAGGAATAATGAGATCTTCAACAAGTATGTATCCAGTAGGGATTTGCATGGAAAATGATTATTTTTTTCTTATTCTCTACCAAACCGATGGTCTTTAGTTGAATAATGTGGAGAATTTATTTGTTTTTCAGTCAGGCAGCTTTGATTTTAAAAATAAAGATGAAGTTTTTGATATATTTGAAAGTGTAGGGGTGTGTTGTTAAGGTTGTGATATATGATCCTATAAAATAGCTAAGCCTTTTGATTGTATGTCAATAAATTATGGTGTGATTAAATGCAACGTCTATATAAAAAAAATTGTTGACTTTTTTTAAGAATACTTTATATATTTGTTGATGATAATATGAGTTTTGTATTGTACTGGTAATGTTAAATGATACAATATGAATCTCAAAATCCACTAGTAACTATGACTTATTATTGGTGGCTGTGTCATAAAATAAAAATCAACCAAATAGAATTAGTTGTGTGGAGTTGATCGGTGATAAGACTATGCGGTTAAGAGAACTGTTAGTGAGTATTTCATTTGAAATAAAACCAACATTTTCTATAGTAAAATAGATATATGTGTTTGAGACATAATGTGATAAAGCAGCTGCTATGAGATGAAATTATTTACGTAAATAAATCATGTATAGTCAAGGGTGAATCTGATCAATTCACGGACTCTAAGAAATATCGAGGGGAGTGAGACTATAGTCATTTAAGAAGATTAATAATGATGTTAACACAAACTATTTGATTGGAGATTCCATGAATTAGGTTCACATGGGTAATAACAAGTCATTAGTTGATCAAGTAAGCACTATAAAAATAATGTTCCTCCTATGATGTGTGAATATAGTGCAGTGCTTTAAGGCAAAGTGAGGGTTGAGTTAAAACTCTTAATCCAATTCATATCTTATATAGGTGGTGTATTGCTCTGCAAAATACACTTGATTATAGGACCTATATGAGTGTGGAGTGGTGCTGCTCCTATGAAATTGTGACAAATTTATAGAGAGACTCATGAATACCAGGACACGCGTATGGCCTCTTAGCACAAAACTGCGAAAACAACAAAGATTGTACAAGTATGATGTGATAGAATAAGACTCTGAGCAAAGAATTCTTGGTTCATAAAAGTCAAAAATTTCACCAATTGTTCTGTAAGTTGATATCTTATTTTATCTAGGTCTTGTTCATAGTTTACGGACATCAGATTCGACGCTTTGTACTTATATGTGAAACTCAACAAAACTTCTTATTTCATCTATTTCTTATTATTCTTTTGAGATACGTAGGGGATTGTTAGAAAAATGATTTAGATATCTCAAAAGAAATAATTTTTTTAATTTTCTTGAGCAAAATCAATATTGACATAACTTCTAATCCATTATGAGCAAACATTTATACCTTTTGAATAGCATTAAGTGGCTATTAATTTTCTTAACGTTACACTTTTGGCAATTAACTCATATTCTTCATTGTCATTATACCCCTAGTTATTACCTGACAACTATTGAAGTCTTAAGCTAATCTCATAATGTGGTTTTCATCTATATATATATTTGGTAGTCTTCTTCTTTTGAGAGTAAGAGAAACAAGAAAAAGTCTTCTCCCCCTACATCTTATAATGCTGAAGTTGCATGTCTATTTATCTTTGTTAGATTCTGGCTTCTAGCTTCATACTAGAAGGGCTTTTTGAATCCTGCAGTATGCACCTATACCGGGTGAAATATTTTTAAGGACAGTGTGTGACACACCTCAAGCTTTGGAGAATTCCCAACAAGTATTCGTGATGAGTATTTTCCGTAAGATATCCAACATATGACTCTTGATATGACGGATGGAGATAGAGAAAGAGGATAAAAGGTTAGTAGCTAGTCGAGTGCTAATTTTCTTTCTTTTTTCCTAAAATATTAGTATTAGTCATGTATTTTCATATTCTTAGTTTTATGTTTCTATTGGTTGATTCTTTAGCCTTGATTATTATATTTTCTTGTTATTCTTCTTTCTTGTTGTTGTTGTCGCCTTTTTCATCTGATTTTAGCTGAGGATCCATGTATCATAAACATCCTCTCTTCCTTTTTAAGGTAGGAATAAGGTCTGCATACACACTATCCTCTTTAAACCTCATTTGTGAAATTACACTAAGAGTATTGTAATGACCCTCCTGGTCATTTCCCTCGTTTTCGTGCGTTCTCGGCATTTAGATCATTCCTATAACTGCCCCAAGTTATTTATGACTTGATGGGACTGACAGTTCGGTTTTAGGGCAGTTCGCTTGAGAATTTTATTAATACCAAGCGCGTTGTGGAACATTTAAATTAAATTAGAAGTTGGTAAAAAGGTATAGTTAACTACTTTTCAAAAATGTTTTTGATATTTATAAAATTCTTTAGTTATGATATATTTATATTACTTTATATTATATAATAACATCTTAATATTTTAAACGGAGATAGTGAATCTAGATATGTCAAAATAATATTATTATTTTATAGAGGTTTTATTCGAAATAATTTTTTATTAATTATGGTATATTCAAAATGTTGTATTTATTTTAACCACGAATATACGCAATACCTGAATATATAGATAATGGGATAAGGTGGGGAAGGTTGGCAGCAAGTGTATGACCTTGCCCCTAATCAATAGCAAATTGCCTTGAATGACACCTAATTGTCATTAATTGATATGAACAAACAGTGTGCATACATATAGGTATATATTTAAACAAATTTAACTCCAATTCAAATTATTCACTTGATAATTACTCTTATTTTCATACACCATTATTGATCATTTTTTTAGCTCAAAATCAGAGAGAGAACTGTGTGGGGAGGTTGGGATTGAGTGGGGGTAAGTCCGTGGACGTGTAATCATCGTTATTACGGTAAGTTTCGTCATTTTTACAGGATATTTTTTTTACATATATTGTTGGTGGGATTGTTGTTGGTACTATTTTGGAGCTATGTTGGAACTCGGATTTGATAATATCTCTTGTGACTATTGGTCACTGAGCTATTTGGGACACTGTGGCAGTTTTGGTTTTGCGATTTTGCAAGCGGGCCCCTCGCGAGATTTTTGGTCGTTCACCAACTTATAGCAATATGGGTATCAATTTTCATGTTGTGATGTATAGTTTACTACTTTGATAGCGTGGCAGCAGTATGAGGCTTCTCGAAAGGGGAAGGCTTCTATTTAGCAGGCTTCGGCAGACATTCGACAGAGTGTAGGTAGGCTAGGCTTACCCTATACCTAGACTAAGTTTATTTATAGAATTTGCATGCTAGTATGTTAGTGTTTGGGCTGGTAATTGTAGTTTGTCGTTGGCTTGCTATAATTAGGCTTGTTGGGTCGATTAAGGCCCTGTTTGGGTATATTCCAGGCACTTTATCCTTGTGGTATGCCATAAATGCCTTTCTGAATTGGTTGATGTTGTGACTACTATTAGTTGGGAACTGAGGAATCTTAGTCCAGACGCGGATATATTTATCCCAAACTTGGTTTTGGGACCTTGTAGTGGGGCCCCCTACCCTTCACAGTCAGTATAGTTAACTTTAAACAATGTTAGGCTTAGTTAAGCCCTGAGATGATCTTTTAGGATAACATTTGGGTTGGTTTACCCCAGTTATGCACTTTTAGCCTGTTTGGCCTTATTAGTCCCTGATAGCTTAGTACTTGACCAGAATTGGTAGCCTTGACCTAGTATCGGGATCCGCCTTACCGTGATACTTTCGAGATACCCGATTTGGCATGTATATCTCCTAGTAATAGTTTGTTGACCTCGGATGACCTGGGGATTGGCCTGGTAATGACCTATAAGTTAGCTTCTTTACTTATATTTTGGGTTCAGTTTGGGGCCGGTATGTCCCCGTTTACCTGCATTTATGTGGGTTCTGGCACTATTCTGGTACTTGATTATGATGACTCCGGAAGACTGGTTACTGGTTGTTATGAGTTCTTGTTTGAGTCCAGCCACTTATTCAGATATGATGACTACTTATATTTATGAGTTTTGGTTCGAGTCCGTCTACTGATTATGTTATGATCTGAGAGTTCTGGTACTGGGTGTTATGATCGTTTTTCGAAAAGTCAAAAACTTCATAACTTCGTGGCAAAAAGTCTATTTAGTTTTATTTGAAAAATAATTTAGAGACGCCACTTAATTTTAGGAGAATTAAGAAACCATTTAAAAAGGTAATTTTTAAAGAAAACCTTTAATACGAATCAGAGTCTAGGTAAGGGTTCAAGTAAATTCGAAAGAAGGTGTTAGGCACTTTCAAAAATCCACAAAGTGTGGTTTCCGACGGATTAAACTTATTTGGCTAATTTTGAAAATTCTTTAAGTTGTAAAAATCTTATAGGTGTAACTTGTTTGAAAAAATTATTTAAAAGAATAGAATTTATTCAATTCTTGTACATTTACTTATTTCGAATTGTGAAATAAATAAAATGTCAAAGTTTCAAAATAATTCTAACTTAACAATTTTTATCCAAATGAAGACTTTGAGTTAAATTGTTAACCCAACTTCTTTAACATTGATATCGAGCTAGCGACTAACTATGAAAGAATATGAAAAATTCTCAAGTTAGTCTTAAATCTTAAATTTGCCTAAAAATTCATTGAGTAATCATCCGAGAAAATAACGTCATGTTATAACAGAATTAGACGAACAAACTAAGGATTCATCTAGGTAAATTAAGTTAAAATAGAATGAATACATAAGCAACTAATCAAATATAAATTACAAAGAAATAAAGGGAGAAAAGTTAGAGATTTGGACCCCTTTTGGCCCATCCGTAATCTGTGCAGATTTGGACTTCAAATTATAGGCTATTGGCCCACTTTTCTACTGTGTATAGCAGCTGTATATCACAGCCTTTATCCTTGCGTTTTTCTATACCCATTATGTATATTTGCTTCCATTCTTCATGCACACCACATATTGGTGTATATATTTTGTGTATATTCTTAGCATATCACTGTATATCTATTGTATCCCTGTAAATCAGTCCCCATTGGATTTGGCTTTGAGGCTTGGACTCGAAGAAGATCGAATGCGAGGGAGTGGGGAGTCCAATTGGACTGCGAGGGAGTGGGGAGTCCAATTGTACTCGTTCAAGAGTGTTCATGTAAAAGAAAGAAAAGAAAAGGAAATTAGCAACAACAATGTGCTAAGATTAATACTAATCAGATTTAAATTTAAACCATACATTATAAAACCAAATCCAACTCAAAAAACCACTACCAGTTAACTACTCAAAGGGAAACTCTCCAAAACAGCAAAATTTAAATGAAGTTAACCTCAACACTTGTTAAATCGAATTGACAGACTTTCTATTCCTTAGCCAAGTTAACCTCGAAGAAGACTGAGAATAACTAGTTATATCAAATAACCATACAACAACCATATGGATTTCTTTAAACTAAAACCCAAAATGATTTAACAGTAGTCAAATATCCATTCTTCATGGTGAACAAATAAGTATTAAAGATAAAAGGCATCTCAAAACTTATCATGCTTTCGTACAGCGGCTACAACTAACTATTTCGCATCACCTTTTAAACAAATATGTGCATATGTCTTAACCTGGGGATGACAAAGTTAAGAAGTGCAGGCAATAAGACCCATTTTCGAGAAATAAAGACAAGTGGACAGATTGCATTTTCCTTAAATGACAAGTTGGTAAGAAAGTAGAAGGAAACTGTGAGAAATATCAGATTTTAACAATGTCAAGAGTATGTCTAAACACAACCATTTATTGGTCGTATTCCAATGACTCTTCGACTATCTAGAAAATTCAAGTGTATGATAACATGGGTTCAAGATCAATGTTTAAGAAAGACCGGAAATGAAAACAACATTATTTATTCAATGTTGGACTGAATTGAATTACTTCTAGTCCAACAAAATCACAATCGAAACATAGAAAGGAACTGGACGGACATCACACGGAAATCTTTTAAGCACTTCAAGCTATTGATTTTAACTTATTCTGAACATGAAAGAAATGGAACCAAATCAGTAAAGAGTGGCCAAGCATATAAAGGGAAAGAATATAACATACCGGAGCTAATCACATAATAGAAAATTATCTAAGAGTAATTAAACTTATACTACTCTTACTGCAGCAAGCTAAGCAAATAAGATCAGAAACGGAAGTGAAAAACTTTGCTAATTTCAATTTTAGCCAATATATGTCAAACCATTCAAAGGATGATTTTCATAACATAAAAGGCGTGCTTGAAAATCAATCCTACTCATTCTATAAACTTAGACAAGCAATCGAGAATAAACAAAATGAAGCAGATAGATGAGAGCGAAAGAGACTTCTGGGAATAGACTTAATGGAGAGGAGATAGACCAATAAGATGTTCTCCTCCACCTCCTAGTCTCAAAATAAGTTAGATAATGGAAATTAACTTCTCGATAGCCTCATCTTCTATTTTCTTGACGTAATATGTCAAGAAAATCATTGTGGGATCATTATCTTAACAATTGATTTCAATATACATTACTTAACATGACCAATTCCAAATAAGCAGCATTAACCAACAACAAGTCTTATTATCTATTTCTGGACTATTTTAGATAGAAAGACTACATTTTTATTCTTTTTCATGCACATAAACATCACATACATTTATAGATACCTTTACCAGAGATCCTAAATAGAAAACACAAATTTTAAAAAAAATGGGGCGGAATTGATAGCTAAACAGTAAACTTTAAAACACACTGATACTAAATTCAAATTATGCTAATCCTAAACTTTCCAAATACACAGCATATCAGAAAGAAGAGAAGGAAAAAGGATATTACCTTTATTCGGGCAGCGAACCTAGGATGATGAATTAAAAAGCTCGACTTTCAACTCTCTCCTTGACTCAAGAACAGTGAGGAAAATTAAAAATAGAACCAAAATTTTCACAACTCCAGGCTGGGGACAGAAGTCCAAATCCTGACCGAGTAAAGAGAATTCTAGCTCTTCTTGGGGTTCAAAAATGCTCTCATGAATAGTGCAAGCGAGGGGTTTATATAGAACCCCAAAATCCCAATTTCTTCAGGAATTGGCGATGTGGGATAGATAAATTCAAGGGCCTTTTGGGGATTTTTGAAGAATCTTGAATTAAGGATAGGGTTTGAGCTGGCAAAAATCATACGAATTCGTACTGATTTGAGAATTTTTGAAATGGAAAAAATCCAAAACAAACGGATAATTATTGAGAAAATGTCCTAGAAGTTTCTAATCGTACCATAATTCGTGGTTAGCACGCTTATATGTATGGAGACAAGGTCAAAACGGCGGGAGTTGGGTCGATTTGAGGCATCGTTTGGTGTTGTGGTTAACGAAATTAGAGAGAGTGAGAGGGGCGTTAGGTTATATCAGTTGTTGTTGTTCTATCGTTATTGTTTGGGTCAATTGGGGAAGAAGGGTTATAAGAGTGTGGGCCGGTTTGGGTAGAAAGGTGTTGGTCCTGGGTCGGGTTGCAGGTGTGGGCTGGTGAGATTTAAATAAAGGGAGTAAATTTGACACTGAATTATGTCCAAATAAATTGTAATTACGACAAAATTTAATAAATTGGCTAGATTGAATCGCAATCCGATACGAATTAACAACCGATTTAATCCCGAGTTTCTTGATTTAATAAAATCAAATAAATTATTTTCAAGAAATTAACCCAAAAAATAATTTTAGAAAATTCTTTATCCGAGTAAACCAAATATTTTGAATTTATCTAAAATTGAAGAAACCAAAAGATTAAATTAAATAGTGGAGGGAAAAAATTAGGTGTCAACACTGGGTACCGTGGTTTTAATATTATGATTCACTGAGTTTTGGTTTGAGTCCGACATCTAATTATGAGTCTTGAGATATATTATATGTGTGGCCTCTCGTTATTACCCACTATGTCTGGTTCGACTCCGGTGTCTGGCCTCTTGTTATTACCCATTAGTGCTGGTTCAAGCCTAGTACACCCCTATACGGTTACTATGATTGCTGGATAATGGTTCAGCTACAGGTTATAGACGGTTCTGCATTTACTTTTCTTGTGTGTCCCACCAGCTTATGAAGGAACAATTGGGTTATTGTTTTCTTCAGAGTGACTTCTAGGCTTATAGGGGCCCAACTAGGTTATATGTGACTTGTCTGTTTATTTTTGCTTTTACTTATTGTTCAGCATCACCTTTACTTATTTCCTTATCATAGCTGTACAGTTCGGCAGTTATCTATCTTTTTATCATTCTTACCCCGGACTTAGCATGCACCCTTGCATTTTAGCTTACTTATGCTATATTGAGCTTTATTGGCTGATGATGCCTACGGAGTACCTATTGCTCGGTACTCATACTGTACTTCTGTATCTTTTTCCCCAATGCAGATTCGGGCACCAGTCGACGACAGTGACGTGATCCTCCTTCCTCAGTACTGATCCGGAGCAGGGTGAGCTTGTTGTCTAGTCCGAGGCTGATCCTGCTTCATCTACTCCTGTATAGTCTTTTGTACTCGAGACTGTTGTATATGTTGTGTATATTTGGTTTCTATCTAGTACTCTGGTTGTGTTAGTTGGGGCTCTAGTACCGACCTTATTAGGTCTTGGGAGGGGTTAATCTGTATACATTGTCCTCTTCCTCTTCTGTCTCATTATGTATGTTATACTTTTGTTATTTTGCTTTCTGTTTTTATTTATTATTGTTGTTATGTCATCTTCATTTTCTTTCTTCTGGTTTCTGCCTGTTAGCCCGTCGCTTACCTCTCTGGGCTATGACTTGGCTTGCTTAAGTTACAGTAGGCGCCATCATGACTCAAAGAGTCGGGTCTTGATAGCTTGTTATCAGAGCCTAGGTTTAACTGGTACTGTTGGTACATGAACTGATGTTTAGTAGAGTCTCGCGGATTGGTATAGAGACTTTTGTATTCTATCTTCGAGAGGCTACGGAGCATTTTTAGGGAAAATCTCATTTCTTTGATTCACTTTCGTGCATTGGTGTCTATGTTGGTTTCTAATCTTGATTTGGTTCACTCTTTACGCAGATGGCTAGGACGCATGGCGTGGGAGTCGGGGCTCCAGTTAGGGGCTGAGGTCGACCTAGAGGATGGGGCAAGAGAGAGTAGCAGCCCCAGGTCGAGGTCAAACGAGGGATCTATTACCTGATCCCGTTATAGGACTTAAGACTAATAGAGCTCCAGGTATTCTGCCACTACAGCAGCAGATGGGCCACGGAGAAGCCTAGGCCCCACCCAGGTTTATAGCCACATTCGTTCTCCAAAATACTTTGGTACAGTTGTTGGGGTTAGTTAGAGGTCCGCCAGCTGATGGAGCTCAGCCAGCAGTGTAGGGAGTTGGTGTTGGGGTGCAGTTTGTAGCTGCGGCACCCAGAGTAGAGGTTCTACCGGTACCAGTGGTTTCCTAGTCGATAGCAGCCCAACCAGTTATGTCTGTCGAAGAATAGAAGATGTTGGTCCATTTTCTGAGATTAACTTCACCCAGATTTGCAGGTACTCCAGGAGAGGACGCCTATGAGTTTTTATCCAGCTGTGAGGAGAAATTGAGGAATTTGGGATTGGTTGAGACTCATGGTGTAGACTTTGTTGCATATCAGCTCGACACAGCAGTGAGGTAATGGTGGATGGGTTATGTTGATTCCAGGCCAGCTGTATCTCCACCATTTACTTGGGCTCATTTCTTCGAGGTTTTCTTGGGGAAGTATATGCCTCGCAGTATGAGCGAGCGACTTTGGGATGAGTTCTCTAGGTTGAGACAGGGTTCGATGTCAGTATCCGAGTATGAGGCAAGATTCCATGACCTAGCTAGACATGCTACTATAATCCTACCTTACAAGTATGAGAGGATCAAATGTTTTGTCAGAAGATTGTGGTTGTCACTTCGTAGAGCCACACAGAGTTTAGTAACATCAGGGAATTTTTTTGCTGAGATTGTTGAGCATGTATATTCTATTGAGGAGATGGATCACGATGCCCAAGGGGGCAGCGATAAGAGACCTCGTGTCCAGGGCAGTTATAGTGGGAGCCATAACAGCTCATAGTCTAGAGGCTATATATCCCAAGGTAGGGACCCCAAGTAGCAGCAATAGTTTTATCAGCTTCAGGGTCAGCCTAGTAGACCCATTAAGTCAGCATTGCAAGTATCAGACATGGATCAACTCGTTTATAGTGGTTCTTTTGGTCATGCTAGTAGCCAGTCTCAGAAGGGTCGACAGTCTGGTTTATCGAGCAGAGGTGGTCATACCGGATCAGTCGGACCTTCTAGACAAAGTACAGTGCTAGGGCATGTTATGAGTATGGGGTTGTTGGTCACTTCACCCGTGAGTTTCCCCGGCGTGGGATCATTGAGCCTTCTGTTCAGACCGCACAATTGATCAGGGGAGTGCCGTCTCCAGCTAGGGGTGGTGCACAGGGTCGTAGGGGTGGTCCCCAGGGTTCCAGGGGTGCTCCGCATGGAGGTAGGATCGGTGGTCGGGTTGGTGCCCAGTCCGGTAGTGGGCAGGATCAGTTGTATGACATGCCAGCTAGGCCGGAGGCTGAGGCTTCAGATGCTATGATCACAGGTATGATTTTCGCATGCCGTCAGCCAGCTTCTTCTTTGTTTGATCCCGGATCCATATTTTTTTATATTTCTACTTATTATACACCACAGTTATGTTTATGTTGTGAGTCCTTATTTGTGCCATTGTGTGGAGCTACCCCCATGGGTAATTCTTTAGTAGTGGATCGGGTATATAGATCTTGTTTGGTAACTATTCAGAACTTTGATACTCGAGTTGATCTCATTGTGTTAGATATGGTAGATTTCGATGTGAGTCTGGGAATGGACTGGTTATCCCCTTATCACACGATCTTGGATTTCTTTACCAAGACTGCTACCTTATCCATGCCTGGTGTACCCCCGATAGTGTGGCAGGATTCTGTTAGCCGTGCGCCGACGGGGATTATTTCTTATATTCGGGCTTATAGATTGATATTGAGGGGTGATGAGTCATTGTATTCGGGCTTGTAGATTGATATCGAGGGTGATGAGTCATTCCTTTCTTATGTTCGGGATGTTAGTACTGAGAATTCGTCGCTTGACTCCGTCCCCGTTGTTTGCGAGTTTTCTGATGTATTTTCGACCGACCTACCTAGCCTTCCTCTTGAGTGTGTTATAGATTTTTTTATTGACCTCGAGTCGGGCACCCAACCTATTTCTATGGCTCCTTATCGTATGGCTCCTGCCGAGAGGAAAGATCTAAATAGTCGGCTTTAGGATTTTCTGGATAAGGGTTCTATCAGACTGAGCGTGTTATGCTGACCCAGTATCCCTACCTGATCAAGCCTTTAGGTACTTTCTTATTCTTTACTTTCGCAGATGAAAGTCCTTTTAGTAGCAGATGATGTAACGACCCTCCCGGTCATTTTCCTCGTTTTTGTGTGTTCTCGGCATTTAGAGCTTTTCTATAACTGCCCCAAGTTATTTATGACTTGTTACAACTGATAGTTCGATTTCCAGGCAGTTTACTTGAGAATTTTATTAATACCGAGCTCGTTGTGGAACAATTAAATTAAATTAGAAGTTGGTAACAAGTAACCACCTTTTGTAAAATGTTTTTGATATTTATAAAATTCCTTAGTTAAGATATATTTATATTACTTTATATTATTTTATAACTTATTAATATTTTAAACGAAGATAGTGAATCTAGATATGTTAAAATAATATTATTATTTTATAGAGGATTTATTCGAAATAATTTTCTATTAATTATGGCATATTCAAAATATTGTATTTATTTTACCACGAACCTACGCAATACCCAAATATATAGATAATGGGATAAGAATGAATTTGAAATTTCACCCCCCATTTACACGTGGAGGTGGAGAAGGTTGGTAGAAAGTGTATGACCTTGCCACTAATCAATAGCAAATTGCCCTTGAATGACACCTAATTGTCATTAATTGACATGAACAAACATTGTGCGTACATATAGGTATATATTTAAACAAATTTAACTCCAATTCAAATTATTCACTTGATAATTACTCTTATTTTCATATACCATTATTGATCAGTTTTTTAGCTCAAAATCAGAGATAAAAATGTGTGGGGGAGGTTGAGATTGAGTGGGGGTGAATCCGTGGACGTGTAATTGTCGTTATTACGGTAAGTTTTGTCGTTTTTACAGGATATTTTTTTTACATATATTGTTGGTGGGATTGTTGTTGGTACTGTTTTGGAGCTACGTTAGAACTCAGATTTGATAGTATCTCTTGTGACTATTGGTCACTGAGCTATTTGGGACGCTATGATGATTTTGGTTTTGCGATTCCGCAAGCAAGCCTCACATGAGATTTCCGTCTTTCACCAACTTATAGCAATATTGGTATCAATTTTCATGTTACAAGGTGTAGTTTATTATTTTGATAGTATAACAGCAGTCTGAGGCCTCCCAGCAGAGGAAGGCTTCTATTTAGCAGGCTTCGATAGACATTCGACGGTGTCCAGGTAGGCTAGGCTTACCCTATACCTATATTGAGTTTATTTATAGTATTTGGTTGCTAGTATGCTAGTGTTTGGGTTGGTAATTGTAGTTTGTCATTAGCTTGCTATAATTAGGCCTGTTGGGCCGGGTAAGGCCATGTTCGGGTATGTTCCGGGCCCGTTATCCTTGTGGTATGCCTTAAATGCCTTTCTGAAATGGTTAATGTTGCGACTGTTACTAGTTGGGAACTGGGTAATCTTAGTTTAGACTCGGATATGTTTAGCCCAGACTTGGTTTCGGGACCCTGTAGTGGGTCCCGTTACCCTTTATAGTCGGTATAGTTAGCTTTAAACATTGGTAGGCTTAGTTAAGCCCTAAGATGATCTTTTAGGATAACATTTGGGTTGGTTTACCCCAGTTATGCACTTTTAGCCTATTTGGCCTTATTAGTCCCTGATAGCTTAGTACTTGACCTAGATTGATAGCCTTGACCTAGTATCGGGACCCGCCTTGCCATGATACTTTCGAGATACCCGATTTGGCATGTATATCGCCTAGTAATAGTTTGTTGACCTCGGAATACCCAGGGATTGGCCTGGCAATGCCCTATGGGTTAGCTCCTTTACTCCTTTACTTATATTTCGGGTTCAGTTTGGGGTCGGTATGTCCCCGTTTACCTGTACTTATGTGGGTTCTGGCACTATTCTGGTCCTTGATTATGATGACTTCGAAAGACTGGTTACTAGTTGTTATGAGTTTTGGTTCGAGTCTGGCCACTGATTTAGATATGCTGACTACTGATATTTATGAGTTTCGATGCTAGTCCGACTACTAATTATGTTATGATCTAAGAGTTCTGGTACTGGGTACCGTAGTTCTAATATTATAATTCACTGAGTTTTGGTTCGAGACCGGTATCTGATTTTGAGTCTTGAGATATCTTATATGTGTGGCCTTTAGTTATTACCCACTATGTCAGATTCGACACCGACGTCTGGCCTTTTGTTATTACCTATTAGTGCCGGTTCAAGCCCCGTACACCCCTATACGGTTACTATGATTACTGGATACTGGTTCAACCTTAGGTTACTGACGGTTCTGCATTTACTTTTCTTGTGTATTCTATCATCTTATGGGGGCACGGCTAGGTTGTTGTTTTCTTCAGTGTACCTTCTAGGCTTATAGGGCCCCAGCTAGTTTATGTGTGACTTGTCTGTTAATTTTTACTTTTACTTATTGATCAGCATCACCTTTACTTATTTCCTCATCGTAGTTGTATAGTTCGGCAGTTATCTATCTTCTTATCATTCTTACCCCGGAATTAGCATGCACCCTCGCATTTTATCTTACTTATGCTATATTGAGCTCAGTCGGCCGATGATGCCTACTGAGTACTTGTTGCCCGGTACTCATACTGTACTTCTGCATCTTTTTCCTTGATGCATATCAGGGCACCAGTCGACAACAGTAACGTGATCCTCCTTCCTCAGCACTGATCCGGATCAGGGTGAGCTTGTTGTGATCCGAGGCTGATCCTACTTCATCTACTCATGTATAGTCTTTTGTACTCGAGACTGTTGTTTATGTTGTGTATATTTGGTTTCTTTCTAATACTCTGGTTGTGTTAGTTGTGGCTCTATTACCGACTTTACCAGGTCTTGGGAGGGGTTCATCTGTATACACTGTCCTCTTCCTCTTCTGTCTCAGTATGTATGTTATAATTTAGGTCTTTTTCTTTCTGTCTTTATTTATTATTGTTGTTATGTTTTCTTCATCTCCTTTCTTCTACTTTCTGGCTGTTAGCCCGTTGCTTGCGCTCCGGGCTATGGCTTGGCTTACCTATTGGTGGGTTACGGTAGACGCCATCATGACTCTCAGAGTCGGGTCATGACATGTATGTATTGTTGTTGTTAGGTTAATTTCATTTTTCATTACATTTTTGCTCAAAATTATCCTTATTGTTGGTCAATTAGCTCAAATTGTCCTCCAACTAGTTAAATATTTTGAAATTATCCTTTTTACGTACTCTTGTTCCAAAACAAGCGAAAATAAGTATTTTTTTTTTGGTCTTTGAGCTATTCAAAATGGGGTAATTTGCCCTTCATTTAAAGTTCGAGACATGTGTTCTTAATTGTAAAAATTTGAGCAAAAACTTAAATTAGAAATTATGAGGTTACATACTTTGATTATTTTAAATGACAATTTTCTGTTAATAGAATCTAATCAACATTAAATTTTCTATTAAATATATTTCTACTATTTTCTTTCAGATTTTGCTAATCCGGCACAATTTGTTGAACAATTTGGTCTAAAATTATGTACTTGTGATAACATAATTCATTATTCTTCCGCATATTTATGTTTGCTTATGTACCAAACATATAGAAAAATCTTATGAAACATATGGAAAAAGAATAATAGTTCAAAAACCCAAGCAATGCTGTTTGATTTCTTTTATAGAAAAATCTTATGAAACATATGGAAAAACAATTATAGTTCAAAAACCCAAGCGATGTTGTTTGATTTCTTTTATAGAAAAATCTTATGAAACATATGGAAAAATAATTATAGTTCAAAACCCCAAGCAATGTTGTTTGATTTCTTTTTTCTTTTCTTTTTTGGGCAAATACTTTTATCATATTTCATTAAACTTTTCTTAACCTACTTTGCTTCACTTTTGTTCAGTTTCCAAATGAAATATTTCAAAATTATAATTTGCCAGAATTAACAAATTAAAGAATGATATTGTTAGAATCGTTGCTTTTGAACTGCATAATTTATTTTACTGCCCTAGTATTCTGAATAAATCCTAAATAAAAGGTTGTTAGCTAATTTCTATTTCTTAGTAATTCGTTAGTTAAGATATATTTTCCAACGATATTCTAGGTTAGTTTATTATTATCTTTTTACTGCTTTTATTCTTTTAAATGTAGAGTTCAACAAAGCTGAATAATAATAATTTTCATTGGCCTCATTTGTGACGACCCTATTTCTCGAGTCATGATAGCACATACTTTAACCCACCAGTAAGTAAGACACACCATAGCTCGGAACGGCAAGTAACGGGCTAACATGCGGAAGATAAGGAAATAAAGATACAACCATAATAATAAGCAACGAGAATAGGGATATATATAAAGAGTATACTATACAAGAGGAATGTTGTTTTCCAGGTACAAAATCTGTATTTACAACAAGAACTTCAAACACAAGTTCAAACAAATTATGAACAATCAAAATGAAGTTCAAACTATTTTCTGAAAATTAGAGAAGCCATCAAGAAAGAGATGAAGAAATGAAAAAATCAAGTCCACCGAATTCACGGTGTGTCCTTAAGGAATTTATTCCCCTAAAGTACCCGAGGTTAATGGAATATATCCTCCCACGATAAAATGATTCACTTCAACAAATAGTGGTACCTCAAATTATCCAAACTACGAACTCACTCAACGATTTGTAAATCATACTTGAGTTTTTCAAGAAGAAGAGAGTGTTTTTACTTCAAAATTTCTTGCCTTTACCTAAGGAAAAATTTAGGTATTTATAGTCAAAAGGTGGTGCTTCAGAAAAGAAGCAATGGTTCATGAAAATTCTCATTTTTTAGACCGTCGGATCCACCTACGCCTGTAGATAGCCCACCTACGCCTGTAGGTCATCTTTTATCTAAAAAAAATAGAAACTTCTGTCCCACCTGTGGACCCCATCTACATCCACCGATGGTGACCTGCGTCCATAGGTCGCATTTTTATTTTCAAACAGTACCTCAAAGGGTAGCATCCCTTCGAGGTGCGTTGTGACAAGCGTCCGCACATGCTTGGGTGCGTCTGCAAATGGAGAATATTTTTTTTGTATCAGATTTTAGGATTAAAACATCATTAACTATCAAGTTTTAAATGAATTTTTTCCAGAAAGATAATCTTTCAATCGATCATTTGACAAATCCTAATCCAAATCCGAAGTCATAGTTGAGCCGAGCGAGCGACGACAACGACGACACGAGGCTTGTCTTCTTCTTGCCTCACTAATCACATGAAGGCATTCTTCTATATTTAAGCATGAAGAAGCTCCTTTCTCCCACCAATATGGGATAACACTTTTTTTCTTAAAGTGACAAACTCAATTCACTTTTCCTCCATTTTCCATTCACTTTCATCACTTAGAATCCAACAATCCCCCACATGAATGGAGAATGGCTATTTCATCAAAAAATATACGAACAATTGTGTTATCTACAAGTAGAGACTAATTGCATCTAAATAAGTAGGTTTTCCTTTGACCTTTTTGTAGTGAACTTATATCGGATGTACTCGGTCAATCGGTAAATGCGATATCTTTGAACTGTCAAACTTTTGTGTACACCTAGACAACATAAGTCACACAACTAGTCTTTTACTGTTTATGGTTCTCACGGTTTTGTTCGTTTTAGCCATGAACACTACCTGGTTTCATAAGAGCTTAGAGAATAGGCCATTACTATCATTCTTCTTGAAGCGGCTTCCACTTCACCCTCACATAGGTGATTCCTAAATGCTTAATCCTATAGATCAAACTATTTAATCATACCAGCCAAACTTAGAAACCATACCATAAGCCTTATCCTTATTTCCTGAACATTGTCTTCATCATGAAAATAGATTGAGTTAATTGACAATGTTGAACCGTCAGTAACAACTTTATTTGATCTCTTTGAACCTATCTCTAGGGATCCCAGTCCACTAGATAGAGTTACCGTCGTGATGACTTGTCCTAGGCCTTAAACCCATTCCCTTCGATGATCTCTCTCAACTCCCTCTCTAGTTAAACCTTTTGTAAATGGATCTAACACATTATCCTTTGACTTCATATAGTCAATCGTGATAATTCCACTAGAGAGAAGTTCTCTACTAATATTGTAGCCCCGTCTTATATGACGAGATTTTTCGTTATGCATTATACTCCCTGCCCTACCTATTGCAACTCGACTACCACAATGTATGCATACTGGTGCCAAAGGTTTGGGCAAATAAGGAGTATCTTTCAAGAAATTCTGGAGCTATTCAGCTTTTTCACCGGTTTTATCCAATGCGATAAATTCAAATTCCATTGTCGAGCGGACAATACATGTCTATTTGGATGATTTTCAAGAGACTGCTTCTCGACCAAAATTAAACACATATGCACTTATGGATTTTACTTTATTTGATTCGGTGATCCAATTTGCATCACTATTGTAACACCCCGTACCTTCCTAACCCTACTTGATGACATTGAATAATGTTTACTTAGGTGTCGAGAGTTATAAGTATGTATTTGGTAATGTTTAAGATGAGAAAAAATTGAAATTTGGCCTTGTACATGTGACTAGCCTTTCATAGGAAGTGTTTGGTGGTTTCGTGGAGCATTTGTGTAGTACCTCGTACACATTCTAACCTCATTTGGTGACTTAGAGTCATGTTTACTTGATGATTAAGATCACTAAGTAAGTATTTTGTAGTGTTTTGATAAGGTATTGGACGATACGCAAGTGTTGGAAAAATGGCCAAAAAATTCAGCAAAGCATCAAAACTTGCGCCACTACCCTGTTTCAGGGGGTGTGGCGCAATCCACCTGATTCAGAGGGGTCTCCAAACTTGCGCCACTGCCTTTTTTTGCAGCAGTAGCGCAAGGCACAAACATTTTGCCTTCCCGAGCTCGTTTCGCAACGCAATTCTACGACGCTTCTTGGATGGTTTCTTTTGGTTCTTTGGAGTTATTTGAGAATTATTAAAGCTTCAAACACTTCAATATACTCCTACATACTTCTACATGACCAAATCATGAAATGTGAATAGTGATCCAAAATGTCCAAGGAATCCAAAGGCGACTAGAATTCCTATTTTTGCGATCGAGGCGACGAATGAGCATCTCGCAAGAGAATAATGTCGTGACATTATGGAATTATTTAAACATGAGATTGTGGGGGTATTATACATGTAATTAGTTGGTCTAAATTAATTTTGTTCCATTGGGCTGAAATGAGGCCCAAATATTAGCATGGATACATGGCCCAACAAGAAGGAAATGATCCATTCTTGTTTGACCCAAAGAAGGCACTCAATTATTGACCAAGTGGGGATAAGTATGAGACTTGAGGGCCTATATAAGCATGGAAAAATCAGAATTTTAATCCACAACTACACACATGCTTTTCTTGTATTTTCTAGAAATTTCCCAAAAGCCTTTTCTCTCAACTTCAAACCCTAGAGCTCAAAGCCAACTTTTGGAGCAAGATCACCACCTTCCAAGCTTGGGTAAGTGAATATTATTGTACTTTAACATATTATAAGCATGAGAGAATATGTATATCATGTTGGTTATGGTTGGAAATGTTGGACATGGCACTTTGTGCTTTTGTATAAGATTTGTGATCCATGGGATTTGAACGTGAATAAGGACTTGTGCCTTTGATGAAAGATCATGATGTGGATAAAATATGAACATCTATGGTGTCATTTTGTTATTAAATTTGTTATTTTTCTATAAGTGCAAATTATGGGATTTTGGCCGATTTGTGCTATGAAGTGTATTAAAGTGAATTGATGGATTAATTGTAATGTGGTGTGGATAAGAAAGTGTAAAGGAGAAGTGTTGTGATGAAATGTATCAATTATCATGTATTGGTCAATGTTGGGAATATTATGAAATTTTTGGAATAATAGTATAATCCATGGTTTTGTCAAGGGGAAATGGCATGTTGAAAGGCAAACATGTAACTCATTGACATGGTATGCATTTGTAAAGTAATTGGTGGTTAATGTGAATTTCGTTATGCATTTGTGTTGTAGAGTGACACATAAAGAGAGAGCGGGACTATTGTATGCACCCCTAGGATTATATATTCGTATTGCGAATCCAAGGTATGTAAGGTTGCTCTTTCCGTATTCTTCTACAACATATTGCTTCTATTGACATTGGGCTTGTTTCCAATTCCGGGAGGTTTGAAGTATCTCAATTCAGGGTGACGTATATTGTTATTCATATGTGCCTTATTCTTAGACGAATGATGATTCCCTTATCTTTTATTCATTGACTGAAGTTCCAAAGATGTCATAACGTGGTAGATTCTAAGAGAACTATCTCAACGAGAGTAATGAGGTAAAAAGAGCTTGTTTAGTTTGAATAGCATGATTCCAATCATGTCTTGTTCCAAAGTCCTATAGTATGATGATTATCCCTGTGCCTATTGTTTATAAGTAATAGTACCAATCTCGTAAGAGTAATAAGAGAGGTGACATGCAAGTTAGTATAATTATTCCTCATAAGTGAAATTGTCAATCTCATTAGGTTAAGGAGTGAAGTGAGATGTGCATGTAAGTGCGTGCTTAGTTAAGGTGTTAATCTCATGAAGTATAAGAGTAAGGTAAATCATATTGGTGTGTTTCAATTAGTGTCACGATCCAAAGTTCCAATAGGAGTTATACATATGTCTCTTATGCATTGACTAGTGTTCCAATGGTTCCAAGATGTTGTGTTCACATAATGTTATGGCAAGTGAATTTATCAACCTCTCATAAATGAATGAATCAATCTCCCACAAGCAAATGTACTAATCTCAAAGTAATGAAATAAAGGAAGCAATGTTATGTAATGACTACCCACAACAAAGTGGATGCCCACCAAGAGTGGATGACTACCCACAACAAAGTGGATGCCCACCAAGAGTGGATGACTACCCACAACAAAGTGGATGCCCACCAAGAGTGGATGACTACCCACAACAAAAAGTGGATGCCCACCCAAGGGTGGATGACTACCCACAATAAAGTGGATGCCCACCAAAAGGTGGATGATCATAATAACCCACCAATAGGGTGAACAACTAATAAAAATGACTAAGGTAAGTAAGGAAAATAATAAACGTAATGTACATGGTTTCCCACATACAGAAAAAGAGTTTATTCACATTGCTATTTCTCTTATATTGATTTCATGGTTGTTGCTATTATGCATGAATCCTTGGAGATAGTCATAAAGAAAGAAAGGTACATAAGTCCGCACATAGAGTTTTTCTTATAATTATTTCCATTGAAGTTCTTATGTATTGATGCATTGATGTCATTTTCCTAAGGCCTTACATACTCAGTACATTTTTCGTACTGACCCCTCTTGGGGACTTACCTTACATGTTGCAGGTGCAGGAATTAGTAGACCTCGTCAGTAGGTTGCGGACCATTTGCAGAGTATTGGTGAGCTTCAATTGCTTCGGGGCTTCCCAAGTCACATGTGTTCATTAAATGTTGGCATTTTATAAATATTGCATAGGCATGGTTATGTATCTGTAGAGGCTTTGTAGACATATGTGGGGAGATGAAAGTAAAGGATGTATGTTCATTTTGACGCAATGGCCCTAACGGCCAAAGTTTTATATATTGCATATGTTATCACGAGTTTCGCCTTTGATATTTGATTACATGATATAAAATGAGATGCATACGCAATCGTACATATAAGAGTACTTGAGCAAAGATTGGTTCTCTCGAGCCTCCTCGGCTTTGGGTGCCAATCACGCCTCGTGGGGACTCGGGGTGTGACAAAGTGGTATCAGAGCAGTTCGTTCTCAGGGTGTCTACAAAGCCGTGTCTGAGTAGAGTCTTACTTATGGATGTGTAGCGCGCCACATTTATAAGTAGGAGGCTACGGGACAGTTAGGAGTTGTTTCATTTCTTCATTCCAGATCGTGCAATAGAGCCATTGTCATAGGTGGGATTACATCTGACCATTGTAATTGGTTTTCTTTGATATAGTAAAATGCCGATTAGAAGACAAGGTATGGGAATAAGCAGGTAGATATGCATGCGGGAGAAGGAATTAGTAAATCCCCACCTAATCCAGCTAGTCAATATGGGGTTGAAACTGAGCTTACATCACGGGCACCTTCTCCTCCCCCTTTTCCAGGAAGTCCAGGGAGACCACAAAGGAGGGAAGTATCCCCAGAATCGCCTGCTAATGTTACTAGGCAGGAACTAAAGGATTTGAAAAATGCGGTGCAAATGTTGACTCAGATAGTTGTTGCCCAGAGTCAAGGACGAGTTGGTCCAGTAACAAATGATGATGGTGCGGCTGGGATAGCTAGTCGGCGGACACAGGATTTCCTGAAATTAGATCCCCCCACATTTATCGGGTCCGATTTAAATGAAGATCCGCAAGACTTTATAGATCAAATTCAAAGAGCCCTAGAAGTCATGCATGTAACTGGTATAGAAACAGTTGAACTTGCGGCCTATAGATTAAAAGGTGAAGCTATATTATGGTATGAAGACTGGAAACAATCTAGAGGTATTGGTACAAATCCAGCTAGTTGGGAGGAATTCAGGGTGGCATTCCTTGATCATTATCTTCCATATGAGGTCCGCGAGGCTCGTGTGGATCAGTTTTTAAATATTCGTCAAGAAAATATGAGCGTCAAGGAGTACAGTCTTCGGTTTAATTCATTGGCTAGATACGCTCCTCATATGGTAGCAACTATGGCCGATAGAGTTCATCGGTATGTAGACAGATTGGAACCCTACTTGGTAAGAGACTGTACTATTGCGGCATTAAATAAAGACATGGATATAGCCAGAATTCAGGACTTTGCACAAAAGATGGAAGATCAAAAGCACCAAAAGAGGTTACATGGATCTGAAGGGGGGCCTTCAAAGAGGGCTAGACCTATGGGACAGTCTACGGGTTCCCAAGGAAGACCTAGGCCTCGGAGTTCTCATCGACCGCCTAGGTCATCATATTTTTCCTCTACAGTAGATATTCCATTACCCTTTCGAGAAGCTAGGGGCAGTCATATGGGGCAAAGCAGTATGGGTCGAGGTTCACGGACAGAAAGATTTTCTCGTCAACTGTGCCAGCACTGCGAAAAGTTTCATTCAGGAGAATGCTGGTATGGATCGAATGTTTGTTCGCGATGTGGTATATCGGGACATCTGCCGACAGAGTGTCGACAAGAGGACACGGGTAGTATGGCGCGACCTACGGGGTTAATCGTCGGGGCATCATCGTCTGGTGTACGACCTGCTGGTCAAAGTAGAGGTGCTGGAGGAGCAGCTCATTCCAAGGGAACTCAGAATCACCCCTACGTTCGCTTAAACCGGCAGAACGAAGAGGCACCCCCTGATGCAGATACAGGTACATTACTATATTTTTTTTACATGATGTATATATACTGATGGATCCGAGCTCCTCCTTATTATATGCTACTCCATCTATTACCGTGAAATAACGAGACACCGGGATTATTAGTTATTATAGTTAAGATGGAAATGAGGGATTTTTTTTTTGTGTGTTACAATGGGTATGAAGTGGTTGGCTTCTTGTATGACACGACGAATGCCGAGTACATTTCCATTTTTCTTCCATAAATGATCGTCTTGAGCAGAAAGGTAAATGTGTTCTTATCCTGACGTAAGAAAAGTTATGCCAAAGGTATATACATGTGAGTGGTACGACCTAGTATGTTCTTGTAGGATGCACCAGTGTCGAGGCACACACAAAAAAAAAAAAAAAAAAGGGGGGGCACATTGTGAATGCATAATGATTATGAGGTAGCGGTTAGAAGTGAAGTTGGGTACAGTTTTCCACCCCTAAATACGTTGTATTACAAAGGTAGTGGGGTGACTATCTACTACTTATAATAATGATATTAGTCAGGTATCACCATGGTGTCATACAAGGGTTTATATAGAAGCAAGTTTGCTCTCTAAGCTAAGTTAACACCTGTCATGAGTCGAGACACATTGCGCTCATTGAAAATGTACCATTATGGAGGATCCCACGAAGAAGAGACGCCTATGACTATCCTGTGCACGGGTTAGTACGTAAATGATGAGAAGCAGGAAACCAAATTGATGAGACCAAGATACTTATAGTTGCTTCAAACGAAAGGAAAAGGTGCAAAAGTGCGAAAATGAAGAGAGACTAAGTAAGTACCTACATGAGCATACGTATATAAATATATTTGTTTACTCATAACACGACGTCGTTAACATTCGAGGACGAATGTTCCTAAGGGGGGAAGAATGTAACACCCCGTACCTTCCTAACCCTACTTGATGACATTGGATAATGTTTACTTAGGTGTCTAGAGTTATAAGTATGTATTTGGTAATGTTTAAGATGATAAAAAATTGAAATTTGGCCTTGTACATGTGACTAGCCTTTCATAGGAAGTGTTTGGTGGTTTCGTGGAGCATTTGTGTAGTACCTCGTACACATTCTAACCTCATTTGGTGACTTAGAGTCATGTTTACTTGATGATTAAGATCACTAAGTAAGTATTTTGTAGTGTTTTGATAAGGTATTGGACGATACGCAAGTGTTGGAAAAATGGCCAAAAAATTCAGCAAAGCATCAAAACTTGCGCCACTACCCTGTTTCAGGGGGTGTGGCGCAATCCACCTGATTCAGAGGGGTCTCCAAACTTGCGCCACTGCCTTTTTTTGCAGCAGTAGCGCAAGGCACAAACATTTTGCCTTCCCGAGCTCGTTTCGCAACGCAATTCTACGATGCTTCTTGGATGGTTTCTTTTGGTTCTTTGGAGTTATTTGAGAATTATTAAAGCTTCAAACACTTCAATATACTCCTACATACTTCTACATGACCAAATCATGAAATGTGAATAGTGATCCAAAATGTCCAAGGAATCCAAAGGCGACTAGAATTCCTATTTTTGCGATCGAGGCGACGAATGAGCATCTCGCAAGAGAATAATGTCGTGACATTATGGAATTATTTAAACATGAGATTGTGGGGGTATTATACATGTAATTAGTTGGTCTAAATTAATTTTGTTCCATTGGGCTGAAATGAGGCCCAAATATTAGCATGGATACATGGCCCAACAAGAAGGAAATGATCCATTCTTGTTTGACCCAAAGAAGGCACTCAATTATTGACCAAGTGGGGATAAGTATGAGACTTGAGGGCCTATATAAGCATGGAAAAATCAGAATTTTAATCCACAACTACACACATGCTTTTCTTGTATTTTCTAGAAATTTCCCAAAAGCCTTTTCTCTCAACTTCAAACCCTAGAGCTCAAAGCCAACTTTTGGAGCAAGATCACCACCTTCCAAGCTTGGGTAAGTGAATATTATTGTACTTTAACATATTATAAGCATGAGAGAATATGTATATCATGTTGGTTATGGTTGGAAATGTTGGACATGGCACTTTGTGCTTTTGTATAAGATTTGTGATCCGTGGGATTTGAACGTGAATAAGGACTTGTGCCTTTGATGAAAGATCATGATGTGGATAAAATATGAACATCTATGGTGTTATTTTGTTATTAAATTTGTTATTTTTCTATAAGTGCAAATTATGGGATTTTGGCCGATTTGTGCTATGAAGTGTATTAAAGTGAATTGATGGATTAATTGTGATGTGGTGTGGATAAGAAAGTGTAAAGGAGAAGTGTTGTGATGAAATGTATCAATTATCATGTATTGGTCAATGTTGGGAATATTATGGAATTTTTGGAATAATAGTATAATCCATGGTTTTGTCAAGGGGAAATGGCATGTTGAAAGGCAAACATGTAACTCATTGACATGGTATGCATTTGTAAAGTAATTGGTGGTTAATGTGAATTTCGTTATGCATTTGTGTTGTAGAGTGACACATAAAGAGGGAGCGGGACTATTGTATGCACCCCTAGGATTATATATTCGTATTGCGAATCCAAGGTATGTAAGGTTGCTCTTTCCGTATTCTTCTACAACATATTGCTTCTATTGACATTGGGCTTGTTTCCAATTCCGGGAGGTTTGAAGTATCTCAATTCAGGGTGACGTATATTGTTATTCATATGTGCCTTATTCTTAGACGAATGATGATTCCCTTATCTTTTATTCATTGACTGAAGCTCCAAAGATGTCATAACGTGGTAGATTCTAAGAGAACTATCTCAACGAGAGTAATGAGGTAAAAAGAGCTTGTTTAGTTTGAATAGCATGATTCCAATCATGTCTTATTCCAAAGTCCTATAGTATGATGATTATCCTTGTGCCTATTGTTTATAAGTAATAGTACCAATCTCGTAAGAGTAATAAGAGAGGTGACGTGCAAGTTAGTATAATTATTCCTCATAAGTGAAATTGTCAATCTCATTAGGTTAAGGAGTGAAGTGAGATGTGCATGTAAGTGCATGCTTAGTTAAGGTGTTAATCTCATGAAGTATAAGAGTAAGGTAAATCATATTGGTGTGTTTCAATTAGTGTCATGATCCAAAGTTCCAATAGGAGTTATACATATGTCTCTTATGCATTGACTAGTGTTCCAATGGTTCCAAGATGTTGTGTTCACATAATGTTATGGCAAGTGAATTTATCAACCTCTCATAAATGAATGAATCAATCTCCCACAAGCAAATGTACTAATCTCAAAGTAATGAAATAAAGAAAGCAATTGTAACATCCCGTACCTTTTCGACCTATGTGATGATGTTGAACAATGGTTACTTAAGTTTCGAGACGCTATGAGTATGTATTTTGTAAGGTTGGTGATGAAAAAAAAAATTAATTAATTCGAGCCTCGTACATGTGATTAGATTTTAGTCGGAGATGTCTTGTGTAATACCCCATACATTTCCAACCTCATTTGGTACCTTGGAGTCATGTTTACTTGATGATTAAGGTCACTACGTAAGTATTTTGTAGTGTTTTGATAGGGTATTGGATGATATGCAAGTGTTAGAAAAAAATGGCTGAAAAATCCAGCAGGCCACTGATTCAGAGAACCTTCAATTCCTGCGCCACTGCTGCAAAGCAAGGCAGTGGCGCAAGGCACAACATAATTGGCCTTTCCGAGCTCGTTTTGCGACGAAATGCAACGACGATTCTTCCATGGTTTCTTTTGATTCCTTGGAGTTCCTTTAGCATTGTTAAGGCTTCAAATACCTCGATACACTACTACATACTCCTACATGATCAAACCATGGAATACAAGAATTTACCAAAATGTTCAAAGAAGCCATAGGTGACTAGAATTCCTATTTTTGCGATTGAGGCTACGAATGAAAATCTCATAAGTGAATATTGTCGTGGCATTATGAAATTATTTAAACATGAGATATATGATGGATTATACATGAGAAATGGTGGGCTAGGATAATATGTGTTAATGGGCCAATTTGAGGCCCAAAATGGGATAAAATGCAAGGCCCAAAGGGGAAACAAAAGACCCATTCTTCCATTGACCAAATGGACATGGAATTTAATGCCAAAGAAGACTTGAGGGCCTATATATATGTGGAAGAATCAGATTTTTATTCCAAAAGACACACATCACTTTTCTAGAATTTTCAAGATAAATCCCTTTTGGCTTTGCAAACCCTAAGTCATCTTTTGGACAAGATCAACATATTCCAAACCTTGGTAAGTATTTATTTTCATGGATTAATATCTTATATGCATAAAAGAATATGTATATCATGTTGGTTGTGCTTGGAAAAGTTGGTCATGGAACTTGGTGAGTTTGTATGAGATTTGTGGTATATGGAATTCAAGTGTGAATTAGGCCTTGTGCCTTTGATGAAAAAGCATGGTATGGACAAAATATGAACATGTATGGTGTTATTTTTGGTATAAAACTTGTTCTTTTCTAAAAGTGGGAATTTTGGGATTTTGGCCGATATGTGTTATGAGTTGAATTAAGGTGCTTTGATGGATTATTTGTGATGTGTTATGGATAAGAAAGTGTAAAGGAGAAGTATTGTGGTGAAATGTATTGATTTCATGTATTGGTCAATGTTGGGAATATTATGGAATTTTTGGAATAATAGTATGATCAATGGTTTTGTCAAAGGGAAATGACATGTTGAAAGCCAAACATGTAATTCATTGACATGGTATGCATTTGTAAAGTAATTGGTGGTTAATGTGAATTTCGTTATGTATTTGTAGACACATAAAGAAGGAGTGGGATTATTGTCTACGCATCTAAGGTTGTAGATTCGTATTGCGAATCCAAGGTATGCAAGGTTACTTTGTCCGTATCTTTCTACGGCCAATAGTGTTCACATTGACATTTCTCTAGTTCTATTCCGAAATGTACTAAGGTATCCCATATGCACTTATCTATGGTCATTGTCATATATTTCCTACTCATTGATCAATTGTGAATCTCATTTCTCATACTCATGGTTAATGTTCCGAAAGTTCAAATAAGGCTATGTTCCAATATTCCAATAGTGCCTATACTTGTGTCTCTTGTTCATGGATTATTGTCCAATGGTTCCAATGGTATCATGGTGCTAGTTATATTATATTTCTCATTGATATTTATTCACATGTTCTTCACTTATTGGTCAATGATTCAAAGTTTCCAACAATGTTGTGTTCCAAAGTTCCAAAGTGATGTTATGATTATCAAAGTATCAATCTCAAAGTAATGAACAAAGTAATGCAAATGTGGTCAATGATCAAGTACGGGTGGCAAGTCTAGGGGCGTAAGCCTAGCTCGACTCGATCCCGAGATATGGATTTATGGGTGGCAAGTCTAGGGGCGTAAGCCTAGCTCGACTCGATCCCGAGGGTGGCAAGTCTAGGGGCATAAGCCTAGCTCGACTCGATCCCTATATGATGATATGAAAGACCCACTGATCAGTCGGGGCCCGGGTACATTGTGATATATGTGATAACAAGTGAGCATTGAGATAAAGAAAGTAATGAAAGCAATGAAAGCAATCCACATGGTTTCCAAAATGCAACATGGTGACTTATTCACATTGAGTATCCATATGTTTTGAGTTCATTGACATATTCCTTGACATATTCATGTGTTGTATAGTTTCATCTGAGCCTTGCATACTCAGTACTTATTTCGTACTGACCCCTCTCGGGGAATTTACCTTACTTGCTGCAGGCGCAGGTCCCAGTAGGCCTCCTCAGTAGATTGCCAGTGTTAGCGGCTCTTTGGTGAGCTCCAGCTCATTCGGGGCTTCTCCGAGTCAAAGTATATATGTTTTGGTATTGTACATGTTGTATAAAGCGGGGACTTGTCCCGACTTATGGTTCATTTTGGTCAATGCTCTTGTTAGAGGCTTTTGTAGACCGACGTGGGTGTACTAGTGTAAATGACACATGTTGTTTTGACTGGATGGCCTCAACGGCCAAGTTTCATATGTATGCCTAAATATGTCCCTTGTTCTCCTTTATTCGTATTTCATAATATTATGCAATGGTGGTTATGAATATTATATGCATATGATTGAGCATAGGCAAAGGTTGGTTCTCTCGGGCCTTATCGGCTACGGGTGCCAATCATGTCTCGATGGGATTCGAGGCGTGACAAAAGTGGTATCAGAGCAGTCGGTCTAAGGATGTCTACAAAGCCGTGTCTGAGTAGAGTCTTATGTATCGATGTGTTGTGCACCACATTTATACGTAGGAGGCTACGAGACATTTAGGATGTTGTTTCCTTTCCTTCATTCTAGATCGTGCAATAGAGCCAATATTGTCAGTTGCATTATATCTGATCTTGGTAATTGTTTTTCTTTGGTATAGTCAAAATGCCGAACACTAGAAGAGGAAGAGGAAAAGGTAAAAGTAAGCTGCTAGATAGAATTGCTGGTGAAGGAGCAAGTAGACCACCACCTGAGCAAGTTGATCAAGGTGGGGCTGAAACTGAGTTTGCAACGCGAGCTTCTTCTACTTCTTCAGCTCCAGAAGAGACGAGAAGAAGGGAAGTGCCCGTGGAACCACCGACAAATGCCACAGATCAGGATCTTAGGAATGCTGTACAGATGTTGACACAGTTAGTGGCGGCACAAAGCCAGGGAAGAGCTGGTGCTATGGCACATGATGATGATGAGGCTAGAATGGCAAGTCGCAGAACACAGGATTTCTTGAAACTGGACCCTCCTATATTCACAGGGGCAGATCCAAAAGCAGATCCACAGGACTTCGTGGATCAAATTCAGAGGGCATTGGAAGTTATGCATGTGACAGGGGTAGAGACAGTTGAACTTGCTGCGTACAGGTTGAAGGGAGAGGCAATATTGTGGTATGAGGATTGGAAGAAATCACGTGACATTGGTGCAGATCCACCTACTTGGGAAGAGTTTAAAGTGGCTTTCCTTGATCATTACTTGCCCTATGAGATCCGTGAGGCACGTGCGGATCAATTCCTAAATCTCCGTCAAGGAAATTTGAGCGTCCGAGAATATAGCTTGCAATTTAATTCCTTGGCTCGATATGCGCCAAATGTTGTGGCTACGATGACAGACAGGGTCCATAGATATGTGGACAGACTAGAGCCATACTTGGTAAGAGATTGCACTATTGCGGCCTTGAATAGGGACATGGACATTGCTCGCATACAAGCCTTCGCCCAGAAAATGGAGGATCAGAGACAAAGACGCAGGGTACATGAATTTGATAGGGGACAGTCCAAAAGGGCTAGACCTATGGGACCACCTATGATGTCCCAAGGAGGATCTAGGCCCCGCATGTTTCCTAGACCACCTAGACCGTCGTTCTCTTATTCCACAGGTGGTGCTTATTCGCAGTCTCGAGGGTTTAGAGGTGGTTCAGCAGGGCAAAGTAGTGGGGTTCATGGATCACAGTCAGCAGGTTTCCCTCGTCAGCAGTGTCAGCACTGCGGGCGTATGCACACAGGTACATGTCGGACAGGGACGAATGTCTGCTTTTGGTGTGGTATGCCGGGACATATAGCGAGAGAGTGTCCACAGCGGAGCATGGGTGGTATAGCACGACCAGCTGGGTCGGCTGTTGCGTCTTCAGCATCGGTTCCTTCACAGGGCCGAGGGGTGCAGCCTATTGGTCGAGGTAGAGGTGCCAGAGGAGGAGCCAGTACTAGCGGGGTCCAGAATCGCACTTATGCTTTGGTGGACCGCCAGAATTCAGAGGCTTCCCCAGATGTCGTCACAGGTACATTATCCATATTCTCACATAATGTATATGCATTAATTGACCCAGGCTCTACATTTTCCTATGTTACTCCATTGGTTGCTGCGAAATTTGCAACGACACCGGAAATATTAATTAAGTCAATTGAAGTGTCTACACCGGTTGGTGAATATATTGTTGCAAAGAGAGTGTATCGTAACTGTGTGGTAACTGTGTGTGGTCATGATACGTTGGCCGATCTTATTGAATTGAACATGGTGGATTTTGATGTAATTATGGGAATGGATTGGTTGGCCTCTTGTTATGCTACGGTAGATTGCCGGGCCACGAAGGTGCAATTTTGTTTTCCACAGGAAAATGTTCTAGAATGGCAGGGTAAGGTAGGGGCACCACGAGGAAGATTTATTTCCTATTTGAAAGCCAGAAAAATGATTGCCAAGGGATACATATGTCATTTGGTACAAGTGAAAGATAATGATGCAGAACCATTAACTCCACAGTCTGTACCGGTCGTCAATGAATTTCTTGATGTATTTCCAGAGGATCTTCCAGGTTTACCCCCAGAACGGGAAGTGGAATTCGGCATTGATGTGATTCCAGGCACTCAGCCTATTTCTATCCCTCCATATAGAATGGCTCCAGTGGAACTGCGTGAATTGAAGGAGCAGTTGAAAGATTTGCTGGATAAAGGCTTCATTAGGCCTAGTATGTCCCCGTGGGGTGCACCGGTATTATTCGTACGCAAGAAAGATGGCACCTTGAGAATGTGCATCGACTATCGACAACTGAATAAAGTAACGATCAAGAATAAATACCCCCTTCCTCGCATTGATGATTTGTTTGATCAGTTACAGGGTGCCAGGTGTTTTTCAAAAATTGACTTGAGGTCGGGTTACCATCAGGTCAGAGTTAGAGAGGAGGATGTACCCAAGACAGCTTTCCGAACACGATATGGCCATTATGAATTTTTAGTTATGTCATTTGGGCTAACAAATGCACCGGCTGTGTTTATGGATTTGATGAACAGAGTGTTCAAGCCATTCCTAGACGTGTTCGTGACAGTATTTATAGATGACATCCTTGTTTATTCAAGATCACCAAAAGACCATGCTTATCACTTACGGCAAGTGTTGCAAATTCTCCGTGAGCGTAAGTTGTATGCAAAATTCTCCAAATGTGAGTTTTGGTTGAAATCAGTCGCGTTCTTGGGTCACATTGTATCAGATGAAGGCATACAGGTTGATACCCAAAAGATAGAAGCAGTGAAGAATTGGCCAAGACCTACGACACCCACAGAGATTCGCAGTTTTCTGGGTTTGGCAGGTTATTACCAAAGATTTGTAGAAGGTTTTGCTTCTATTGCGGCACCATTGACAAAGTTAACTCACAAGGCAATTAAATTTCAATGGAATGATGCATGTGAAAGAGGGTTTCAAAACCTGAAAGATAAGTTGACTTCTACACCAGTGTTAGTTCTTCCTGAGGGCACAGAGGGCTATGCAGTGTATTGTGATGCTTCCGGGATTGGTCTCGGATGTGTGTTGATGCAGCATGGGAGGGTGATAGCATATGCCTCACGACAGTTGCGGCCACATGAGAAAAACTATCCCACACATGATCTTGAATTGGCAGCGGTAGTTTTTGCTTTAAAGATATGGCGTCATTATTTATATGGTGTTCATGTTGACATCTATACGGATCACAAAAGCTTGCAATATCTTTTTAAGCAGAAGGAACTCAATTTGAGGCAACGAAGGTGGTTAGAGCTTTTAAAAGACTATGACATTGATATTCTTTATCACCCAGGCAAAGCAAATGTAGTAGCTGATGCATTGAGCCGTAAGGCAGTAGAAAGCACTAGTGGTCAGTTGAATAAAAAGCGTGAGATAATCAAAGACTTGAATCAATTAGCCAGCTTGGGAGTTCGCCTTATTGAAACCGCAGATGATAGAGTTATGGTGCAGAATGCAGCAGAATCCTCCTTGATAGCTGAAGTGAAAGAGAAACAGTATGCAGATTCTATTTTATTGCAGCTAAAGGAGAATGTGCAGCAGAATTTGACCAAGGCATTTGATATTACACCGGAAGGGGTGCTTCAATGTCAAGGGAGAATATGTGTACCGGATGTAGATCAGCTGAGGACACGAATACTGACAGAGGCGCACCATTCGCGCTATTCCATTCATCCAGGTGCTACTAAAATGTACCATGAATTGAAAGAGGTGTATTGGTGGGGCAACATGAAAAAGAACATTGCAGAATTTGTCGCGCAGTGCCCAAATTGTCAACAAGTGAAAGTGGAACATCAGAAACCAGGAGGTTACATGCAATGTATCAATCTTCCAGTCTGGAAGTGGGATATGATTAATATGGATTTCATTACGGGTTTGCCTCGTACATTGCGGAAGTTTGATTCTATATGGGTCATAGTGGACAGGCTTACCAAGTCAGCGCATTTTCTACCGGTCAAGACGACCTATACAGCTGAGGATTATGCAAAGTTGTATGTGAAAGAGATAGTACGATTGCATGGTATTCCACTTTCTATCATATCAGACAGAGGAGCACAGTTCACAGCACACTTTTGGAAATCTTTTCAGCGGAGTTTAGGTACTCAGGTGAATTTGAGTACGGCTTTCCATCCTCAAACTGATGGACAAGCAGAACGTACTATTCAGACACTTGAAGATATGCTACGAGCATGTACGTTGGATTTTCAAGGCAGTTGGGATGACCATTTGCCTCTTATTGAATTTGCGTATAACAATAGCTATCATTCAAGTATTAAAATGGCACCTTATGAAGCCTTGTATGGAAGAAAATGTAGATCACCAATTGGGTGGTTTGAAGCAGGAGAAACTGCTTTACTTGGGCCAGATATTGTTCACCAAGCCATGGAGAAAGTTAAAGTTATCCAACAACGGTTACAAACGGCTCAAAGTCGTCACAAGTCATATGCCGATGTGAGAAGAAGAGGGCTTGAATTTGCCATAGGTGATTGGGTATTTTTAAAGGTGTCACCGATGAAAGGGGTAATGCGGTTCGGAAAGAAAGGAAAATTGAGTCCACGTTACATAGGCCCATATGAAATTATTAGAAGATTTGGGCAAGTTGCGTATGAGTTGGCACTACCCCAGGACCTTTCGTCAGTCCATCCGGTATTTCATGTGTCGATGCTCCGGAAATGCATAGGAGATCCTTCACGTATTGTGCCCGTAGAAGATGTTCAAGTGGCAGAGGATCTCACTTATGAAGAGGTGCCCATTGCTATCCTAGATCGACAAGTAAAGAGATTGAGAAATAAAGACATAGCATCCGTAAAAGTCCTGTGGAGAAATCAACAAGTAGAGGAGATCACATGGGAAGCGGAAGAAATGATGAAATCCAAGTATCCCCACTTATTTCAAATGGACCAAGAAGTTCACAGTACGGAGGTGGAATAATAACAAGTAAGTCTTTAATAGCATTATGTCTATTGGTATGTTAAAGTAAAGATACATTTGTTGTGTATAAAACATGTTGTTAACATTCGAGGACGAATGTTCCTAAGGGGGGAAGAATGTAACATCCCGTACCTTTTCGACCTATGTGATGATGTTGAACAATGGTTACTTAAGTTTCGAGACGCTATGAGTATGTATTTTGTAAGGTTGGTGATGAAAAAAAAAATTAATTAATTCGAGCCTCGTACATGTGATTAGATTTTAGTCGGAGATGTCTTGTGTAATACCCCATACATTTCCAACCTCATTTGGTACCTTGGAGTCATGTTTACTTGATGATTAAGGTCACTACGTAAGTATTTTGTAGTGTTTTGATAGGGTATTGGATGATATGCAAGTGTTAGAAAAAAATGGCTGAAAAATCCAGCAGGCCACTGATTCAGAGAACCTTCAATTCCTGCGCCACTGCTGCAAAGCAAGGCAGTGGCGCAAGGCACAACATAATTGGCCTTTCCGAGCTCGTTTTGCGACGAAATGCAACGACGATTCTTCCATGGTTTCTTTTGATTCCTTGGAGTTCATTTAGCATTGTTAAGGCTTCAAATACCTCGATACACTACTACATACTCCTACATGATCAAACCATGGAATACAAGAATTTACCAAAATGTTCAAAGAAGCCATAGGTGACTAGAATTCCTATTTTTGCGATTGAGGCTACGAATGAAAATCTCATAAGTGAATATTATCGTGGCATTATGAAATTATTTAAACATGAGATATATGATGGATTATACATGAGAAATGGTGGGCTAGGATAATATGTGTTAATGGGCCAATTTGAGGCCCAAAATGGGATAAAATGCAAGGCCCAAAGGGGAAACAAAAGACCCATTCTTCCATTGACCAAATGGACATGGAATTTAATGCCAAAGAAGACTTGAGGGCCTATATATATGTGGAAGAATCAGATTTTTATTCCAAAAGACACACATCACTTTTCTAGAATTTTCAAGATAAATCCCTTTTGGCTTTGCAAACCCTAAGTCATCTTTTGGACAAGATCAACATATTCCAAACCTTGGTAAGTATTTATTTTCATGGATTAATATCTTATATGCATAAAAGAATATGTATATCATGTTGGTTGTGCTTGGAAAAGTTGGTCATGGAACTTGGTGAGTTTGTATGAGATTTGTGGTATATGGAATTCAAGTGTGAATTAGGCCTTGTGCCTTTGATGAAAAAGCATGGTATGGACAAAATATGAACATGTATGGTGTTATTTTTGGTATAAAACTTGTTCTTTTCTAAAAGTGGGAATTTTGGGATTTTGGCCGATATGTGTTATGAGTTGAATTAAGGTGCTTTGATGGATTATTTGTGATGTGTTATGGATAAGAAAGTGTAAAGGAGAAGTATTGTGGTGAAATGTATTGATTTCATGTATTGGTCAATGTTGGGAATATTATGGAATTTTTGGAATAATAGTATGATCAATGGTTTTGTCAAAGGGAAATGACATGTTGAAAGCCAAACATGTAATTCATTGACATGGTATGCATTTGTAAAGTAATTGGTGGTTAATGTGAATTTCGTTATGTATTTGTAGACACATAAAGAAGGAGTGGGATTATTGTCTACGCATCTAAGGTTGTAGATTCGTATTGCGAATCCAAGGTATGCAAGGTTACTTTGTCCGTATCTTTCTACGGCCAATAGTGTTCACATTGACATTTCTCTAGTTCTATTCCGAAATGTACTAAGGTATCCCATATGCACTTATCTATGGTCATTGTCATATATTTCCTACTCATTGATCAATTGTGAATCTCATTTCTCATACTCATGGTTAATGTTCCGAAAGTTCAAATAAGGCTATGTTCCAATATTCCAATAGTGCCTATACTTGTGTCTCTTGTTCATGGATTATTGTCCAATGGTTCCAATGGTATCATGGTGCTAGTTATATTATATTTCTCATTGATATTTATTCACATGTTCTTCACTTATTGGTCAATGATTCAAAGTTTCCAACAATGTTGTGTTCCAAAGTTCCAAAGTGATGTTATGATTATCAAAGTATCAATCTCAAAGTAATGAACAAAGTAATGCAAATGTGGTCAATGATCAAGTACGGGTGGCAAGTCTAGGGGCGTAAGCCTAGCTCGACTCGATCCCGAGATATGGATTTATGGGTGGCAAGTCTAGGGGCGTAAGCCTAGCTCGACTCGATCCCGAGGGTGGCAAGTCTAGGGGCATAAGCCTAGCTCGACTCGATCCCTATATGATGATATGAAAGACCCACTGATCAGTCGGGGCCCGGGTACATTGTGATATATGTGATAACAAGTGAGCATTGAGATAAAGAAAGTAATGAAAGCAATGAAAGCAATCCACATGGTTTCCAAAATGCAACATGGTGACTTATTCACATTGAGTATCCATATGTTTTGAGTTCATTGACATATTCCTTGACATATTCATGTGTTGTATAGTTTCATCTGAGCCTTGCATACTCAGTACTTATTTCGTACTGACCCCTCTCGGGGAATTTACCTTACTTGCTGCAGGCGCAGGTCCCAGTAGGCCTCCTCAGTAGATTGCCAGTGTTAGCGGCTCTTTGGTGAGCTCCAGCTCATTCGGGGCTTCTCCGAGTCAAAGTATATATGTTTTGGTATTGTACATGTTGTATAAAGCGGGGACTTGTCCCGACTTATGGTTCATTTTGGTCAATGCTCTTGTTAGAGGCTTTTGTAGACCGACGTGGGTGTACTAGTGTAAATGACACATGTTGTTTTGACTGGATGGCCTCAACGGCCAAGTTTCATATGTATGCCTAAATATGTCCCTTGTTCTCCTTTATTCGTATTTCATAATATTATGCAATGGTGGTTATGAATATTATATGCATATGATTGAGCATAGGCAAAGGTTGGTTCTCTCGGGCCTTATCGGCTACGGGTGCCAATCATGTCTCGATGGGATTCGAGGCGTGACAGCAATGTTATGTAATGACTACCCACTACAAAGTGGATGCCCACCAAGAGTGGATGACTACCCACAACAAAGTGGATTCCCACCAAGAGTGGATGACTACCCACAACAAAGTGGATGCCCACCAAGAGTGGATGACTACCCACAATAAAGTGGATGCCCACCAAGAGTGGATGACTACCCACAACAAAAAGTGGATGCCCACCCAAGGGTGGATGACTACCCACAATAAAGTGGATGCCCACCAAAAGGTGGATGATCATAATAACCCACCAATAGGGTGAACGACTAATAAAAATGACTAAGGTAAGTAAGGAAAATAATAAACGTAATGTACATGGTTTCCCACATACAGAAAAAGAGTTTATTCACATTGCTATTTCTCTTATATTGATTTCATGGTTGTTGCTATTATGCACGAATCCTTGGAGATAGTCATAAAGAAAGAAAGGTACATAAGTCCGCACATAGAGTTTTTCTTATAATTATTTCCATTGAAGTTCTTATGTATTGATGCATTGATGTCATTTTCCTAAGGCCTTACATACTCAGTACATTTTTCGTACTGACCCCTCTTGGGGACTTACCTTACATGTTGCAGGTGCAGGAATTAGTAGACCTCGTCAGTAGGTTGCGGACCATTTGCAGAGTATTGGTGAGCTCCAATTGCTTCGGGGCTTCCCAAGTCACATATGTTCATTAAATGTTGGCATTTTGTAAATATTGCATAGGCATGGTCATGTATCTGTAGAGGCTTTGTAGACATATGTGGGGAGATGAAAGTAAAGGATGTATGTTCATTTTGACGCAATGGCCGTAACGGCCAAAGTTTTATATATTGCATATGTTATCACGAGTTTCGCCTTTGATATTTGATTACATGATATAAAATGAGATGCATACGCAATCGTACATATAAGAGTACTTGAGCAAAGATTGGTTCTCTCGAGCCTCCTCGGCTTCGGGTGCCAATCACGCCTCGTGGGGACTCGGGGTGTGACAACTATATCCTTCAATTACCACAGGATATTTGTTATAATGCAAAGCATAGTCTTGAGTATGTTTTAGATACCCCAAAACTCTTTTCATTGCCATCCAACGAGTTTGATTGGGATTACTCGTATACCGACTCAATTTACTAATAACACATGTTATATCTGGTCCCGTATAATTCATGATATATATCAAACTTTCCAACACTCTTGCATAGTCCAATTGTGAGTCACTTTCACCTTCATTCTTTTGAAGTGCAAAGCTCACGTCTAATGAAGTCTTGGATTAATTGAAATCCAAATACTTGAACTTGTCAAGTACCTTTTCAATGTAATGAGACTGAGACAATACCAACCCTTTTAGAGTTCTATGAATTCTTATTCCTAATATCACATCAGCAACTCCAAGGTCTTCAATATCAAATTTGCTTTCTAGCATTTGCTTAGTAGCATTTATGTCAAAAATGTCTCTACTGATAAACAACATGTCACCCTCATACAAACAACCAATGAATTTGTGATTTGGAGTAATGTAAACACATTTATCACATTTATTTATCTTGAATCTGTTTGCCTACATGGTTTGGTCAAACTTTGCATGCCACTGTTTGGGTGCTTGCTTTAGTCCATAAAGTGACTTAACAATTTTGAACACTTTTATTTCTGTACCAGGAACCACAAAACCCTCAGGTTGTTTCATGTATATTTCTTCCTCCAATTCTCTAATTGAGAAACAGGTTTCACCAGAGCGAAGTTCATTTTCCGCTGACCATATCACTGCAAAATTACTCAAAATTTAGTCTTGAATTAGCTATGGATTTAGTGTTTGGGAGTAGAGTATTATTTTTGTGTAATGGATAGAACGAAAATGCTTTGATGGTTTCCATGCATGTACGTAAAATAGCCATTCTTTTCTCTGTTGGATATTGTTCATCTTCTCTACTAGTAGTAGTAAAATGCACATTCAGTCACCCAACAGCAAATGCATATTGGAATAATCAGAAATATAGTACTATGTGATAAATTCAAAATGCCTGATTTGATTCGAAGTTCATGTTATTTTCCTTGTTTACAGTGGTGATTGAGAGTCTGTTGACTGCTTATTTCATACTACATGAAAAAAAGGATGGGAAAGAGTAGATTTGATTCAACTTCATTTTATTTTACTTGCTTACAGTGGTTAGTTCAGTGTCTGTTAATTGCTTACAAGATATTTTTGGTTCATATTCTGTTTTATTAATTATTTGCAGTCATGTATCTCTTCTTGTTAATTGCACCAAGTTCTTAATTCTGAAAAGCCAATTAAGATAAGAGTAATGATGAAATTTGGTGCAAGTTTGCTATTAAGAATTGCACCAAGTTCTTAATTCTGAAAAGCCAATTAAGATAAGAGTAATGATGAAATTTGGTGCAAGTTTGCTATTAAGAATTGCACCAAGTTCTTAATTCTGAAAAGCCAATTAGAGTAATGATGAAATTTGGTGCAAGTTTGCTATTAAGAATTGCACCAAGTTCTTAATTCTGAAAAGCCAATTAAGATAGAGTAATAATGAAATTTGGTGCAAGTTTGCTATTAAGAATTGCACCAAGTTCTTTTCCTTAATCAGCATGATCTTCATTGATTAATGAGTTTAAGTAAAATGCATTATCAATGTAAGTTTATATCAGCAAAAAACTCATAGGGAGAACGGTAGTCAGAAACAACCTGTAAATTATGCACATTGTAACCAATCTTTTTACATACAATATCTTGTTTGATACTTAATTGTACACACAGTGTCTATATATACAGTGAAAACTAGGCACACCAGATAAATTATGCACATTGTGACCAACAATAGTCCTTCAAGAGGAATCAGTAGCAAACTTGCACCAAATTTCGATCAACTTAAGCAGTTGGATAAGAAGCTTCCATAGCAATTCCACAAAGTCCTTCTTCAGCATCAATGTTTCTTTGCATTCTAATGTAACCATTCTCGCCCCAACTAGTTCCCCATGAGTTCTTCACTAACCAATACTTCGTCCCATCGCTAGTTTCACCATATCCAACTGCTGTAACACCATGATCTAATTCAGTTCCACATTCTCCAGCAAAAACACCGCTTGAATAGAACTGAAAATCTGATCCACTTGCATCAATCGCGACAGATACAGGTTGGTTAGCTACAGCTTTAAGTAGAGAAGACTCGCTGTTAGCTGGAACATCTTCGTAGCTAGTAATCTTGGCAGCATGGTTGGATTCCTTGCCAGTTTTGCAAGTGCCATCCGTTCCCATGTATGGGTAATTGGATTCAGTAGTAAGCCCGTGGTTCTTGATGATAAACTTAAAAGCATCATCCATAAGACCTCCTTCACATCCCATATCCGAACTAGTGTCGCAGTCCACGAGTTCCTGCTCGGATAAAGAAATCAATTTACCAGTTTTGATCTTGTTGATTCCTTCCGTGGCAGCAACAGCAGAAAATGCCCAGCAACATCCTACATTATAATAAGAGCGATTAGTTTTTAGTATGGACAATTCATATTTAAAAGGCGGTTATATATTCAATGAGTTACTGGTATAACATACCACACTGTCCTTGATCCTTAATTCCAGTAACAGCACCTTTCTTTCTCCAATCCATGGTAGCTGGAGCCGTTGCATTTTCGTATTTGAATGATACGATTTCAGGGGATTTCTTTTGAGCAGGCATTCTATACCCGTTGTGAGTAGTTCTGAATTCCTCGTTTGTCAAATCAGCAAATTCATTGATTCCCAACTTGTAAGGCTTGATCCCAGCCCTGTTGATGGAATCAATGTACTCAGTATTGTCCTCGAATATTTTGAATCTTTTTGCCTTTTCAACATCATCTTTGTACACACGCCCAAAGCGAGCCATCCACTGCTCGTGTTTCTGGACCATTGAGGCTTCATACAAGCCGCGAGATGTGGCTTGATAAGCCTGCATTCCCAATACTAGTAGAGCTGTAAAAGCAAACTTCCAATTGAATGCCAATGCCATATTTTGCTATCTGAATCTTTCTAGTGATACTAATATTTTTGTGTTTGGAATGCTGGTGATGAATGTTAGAGGAAGCAACGCTATTATTTATACTAACTGAAGATGTTCATCTAACATTTTCTAATTATAAATTATTTCCCTGGAATGCCCGGTATGTTAAATATGATTGGGACAATGTAGATAAGAAGACTCATTTGTAACTTTGTGGTATGTTTTCTACCCAAAATCTTGGAATATATAGCAATGACCACAATGTTGTCCAATTTGCAAATCACAATTGCTTCTCTTTTGGCCCTTAATGTGACGTGGAAAAGAACAAGAAAATAGTTTACCACAGCATTTTTCACCTTAAGCTTAGGGCAAAAAAGGCATTTTCTGATTTTCACAAAGGACATATCTTACTTGTCCTTTGTGAGGAATTAGTAAGGAAACCACTTATGTCACTCACACTTGACGTTTATGCCAAACAACTCAAGCCAAGTGGATTCAATTGAATTTACCTAGGATAAAAAATTTATTTTCCTCAGTAAAGTGATAAGAGTGCAGTGTATATATATGTGAAGTAAGTGAACTCACTTGACCACATTATGTTTTTAGTATTGAACTCACTAACTCGATTAATCCAAATTTTTATTGAGTAAGGCCCATTAAAGGAGGAAATGTTCTCTACTATTTCTCATTCTATTATTTCTTTCTTCAAGCATTATCTTTGTCCTTATTTGCCTTCATAGATTTATCTTTGAGAAGAAAACTTGCCATCATAATGCATTTGGTGTAGAAGATAAAAGAAAGAAGACAGATTTCTTGTGATTTTTACATGGATAAACATTGATTACCTGATTTCACGAATAATACAAACTAGATTTTTTGTTATACCAAAAATTTTAAATAACCTCTAATGTCATAAAATCACAAGCTATTCCATATTGGAATAAAATGTATCAAAATGAAAAGTAAGAATTCATATAGATAACTAGCACGTAATTCAATTCTAAACAAGTTAGACTTGAATATGTGAACCACTGATTAATTCGTTGAAACAAAGGAGCCCATTGTGAACTGACCAGATCAGGCCATGAGAATAAGAGGGCCTATTCGAACAATAATGTTTTAGATACTTGAGAAGGGTCTTTAACTTTACGAAAATTACACAAAACTACAACTTAACTTATGTATATTACTTAAAATACAAAATCCATAAACTAATTACAAAATATCCCATATCTCACTTTCTCTCTCCTTATTCCATAGACATTACTCAACCCACTCCATCCTCCCACTTTTTACGCCTAATGTTATAAAAAGAAAGCCTATTTTCAAGGCAACTATCAAGCGGTTTACCATTTTTGAATTAAAGTCGTCTTCATCTCCAACTCTTAAACATCAACTGACAATCTCCATTATCTTCTTGAATTTCTTTAGGAGGTTAGTATAATTTCATATTTTTCACTTTACTAAATCTAAAATCAACATTGTGTAGTTAGTGTTCATTGAAAAGAATAAGCATATTAATGGATGTAGGACCTTCGTTTAGTGTTGGACTAACTCAATTAGAGGATAATCCCCAAACAACAAATATTGTTGTTGGGTTTGTTCCTGGCGATTTTGATAAGGATGCTCCTGGTTTCCGTGAAAACAGATCTAAACATAGAAACGATCCCGTTATGATGAAGAAGTTAAGGGAAATTTCTGATACCCGAAATAAAAAGGCTGACGCATTATCTTCAAGGAGGAAGAAATCTGAAGATACATCACGCCCTCGTCTACCAAAGTATTTTGTTTTGTTCTTGTTGATGTATATGCTCGCGGAAAAAATATATTGTAGTGTATTTGGTTATTCATATACATAGATCCAATGTATATGTGGGTTTCTGGTAATGCACATACATATACATATAATATGTGTGGGTTTCTGGTACTGCACATACATTTATAATTTTGTTAATGTATATGTGGGTTTCTGTAACTGCACATACATAGATCTAATGTATATGTGGGATTCTTTTACTGCATATACATAGATCTAATGTATAAGTGAGTTTCTGTTATTACATAAACATAGATCTAATGTATATGTTGGTTTCTGCTACTGCACATATGTATACAATTTTGGTGATGTATATGCTCGCGGAAACAAGATAATGTTTGTTTATTCTGATACATATATCTAATGTTCATATAACAATTATGTATATGAAGTATATGGCATATACATACAAGCTAATCCATGTGTTAACTAATGTATTGGATTAGACTTATGTATTTGAGTTGCATAGGCAATGCATATACATAGAAGAGAATGTTGCTTATTTTTCTGTTAATTTAGGTATTGGATTTGAACTATATTTTAATACTTATGTATATAATTTCAGGTTATGAAATATGTAATCAAAGACATTCCAACACCCCTTTTGCATATTGGCACTTCATGTAACTGAAATTTTGGGGATGATATTAAGACGTTCGCTGGTGAAGAAGTTCTTGAGTTGTTTCGCTAATCATTCTTTGAGTTGTTTCGCTAATCATTCTTCGGGGTATATTTCGATATACCTCATAGAAATTTCCAAGGCCAAATAACTAAATGCCTGCTGATGCTTGAGATAGAGCAGGATAATCCCGAAGAACTTCATGTATTTGTCAAGGGCAGTGCTCAGATTTTTTTTTATTTCAATTTGCTATCATCACCGGTCTTATATGCACTGGTAGTGAGCAGGATTTTGTTTATCCAGAGTCGACCACATCCAATTTGATGAAGAAGTATTTTTCAAACGCGACTGCTGGAATAAACAAACACACTCTAGTACAGTGATTCAAAATGGGAGATTTTGACAATAATACAGATGCCTTGCACATGGCTATACTGTATTTCATAAACACGTATTTGTTATCACAACTACGTGATGCATCAATTAGTGTTGCATAATTCAAAATGGTGGAGGATGGAACTTATGAACATTTTCCATGGGGAAAGTTAACATTCAGTAAGTTGATGAGTTCTTTGCGTCAAGATTTCTTTATAGAAAAGCAACTATACACTCTCAGAGGTATGCCATACGCATTGAATGTGTGGATGTACTAATGTTGTTCTGAAGTCGATGAAGGCATAGTTGTCCGTGTGAATAATGTTATTCCGAGGCTGTTTAACTGGTCCGTAGTGGGAGTCAAGCCTCAATATGAGAAGTTCATGGCTGGGATATTTAGTAAGGTAAATTTGATTCACAATCTTTTTTTTTTTTTTTTACTTTTTTCTTATCTGTTTTGTTACATAAATATATTATATACATCACAAATTACACTTATACATATCACCCTTTCCAACAGTTTATTTACACCAACATACGTGCGACAGCTGAGGAATTGGAGAATCTTGATTTGCCAAATCAGTTGGTTAGTGCTACATCTGATCCGACTGCATTTTCTGTACCAACCACATCGGATAATCGTCAGGAAAAAATTATTTCAGATGTTAAGCGAAAGCTACCGAATCAGAAACAGAAGATTTTGATGATTTTAGCACAAAACCACCTACTGAACTACTGATCAAGGCAAAGAAGATTTCCTATACATCAGATGCACCCGCACCAAAAAGGAGGAGGACAGTCAATGTTCCTAGAAAATCTGTAACAGAACAAGATTTCAAGAAAACACAAAAATATGAGGCAAAACAAAAAGTATCCGAGTTGACTCCAATCACGAAGGATGAACCCATCTTTGAAGCAACTACAGGTGTACTGTCTGTTGTTGATCACGAACAACAATGTGAGGCTGAAAAGATATTTCATGGGTCTTCAAGCGTGCATCAAGATTAGTTTTTGTTGAAAATGGATATAGACGTGATAAAGTCATATGTCCAGTCTTATGTAAGTACTTCTGATTTTCTAATGTAAATTAAACAACTTTATGAGAATACTAAAATTATTTTAATTATGTGATAAGGTTGACAAGAAATTCAATGACCTTCAAATATTACTGACTACACAACATGCTGAAATGTTTAATGCTTTGAAACAGAAGCATGATGAAGATCTAAAGGTATTTTTTTATGGTTAAAAAAATTATTTTGCTTACACTTACCTTCTATTTGTGTGGCAATTTCTCTTTATCAGGTTGATGATGGTCCCGAAAATTTAAATGAAGATGATTCCAACAAAGAAAGTGTTGATGCTGGTAGCTCTTGGAAATTGGCCAGCCCAAAGTCTACAGTGTATAAGGTTAAGTTCATGTTACATACCTTTTAAATATGTTGATTTTATTAATTAAATACTCATAAATTGTACTTTCAATCTCAATCTGACAATGCAAACACCAGTCAAATTGGAGAAGACCCAATGAATGCACAACGCGATGTTGAACAATCTTCAAAAAATGTACAATCAGTTCAAATTGTTTTCGAGGATAATGTCCACATCAAACCCTTAAAGGCGGAGTTCAATGATGACCATAATGTTCAGAAGGTAAACACATATTTATAAGTAAATTTAAATCATTGTTATATATATCAACAAACATAGTTATAAATATACATTTGTTGTATGTATAAGTAAAGTCAAATATTGCATATACATTACTACCATGCCAACTTACTATATACATATTTCAAATTCAAATTTGAAATGCTTACTTATTACCTATGTTTATTTAAGTATAGTACATGACCACACTATGTTTGTTTTACAGGATGATCTCTCAGAAAACATACCTGAATCTGTAACTGACACTATATACACACTCATATCTGGAACGTCAACTACCTTTTCAGCAATGCCGCTGAAGTCAGTTAGTCCGGTTCAAACGACGGATAATCAGTTCTTACTCTGCGACAGTCAATTTCCTCCTGATTTTCCTGATGCCAATGTTGTTACACATCAAGAAGCTAAAATACCTGCTCAATGAACTAGGCAGCCTTCAAGAATATTCATGTCACCATTCTTGACAGATTTTGGTTCTAGTGCGAAGGGAAAGAAGGATGGGAATTTTGATCACCGAAAAAATATGCATTTGATGGTTTCAGAATTTCAGAAGAGATGCCAAGTGAATTAACAGGGTTGTACTCTGACTGGATTGTCGAAGGGCTGTTAAAATTTTATGCCAACAAGTAAGATTGTAAATTTGTTTTGTTAAAATTATCCGAAAATAAAGTTATATATACTAACACCTTATAATAATCAATGCAATAGGAATTCGAAGGACAATCATTACAAAGCTAGAGCTTCCGGTCTTGGATTCAAACAGCTGGATTTAGTCGTTGCACATCCAAAATCAAAAAATGGTTCTACTTGATGTCTTAACCAAACACATGCTGGAATGACGAGGTATAAACTTAGAGAATGTTATATTTTGGTGAAGTATGTATGGGTTTATGTTACTGCACACACATAGTTCTAATGTATATGTGGGATTCTAGTACTGTAAATATATAGATATAATGTATATGTGGGTTTCTGTTATTGCATATAGATAGATCTAATATATATGTGGATTTCTGTTATTGCATATACATAGATCTAATGTATATAAACTTAGGGAATGTTATATTATGTATTTTCAATTAACAACAACCATTACATATGTTTATTTATGTGTCGGATCATGTACATATACATCATTTAGTGACATGACTACTTAGTTTTATACTGTTATTTTTTCATAAGTTAGAATTGTAATAACCTAATAATGAAGGGTTAATTGGTAATTTTTAATCAAAATAATTATAATTAAGAGAGAATTAAAAGAGTGGGCCAAGCCCATTCTCTTATCCTTTCCGGCTGCACGTTTTGACTAAGGGAGTAGAAAATAGGGTAATTGTTTATTTACTTGTTTATCTTCCAACGGGAAGCGGCTAGGTCGTAGAGGAAATTTTATACAGTTCAGGTACGCCAAAGAAGGATTCTTTGGGCCAATTTCGAGTGATCTTAAGCTTCAGGTAACGGGCTCACGAACCCTTTACAGTAGCATATTCATGTGATGTGTCGAATCTGTTAGAAGTGATAGTTTCGTTCTACCATTATTACAGCTATATGAATGGTTGGAACAATATTATAATGGTTGCCTGGAGACAGCAATGGTTTGGCAAATTGGTGGAATTGGATAGAAAACATAGCATATCTAACAGATGCTAAGGAAACCCAAGTTCTTATTTTTTTTCCTAGTTTCGGTTGTTGCATTCTTAAAGGAAGAGTCTTAGTTATAACTAATGATGGATCAATTATGAAAGGTGGTTGTATCATTGTAGCAACAACTAATAGATCTAGTGAGAGGGCATGAAAATTTTTAGTTTAGCTATTCATTGTGTGAATCAGTAATGACAAGTTTCAACTCTTTCACTGATGTATTAGGTGGAATTTTAGAGTGGTAGAACTTTGATAATATTGATGGATTTAGATCAAATTGATTCTATAATGACCAGTACCTGTATAGCTGAATATAGTATTTGAGTACTATAATAATAATTTAGATAACAGCTTTCGGGCCTGCTCTTTTGGCTACTGTTTGGAGGTTCCCTCTTTTTGTTAAAATAAAGATGCTCTATCCAACTTAATGTTCTTGGAGTATGGATATTAAATTATATAATGCAATGGAATAAACAGGTTGGACATTGTTAATTTCTCCTCTTTTAGTCATGATTTAAGGTGTGAGATAGTAAGGTTTAGCTCTAAGTTTGAAAGTTGGGACATTGAGACTTGACCTTGACTAATATAATTGACCTTGTAATTAATATTTTTGTATAGATTGAAGCCAGTGGGAGTTGTTTGGTTGATGTTCTACGCATTGCAAGGTTGAGGAACTTGTTGTTAGCGAGGTAAGTGAGACTTTAAGCTTTGGTTCTTGCTTTTCAAACCTGCTTTATAAAAAAATGTATTTTTCTGCCTAGTTCATGTGTTGGGACAAGCGTGTGCCTGGTAGAATCGGTGGTCTTTGACTAGCCGCGGATATATATTTTGTGAAGTATACTGAGAATTATTTAATGGTACTATGTGAGGTGACGTTGGGGCGTTGAATATATTTTCTTCGCTGCTGTGATATGGTTACTAGGCACATAGCTGCAGTAATATGTTAGGGGCATTGTGTATGCTGCCGTAATATGTTAGGGGCCTTGTGTATGCTGCCGTAATATGTTAGGGGCCTTGTACATGCTGCCGTAGTATACTTTGGGGCATTGTGTATGCTGCCGTGGGCTTGTTGGGGTGCTAGGCTGATCATCTTCACTGCCGTTTATGACAAGTCGGGAGAGTGGATTGAGTTGAGATACATAGTGATTTTTGAAATATTTATTGTACCTTATTGTGCATTATATTATAAGATATATGTGGTGCCTATCATTTATGTGATCGTTGTGTTTTGTATTTTCTAACACTTGTTCCAGGGGTATTAAAGTAGCGGGTCGAGGATCTTACTGGGTTATATTTATATATAGCTCACTCCTTACTTGCATGTCTGCAGATACTGTTGCCGACAGTGAGGCTAGTGGCTGACGGTTCGTTCGTGAGAATTCTGTTGCTAAGGTGAGCCTTCACATTGTTCAGTGAGGCTATCCTTTCAGCTCTAGCTATTTTTAGCTTATATTTCTTTTCATTAGGTTTGTATGCCTGAAAGTTGAACTCATGTAACTCTATTTAGATGCTCCATGGTCTTAGTGTGGGATTTGGGCTAGAGAGTTAGTTCTCGAGTGATTGTTGAATAAATAGTTTGATTATGAATTTTTGTTGGATTATTATTCGTTATTTATTGAAGCGTTTGGAGTTATACATATCCTATCTTAGTGCTTATATGATTGGATAAGTGAATGGATGTTTGGTTCGCCCGACAAGTGGTGTTAGCGGGTGCCAGTCACGTCTAGGGGGTATTTTGGGATGTGACAAGAATTATTATATATGTTTGACAACAACATAGTATCAAATAATGTTAATTATGTATTAGTTTTGGATTATTTATTTGTTGACATGATTTTCTGATGTGATTTTTGTCACTTAACTGCAACATCTTGATGTTATATTCTACCACCTGCGCAAGAAGCCAAAGCAACAATATGAGCAAAAATATAGATACACTACCGTGAATTGCTTATTTAAAACATATATAGACAAGACATACCGTAGGTATTGCCCATATGTTGCTGATAAGGAACTGTCTACTCAGGAGGACTATGCATAATCAAGTATTGTTGCCCGTCATGAGGAATCAATAACTAATATTATAAAAGGATTCAACATCCCTGTTGGTTTGCCATGGTATTTCGTTGATGATGTTTATGTACCGATAAATTGCGATGGGGAATTTCACTGGGTTTTGGATGTCATCGCACTCAAGGAAAGATGCATACGAATTTATGATTCAATGATGACATCAAGACATAGAGAAACATCACCTGAGATACATAAGTTGGCTCTGATGTTGCCAACTTACTTGGCTGACAGTGAATTTCTTGAAAAAATAGAACGTATGGTGTGGTCTGATCTGGAAGCATACAAGAATAAAATGGATCAAGGTGTCCAGTTTGTGAAACAACATCCTTTTGATGTTCAGTATGTTCAAAACATTTCTCGGCAATCAAGTGATAGTCTGTAAGTATTATTCTAGAAAATTACTCTTTACAATGCACACACATTTATACTATTGCTGAAACTTTTTTTAAACTCATTACACTTTAATATTCAGGGACTGTGGAGTCTTTGTAGCTGGTCATTCTGATTATTTGAGTAAAGGGTTGTCAATTCCTTCGTCTGGATTTGAAGCAGAATATCATCGCTTGAGATACGCCACACTTTTATGGAATTATGGAGGTGTCAAGGCTAGGATAGGTTATGTTAGCGACAATGAAGATCCTCCAAGACCAAGGCCCAATTATGTTGCACCACTCGATGAATCAGTGATTGTTAGAATTGAGTAGAAAGTTCTTAATGTTATGATCTGAACAAAGTACTTTTTTGGCTACTGTGTTAGCAAATACTTAACAAGACATGTCTTAAACCTTTCGTTTCGTGTATTTATTTTGTGTTTTGGAAAAAAATTCTATAATATATTAACGTGGTACATTCTCTCATTACAGTGAAAACTTATCTATGCAGTGTATACGTTAACTTGTACATTGAAAATTATATAAAATATTACAGTAAAATATACACAGCAACGTATATGTCATCTTATACATTTTAATATATCTAATACATTGCACACCTGTATTTTGTTATATCTTATTCACTCCAATGTATATGTAATCTTACAATGATATATATTCATAGCAATGTATATGATATCATTTACATTCCAATGTATATGATTACATAGTAATGTAAGATTACATATATAATGTTATATACACAAGATATCTTATACATTACTATGTAGTTGCATATAAGATTACATATATAATGTTTTGATATTCATAGTAATGTATAAGATTATATAGGAGGCCATATACATTAATAAATTTCCTCCAAATTCAGAAAACTGTTATGTATAGGATAGCCAGTTACACAATTATGAATATTAGTCAATAGCAATTTATATGAATAGTAATGTATAAGATATCATTTACATTCCAGTGTATATGATTACGCACAAGATATCTTATACATTACTGGATAGTTGAATGTAAGATTACATATATAATCTTTTGTATTTGTATATATTTTGTTATTCATATTAATGTATAAGATTATATAAGAGGTCATATACATTGATGACTATCCTCCAAATTCATAAAACTGATATGTATAGGATTGCTAATTACACAATTATGAATATTAGTCAACAACAATTTATCTGAATAGCAATGTATAGGATTACATATACAAAATATCATAGATATTTATGATTTTCACATATTTCGATATGATGTTAATTATAGGATGAAAAAGTAAACAATTATGAACCACGATAAATACACAGTTAAGTAGCAGTGCACTATCAGTTGCTGTGTTAGTTTCTCATGGAGGCATGTACACGTTTTCTGCAATATACGCAGTTAAATTGAAGTAAACAATAAGGACATAACAGTTATTGTTAAAGCAGTTTTAACACTACTCAAAACATAAAAAAATCATCATCATGAACCAACAACTTATTCTTCAGAAAAGCTATGTTTACGACATCACAAATGTCAATTCTCCTTTGGAAAAAAATCACAACTCCGTCTGTTGTGAACTACACGACCGCATCTGCCACAATGATTTGTACTTGATGATAGAGTTTCACTGGACTTCTTATGCCTTCCTTTCTTCGACCTTTCCGGTGGTCTACGATATTTGGGTGGTACGACCACTTCCTCTTCAACACATTTAGGCACCTGCCAATCCTTCATATCGGGCATCGAAATAATAGAAATTTCATACTTCCTGACTATTGTTGCAAGCTTATAGTAATCAGAGCAGTAGGGACCCATATCAACTATATTTTTGCTCTTTAAAACTGCAATTGCGTAAGGACACAGTATCTCATAAAGTTGAAACCGTCCACAATTGCAAGATTGTTTCTCAAGGTCCACAATGTACCTTCTACCAGATTCGTATAAATCATACACATATTCTGACGAAGGCTTAACATACGATAAATAGAAGAAGTCATAAATCTGATACATACATATAAACTTTATTCATAGATATTGGCATAATACTGAAATCTATAGAAAGAAATATATGTATAACATACCATCATGAGATTTAGCTCCGTTAAGAGTTAGAATTTCTTCAAATCTTCTCCCTAATGTAGTCTTTGTCTACGATGCTATTTCTCTATTTTTGCAGTTCCATGACCTAAACAAAATTCTTGCTTCTTCTAGAAAACCTAAAATAGGAAGTTTCCGCGCATCTACCAAGAAACCGTTGATACATTCGGCTATATTAGATGTCATCATTCTACCTCTGTTTATAGGTGCATGAAATCTTGACCATTTTTCATAACCGGCTTCATATAGGTAATCCTTTACCCTATGATACACCTTACCCACCTTAGCCATAAGGTAATCGAAATCATCTTTTCTATAAGCCTTAGCCATAGTATAGTATAAATCACTAAGTCTTGACTTGCTATTCCGAAAGTATCCACAAACATTCTTTCAGAGATGTCAAATGCAGGCAAAATGAGGGATATTGGGATACACGATGCTTACACTTTTTATTATGCTTTCGTGTCGATCCGATACAACACACATGTTCTCACGTTATCCATAAGCATCTCTAAACTGCTGAAAAAATCATGTCCATGAAGAGTCATTCGCTATATCTACCACACCATAAGCGATAGACAGAATGCACCCTATGTCAGAAAAAATCATGTTTGTAAATGAGTAACATATACATAAATGTCTTAATGTATAAGTAAATTATAGAACATATGAAAATTTAATGATATGAAATGTATTGCAACACATAGAGCTCTTGCCGGAAAAAAAGTTTGTAAATAAGACAAACATCAGTTTTCATACCTGCACCATCTAGAGTGCTTGCCGACAGAAAAGTTCCTTTGTATGGTCCACTCAAATGAGCCCCATCCACCACAACTACTAGTCTGCAAAACTTGAAACCATTTATCATCGGATGTAGTGCTATAAACAAATACATGAATTCATTTTCTCCAGACTTATGCATCCTAATATGAGACTTAGGATACACAGTGTTTAGGATATGAATGTATCTCGACATTTTTTTATAGTCATCAGTCGGTCCACCCCTTAGCATCTCAATAGCACGTTCCTTGGCTCTCCATGCCTTCATATAGTTAATATCCACTCCATATACATCTTTCATTTCTTCAATTATGTCTCCCAGGTGTGTTTTCTGTTCTGATTAACCAACTTCGGTCCCGTAAAGTTACTACCAAAGGTTGTCGTTGCTTGCAACTGTTTTAGAACTTTATCACTCATTAGACATGTATGTTCGTTCTTGAATGTACGAACCATAAACACATCAGAATTATTCAGGCAAGAAGCTTTCATGATCCAATCACAATCCTCATTATAACAAATTAGCACATAGCTGTAAAAAAATAAATGTGTTCTGCATATATGAGAACAGCTGAATGTATAGGATAAACATATTACAACTTTGCAATGTATATAATTGAAAACAGGTTACATATACATACAAAAACCTTAACATATAATGTATATGAATGCCACCAATAGGTCAGATATAGGATTGACAACAACATATATTTATGTATAGGATTTCCAACAATTTATGTATACGATTACAAATTTTATATACTTTTGTATATTTATTCAACCTTCATAAAACGGATACAGATCCGATAAATACGAAGTAATGTATATGGTCAAATCATTCTCCAGAAAAACGATTTCAACAATTATAAGCATCATAAATAAGTACGAAACTATATAACAGATTTATACATTCTAATCATACCTCTGTTTGTCGGATCGCTTAGCTCTAACATTAAAGCAATGATCTAATGCATACTTCGCCATTACGCTTACGAGTGTAGCTTTATCCTTCTAAAGTTGCTTCTCCTTCACTTCTTTATTCTTACAATTACTTATGAAGTTGTCAATTTCCAATTCAAATACATATAATGAGTCCTCAATTTTTGACTCAACAACAGAAAGTGCTAGTGCATCCGATTCCATTCCTTCTACGCAGACTATTGCTCCAGTTTCACCATCGAACGTTACCTCTTCGGTAAATTTATCCGTACTTGTTATGACTAAAGGATACATTACAAATGATGGAGAACTTTTTTTCAATTCAACATACAGCTTCACTCCATTGTCATTACGAATCACCATTGCTGATGAATTGCCTTCAACTACGTATCGGATGTCAATTTTTTTCCTTGACTCCTCAATCTCTAATCATGTCGCAATTGCCGAAATCAATCTTATAGATGTAATATTTTCTGCAACAACAATTCCATCACTTTTGTATCTTTCATAAACTATTTCAGATTGCCAGACACCAGAATGCCTCCAGAGAATGGAGATGTACATCTTGTATAGGAACTGGAAAAAATGAGCAAAACAAAAATCTAAAAAATAGAGCAAAGCGAAGTTGATAGTTTTTGATCGTAGGAATTTGGATGATTTGAATAAAAGAAGATGATTTGGTAATTCAAAATTTCAAAATTTGAAGCTGTTACTGAAATCAAGGGATTCACCAGACAAAAAATATCACGTTAATTGTGCTTCAAACACGCTAAAGTCGTTTTTTCCTTTTATATCGTTAAACGGTTTTGTACTTATGTATATGTTAATGATGTATATGGTTGTTTAGTTATGTATATGCCGCGTAAGGTAAGGGATTTGATGTAATTTAGGCAAATATCAGGAGAGAGTGTAATTAGCTAGTAAACTACTGATATTTATGTTATTTATACTTTAACTTTAGTTGGATTGTGATTTAGCCCAAAACTATTTGTGCCAACGTAGGATAGTCGTGAGAACATTAATTCTATACCACTAAGTTGTCCTGGTAAGGTAATTAAGCATGTTAATAAAGAAATGTCAAATGGTGTGACACCATGAAGAGATGGCTTGGTCAATTGGACGGTGATCATCCGATATATTGATCATACGATGATTAAATTAATAAAATTGAAAAGAATTTTAGAATCGAATAATAGTTCTTTAGTTAAAACAAGGTAATTAAAAAGAATATTAGAGTCGAATGATACTCGTCAAGTTTAAGCAAGGTATAACTCTCATGTATAAAGAAAATTGTTTTAGTTTACAACTTCTAAATGATCTATGTTTTTAAAATTATGTAAGTTTTTAAACTTTTTTATAGAAGACCAATATATTTGAATGTCCATTTGATTTGATTTTTTTAAAATATAAAATATCAAATGCACGTCAATTTCTTAACTCGGATTTTGGGTTCGGCCATGCGGTTTTCTTGCAGTAACCTTTCTGGACGTGCATACAATTTCTTGTCCGTCAAAAGTTCTATGGGAACAAGTTGTACATCTTAAGGCATAATTTTGTGAATTTTGAAATTGAATTTATGCCTCTATATAAATTCTGCAAGAACTAAGATATGTCTAGTAAGGCATAACTTATGAGTTATGAACTTCTTCAAGACATGGCATTCTAACCTAACATTCTATAACTGAACTTATGCCTCTATCGACACAAGCTCGGTAGGAATTAAGCAGTATAACTTGTTATTCCTAGTAAGACATAAATCGTGTTAATTTTATGATGTGACAACATAACTGTTGCCGTGTAACATTTTTTCCCTGATGGCAAAGGCCATTTTGGCCATTTTTTTGTTACTTTTGTTGAAGAGCAAAGATTAAAGAACACTCCAAAATAAGGACGTTCGTGCGAATGAACCATATACATTGATCATTGATGGCTATTATTTTTTAGGGCGGCCCATAAAATGGGTGCTCGAATATAATGTGGTAATCAATGGTGACAGATATTATACCACAATTGCACATGGAATTATAATATATTATAATGGATACTCTAAACCAGCAAATCACATTGATTCAGCTGCATAATCAACAGTGAGTTGTAAACATGTTCATACACTAAATAAAAGACACATTGCCACCACATTGCTTCTTCTTAACAGGTTTACAATGAACCAAGCATAATAATCAAAGCATAAATAATGTAATTAGAATCTTTAAACAATATGATTTGCACTGCTGCTAGTTACAAAATGAATAAAAGAACCAATAAAATGCCACTATAGTTTCAGCTAACCGAGCTATTATTCATCGACTATCCCTTCTTCTTCACGATGGAAAACATTCCACTCGCGCTAGAACTCCAGTTAGAAAATGTAAATATTCCGACCATTCTATGATCCTAGTAATATACGCGGAATCCTTACCCCCGAAAGAAAAGATTGATCGGTGGTGATTAGCAGTGAGGATAAACGACTCAACGGCGAAAAAAAAACAAGCAGTTAAAGGAATGTACTGCACTGTCACTTTGATTCCTGTGATCCTTCATAGCCGTAGGGGTTTTTACTAGCCCAGTTCCACTGATCCCGGCACATATCTTCAATGCCATATTTTGCCCTGAAAATTAAGCGTGGTATTTAGTACAAAACATATCAAACGTTAAACGTACATTAATATATGATATAGAGAAAGGGGCAGCAGGAAAGTTCTAGCTGAGGGGAACTATCCGTGTCACTCCCTCACCTAGTTAAGTATAGTGATATACTTGTAATTATCACATACCTCCAATTCAATTCTCGTTCTGCTTTCTCTGTTGCTGCATATACAATTTCAGCATCCCCAGGTCGTCGACCAGACATCACCAGTGGAATTTTCTAGTAAAGCAGAATAAGAGGTAATTAGTGCACCAAGAACACTAATTAATGTTACAATTACAATTAGTCTGTTCCATAGTTAGCAAAGACTTTCTGCACAATGTGGCAGGTCAGGAAAATACAGTAAGGAGATTAAAGAGAGATGGAATTATGTGTAAACCAAATAGAGCCTTTCAAATTATAATTGACGTGTCCAATTTGCTCCCAGATGAGAAGAACTGGAAATCAATTCTTCTACTCATTTAAATGTGCAGGCATACATCTCTCAAATCAGAAAATTAAACGCGCATTCCACTAAAGAGGCTGAACTTTAAAAACTTATCAACATGAATATGCACCAAGTCAATCTATTCCATTCCAATTCCATATAAGAAAAGAATCAGGGTCATTATTATTATAATTAGCAACCCTCTATTTACATAACGAAGGAAAGACTTTTGCTCCAATGCATGACTTATGTCTCTCTTTCCATTTATAAAAGTTTAACTCACTGAACTGGACGTTTTCACAGACACACCCAAGGATGAAGGCAAAAGTACACTACCTTTCCTGATACCTTCTCAAATGCTGCCACCACTTCCAAGACTGACGATCCTTTCCCTGTTCCCAGGTTGTAAACTTCACAACCTGACATGTTTAAGCAAAATCAGAGGTAGAATCAACACCAAGCAGAGAGAACTTTTCCTTCTACGTACTTGCTTAGAGAGGTTATGATCACTTTATCATTCAACAAGAGTAGATATGTCTTTAACGACATCCAAATAATATCGCACTAGAAATGCAAAGAGCAGCCACACTAGAACTAACATGATTTGGTGGAACAGAAACAGCATAGAGGAATAATATGATCACACCATGATCAAAACTTGATCCTTCTCCCATAATAATATTTGCCTGGGATATTAGTAACACTGTCATGTTAAACCTATTTGAATGTTGCGTACTGCTCTCCATTTCACATTATTTCATTGTTGTTACTTCTCTCATTTCTATATTCCCTTTCTCAAACAGTTTGGAAATGTTTTTTTAAAGCCAAGGGTCTGTTGGAATTTGGAAACAGCCTCTCTGTCTCTACGAGGTAGGGGGTAAAGTTTGCGTACACTCTATCCTACACAGACCCCACTTGTGGGATTACACTGGGTATGTTGATGCTGTTGTCATGTTTAACCATTTCATAGAGAACACAAGGAGGAAAAAGGACATAGAAAAGTACAGCTTCCCGCCTTCGCCAATGTAAGAACAAGAATCCAACAGCAGAATAGAAAAATATATTTCAAGGCAAACAGTCTTCAAGAAAGTAAAGTTGGAGGGCTTTGTGGTCATGGATTCTGAAGCTGCTGGTAAAATTAGCACCAAAAACTTTAACAGAAACAGAGAAGTAACAATCATAAGAAGTAGCAAGTACTCACCTGTCGAAGGATCAAACAGCTTCCGCAAGGCAGCAATATGGCCATCCGCTAGATCAACAACATGAATGTAATCACGTACCTGAAAATATTGGCACATATCACTCACATATTCAGGCAAAGGACAGCGACACTTTCTTCCTATTAGTTTAACTACAGAACTCTTGGCGCACCTCAATTTGATGCTTTTCCTACAAGCTAACTAACAACTAAGTAAAAAAGAAAGTGGCCATGCATCCTTTTTGTAATTCTGTTTAGAGGTACATGGGTACGAAAGAGCAGGAAAACAGTAAGATGCAAAAGAGTTCACATTCATGTGGATTCATAGTTTCATGTAAATAGGCAAAGATATCCAAATTTGAGTGAGTTAATTTCTCATAATCTAGAATACTTATCAAGGGGAGGTGCCTTGGTGTGTGTTATTTGCTAATGATGTAGTTCTGATTGACGAGACCCGGAAAGGTGTTATTGATAAATTAGAAGTTTGGAGACAAACCCTGGAGTCTAAAGGGTTTAGATTGAGCAGGATCAAGACGGAGTACTTGGAGTGCAAGTTTAGTGAGATGACATATGAGGCTGAGGTGGTGGTGAAGCTGGACTCCCAGGCCATTCGGAAGAGAGACAGTTTCAAGTTTCTTGGGTCTATGATATAGGGGAATGGGGAGATTGACGAGGATGTCACACACCGTATCGGTGCAAGATGGATGAAATGGAGGTTTGCCTCTGGAGTTTTGTGTGATAGGAAGGTGCCTCAGAAACTTAAAGGCAAGTTCTACAAAGTGGTAGTCCGACCAGCGATGTTATATATGGAGCAGAGTGTTGGCCAGTCAAGAACTCCCACATCCAAAAGTTGAGGGCGGCAGAGATGAGGATGTTGCGATGGATATGTGGACTTACCAGGAGTGATAACGTTAGAAATGAGATTATTCGGGAGAAGTTGGGAGTGGCTTCGGTGGAAGACAAGATGCGGGAAATGAGGTTGCGATGGTTCAGGCATTTGATGAGGAGTTGTACGGAGGTGTGAAAGGCTGGCTATGGATGGTTTTAAAAGGGGTAGAGGTAGGCTGAAGAAATATTGGAGGGAGGTGATTAGGCATGACATGGAGCGGTTACAGCTTACGGAGGACATGACCCTTGATAGGAAGGTGTGGAGGACGCGGATTAGGGTAGAGAGTGAGTGGGTAGGAGTGCGTCCGTATTAGTAGGAAGGAGTGTTTGTTTGTATCTGTGCCTGTTTTTTTTTTTTGCAGATTCTTATTCGTGGTGTTTTGGTGATGTTTGTGATTTCAAATAGATAGTTCATAGTATTACTCTGTGAGTGTCTTGTTTCTTTTATTATCTAGTGATGTGTTATCTCATTTTGTTGTTTGTTTTTATGATTTTTGTTTGTTATTGTTATCTATTCTAAGTCGGGGGGTCTATCGGAAACAGTTTCTCTACTTCATCGGAGGTAGTGGTATGGACTGCGTACACTTTACCCTCCCCAGACCCCACTTGGTGGGAATACACTGGGTATGTTGTTGTTATTGTTGGTATGATGGTATCATGGTGGTGTTTGTGATTAGTTTATAGTACTACTCTGTGGGTATCTTTGTACTTTTATTCTCTATTTGGTTTTGTTATTCCATCTTGTTTTACGTTTTTTATTACGTCTTTTTATATTGTTTTTTGTTCTTAGCCGAGGATCTATCAGAAACAGCCTCTCTACTTCTTCTAAGGTAGTGGTATGGACTGCGTACACTTTACCCTCCCCAGACCTCACTTTGTGGGATTACACGGGGTATGTTGTTGTTGTTGTAGAATACTTATCAAAAATTTCTGAGAATCTAGAACAAATTTGTCACATAATAGTCCAATCAGAAGTTAAAATATTACAACAATCAATAAGTATTGGCTAATGAAAATTTGGCCGTACCGCTGTACCATCTTTTGTTGGATAATCAGTTCCATAAACTGTCAGTGCTGGTCTCCTGCCAACAGCAACTTGTTGAACAAAGGGCATGAGGTTGTTTGGAATTCCACGTGGATCATCACCAATAGAGCCACTTGGATGTGCGCCAATAGGATTGAAGTACCGCAATAATATGACTTTCCATTCAGAATCAGAATGGTAGACATCCCGGCAAATATCTTCAGCGAAGAGCTGAAAATAAGTCCACTTAGCTTTGAGTATAAACACAGCATACACGCAACCAGAATTCTAGTTATTCAGGAAAAGAGAGAACACAGACTCCCCTCACGCCCCTCCCTCCTTTAAAAGAAAAGGACAAGGGAAGGTATAAAACGAGGCTGCTCAGCAGCCTCAATAGAGAGGCAGTCAACAAGATGCACTTAGATTTTAGAATCATAAATATCCGCTTCATTAAACCAGCTGAGCACTGAAACGACCAGATGAGACAACTCAAAAGATACCTTTGTCCTTCCATACGGATTTGCAGCACTTATGGGAGACTCCTCAGTACAAGGAACCTCTTTTGGCCAGCCATAGACAGTAGACGATGATGAGAACACAAGCTGAATATTTGAAGACAGAAACCAGTAAATATAATATTGCAAGAGAGAAAAGATGTATTATTAAGATAAGCAAAAGAGTAGAGAAGAAATACATTTTTGCATCCACGTTCTGCCATGACTTCCAGCAAGGTAATTGTACCTGTAATATTGTTGTTATAGTACATCAAAGGTTTCTGGACACTTTCACCCACTGCTTTTAGTCCAGCAAAATGGATAACAGCATCGAACCTGCAGTAAATATGTAACCGATGTTGATGTTAAGAAATGAAGTAAAGCAAGGAAGGTGATCCGCAAATGTAAACATTACAACCGTCATGTTGAAAAATGCTAGACAAGAGCAAATTTTCCGGTAAACAGTATATAATTCATGACCATGGTCATCAAATTTTCACCATACCGCACTGTGGATAAAACATACATGGGCTAGAATAACAATGGAACGGGTATCAATAAAGAAGAAGGGTGTATAAAAAGAATTTCAGAATTAATGTATATCTTGCAACTAACATGGTAGAACTTACCTGTTAGACTCGAAAAGATTTTCAACTGCAGGCTTGTCACGCAGATCAATCTGACGTTCAAAACAACAAAACTATAGAAATCAGGAACACACAAATACAGGAAATGAAACAACAATCAAGTGCTTCTCACTTGAAAATATACGACAATACTGTGTAAAAAAGGGCAGCCCGGTGCACTAAGCTCTCACTATGCACGGGGTCGGGAGAAGGGCCGAATTACAAGGGTCTATTATATGCAGCCTTACACTAAGCTCCCATTATGCGCGGGGTCGGGAGAAGGTCCGAACCACAAGGGTCTATTGTATGCAGTCTTACACTAAACTCCTGCTATGCGGGGAGTCCGGTGAAGGACCAGACCACAAGGGTCTATTGTACAAAGCCTTACACTAAGCTCCCGCTAGACAAGGGCTGGACTACAAGGGTCTATTGTACACAGCTTTAGCCTGCATTTCTATTTCTGCAAAAGACGGCTTGAACCCGTGACCTTATGGTCACATGACAACAACTTTACCAATTACCAACTAGCAGAAAAGTACCAAAATCTATAGATATCTGAATTTAGAGTTTCAAATCTCAATAACATCAAAAGAACTAAAAATCAAGATATACCCAAATCATCACACAGATGCAATAATTTCCAACCCAAATAAAAATCCAATCTTTATACCCAAATAAATCCCACGATGATAAAGGAACCTACATTGTAAAAAGTGAGGTTAGGACCAAATTGACCGGCAAGTTGTTGAACCCTTTTGACAGCAATAGCAGATGAATTATCCAAATTATCAATAATGACAGTTTTGTAACCACCAAGAAGCAACTGTAACACCGTGTGACTCCCAATGTACCCTGCTCCACCCGTCACTAATATATTCTTCGACATTGATTCAAATCAAGAATTCAGATCAAGAAAGTGTATAACAAATTCAAGAAAGTGTATAAAGAAAAATCAAGAAAGTGTAGAACAAATTCAAGAAAGGTGGAGTTTTTATAATGGTGATTTGTGGGAAAGAAATTCCATCTTGTCTGTCATTTGGGTGGAAGAATATTACAGGGGATTTATCAAGGAATAGTTTTAAGGAAGAGAAAGGCCATGTGGAAAGGAGGTTTCATCACGTCGGTAGTCTTCTGAGGGAAAAAAAAATGGTTTGAATCGGCGGCTGTGTTTACACACCACTGTTTACTGTTGTAATTTCACACAGGCTCCTGATTATTACAGTCATGAGGTGTTTTGTTTTTACTATTAGGAGGGGAAGGGTAAAGGGAAAATGGAAATGAACCCCAATGGTGTGTTTGGTAGGAAGGAAAGTATTTTCCAAAAGTTTCTTTCAACCTCAGCATCTGACCCCGACACGTGACTCAGGACCCGACCTCAACTAGGTGCACAAACCCTGATCCTAACTCAAACCTGACTCTTAGGTTAGGGTTTGGAGCTAGGTCTTGGGTACTGGATCGGGAGTTGGGTCCTACATCGAGGTCGAATCCCGAGTCCCAATTCGAGTTTGAGAATTGGGTCTTGAGTTGGGGTTGAGGTTAAGGTCTTAGGTCGGGGTCAGTAGTTGGATTATGGATCAGAGTTGAGTCCCAGGTCCCAGGTCATGGTTGGAAGTTAGGTCTCGAGTAAGGTAGGGATCGAAGTCTCGAGTTAGGGTTGAGTCAGGACCTGACTCACTATCTCGACCCACCAAACCCCGACCAAACACCCAACTACCTTACTCTCGGGTCAACACTAGACCCAACCCCAACCTAATATTCGACCCCCACCCCAACTTTGGACCTTTGCTCGGGACCCGATTTCGTATTCCTGACCTAAACCTCAACTCGAAACCCGAATCCTGGTTCGGAACCCAATTCTCGACAATAACAATGCACTAACCGCGATCCAAGAGACAACCCTTGACCCCGACCTCGACTCGAGACTCGACTCCCGTTTATAATATTTTCAAATCTTATAATATTTTTGAATTCGGTGTCATAGTATTTTATCATACTATACCTAAATGCTTTTGGGACAATATTTTCTTCTTTCTAACCTAACATCAGATGATAAGCAAGAACCCCCTTATTTTCTAAGAAAATAGGAAAATATTTTCCTTCATATCAAACACACCTCAGTGTAATGATCACCACATCATCATGCCACATAGGCACCACAGATATAAAGTTGTCCATGTAGAAGGCTTACACAAGAGGAAGATTAGTCCTTAGTGGAAGAATCTAGAAAAATGGGAGATCTCCGATAAAAGATCCTAGAATTCCTTGGATTTGCATGGAAAGTCCTTAGAACTTTCTGTCTTTGTAGAGTGTTCTAGAAGAGGGGACTTATTTTTAAATATGTAGGGACTTTATAACAATTATTATTTGCATATTAGCCTATAGGTGAGTAGTATAAATAGAGGAACATTCATTTGTAAAGGCATCAAGATCTTCATTATTGAGCAATATGAAAGTTTTGTTTAGCAATTCTCTTATGTCTTTCTTCAAACTAGTGTTCCTTTAGCGATCTAGAATTAAAAAAGCTTACTTGACCTAGCAAGATTGTGAACGATTCATGAGCGAGTTGTCTAGTGCTGCACTGTGTGCTTAATGGAACTCTAAGTCCGTGACAACGTGGTATCAAAGCAAAGGTTAATACTAGAGGAATGGAAAACAAAGGAGACATTAACGCTGCTAGCACCACCAACGTCAGTAGGATGCTGGGGAGAAGTACCGAAAAAAGAGAAAGAATCATAAGAAGAATGAGGAACTATTGTTCGACCCTACACCAAGCAAAGCACTGGCATCCCACTCACTTTCGACCACTGAGGAGAGTGACGACGAACAGGAGAAGGTGTCCAAAAACGTCATACCCGGAATAAAGTGGACCGCGAGGGTTGACATGACAAGGCAGGTTTTGGAGATTTTTGGCAAACGTTTGAACGAGGTCGATAGAAAGTTCAAGACTCTTGAAGAGTTCACCCTAGAGGAGAATGACAACATTCACAAAGAGTTGGAGGAGCACAAACATGCGAAATTGAAGATGAGGGAGATCGTCACTTTCTTGGAGTGCCAGCTCATGGAAGTATTAAGCACGATTGAGACTATGAAGGCCAAGATGGAGGCACTCGAGGGGGAGATGGAAGCTGGAGTTCCGTGATATCTGCCAAAGAGAGGGAAGCCAAGGTTGAGGCTCTCAAGCCACCAACGTTCAAAGGCTCTCGTGATGCACAAGAGGTAGAGATTTTCCTATGGCATTTGGAGAATTATTTCAAGTGCAACACGGTAAAGAGTGATGAGAACAAGATCAGCACCGTCGTGTTGTACCTCTCGGAGATGGCGATGCTATGGTAGAACGTTAGGAGTCCGATATGGAAAAGGGACTTTTCACCATCAACACATGGGAGCAATTTCGAGCTGAGTTCAAAAGAGCTTTCTTTCCCACCAATGTCATTTATGAGGCGAAGCGCAATTTTCGAAAGTTGGAGCAGACGGGAAGTATACACGCATACGTGAAAGAGCACTACTCTAACGCTTCAGATTCCCAACCTCACAGATGAAGACATGTTGTTCCACTTCATGGATGGGCTATTGCGGTTTGGTTTTGTTCACCCCTATCTAATATGTACCACTTTTCTTCGAGAGAATTTGAGAGATTGAGAATCTTCCTTCTCGAAAAATGTCATATGGTGCAAATAATCTATAGCAATATTCTTACTAATTGTTCATGTACCTCTAATTTGGGGAGAAAGTTCTCTCTTTTTTTAATCGATTTTTATAATAAGTTGAATATTGTGAAACTTTAAAATTTTAACACTTAATCAAGCTACAAATAATTTTCTTATATGATTCGATGTTTTGAGTAGGCTTAATTTTTTAATTTATCTCAGACACCTCAAATAGTTTTATTTGGGAGAAGAAAAGTAGAATGACCAGCGAGGTTTTTGTCAAGTTGTGCGGGGGGCGACGGTGGCATTAGGGAAATGATTTGTATCGGCGGCTGTCCGCACTTACTCGACTCGAAATACTTGTCACATTTTATTTTTAGATAGCTATATTATATGAGTTTTAATTATTATTATAAAATATATTTTCGATAACAAGAAAACCCAGAGCCTCCATCTTTCAAGTGTGCTCTGAATAAATTTTGTTCTAGCGTAATAGTGCACACTGGATAAATCTTGTTCCGATATAATATTATGTAAATTATATAGGAGATAAAAATCATACTAGGCAATAGTGGCGTAGCCATGATTTTCACTAAGGGGATTCAAAATCTAAAAAAGTTAAACGTACAAACTAACCGAAGGAGGTTCAACATCTACTATATATACATAAAAAATAATTTTAATCATGTATAAATAGTATAATTCTCCATCGAAGGAGGTTCGGATAAATCCACTGGCCTAAAGGTGTCTCCGCCCCTGCTTGGCAAGCCCCATATGATGAGCTCAACCAAGAAATATATGTAGGTGGTATTGAACCCCGTACGCCCCATTTGGAAGATTTCTGGTCAACTAACTCGAGCACTACCGTAATGGCAAATATATATTTGACCATATTAACATGTGAAAAATTATACTTATAATACTCTTTGTATAATTTTTATATATTTAAATTTTTGAAAATAATATTATTGAATTAAATTAATTTAATTTTACTTTAAAATTAATCAAATTATCTCTCGGTAACGCAATGCGAAAATATTTTAAGATGATGAGAATAATATAATGCTTCATATCGAGGGTACCGCATCTTTTTACAACATGATCAATAACCAAAGCATATGCTTAAAAGGAACTTACATCTTTTAACAAAAATTAAAATACAATGGTGACAATGCCAAATTGGCGTTCTTCGAAAACAAATTAAAGAAACAGCTATCATAACTTTCAACGAAAAATCAAACATTAAAAGTTCTTGTCTTCTTGAGATCCCCAAAATATTTTTTTAATTAAAATAGACTTTTGGGTTAATGAACGTTATGTTTGGTACGCCCTTTGTCTCAAAATATTTGTCGTTGTTATAAAAAAATATTCATTGTTTTAGAAGCTCAAACAGCCCTTTGGCAGGTACCAGTTAAGCTGAGGCCTGATTGTCTAATGAAAACAGTCTCTCTATCTTTACCAGATAGAGGTGAGGCATGTGTACATTCTATCCTCCACAGATCTTATTTGTGAGATTACACTAGGATCTTCTTGTTGTTATAGTAATTGTTTTGGAAAACTACAAACATCTCAATTGTGGCACTAAATATCTATACCTTAAGACATAAATAAAACACTAACATAATCATATATTGCTCTAATTAATTTTTTTAAGGACATGGAAATTAAAAAACTACAAGTATTTTGAGACGGAGAGAGAATTTTCTCTCTTTTTTTGCTTCATATTGGTGACAACAAGTCAACAAAGACCTTGTTGTCTGGGCCCCAAAGTGTTTTATTTAAGTTATTCCTACTTGTTTATTTTTCCCAATAATTTAGGGTCACACAGTTGTTCACCAAGTGTTATCCTAGTGAATAAACTAAAACACCCCCTCTTTTTCTTTTTTAACAATTTGAATTAGGAAAGAGATGCAAGTATCATCATTCTTTAGAAAGTTCCAAATTCTAATTGTGTACATTTGTCGTTGTTAACTGTCATATTGTCACAAAGCATAAAATGATAATAATAGCTAGATGTTGATTCCTACTTTTGGCCTGTGACACAGAATTGGCCACGTGAAAACCACTAACCCCTTCCCCACCGGGCAACCCCCTACGGACAGAAAAAGAAAAGAATGTTACTCCCTCCGTCTCATTTTATTTGGCATGTTTGTCTTTTGCACAACTTTTAACGAGAAATTAATAAGGGATGTAAATTGATTAATATGACCCTATTAAACTCACATTAAATATTGTCAATATCTATTGGAGTTAATTACCCTTCCATTAAATTACTAAGGGTAAAGTTGGAAAAACGTATCCAGTTATCTCTTAATTCTTTAAACATGCCAACTATTTTGAGATAATTTTTTTTAGCAAATATGCCAAGTAATATGATACGAAGGAAGTAGTAATTACTAGTACGTATAATACTAACTCAAGAAATAGTGGAAAGGAATTTATCTCAACAACATTTTCTTTCTTGTGGACTGCTTTTTCTTAGAAAAAGATGGTAAAAGTTGAAAATTTGAGTACAAGTCAAAAGTTCTAACCTTCACTTGAAATAAACATTCAAATCAATGCCATTAAAAAATTGTTTGATAGTGTGTATAAGAATAATATTGAATATAATTTATTACAAATGATGGAATTAATAATGCTAGGATTAAGTAATGTTGTGATCAATTATGCTAGGATAGTTATGCTGAAATTATTTTTAATCCAATGTTTGGTTCGGTGTGTTAAGAGATTTTTTTCCCTTAGTCATGCTCATCCATGTATAAATAAGCTTTTATTATTAATACCGTGGTTTGCTATGTATAAGTTATATACCCTATAATACTGAATAAGGTATATAACTAATACATACATAGACTGAAAACCCTCTTAAAGAAAGGATTAAATAATATCATAACTAGTACATGTATTAGATTTTCAAATACAACCTACAAAACGACCCCTAAAGGTGAAGCTGGTGAAAAGTACCGGTTAGGCAGAACCCCAAAATCAGTAATTTTAGCCAAAATCCTATATGAAAAACTCACTATTTATAAATGTAATAAACTTCAGAACCCATAAAAGTCAAATTCTGTATCTGCCTCTTAATTGTACCACAACTTCACAAGTTTGAACTTTAGATTTTATTTTTTTTTGTAAATTTTGCTTGAAGAAACTCAAAAATACCAACTTCAAAAGATCATAGGCAAGTGAAGTTCAATAATTACACAAACAATTGCCAAAGAGTAGGTACATGAGGTATCTTATCTTTTCTTTACAGATCATCAATAAAAGAAATATGAAAGAAGACGTAAAGTTTGGGTCATTTCTGAGCCTCCCTTGTGATGCAACAATTTTCAATTTGAGTTTTCCAGATCTTTGGCAGACTTGCCCTGAAACTTAGTAGCCTCCGGTAACGCTAACGTATGGAATCCGGAAATGAACATCTGTTTGACTCAGCATACGTCGATAACAAATAGTCACTAATGAACCAGTAAGGTGGATATTTACTCTGGAACAAATTATGCGCGTCATCATCTTTCTGGAACCTTTTCTGTGGCTATGGGTTCAGAACTAAGAAGCCTTTCAGCCTCATCATTTGCCTCTGCTTGGATTTTCCATTTCTACAACAATGGACGAATAACAGTGTGAATGCCAAGACTATGAGGTGTTTAAACGTAAACTACAGGGTTACACACAGGAAATTATAATGAAAACAGTAAGTACTTGAAAGTAAACAAATACATACTTCCTCAAGGTTTTCAAGTTCCATTATTTGTTGTATTTGTTCAGCAATATTTTCCTGCGTAAAGTAAATACGATAAAACAGGGTCAGTAGAATGCTAAATTGCACCTTCACGAAGCAATGTAAAAAAGGGCAGCCCGATGCACTAAGCTCAAGCTATGCACGGGTCCGGGGAAGGGCCGGCCAGACGACATGGGTCTATTGTACGCAGCCTTACCCTGCATTTCTGCAAGAGGCTGTTTCCACAGCTCGAACTTGTGACCTCCACTGTCACATGGCAGCAACTTTACCAGTTATGCCAAGGATACCCTTCTCCTTCACGGAGCAATGTGAACTACAAAAACTAGGTAAGGGTAGACCGCATCACTAACCCCAACTACATTTTGGCTGGTGTTTAGTGTTCTTTGTTCCAGTTCCCATATTAAACAGTTGTATAACTACTACCTTGCTATAGTTTTCAAATAACGTCAAAATTATAACAAAATGATCCTTACCGCATTGCCTGCTGCTTCAGCAGCAAGAACATCTGAATCCATCTCTACTTCAATTTCTATAATGGAAGAAATCTGCAATACAGAAGGCAAATTTATATTCATAAATTGGAATGCATGTTCAATGGTATTTGAGCTTCACTGATCCAACTGAGCATTTCTGGAAAGATAACACACTCTTGCATAGCTTTCAATCAGCTCGATCCTTTTCCCAAGGGAGCTTTCCAAGCTTTCACGCACCCTTTTCACTTTACTTCTCCGGGCCCTTAAATCAAAGCGAAAGCAATGTAATGTATGACAATGAAGCAAACACATTCTAGTCTAAACAGAAGCTGATAATAAAAACAAGAAGAGGAGTAGGAGATTGAAGAGGGTTTTACCGATAAGCAGGTTCTCCAACAGCAAAGATTTTGTTTTCCAGTTGGAACATGCGAGCCAACATCCAAACCTACAAAATGAATAAATAAAATTTCATTTCGAAATACATGGTCAGGCAATAAATCATACAAGATTGATTCTGGAATACTTCCAGAAATCAGCTAATGAAGCAAATCTATGCCATTGAACTTGTTTAAAAATGCTCATAAAAAATCAATATTGCCTTTCTACAGAATGGGTAGATAGTAGCAACTCAATAGTAAACTGAGTGAAACAAAATAAGATTTGGGACATAAAAATATTCCACAAGAATGAATTCCAGGTGCATGAGAATTTTGACAGCAAAATGAGAGAACTTTATAGGTAAACATATCAATGGTCCTTGCATACTCTATAGAGAGATAGATATTTAGACGATGAGGAATATCCAATTAGAGAGTGAAAAGCAGTAAACAATTGATTTTTCCTAGAAAAAGCATTGAGATAGATTCCTTCCAAGGCAATCACTATACAGCTTGTTTACCTATGTTTGAACTAAGATTCAAAAGAAAATGAAGTAAAAATCAAAAGGCTTTAAACAATTTTCAAAAGAACACGGAGCATCAATAATAGAAATACTTCGTCCCATTAGAACAACTGTTGAACTCAAACATCATCATCATCATCATACCCAGTGTATTCCCATCAGGTGGGGTCGGGGGGGGGGAGGGAGTGTACGCAGTCCATACCACTACCTCAGGTGAAGTAGAGAGACTGTTTCCGATAGACCCCCGGCTCAGAACCGATAACAATAACAAACAAAAATCATTAAAAATAAATCAGAAATCATAAAACAATCATAAAACCATAAATCAAAATCATAAGAATCATACAAATTCTAAGAGTCGTAAAAATCATAAACAAAAATCATAAAAACCAACAGCAAAAGGGGTAACACAATGCTAGCAACTCGACGAAGCAAGACACTCACAGATCAACACTATAGGCTAGTTAATCAGGATCACAAATAACACCAAAACAGCGCGAACAAGACTCTACCTAAGAAACAACAGTCAAAGATACAAGCAAACACCCTTCCCTGCTAAAAACGGACACCTTCCTACCCACTACCCCTCTACCCTAATCCGCGTCCTCCACATCTTTCTATCCAGGGTCATATCCTCTGTAAGCTGTAATTGCTCCATGTCATGTCTAATCACCTCCGTCCAATATTTCTTCGGCCTACCTCTACCCCGCGTAAAACCATCCCCAACCAGCCTCTCACACCTCCGTACCGGGGCTTCCATGCACCTCCTTTTCACATGTCCGAACCATCGCAACCTCACTTCCTGCATCTTATCTACCACCGACGCCACTCCCAACTTCTCTTGAATAATCTCATTTCTAACTCTATCCCTCCTGGTAAGTCCACACATCCCTCGCAACATCCTCATCTCTGCTACCTTCAACTTTTGGGTATGGGAGTTTTTAACTGGCCAACACTCAGCTCCATATAACGTGGCCGGGCGGACGGCCACTCTGTAAAACTTACCTTTAAGCTTCAGGGGCACCTTCTTATCGCACAAAACTCCCAAAGCGAGCCTCCATTTCCTCCACCCTGCACCAATACGCTGCGTGACATCCTCGTCAATCTCGCCGTTCCCCTGAATCATAGACCCCAGATACTTGAAACTCTCCCTCTTCTGAATGGCCTGGGAGTCCAGCTTCACTACCGCATCAGCTTCATGCCTTGAATCGCTAAACTTACACTCCAGGTACTCCGTCTTAGTCCTGCTCAACCTAAACCCTTTAGACTCAAGGGTCTATCTCCAAACCTCCAACTTATCATTCACTCCTCCCCGAGTCTCGTCAATCAGTACCACATCATCAGCAAACAGCATACACCAAGGCACCTCCCCTTGAATACGCCGCGTCAAAACATCCATCACCAAGGTAAATAAGAACGAACTAAGAGTCGATCCCTGGTGCAACCCTGTCAACACGGGAAAGTGCTCTGTATCCCCTCCTAACGTCCTCATCCTCATCTTCGCACCGTCATACATGTCCTGGATTGACCTAGTGTACTCCACGGGCACACCTTTAGCCTCCAAACACCTCCACAGGATCTCCCTGGGGACTTTGTCATATGCCTTCTCAAGATCAATGAACACCATATGCAAATCCTTCTTCCTCTCCCTAAACTGCTCCACTAATCTCCTTACCAGGTGAATGGCCTCAGTAGTCGAGCGACCTGGCATGAAACCAAACTGATTCTCTGAGATAGTCACTACCCTCCTCAGTCTCCATTCTACCACTCTCTCCCAAACCTTCATAGTATGGCTCAACAACTTGATACCCCTATAGTTGTTGTAACTCCGAATGTCCCCCTTGTTTTTATATAAAGGAATCATCGTGCTCCATCTCCAAGATTCGGGCATCTTCGCTTCCCCAAAAATGATGTTAAACAACCTTGTCAGCCACTCTATACCTGGCCCGCCAGTGAACTTCCAGAAATCCACCGAAATCTCGTCGGGCCCAGTCGCCCTACCCCTACGCATCCTACGAATAGCACCCTTGACCTCTTCCACCTTGATACGCCTACAATAACCGTAATCGCGACGCCTCTCTGAGTGTTCCAAGTCCCTCAAACATATAAGAGTAATTCATTTACTATCTTCATTTAAGTGTCTCATATACGCTGACAGCCGGAGGCGGAGGATTTGACTTTCAGGAAAAAATCTAACAAAATAAAAAATAGAAATATTGTTGGAATGATATGAACTCACAAATTTTGTTTTGTGAATTGACACTAAGAGTCTTCTACACTGCACCAGCTATTCCCTTGTGAAAGTGGGTGCATAGTATAAATGCATATTTTTGTGGTTTTAGCCAAAATGGCTTTTCTAATTACTAGAAGATATAAACCTTAGTCCCTTGTACTATATAGAGAGTTGTAGCCATCAACAGATCAAGGAAGAAGAGAAAGCAAGTAGCAGTCAACCCAAGTATGCAGGCGTGAGACAAGGTGACTTAAGCAAACATATCCCAGTTCTTATTCTTTTTTCATTTCAGCTGCTTTTTATCTTTTCAGGACCCAGGCAGGAAATTGATTGACAGCTTGTTGAACCAAAATGCCACCAGAGAACAAGTGATTAACAAAGTTGCAGTGGAGGAGTATACCTCATTCTCAGCAGATTCTTTCAACTCCTTTATCCGTGATTGGAGCACATCATACTGAGACAAGAGTTGCTGCCTGATGGCTATGGTATCAACTAATCTCTGAGGAAGCTATTACCAAAAAGAAGAGAAAAGTAAGATTCTGCCTTATTTATGCAGTACCTTGTAAAGTCTATCTACAAATACAAAGGATCATCATCCTAATAAAAAGGATAACCCGGCTATGTATAGAAAGAAACTCCAGCAAAGTGAATATAACCATCCTATAAAGAGTTAACCTATGATTTTACTTCTCTTACTTAATGCTCAGTAGGGAAAAAGGAACGCAATACAAAATGTGAATGTGTAGGGAGATAGTTTCTGTATCCTCCTTTTTCCTTTGCAGGTGGGTTGGGAAACTCCAGAAGGAGTACATGTATTGAAATCTTTAATAAGCTCGTGAATACAACTTTTAGATATCATCCTTCATCAGTGATGCAAGAAATATCACATTATGTTACCTTGCTGAATTGAGTAAAAACCAAGCTGTTTAAAGTCGCCCCAAGAGTGATTGAGGAAACTGCAGCAACTGTTATTATCTGAGGCAAGTTGGGATCTATCATCACAGAGGCAGCATCTCCAGTGGCAAATACAGCAAGAAGAGGAACGAGGATGGAAGGATTTAATAATGATAGGCTTTTATCTTTTTTGGGTGCTCTTAGTAAGGGTGATTCACGGCCATCTCTATGGTTAGTCAAGCACAAAGGCTCTCCTGGGTAAACATTTGGAGCTTTTGGATTAAACTTTAACGGACCAACCTCTCGGTAAACATTTGGTGGTGCTGCTAGAGCAATGGTCACTCTCTCACCTTCTTGTGCAGGAAGATCAACTGTTTCAGTAGCAAATCTGTGTGTTCGTGCCATTCCAGATGGGGACTCCACCTACAAAAAGTGCCAGAATTGAATTCCAGAAGCCTCTTCTAAGAAATATGAAAAGATTGGTTGATAAGATCTGTCTCAAACTAATCGGAGCAAGAACTCCACTACAGGAAAAGACTCAGAAAAATCCAGGTAAAGAAGGTGGGGAACCAGAAAATACTACTCATATGCATTCTTTTAAAAGAAATGTACCACAATCGAATGAACAGCAGCTGGAATGTTTTGCTTTATCGGCAGGAATCTTAGTCCCCTTCTCCATGCAGGAACTTCCATGCTGCGTTCGGCAGGAGGAGAACCTTAGAAAAAGTGAATGTCCCAGGATCAACACCATACACTAACACAGTTTTCATGCCAAAAATCGGAACAAGAGTAAATTTCATTAATATGTTTGACCTAAGCATTGAAAATAAGAATTAAAAAAGTATCTGAGCTAGATGAAAATTGAAAAAAAAATAGCATATGAGCAGTTGTCTCATGTCTGAGTATTGCTTTTATTTTCCTTTTTGTCTTTTTTGAGAAAATTTATTTTTATTATTGGTGATATGTTTGAAATAATTGGTAGGGAATCGACGATTTAACAAAGTACAACCACTTCAATCAAACGATAATTAGATCACACGTAGTTAAAGAAAACCAACCTAATTTCTTCTGACTCTATACTAACAATGTTGCCTGAAACGAGCTCATACTGGTAACGGCATTTTGAACAGGATACAACCTGCAGAAGTAGGTTTTCTTGCGTCATTTAGTAGAAATATACAAGAAGCATATCGAATGTAAAAGTGGAGAAACAATCGTAATGTCTACGTTGAGGCAGTTTAGTATTCCATAAGACTGATGGAATATCTTTGTTTGTACATAATCCACACAGTAACTAACCAGGTTGATCAGCAATGCGTAGTATAAATTATAGTGAGAGGAGCATCTTTTCTCAATAGCAGTGACAAACTAGTCATCATCATGATAAGAAACAGAATACTTAAATTGCCTTTTCTTACACAACCTCAAGACATCATATCTCTTTATCTTTACCCAGAAAATGGTAAATAAATGTAGTCCTTTAACAATAGCACTTCTTTCAGCCAATTTTGTTTGTTCACACTTTTACAGAAAAGGTTATAAACAGAAAATAAACAGGCCAACCAACCGTTAGCTGGCTCTATCCTCGGTGGATCTGGTTGGTTGATCCTAAGCAGCTTAAATCACAACTAACAACATTTCATTGTAAACGAACTGATACAATCTTGAATACTTTTGTGCATACCTGGATACCATCTTGTGGCTGAGAAACAGTAACAGCAATCATGCAACTTGGACATCGCACAACTTTGCCGAAGAGAACCTGCCCAGACACCAATCTGCATGTTACTTAATGTGTAACCGAACAACAATACCTTCACACATTTCGATTATATTGATGATGGCAAAGTTATCAATACCAGACACTGAGTAATATCAGTGAGATCACAGAAATTTCCTTTTCTCTATTGGGAAACAAATGTGCAATATTTCAGACGAAAAGTTGATAAAGGAAGTTCTTTACTATAGCCTATAATTGAGATATTAAGAGCTAGGATTTCTATTGGAAACTTTATTAATCTAAATGGGCTTGAATTTGCGCAGACTGCATTGATGTCATACCACATACTTTAAAGGACGAATCAGTTACACCCTAACAGTATATGAGATTGTCTAGGAAGGAAGATATTTGAACATAGAACAGTTCCATTTAAATTAAGAACTGAAATTGGAACATATTTCACTAGAAAATTGAAATGAGATAAATAAAGAGAAATGGGGCAAGTTCTTTTCCTTCAGCTAGTAGCACATAGATGAAATTTGTGGTAGAAAAGTACTAATCCACACTATAAAAGACAAGTGGTTGAAAATATAATAATAAACTAAACATATTCAAGACTTCAAATTAAGTCTTTTAACTGACTATTGTAAAACCAACGGTCCTATCTTTTTTCAGGGAAGATATGGATCACTTTACTGCTAATATACCACAACTACAAAAAGCAAAACAAATTATAAATTCAAACTAATATCTTGACTAAGTAAAGAAAATTAACAAGATAGAATGATGATTCATATAGTTACATTGTCCAGAGAGTCGAAAGCTGAGCGATCAACACATTTCTTGTAGAGCATGTTTTACCTTAAAAAAAGTTATAAATACATAGTCCATTCCTTGAAGTTTGCTCATCCAAAATTCCGAAGTGGTTATAATGTCTGAAAATAATTACATTACCGATTCAAAATAAACTACTTATCAGGCTAGAATAGTCGGTAATATATTTAATCTACCACAGAAAATTCGATGATCAGTTGTCTATCATATCCAAAGTGTGCAACTCTAACACATTAAGATACTTAGAACAGACTAATACAAAAGCAAGTTGGTTTGAGTGAAGAAATAGTGACCTCTTCACTAGGAGAAATGCCCACTCGACAAATATTGGCGATGATTTTAAGGGCATCTGAAACCCTCAGCAGTGTTGCAAGTCCTCGAACTAACAAGGTATATGTAGTAACATCTGGCCTTGACCACCTCCATCTATCATAGGATGGCCCTCTGTCTGAAACAGATGTCCCTTAAATATGGGCAAGACAAGTGCATCAGTACTGGGGGATATCAATGAAAACTGGTACAAGAGAATCATAGTGAGAGTGGTACTGCACATCATAAAAACTTGACACATTACACATCTTTTATTCATCTCAAATTCCTCATATCTGAAAGCTTAACTATAATATCTATGGAGGTGCTCAAAGCAGTGATGCCACCCTTGGGGGAGGGGGAGATGGAGGATGTATAGTTCATACTCTTACCATTCCATTTTATATGACGGTATCTGAAGGGACATGAATTTTAAGATGTTTTGATGAAGATGAAGTTTAAGATGTTCATTTCACTTATTTATTGTAATAGTGATACTGGAACAAAATATTAAAAGAAAATAATTCTAGCATACTAGTAATCATTGGTTAGCAGGTAGTACAGTGTGGTCTCGATTATCCTACCATACTAGTAGTTGTAGTATTATTTCTGTAGCTTCTTGTTCTTTGATTTCTAGTATTATTTCTTGCTTTTTGTACTTCGATTATCCTATTATTTTGTTATAGTTACTGTGCAGAATGCTATGTCATGCTTCTATAGTATTTTGCCTTAGTTTCTTCATTTCTGCTATTTCCTTTGCCGTTCTCGCTTTTATCTGTGTTTCATCAATAGAGTCTACCAGAAACAACCTCTCTACCTTCATGAAAGGGGCAAGGTCTGTGTACACCTACCCTTCCCAGACCCTCCTTTGTGGAATTACACTGGGTATGTTGTTGTTGTTGTTGTAGTTGTTGATATCGAAAAGCTATGATCATAGTAGGTGTTTTTACAAGAACATGTACTGTGAAAGGCTATGGAATCACTTCTTTAAGAATAAATAACTGCCCACAACATGCAAGTGCAAATGGCCACTTAGTTGCTTCGCATCACATAAATCATTAAACTTTCTTCCACTTATTTAGACATCCCAAGCAACACACATAACTCTGCATTATTCCATATCTTCTCAAGTTTTTGGGAAGAACCATACATCATTCACCTTCCTTTTAAACCCTAATCAACCCCCTACCCCCCAAAGAAAAATGACAAAATAGAAAAAACCATATTCAAATACTCCCTCCATTTCAATTTGTCTGTCTTACTTTTCTTTTTAGTCCATCTCAAAAATAAAAATGCTTCTTTTCCTTTTCTACAACTCTTTAATTTCAACTTTCCACGTGGCATATTCAAGATTAAACCACATTTTGGTACATTCTACCTATCTTTAGTTTACAAACATAAGATTCAAAAATCTTTTTTTTTTGGATAACCTCCATGTCAAGTCAAAACCAGACAACAAGTCAAAACCAGACAAACAAATTGAAAAAGAGCCGGTATCAATCAATATTTCTTCATATTCAGAAAATCTCTTGTTTAAGCTGTTGGGTTGTAAGTGTATTGTGAATGAAAAATGGAGGGAAAGTGAAAGAGTAAGATTTCACTTTAAGAAAGTTAAATTTTCCCACATTGGTGGGAGAAAGAAACTTCTTAGTGTTTATATTGGAACACTCCCATTCATAGGGATAGTGAGGCAAGAACAAGTCAAGCCTCGCGCCGTCGGTGTCGGCGCTCGCTCGACTTCGGATTTGGATTTGGATAGCGATCGAGAGATTATCTTTTTGGATAAAATTCATTTGAAACTTGAGATTTAGTGAAGTTTTTAATCCAAAAATCCGATACAAAAATATTCTCCATTTGTGGACGCACATGAAAAGTGCGGACACATGTCACAACGCACCTCGAAGGAAGTGACCCTTCGAGGCACTGTTTGAAGACGAAAAGGCCGACCTGCCCGCACAGGTGGTCACCTGCGGGTGCAGGTGGCCAACGCAGATGATTCTGCTTCGTGCCATATGTCACCTGTGGGCACAGGTGGTCGCGATGTACAGAAACAGTGTGATTTTTTCTTGAACCATTGCTTCTCTTCTGAAACACCAACTTTTGGCTATAAATACCTGAATTTTTCGTCAGGTATGGTGACGAATTTAGTGAAAGAAAAAACTCTCTTCTTCTTAAAAAAACTCAAGTGTGATCATCAAATCGTTGAGTGAGTTCATTGTTCGGTAGAATTTGAGGTACCACTATTCTACTGAAGTGAATTATTTTATCCTGGGAGGAAAGATTCCATAACCTCGGGTACTTGAGGAGAATAAATTCCTTAAGGACACACCGTGAATTCGGTGGACTTAGATTCTACATTTCTATTCATCTCTTTTCTTTATGGTTTTGCTATTTTCCAGAAAATAGTAGAAACTTCATTTTGATAGTTCATAATTGTTGAACTTGTGTTTGAAGTTGTTTGATTTTATTATTTTCCAAAAAATAATGTGAACTTCATTTTGTTGATGTTCAAGAGTTGGGTTGAACTTATTATTGAAGTTCAAAGTTGTAACTACTGAGTTCATACTTTATTTGATTGTTCATACTTAATGTTGAACATGTGTTTGAAGTTATTATTGAATTACAGATTTACTAAACCCGAAAAACAACAATAGCTTCCAAACACAGGAAAATGAGCATTCTCAAATACAATAGTAGCTTCTCTTGGTTCCACATTTTAATTGATCAAGTTTCAATTTGTTTCACCTACTTGTTTTTTTAGTCCATTTCAAATAGAATGACCTTTTTTCCCCTTTTTAGGAACTCTTTGACATATCTTTAATTTAAGATCACAACATTCAAAAGTAGTCTTTATTTTCTTAAATTCCATCTCAAGTCAAAACGAGACAAACAAATTGAAACACAGACAGAGTACTAAAGCAACATAGAAGAAAAGAAATGTACCAGGATCAAAAGTGGAACACATAGCATCAAATACAGAGAGCGCCAATTCAGCATTGCTCCGATCAAGTGCAGCAGAGATAATGAAACAACAATCCGAATTGCCAACAACACCACCATTTCTCCCAGTCATTTGAACTATCATATCCAACACTTGACTCGCATCTTTCGCAGCCGCAACTCGACAAATCAATCCATCTTCTAACAATTCCGACACATTTTTCTCTCCCTGGGATTCACTCAAGGAAGATTTGAGCTTGAAGTTTGAGGTTTTTGAGGAAGAAGAATAGTAAGAAAATGTGAGATTTTTGGAGAAAGTGGAAGAGAGGAGGAAATAGTAATTATTTGGGGGGAAATGGTGAGAAGGGAAAAGGGGGAAGGGAGGAGAAAACAAGGAGAGAGTCATTGGAGTTGTGAGGGGAAGTAATGGGTGAGATTGTTCACTATATTTGTGCAGCAGCTGGGAGATAAGGAACGAGAGGTGGTTTGTTATTGGGAGGGAATATTGGAAATGAATGGGTGGGGGCCCGGAGGGATATATATATATATATATATGAAAAATTGGAAATGGAGGTGCGGGGAATCGAACCCCGTGCCTCTCGCATGCGAAGCGAGCGCTCTACCATATGAGCTACACCCCCATGTTTGATAGAAAACAACATGTTCCAATTATGATAATAATCTGCTTAAGCATAATTAAGGGATCATTTGGCTTGTAGGATAAAGAATATCGAAAATCTTAGTAGCTTAATTGGCTTCGGTATCTAAACTTTCACCTTCGATTCTCTACCTTGTAATACCCTACTTTCAATTTATTTTTATTTTTTTAAAAAAAATAGGATAAGAAATAACAATGTCGGGATAAAATATTGAATTATTTTTATTTAGCATTTGGTTGAATTTTTTACCATGGAATTCTCGAATTATTCATACAATAATTGTGCTATTATTTTTATGACATATTTAATGTGTAGGATACCAATCAGGAGATCACTAATCCCCAAATAAAATACCAAAATGATAAGGATGCCATTTTCCAAAGCTTTTCTCCCAATTTATCTAGTGTAAAATCACACACACTTTGTATATCCTATTTTTAGTAAAATGAACTAAATATCTGCCAATAAAAGTATATTCACTAAATAATCATATCATTATTTAATCTACGAATTGCTATCCCATCACCATAATCCTAGTATAGGGTGTTCGCCAAAACGACCCTTAATGCTTTCTTTAAACACTTCCAATTCACCTTTAATAGGTAATATCCTTTTAAATCCCTCTAATACCTTTCTTAGACTTATTATAGGCTTGAAAGTTAAATAAGTTATCTTGATTCTTGATATCATAATTTTGGTCTAAACTTGTCAAAGAGACCGTTTGCTTTGTGTAAAGTTAATTGGTGTAGTTTTAGATAGAATGGGTCTCTCCCTTTTTTTTTCCATTCGGTGTTCAGTATCCACATTAAAGTTCGAATAAATACGGATCAACACACTACAGGGCCACTTTTGGGGGCAGCGCTCCCAACATAATTTTTTTCATTCTCAAGGACTCGAATTTGAGACTTTTGATTAAGAGTGGAGGATCCCAACGGCCAACTATCTCATCACAACCCATGTTACTGAATGGAACTTATAACCTTGCAACAAGAACATCATCCAATATGCTCATCAACATGCATCTTAAAAGCATCCTATTTCTAATCAAATAACATCTCCAAGGAATGAAGAAATCAAGAAATTGTCATGAAAAAGTTACCTCATTCACAACATTATTTGCGCTGGAACTTGTTTATTTCATTCATTTTTTTTCCACAGGTTAACAGGTAGTACTAAACTCATATGCTTTGAGATTGCCTTGCCACTGAGAACCAGCAAGCTTTCCTTCTTTTTGTAGATAGCAAGCTTAAATTTGTACAAGACATGTCAGTACAATCCTTCGAATATGCTGAAACTAATTTATCGAATGTTAACTTCAACACTGTACAATGGCTGTATGCTAGACTATGTACAGAATGAACTGGCTAAACACTAAAAGGTTGCAGTCGAAGTTCTGAAAAAGTGATAATAGAAGTTGTTGCTGCCAAGAGCAAATCATGTCAATTCCTAGTCAACTCATTGCAGTTGTTCAGTCAGATCGCAGCTTGCAATCACTCCGTAATGCTTCCAACCACGAATCAACCTGGAAAAGAAAAGGATAGCAACACATATAGCATGCAAATGGCAGATGAAAAGAAATTGGCTATGTTCCTATATATACTTCAGATAATAGTTTTCCACGTCATTTGAGATGGGAACAATCGAAGGATACCATTGGGATATCTTACAAATCTGTGCTAATGTGTAGCTATTCTGGCGCTAGAGAATGCTACTTATTTAAGATTGGTCCTCAAATGCTTTTAAGACAATATGTTGAGTTTTCATAACCACTTATGAGTTCAACAGGTTACAAGCAAATGTTTACCGAACATACTGATCCTGTCATATGTTACACAATTGTCCAGTCCAATCGTTTAGAAATTGCTTGGACTCACAAAACTCTAATTCTAAAATATAATTTATCATGTAATACTTTCAATACTACCCGAAAGGCACTAGGTGTGTCGAAACAAAGTTAACATCCAAAGAGAGATGTAGATAAAACATATAAACAAGATGGGTCCATTCAGAATGCTCAACTTCCAAACTTGACCAAGTCGGAAACTTAAACTTGCTCATCAAGCCCAACAAATTCAAGACAGATAAGAATAGTTACTTGCAACAAAGGATCGAGAAAAAAAGGATTACCTTTATCTTAGAAATACTAGAGCATTCATATTTCAGTCCATAACGAGTTGAGATATAAAAGCAATATCGTTTGTCCTCATTGTCTCGTATCAGGCAAGGTAAGGTTCCAACTTCAACTACATCAGATAGAAGGGTTGAATCTTGGGGGTTTAGATCTGCAACATATTATTCAAATCTATTCAAAAAATAGCATATTTGTCGGATCGTGAAATAACGGAATATACAAATTTATCAAAATAGAATAGGACAGAATCAAAAATAATTTAGAAAGACAAACCAAAAGTATATACATTACAGACTGCAGCTAAACTCAGGAAGTATTTTGGAATGAAGTTAATGAAAACAAAGTTAATCCATTGAATCAAGAGAAGATAACAGGAACCCATAACAGATCACCAAGAAAAAACAGATATGCCAATATAAGGTGTGATATTTCAAGATTGAGCTATTCCAAATAGGTAAGGAAATTGCTACCCCAACCACAGGTGTTTGCCCCTGCTCTATCTGCAGTAGTAGAGGTAAAGGCCAAGGAAAGAAAATTTAGGCCATGCGTGGCCCCAAAGGTTTCTTAAGAACCCTTTAACTTTCTAAAACGACGTTCTTTTTTTGGTGAAAGCACATTTGTTCTCCATGAAACAGAAGAAAACACTTCTAAAAACGAAAGGACTTTCTTTTGGTTTGAATCAAACTATACTTCCACAAAAACCCACAAACTTTTAATGTATGATTACTTTGACCCTCTTAATGGTGTAATTTCATATTATTTCACCTGGCTTCTCTTCCCTATTATGAAGCTATAGATTCTTTTTACCATTAAATAAAGGAATTTTATTAATGACATGTAGCACTAAGACGGTGCGCCGATATGTACATCTAAAAAGCTAAAGTACATTCTCTTCTAGTTGTGTATGGAATCCATGTAATCCACCAAGGTTTCAACATCATGTAGATATACACCAAAATAAAGGCAAAACTATGCAATTCAACTTAATTTTCAAGATGGAATTGGTCGCCCTTGAGGCATCTCAGATTCCTTTTTCTCCAAAATATCCACCACATACAAACTAGTATTTTGATTTGTTAGAATATCCCATATTGGTTGAAGGAATATGTTGTTTTCACCTTATATCCGCATCTCACAAGTTAGCTTTGAGGTTGAGTTAGGCCCAATGTCCATTTTCTTAACATGGTATCATAGTCGGACTCACTTTCGTTCTTGATTTACCCAAAATTGGCCATCATATTATATTGTCCACGCTTCAAATGCCAAACCTTGCGGCTTGTGGGGGAGAAGGAAGGGAGGAATGTTAGAATGTAGCACATTGATTGAAAAAACTAGTTGTTGTATCTTTATATGGTTTTGAACAATTTTCACCTCATGATTTAGCTTTTGAGTTACACCGACATCCATTTTCTTAACATGTTCCATTGGTCTCTTCAACCGCTTCTATTCCAGAAACTTATCTGCCAATAAGTGTCCCTAGACATTACCCATTTCGGCCCCAAATGCTCAATAACAAATGCCATAGTTGATACAGCAATGTCAGGAAAGGTGATTTATGATTTCAAGCTTCTCAGGAAAGGTGATTTATGATTTCAAGCTTCATCCCAAAATAAATGATGTATGCTGCAGAGGTGAATGTCTCTCCTTTGGAGATTCTGTTGTGTCAGACATGCTATACATGAAGCAACCAAAAGAAGCAGGCCACTTTGTATAGTGTTCTAGTTTTCCATATTTGTTCCCCAGGAACATGTACGGCTCTAGGTTACACTTAGTGAGTTATAGCAGTAAACATCCACTTGTCCTGCATCTTTTCAAATCAAATTATCTTTTGCACCAGAAAGTCCTTAAAATGCCTCCAAGGTGTGGTGGTTTTCTTTCATCCTCTTCAACTCCCAGTTGTTCTAGTTTCTCTTAAACACTATGCTCCAGCCATTGACAATTTTAAATCAGTGATCAGGATCAGATTGATAAATGTGAAGACACCATTTTGTCAGAATCTTAGAAATCTCTCAAGTGTTAGAATGAAATTAGTCTCTCGTCGAAAATATAAGATGTGGATATTTTAGCACAACTAAAAATAGGTGTATCTTGTATTTCAGGATAACCGCATCTTCAATATATCTTCTTCTCTCAATTATATTTTCACATCACATCAGAGTTCTACAATCTAGGTAGAAACTCAAGTAGCTTCCATCAATAAACAGGGAGTCACCTGCTCGATTAATTTCTTCTCCTCTTTTCAGCGAACAGCACCACTCATCACCACCGACCGGCATCCAGTGGCGTCATACCTCTATTCAGTTGCTGCTTTAGTTGCACCACACCTTTTCTGGAAAGCTGACAGTACCGCATCTTTTTTTGGCAATCATTCCAGGGGCACCATGCCTATATTTTGGTGACCTTTCTGATGGCGTCGTGTTTCCCTCCACAGCAATTCTTACTGCGTCACGTCTCTTTGCAGTAACACCCACACTTCTCTGGTGATCATTCTGCCGATCCTACACCTATTATTTTATGACTGTCTGGCAGAAACATGCCTCTTTTCAGCCATTTTTCTGGCACCAATTTATCTGACAAGATTCAGCCTAGGTTTTCTAACAATCTTTAGTTTTTTATGTCTTCAACTGAAGTATCGCAAGTTTGTTCCCCTCATTGAGTTTGAGGGTTTGTTAGAATGATAAAACCCTACAAAGTGTTAGTTCGAAGTTAGTTCAACATCTGCTAAGTATAAGATGTGGATTGTCTCACACATAGGCTATAAATAGGCTAAGTTGCACGGACTCTTCACTTATGACGCCGCACCAGTGTCAGATTCTTCAAAAATACACTACTTTTGGAGAATCCGACACCCACCCATTGACATTTTTGAAGAGTCCGAGCAACATAGTAAATAGGTGTCTTTTATATTCTTATATTATCACCAAATCTTCAACATTATATTCTCTCTTTAATATCTTCACTCTTCCAAATGAGAATGCTCTATTTAATTGTCCTGCTAGAAAAAGCCTTTCCAGCCATCACCAACTTCGTACCAATTATGTTGACAAGACTAAGTTTTAGTGATGTAATTTGCCTCCAAATTCTTGCCCCATGAGTCCTTGTCACCAACTTTACACACCATTTCCTCCTACCATATTTCCCTTTGATTACTCTCCTCAATAATGCTTCCTCTTTGGAGTTAAAACTTTCATAACCATTTCTACAAGTAATGTCTTATTCAGCAACCTCACATTTCTAAATCCCATTCAGTCCCTTCACTTTGATTGTTGTAACAGTGCTCCATCTTACCAACTGATAAGCTTTCATTTCCTAATTGCTTTCCAACCATAGAAAATCTCTCTCATGGATATCCAACTTCCTCTCCTACTTAACAGAAATAGGAAATAGTGACATCACATTTGTTGGTAGTGAGTCAAGTCTAGCACCTTTAGAGCTTATAAATTTGAATGAACCCCTCCAAAAGATAGATTTGTCTTCTTCTTTCATATCCTTTTACCATCCCCAGCCATATACTGTCTTCTACCATTTTTTATGTTGTTTCCGTTACACTCTCCATTTCGGTCTATTTAGAAAAATGTTTAGTTGACCTCGAAACATTGTTGGCATAATATATGTATATTTCAACTCCTGCTAGAAAGGTGTGGGATTTAGTAACACATTAAAAACCACGATCTCTAGTTCCTACTATCTCAAACCAAATCTTGACTCAACAAAAACATCTAGGAGATACCAAGTAATTCAAGGTGGTCCATTAGGTTGTAGTAAATACCAATAAACTCAGCATTAACTTCTAAGATGTCATTTAAGGACATTTCTGGCTATCTAAATAAATGGCTGAAAAGTTCTTATAATGTAACATTCAAAGTTGTCTGATAGAGGGGCTCGGCAAAAAAAAAACAGTGTGATAGTACACCAAAAAGCTTGGAATAAAATATTTATTCAGTGGTAGGAGAGTATCCCGAAAGGCATGCCACTAGAAAACTTTAACTGTTGAAAAAGTTACCGGTGCATGACGAATACCAAAAGATACACGATCCCTGAAGGACAAAAAATCTCGTAAGCCAATCATCAACATCAGTGTCATCTAGTGGAAGAGGTTCTCCGGGTAAAGTTGCCCATCTCTATTGGAAAAAAAAAAGAAGAATAAAATTGTGGAACAAAATATGTAAATCCAGTGAAGCATTGTCTGAAATCCAAACAAATGTTCAGATGATGACAGCTGCTGGCCTTTTAATACCATTCTCATGTCCAAGTATCCCGAAAGTCGTGCAGCCCGTACGACTCCATCAATGTGTTCTAATCTGTGAGGAGGAAAAAAACCAATGAAAATCAAAAGACAATACTCTTTTGACAGATCAATTACCTTTTAGGACTGAAAATGCTATTTTCGGAGTATTCTCAAAAAAAAAAAAATGTTATTTTTCGGAGTAATTGCAAGTATAAGCTAAGAATAGCTAGTAGAATTACTCTTAGTGAAGGCTCTTTTCCTCTTTGTAACATTTTAGTTGTGATGTTGTTTAGGACTAAGGGGTGATCCTTGAACAGTACTTCACATTTGTCACAAAAGAAAACCCCTCATTTTTCATCAAATTGGGACTTGGTCCACTCTCAACTGTTTATATAACATTTTGTTCATTGTTAGGTGATAATAGCATAACAAGATCGAGAGCACGGATATTTACTCAAGATAGTCTTCCAATAAGGGATTTTGGAGACTGTTAGAGAAGGCATTACATAGATAAATCACGTCTTTTCATTTTTGGGGAAAGCCAATCATACTATATAAACTTTTCTACTGTTGAAATTTGATATGGGATTCCCTATGCCTAGAAATGTGATAATTACACAGTCATGTTTTCAATTACAACTTGTGTTTTCTTGTTTTAGAATCAGGGACCCGTCCCAGTGAGGAGGCCTTCATCCGGCAGTACATTCACATCTCTGGCTCCTATTTCTGTTTTTGTTTTTGATTTATCCACTCAATTGTTCTTGCTAGATCTTTGCACCCAGATTTGATGCAGCACCTCCAACTGATTCCTCTTTTCGAAGTGTTTCATAACTGGACGTTCTGAACCCATTTAGGAGTTGGAGATACATTAGCAGCTTTGCCATCAGACACTCATCATTGGTCTACCATTAACAAATGCTTTGTTTGAAAGGAAACTGAAACTGCGCCAGTTTTGGCCCTATTCTATTTATATTTTTCGTGTTGAAAAGTATGTTAATTTTGGCCCTGTTCTATTGATCTAAATAACCGAGAAATCTGGTGTTTCTAGCTTCGAAACTCAGTGGATAATGGGGTCGTACCTCTAGCCTTCTCTCCACTTAATACCAAACTTGGTTCAGCAGCAGAATTCAAACTCGTGACCTGAACCTACCGTACATCCCATGTCGAACTACCTTAGCCGTTCAACCAAACCCTGCTTTGGCCTCAAATCTTTGGGGTCACTTTTGGTAAAGTTGAAAAGATATAAATCTGTGAACATGTTCATATTGCAATGATGATACACTTAAAACAGAGATGAGTATTATGCTTTCTAATTCTCAAAATGATATTCACAGCGATCGACGATCGCGCATGATGACCGAAGAGGACAAGCATTAGGGATTGAACATAGTGATGATAAACTAATGTAACCATATGAACTAGAAATAACTACACCCACACCAATCTACTAAATGCCTCTGAGACCCTTCTCAGTTTCACAATTAGAAATCAAAAGCACAATACTTTCAAAGGGGAAGCAACCCTATACACGGTTATATATATAAGGAAAAACCGAATGGGTAGCATAAGGCATAAGCAAGCCCACAATGGGTTGTATTATATCTTACTGAGCTTTGAAATGAGCTTCTTTTTCTTCCAAAGCAGCAAGTTCTGACTGAAGAGATTCTACTTCTGCAGCAGTTAACACTACCTGCAAGGCGTGATAATATCTGTAATCTCTCTCCTTCCCCAACCCAAAGACAATGATGATCTTCAGAACAGTTAAGTAGGAAATAGCAAGCTAAACAGTTAGCGGACAACTGTAAACATGTACCTTTTCTTGACCATCTATGCCAGACATCCAAGGTAGCTTGCTGAGGCTAAACATATTCAACATTGAAGCAGCCCCTTTCAGTTTTCTTCTAGTCCACGATCTACTAATGGATCTATTCTAATACGGGAGAAGCCGAATAAAACAAATAAAAAGAGTAAATTCCTATATACCTCAAAATTCACCTCAAAATTCAAATGTCCTTTAGAAAATATACCTTAAAGAATCATTACTTCCTATGTATTTAGATGAAGCTGGGCTTTGCATGGAGTCTTCACCAGATGTTGAAGCTTGAAAATGATCTTCAAACACCTCTATTCCTCGAGGACCATCACCCATGATGTTTATGTTTGCCAGCAAATCTACAACTAGAGTTACGTGAAACCAGAATTACCAAAATATAATCAGCATTCCCAACTCAAAGATCCCCGCCTCACAGTGGAAAGGATATACTAGTTATCACTAATGCGAATTATCCTTAAGGATTTAGAAGAATGACAGTCGTTATATCACAATGAGATCACTTTTTATGGACTTCAAAACTCAAATATTAAATGTGAGACTCCTAAAGTACCTTAACAAATCTGTTAGAAGGAAAGAAGGGGCATATTACCTATCATAGGAAAGGCATAAGCTTATTTTTCCTAATAGGATAACTTATTTTGAGCTTTTAACATCTATAGGAAAATGAGTTTTTGTAAAATGTAAGAACACCCTCACACAATCAAATTCTGTAGCAGCCTTTTTTGACTCCCTTCTAAAACAATTCAGAACAATCTCATCCGAAAGGTTTTTTCTTTCCAATTACCCGCCAAAGTTAGGGGTAAGGTCTGTGTACATCCTACCCTCTTGTGGGATTACCCTGGGTATGATGTTGTTTGTTTCTGCTTGCCTTTCCTTCATACCACATCACTTACCTTTAGTTTCTTCCCTATATGAGGTTTTATGAACAAATACATGTGCATAAAAGAGTGAAGCATTTCAACTCCATGGCGTTGATCAGCAAGAGTGGATCAACTAGAATTTAGTCGATGTGGATATCAAACGAGCAGATGAGGCGGGGTATTGCCACAACAATAGAGATACCACATTTCTTAAGTTCTAAATAACATTTTGTAATCACTGTCATGTATAATTCTTTCTTATGACAGAAATCTTTCAAGATTTTCAACATCATACCTCGGGTATAAAGCTTTTTAGCTCTTGTGGATGCTATCATGCAACCTTGACTAGAGAAAAATAAAGTTATCTTTAATAGGGCATGAAGAGGACTCAGAAGATTCCCTTTCCCAAACAATGTCTAACAAAATAGAACGAAGATTGATGCTTTTGAATTTTATACACACAATATACCTTGGATATTATGTCACAACAAGCACTTTGTCGACTCCCAAAGGCAGAATCTCAATTATATGTTGGTAGTCAAGCCATTAATGCAGAAACAGTCGAACAATTATATCCAACCTCAACGATGGAGGAAAATTATGGAAAGGATCCCATGTTTATTAAAATTTTAAAGATGGATTCAGAAATTGGCTATCAACTTAAAGGCAAACCAGAGATGGGATGGTGATAAAGTTCAAAAGGCTTACTCATTGCTAGACATGCCATTTGGTCTCAATATTTCACCCAAAGCATTTTTGTGTACTTTATGACATAGGTACTTCTGTCTTTTACTATAATATGAATTTTCACACTAATATATGAGTTTTATTCATATTGAGCCCAAAGGAGGCAGAAGCACACATCTCATCTGCAAAAAAATTATGGCTCAAAGCTATGGATCAAGTCATCTGTGGTGAGCAAGAAGGAAGGAGGTTTGGGCATTAGAAATCTGAAGAAGCAGAATCAGAGCTTGATGATGAAGTAGCTTTGGAAATTTGCAAATGAGGACAACCTAATATGGAAGGATGTTATCATGACGAAGTATGGTATGGAAGATAATTGGATGACAAACACGGTAACAACGCCCTATAGCTGTACAGTTTGGAGAGCCGTCAGAAACCTATGGCCATTAATGCATTCCAATATCAGCATCAAGGTGGGTAATGGCTTGAAAACATCTTTCTGGAATGACAAATGGATTGGAAACAGGCCACTGAAGGAAGATTATCCTGTGCTATACACTTTGTGCCAACAACAACAAGCAATTATAGCTGATATGTGGACTGGACAAGCTTGGAACTTGCACCTAAGAAGAAACTTGAATGATTGGGAATTGGGAACTATAGCTTCATTCCACAACACAACGAATGAGTTCAACAACTTGAACATGGAGGAGGACAAACTGATATGGCAAAAGGACAACACTGGCATGTTTTCAGTCAGTTCAGCTTATAAGGAATTAAATATATCTATTGCCAAGGAGAAGGATTGGCCTTGGAAGATGATCTGGAAGACAAAGATTCCTTATAAAGTGAACTGTCTCACATGGCTCTTAGCTAAAGAAGCAGTGTTGACACATGAAAATTTGAACAAAAGAAGCTTTCATTCATGTTCCAGGTGCTTCTTGTGTGGGAAGAAAAATGAGACAGTCAATCATCTCTCTTTGCACTGCACATGGACTGACCATTTATGGAGGATGTTCATATGTTTGAGAAGGGTGGGATGGGTAAAACCAAGAAACATTAGAAGTCTTCTCAATAGTTCGAACATGGTGGGCAATGCAACAAAAAAGGAGGAGAGATGGAAGATTGTTCCTGCATGCATTTGGTGGACAGTGTGGGAGGAAAGGAACAGAAGCTGTTTTGAAGACAAATGTAGCAATTTGCAGGAATTGAAGATGAACTGTTTAGCTTTGAACTACTTTTGGTGTAAACAGAGGAAATTTTTGATGTTCTAGATTATCAATAGGTGTTTACAAGTTTCGGTTACTATGTAAGTTGTAATACCTTTTGAGGGAACTACATATTTTGATGTAGTATACCTGTGGATATATAGATTAATATTACCATTCTCAAAAAAAAAAAACCCTGCAGGTTTCCCTTATTTTCCTATCTTACTCTTTCTTACCTTTTCCATATGGTTTCAAATTTATCATGCGTTACTTTTGCTACTTAAGTATTCTATCCCTTCCACCAGGCGACCATGACGAGATTTGTGCAACATCAAGAGTTTCAACACCATTTTAAGGAAATTATGTACGACAAGTTGAATATACCTATTTTTGAAATCACATCCCACATTAAATAAGTCTGCTATCCAGATAGAAAAAGGGTATGTTATCATCTTGAGAACACTTAACCAAGATCAATTATTTTCCTTGTACAGAAAGCCACTTCTAGGATGGAATACATGAAAGAACCTCAACCTCTTTATTCAAAACTAAAACTCCACGATTACAAGGAGTGGCACCTAAAATCAATAGTTTTATTAAAGTAACCAAAAGCAGCCTGAATCAATGACCAGTATCCACTATGACTACAGAGTGAAAGTACATAAGCCAATAATAGGTTTCCTTGGATGGAGTAGGATAGGGGGATGGATTTTTGCCTCCTTATAATCATAGGATTTCCATCATTTAAGTCCACAGAAGAGGAGACAAGGGCAAGGCACCCAACATGTTCTATCCTCAACCTCCATCTGTCATTAGTAATTTCAATTCGCTTGTTCTATTCACTAGCAAACCATGCTTTATAACAAGCAGCCCTTACTAGTTAAAGGGGTAAAAGCCTTATCAAAATCAAGAAAGAAACATGCACTCAAGGGTTTCGCCTAGTGGTTAATGAACTGGGTAGTGAACCATGAGGTCTCAAGTTCAAATTCTAGCGGAGGTAAAAACACTAGGTGATTTCTTCTATTCTATCCCAGCTGTGGACAGGGTCACCCTTTACATCTGCTAGTTGGAGGTAGCAGATACCCCGTGGATTAGTAAGAGGTGCGCGCAAGCTGACAAATAATACATAAACAAACACTCAAAATTGGACTCAACTAGCAAGTAAGTACTCTAACTTTGAGAGTGCACATCTAGACACCTCAACTTTGTCTTGGGCTAAACGCTCCAACTCATCCCCATTGTGCCTGAGGCTGACATGACACATAAGTTTTGGAGGTGTCTAGATGATTATAGAGAGTTCAACTAACATAATGGAGACGAGTTGAGGTGTCTAGATGTGCATACTCAAAGTTGAAGTGTTTAGTTGTCAGTTGAGGCCAAGTTAAAGTATCTATATATGTATTATGCTTATCAAAAAGGCATAATACATAAACAAACACTCAAACTTGACCTCAATTGACAAGTAAACACTCACTTTGAGTTTGCATATCTAGACACCTAAACTGTCTTCACTTTGTTAGTTGACCACTCCAACTTACAAAATGATCATCTAGACACCTCCAAAATTTATGTGCCACGTCAGCCTTAGGTGTTCACGAGGCATGGTGGGGACAAGTTGGAGTGTCTAGTTGCAAGCTGAGACTAAGTTGAGGTGTCTAGATGTGCACTCTCAAAATTGACGTGCCTACTTGCCAGCTGAGGCCAAGTTTAAGTCTCCGTTTATGTTTTATGCCTTATCAAAATAATTGCAAAAAACAAACACATCTCATAAATACATGCCAGATTTACCAGGAAAAGGGAAAAGAATCTTATTTTGAAAGAAAATAAAAAGGCACAAACTCAGAATCACGAGCTCTAGCACAACAAAGTACAGGGAACTTCCAATAAAGCTTCCAAAATTGTCTTTACTTATATATTGTTAATTATCAACAAAATAAAAGCCCAAAAGAGCTTCAAGACTCAAAATTTTGATGACTTTTTCTCAGTACAACAAGGAAAACACCTTAATTCAGTTTAAGAAAAGTGTATTAAAGAAGGAAGAGAAAAGTACCTGAACTTGTTGGGTATTGATATTTTTGATCAGACGAAGTTGTTAGGCACGAAGTGGTTTGACATGATAGAGACAACCATCTAGGAGAAGGCATATATTATGATTGGACAACTAGTTGTTGAGTTGTATCATGTTTTGGTCCCACAATTAAATAGAATTATTTTAGGAATATTAATGTAATTTACTCGTTATAAAACTTGTAACATGGTTCTTTTAAATCACCAACGCGGATTGTGGATGTTGCATCTCCGAATATTTTTATTTGATATATTATAATCATAATATTGTTGGATGTTGTATTTGTTATAGTTACTTTATCTATGTATATATATAATAGCTTATGATTAATAAAACTTATATCAGAAAGTTTTTCATTCATATTTTTTGTTTTATTGTGTGTATCTCTCTAAATATTATAATAACTTCATGATCTTAATGTGTCTGTGCATTTATTGAAAAGAAGAATTCCAACTATTTTTAATTCATGCCTATTTTTGACTTAATTTAGCCTACACTTATTTTTAACGTTCAGGACTATTTTAAATCAATACTAATTTTAATTAATTTTTAATTTGTACTACTATTAACTTTAATTTTTAATCATTAAAATAATCTCTCTTTAATTGCTCAGCAAATCTTCACTTGTGAATATTATCAAATTTGGACAGTAAAGATGAAGTTATATCTTGAAACTTCTGCCCAAATCGAAACTTATTCAAAAGGGAAAAAAACTAAAAAAACTACAAAGCCAAAATTGTAATTCAAAATTCAGCTGCAAATTCTATTTTCTCTAAAATCATTGCATATGAGAAAGTGAAAGAAGTTTGGTATAAACTCGAAAAGAAGTATCAAGAAAGTGAACAAGACAAACAGAATCAGATCTTGAATTTGAAAAAAGATTTTGAATCTTTTAGAATGCAAAAGGGTGGCTAGACCATCACTAAATTTTCTGACAGGGTGTCTTTGATTGTCAATGGAATCAGGTTGATTAGTGAGGACTTTAAAGATAACAAAATAGCTTAAAATAATTCTTGTGATTATTCTAGAGAGATTTGAGTAAAAAATCTCCACCCTAAAAGTCTAAAGATCCATGTACTATCTTTCTTGCAAAATTAATAAGTGATCTTTAAGCATAAGAGCAAAGAAGAGCATTTAGACAAGATAAGGTTGATAGTGAAAGTAATTTTTTTATGTAAGGCACCAAAAAAGAAAAGTTGATTATCCTTGCAACTACTGCAAAAAGAAAATACACGTAGAAAAATTTTGTTGGTGGAGATTTAATGCAATATGTGAAAATTGCAAACAAATATATCATGTTACAAAGTGTGCAAGTTTAAAGAATTTTCAAAACAACTCGCAAGCATTAGTAAAGAATGAAGAAAGTGTAGAGGACCAACTTTACTAGATTGTGGCAATGGAAGCAAGGTTTATGAATAATAAAATTTATATGAGAAAGTTTTTCATTCACATTTTTTATTTTGTTGTTTGTAGATTCTCTCCAAAAACCATAACAAATATAAGGGAAAAAGTTTTATTAGGTATTAAAACAAACTATAAAAAAAAGTTCAAAATTTAGTAAGAATTGACGGATTAGGTTATGTCTATGTTTTTAGCCCAAAATTTAGTAAGAATTGACGGATTAGGTTATGTCTATGTTTTTAGCCTATTCCAGCCCTATTCGTTTCAATCAGCTTATTTTGACAATGTCCAAATTCAACCCAACTCGCTTATTTGACACTCAAGTAAAACAATAATTAATCAACCCCCACCCACCCAAAACAATATAATTTTAATCCTAATAATTGACTTCTTCCTAGCAGTATGGTGAAGTTACCCGGGGTAGTTGATATGAAAGACACTTTGAAAATTCAATTTGACAAAAAGACACAAGTCTCAGACAATTGTAAAAATGGACACTTTTAATGACATCATCCCATAAACTTTAAAAAACAACAGTCTTAGCACACAAGTATAAAAATATACAGTTTAGTCCCACCTCAACTTCAGCCACTAAGTTTTGAAAGTTAGTGCATGTATAAAAATATAAATATCAGATATTTAATTTTAAAAAAAAAATCACAAATCTTCCAAAACAAGCTCATTTTTTCCTCCTATTTTGCAATTTTCAGACGATTATCAAGTGATTTTTTGGCTATTTTTTCGGCTTCCATCGAAAACTCACCCCACCCCACCCCCCACTATTTTTAGCCACATCCCCAATATTTTTATCTCTCCATTAATGCCTATAAAGCTTTAAAATTACTCCAACTTCTTCGAAAGAGATTCTAGCTTTATTAGATACATTCCAACACTCCAGGACACATGATCAAATGAGTATATGGAAGAGCAATGTTAGTAAGAACCACTTACTCAGCACAAACATATGCTTTGAGAAACAATACTTGTCCTGAGACCACTCACAAGTATCACTCTTCCTAATACTCATTTGGTCATGTGTTGTTCAATTGTGTGGACTCCCATATGATGTGATTAAGTTGTTTTACAATGTTTGAATGATGTTAATTTTACTAATTTAATTTAATTTAAATATTCCTTTCTTAGTCATATTTTAGTGATTTAGGAGCATTCCATGTCCTAATACTCATTTGATCATGTCTAAAACTAATATGGACTCACAAATGATGTAACCAAATAGTTTTACAATGTTTGAATGATGTTGATTCTCCTAATTTAATTTAATTTTATTTAATTTTCCCTTTTTAGTTATAATATTGCTTGTCTATATATTCAACTGGTCGATTGTATACTGCTTGCAAGGCGGATGATAGATGAGGGTCTGGTCTATAATATATGGGTCGATTTAGTATAGAATTATCAATTTAGAGTTTAGACTTATCTTATTTAATTTATTTAATTGTTGTCCTTTTAAGCCGTACAAGGTGAAAGAAAAACTTATTCATTGAATTTATTTAATTGCAATCCATTTAATTTATTCACAATCTTGTTCTGAGGAAAAACTTTGTACAATCATTACTTGTTCTCAAAACTTATTGGATCATGCCCCCAATTGATGAAGACTCTCATATGATATAATAAAATATTATTATCATGTTCAAATAGTGTTAGCTCCTTTATTTTTATGTTAGTTAATTAGTTAATTAATTTTATTTTTAACCAAATAGTAGTCTAGTTTATAATATATACCAAGTGACAGAGGCGGAGCCGGGAATTGAAGCTTGGGGGTTCTGAAATTTAAGACTGGAGAAAGATGTCAAACTAATATATAATAGCCGTGCTAAGACAACGAACAAGTATTGATAACAGTAATATACCCAATGTAATCCCACAAGTAGGTCTAGGGGAATAGAGAATACGCAAACCTTAGGAGATTATTTTCGATAAACCCTTGGCTCAAAATATATTTAATATATTTAAAAAATAATGAATCAGTTAAACACTACATAAATATAAATATTGTCATTACAACTACACCCAACAACTTATCATGTTTCAAATACAATCAATGACCGCATTATTAGACACACTTTCAAATATTTCATCCTCTATTTAATAAACTACACAATTATTCAAAAAGTTATCATCATGTCTATTCGCAAGTCATTTTTAGTAATAAACTTCATAGAGGAAGAAGCTTTTTCCACTGTTTGTACATATTTTTTATTGACAACTCATATAAAGATTGCAAATTATGAAAAAGAAACAAAATTACTACATTATTAAGAATCAGAAATATGAAATGGATCATATACTTGTTGGCTTGTCGTGAGTTCTAGGTTGAAACTTTGGGTGGCAAAACAACAAAAATTAACAAACATAAAAGAATAATATGAGACAGCCCTAGAATCAAAGATTAAGATTCAATTTTTGAATATATTTTACACATTATAATATTAGTCAAACTAATTGAAAATAACAAGTAGGAAGAAAGGAGAAAGACTTGAAAGAATTTCTTGAACGTAGCAATCACGAGGTTGAAGGATTTTGTTGTTTGTGAAGAAGAAAAGGGAAGAAGACCAATATGTTTTTAGGTCCTTTTGTAGAAATTTTTTGCATTTGATATGTAAAAAAAACAGAGTCTCTCTTTTATTTAAGGTATAATATAATGTGTCTTTTTTCCTTTTTCCTTTTCTAGATTGTTAATCTTATGTTTTAGTTTTTAAAATTAATAATTTTTGAAAAAATCCAGAAAGAGGAATAACGTGTACAGGCTAAAACCGTTTCCTTGATTTGTTTAAGAAAAAGAAATCTGCAAGGTGGCCAAAAGAAAATGTGTCAACTTGGGTTCGAACCCACACCCTCTAACGTGGTGAGCCTTATTGCCATTCTCCTTACCACTGAGTCGTGTCTTCATGGTTGTCTGTGGGTTCGCACGTCAATTGATATATACAGTTAGCAGATTTTCTAATACAAATACCGAGTCTACACAAAAGCTACTGGGTTCATCCGAACCCCCATAACATAGCCAAGTGACTGGTCGATTATTGACAAGTGGTGTAGTTGAGCGATTTATGATACACTTCATGTAGTAGTCTAGTTTATATATATCATGTGGTCAATTATTGACAAATGGTTTATGGCAGATGTTCCAGCTTTAATTGACTGGAAAAAGAATGATGACATAATGTTGGAAATTGATACAAATTGAGGTTGAGAGATTATGCATGAGGTTTTGTGTATATAGTATAAACTGAGACAAAATATTTTCTTTGTGTTTTCAAGCATTCATGTTTCCAGGTTTTTCCATATCCTTCCACTTCAAATATTATTATTATTATCTACATTCCAAAGATCTCATGCTACAGAAAATGATGATACTACTTATGTTTAGGTTGGATAACATATTCTTCTAATTTTTCCTAACTCATTCATCAGGAAACAAAACGGAATGGGCGACTATTTATCCCACAAAATTCATAGTGTTATCTCGTTGTCTTCATACTTTGCAACCACAGAAAGGTGACCAGTTGGATACACCTAAGGTTAGCAAATTTTATCTTGCGTTGTGTCTTATTACTGATTAAAAAAATAAATACCAAAACAAAAAAAAAAATAAAGGCTTGAGCTATCTTACTCTACATTGGTTTGCTTTTACTAGTCTAAATTTTTGGTATCATGTTTCTGCAATTAACAGTTTTTTCAAGCTGGAACAGTGGATTAGATCTCTTACAAATAACCACCTGAACTACTAGAATGGAACTAAGATTGAGGATGATAATGGTGGTCTTGTGTATGCTCAAAGTTATGGATGATAAAATCATCAATATTGTAACTAATGAAGATAGAATCTATGCTGAAAAAGTGGGAGCTTTAAGAACAATAGGAAAAAAATTTGAAAGCTTATGGATAACAATGACTAAAGTGGTGAGGATCCTAACAGTTATGGAGTGATTTTTTGATAAGAGCTAGAAAATTTGGCCTGAAAAAATGCCAGAAATTTGATCGGAAATGAAAAAAATGAAAGCTTTTTAAGGGAAAAACAATCATTGATTTTCATCTTGCCCAAAAAATAAAAAAAATAATTTTTTTAAATTAATATGAAACTCAAAATGCTTGAAATCGGAAGATAATATATTTGATAACAACAAATGAAGAGTTTCGATATTGGAGGAGAAGATAAATCTAATGGAAAGATTTAGAGTTTGAAAGAAAAAAAAAATGAAAGAAAGTGAAGAAAGAGAAATGAGTTTGAAGGTATTTTGGGGGGGGGGGGGGGAGGGGGGGAAAAGTATTTTAAAAATACTTAAAGGGTGACACAAACTTTTAAAAATATTAAAAACAATCCTGACCTCACATCTTTTCTATTTTCTCTTCCAAAATTCTAAAAAAATAAAAATAAGTGTCTATCCTTCAAATTAAGTTTTGAGTGTGTCCCTTTTTATAAATCTTCTCAAGTTAATCCATCCCACAATTATTACAGCACATGAGTTAAGGGGTTGTTTGGCAGCTGATTTGAAAATGAGTTATGCAGATATTAAATTCTGAATAAATAATATCATATTTGGTAGTTGGTAAGGAGGTAAGTTACTCATGTATAAAATTAATATGTTGTTTGGTCTGGAATTTAGAAATCCACCTAACTAATACATGAATAAGTTAGACATAAATAACTAATATATCTATCTACAATACATTAAAAGTGTGAAGATTCTTAGAAAAATGATTTGAACTTTTTGACCTTCATTAAAATACCCTCCAATAGACTAAATCATCTTTTCACTTTTTTCCTTCAATTAATAAATTATGGGAAAAAATTTGGTTACTATTGTCAGCTGATCATTTACTCCAAAACGGGAAAAAAAAATTTGTTACTAGAATTCCTAAGTTGCTGAATTCTACTCCAAAAAAAAATTAAAACTTGGTTAATATTTGTCGGTTGCTCCTAAGTTTATTGTAGCTTTATTGGAAAACAACTATTAAAAATATGAATGTATGGAAAATTCTATTGAAGTACTTCCTCCGTTTTAAAAAGAATGAGCTATTTTGACTTGGTACGGAGTTTAAGAAAATAAAGAAGACTTTTGAATCTTGTGGTTATAAATTAAAATTGTGTCAAATGTACTAAAATTCCCTTTAATCTTGTGGTCTTAAACATGCCATGTGGAAAGTTGGAATTAAAGTATTGCCCAAAAAGGAAAGGGTTATTCTTTTTTAAACAGACTAAAAAGGAAAGTAAGTCATTTTTTTTTTGAAACGGAGGGAGTATTAATTAGTATCCTTTTTGATTTATGAATCCTATGCTTCTATAAAGAGCATTATAGTTTCATATTCTTCTTCATCGATCATGTTATTCAGTTTTGTTGTGATTTGTTTTGGTCTCAGCTTTGTCCATGCCATTTTCATCATCAATATTGTTGATTCGATTTTCAAGTTTTTTCGAACGAGCTATCTTTCTGTGTTGGTGTGTATGATTCTGTAAATTTATACCATCAATGGAAGAAGATCTTCTTTGTGATGTCGATCTCTCTGTTTATGCTAGTGTCACTACAAGAAACAGGACTTATAACATCAACATTTAGCAACGACCTTATTTGTTGCCATAAAAAATACATATATAGCGGCGACAAGTGATGTCGCCACAAAAGGAAAATATTTAGTGGCAAGTTATTTCATGTCGCTGCTAGTAGGCGTTGCTAATTCTCAATTATTAATTCCCGCTAAACCAAAATTTTGGCTTCATTTTTTTTAGTAGCGACAAATAAATAGTCGCTTGTAAATGTCGTTTGCAGCGACAATGTCGCTCCTAATAGCCAATTTTATTAAATATAAAATTAAAAGAAAATAAAAGAAAAGATATGATAGCATATACACATATACACTCTCTCTCTTTCTCGAATTAGCTCTCACTCCTTTCTCTCTCAACTTTTCACAAAATTCTTACTCTCAAATCTGTGAAATTGTTGTTCATATAGCAAAATGTGAGCAGATTTCACCACCATATTTTTACCCAAAAGCCCTAATCAGGTATATATGTGCTCGAATCCCTTTTGATATATTTTTTTTAGATTTTACCTCCATTTCTTTAACCCATTTGGAAAATGTATAGAATCAGAAGTTCTTAGAAGTTTTGAAGTAGAAGGTTCTAAAAAATTTGTGTAAAGCAGAAGTTGTTCAAAGCTTTTGATATCGTTCAGAGTTTTGAAGTTGTTCAAAGGTTTGTAAGGTACAACTCATATTTAACCCTAAATTTATTTTCCGTATTTTGTCGATTTTTGATTTTTCACTGTTCTTTTCTAGTTATCACTTTCTTTGGGTTAGCTGAAGGTTTATTTTTGAAATTCCAGACCTTTAGATGGTGTTATTGTGGTTGCATGTTCATATTTATGCAGAGAGAAGAGCTTTTTTTAGGTTAGAATTACATGGGTTTATGTTTTCACTATTCTGGTTGACTGAAGGTTCATATTTATCTAAAGAAAAAAGCTATTGAAAGATTTGTTTTAGACCTTTAGATGTTATTTTGATTGCATGTTCATATTTATGTAGAGAAAAAATCTTTTCCTCTTAAACTCTATGACTGATGTGAATATAAGTTTAGGCCCTATTAAGAATCAATCTTAGGCACTTTTAAACATAATTTTGTTCTTTTTCATCACATTATGGTTCCTGATGAAAATTTTTTGTTTATGAATGATTTCATCATTATCTTTCCTTGAAATATTTTTTTGATAACCGTGGTGCCCGGGACGCTTGTGCACACCTCGATTATACCACTGACTAGTAAATTCAAGGTCCTACTAGTAGATTCTATTTTTTTAATTATATACATTATACTTTTGGAAGCTATAGGACCACTATCTTTAATGGTACAGTTCACAAAAAATAGATTTCAATTCAACTTTGTACCTAATGAAATTTGAAAGAAATGTTCAATTTTTTCTCAGCATTGCTATTTCTTTTTGGTCATTTTTTTCGTTAAGAAAGGAAACAAAGACTTATCTCACCTGCTTGATTCCTCCCATTGTGCATCAATTTCCATAGTTGTATTTGGGATATGGTGTAATTCTGCTATCTAATCTAGACATGACTAAAAACCACCTGATGAAATGTGGTACTATGATGGTATTAACTACTAGGTTACTTGAAACTTAACCTATGTTTTCTAGTAAGTATTAGCAGTCTTTTTGGCTGTTGGAAACTTCTGGTTAACGTATGACTAATATTTTTGCCTGATGGTTCTAGTGTTAGTATTTCGTAATCAGTTCTACTTGTGTTGATCGAGTTTATGTGTGTCGGTATTTTCATTTCGTTACACATTTTGGACTCTCCACTATCTTATATTAGTTCTTGTTGTCCAGACGATATGTTTTATTTTCAGATATTTGTACTAGAAGCTCATGACTTGTAACTTGGATTTTGTAAACCTTGGAGCGTCGACTATCTTGTTGTTTCTGTAGTTCTCCATTATTTCTTAGTATCACTGATAATCTATCTATTATTTTTTTTTGAAACTGGTAACTTTACTCTATATATCCACAAGGTATACTACAACCGAAAACATTGTAATTCCCCTTCAAAAAAGTATTTCAAAAAAGTATTACAACTTACTGCATTTTCAGATTAACCAGCCTCTAAGTAATCTAATACATCAAAGATGTCCTCTGTTTGAGCTAAAACATCATGCTTACACCAAAAATAAAAAAGGCCTAAACAGTTCATTTTAATCTTCTATAAGTTGTTCTGCACATTCTCTACGCATATGTTGTTCCTTTCTTTCCATATTGTCCACCAAATACATGCCGGGATAATTTTTAATCTCTTCTCCTTCTTGAAAGCATTTCCATCCCTATTCCAACTGCTCATAACACCTTTAATACTCCCAGGTTTCACCCATTTGATACCTTTTAAACATATAAACATTCTCCAGAGTTGTTCTGTCCACTTACAGCAAGAAAAGATGGTTAATTGTCTCAACTTGCTCCCCACACAGAGAACAGTTGGAAGCCAACTGATATCCCCTCTTGTTAAGTTTTTCATGAATCAGGACTGATTCTTTAGTCAGTTGTAACACCTCGTACCTTCTCGACCCTACTTTCCAACCTTGAACCATGTATACCCTAGGTTCGAGAGCAATAAGTACGTATTTTCATTGTTATTGATGGAACATTTGATATTGTGCTAGTAAATGTGATTAGACCTTTGTAGTAGGTGTTTGTGACTTTGTGGAGCATTTGTGGGGTGAAAAGTAAGGTTTAAGGGACATCCAAACAAAGGATCTTAAAGATAAGAGGCAAGCAAAAGGTTGAGACTTGAAAGATCCAATCAAATCCACAAAGAAAAGTCGAAATCAAAAATTTAGCATGGGGCGCTGCAGGTGGCGTGCCAGGCCGCTTATGGCTGAATTTTGTTTGGCACAGGCATCAAAGGGGCGCGCCCAGGGGCATGCCAGGCCACTCCTGGCCACCTTTCCAGAGCTGAAATTTTTCTAAGTCTCTAGGGCGCCCGGGAGCGTGCCGAGGTGCTTTTTGCCCGATTTCTTCTACGATTATTAGTCTATAAAGAGGACTCTTGGGTTATGGTATCATTATTCCATCATAGTAGGACTACTCTCGAGCAAGTTTGGCATCTGAGTTGGGATTAATTCTTTGTCACAAGTGTTTTATCAAATTATGTTAAATTAAGCCATGGGTGACAAAAATCGCGTATTCTTGAGGATTGAGGCTACGAATGTGAATCTCGCGAGTTCAATAGTATCATGACATTATGGAATTATTTAAATACGAGATAATGAGACTATTACACATTGAAATTGGTGGGCTAAGTTAATATGTGTAAATGGGCTCAATTTAAGGCCCAAAATGGATTAAAAGGCATGGCCCAAAAGGGCAAATGACCCATTCTTCCACTTTTACCAAGGAAACATGGAATTTATTGCAAGAAGTGGCTAAGTATGACTTTAGGGGATATATAAGGTGGCAAAAATCAGATTTTATTTCCACAAAGCACACATGCCATTCTAGACATTTCTACAAGATATTTCTTCAACCCCTCAAACCCTAAGCCATCTTTTTGGACAAGATCACTCATTTTCAAGTTTGGGTAAGTGATTATTCTTATTGATTAATATATTATGTGAATGGGAGAGTATGTAGATCATGATGGTTATGTCTAAAAGTGTAAATAATGCATTTTTGCTTTTTGCTAAAAGATGTGTCATCTATGGGATTTAAACTTGAAAGGAGACTTGAGGTTTTGACGAAAGTGAATGGTGTGAATGAAATATCAACATGTATGATGTGGTTATGTTCCTTGACTTGTTATTTTTCTATAAGTATAATTTGTGGGATTGTTATCGATATGTGGTTATGAAGTGTATTGAGGTGACTTGATGGAGTAATTGTGATGTTGTGTTGATGGAGAAGTGTAAAGTATGAACTTGGTGTGACATGCTATTGGTTTATGATATATTGGTCAATGTATGGAATGTTGTGGTATTTTTGGTATGATAATTTCATCAATGGTATTGTCAAGGGGGAAATGACATTTTAAGACAATCATGTACCTCATTGTCGTCGTATGCACTTGCAAGGTAGTTGGTTGTTAACGTAAGCTCCGTTATGTACTTGTGTTGTAGAGTGAAACGTAAGGAAAGAGATGGACTATTGTATTCACATATAGGATTATGTATTCATGTTGGAAAGATAAGGTATGTAAGGTTACTCTTTCCGTATCCTTCTGCAGCACATAGTGTTCTCATTGACATTGTACTTGTTCTATTCTGAAATGTTCTAAGGTATCCCCTTTCCTGTTATCAATTGTTATTAATCACATGTTCCCTGCTCATTGATCAATTGTGATTCACATGTCTCATGTTCATTGACTAATGTTCCAAAGGTCCAATAATGCTATGTTCCAAAGTTCAAATAATGTTATGACTATCATTGTATCAATCTCTCAAAAGTAAGAAATAAAGTAATGCATATCTGTTGGTTGTAAGAGTATGGGTAGTAGCTCTAGAGGCATAAGCCTAGCTCGAGCCGATACCGATATTATTGGATCAAGGGGTAGTCCTAGAGGCATAAGCCTAGCTCAGACCGAACCTGACAGGGGGTAGCTCTAGAGGTAAGAACCTAGCTCGAGCCGAACCTGATATATTGGTTTATGGGTGGCAACTCTAGAGGTAATAACCTAGCTCGAGCCAAGCCCGATGTATTGATTTATGGGTGGTAGCTCTAGAGGCATAAGCCTAGTTCGAGCCGATCCCAACATAACGATATGTTATGTTAAGACCCACTGATCAGTCGGGGCCTGGGTACAAAGTGACACAAGTGATGATGAACAAACATAGAAGTAAAGAAGCAAATAAAGTAATGAAAGCAATACAGATGGTTCCCAACATATAGAATGGTGACTTATCCATATTGGTTATTCATTTGTATTTGAGTTCATTGAAGTATTTATGTATCATACAGTTTCATATGAGCCTTACATACTCAGTATATTCTTCGTACTGATGTCCCTTGGGGGACTTACTTTACTTGTTGTAGGTGCAGGTGCTAGTAGACCTCCACAGTAGGTTACCGGTCATTTGCAGAACTTTGGTGAGCTCCAGTTGGTTCGGGGCTTTTCGAGTCACAGTTGTACATTTGTTTTGGTATTGTAAATGTTGTATAAAGCGGGGACTTGTCCCGACTTTAAGATGGGTATGTGTATGCATCTGTTAGAGGCTTTGTAGACGTATGTGGGAATATGAATGTAAGAGATATATGTCCATTTTGACTTGATGGCCCTGACGGCCAAGTTACACATATGTATATATCACATGTTTCCATGACTTCCGCTATTAGCATCTTGTATCTCTATGTGATGGTGCTGCTTATTGAGTGACATGCATATGAATAGACATAGATGAAGATTGGTTCTCTCGAGCCTTATCGGCTTCGGGTGCCAGTCCGCCCCATTGGAATTCGGGTCGTGACATCAGTAACCATAAAAAGCAGTTGACTTTGTATGGTATCTTAGGTTTCCTGATCATACTCCATGGCCAATTAGTCTCCTGATGCATTGTCATATTCAGATCCTTATACACTGAAGCTACTGAGAATTGCTCTTGATTGTCTTTCTCCCATATCAACATGTCCTTCTTATCAGATAGGTTGGTGAAACTGGCTAATGAAGTCTGAAATTCTATCGCTTTCTCTACCTCCCAGTCATAAAGGTGTCTTCTGAGGAAATCATTAAATAGTTTCATAAATTCTGAATCCTCTACATGAATGCGTCCTCTCTTTATCATTTTTTACTCTTCCAGATTGCTTATACTTTATTTAGTGTCTTCAATTTTTGAACTTTATATTACATTTCTAAGTTGGACCATATCCTCAGAATTAGCTCCACATTAGCTCTTTGTCCCTACAATGGTGTTTGACTCATTAGCTCTCTATTAGATAGCAGAATTACACCATGTAAATAGAGAGCTCCACATTAGCTCTCCGTCCTCTATAATGGGGTTTGACTCGATATGAAATTTAAGATGTAAACTTATACTATTTATTTGTAGCCAGAAGAAAATGTTGAACTGAATGTGAGTTCTTATAAGTTGTGAAAGTTGTATAAAGTATTATTATTATTGGTAAAATGCTATAAAAAACAGGAGACATCCTCAATGAGAAGATACCATATAAATTGAAAGTGATGGAGTTTAATTGTTGCATCTCTCTATCCATTCTAGTCCTCTTTTAAAGTTTTGTCATTATGAACAGATAGATATTCTGATTGAATAACTGTCTATTGAGGCCTTCAGGGGAAAATATAGAAAAAAGTTGAAAGTGATAAACATTTAGGAAACATTGGGAAAGTTCGACTGATCGTTTTAAGAGATCAATGATGCAGACATGCCATTCATAACAACTGAACCATGAGCATTGTAATCAATTTACTCGTAGTATGTTATTTTTTTTAACTTACATAAGCTCCTGATCAAGTCAGATAAAAGGATTATACAGTCAACTATTCATTACATTGATAGTGTTAGTCTAGTTTAGAGTATCAATTTAGTCACTTACCTAATCCACTTTTTAGAAGGTTGAAAATCCATTGCTAGCATATATGCATCATTGATGACTGATATCTTAATATATGGACAAATAAATAGGTCTTATAAACTATTTGTAGGTCTAATTACTTTATACTTGCATTTTAAAATGTCATTTTCTTGTCATCCTACATAATTGAAATCAATAATCCTTTTATTCTCTTGAACCATTTGGTTGTGGAGTGCTGAGTAATTGAGTGTCTGATTGACTTATTACCTTGTCATTATTGTTATTGTTCTTGCTATATATATGTCGTATTTTTACTATTGCCTATTTCCTTGCTTCTGATATCCTCGTAGTGTTAGTTTCTTTATTGTTTGGCTTCATTTTTCAGGTCATTCTGCTGTAAATCTTGGTTATGTTGCGGTCTACATCATTCCAGAAAACTTTTATCTTTGTTTGGTGTTCTTAATTTCAAATAGTAGGTATGTCATAGTAAGATCACTACTCATTTAATTTTTCATTCTAGTCACAACCTCATTATTGTTGTTTTTGTTTATTTTTATTTAATCAGACTTCTCTGTCCAGGCAGTCTTGGAATTTTCTTTTCTAGTTATCTTCTTTCTTTTACTTGAAATTATGACATATAACCATTAATGGAAATATGATTCCTAAATTCAATTCAGAATTTGGTGGCTATATTTCATAGTGAATTAGCTGTCTTTAAGATCAATTATACTGAACTGATGGCTATTATGTTGGATCTTTCCTTTTTTGTACGATAAACTATCAAAAGGATTCTCAGCTAGATTCTAATGTGATCTTGTCCTTTTCTACTTGCTATTTTTTTGCAAACTGCACTGTTTTTACTGGTGGCAGAATTGGATTGATAATTGTTACTTTTATAAAGTACATTATTTTAAAAGATAATGATTTATGTGGACTCATTCATGTTGATACATCTTTATAGTACTTTCCACAATTTATTATCATGAAAATTTGAATTAGTTAACTGATTGTCTTTTTTTGGGTTGAAGAATAGGAATGGATAAAAGTTGATTGAATATTAGGAATAGAGGTGAACAAAGATATATAGATGGAGTAGATGGCTTTCTTAATTGGGCATTCAGTCAATCCAGGGTGAGCACAATTATTAGATGTCCTTGTAAAAGATGTAGGAACACCATGTTCAAGCTAAGAATTGATCTAAGAAGAGACTTGTTGAATAAGGGCTCTGGGATTCTTATAAGGAGTGGGACTTGCATGGAAAGGTGTTGGTTAGAGTTGAAAATTCTACTTCCACAAGTGGTGATGAAGTAGAAGATGATAGCATTAAAGAGGATGATATTACAGAAATGATTCATGATGCTTTTGGATATATAGAGGATGCTGATAACTCTTCAGAGGGAAATGAAGAGCCAAATGTGCATTCAACAAAGTTTTACAAATTGTTAGAAGATGCACAGACAAAACTTTATCCTGGTTGCTCAAAGTTGTCTTTTGTTGCTAAATTACTTCACTTGAAGTGCCTTAACCATTAGAGCAACAAATCCATGGATGAGTTGTTGAGCTTCTTTAAAGAGGTGCTCCCTGAGGAGTCATTTGTACCCAAGTCTTTCTATGAAGCGAAGAAGGTTCTTTCTGACCTAGGGTTGGGGTACACCAAAATAGATGCATGTAAAAATGATTGTATTTTATATTGGCGTGATAATGAGAATGCCCAATCTTGTTCCAAGTGTGGTGATTCCAGATGGAAGTCAGTAGAACACAAAGGCAAGAAAGTAGCTCATAAAGTATTGCGGCATTTTCCAATCAAACCAAAACTTCAAAGATTGTACATGGCAAAAGAGACAACAAAGAAAATGAGGTGGCACAAGGAGGAAAATATTGATAATGATGTCATGCGCCATCCGTCTGACTCAATGGAATGGAAATATTTCAATGAGCATTATCCTACCTTTTCAGCTAAGTTAAGAAATGTTTCGATTAGGTTTAGCAAGTGATGGGTTTCAACCTTATGGGAATATGAGTATCAATTATAGTATTTGGCCCGTCGTGCTAGTTACAAAAAATTTGCCACCATGGGATTGCAAAAAAAAGTCCATATTTCATGATGACACTTCTTATTCTAGGCCCTAAGTGTCCTAGTAATGATATTGATGTATACTTACAACCAATGATTGAAGAGTTGAATGAATTATGGGAAGGGGTGGAGACATATGATGCACACTCAAAATCTAATTTCCTTATGCGTGTGGCTCTCATGTGGACGATTAATGATTTTCCTGCATATGATAACCTTTCAGGATAGTCAACCAAAGGCAAGCTTGCATGCCCTTGTTTTCATAAAGATACACAATCAATTTCCTAACGTAATAAATTATGTTATATGGGTCATCGTTGCTTCCTTCCCATGAACCATCCATGGAGTAGAAATCGATTGTTATTTTATGGGAAGTAGAAATGGGAATTGCACCTAGTGCTTTAACAGGTAATGAAGTACTTTTGCAATTACAAAATTGGGGCAATGTGACATATGGTAAAGGTAAAAAACGTAAGCGTAATGTTTCTAATGATGCTTATAATTGAAGGAAGAAAAGTATCTTTTTTGAATTGCATTATTGGGATGGTCATGATTTACGACATAACTTTGATGTGATGCACATAGAAAGAAATGTGTCCAATAGTTTTTTATCTACTATTATGAATATGATTGGAAATACAAAGGACACATTGAAAAGCAGATATGATTTGATGGACCTTGGAATTAGGCAAAGGTTGCATCTAATTGAGGATGGGGATAATATTTTGTTACCAGCAGCATACTATGCTTTGTCCCCTCAAGAGAAGAGCAAGTTGTGTGATTTCTTAGCTAATTTGAAGGTTCCAGATGCCTTTTCATCAAATATTTCAAGGTGTGTTGACGTACTTGAGAAAAAGATACATGGACTGAAGTGTCATGATCATCATGTACTGTTGCAAGATATTTTACCAGTAGCTATACGTGGTCTGTTGCCTAAGGAAGTTTGTGAACCAATTATAGCCTTAGCTAAATTTTTCAAGAATCTATACTCTAATTGCCTGACAATTGAAGCTCTTGATATCCTAGAGGCTGAAATTCCTATCATATTGTGCAAACTTCAAATGGTTTTTCCTCCGGCGTTCTTTGATATCATGATTCATTTGCCAATTCACTTGGCAAGAGAGGCAAAACTTGGTGGACTAGTTCAATATCGGGATATGTACCCTATTTAGAGGTAACATATCATTCTATAATTTAAATGCCAGTGTATTTAGAATTGCATATGCTATAATTATATTAATGAGAAATGTATATATAGGTATTTACTAGAACTTAAGGCATATGTACGCAACTTAGGTCGTCCAGAAGGTTCAATTGCTGAAGGTTATTTGGCAGAGGAAAGCCTTACATTTTGTTCAAGGTACTTAAAGAATATCTCAACGAAGTTCAATAAAGCAACTAGAAATGATGATGAATCTGTGTCAAATGGTGAGATGTCTATGTCACGACCCAAATGGACGTGAGTGGCATCCACACTAATCTTCTTGTGGGAGAACCCTCTAACCCAAACTATTACCCAATTATTCAGTCAATATTAAGATAAGGTTATCATAAAAATCAACTCAATGATAATAAATCCAAAACTAATCATTATTAATGTGGAAATTAAACAACCACCTATTAAAATTCCCAAGACCCGAAAGTCATCATACCAGAACTTCTAAAACCAAAACCACGTCTAACAGAAATATCCAAAATAAAGAAAGATAAAGAGTGTCTCATTGCCCGAAAGAAGGACAAGAAATAATATGATGATCCATGGCAGCCTAGAGATGGAGTGCTCACCCTTGATTTAAGATCAACTATCAAACGCTAGATATGAGGTCGTGTCTGAGCCTCTGGAATACTTTCTGCACTCAACAAAAGAAGAGTACAGGGTAGTATCAGTACAAGCCACTATGTACTGGTAGGTATCATAGGCCAACTTAATTTAATAGCATGTACACAACATAAATCAAATAACAAGTAGACAGGCATTAACACATAACAAGTATTCAATGAATCAGCAAATACATCAATGACGGGCCAAACAATGCTTACAAACAAACTACGCAACCATCAAGAGTATCAACCAAACCATAAACAACCACGAACTCAACAATAATACCATAAGTAACAAATATGTCCTTCTCAACCTCGCAATTAGAACACCATTAGCTCTTTATCAGCTTATTAAACCACACAACCTCTCAAAATCAACACTAATTTGTACACACACGCTAAGGGACTTATTTCTGCCCAACTATTCATGACCTGCAAGGGACAATATAAGTCCATGTACCATACCGGCGTGGTACCCGATCCTCCATAAATAAGGAATATCAATATCCATATCCGTAGCGGCGTGGTACCCGATCCTCCATAACCATATTATATACATTTTATCAGATTCACATTATCTCTCAGGATACAACAAAACGTACTAAATTTACAAGTACACTTGTAATCATAAGGCAATTCGATCAAGTTTGATTTTCAATAAGTATTCATACAAGTGCCAACAATCCAACTATTATCAAATTCACTCTTATACGAAGACCAATCAACAAGGATTCAATTTAGGAGCATACACGTAATTAAATCGAGTCTAAACTCCAATTAAACCATAAACTACCTCAATCGAAGAATCCAAATGCAAGCTAATTTGCAAGGGCCTTGCCCTTCCTTAAAGTCTCCGAATGATCAAAATCTGTTCAAATGCATAATCCCCATAAGAATACAAATTTAATGACACCCATTTTATAAATTCTTACTTTAAAAATTCCTAGATCTAAACCTCAATTTCTCTAAATTTCGAAATTGAGGCAAATCACGAAAAAGAAAAAAAAACTAATAAACTCTAAAACCCTCGTGTTCATGGTAAACATATACATATACCTAATTCTATTATTAATTCCAATGGTTGATTCATTAGTATTTATTATTCACAGTTTCTAATATCACCCAACTTGTTAACTTAATGTTTTCTACCTAACTTCTAACTCACCTGCACCACTGTCCACAAACATAGCCTACCATTCTTGTCCAATGATTAATATTAATCATTACCAAATCATGGTAAGTGACAAGATCAATTTCATTCCAATTCCTACATACTTCTACAAGCACCGGAAAGTTAACTTCCACAACAACCAGTCATTAGCCACCATTACAGCTCAAGTGACCCATTATTTTTTTCGCCTAAATCTACCAAAAACCAACGTTATAGCGCAATTTCAATTGCGAATTACAATTCAACCTAATTAATAGAACATTGATAATACTTGGTGTATATATCTTAAACGTGGAGTGGTGAGATTTTCTTACCTGTAGCAGTCGCCTCAATTACCCCTATTGTGCACCTTTTTGTTTTTCTTCTGCGCCTCCTCCCTTTTCTTTTTCTCTATTCTAATAAATTGAGAGTATAACTACTAGTCTGATAATGTATTACCCTAATCTCATACATGATCAAAAATAAGGGAGTAGTGGATATGGCCCACTACAAATTTTATTAAAATAATATTACATTAACCACCAACTAAATTAATTATTTAAAATTACCCCATAAATTATATAACCATAGTTAACGAATAGTTTAAAAATTCTCATTTAAAATCTACAAGAAGAGTCTTTCATGGAATAAGAATTCTAGCGCGCAAAACAACCTGACGGGTCGTTACAGTCTATCTTTAAGAAAAGTTGGCAAACTAAAGGGGCTTTAGATAGAAAGAAGTTGCCTCATGATGAGTTCAACCGAGCATGTATGTATGTGCTTCAAAATTGTGAAGAGGTTTCACAATACATAGAGTAAGTCTTTTATTAATTCAAATATAATTTTACATTGAGATAATTAAATTAATCTAACACACACAAAATATAGGGAATACAAGAGAGAGATTGAAATGCAAGGTTCAACAAGAGCTCATGGAATGTATTACAGAAGATTTATTGACTAGTTTCGTGCAGGTGTATGTGTCTACTTAAATGACATAATCAAAATTAGTGTTTATCCTATATCCTTATATTAGTCATAATGGTGTTGCTTGTTTCTGTAGATATTTATACTAGCTTCACAAGGACACACAACTGATGAGCTCATAAGCTTAGTCATTGGTCCAGAACCATTGGTGCATCGATATTCAACATTTATGGTGAATGGATTTAGATTTCAAACAAAAGAGCTTGTGAGAAAAACATAGAACAGTGGAGTTCTTGTGACAAGAGATGATTCAGACCCTAATAAGGAGTATTATGGTGTATTGGAGGGTATTTACGAGTTTTGTTATACGGGAAAAAGAAAAGTTCATGTATTCAAGTGTCATTGGTGGGATGTGGCTCTCCTAGGAAGGGGATATAAGATTGACAAATATGGTTTTACAAGTGTGAATACTCATTATGCCTTGAATACAAATGAGCCATTTGTGTTGGCATCTCATTCTGAACAAATCTTCTACTTGAATGACGCAGTCGATAAAGATTGGCTTGTTGTTGTAAAGACAAAGCCTCAAGATCTTTTTAATGTGCCTGAAGTTGAAGAAGAAGCATTAATGAATGAGGAAGTTTATCAACAAGAGGACGTGGAATGTAATTTTTTACAGACCAACGATCAAGAAACTGGTATTGAGGTGTCTTTACATAGAGATGACGTTCAACTACAAACTGTTTTACGTACCAATGATCAAGAAAATGAGGAAGATGATTTCATTAATGACAATCATACAGATGTATCTGAGAATGAAGAAAGCGAAGAGCAGTTACTTGATGATAATGATGGAGAGGACAGTGATATATCCTATTGAAGATTGAGAAACAAAGACTGATGAGAAGTTCTTTGTATTTTGTATTCTTATTAGGCTGACATCTTATATTTTAAGTGCTTTATAGACTGACATCTTGTATTTCACGTTCTTATTAGGCTGCCATGAAATTAATTCAGGATGTTTGTAGCTTTAATTTTATAAATAGAATTAGTGATTTCAAACAATTCTCAGCAAAATGTCCCACAATTTATTGATTATTTGATTTAATATTTTGCTTTATGAATTGGTATTTTCATCGGCAGGTACATAGATATATTTTCAACTTTATTTTCTAATTCTGATACACCTCCTTTTTTATTTGATGTTGCAGGAAATGAGAGAAACTGGATGAGGTAAAAGTGGGAGAGGCGGTGTGGGCTGTAGATGTGGAAGTTCTGGAACAATGTCTCAGCCACAAGTACCACTAGTAAGATTTAGTGAGGCATCTTTAGAGATAGGACAATCATCTAGTGTAGGCCGTGGACGTAGAAGTATTTTAGGACATGGAAGTTCTGGAATAATATCTCAGCCACAAGTACCATCAGTAAGAGTTACCGAGGCATCTTTAGAGACAGGAAAGTCATCTAGTGCGGGCAGTGGAGGTGGAAATATTTTAGGACGTGGAAGTTGTGGAAAAATATCTTAGCCACAAGTACCACCAATAAGAGTTATCAAGGCATATTTAGAGACAGGACAGTCATCTAGTACGAGCCGTGGACATGGAAGTTTTGGAACAACGTCTCAGCCACAAGTACAATCACAAGTACTCTTTGTTATTGTTACAATTATTTGCTAAATATATATAAATATTTTTCTTATTGAACTATATTGTAGAGAAATCCTCTATCGGTAGAAAAGGACACACTAGATAAAATCTGGGAGCTCCAACACACACGTAAGAATACTAATGGAGAGCGTGTCTGGTTGGATCTGCAATCCCAACAAATTCATGTAATTTCCTAAAATCACTGCCTTATTATCTTTCTAACCTATAAGTTACTTTCAATTATATTCGTTGGTGTAAATGGTTATGTGTTATTGCAGGGCCAGCTCCAGCAAATTGTTCATGAACAACAATCTGAAGAGATCGATCATCCCATGATTGGAGATGAGATCTTATCCTTGGTTCTTGGTGAGAGATCAGGCTATGTTCGGGGGAAAGGATATGGAAGAAAGCCTCCTAAAAAGACTAAAATACAACAGGCAAACATAGAGGCTAGTGTGTCTTTTGTGATGGAAAGTATGCATCAAGAGATGCAAAACAATATATGTCAAGAAATGCAAGTTGATATGGATCAAAAGTTGCAAGAAGAACGTGAACAAATGGCTGCAAATTTAAAAAATAATATGGAAGAGGAGCGTGAACTCATGAAAGAAGAAGTAGGAAAGATGTTCCAAGAACAAGTGGCTTCTTTAATGACTAAAGTACAACAGGTACTTTCTCTTGCTCCTCCTTAACAATTCCTCTCCTTTCTTTGATGTTTACATCACTTCTCTTTGTTAACATCACTTCTCTTTGTTTGATGTTTTGTTTTCTAGATAAATCTGTTACTTCAAATTTTGTTACTTCCAGAAATCTGAGAATGTTGCCTGAGTACGTTTCACTCTAAAGCTCTGTATAGCCATTTGAAATTATGTTTGAGTACGAGTTAAGATTAAGGTATTTAAAATTATAGTTGATGATTTAAGTTCAAAGCTTATGTTTCATGGTAATGAAGTTTAAAAGTTGTAAAGTGACGGAATGAGGAAGCTTCTTTGCAGCTTATGTTTTAGTTGCATACTTTATAGTATTTGTGATTCTGTTTGTTATGCTAGCTACTGTGAAACTTATTGTTCAATTTCCACCTGAAATATGTTCAATTGTACATATGGTGCACTAAATTGGTTTACAAGTACAAAAGAAAGGGAACAAAATCTAGACTAAAGTAGCTTTGTTTTTTCTTTTAAGTAAATGGAGAGATGACATTAAATGTGTTTCTTTGCCTTCTAGTTGTACAAGTAACATAAGAAGGAGAAGGATTTACTTCAATAAGTGGGTTTTTGGGAAAACATTTAGAAAAAAAGTAATGTTGAAGGAATATATTAGAGCTTTGGCATGGTTTGGACTTTAATTAATGACTGTGACTTGACATGTGTCTAAATAAATTCCAACATACAGTAGTAGAACCAGAGCGCGTCGAAGTAAGGGGCGCATGACACTCGTCCTTTTGATTGCTTTTCTGAACTCATGTCGTAGTTGTTTCACTGAGAATTCAGCTAATAACTGAGCAAATAAAACATTTAAAAATTGTCATTTGACATGGCTTACTTGTCAATTGATTGACATTCTTGATTTTTCTTTTTAGAGAACATTTTTTTTGATAACTAAAGTAATTTATTAATTACCAAAGATCATTACAATCTACAACCAAGCTACATCACAGTTTGCTATTTTTCATTAAAAAAAATAAAGCAACTCAAGTACTACCTACACTAACCAAGACCAGCAGCTATTACAGCTGAAAATAGTTGGAAAACAAGGCCTTGCAAGTAAGTAATTCTCAGGTCTCTGGTGGCTTTCATTGTGCAGATACATGTCATTTCTCTAACCAAATCATCAGCTGTCCAGTCTACCTTGTCAAAAATTCTGGTGTTCCTCTCTGTCCATATAGTATAAAATGTTTCAATGCAGACTTGTTTCATCACCCTACCTCTTCTAGAATTGCCTCTAGTTGTATGAATAAATCATTACTGAATCTATATATTGCCAAGAACTGATATCACTTGAAACCACTTAAAGACTCTCAATCAAAGTTGCTTAGTGAAAGTACATTCCCAAAATAAATGAGCACTAATTTCTGGGGAAGCCTAACAAAAAACACATTCAGGATCAACATTAATGCCCCATTTTGCAAGCTTATCCACTGTGTTCAAATGACCATGCAAATATCCACAAAGTAAAAATAGCCTTAGGTCTGGCCATGTTTTTGCACATGAAGTGTTTCCATTCCTTTTTGGGTAAGTGTCCTAAAGACTGCTTGTAAAATTGTTTGATTAAGCTATGCTTAGAGTGATCATTAACCTGTAGCTTCTTTGTATAATATGTAAGTTGCAATATGTTGAATATCACTTGCACTTCTAAAAAATTTTCTGCAATCACCTATTGTTCTTTCATATTTGGACTTCTAAATTAAACTAGTCAGTCATTATCTTATAAATTCAGAGTACAAAGTGAAATAGTAAGGTATTTTTCAGATGAACTACAAGGTAAAAACTTATCCATGTGTTTGAAGAAGTATAGTAAATTACATTTTGTGATTTTGTTGGGATTTTTGTTTTTTATTGGGGTATTAATTTAACTTTCCGTTTCTTGTTTGTTATTGACAAAACAACTCTTCTATTTTTTAGTGTATGTATTATTCTGGTAGATTAATGGGGAAATTTCAGAAATAGCAACCCATAAACTTAATTAGAAAAGAAAATAGCAACATTTACATAATTACATTCAATAGCAATTTTCTCCTTTATTTTCTCCCTTAATTTTCTTTCTCTTTTTTTTTCCCAACAATTTTCTCTCTTTCTCTATCTTTTATTTCTATCATCTATTTCTCTTTCTTTTATTTTTTGATTTTCTTTTTCTTTTTCTTTTTTTTTTCTTTTCATTTTTTTTCCATTTTTTATATTTTTGTTTTTTCTTTCTCTTTTTTTTTCTTTTCTGTTTTTTCATCTTTTTTTTTTCTTTTTTCATTCTTGTTTCTTCTTTTTTTCTTAGCAGTTTCTTTTTTTTCTTTTTGCGTTTTTTTTTGTATTTTCTTTTTGCATTTTTTCTTTTGTTGTCGTTTTTCTTCTTCTATTTTTTTTCTTCTTTTTTTTTCCGTCGTCTTTTTTTGTATTTTTTCGTTCTTTTTTTGTTGTATTTTATATTTTATATGTTTTTAATATTTTATATTTATTTGTATCAAACCATATATTTTAAATAAATTATTATTTATATTTAGATAGTTTCGTCATGAATTTGTACTATTTATTATTTATATTTGTATACAAACAAGTATATGGATTAATTATATTTGCTTGAGTCTAAGATATACAAATATGCAATTTATCATTTAACTCAAATATATCGTTAGTATTAGTATATAAAATTTATCATTTGTATTTGTATATAAATAAGTATCAATTGTATGTGTATGGTTCAAGTTGTATAAACATGATCATTTGATACAAATGTAACATTTGTATTTGTATGATTTATCATTTGTATTTGTATTATTCAATTTGTATCAATAAAATACAATTCTTATCAATGAATATAAATACAAGTGTTCATAAAAAAAAAAACAAAAAAAAACAACAACATACCCAGTGTATTCCCACCACATGGGGTCTGGGGAGGGTAAAGTGTACGCAGTCCATACCACTATCTCAGATGAAGTAGAGAGGCTGTTTCCGATAGACCCCCGGCTTAGAACAGATAACAATAACAAACAAAAATGTTCATAAAAAGAAAAAAAATTCAATTGTTTAAAAATACAAATGATACAATCAACCACAAAATTCAAATTAAACATATGAAATCACAAATACAGATATAATATGCGGTCAGTTACAAATACAAAATAGTTATTTAAAAATATAAGTGCATCGACGAAAATCGAATATAAATACAAATACAAATAAAATAAAACCACAAAATACAAATAAAATATGCAGTTAACTATAAAATACAAATACAAAACAGTTCTTTAAAATACAAGTGCATCAACGAAAATAAAATTGTATAAAAACATATCATTTGTATTCGGATGATTCCATTTGTATCAACAAATACAATTGCATCAACGAATATAAAATATAAATGATGGTGTGAATACAAATACAATAAGCTATTATGGTATTTTTGTTATCATTCATGACTTGTGCTCAACGTAGCCATGTTTCTCTAAAAAAAAATTTTAAAAAAAAAGAAACAAAAGAAAAAAAATACAAGAAAAACAAAAAAGAAAAAAACTAAAAAAAGGAAAAAGAAGAAAGAGAAATAAAAGCTAAAGATAGAAGAGAGAGAAAAAAACGACTAGAAAAAGAAGAAAAAGAGAAAACAAAAAGTAAAAAAGAAGAAAAAAATTGGAAAAAAAAAAAAGAAAGAGAAATAAAGGCTAGAGATAGAAGAGACAGAAAAAAGTGAAAAAAAAAAGGATAAAAAACCCAAAAGAATAAAAGAAGAATAAAAAAAAACAAAAAAGAAAAAAAAAAGAGAAATAAAAGCTAGAGATAGAAGAGAGAGAGAAAGAGAGAAAAATAAGGGAGGATAAGAATTCACTAAAATATTGCTATTTTGTTGTATTTGGTAATTATTTTAAAGTGTTGGTATGGGTCATAATTGAGGTTTTAGGTTTGTTATGTTGTGTAATTTCCCCTAGATTAATTTAGTAACAAAGTGCAATTTCTGATTCTATATTTTACTCCAATTGTGAAAGTAAAAGATTGATATTTAAAGTCTTGTGTGCTCTATGTTACTCCTATTCTTATATATAACTAGGTTATGAGAATTTTAAAATTAACTCGTGTGTTTTCTAATAACAGGGACAAGGTTTTTAGACAATGGATTCGAGAGGAAGCTTAACAGCAAGCAATGCATGGAAGTTTTTGTTTTTGTAATCATATGTATATGCATACAATGAAGGTTTTTATTTTTTGAATCATATGTATATACTTACAATGACAACTAAAGTAGTATGTAGTTGCTTTTCTAGTAATGAAAGTATTTATAATATTTGACTTGGAAATGCTTTTGCAATTTGTTAAATATATTAGTGGATGTTTTTAAGAGCTATATATTAACTTTGGAGAATTTGATTGTCAATTATAGTATTTGTATCTAATAATTTAATATTTTATGTAGTTACTCATTGACAGCGAGATGAATATTGCCACAGATGTTGTATAGTTTATTTGGCTATTATTGTTACTACTAAAAAGTAATTTTCAGTAGCGAAATATCAGTTGCCGTCGATAGTTCACAATTAATAAAAAAAAATTTAGCAACGACTTAAAGATTGCTACTGATTATTTATGAACTTTTGCAGCGGCAGGAGTCGCTACAGAATTCAATTTTTAGTAGCGACAAAATGTTGCCACAGAAAGTTAATTAGTTTTGCGGCGATAAAGTCGCCACTAAATGACTTCTTTTGGTGGCGACTAGGCCAATAAAGTTGTTGTAAAACATTTTTTGGCGGCATAGTTATTTACTTTCTGTGGCGGTAATCGTCGCCACAAAAGCGAACTTATTGTGGCGACATGGCGTTGTTGCCACTAATAACCTTTAGTTATGGACGTACTATCAATGACGTATTTGTCGCTCCTAAAAATCTTTAGTGGCGACTGTATTGTATTTAGCGGCGACTTTGTTCGCCGCTATAAGTCAGATTTCTTGTAGTGATGTGCATGATCCTCTTTTTCTGTGATTTTTTCATCCAAGCAATCTAATAACTTTATTATGTAATTGAGTAGGATTTATTAATTCTTCTATTTGGTTTTCCATGTATGACTACAAAATAGCTATCAACTAGCATTGGAACTTGACAAAGCATGTACTCGGAGTATCGAGTCAGGAAGCCCTGTGGATATCATCTCATCCTTAAGTAGGTAACCTTTAAGGCGCAGGAGTTGTACTTCTATATTGAATATAGTGATTTAGATGAAACAAAAGTTCAATACCAAAATCCAATGTTTTTTAGGTTATACAGACGTCAAATTAGCTATAAGGAGGCTATTGTTAGAATGAAATAGTGCACAAAAAGAGCATTAAAGAGGAGGAGGAAAAGGGGTAACAAAACAAGAGTTAATCAAATTAGTGAGTCAGACAACATTACTGACAAAGCCATTGTGATAAGACGTAAGTTTCTTCCACAACTTTTTTTCTTCTTCATTGAACCTATGTTTCTTTTTTTATCAACTTCTATTTTTTCCCCACCTAATATTAGTATTTTTGTAATCTATAATGTTAGAATATGTTTAGAGAATGTATTTTGAAAAAAGAAAATAAATATTTTTAGTATTATGAGTTGAATTTGTATTATATTTATCTTAAAATTTTATCCCACATCTCAGCTTTCTTTCGTTACCTTATTTTTTTATTTAATGTTGTGGATTTTGGAGAATTTCATATCTCACTTAATTTAATTTTTTCTACAGGTTGTTTGGGCATATTGACCAAGATGACCACTTTGGAGAGGAAAGAAATTGATCGGAAAAGAAGCACTTTTTGTGATTCTTGGATTAAGAAGATATCGATATTAAATGATGAAGAGAAACTTGATAAGTTTGTTAAAGTACATGTGCTTAGGCTTCTTAAAATGGATATGATTGTTGTTCTCAATGAACTTGAACGCCAAGAAGAGGTTTCTCTTGCTGTCAGTTTTTACTGCCAAAAGGTCTGATTTTTCTTATTTCTGTTCATATGGGAAGTTAGTGAAACTGAAAAAGGGCAGCTCGGGTGCACTAAAGTTGTCACTATGTGCGGGGTTTGGGAAGGACATCAGGGAAACTCAACTGAAAGTTGATTGATTTGAACAGCTGATGTTTCTGCCAGTTAGCCGATCCTTTTATGATTTCGCTTAACTTCGAGTTGGAATTATTCATGGACTGGCTAGAATGGCTGCAATCATGGCATCAACTACAAGGCTTATCTTTGTGTTGGACTTGGTCCATTATCAGTATTGAAATCTCTATCACTTGAAATTGGAGTAACAAGCTAATTGGTCTGATTTAGTAGAGTTGTTCTTACAGATATGGTTTTCTGTTATTTTTGCAGTTTTTGATGAAGTATTGGATACACGAAATTATTAAATGTGTATACACATTAAATTTAAAATTCAATTATTAGCACTTGAAATCATCGTTCTAAAATTAATAACCCAATGGCTCGCCTCTGGTTGCCATAGTACTATATATCAATTAGCAAACAAATCTATATATGCACTAATCGACTTAAATTATGGGGAAAAAAAACTAAACTAACGACAAGGAGCTTGGAAAAATATAATCTCTCAAATCGAATTAATATATGATGGCAATATTGTACCATATATTTCTTTTTGTTTATAAATCCGTCCTCTTTTGCATTTGTTTTTTACTTTTCTGTATTAATTAGATTTGTTATGATGAGGAAATTTTTAATTTTGCTTTGGTTAATTTGCAAGCAAATGTCATTAAGGTGTTTGTTTTAAGGAGCAAAGTAGAACGGCCTATAGAATGAGCTTTATCTATACATTGAGGATAAATGTGAATTTTTGGAGGTGTGCCGTGTGAAAAAGTACATAACTCTTTTGTATACTCTATTTATGCACCTATTTTTTATAAATGGAAAACTCACGTGCAACGCACTACACTAAATTAGTACATATATAAGTAAACCTTGCATAACTAATCTCTATATAAAATAATACATACATAAATTTCATCATTACTTATATTAATTATACCCACATAACTCTAACCGGGTACCAAATGACCCTAAAGGCATTAGCAACAATTGATTTTTCAATTCATTATTCAGTACTAGTACACATTACATCTAGAGGCAATGCTTTTTGTCAAAATCTTTATCAGATAAGAAACTAGATATCAAACTTGTTAGTCTTTTTGCACCTGGACCAGGCCGCAACGTAGTTACGTTAGTTGCAATTTTAGCATCCCCAAACCAACTACCAGGAACAAAACCATCAGGCTTACGTCCTAAGAGCTCGACATCAATCTTGTCAAGCACCGGTTCATTCTTCCCGAATTTTCTAGCAAATGGCGCATTGCTATCGATCATTTCCCGATAATCATCCGATGTGAGATAGTGCGGATGCTGCTTCGGAGGGTTGTCCCATGCTATAAAATGAAGGTCGTGGTTTATTGTCGTATTTATAAATTCTTGGACATTGCATACAACTGTCTGAAAATATCCTTCAGGTGATGAGAGAAAATTAGTATAGTACATTAAGAGTGTCCTTGGGAGCCTGTCCCATCCTAACAATAAGTACTCCACAAAGGGCCGTGAGAGCATCATCCATGCAGATCCTGTGCAATTTCAAAAAATAATTAATTTTTCGTTTTTTTCTAATTTCGCTAATTTGATATTTTGAAGTAGAGAATCGAAGAATTATTTCTCAAATGATCACTCAACTAATAGTTATTATTTCATAAAGTTACTTTTTTGCTGAAGAAAATTTAAATCAAGAAAAAAAATGATTTTATGAGATAATAAAAGAGAGAAGCAAAATAAGAAGAAATTTGTGTTTGGTATGAAATATTACAGAGAAATGATAATATTAATTGCTCTTTTAATAAATCATTAATAGGCTTTCACTTAGTTCCAAATTAAGCCGTATCTCTGGTCCTATCCAAGACCATCTAGTTGATTTCTCGTATAGTCATTCAACTAATAGTTTTTTGAAATCTACTCAATGTCACTAAACTATCCTTCTAGGTAAAGTCACTCTTGTGTAATAGCTTGCAAACCATACATGAAATGTAAACCACACTAGGCAAGGCCCATACAACGAGCTCTGACTGAAAAAATTGCTGGTGAGGGGAACCGATCCCAGACCTCCCATGTGGAAAACCACTTATCCAACCAACCCTTGAGGGTAACATAGCTATTATCTTTAAAAAATCATCTTTCTTTGTTGAAAAATTTAGATCAAGGAGAAGAGTAATTTTATGAGATAATAACTATTAGTTAATTAATCATCTGAAAAATCAATCCCAAAATCATCTCGACAAATCCAAAATGTTTATGTGAACTCATACACATGCTCAAAATTCAATTTGGAAAATACATACTAAAAATCAAAGATAGGATAATTACACTTTACTCGAGTGAAATTGAATATTAAAAGCTTATAGTATTGGTGAAACAAAGCTTATGACACATGCCTATCTCAAAAACAAGCTTACAGAAATATCGAAGCTAAGCAAGCCCCTCACGCTCATTGACCTAGGCTGGGATTACTTCACAGCTAAATTCAATCACCAAGAAGGCATGGACAAAACGCTCCATGAAGGACCCTGGTTCGTGGCAGGCAGTGGCGAACCCAGAATTTTATATAAGTGGGTTCAACTAGTAAATATGAAATGATGGTGATGTCAATAGCATAAGCAACGTCGAACACAACAAATAATTTTCTTGTTGCTCTTTTATTGTTCTTTTTTTGTTAATAATGTAATATCAAAATAGAATTATTTTTTTAAAAAAAAAAAATACTCGGCACTTTTTTTTATTTAACAAAGTTGGGAAAAAATAAAAATTTGCAAAAGAACCCATTTACATTTTTTAATACTAAAATTAAAAGAAGTACCAAAATTCAATTAATAAAAAGTTAAATTTTATTTGAAGTAAAATAGATTTTAGATTTTTATTGAATTCGACTTAAAAAAAAACAAAAATATACAAGTTGAAATCGAAAAAGAGAGAAAATATAGGTACTAATTAGCATTTTGTTGGCATACCTAATATGATTGACTAATTCTTTTTTAATATTTTAGGTAATTGTTAGTCAAATGGGCCTACCATGTTAGTGATATGCATCTGGGCTATTGGGCCTACCATATACGTGGTATCCATGTTGAGCAAAAACAAGGGAGCAATGATATGCATCTGGGCTATTGGGCCTACCATATACATGGTATCCATATTGAGCAAAAATAAGGGAGCAAAATGCGACTGACAGGTTTCAAACTCGTATGCGAAGGGTGAACTTGAATTCACTAGACCACTACACTGCAGCCACGCTTAGTTTCAAGTGGGTTCAAGTGAAAATTTATACTAAATTTAATAATATTTTTTTTTGCATAAACACTAAATTTTCGCACGAAGTGGATTCAGTTGAACCCACTTGGCACCACGTGCGTCCGCCCCTGGTGGTAGCGACCTTGCTATCGATAAGGAAGTGGGAGCCAAACTTTGTACCTAAAAATACTCCCCTCACACACACTGCCATTTGGACTAGACTACCACAACTACTCACAGAGTTTTACGATAGACAGATCCTAGAAAAGGTGGGAAAAAAGCTTGGTACTTTGTTGAAAATTGACACATGCACTTCCGCTGCGTTACGCAGCCGGTATGCCAAAATTTGCATACAAGTGCCACTGGAAACTCTTGTCAAATCACATGTTATTATTGAAAACCACAAGCAACGCGTTGTCTATGAGGGCGAAGGTGTAGTATACACTTCATTCTAAAAGCTGGGACATACTCTAAAAATATGCACCACCACTCCACAATCTCAAATGTCATCACTTCCATCTACCCCTTCGACCTCAGTACAATCCTCACCAGATAAGGAATGGGAGACGGTATCCTTCCCCAGAAGGAAAACTGCAGGCCAAAGTGGAAACCAACGAGCAATCAGCTCCAACAAGGACGACCCATAATCCACCCTCTAGGTAAAGTTGTTCAATGCTGCCGCAAGTAAATTTCTAGACCCTAGCAGTAGCTTTCCCTACACCACCAACAAGTTTTCAGCCATCTCCAATGAAAAAGGGCGGGAAAATTTCCATCATTGGAAAACTTCAAAAAATGGGAAAAGGAAAATTGACAATGGGGCCTCACTACCCCAAAGTCAACCAGCCAGCTGACATAACTCCATTGGCGCCCCCAAATTCGTCTGAAGGTCAATACACTTGCCTGTAAAAGGGAATTAATAAACTCCCACTCATTCACTTTATCAATTCCCAGGGACCACATGGGCCCACCCCCCAACTACCACAAAATCTCTCTCAGGGACTCCAATGGAGTCCCCCGACCCTGCAGCTCCAAAGGAGAGTTATTTCTCCCCCAGCAAAAACAATCATTACCCTGCACCGATTGAAATGACCAAAGTTGTCGCGTTAATTTACTCCAACGCTTCAACTTCCACGTATAATAACAAAACCCCGGCAACAATGGATTTGTCACTCCACTCTCACACCACTCACTCTACTAACAAGGGCGAACCAAGTCCCACCTCCTCCTTTACAACTTCTGGAGCCTCTCGTCTTTGTATTAGGCCCGATGCCACCAAACAGAGCTACCTCATGGATGGAACTATCTCTGCAGGGAACATTCATAACATTATGTGGATGCATCGGCAACCAACCGATCATCTTCATAATGCAGGACCCTTCATATCTTGCGTAGATGGTGAAGGAAAGTATCAATCATGCAGTAGTGAACCTAGGCACTCAAACTTGGCAACAGACCCTCCTGAGATCCCAACAAGCGAGAACACTCAATTTAAACACCATGGAGGAACTCAATGTCATGATGTTGGAAACCTTCCATAGCCTGAGCTTTTTCCCCAGCTCCCCATATGTAACCAGCTCCCAAACACCTCTGTTTATCCCATGGACGCTGTCAGTCAACCTCCAACAGGGGCAAGCACAGACGGAAGGAGACCCAAGGGCAGTAAGTCTCACAGCCTTAGAAAGTCTAAAACAGGGTAACACAGAAATAGAACAATTCTTAACCAGCTTTGGGGAACCAAATATAGAAATATTCCTTCTAAAAAATCCACTTCAACATGAGTTCGCAGAGACCTTCAGCACATCTATTTTAGCTCACTCGCCCAAGGAAGTAAAAGGCCATGCCTTGATATTGAAGAACAAAACAAACAGGATTCCACCAGCAGTGGCGATAAAGCCAATGATGAACTTTTCAAAGCTGTCCCTACTGGAGAAAGGGAAAGAGTTGATAATCCCTCCACCACCTCAATCTGATCTTGTGAAGTTATCATTTGAAACACTAGAGACACAACCAGTGCAAACTTTCACCGTCAGTGTGAGAATATGGTTAATTTACACAAGCTTGCTATGCTTGTACTGCTTGAGACAAAGATGACTGAGCATAACTCCCTCACCACTGCACTTAGATTTGACACCTAGATTCAAACCTCTGCAGTAGGTTCTTCGGGAGGCATTGTGGTGATATGGAAAGAGAATCTCCTTAAGTTTGACAATTTGTCTATCACTCCCTAAGGCATACATGTGATGATTCAGGTACCCAAGAACCCTACACCTTGATTATTCTCTGTAATTTATGCTAGACCAGACTTTAACACTAGAACCACCCTCTGGAATGACTTATGCGACATCTCCCTCATTTACAAGGGAGATTGGTTTATTGTTAGAGACTTCAATGAAGTTCTCCAGGCTAAGGACAAACTAGGTGGGGTGGGCATCAATCATAATAGGGCCACCATCCTAGGAACTGTCTTAATCAGTGCAACATGATTGACCTTGGGTTCAAAGGGTGTAAGTACACCTGAACCAATAAGAGATATCGCAACAGAACCAACCTGATTATGGAAAGGTTAGATAGATGTGTGGCTAATGACAGCTGGATAAAAAAACTATCTAGACACCACTATCACTCATCTTCCAAGAACCAAGTCTGACCATTGTCCCCTCTTAGCGAACCTTCTACCCACCACCTCCTCCACCAATAATAAGCCCTTTAGGATGGAACATATATGGTTCAATCACCCATCCTTTAAGGACATTATTGACAAATGCTTTCTTCCTCATACAAGCCTGGACCATGCTATTGAATCCTTTCAAAAGGACGTCATAAGCTGGAACGGAGACACTTTTGGCAACATCTTCCACAAAATTAAAGTCATCCTTGCTAGACTTGATGGTATCCAGAAATTTAGGCATTACCAGCATAGCAACTTCCTCCATAACCTAGAGAATGAACTCCTTCAAGAGTATAATATTCTCCTCAAATGCGAAGAAGATTTCTGGAAAACAATTCTAGAATCAACTGACTAAATGATGGAGATGCCAACACTAGTTTCTTTCATACTTCTACCATTAATAGAAGAAGAAGAAACAGGATCTCCACCCTCAAGGATGATGTTGCAAACACCTTCAGCGATCCTGACACCGTTTCCAGTCACATTCTTGATTATTTCCAATCCCTTTTCAGCTCTGAACATACTCACCCGACCCTCATCGGTGACTTCCCACTTAACAGTATACAAAGGCTCTCTACTGAAGATAGAGAGAATCTTGATGCCCCACTCAGGGACTACGAGATCACCCATGCCCTCAAAACCTTCAAACCAACGAAGGCCCCTGGACCATATGGCCTACACCCACTTTTCCATCAAAAATATTGGTCCATTATTGGTGAAAAGACCTCTACTTTCTGCCACCAAGTATTCTCTCAGGCCAAAATGCCTGAACACACCAACTCCACTCCTACTCTATCTAACACCAAAATGTGCTAATGCTACTTCCATAAAAAATTACAGACCAATAGGACTCTGTAATACCATCTATAAGATCATCACAAAAATCATTGCGTACAAAATCAAACCCTTGCCCACCACCATCATTGGCCCTAATTAGACAAGTTTCTTGGAAAATAGGAGAGCCTATGACAATGCAATCATTGTCCAGGAGTACATCACCCACTTTAGTAAAATGAAAGGCAAAAACCCAAACATGATTCTCAAAATTGACTTGGAGAAAGTCTTTGACAAACTAGAGTGGTCCTTCGTCCATGAAACACTGCTCTACTTCAACTTTCCTCCTAGACTTATAAAGCTCTTCATGTCCTGTGTGACCACTTCCACTATCTCAATTCTGATAAATGGTAGGTAAACCACCCCTTTTCAGCCCACAAGAAGAGTCAGACAAGGTGACCCCATGTCACTCTATCTCTTCATACTCTGTATGAAAAGACTTTCTAGGTCTATAGAACTTCAAGTCCTTGGCAAGCAGTGGAATCCCATCAGTATTACTACTAGTGGACCCAAGATTTCACACCTCTTCTTTGCTGATGACTTGACCCTCTTTGCCAGAGCCAACTCCAAGAACTACCACACCATTCGGTACATCCTCAGTTACTTCAGCATTAAATCTGGTCAAAAGATCAACCATACCAAATTCAAGGTCTTTTTTTCCAGCAATGCCAATGATGACACTAAGTCTGACTGCTCTACTATCCTTCACATATCCCCCAACACTAACTTTAGAAAATACCTGGGATTCTCTATATTCCACAAAAGACCTACCAACAGAGATTTTCAACCCATCATTGACAACATGAATAACAAGATGGCTGGGTGGAAAATCAAGTTCCTCAATATGGCTGTTAGGACTGTACTTGCTAAGGCTACTCTCAGTAGTATGCCCAACCACATAATGTAGTACATCAAGCTCCCTTGTAGGATTAATGAAACCATCAACAAAATCCAAAGGGATTTCATTTGGTGAACCACCTCTGATAAGAAAAAAAAATGTACCTTCTTAGTTGGGATACCTTGACTAAGCAGAAAAAGGAGGGTGGTCTGGGCCTTAAAAAAAGTAAAACCAAGAATATAGATTTACTGGTAAGCCTTGCTTGGAGACTCTTCAGAAACCCTAACAGTCTGTGGGTACAAACTCTCCTCAGTAAATACCATAAATTCCAAAACTCTAAACCAAAAAAGAATTATTTTTAGAACATGGAAAAACATCCAACAGGGTTGGTTTGACTGCAGCAAAGGTATAGCTTAGACAGTCCATAAAAGGGATAAAATCAACTTCATTTATGATAGGTGGATCCCACACATGGATAGCATTAGGAACCTTGTGCATGGTCCCCTAGATAGTACTACAGAGAATCTCTCTGTACAGGATATGTGCTCAAATAACAATTGGGACCTTACAAGAATTCCTCTCGACCTCCCACAAAACATCACCCAAGCCATCCACCAAGTACATCTCCTCTCTTCTAGCAACAAAAAAGACACCCCTTATTGGAGCTTAACCAGTAATGGTGCATTCTCAACTGCCAGTGTCTACCACATCATCCAAGGAAAAGAACAGAAAAACACTAACTCTATCCCCAACTTCAACTGGATATGGAAAGTTCATGCTCCAAATAAGATCAAATATTTCCTCTGGCTTCTCTATCCTAAAAGAGTTATCTACACAAAATTGGCCTTAATGTCACTCTAGCCTATCATTTCTGCAATGCTCCTCAAGAAGACATTGACCATATCTTCTTCAAATACCCTAATGTAATAAAATTCTGGCATGTCATTCTGGATGCTAGCAATAAGAACCACTCTGTCAACTTCTTTTCCATCAATTCTTCCAATTGGCTCCAAGCCTGGAACACTCTAAGTGGGGAAAGTTACAATGAATTCATCAATTGGGATTACTTTATACCACAATGCATGTGGAGCATCTGGCTCAAAAGGAATGATAACCTCTTCAACAAAAAGAAGGAAATCATTAACCACCACACCTCCATCAATCTAGCCACAGAATTTGGCCTCCTTGTTGATACACCTGACCAACCCAAGAAACCACACTACTCCATTCAAGTAAAGTGGGAGCCTCCCCCGAGGGGTGCATTCAATTTGGCCACTGATTGTGCAACCAATAACAGACTAAACCAAGGTGGTTTGGGTGGAGTCATTAGGAACTCTGAGGGTCAATGGATTGCAGGCTTCTATGAACGAATGCCCAACTCCACACCCATCCTCTTGGAATTTCAAGCTTTGGGGAGAGGACTTCACATCGCCAAAGCCCACAACTTATCTCCCCTAACCCTCAATACTGACTCATCCATTCTAATCCTTATGCTAAACAATGATCATTTGCCTATACTAATATTATATATGAGTGCAAATGCTTGATCAGGGAGTTCCAGGCGCATCTATCAGTACACATATTTAGGGGAGCAGAACCAATTGGCAAACAAACTCGCGAAGGAAGGAGCAAATACTGACCAGGATGACCCCTTTATTTTGTTGCACACACCCGTTTTGTAACTGATCTGTTGGAAAATGATCGCCAGGGTGTACATTTTATCAGGAAAACTACTAATCGTCCTATTAACCCATCAAGTCGGGATATGGCTGAAAACTATACTTCTATGTCTTCTGTAGGGGACATCCCCCACCTGTGTGAACCACCTTAATTTTAATATAATCATCTCTATTTACCAAAAAAAAAAAGTTTGTTAGTTTGTTTGTTTTTTTAATTAATCAAACGTCAGAATGAACACAAAGTTTAGAAATTGATACCTGTGAATAATTTAAATGCTGCTGGCACACTCCTTTGTGGTTTAACAAAAAAGATATCTGATTTGTTTAAGCTGTACAACCCTGGATCAATTATTAATGGCTTGGCTCTATATTCCCTACATTAATTAAACCAGAAAATAGACAGACATCTGATTAAATTCAATTAGTACTATTGTTATTTAATTAACAATACATTGATTAAATATTGGCAATTTAATTAATTATCTACATACGCTTTCCAATCGAGATCACTTGTATGCTCAATAAAGTTAAGATATCTTGGAATACTCCTTAAACTGTGAAGCAAATCTGTCAATAAAACATTAAATTAATTAGCAAAGTCAGTAGTGAATAAACCGGCCAAAGGCAAATCTAGTTTTCTTTTCTAAGGAAGCACTAAGCTATATAATTTCTCTAAATTTAAAAAAACGAAAAAAAGATCAGAAAAAAATGATTTAAGATTAGAAACATGGTGACAGGAAACTATGTTTTAAATTGGAAATAATAAACCAGAGAAGACACAAAAATTCCTCTAGCTATTAGTATATTTTATTTGGTGCACATTTAAAATTTGTGTTGTTTTAATTATCCCCTAGATTTGACTATTTGTTATCATTTACCCCAAAACACTAATGTGGTGAAAAGTATGAATACATGATTCTCTTTTATACGAGTGAGAAATAGAAAAATAAAATTTTCAATTTTTAAGTGGGGTATTTTTTAATTGTTAATCATCATATAATCATATATAAAGGTTTATTTATTTTAATAGTGTGTTTCTTCTTGTTTCTTTTTAATATACAATGTATAGTTTATTTCAACTTTGTATTAATTTCTTTTAATGACAATTTCTTTCAATTGTGTATTATTTCTTATTCTAGCAATATATATATATATATATATATATATATATAATAAAAGATTGACCGAAACTCCATTATTTTTGCAAAATTGAAAAAGCTTTAACCAAAATAATGGAATCTCAACTATGTAGTTCTTTCTGTCTAAGATGCAATGACTATTTATTTCAACTATAGTCAAACCAAATCTATAACAATATTTAACTATAATGCCCAATTTTTATTTTTATTTTTAAAATAAATATTTCATGTTACGTTATACTATATGTTCGTCTGAAGAGGGGGAGAGCGGACGTACCGTCTTGAGTTACTAAAGGATAATCAGAAGCACTCAAATTGATGAACCAATCCCATTCACCTCCTTCCTTCACCAATATAGCAGCAGCATGAAGTGTATTGCTTACCATAGTAGGACCTCTATAAGTAACCAAATTGGATCTCTCAATTACCTTCACATTCCCAATTTTCACAAACACAATCTCCCTCTTCACAAATTTCACTAGCTCATTTCTCTCCTCGTTCGAAGTCTCGAGGTCCAAATGTAACACGTAAAAATTTAACGGATGGTACAATGCCTTCAACGTCCTCTTTATACGCTCTCCATCACCACTTGAACCAGATATTAAATACGCTAATCTTGGTATCGTTGAATTTGATCGTGTTGGAGATGTATGCAGCTTTGATTCGACGAATGATATTGATGAGGCATGTAACGATGTAATTTGGTGAAATAATTGGTACTTGGTAGTAGAATAAAGAATGGAAATTATGAATAAAGAGGAGATTAACAGGGCAAAAAGCATAGATATAAACCGTTTATTACCTTCCATCTAATTTGATATGCTATTCCAATAATTAATCTCTACTGGTTTGTTTATGTATGCATATATATTCTTGTGCAACATTAGTTAATTGAGAATTATTCTTGAAATTATTTAACGTAGAGGTGGAAAAAGGTATGTTTGAGTGGTTATAGAGCATTGAAGGTCAATGGATATTAGTGTAAAGTATAATCTTGCTTAATGATACAGCAAGGTAATGATAAGTGGACCTTCCTTTTTTTTTTTTTTTTTTTTGTAAGGGTAGCTTATTGCGCGAAGCTCCCACTATGTGTAGGGTCTGGAGAAGGAACGGACCATAAAAATCTATTATATACAATCTTGCCCCTTATTTTTGTAAGAGGTTATTCTCACAACTCGAACCAGTCAGTAACTATATCAAGTAATTAATAAAAAATTTATCCCCAAAGTAAGATCATGAGATGGATGATCTATCTGGCTGAGTGTTGATAAGTGGACCTTGATTTAAAAGACATGTGCTAAAGGATAATGAATTTGTCAATAATGTTGATCAATATACCGTAGATTGTTGCATTTGTTACTGCTACAGTTTTGCTGGAATTATGAGCTGTTTTGTCATAAGAGAGTAATATTTGATTTACTAAAATATTCAGTTAACTTAGCTATAGTAGCAAGAGTCTAATACTTTAGTCGTAATAAGGAATGTACTACTTTGTTTATGCAGCTATTAAGACCCTATACTTGATGAAATTTAAGAGACAAATTTTCATCCATAGTTTCTATCTTGCTGCTTGCATCTTTTTGAAAAATCATAATATGTAGGGACGGTTTAGTTTATCGTGCACCCTAACTAGTCTCTGGATGCGTGTACCCTATAAATATGGCTATGTTGTACCAACGTTGAGTCCTAGAATTAATCAATTTGCCCATGAGGATGACACTATAATCTTTTGCTTTGCAGATTTGCATCTAACTTTGGATGTTCTACTATCTTATTAAGAGGCATCGGGTCAAATGGTGAATAAGAAAAAGAGTTGTTTCTATGTTCATGAAAAAGTGCCAATGCAAGTAATTGACAAAGTGCAGCTGATTACTGATTTTCAAAGAGATAATTTCCCTTTTACTTATTTGAGTTGTCCAATTTATTGTGCTGAATTGGTTAAAAAAGTTGAGTACACGTTGCTTTCTTGGAAAAGAAAGCATTTGTCCTTTGCTTGGCAAAGCAATCTTGATATGTGAGGGAGCTAAACTTTTTCCTGTGAATATCTTTTGATTGCTCTGTGTAATAGTGTTCACTAATTATTGATATTTAAGGGAACTACGATGTGAAGTTTTAGAAGCCACCATGTTAGAAATATTTGACAATAATATTAATTTGATCATATAGATGTTGTTTAACATATATTTTTTCAATAACTTGTTATAACGAAATGAAGTCATCGTTACACGTGCGTGTGCATACATATTATTCACATACTTCTTGTTCGCAACAAATTTAAAGTTATATAATAAATTTCTATGAGTATATGAAATTTTTGGATTTGACTTCCCTCCATTACATTTTCTCTCCATCTCCTCAAGTACACATTTAAATGAGTGACGCTCGTCTAATATAATACTTGAAGGTCAAGATTAGATCAATTTAACTAGCATCTTAACTATGATTAAAATATTAAATTTGGAAAGCATTCTTTAATTTTGGTATGCAATTTTAATCTCCCTACATATTTTGATACTCATTTATTTCATTTGTAAACTTTACACTGAAAAAGTCAATAAATTCTAAGCTCGTTCATAGATTAAAAATCATAATTAGATTGAAAGGCATCAAAATTGAGTGAATCCCACTTTATCCCCCTAATATTTAAGATTTGGAAAATGATACCCACTTCATATATTGAAAAGCAACGATAACCCCCTTATTTAATATTTTCCGATGAGATTTTTCTTTTTTTCTTTAATAAGTAATTTTTTTCTTTTACTTTCTAGAATTAAAATATGAAAATATATAACTTTTATTATTGTCCCATTATTTTTCTATTAAAAATAATATTTTTCTTTGAAGATATAGTAGTTACTTGGAATAATGTACTAATAAATTTCAAGGTTTGTGGACAAACTCATGACAACATAAAATTTAAGTTATGGAGACATCGTTTATTTATTATTATTTTTTTGACGAAATCAAATGATAATATCAAGCACGTAAAAATGCAACATTCAAAGTGAGTTTTGTAAAAAGAATTATTCTTCAAATTTGTGTGTTGCTATAAATTTCATGTCAGAATCAGGGGCGGAGCTATCTAATAGTGAGGGGGTTATCCGAACCTCCTTCGGCGGAAAATTATACTATTTATACAAGGTTAAAATTATTTTTCATATATATATAGTAGACATTGAACCACCTTCGACTAGTTCTTTTGTTCACATTTTTCGATTTTGAACCCCCTTAGTCAAAATCTTGGCTCCGTCACTGGTCAGAATCTTAAAAATAATATGTGATATTTGGAGTTCTCTAAAACTAGATGCGGGTTGAAGAAACGCCCACATTAAATACTGTTGTTGATCAAAATGAGACTAGACTACCAACCACATTATTAAATATCCAAAGATGACTTAACCTTCTCTTTCAAAAACTGCAAAATATGCTCACATTTACAGTTATCAATCCTAATGGTTTCCTTGTGCTCTCCATGATCATCCAACATGATCAACCTTGGTAGAGAATTAAATGCATATTAAACTTTTACAAAAGAAAATTGGTCCTTCTCTTCTTCAATGAACCCAATAGGATAGAAAATTAGCTTTCTCATGGAAAATTTCAAAACTGCTCCAAAATAAACAATCTTACTCATGGCATCATTAGAGTCTTATGTGTAACAACTAAAACATTTAGGCACCAACTCTTGATCTTTGACAAACTCAGCAAGAGTTCTACAATCAGAGCATAAAGCTAGACTCATAAACTCTAGATTTTCACACTCTTTCGTTCTCAATTGCTCAGCTTTCATCCACAAAATTCTATCAAGGAAGTACACCAATACTACCTGGATCACACCTCTCTTTCTCTCTCTCTCAAGACATGGTTTATGGAAACATGAACTTTGATGCTTTCTAAATTTCAGTTTATGCAAAATGTTCAAATGCTCTAATCCTTTTGAAGTCCTTCCCAGCAGCAAAAATATTTTGAGATATTGCCTTTGTTTTGCTATTTATGTATTTCTTTTCTTCCTCGTCGTTTTCCTATTTTTAAATGGATAAATTACTTAAAACTACACCTTAACTTACAATTATTACCTCAAATCCCAACCCTTTAAAATAATTATAAAAATTCCCTCTTACTCTTACTCTCTCCAAAACTTCGATGCATCACAACATTTTCTCAAATCTATTTCAAACACCCTTTTTCCTCCTATTCTCTCTTGCTATTCCAGAAGGTCTTCACAATTGTGAAGGTCTTCACGCCCAAAAAGCCATGTCGAAGTCCGACGAACAACCACCGCAATCAAAGCCGTCCACGGCGGCGTCCTCCACCACCACCGCGCCACCAATCTATATACATCTCTAACGCGAGCCTTTCGAACACGACCTCCTCCCTATCCCTAAACTCATCTTCACCGACGAAGTTCAATCTCTTTTTCTAATTCGCAATAAACTCTTATCCTTATCCTCGGGATCAACGCCGCATCGATTTAATTATAAAGCGATTACGGAATCACTACAAATCTCAAATGATTCGTACAAGACAGTTCAAGCCATGAGGAATTCTGAAGTTCAGAGATTCGTCAATGGAGGTTGAAGATGATGATGTTAATGAAGATACATAAGAATGATGTATCTGTTAAAAGAGTTAAGAGATACATAAAAATGATGTATCTGGTAGAAAAGGACAAGAAGATACATCACGTGATCCTCCACCAAATGTACAAAAGTTATGTATCTTACTGAATATTAGGTTACAGATACATAAGAAAGATGTGTTTGGTTGAAAGTCTACAAAAACCATGTATCAGAATATTTTTTGTGCTACTGATGCATAAGACTTATGTATCTGAATATATCTCTGTGATATTAATACATAAGAGTTATGTATCGGTACTTATGTATCATATGGTGATGTATCGCGAGTCTTAGCTATGTATCGCAATAATGAATGAAAAATTGGGATTTTACGTAAATATGAAAACAGTCGGGATTTTATGTAATTAGGTACTAAACTGTTGGGATTTTTGAAAATTGCCCATTTTTAAACTCCGAAGCAGTGCTAGGAATACACAAATTTCTAGCAAATACGCAAACTCAATGATCATGTACATTCAATTATTTCAAAACAAAGATGCCTTAAATAAATATAAGTATCAAAGATCTTAATAGTCAGTGAAATTGATTAACTAAAAAAAAATATATTAATCCATCATAATTTGGACTATTAATCAACCAATATACTAGATGCAAGCTCGAGGATACGATCCCATTTTTATTAACACATCCTTTGTTTACGATTTATGCAAACTCAAGGACACTTAAATTTTTTGTTGTCGTGAGTCTGTCCACAAAGCTTGAAATTTATTAACACATTATTTTAAGTAACTATTATATCCTAAAAGAAAAATATTATTCAATAGAAAAATAAATGGTACAATAATAAAAGTTATATATTTTCATATTTTAATTCTAGAAAGTAAAAGAAAAAAGAAAAATCTCACCGGAAAATATTGCATAAGGAGGTTATCGTTCCTTTTCAATATGTGGAGAGGGTATCGTTTCCCAAACCTTAAATGTTAGGGGGGTAAAGTGGAATTCGCTCAAATTAATATTATTGTCACAGTACTCTTCTCGAATTTTTTCATATATTCACCATCTTAAATAAACTAAATGAAAGAAAATTAAACTAAATATTATCACATATAATTTCAACACTCTAGTTTGCTTTCCATTTTTCAATTGAAAATTAGAACTACGGTTTCACTCCCTTATATGTTCTTAATTCATTTTTTCAGACTTACATTTAAATCAATTTCCTAAAATTTATGATCACAAATTATCTTTCTTATTTATATGGATATGGGTAGGGGTGTAATGATCGGGTTGGTTCGGATTTTTTAAAATATCAAATCAAACCATTTTTGTCGGGTTTTTAAATCTATATACCAAACCAAACCAATAAAATTCGAGTTTTTCAACCTCGGGTTTTTTGGTTTTCTCTAGTTTTTTGGATTTTTTGCGTTTTTTTCGTTAAAGTCTTCATACAAACATATAATTAACTTGTACTTTAAATACTTCTTTAGTCCTAGCAAGATACAACTATCCTAGTTGTTCCTTAAGAAAATAACACAAAATATGAAATGAATTATGACTATAAAATACTCAGCAAAAAATAATAATAAAATCGTGTAAAATAAATATTGCATATCAATAAATTATAATAAAAATAATCACAATTTAAATATATTAAGTCATGCTAAAATAAGTCTAGTAAGTATTAATTACATAACTAAGTATTAAATAGAAAAAATAAATTTAGGTTATATACTTATGCAAAACTGAAGAAAGATTTCCAACATTATTATCATTCCTAGTATTTTAATTTAATATTTTTGTTAGCATTAGTATTGATTTGGGTTTTATTTGAGTTACTAATATCCATGGGATATAAAACTTATTGGACCATTCAAAATTCTAAGTTTAAACTTGAAATAATATGTTGAAAGATAAAAACAATGAAAAAGTTTAAGAAATATTTATAAATTACATCACAGTAAATATTTTTAAAAATTGTATAAATGTAATGTCGGATTGGTTCGGGTTGGATTGACTTTTTTTAGTTAAAACCAAACCAAACCAATTATAGTCGGGTTTTTTTTTCCAAATCAAACCAAGTCAAACCAAACCATTAGTCGATTTTTTTTCTTTTCTGTTTGACTCGATTTGCGGTTTGGTTCGATTTTTGGTTCGATTTTGTTCACCCCTAGATATGGGAATGGGAGGGGTAGGAAAGTTTACCGATAATTACAAATTAATGAGTAACAAAACATATGGGGAGATTAATATTGCATACTAAAATTAAAGAATGTTTTCCAAAATTTAATATTTTAATCATAGTTATCTTGACCTTTAAATATTACTAGTTTAGTGTATGTGCTTTGCACATGTGTATTACGTTAATATATTTGAGTTACAAAATAAATACCAACGAAAAAGTTTAAGTTCCTAAAATTGTTCAATTTTTGAAGTTTAAGTACACATCTCTTTTTAAGAAATTATAAATGACTTATTACTTAGGACTTCGAAATAAATTGAGAATTTGCTATTTTAACTTTCAAGTTCCTATCCAATATTTAGGTCCAAATATAAAAACTAATATTAACATTAAAATACCTTCTAAAATTCAAATTTCAAGGTTTTAATATCTCACCTAAATCACTTAAGGAAAATATTGTAAACTTATCAACTTTTTTTGACGAAAAGAACTACTATATTATTAATTCTTCTAAAAGTCAAGCTAGAAGAGAAATTGAGGTTAAAATAAATTTAAATGATGATTTTGGCCTCATTTGTATGCTTTTAATCTGAATGGTTTAGACATTAATTCATTAAGTACGTCTATTTTTCTACTCAAAAATCTCGCAATGAATTTAAAAGAGTCTAATGATTTAGATCTATGACAGATACGATACAATAAAATTTAATTAACAATCAAAAAAAATATTATATTTTAACTAAGAACACAATACAATATAATAAATAACAACCATTCAAACAGAGCCAACCACTTTTCAGTGTTAAATAATCTAAGCTAATCATCAATTTGGAGTCGAGTTTGAGAGAAAGTGATAATGATTTGTTATCAATCCAAATACACAATTGACAACATACCGATAAAGTGAGCAGCACAAGAATTGAACCAAAGAAACGAAAACATTAAGTGGAAAAAATAACTATTCCTACGTATCTTTTATTCCACGTAATTTAACCACCACACAAAGCAACTCCTTTTATAGAAGGAGTATTCATAAATCAAAAAAGAATTTGATTTTAAACTCTATATGATTTGTATTAGGATACTACCGATTGTGAAAGAGAAAAGAAGACTCCTATAATATAATAAAAAGGACTCCTACGTCGATTTTTATTCTGCAAAATTTTTTTGCCAAAAATATAAATGAAAGTTTTTTAGTTTCCACAAAAAAAGGCAGCTTTCTAGTTTGCCAAAAAAGGCAATATCTTAGGACTCCTACCATATGTATAATTCTTACATTGTCAAAAATAATGGAAGCTTATACTCCTACGTTTTTGTTTTGCCAAAAATAAGAAAATGTTTGTTAGGACTCCTATTATATGTCTAGTTTACAAAAAATAATGGGGATTTTTTATTTTTAAAATATAATAAGAATAATAGTAAATGACAGTTTTGTCTAAAGAAGTGTCTTTTAATGAAAGACTAAAAAGTTCAAATCACTTTTCTAAAAGTCTTCACACTTTTAATATATTGTAGATATTAGAAAAGTGTCACTCATCTAAATATGTACTTGAGGTAATGGAGAGAAAGTGTAATGGAGGGGAGCCAAATCTGAAATTTTTGAGGTGCATCTTTAAAGGAATATACTACACTTTAAATAAGCGTAATTTAGGGTTTAGGTAGAACCTCCAAGCTAGGATTTAGGGTATAGAGTACCCTCAACGAACCTAATAGGATTGGGAGTCCGCAAATTTACGATGTCTACACACCTCTTTGTACATAAATGTTATTAGAATTATATTTGATTGTAACGGCTGCATTATTACTCAACTTTTGATGGGTAAAATTACAAATTAACTTTTAACTTACATTATTCACACTTTAAGTAGAAAATATTATTATTATTATTATTAATAATAATTCTAGTCCTAGTCCTAGTAAATAAAGGATTACGCTGTGATACTCCTATTCCTAACCGTTTTAGGAAAGGTAGTTGTTTAACCTCTTTGGCAATTTATTTAAATCCACATTGCTCATACACTAAATTCATCATTATAATATTTGCTCTCTAAAAAAGGTTAGTCATTTCTATTAACTACTAGTAAGTAGTTCCTTTTTTCATGAGGTTAACTTCTAATTACATCGATTAATTAGTAGCACATATATATTGTTTGTTCCTTTGTTTGATGTTATCATGAGTTCAAATTCGCACGATCATGATCACTTTTGGCAACTAAACCAGAATCATCTTGGTGCGCCAAATTACTATATTTCAAGAAACATCGGTGTTCCACATACATATAATGGACAAAGTTGGTTTGATAATATTGAGGATCCATACTTGAGGGTTGGTTTGATAATATTGAGGATCCATACTTGAGGGACTTCTATGCTACATTAACGAATTATTATTATCAGCCAACAAATGATGATCATGTCTATGTCACAACTGATGATCAGTTTCCTTTTATTGTGAGTACAAATTCCCAAAGTTGTCATACATATAATGGACAGAGTTCGTTTAATCACACTGACGATCTATACTTTTGGGATGACTTTAATCAGTCAACAGGTGAATTCATTGATCACCATCAAGCTCAAGGAAATTGTCACTACGTTTCAAGAAACGTTGGTGATCACTACTTTGCTCCGCACAACTTGGATCACAATTCAGCTCTTACTGGTCCTGAACATACATGTAATGGACAGAGTTGGTTTGATCACATTGAGGATCCATACTTGTGGGATGACGTCTATAATCAGCTAACAGGGGAATTAGTCAATGATTTCTATGTCACAACTGAAAGTGAACTCGATGATGAAAGTGGCTTCATTGATGATGACTATGACACAACTGAAAGTGAACTCGTTGATGTAAGTGGATTCATCGATGATGACTCTGACACAACTGAAAGTGGATTCACTAATGATGTCGGTGACATAGCTGATCGGATATTGCAAAATATGGAAACAAGAAACAAGAACTCATTGTGGTACTGATGATGGAGGAAAAATATGTGCTATTTGCCTATGCGAATATGAGAATAATGAGACAATTAGCACTCTTGAATGTCAACATGAATATCACGCAAGCTGCATAAAGGAATGGCTTTTGAAGGGGAAGAGATTTGTCCAATGTGTAGGTCTTCAGTTTTGCCGGCATGGACTTTTACTTAATTGTAAAGATAGTCCATACAGTTCATTTATTCACTTTAACATCTTTGCTCTCTATCTGCAGAAAACTTACCTCATTAAGGTTTTTGAATAGACCAGAGACTTAAATTGTTAATTTACGTTCATTATCGAATACATAGGAGGAGGTTTTACTTCTTGCCATTCTAGAAAATACTACAGCTATTAACAATTTAACATAATCAACTTCTTCGAATATGCTCCAAAATATGATCTAGTATATGATCGACATACCCCTTCAAAGACATGACAAAGAGTGAGACAGAAACTACTTGATGAGCTCAATCGAAACAAGTTAAAACAATTCAGGATCTAAATCTGCTGCCTAATGTCACAAGAGTTGCACCTATCCTCAGCTTACGAAAATTTTCCTTGCAATTTGTGATTATAAATTGTAATTCCGTATGAATGATTGCACAAATTAACTTTGGCATGACAATAATCTATGGTGTACTGTGCAGTCCAGCAGAGGAAAAAATATGCAGACAACATATGTGAAAACAATAACGTTGATTTCTATTAACCCTGTTAGCAGTGTGACAAATCTGCGTATTTCCATTACTCATCAAATATATGCATTATATTTATCTAGAATTCCTGTTGATTTCATTAATTCAGGTTATAAATTAAACACAAAATTTCTACTATCCGTAGCTACCTGATGCTGTTTATGAATCTAGAAAGCAAGATAACAACTAACATCCAGATTGCGAGGAGTTACTAAAGTACTGGTCGTTTATATTTTTCGTTAGAAGGTAAAAGCAAATTTACATAATCTGAATAGTCTCGAGGAACATCTTAATGTGGCCGAAGAATTTTGATTTTGAACTTTGCCACAATAAAAATGGAAAAGAACAGCGGTGTTAAAAGGAGTGGCGAACATAGGGATAGTAAATAGCACAAAATTGTTGTGAAATAATGAATATCGTCAAAATAATAAACCGAGGTTTTGAATTTGTAACGGCTAAATAGGCACGACATTTGACAATTTAAAACTATTGGATGTGCATGTAGACCTCATATGTTTTGAGAATTGCATCAGAAACCGAGACAATGACTCTAATTCTTCTAAAGCTAAACCCTCAGGTTCACAATTCTGCTTGTCAAATCCGGGGATGTCCTCTCGTTGACACAAGTTCTTCAAAACGTGGAAGAGAAGTTCCATCAAGGATGTTGGAATAATAATTCAAAGTCGAGTAGGAAACCAATTTTGTTTAGGATTTGATATTTATTTAATCCATGTCTAGTTAGGATTTGTTTCTCCTAATTCATATTGGATTAGATTTTGTAGTCCTAGTTAAATTAGGTAGATTTTACTCGGCACAAAAAAAAAGGTGCCAAAAATGGCAAATCGAATAGCAAAAATTGAGCTGTTGAATGATTCAACCGAGCAACCAAAATCTCAAGCAAGAGGGGTTCGTTGCAAATACTCTGCAATTCAAAACAGTATTTCTGAAGGAAAAGACGATATTGGGAGTGTTGATTCTAAGAAGTTCGAGGAGATTATGAAAGAAATTGAAAGCTCTCACAATGAAGTCAAAAAGCCAAGAGAGCAAGTTGCAGATGCAGAGGCATTGTTTGATCTTACCAGAACTTTGGTGACTTCTGTTAGATCACATAATGCTGATGGTATTACACCTTCTATGTTCATCTCCTCTTTGCTCCGAGTCTATGGGTCGCAAAGTACACAAGGACTCTCTAAGAATGCAAATACATTACGCTGGAAGAAAATTGGGCGTGCTGTTTCACCAATTCTTAGGACCCATGGACCGTGAAGTTAAGCAACATAAGTATACATGTAGACCACGTGCAAATCTGTACTTGCGTGCTCAACCAAAGGAGCTTGATGTTAACGCGGAGGAGATAACAGATACGGACAAGAACATATCAACCATGTTTCAGATCCTAAGGAAGAAGAAGAGAGTTAAGCTTGAGAATCTTATACTGAACAGAAAATCCTTCGCACAAAGTATAGAGAATTTATTCATGCTATCTTTTCTAGTGAAAGATGGACGGGTTGTCATAGATGTGGATGAAAATGGCTCTCACTTTCTTTCTCCAAGGAATGGTCCTGCTGCCCGTTTAGTTAAGTCCGGTGAGGTTAAATACAGCCACTTTGTCTTCAGATTGGATTTTGTTGATTGGGAGCTGATGAAGAAAGCAGTACCAGAAGGAGAAGAGCTGATGCCAAACAGAGACATACCAACGAGTCCAGTCTTTACTGAAGCTAATATATCAAACAGTGACATCTCGGCGAATCCAGTCCTTACTGAAGCTTATAAACTGGTTCGAATTGATGGTTCTCGACTAAAATTATGTATCACTCGGGTCAAGAAATTGTCAAGGAACCATGGCAAGGTTTTACGCAAAGCTTCAGACGTCGATAACTCTCCTGAAATTGGTGATGCCAACATTGGCAATGGGAGCCTGAAGAGGAAGCTGCTATAAAAATGTAAATGTCCATTAGCTGTGGAGATGTCTATATAGTCTAAATAGGCCATTTTGGTGTACATAGGATCAATTTTCGCTGGCCTTATTCCCTGGTCAGATAAAGGTTAAGTAGTATTTCTGTTTTAGAATTAGTGCAGTTTGAATGTAAAGGAGCTGGGTATTGAAGCTTTTAAATTTAGTTCTTGATTTATGTTTGCATAGTGTAAACTCACTGGGCTGTCAGCTCGTTGCAATCCAACATCACCGCCATCCATTATCAAAAAAGAAGTTTCACCTGCTTTCCTTTATGAAAAAGAATCAGGCTCCCACGTGAGGAGTGTTATTGAAGACATAATCAAGTAAATGAAAGTGTACTCTCTCTAACAACTTAAGTTTTTAGATGCAATCGTAAAAAACTTAAACACAGAGGGACGGGGGTTTTGGTCTCTCGTCTAAAATTCCATCGCGGACAAGTCTAGAGGATCTAAGTTAAGGGAGGTAATTGTGTGCTCTTACCTTTAAATATAGTAGGAGTCTACCAGCGCTGCTTTATAGCAAACTGTTCAAAACACAAGAATGCTAATGTAACTATTCATTAAACAGATATTTGGACGGAATGTATGTGCAAAGTAAGTTAAATTGCAGTAAAGCTTACACCATTGCAACGTTTTGCAACGCATGAATCAGAGGAGAAAATATTATAAAAACGAAAACCTTGAAGTTGCAACAAATTACATAGGAAATGAAGACTTTTCATATGATCGCTGTGTAGAAGCGTCAAATTTCTTTCGAATACTATGCATCTTGTGACCAAAATGAAGTGGAGAAGAAAGAGGATGAGCACTTGTTTAATTCGTCTCGTCACTCCTTTCTTCCTCCAGATATCCGCCTTAGACTTACTTTATTTAACCTAAACTTCATCAACTAAACCACTAATAACTCAAACTACAAAGCAACCAGAAGTTGAAACTTACAAACAGCTGCACATTTCTTACATTTAAACCTCAGAAAAGCGAAAATTCTGAGCATTCGTTCTTTATAGATTCTGGTCTTGTGCATTTTAGACGAGAGTGTAACTTGATATGGAGACCACTGCTGGAGAATTAACAGAGTGAATGTACACAAACTCGAGGCTTTTTCCAGCTGTTAACGAATTGAGCCAGGTGGGAAACACGTAGGAGTCACCATACTTTGAAAGACCCCATAGAGAACCATAGAGCTGGGATACCGAGAGCTTCAAGTTCTTCAACATCTTAGAAGACTTGTTAGTTACTATTGCTGAGTATCTGTAGTAAGTTTTCCCCTCGTGAACCCATGAAGTTGTTTCCCTTTGCTCAATAGCAATGTCTGAAGCTGCAGATATTATGTTGTTCCATTTTAGATTTCTCTCTAAATTTTGTTATAACTACAATTTATTTACACAAGCAATTAGGGTTGATTTCTCGTATGGTCACTCAATTAATAGTTATTATCTCAGAAAATCACTCTCTTTGTTTAAGAATATTGTAATCAAGAAAAAAGGCCACTTTCTAAGATAATAACCATTAGTTAAGTGACCATCTGAGAAATCAACCCCAAGTAATTCTAACTGTCAAAAGAAGAGCTAGGTAGGGTACCTGGGGCTGGAGTTACTTTTTGCTCTGGATCTGGTTTTGGCTGAGAATTAGCAACTGTAAGTAGCAAAGGAAAACTAATTGTTAGCAACAGCTTCCAAAACTTAGAATTAGAGGTAGCAAATGGGAGGGTGCGATCAAATTTGAGCAGGTTAAAATAAGTCAAATCTATAAACATATCAGGACCCAACTCGCTCAAAGTTTCCTTGGGCTACAATAGTTTGGGTCAAGATGGATCAAATAACGGATCATAATCCAATATGCCCAACATGACCCAAACCCTTCCTTTTCATTTTGCTCTTCAAAAAGAAAGAGTGAACTAATGTATTTTTCTCAAGTTATTAGCTTAAATTCTTCCAAATCTACATAATACCTAATCTCCACATCTGATTTTATGTGTTTGAGTTTTATCCGTCAAGTTATACTATTTTGATCCCCTTTTACCCAATATTTTAATGCGTCATTCTGGATTCAACTTGTTGGATCAATTCAATAAATGAGTCAGAGATCAACCCGTTTAAACTTGTTTGAGTTACTAAAAAGAGGTTAGTCTTGCTACCTCTTGTTAGAATTAAATCATTGTGAGAAAGACCGTCAATGAACCACGAATACCTGGAAGGAGCTGACTATATTCACTTTGACCACCATGAAGTCTAGCTAACACACCAATCAAAGGAGCATTGTTATAGGTGGCTGGTTCAGTTTGCTCATAGTTGTCTCTTTGATCAGCGAAGTTGTCATAGGCATCAGGTCCCCCAACAATGGCTCCGGTTAAAAGATTGGGATCGTTTGCCTTTCTGGTAAACCAGGTAGCATAACCCCCGCGGCAGCTAACAAAAGTAGGATCAACCTTTACAGAGACGATAGAGGAACCTCTGTGATGAACTTGTCTCGGGTAATTTTTTCCATATCCCACCATGTAACTTGTGGCTCTTGGATTATCTCCAAGAAGATAATCAACCTAAAAAGATAAAACATAATTGAGAATTTAACCAATGCGTGTATGCATTATTGTGTTAGGAGATGAATTTTAGTTGATAACGATATAATTTCAGCGAGTGAGGACAGTCATTTCACTTGAAATATCCTCAAACAAGTTTTCCGATATTCACTGGTATATGTAGATTATGAAATATTACTTATGGCCAAATAGTCAGGGCCTCGTAGTAATCCTCTATTTATATTAGTCACTCCGTTTTATATGTCTCACTTTCCTTTTTAGTTTGTTTAAAAAAGAATGCCACTTTCTATATTTAGTAACTCTTTAACTCCAACATCCCACATGACATATTTAATATACCTCAAGTACATTACACAAACTTTAGCTTTAGACCACAAGATCCGGAAGTATTCCTTCCAATCAAACTAAGAAACATAAAATGAAACGGAGGGAGTATATATTTACCTGTGACTTGGCAAATCCCAGGAGCTCGGATGGTGATACAACGCCAGATGAACACTTGAGGAATTTTCTAGCAGAGGCCAAATAGTCAGAGTAGACCGTTGCAAGGAATGAAGCACTTGTGACAAATTGCATGTTGTTCCATCTCTGCCTGAAAATTAGACCTCCTGGACTCTTGTGGATGTTTTGGTTACCCTTACCAAGACATGCACACATAAAGTTCTCCGCCTTATCCTGGTACTTCTCAAAGACCGCTGCATGGTTACCAGCATTTCCTTGTATTAGGAACTGCAATTATATACAGAGAAATAGGTTAGATAAAAATTGGAGAAATTACTAACTTATACTCGATAAATTTTGGTTAGCCAGGTATTACATGTCCATTTTGTCGTATCATGGCACCTATAGAGTATTATTCAAGAATGTTACGAAATAAAGTGTATGGTTTTAGGGATTTGACCTTAGCAGCAAGAGTCTGGACACCAGCATACTTGACGTCCCAGCCAAATTCTGTCATGGACCAACCAGTTCCACCAAGTGCATCACCATTGTCCCCCAGATAGTTCAAGTAATATTGCTTGTTAGATGCCTTGTACAGCCAGGCAGCAGCCCACAATAATTCGTCCTGTTAAAATCAAAATTTCCAAAAAAAATTGAAGATTAAATGTTGTGAAAATGACAAGATGCATACAATTTAACAAAGAGATTGAGTATTATTTCTTCATGAAATAATCACATACCGCGTACCCACTGACTGATCGGTAGTACTTCTGGGCCACAGTAATACTGCTATCATATTTGCCTCTGTATTTGTCCGCAAACTCGAATAACTGAAAACAACAGCAAACCACTATTATGAAAATGCAGATGTAAATAATGTAATGTACAACCAGAATAATAAATGAGGATGTAGAATTATATTACTGGGTATTTAACTTATATAACTTGTAAAGTGGCTCTGCAATTTACATGTCTTTAACAATGATATGTCTTATTTTCATGTTACTAATTTCACTAAATATCTCCTTCCATACTAATAGTCATGGTAATACTTCTATAGTTTCTTGCCGTTTGATTTAGGTTACTATTTGTTGTTCTTGTACTTTGATTATCATATTATTTTGTGGTAGTTACTGTTCAGAATGTTTTATCTTGCTTTCTATAGTATTTTGATATGACTCCTTCACTGTGCTATTTCTTTTTCCGAACTGCTTTAAAATGTGTTTCATTGAGCCGAGTGTCTATCGAAATAGCCTCTCTACAGCCAAAGCAGGAGTAAGATCTGCATACACTCTATTCTCTCTAGACCCCACTTTATCGGATAACACTGGGTATGTTATTGTTGTTGTTAATTTCACTAAATATAGGAAGTTACTTGTTCGTATGACTAATATTTTGTGTATGATTTTGTGTGGTTATACGTTAGGATTATTAATGCAAGAACAGGACACCCCACAACAATCCCACACTGACAACATCTAGCCTGTCAAAAACAGAGCTACTCGTAACTACCTAATAACTAATAACTCCGCCCCACATCTAACTAATAAATACTTGACATTTATTTTTTAAATATTTTGTTATCGGAAACATTCACTCTACCCCGTATGTACGTTAGTATTACTTTTCACTTGACCGTGATTAAATATTGTGCATTCTAACTTTATGTTACTCTTTTAAAGTCAAATTCTTTAGTACATGTAAAAATCGAACAGACCTGATAGGCATGATTTATGAGCTCATTGGCATAGGCAGGATTGCTGTTCCGAAAGACGATGGAGGCAGCTGCCATGGCCGCGGCTGTCTCCCCAGCGAGATCAGATCCAGGGCGACTTGGATCGATCCTGTAAGCAGTTCTTGATGTGGTCATGTCCTCTGGTCTTTGCCAACAGTAATGGTCTGTGGTACCATCTCCAACCTATACATTATTTAACATATAACATCAACTACTATAGTCCTAATAATCATAAAAGTCAAACATTTCAAATTGTCAAAATTATCTATGTTATATGCCTATAATCTTAGTTTAAAAGTAGAGCTTTATTCCATTGAAAACGATATTTGGTACATACCAAATTTGTTCTACTTATGAAACAAAGCTAAAAATGAAGTGGGAATTAACAGTAGGATTAAATTAATGAGTTAAAGTTTTATACATCACCACTCTAAAATAATTTTTTACATCATCAGAATATATACAAAGATAAGCTTCCTTAAAGTAAGATTTAAAAATAAGATTATGTTACATTATATAATAGGTAAAAACAGATATTTCCTTCATTTTAATTTATTTGTTTAATTTTGTTTTGATACGAAATTTAAGAAAGTAAATAATAATTTTGAAACTTATAGTCAAAGATTAAAGAAATATAGAATGGACCAAAATTCCCTTTAGTCTCCAGGTCTTAAACATGTTAAAGAGTTGTCAAAAAAAAAAAAAAAAAAAAGGGACGAGGAAACGGACTAAAAAGAGTAAGACAAACAAATTGAAACCGAAAGTAAAATTAATCTGATAATGTAAAAATTATATACACTAAAAGCATATATATTACTTGTAACTCTGAATTAATTACCTCTCCGTATAGGACATCTGGTTCAGGGTGAGCTTTAAGTAGATAATCAGTACCCCATTTAACAGCATCCATTGCATTACTAAGCTCTCCACTTTCACTCATTTGCCTTCCATACTCTATGATGCTCCATGACATCATTGTAACAGTAAATGCCATTGGTAGCCCAAATTTCACATTATCCCCTGCATCATAATACCCTCCTACTAGATCCACCTGCCACACAATCCTTACCAAAATTAGAACTTATTTTTCTACTCCCTCTGTCCCAATTTATATGACATACTTTCCTTTTTAGTCAGTCTCAAAAAGAATGACACATTTCTATATTTAGTAACAATTTAACTTTAAAATACCCACTTTACTCTTAATGAAATGATTTACAACCACACAAATATCTATGACTCATTTTAGACCACAAGTTTCAAAAGTCTTTCTTTCTTTCTTAAACTCCGTGCCAAGTCAAACTACATCACATAAATTGGGACGGAGGAAGTATAATATAACCAAATGCGGATTTGGAATTTCTATAACATGAGAGTATCATTGAAAAAAAAGAAGAAAAAATCAATTGGAAATTGATCTATACTTCTTTAGGTGAATAACTTAGTTTTCAATTAAGTGTATCATTTAGCCCTTTTGTAATATGAGTATCCACATATAATATTTGATAAAGTTTAATAAATATATACATAGAATATCTAATTTGATGAAAAAAACATGAGTTAACGGGCACTATAAATATCTCTATAAATCCGCTCCTGAGTACAATAAGGGCAATTCGGTGCCCTAAAACTCCCATTATGCGCAATGCCGGAGAAGGACCCTGGTTTATTGTACGCAGTCTTATCCTGTGTTTCTACAAGAGACTGTTTTCACGGCTTGAATTAGCGACCTCCGCTCACAAGTACATTATGATTGTAATATTGAAATGTTATTATAGCGAATGACTATTATAAAAAGGTCTGACTATGTACATTGAAATATGAACGAATTCACAAATGTAGAATAGTAACTTACCCCACTAGCTTTTCCATCCTTAAGACCAGAATTACCCCTCCATTGAACTCTCTGATCATGAGGAAGGTAACCAGATCTTTGAGCCTCATAAAACAGAAAGCTCTTGCTAAGTGCTTCACCATAATTATGGCTACCAAATGCAAATTTAGAAAATAGCCACAGTATAAGAAGAAGAGGAATCAAAAAACCTCTCATCATATATATCGTTACTTCTTTTGGCACAATGGCTATGAATGTCTTTAAAAAATGGCCAATGCAGGAAAGTAAAAAATGCTGATGAGCAAGTTTAGAATTAAGGAGAGATAGAGAAGAAAGAGTGAGGATTGGGGAGAAGGAGAAGAGATTGAAATCAGTATATATGGTGGAGGGAAGAGAAGGTGACAAAATTTTAGTAAATGGCCAGTGGGGAAATAATGCAAATTTGGTGTATTTAAAATTTACAACAACAACATACTCACTCTAATCCTACGAAGTGAAATTTGAAGAGATAGAGTTACTCAAATCTTATCCCTACCTCTAAGATAGGAAGATTATTTTCGATTATTTTCGATAGACTCTTGGCTCAATAAAAAATAGTTCTAAGTGCAGCACAACAAAAGAAATAACAAAAGTGAAGAAGCTATGATAACATACTACAGAAAGCATGACAAATTATTCCGAACAATAATTATAACAAATAATACTATAATCAAAATGCAAGAAATAACGCACGGTAACAAAAATCAAAAGACAATAAACTACAAAAGTAATGTTACAGTTATTACTCCCTCCATTCCTAAATACTTGTCACATTTTTTATTTGCACACCCTTTAAAAAAATATTAACTAGAGGGTAATTTGACTAAATTATTTTTATTTATTATTAATATCTATTTAATGTTTCTCTCTTATGCACCATATAATCTCTCCATATTTATGACTAAGGGTAAAAGTGAAAGTAAATAATTAGTTATGTCTTGATTTTTTTAAATGAGAAATATTATAAAATATCTATTTTTAATAAGAATTAACAAGTATTTAAAAATAAAGGAGTAATATGAAAGGATAAACGAGACAACCGTCTGCAGTTTAAAAATTAAAGAAACAAAAATAATGTCATTGATACTACAATAGTTTGAGTGGGGGAAAGAGGAAAATGGTTGGGAGTGAGAGACCGTGGCATGTGCTCTTGTTCGTCGTTTTTTGCTAGGAAGGGTCGGCGCTGAAATTTTTATTTCCTACCAACAATTAGGGGGTGACAGTATTAGTTAGTACTCGTATAGTATTTTTTACTTCAATTTTATTATTACATGCTGCTTTATATATTTTGCTCATCTTACTATTTTTATCATTGTTATTTTAATTTACCAAAAATAATCTTTTTATCTCATAAACATTGAGATAAGATTTGCATTTATACAGAAATGAAATCAGATAAGGCTGAGGGATTCGTTTGAACCTCTTTAATAAAAAATTATACTATTTATAAATAATTTAAAATATTTTAAAAGTATATATAATATATGTTGAATTATCTTTAACATTTTGTATGTCTACTCCTTTATACTTTAAACTCCTTGATAAAAATATTAATTTTGTTTCCGCATATATCGTATCCTTTTCTAACCTACTTATTAGATTATATCGTTGTTATTGTCGTAGTGGTTAAAGTAATTCATGAATAATTATAAATGAATAAATTATTACAGGTCTGGAGTCTAGACAGACAGTGTGTACAAAGTTATAAGTAGGAAAAAGAGTTTGTAGGAGAATACAGTTAAAAAGAGATACAAAAAACTCTGTTTGGTCACTGTTCCCATTTGTCTAAATTTATTAACGTATTGCCACCGAGGCCATGTGGTTAAATTTCTAATACGGCCAAAACCTAAAAAGGCTAAAGCATCAATGTATGTATATGTACGTGGACATGGTTTATTTGTCTATGTCCATGGGTACTTTTTATCGTATCTTAATAGAGTACTAAAAAACACTAGAAGTTCTACACTTGTCAATTTACTGGGATTTACTTTGGAGGTGAGAAATGGTGTTTTGACTTTTCTTGCTTCTTAATTATACTAATGAAAGGGAAAGTGTGTATATAATTAATGGAGATAAAATTAGCTCATAAAAATATAATTTATTTAATTTATTTAAATTTGAGCTGATTATTTACTCGTCCAATTTTATTCTTTCTTTATAGCCAAATATGGAAGGAAAAGAAAGTGAACGTTCAATAGGATGGACATTCAATTTTTTGATTTTCAATTACGAAAAATTGTACATCAAACATCGAACTAATCAATTAGTTTGATTTGATTAGATTTTTTCCAATTTTCTTTTTTTGGTAACAAGTGAATTTAATTATTTTCAATTGAATATTTCGAAAATAATTTTTCATGAATGTGGGCCTTATATAACATAACAGTCACAAAACTAAATACTTTCTAAAATACATAAGTCATAACACTATGAGTTATAACGATCACCATATGCAAGTAACAAAACAAGAGTAAATTTCATGGGTGGTCATTCAATTTTGTGTTCATTATTCAAAAGTTATTATTCTTTGTTTTGTTACACAAAAGTCATTTTACTTTGTCTCATTTTTCACAAAAGTAATTTTGACAAAATTTAGATAAAACTCTACCTTAATGTGAGAGAAAATAACAAAAATATCTCGTGTTTCAGGATAAGTTCAGAATGGTCCCGTAAATATATTTTTGAGCAGTTTTAGTCCACTATTTTGCTAAAACTGAGCCCTTTTATTTTTATATATTTGACAAACTCTACCAACTAAATTTAATGATTGAAACAAAGTAAAACCAGTAAAAAATCTTAAAATCTATTTATCATAAATGTAAAATAATTATATTTTCATTTACTTATCCTTTACTAATATACTATTTTGTTTAATTAATTTATAGACATCTTTTACTGACTTTTGTTAAATATTATTTTGTTCATACTATGAGTACATTATTAAGTGAATAAATATGTTTTTCAAATTATTTTATAATAGTTTCTATGAATATTATTATCAATACATTGAATATGCGACCTAAATTGTAAAAAAAAAAATCATAAATAGAGTTACTAAAATAAAATAATGTTACTTATTATGAAATCAAAAAATTTAAAAAGTTTTGGATGAAAGATTTTTTAGAGAGGCCGGGGACGGAGCTGGAAGTTTTGTTGAAAGTTGAAAAAGGTGGCATGATGAAAATTTTAAAAATTTATACAAGTATTTTATTTCTTGATATTTCAATTATTTCATAAAAAAAATTGATTCCAAGTAATCTTAATATTTGTGTCTAACGACAACAAAGAGAGCAAATTAAACACTTGCTCTTTATTTTTATTTAACAGTAATAATGAATGAAAAAACTAAAAGGGCAAAAACTAATAAAACGTGTTTATAAAATTAATAAAGTAAAATAGTATTAATAGGGAAAAATAAGTTTAAGTATACATTTTTGCATTAGTGATAAATATGTTAAAAGGAGCTGTTACAAAGAAATCAAAATAATCAAAGTAAGTGTAGTATCATATGTAACATGAGGTATCAACGTTATGAAGTGAAACTTGTGAAGGGGTCTATGAAATTATCCTAAAAATAAATAAATTATCCCCCACCCCACCCCTCACCTCCCAAAAAAAAATGAAAATTGCAAAGAATGCACCTCTAAATGTGAGTTAATATTAATTTTTTTCACAATTCTATAAAATTTAATATTCAGAGTTTGTTAAGTATTTCATGAAGGTCAAATGTACTCATACTTAGCAAGCTTATATTATCAAAACTGCTCAAAAGTATTTTTGAGGGGCCAATTTGAACCTATCCTCAAACATAAGGAATCTTTTTTTTTCATTTCATCTCACATTTTAGGTAGGAATTTAACCAAATTTTGTCAAAGTTACTTTTGTGAAAGATAAAACAAAATTAAATAACTTTTGTGTAACAAAACAAAAAATAATGACTTTTAAATAACAAACACAAAGATAAATGACCATCCATGAAATTTACTCAACAAAACAATATTTGAAGTTTTGAACACTTCGACACTTCACGTGCAGCAAAATGGGCTGGCCACAATATGCAGAGAGCAAAATAACATGCATGTGCACCAGCCGAACGCTTAAATCTTAATTTCCTTACTTAAATTAAGCTTCATGTGGATTCAAACTATATCATATCAATAATTAGAACAAATGCAATATACAAACTTTAGGTTTTTTAGTCACAGAACAAATTCCCACACACAAACACGCAAATACTTCAACATTAATAATAAGCATGTATAATACATAATGTGTGCATTAATTTGACTTCAGCTAATATTTATGTCTTTAAATTTTGGATGTGTACAAGTAGACACTTAAACTTATATAAAGTTGAACAAATAGACGTATGCGACGTGCATGGCAATTCACATGAGATTGCCATATAAGTGCCTCGTAGAATATGTGTATCTAATTATTCAATTTTATACAAATTTAAATGTCTACTTTTACACATAATCACACACCCAAAATTGAAGAGTATAGATTTCAATTGAGTTAAAGGACATGCTTATGCGAATGTACATTAATAATATTGTTGCCCTATATACACAATAATTAAGAAGAAGAAAAGGGCAGTAGCATAACATGTGGAGGCTTAATAAGAGACAAATAAACTTGAACGTTATTAGGAGATTATTTTGACAAATTAAGTGATTCATAAAATCGACATCCCGACAAACAACACTCCCCCTCCATTTATTTAAGCCTCTATTTCTGGCACTGTTGTTTTTTTAAAATCAACACCGACACAGGCACAAATTAAGGAGTTTTGGGTAGTAAAAACCTCATATTTTCCTCATTGCCAAAACATTGCATGTTCTTAATTCCAACCTCACTTCCACACTGACAAATGGGCAATTGGTGCGGTAAAGCTTTCACAATGCGCGGAGTTCGAGAAAGTGTCAATCATAAGAATTTACTGCATGCAGTTTTATCCCATATTTCTGCAAGAGACTCTTTTTACGGCTTGAGCCTGTGACCTCCTAGTCACACAAGGACGGACCTATCCTGAATTTTGTGGTGCTCCGGCACCTGTTAAATTCGATGCAGACTAAATATTATTATATAAGAAATGTATAAAAATTGATATAGGATTTTAAAAAATCAAAGTACCCTAAAAATTAAAAAGATAGTTGGATGCTTTGATTTCCTAACAAAATCTTAAAATTTTAAATGTCAATATGTGTGATCGAACCAGCACTCACAATTTCTAAATCTTGAAGCCGCTTCTATAATCACATGACATCAATTTTGTCAGTTATTCCAAAGTTTCCTTCTACACACAAAAGACAAAGGAGTAATAAATGAAAGAGGGGTAGCCTGGTCAAAAAAAGGGGTCCAAAACAGTTTTGTTTTTATTTTTATTTTTAACTCGTGCCAACCGCAATTAACGGCTTCTACAGAAAAATAAAATAAAATATTTATAGGCTATAGAGAGATTATTATTTTTGTTTTCTTTGTAAAAGTGTTCTGCACATTTTAAAGCATGAAAGAACACGTCATGAGTAAGTCCAAAAGACAATGCTACGGGATCGCCGGATGACGCCGGTTTTGTGACGGTCACGGCATTTATGCTTCCTAATCTCGGTGTCGACTTAAAAAGAATAATGGTAAAAAACACATTTAAGGTATTTTTATTTTGTGAGTTTCATATATGAAGTATTAGATATTTGTATTTGCGTTTTCTACCTTTTTATGTAAAACATATCTTGAAATTGACTAGATCAATTGTTTGAATATCAGTGCTAAAAAGTGCATGACAACTTAATTTGCCCATACAATTGTTGTCCATATGGTAAGTAAGTGACTCATTAATTTCAAGTTGTGTTTTGAGAAATACAAGTTGGTAATGGTTTAGATAGGAAATGCAAACACTTAATAATTCATGTAGAAAACTCGCAAAAAATTACTTTCTCTGTTTAAAAAAGAATGACCTACTTTCTTCTTTAGTCCGTTTCAAAAGAAATGACCTCTTTCCTTTTTTGAAAACACTTTAATTTCAACTTTCCACGTGGCATGTTAAACACCACAAGATTCAAGGGCATTTTGGTACATTTGTCATAACTTTAATTTAGGACCACAAGATTCAAAAGTCTTCTTTATTTTCTTAAACTCCGTGTCAAGTTAAATTAGATCATTCTTTTTGAAACGGAGGAAGTAATACTTAATTCAGGTGAATTTTTTATCATTATCTCCTTTTTCTTCTTTTCCAATAAATTCTTTTAATTTGCCGCATGCAGTGCCATTTGACACTAAAGAAGTGATCGTACACATGCAATCTTCCTAACAAAATAGTTGAGATGTGTTTTAACAAAATAGTTGGTGATACTCCCTTTATTTCATAAAGTGAATCCCTAAGGCTTTTTTTAATGTTCAAATTAACTTAATTGTTCAATCTTCAAGAGTAATGTTGAAATTTTCTTCTATTTTTACCCTTCATATGGATTTTCTATGTGATGAGTTCAAGAAACTTAATTGCTTATATTTACTTATTTTTTGAATTATTTTCTTAGAAGTGGTTATCAATATTTTGGATTTTCAAGATTAGTTTGACAATAATTAAAAAGGGCAAAATATGAAAAGTAATATCTAATTTATGTCATAATTTTCTTTTCTTAATAGGTGTGCATTACCTCAACAATTCACTTATTAAGGAATAGAGGGAGTATATAGTTTAGGCAGGAAACATAAACACTTAGGACCTGTTTGGATAGTCACCCTGGTAATTGAATTTGGTGTAATTGAGTGTAATTACACTGTCTGACATGTTTGGCTAGCCAGGTAATTACTTGATCAACAGGTAATTTGGTGTAATTGATAAGGGGTAATTACACTCTTCAATTTAGAGGGGGAGTTGTGAATTGCTAGTAATTACATTATGTAATTACAAGTTGATTATTTTTTAATTTCTTCCTTTTATTTCTATTTTTATTTTTCGTTTTAATTTATTTTTAATTTCTATTATTTAAAATTCTTTTTATTTTTATTGTTCTAATATTTTAAAAAAATATTTTTTATTTTTTATTATTTATATTTCATTTCCTTCTTATTTCTCAACCTTTACTTCTTGTGATTCCATTAAATTTTTTGTATTATCTATTTTTTATTTATCTTATGTTTATTTTTTCATTTAGAATAATTTAGTTAGTATTCTAATTTTTAAATTAAGTAGAATTCATTATTGAATAAGGTTATAGACTTAGGTTTACCTTTTCTTTTGAATCATATTTATGTACGTTATGTTGAAATTTGACATAAGAGTATTTTTTTTTAAATTTCAAACTTATGTTATATTTTCAGTTTCAATTTATTTGTTTTACTAGTATTGACTTGATTTTACACATTGCAAGTCATTCATTTTTTAGTTAGAATTGATAGATTATCTTTTTATCAAATGTTTTACAAATTTTATGACATTATATTTATAATATTAATCTTTTTGTCAAACATGCATTTCATGATGTTCTTAAAAATCATGTACTTTAAGTTTTATGGTTAATTTAATTAAATATACTAGTTTAAAAATATAAATCAATTATTTTTTTATAAGAACATATGTTTATTAATTAATATATTTTAAAGACAATATATATATATATATATATATATATATATAATAATAATAATAATAATAATTAATTTAATAATATTTATAAAGACCCTTATTTGTCTAATATAAATTTTTAGTTTAACTTTTATTTTAAAAATTTAATATACCCATGTAATTACACTTCTGCAGCCAAACAGTACACTTGTAATTACACTGTAATTACATTGTGACAAACATATAGGTCATTGTAATTACTAGACTGGTAATTACTACCCTAATAATTATATTAATTCCAATTATCAGGTGACTTTTCAAATAGACCCTTAATAATTCAAAGAAAAAGCTCACAAAAAAATTGCATCATATATGTTTTTGATTATTCTTCTAATTTAAATTAAATATCGGCTTCCGCTACTTGTATTCGTTTTCCATCAGATTAAATAATAGAAGCGTTACAAGTGTATATACAAACAAATAAGAGGATTTGCCTCGATTCGCTTTTCCCCTTTTCACACACCGATGTACTTACAAGACCATTTCTCTGTACCAACTTTTTGATAATTGAGCACTCACACTGAAGTAGTGGTTTCATATTGGCTTTTGGAGGCACGAGATCATTCTGAAAACCAAACGAACTAAGAAGAAATAAATTAATGAAAGACATAAATAATGCATATCGAAATCTTAGTGATTTGCCTTTTACTATTTGTTAAGTTAAAGAGTATTACTACGAGGGTGCATGTCGTGTTTTTCAACTTGAAACACTTTTCTAAGTGGGGAGTTGTTTAACTTTGCAATTAAACCACATCATTTGACTTGTTCTTGTACTGGAAGTCTGGAACTTCAATTCCCCAGTACATACTTAGACTGTGTTCGATACAAAGGAAAATATTTTTTTAGAAAATAAGTAGAATTTTACATATTTTCAAGTGTTTGATAAGTAATTAAGCAAAAACAAAATATTTTTTTTGGTAAGTCAAAAAAATATTATTCCTAAAGTATTTTTATGTAATCTAGAGGGGATAGGGATGGGTAGGGTGAATAAAACTGAACCACAAACCGCATCAAACCGCAAATCGAGTCAAATCGAAAAAGAAATCCGAACTAGTGGTTGTTGGGTTGTAAGTGATGAAAGGTGAATGAAAATGAAGGAAAGAAAAATGGAGGGAAAAGTGAAAATATGAGTTCACTTTATAAAAGAGTGTCTCTCCCACATTGGTGAGAGAAAGGAACATTCTTGTGCTTAAATTAAGAAGCATTCCTTCAGGTGGATAGCGAGGCAAGAAGAAGACAAGCCTCACGTCGTCGTTGCTTGCTCGCTCGGCTTCGAATTTGGATTTGGATTGAAGAAATGATCGATGGAGAGATTATCTTTTTAGACAAAATTCATTTAAAACTTAAGAATTAATGATCCAAAAAATTTAATCTGAAATTTCTCCATTTGCGAACGCACACGAGCATGTCGCAACGCACCTCGAAGGGACGCGACCCTTTGAAGCACTGTTTGAAATGAAAAAGGGACCTGCGCGCGCACCTGGCCGTCTGCGGACGCAGGTGCCAACGCAGGTTGGACAAAATTTTCTGGTTTGGACAAAGAGCGACGTGTGGCCGCATGTGGTCATCTACGACCGTAGGTACGATCTGCAGGTCGTCCCGACATTTCAAAAAGTTGCAACTTTTCATGAACCATGACTTCCTTTCTGAAGCAGCACCTTTGGCTAGAAATATCTGACTTTTTCCTCAGATATGTAGTACAAAATTTTGAAGTGAAAAACTCTACTTCTTTTTAAAAACTCAAGTGTGATTTACAAATCGTTGAGTGAGTTCATAGTTCGGCAAATTTGAGGTACCACTATTTGCTGAAGTGAATTATTTTATCCTGGGAGGATATATTCCATTAACCTCGGGTGCTTGAGGGAAATAATTTCCTTAATGACACACCGTAAATTCGGTGAACTTGATTCTTTCTAATCTTCATCTCTTTCCTGTTGGCTTTATCTATTTTCCATAAAAAATATAGTTTGAACTTCTTTGTTGTTCTTGAAGTTGTTCTTGAACTTGTTAAAGTTCATGTTATAAATACAAATTGTACCCGAAAAATAACAATATAAATACAAATTGTACCCGAAAAATAACAATCTTAAGGAAATTATATATCTGTATTTTGGTTTCTGGAGATTAAAACCTTTTGATTTTCTACTCTGTTTGAACTTGATAGTGATTTGAAGATATAAAAACTTCGCCACGAGTCAAAGATTCATTCGGTTGGCGATTTGAAGAACATAAAAACTTCATTGTCAAACTAGAAACAAGTTGTTAAAGTTTACAGCTTTACCGTTAATATTCGTAATACTAAATTGTTGTCTAATTGTGACAGAAATGGGAGGTATAATTGATAATGTTATGGCTTCTGCATCTACGGCAACGAATGTTGTTTCGTCAAGCCATGTTACTCCTGCAATGACTGCGGCAGAAAAACCCGAATTTCTTTTTGGTAGTGACTTTAAAAGGCGGCAACAGAAGATGTTGCTCTATCTGACCACTCTTAGTTTGTAGAAGTTTATTACTGAGAACATTCCAACCTTACCGGATGACACTCCGGATAAAGATCGATTTCTGGTAACTGAGTCATAAAATCATTCAGATTTTCTGTGCAAGAATTATATTCTGAATGGGCTGGAAGATGGTATGTACAATGTTTATAGTGTCTGCAAAACTGGGAAAGAATTGTGGGACACTTTGGACAAGAAATACATGACCGAAGATGCTGGACTCAAGAAGTTTGTGGCTGCCAAATTTCTAGAATTTAAGATGGTTGACAGCAAATCTGTTATGTCTCAAGTCCAGGAATTACAAGTTATCATTCATGATTTACTTGCTGAAGGAATGATCATTAATGAAGCTTTTCAAGTGGCAGCCTTTATTGAAAAATTACCTCATTTGTGGAGGGACTTTAAGAACTACTTGAAACATAAGCGAAGGAAAATGACTTTAGAGGATCTCATTGTTCGTCTGCAGATCGAAGAAGATAATAAAGCTGCAGAAAAGAAAGCTACTGCAAAGTTAGCAATACCAGGTGCAAACAATGTTAAAACTTCTCCAAAGAAAAAGAAAAAAAGAAGACTGATGAAGATAAGAATGCACCAAAGAATAAAAAGTTAAAAGAAAGTTGTTACAACTGTGGTAAGTTTGGCCACATGTATTCGGATTGCCGTGCTCCAAAGAAACAAAAAAAGAAGGAGCAAGAAAACTTGAATGAAGACATAGACAACTTGTCTACAATGCTTACTGAATATAATTTGGTAGGAAATGCAAGAGAATGGTGGATTGATTCGGGTGCTACCCGCCATGTATGTTCTAATAAAGAATTGTTTTCTTTCTATACTTCATCAAGACCCTACGAGACCATTTTTATGGCAAATTCTGCAACGGAAAAGATAGAAGGAACTGACAAGGTTTGCTTGAAGATGACATCAGGCAAGGTGGTGACACTAAACAATGTCCTTCATATTTCAACATTGCGAAAGAACTTAGTTTCGATTTCTTTTCTGACTAAGAACGGATTCAAATGTGTATTTGTTTCCAATAAAGTTGTAATTAGTAAGAATGAAGTGTATGTAGGCAAAGGTTACCTCACCGAGGGCCTTTTTAAGATCAATGTAATAACTCTTGATATGAATAAAAGTTTTGGTTCTTCTTACTTACTTGAGTTAACTGAATTGTGGCAGGAACGTTTAGGACATGTCAATCTTAAAACCTTGCAAAAACTGATTAGTTTGGAAGTTTTGCCTAACTTTGAGTGCATTAAATCAAAGTGTCAAACATGTGTTGAATCTAAGTATGCCAAGCATCCTTTTAAGTCCGTTAAAAGGAATTTCAATTCCTTAGACTTAATTCATACAGACATTTGTGATATGAAGTCAACACCCTCTCATGGTGGGAAAACATATTTCATAACTTTTATTGACGATTGCACTAGATATTGTTATGTTTATTTGCTGAATAGTAAAAATGAGACAATAGAAACATTTAGGCAATATAAAACTGAAGTTGAAAATCAGTTGAATAAAAAGATTAAAATGATAAGAAGTGATAAGGGTGGAGAGTATGAATCTCCTTTTGAAGAGATATGCTTGAAAAATGGAATTGTCAATCAAACTATTGCCCCGTATTCACCTCAATCAAATGGGATTGGGGAAAGAAAAAATTGAATGTTGAAGGAAATGATTAATGTCTTACTTATAAGTTCAGGTTTATTGCAAAACTTGTGTGGGAAAGCTATCCTTACATCAGATCGAACTCTCAATAGAGTGACCCATAGCAAAAAATAATCAATTCCATATGAGAAATGAAAAGGAAAGAAACCCAACTTGAAATATTTCAAAGTTTGGGGGTGTTTAGCCAAAGTTCAAATTTCTATACCCAAAAGGGTGAAAGTAGGACCAAAGATTGTGGACTGTGTTTTCATCGAATATGCTACAAACAGTAAAGCATGTCAATTTTTGGTTCATAAATTCAAACATTCGGATATTCATGACAATACGGTAATTAAATAAGATAATGCTGAGTTCTTCAAAAATATTTATCCACACAAGACTAGACAAGAGTTGTCTAGTGAAGGGTTTAAACGACCTCGAGATGAACCAAAGGAGAATGTACTTAATGAAGAGAATCCAAGGCGTGGTAAATGACAAAGGACGTTGACTTCCTTCAGATCAAATTTTGTAACATTTCTTCTTGAAATCGAGCCTCAAACATTCAAACAAGCGGTGTCTTCTTCGAACTCATCCTTTTGGAAAGAGGCTGTCAATAGTGAGATTGATTCAATCTTGAGCAACCATACTTGGGAGTTAGTTGATCTTTCTCCAGAAAATAAACCTTTCAGTTCAAAATGGATATTCAAAAGAAAAATGATGGCTGATGGAACTATTGATAAATATAAGGCAAGACTTGTTGTGAAAGGCTTTAGACAAAAAGAAGGTCTTGATTATTTCGAAACATACTTGCCAGTAACAAGGATAACGTCCATTTAGATGTTGGTTGCATTAGCTGCGGTATATGGTCTTGAAATCCATCAAATAGATGTGAAAACAACTTTCTTAAATGGAGAATTGGAGGAAGAAGTTTACATGGAGCAACCCGAGGGTTTGTGGTTCCTGGTAAGAAAAGGAAAGTGTGCAAATTTGTTAAGTCACTCTATGGACTAAAACAAGCACCCAAACAGTGGCATACAAAGTTTGACCAAACCATGTTGGCAAACGGATTCAAGATAAATGAATGTGATAACTATGTTTACATTAAAGACACTCCAAATCACAAGGTAATTGTTTGTTTGTGTGTGGATGACATGTTGATCGTCAGTAGAGACATTTCTGACATTAATACTACTAAGCAAATACTAGAAAACAAATTTGACATGTAAGCCCTTGGAGTTGCTAATGTGATGTTAGGGATAAGAATTCATAGAACTCCACAAGGGTTGACATTGTCACAGTCTCATTACATTGAAAAGGTACTTGACAAGTTCAAGTATTTAGATTTCATATTGCCAAGACTCCATTAGACGTGAGCTTTGCACTTCAAAAGAATAAAGGTAAAAAATGACTCACAATTGGACTATGCAAGAGTGTTTGAAAGTTTGATGTATATCATGAATTGTACGAGACCAGATATAGCATGTGCTATTAGTAAATTGAGTCGATACATGAGTAATCCCAATTAAATTCATTGAATGACAATGAAAGGAGTTTTGGGGTATCTAAAACATACTCAAGACTATGCTTTGCATTATAACAAATATCCTGCGATAATTGAAGGATATATATAGTGATGCAAATTAGATCACCGGGTCAAATAAAGTAAATTCCACGAGTGGATATGTATTTACTCTTGATGGAGAAATAGTTTCATGAAAATCATCCAAACAGACATGTATTGTTCGCTATACAATTGAATATGAATTTATCGCTTTAGATACAGTCGGTGAAGAAGTTGAATGACTCCAGAATTTCTTGGAAGATATTCTTTATTGGCCCAAACCTTTGGCACCAATATGCATACACTGTGATAGTCAAGTTGCAATAGGTAGGGCAGGAAACATGATGTATAATGGTAAATCTCATTATATAAGATGGAGACATAATACTGTTAGAGAACTACTCTCTAGTGGAATTATCACAATTGACTATACGAAGTCAACGGATAATATGTCGGATCCACTTACAAAAGGCCTAACTAGAGAGTAAGTTGAGAGATCATTGAAAGAAATGAGTTTATAGCCTAGGACAAGTCATCACGGTGGTAATTCTACCTAGAAGACTAGAAATCCTAAGAGCTAGTTTCAAGGAGATCAAACAAAGTTGTGACCGACGGTTCAACATTGTCAATTAACTCAACCTATTCTCATGATGAAGACAATGTTCAGGAAACGAGGATAAGGCTTATGAATTGAAGCTTATTAATGGTTTTTAAGTTTGGCAGGTATGAACAAATAGGTTGATCTATAGGATTAAAAGTTTAGGAATAACCTATGTGAGAGTGAAGTGGAAGCCGCTTAAAGGAGAATGATAGTAAAGGACTATTCTCTAAGCTTTCATGAAACCAGGAAGTGTTCATGGCTGAAACAAATAAAATCGTGAGAATCATAAACAGTAAAAGACTGGTTGTGTGACTTGTGTTGTCTAGGTGTACACTAAAGTCCGACGGTTCAAAGATATCACATCTATCGATTGACAGAGTGCATCCGATACAAGTTCACTACGGAAAGTTTAAAGGGAAACCTACTTATCCAGATGCAATTAGTCTTTACTTGTAGATTACACACTTGTCCATATATTTTTGGTGAAATAGTCATTCCCCATTCATGTGGGGGATTGTTGGGTTCTAAGTGATGAAAGGTGAATGGAAAATGGAGGGAAGAAAAATTGAGGGAAAAGTGAAAATATGAGTTCACTTTGTAAAATAGTGTTTCTCCCACATTGATGGGAGAAAGGAACATTCTTGTGCTTAAACTAAGAGGCATTCCTTCATGTGGATAGTGAGGCAAGAAGAAGACAAGCCTCACGCCGTCGTCGTCGTCGCTCGCTCGGCTTGGCTTGGGCTTTGGCTTCGGATTTGGATTTGGAAAATGATCGAGAGGTTATATTTTTAGACAAAATTCATTTAAAAACTTGAGAATTAATAGTCCAAAAAATTTAATCTGGAATTTCTCCATTTGCGGACGCACACGAGCATGTGCAGACGCATGTCGCACCTCGAAGGGTCGCGATCCTTCGAGACACTGTTTAAAAATAAAAGAGGAAACTGGGCGCATACCTGGCTATTTACGGACGCAGATGCCAGTGCAGGTCGGAAAAAACTTTCTGGTTTGGAGAAAGTGTGAATTGCGGTCACATGTGGTCATCTGCGGCCGTAGGTGGGGTCTGCAGGTCGTCCCAACCTTTCAAAAAGTTGTAATTTTTCATGAACCATTACTTTCTTTCTGAATAAGCACCTTTGACTATAAATATCTGAATTTTTCCTCAGATATGTAATACAAAATTTTGAAGCTGAAAACTCTACTTCTTCTTAAAAACTCAAGTGTGATTTACAAATCGTTAAGTGAGTTCGTAGTTCGGTAAATTTGAGGTACCACTATTTGCTGAAGTGAATCATTTTATCCTGGGAGGATATATTCCATTAACCTCGGGTACTTGAGGGGAATAATTTTCTTAATGATACAGCATGAATTCGGTGGACTTGATTCTTTCTAATCTTCATCTCTTTCTTGTTGGTTTTATCTATTTTCTAGAGAAAAAAAAATAGTTTGAACTTCTTTTTTGTTCTTGAACTTGTTGTTAAAGTTCATGTTGTAAATACAAATTGTACCAAAAAAACAACAGTGGTTTGGTTTGACTTGGTTTGGTGTTAGAAAAAAAAATCCGATTATAGTTGGTTTGGTTTGATTTTAACTAAAAAAGGTCAAACCAAATCGAACCAACCCGATATTACATTTGTATAATTTTTAAAATATTTAATACATAAAAATATTTACTATGATGTAATTTATAAATATTCCTTAAACTTTTTCAGTGTTTTTCTTTTATCTTTCAACATATTATTTCTAGTTTAAACTTAGAATTTTGAATGGTCCAATAAATTTTATTGCCCATAGATATTCGTAACTCAAATAAAACCCAAATCAGTGCTAATGCTAACAAAAATATTCAATTAAACACAAGGAATAACAATAATGTTGGATATCTATTCTTTAGTTTTGCATAAATATATAACCTAAATTTATTATTTTATTTAATATTTAGTGCTATTTTTTTTAAGAAACACATAAGATAGTTGTATTTTGGTAGAACTAAAGAAATATTTGAAGCACAAGTTAATTTTATGTTTGTTAGTTTGTATGAAGATTTTCCCGAAAAAAATCCGAAAACCCGAGAATTAAAATCAAAAAACACAAAAAACTCCGAAATTGAAAAATCCCAATTTTATTGATTTTGTTTGGTTCATAGATTTAAAAACCTGACGCAAATGATTTGATTTGGTATTTTAAAAAATTCGAACCAACCCAACCATGTACATTCCTAGGGGTGGGGAGTGGGGGTTCAGGGATTTTGGGGGATGGTAAAGATCGATGTGGTGTTGGGGACGTTGAGTAGGTGAGGAGGAGACAATGAACTTAAAATATAAGATCTTGTTTTCCTAACATCCATTAAGAAAGTCATTTTCCTTATTTTTAAACCACATCATTTGACTTACTTTTGTACTGGAGCTTCAATTCTCGAGTACATACTTACGGTGTGTTTGGTATATGGAAAGCGTTTTGCAGGAAAATAAGTGGGTATTTTATTCATTTTTTAAGTATTCGGCAAGTAAGCAAAAAACAATTATTCCTAAAGCATTTATATATAATTTGACAAAATATTAAGGGGGTGGGATAGGATGGGGAATGAGGGTTCTGGGATGTCGGGGGGTGGGATGATCAAGATATGGTGGTTGGGGACGTTGGGCGGGTTGGGACATTGGAATGTAATTAACTTGTTTTCTCTACATGCATTAAGGATGTTATTTTTCTAATTTTTAATTAAGGAGCTTGATTTTCTTGAGAAAAGATTTTTTAAAAATATTTTGATCAATCGAATCTGAAAATTTAAGCACATTTTGTGGAAAAGTCCAAAATGATCGTTCAATTTTGACATTTACTGTATTTTGGGTCCATTCATATTACTCCAGTAACGTTAATAAATCCCTTCATAGGTGCTCTTATCATTAATAGAACTCTAATATGAAATGAAATGGTATATGTACTCCATGTGCCAATAATTGTTTTTGAAAAAAGATCCAATATTTTACCTATTAACATTTGATTATAATTTAAAATTACACTCAAGTTGAGTGGCTTTCGAGGTCTTCTGAATGTCCTTTTTTCTTTAGAAAGGATGCCTTTATAAGCCAAAAAGTCGAATCCTACCAACAAGGAAGGGGTTGATTACAAGTATAGAAATTGCCTAGGGAAAAAAACACAAGGGGAAAACTCTAGAGGCAAGAAGATAAAAGGTTTATTTAGAGTGCATGGGTTCTGGGATCTTCTAAATGTCCTCTATTCTTTATAGAAGATGTTTTATAGGTCAAAAAGTCGAACCATCATTTCAATGTGTGAAATGATTATATGCCTATCACTAAAAAGGCTACCTAGCTAGTAGTACGTGCCTAAACTCTAATGCTAGGCTTGAAGTTGACTAATGCAGATTGGGACAAACTCGAAATTGATTATTGATCTCCCCCAAAACCATTATAGATGAAATTTGCAGGGATATTTGCGCCATGTGCAATCCCCCCCCCCCCCCCCGCCCTGCGCGCCCACCCACAATCCAATGAAACATACTCTTTCCTATATACTTCCATAATTGAAGGAAGGTGAAGGGAACTATGCACGTGACGTTTGTTTAGGCTATACACAAAATGTCCATACCAACTTGTCTTTGTATGCAAATTGTAACACGAAGATAACAGAGGGGCAGCCACAGCATGAGGATGAGGTTTTCATGAATGAATCCATTGCATGATTGCAAACGTTGACAATTAAATACAAATTTCCTAGTTGTACTAACAAATTATTGCAATATAATGTCGCATTCATGAGGCTATGTCGGTACGTTTATTTGGAACGTGTGCCATATGATCAATGTTGTCATCCCCATTTTAATATTAGCCTATATTTTCTTTCTCTTTTCATTTCCTGAGATCATCATTTGTTTGCACAAATACAATATTTCTATTTTGATACCACCATTTAAAATTTGACCTCATTTAAATAAAATGGTGCTACTAAATTTTGGCAATTCGCCATAATTTAGTCACTATTGAAGTGTGTGATCATCTGATTAAAAGCTTAGAGTACGTCTACATTTTTTTTTGTTATGGGTTATAATGAAACAAACTGATTTTCAACACACAAATATTGATGTATATTATAATCACTGAAAGAAATTACAATCCTAAATCACCCATTAACGGGAAATTAGAGGAACATAAATAGAATGAGATGAGAAAGCAAGATATAGGATAGGAGATGAGAATCATAGACTTAGCCTAAGGCAAAATTCACAATACACATAAACTATTCTGCCTAACCCAAAGTCCTATTTAAATCAATTCAGATGCTAATTGGGCCTGGATCTCAAATAAAATCTTCAACATTTTAATCGGCCTAATAGAGTTAGCTTGGTTCATAACACATAATGTATGAGCTGAGATTCGATCTTAGAACCAATGTCTGCTCTGATACCGTGTTGCATGTGTGGTCATCTTATCTAAAAATTTAAGTTGTTAGAGAGAACACATTTTTATTTACTTGATAATATTCTCAACTACCAGAAATTCCAAGGATTACCATAACTTGTTGTATAGAAATTCCAGCAACACGTTTTTGTTTTAAAATTGATCTGAATTATTCCAAATGACTTTAATTTAATATTCAATCTTCTAATTCTGGTCCCATAATTTTGAATGGTTAGATTCAGCTCAACCTTCAAATATCAATGGACTCATTTTTTCCCCCCCTACAAACTAGATCAATAAAGCTAAACATGAATGAGGTCTTCAACTACAACAAATCCAAAAGATAAGCAATAAGTCTTCAATTTTTTGCCCTATCCTCTCATAGGCTGATATATACGAAGTGTAATTATAGTAAGTCAGATTTTAATCCTCTTGAGAATCAAGATTTGATATTAATAAAAAAAAATGACCCACTTTATAAATATTACTATTTAGTTTGTTCTTTGTCAAGTTAATTATTTGTAGGATTTCGTTAAGAGAATGGAGTGTTAAAGAAGTTTAATAGGAGATCATTAGGAGTCTTTAACTTTCAACTAAAGTTGATTGTACCTTATTATATATTGTTGGAGTTCCTCATAAGTAACCTCTTGCAAAAATGCAGGATAAGATGCATGTGGTCCGATCTTTTTTCAAACTACACCAATGCCGGCTCAAGGGGAAGCAACTAAAGCCATTGCTTTAGCAAACCCCACCCCGCACCCCAAATTGAAGGCCCCATATTTTAATTTGTATTAATATTATATAGTATATAATATAGAACACCATTATTATTTTTATAATCTAGATTTATGCTTGTCTTTTGAGAATTTTATAGTTTTTATCTAGAAACAAATATATGTTATTTAGATAAATACTTCGTCCGTCTCTTTACGTGCCATTTTTTGCTTTTCGGCATCCATTTGACTAAGGCCTCGTTTGGCCGTGAAAATAACAATTTTTCGGAGTTGAAGTTGAAGTTAGCGTTGTGTTTGACCATGAATATAAATTGGATTATTTTTTGAAATTTCATGAAAGAAATAGGAGTGAAAAAAATGAAAACAAGTATTTTAATTATTTTTTTTTCACTAAAGTGAAATAATTCTTATGGTCAAACACTACAATTTCACTTTTTTCACTAAAGTGAAATAATTTTCTGAAAAAAAAGTGAAAAAATTCACATGGCCAAACGTCTACTAATTTTTGAAGCTAAATAAGATTAGATCAATACATTATTTTAAAATTTAAAATTTCAAAAACTATATAAAAAGTATTATATATCACATTTTTTCTCATGTCAATATTCAAAATATAGATCAAAATTTATATGGTTAAACTCTCCACATCAATTAATTCTCTTCATTTAATGATCTCAATTTTGTAATACTAAGTAGATGTTAATTTTTTTTAATACATTTGGAATATGTAGTTCTGATTTTAATTTGAATTAATTACTTGATCCATTCTTTATAAGAAATAATTAACTTTAAAAATACTAGAAGAGACTTTGTTTGCCATTCTATTATAAATATCGTCACTAATTTTTTTCTTCCACATATTGCATGTTTATTATAAAATTTAAGCAATTCGTTTGTCCCAATTTATGTGACACTTTTCGCTTATTAATTAAACTAGTGAAACTTGCTGCGCTTTGCACGGTTTTAAAATAAATTACTTAATTTTCAGAAAACACCTTTTATGATTTTAATTCTATTAGTTAACTAAATTCTATTTTTTGAGTTAGCTGCAAAAAAAAAAAACAATGTGAGTTCAATAGACATTATTTGATTCTAGTTCAAGTGTTTATTTAATAGATAGTATAACTTTTAGTTTGGGGATCTAAATGAAAAATTCAGACAAGTTTAAAAAGTCGTTTATGTATTCGGCCTAAAATGAAATTTATTATTGATCGTGATCTTCACTGTCGTTATCACTTTTGAGTGCTACCGAAAATGAATTAGCTTCTAAAGATGAACCACAATAAAATCAAAATATTTAATTCTTTTTCACCAATTTACTCCAGACACATTTCTAATTCAATCTGCAAGTCTTATGATGTATACAACATTTAACTAAGGATATTTTAGACAAAAGTCCTTAATTTTTAAAACAAAATTCCTTAATTCAAGTACCCAAACAGAAAACATAAGGGAGTATCATAGAAGTTTTAAATACATAGAGACATCATCCAAAAAAGAGTAAATATTCACTTCACATGTTGCTTGGCATGCATGAAGTCAAAAAGGCAACTACGTGAGATTTAAATTGAAATGGTTAACTTTACAAACAAAGGTTGTGGTTGAGTTCCTCCGTCCTCAATAAGAGATCTCGGATTCGAGCCTTGGGTATGAGATCGTTTTTGGTAGGGACTGTTTTATCTCCATAATGGAACTTTTCAGCTCGAATCCAAATTAGTCGGGCTCCAATATATAGGTATCGGACACTGAATAGAATATCAAAAAAAAATTAAAAAAATCTCAAAGACAGGCTGACTTCTTGCTACCTTTTGAAATGATAATGTTAAGTTATTTTCTGAGTACATCATTCATGAAGCTATCAAGATCATCATCTCAAAATAAAAATAGGATAGAAAGAAGAAGAAAGTTACTCCTCTCAAAATGTAGTGCTCGAGCTCGACTTAACAATTACCACAAACCTGTAAAAATTAAGAAGTCAACTTGCAAACAACAACAAACCTAAAGCAAATAAAAAATGAAAATTATAAACAAAATATAGATAGCAACACCACGTACTAATTGTAGAAACTAAAAGAGAATTGAAGAAATAGAGAAAAATCTGCACATAAAATCATGTTAATGGAAACTAAAAAGGAAAATAGCAAACAGAGAAAAATCTGAAGACAATTATAAAAAGTTCAACAAATACTGTACCTACTCCACATGCCAAATCATCAATAATCATTTTCCCAATAACACTGGCACTATACTTCATACTCCCATAAACAGTAACATCAAAAGTTGGTAGATAATTCTCCAAAATCTTGGACGATCCTGCAGTGAAAGACATATATCAGAAATACAAATAAACCCCAACTAAAACCAATAGCAGCAAGCAGACCTAACTCCTCATTGTCAGCAACAATCTATTTTCATTTAGTCGAATTTATAAGGATTTAATTTCCTCTGCAACAGTTTTCGAGGAAAAAGAAAAGGTGTGGTTATGAGGATAAATAGGTGTAATTAAGAAAATTAAGTGAGAGATTAATAACATTAATGATGAAAGGAATTAAATGTGGTCTATCTTTAATGTTTTATAAAATTTTAAGGTGAAATTTCAGCATTTTAAAATTAAGAAAAAGGCCAGAAAAACCACAAAAAAGATAAATAGGATTCTAGGCCTCAGAGCACGCCATGTGAGCAAGTCTATAACCCTCCTTTACATATATATAGATTTAGGGGTCGTTTGGTCGAGTGTATTAAAAAATAATAATGCATGCATTAGCTTTATGTATTACTAATATCTTGTTTGGTACACGTTTTCATCCTATGTATTACTAATGCTTGCATTAGTTATACACTCTATTGTGTATTAAGGAGTGTATTACTAATGCATGAAAATCCTTGGTATTAGTAATGCAATGGATTCTAATGCATGCATTAGTATGGTTAAAGTCACAATTGTCCCTCAAAATCTTTTCTACATCCTTTCTATCATATTTATGGAGGGTATTTTTGTAAAAAATAATGTATTTTTGAAAAAAATAATTTATTTTTAGAAATTATGCAATTCATGTTATTTTTAATACACCAAATCAAGCACTGCATAAGAAAAAAGCAAGTATAACTAATGCAAGCATAACTAATGCAAGCAGTACTAATACATCATATTTTGTACTATTCTTATACACTCTACCAAACGACCCCTTAAGGTCCTCTTCTAAAAATTGGCTTTAGGCCACAAGTCCCGTTGAGCTGCCCTAGAACCACACACATTGTGAAAGCTTTAGTACACCGAGTGGAGGTGTTGAGTGTCCAACATCGGCTTGGGAGGGAAGATTTAGTCTCTTTATATAGACTTGGAAGTTGGAACAATCCTCACCATATGAATTAACTTTTAAATTGAGTTATCTTAAAGATTCATTTCTTTACGTATATGCCGGATGATAGTTACTTTCTTGGATCGTAACTAAGGGTGTCAACCCGGTACCAGCCCATTTAGACCGGCCCATTTACCGCCCGGACCGGACCCAGTATGGGTAATGGGCCTGGCGGGTTTTTAGGGGGCTGGGCCGGACACGGTATTGAAACCGGTGGACCGGCCCAGTTAGAAAACCGGACCGGGTCCACCGGTGCACCGGCCCGGCCCGGCTCGGTAATTTTTTATTTTTATTTTTTTAAAAAAAATGACTGGGCCGTTGGGCCCCAGCCTGCAAAGGCTGTTTTGGTCCGTTGAGTCCCAACGGCTATAATGCCGTTGGCCCAACGGCCAAACAACCTTTTTAGGCTTTAATTTAAAAAAAAAAAAAAAATTCAAATTTTTTTTTTCCCTATAAATACATGCCATTTCAAAAAATATTTCCTACAATCTCAATTCTCATTCTCTTATTCTCTCTCAAATTTGCTAAAATTATCTCATAAAGTGTTCTATATATTTTATTATTTTGCAATTACAAATACTACGTTGAAGTTTCCAAAAGTACTCAATTGACCAACTTTCGAGTACTTCAAAAATTTGGTATTATCGTTCCATCTCTTACTTTTAATTTTTAATTAGTGTATTATTTGTTGAATATTTATTTGGATTTTTTTTGTGTTTTTTGAATAATTGTTAGTTTAATTGGTAATATGGATAAATTAAGGAAAGTCGGTAAAAATGTTAGAAATTTTTGTCCCGAAAGTGGTAGTGGTAGTGGTAGTAAGAAACAAATTGGTTCCGGTAGAGGTAGTTCAAATGCTCGATATACTCGTGTGCCTCCGGTACCAATTAGCGAACCATTTGAGAATGAAATACGTGTAGGTGCTCACGATATGAATTATTTTGAGGCTCAAGAAAATTATGGTATAGAAGAAGAGAATGAAGTAGACTCTGTTGATTTAGATGAAAATGATGATGATAATGTTGATGTTACACCCGAATCTGGTAATGTTAATGTTCAATCTGAATCAGTTAATCTTCCTCCCCGGCCCCCTGTAAGATCTCGTAAAAAAATTAGTGTTGTGTGGAATTTTTATACCCGAATAGAAGGAACCACTCAGGTTGAATGCGATCTTTCTCAGATAAAATACGAGCATAAGACCGGGGGTAATAAAGGAGGTACGGGTCAGTTGTCGAGACATTTGAAGGAGAAACACCCAATAGAGCTAGCTCAGGTAACTGGTGGTGAGACAGTTGGGGGCCCAAGTCAAACTAGATTGAACCCAAAAACCGATCTATTAGTTAAGAATTATAATAAAATGAAGGATCGTGAAGAAATAGCCAAAATGATAGCTGTGGGTTGTTTGCCTTTCTCTTTTGCTTCTTCTGATGCTTTTATTCATTATATTCAGGCAATTTATAATCCTATGTTTGAGGGTATTCCTAGAAGTACTTGTCGGTCCGATATTTTTAGACTCCATGCACAATATGTTTACTATTTATCTGTATTATTAAAAAATCTTTAATGTAGAGTTGCTTTAACTTCTGATCTTGGTCGTGCTATTAATAAAAATGATTATTTAACAATTACTTGTCATTGGGTAGATAGTAATTTTGTTATGCAAAAACGTATTTTAGCATTTTTGTATGATGAAGACCGTAGACACACTGGAAAATTTATTTCTGAATCTATTACAAAAGTTGCAAGATATTATGGTATTGACCGCAAAGTTTTATGTATATCTTTTGATAATGCATCTAACAACAATGCTGCTATTGAGTTGTTAAAAACTGAACTTTCTCCACCGTTACCCGAAATATTTCATGTTAAGTGTGCTTGCCATATATATAATTTAATTGTAAAGGATGGTCTTGCTTTTTTTGAGCCTGCTATTGAAAAAGTTAGACTTGCAGTTGACTTTATTCAAGGAAATAATAGAAAAATTAGACTTACTGAATTTAAAAGAAAATGTCAGGAAAATGGACTTAGACTGAGATTAATGCCTGAAGAAATAGATGTTAGATGGAATTCTACGTATGATTTCTTAAATACTTGCAATATTTATAAAGTTCCTATTACTATGACTTTTAACCAATTTGCTAGTGATTTTCCCGATTGTATGTTACAAAATTCAGACTGGGCTGAAATTGATGATATTGTTAATTTTTTGCAAAAATTTTATCTAGCTACGGTTGAATTTTCTAGAGCTTATTATCCTACTGTTTGTAATATTTTAGCTTATTTAACCGACATTTCTTTATTGCTTAACGAGTATAAGTCTAAACCAGGTTACAAATATGCTATTGAGGCAATGATTGATAAATTTAAAAAATATTTTTTTCCGCTTCCCCCTATTTTCTTAGTTGGTGCTATAATAAATCCATGTATGAAATATAATTCTATGTCCGAATTTACTTCTCTTATTTATTCTGCTTTAGGAGTAAAAGCTAATGAAGAACCTTCTTTGTATACGTCTATGTCTGATGCGAATAGTTACATGGACACATTATACAATCATTATGCTGATTTACTTGACAATGCTTTACCATCACACATTACACCGACCCCCGCTCCCCATCCTTCTGAGGAACCATCATCTTCTAAAAGACAGGCACATAATATGCCTGCTTATTGTGTTTTTGATCTATCTGTTTGGAATAGATTGCAGCCTTCATCGCATAGAACTGTAAGTCGGGAAGAACTTAAGTATTATCTTATGCAGCCTACAGAGGATCCTAGAGGTAGAATCAACACTCTGGAATAGTGGAAGAATAATGAAAGACAATATCCTGTACTTTCAATGTTAGCTAGAGATATATTGAATGTTCCAATGTCAACCGTTGCATCAGAGAGCGCTTTTAGTCAAGGACGGCAGCAGATTGGAGACAACCGACACACATTGGGAGGCAATGCCATGAATGTTTTAGTTTGCCTTAGAGACTGGATTAGAGCAGAACGAAGAAATCAAGGAATGTTCGAGGAGCCGGAAGACGAAGAAGATCTTGAAGAAATAATGACTTCAAGAGAGAATTCAGCACAATCAAGTCCAATGCATGGCTTTAGTGCCATTGATTTTGACAATCCACATCCAATTCCCATTAATGTTAACAGGCGTGAATTGGAAAAAATGATGAAAAATTTGTAGAATTTACAATTAATCAATTGAATTTTCATTTTTTCAATTTAACTTTGTGAAATTAGTGAAATGTAATTGCAACCTTGTAACTTGTAAGTTTTCAAACATTTTGCAATCAATCAAATATTAAATTCATTTACTCTTTATATATTTTTTCCATTTAAAATTTAAATTGAATATCTTGTATGAATCAATACTATTAATATAATAGTATTGTATATATGTTGTTGAATATTGTATATATGTATGTATATTCTTTAAAATAGTATATATTGAATGTATATATGTATGTATATTCTTTAAAATAGTATATATTGAATGTATATTCTTTTGTATGACTGTATGTTCTTTAAAGTAGTATATATTGAATGTATATATGTATGTATATTCTTTAAAGTAGTATATATTGAATGTACATATATATGTATGTTCTTTAAAGTCGTATTCTAAGTAGTATTATATTAAAAAACAATCAAAGTTCAAATTTTTTTTTTAGTCGGGACCCGGCCTGGCCCGGCCCATGTAAAATGCACTAATGGGCCGGTGCTGGGCCGTTTGGGCTTTAATTACTGTTGGGCCCGGCCCGACACAATTAAAGTGAAGACCGGACCGGACCCGGCCCGGTAAAAAATACCGAACCGGAGCCGGGTTGACCCGGCCCGGCCCGGTTGACACCCATAAATTCGTAACACAATAAAAGGAAAGATTGGGTCATTTATATTTTGTCCTCATTTAAAGAATTCGTTCAAAAATAACTTGGTGGCTCATAATTTTTTACACTTGGTGGGTTATAAGTTATAACTTCAGAAGATATGTAATGAAAAATTGTGTTTTCATTAGTTATGTCGTGTGGGACATAACTTTAAGTACAAATTCTGTCAGATTAACAAAACTTGTTTTTGTTCAATTATTATAAATTTTGATGGACTGTCAAGATTTGATAACTATATTATATTGTACTTATTCTGTTAAATTATCATAAAACTTGCCAGAAATATAACTAGGAAAGTTATGTTGTTAATGACCCGATATAACCATGTACCCTCCTCTAATTTTAACTATAATGAATAAGAATCTCTTACTACATTTCTTCTATCTATCTTCATCTCTTTACTCCTTCAATAATATTTTAGGGTTCACAAGTTCTTTCAGATGAGTATAACTTTTCTATCTCCGCAAATTATGATGGTGGGCATAGATTTGTTATAAATTATTCACAAATTCTGTCGGATTAGCTTAACTTACTTGTATTTAATTATTTATATGTTTTGATGGACCGACTCACAAAATTTGGTACTCTCTTCATTCTACTTGTCCTATTAAATTATTCATAAATTTTAACGAATTGAAAAAAGTTGCTTGTAATACTCTATGTTTTACAAATATATTCTACGAGATTTGGGATGCAAATTTTGACAAATTAAACTTGTTGTAGAAAACTCAAAACTAGGGCACACTTATTCAATAAAACCATAAAATACAACTACACAACTCAGTCAAGTGATAAAAAAACTCTAATGGTAGTCGTATGGAACCAAGAGCGTCTCAATAAAATTAATGGCTTAAAGTCAAATTTTAATCTGAGACCTTATTAATATACACGTACATAATAAATAAAAATTAGTGTTGCTCTTTTTTTTTTTCCTTCATAATTGTTGTTTTTAATGTAGTATTGTATTTCACATAGTAATATTATTATTTATAATAGTTAGAATTGATTCAAGTTAATAAGATGTTAACCATGTGTTTTCAATACATTACTTTGGCTATTATTGTAAAAATATTATTTATTACTCTAAAGATTTGAGTAGTTTTGTTCAAATTTTTAAAATATTTCTATTGAATGATGATAGTTTTTTGTTTTATATATAGATTTTGTACTTTTTTTTTTTACTATATTTAATATTGTCAATTTTTTTTTTTTTTTATAAAATTATAAATTAAAATTTTTTGAGGCTTCGAAATTTTGGGGGCCTAAAGCAAAGGCTTTACTAGCCTCACCCTTGAGCTACCCCTATCTGGAACTTGACATCAAAAGCTTCAATAGTGAGGGAGAGCTTTTGGCAAGGCCGGCTCGTGGACTGCAGCATTAATGGAAATCGTCTGCAACTTGCAATAAACAGTTGCTGATAAAATCTGCTTATCTTCGATGGTAGTAATTGCTTTAATTATGTGAAGCAGAATGTGTTCGAGCTCTTCTCCATCAGTCCATCCGTGGATTTCTGCTCTTATGAGTTGACGGTGTTCGTTTATTAAATTCTAGACTGGAAAATCTTTCCTTGCATTACGAAATCTTGCTCTTTCTGTTAGGTCCAAGGTTTCACCTATTAATTTTGATGATAACAAATCAATACAATTTAATAAAAGAACATTTACTAGTGGTAAATTTATTTTTGGTGCAGGTTTATTTGGTGAAGATCAAAACAAATATGAAAAAGAAGATATTGTGAAGAAGATATGGAAGGAAATGACTTGCCCAAATCAATATACAAGAATCATGGAAAAGATATTTACTACAATCCTATGGAAGAAAATATTATATACAAGGAAAAGATCAAGATCGATTTGCTACTTAAGAAAGGCCCAATAGTTATGGAGTATCAAGATTTTGCTGATGTATTAAGCTCACAAAAGAGTCCACATTCAAAGTGTCCAAAATCCAAAATAAAAAAGATGGATGTGCCTTACATTCAAATTATATAAATCAAGATCCAAGGTAAAATGAAGAGGATCTTGAAATTCTCTTGGGTTGCTAAAATAAGAGCTCATATTTGTACAAAGCCTAAAAAAGAGTTGAGAGAAATTAATGAGAAGAATAATTATTATTTTGGAAAGAAGATATCCTACTGAAGGAAAGAGATGCTCAAGTTTAAAGTTCTATTTTGAATATATCTACTGCAACTGCGAGTTGGAAGGAAGGAAAGATATCTACTACAAATATGATGAAGATCACGTGTGAATATATATTTATTGTGGAGATTTGCTAACTATGGAAGGAAGATATTGAGTGGATATTTTGTTATGGAAAGAGATTACTATTTTCCAAAATCAAGAAAGGAAGATTCAAAGGAGTACAAATTATTGGCATCATTTATAGAAAATATCTCCACTATATTTCATATATTGAAAAGAATCTGCATTCAATGAATTGGATCCATAACACCTAGTGAGCACAAGAAAATCTATCAAGAACATTGAAATTTAGAAAAAGGAATCACGAAGGATCAATTATATTGAATTCATTCATTACAATTCGTCACCATTTAAATATGATATAATTGGGTCAAGAAAGGAATGCCAGCAAAATCTTTGAAGGAAATATTTTATGCAATCAATTAAGGAGAGAATCCATCAAAGAATGAAGATACTACTTCAAGTAGAAGATTCACTGTATCAAGACAATAGAAGCAACAACCAGATTCCTTGGAGCATGATGAACAACTATTTAAAAAAGAAGTATTGAATTGATTCAATACGCAGCTACACTTACTTTCGTCTCAACCACTCTCAAGTTTCTTTGTTATACTCTTCATAAATATTGTAATTCATTATCGATTTACTGTGTAGTCAAAAGAGAGAAGAGAGAAAAAATATTATTTTGTGAGGCATTGTATTGAGAGGTTATGTCATTATCATTTCTTTGGTGAGCGAGTGAAAACCAAAGAGTCATTGTTGGTTAGCGAGTGAAAATCAACCCTTGTTCGTTGTTGGTGAGCGAGTGAAAACCAACCTTGTAAAAGTTGGTGGTGAACGCAGAAAACCACTAAGGCTGTACTCAACTCAAGTTACAAAGAGCTTAAAGAGAGAACCTCCTTGCAACCCAAGGAAACTGAAGTAGGATACCACATTGGTTCCGAACCAGTATAAAAATCCTGGTGTTATTTATTTTATGCTCTCATATTATATTCTGCACCTTGAATATTTATTTGAAGGACTAACAATTATTTTTAGGATGTCTCGTCATCAGTTGACGGGTCCAGACAATAGTCGACTAGCTAAATTTTAACAGGCTTACAATTCACCCCCCCGCCCTCTTGAACTTTCACTTTCAGCTTCAAGCTAGGGCAAAAATCTCATGCTCCGTCACCTAGATAAATCATTCTTTTCTTATTCCCTTTCATGTCCAGAGAGGCTTGTATTCTTATAATTACGAGTCCCTTGCATATGCTTGAAGGGCAAGGATTATTGCACTTATGATCAAAATCATGGTAAGGTCGGATTCTAAGTTTTCCTTCCTCATAAATGTAGCTCGGATTTGTGTTGATTTCCGAAAAGAAATCCTTGATTCCTGAATGCTTCAATATTGTAACGACGAAGGGGAGATTTACATCGCTCACTATCCTCAAATCACACCCTAAAGCATGAGCTGTTTTGATTGCTGGAACCACCCCGGGAATTATAGGCACCCGTTTCAATACTTCTGTAATATCCTGGATGGTTTTGCCTCGTGTATGAATCTCCTTCATCATCATGTCTATAACAGTGTTCCACGACATCGTAGGGACAAGTTGACCAAACAAACTAGTAGCACCAAACTCATCGATAACCCAATTATCAATGTCCAAATTGATAATTGTGTAGTCAAAATCAAAAACCACTACGATTTCCTCCATGAATGAAACAAATTCAAATGGAGAGAAAAGTTCTTTGTTTTATCTCAAAACAATTGAGGTTGAAGGTGATAAAAATTGGAGAAAGAAAGGGCATTATATTGTGGAAAAGAGTGAAAATGATTTTGATGTCGCCTAAATTACACCTCTCATTGGGATATAAAGCGACCACTATCAAATATAGAAACCAACCAAGCTTGGGGTCGATCCCATAGGGAATAGGTCAAAATATTAATCAAGATGTACATCTAGGCAATCAATAACAATTTTCAGTAAAAGAGGGAGATTTGTAAATAAGTGATTCAGTAGTAGCAATTGTTGGTTTATCAGATTCGTAATCAATATGAGAGAGGCACTAAGACAGTGTTTCCAAATAACTTCATAACTTCGTAGGTTCGTCGTACTTTACAATCTCTTCCGGTGTTCAGTATGCAGAATCAATAGGTTATGTGTACTTAGAACAACTTTATTCTCTTGCCTAAGCAATATCCTCAGGTAGGTTTTCTCTTCTCTTGAGCCTGCTTTACTAACCCCTATCTTAGATCCCAGATAACTATTCTGTATTATCATCTAAAGCTATTAAGTGGAGGTTGATATCTCCAAGTCTCTATTATTTATTCCCTTCACCTTATCCGTACTCATTCTTTCATCCTGAATGCAGATTAGACGAGTTCTAACATTGCGCACCGTCAAAAAGCATTCAAACCCAAGGAAACAAACAATCAATACACGTGAACACCGATTGAAGATTACTCCGTACTATGAACCATACTTTGTTAATCCGTCATGGTTCTCACAACCCTAATTGTGGTGTTTAACTGCTCATAATTGCAAGAACACAAGAAAGATTCATAGAAGAAAACATAATTATGACTTACAAGAACAATGAGAAAAACTCCAAAATCTCACTTTGAATTAAAACCCTAAAATCAATGTTTGTGAAATTCCAAAGCCAAAAGTATGACTTAGAACCTTACAAGAATATAATAGAATGTAAACTAATACAATAAAATGAATAGCAGTATTTATAGACAAAACAAAACCTATCCTAAACAAAAAGAAAATCTCAGTCGGCTGCATCGGATAAAGAGAAGGTACAATTGTGGTTTGATTCCACGATCGTCCTTGGGTGCTCGTCATTTGTTCCTAGACTTTTTCATTTTCAAATCTTCTCTGGTATGACTCTTAGTACGACTCTGTGACTTATTCCTACGACCGTACAATATGGTCATTTGATCTTCTTATACTTCAGCTCCTGCAGACTTCAATTTTTAGCATCCATCTCATGATCAGGTGGTACGATCGTATGATCAATGTATGATCGTGGGATATTTCGTCTGATTCACACTTGAGATTCACTTCTCTGCTTCTTCATATGATGCCCAAGTACAACCGTGGCCAGGTCCCACGGTCGTGGCAATGGTTGTCTGAGACCCATTTTGTCCAGAATCCAGCACTTCCCTTCTCATAACCTATATATCCTGCAAACACTCAAAATCACATCATATCCACATAAAAACACTTTTGTACTTGCAAATATTCATAGTTTTAAGCATCTCTAGTGCCGTAATTTCATGGCACATCAACACCCTCAACTTAGAACATTTGCATGTCCTCAGGCAAACAAAATACTATACTATCAAGACGCTTAACTTAGAGTAAACTAAGATCACTACGACAACCAAATTTTCACCAAAAGCCATTTTTTAGCATACATTAACCAAAACATAGTTCAACGCCCTCCAATACCATTAAAAATCAACAAATGCAGTGTATATACAAACCCATCACTAGAACATAAAGGGATCAAGATATGGCATCACATTATCAATAGAAAACCCAACACTTAGCAAATGACGCTACCCAAGCAAGCAACGACTAGAATACAACCCCTATGCCCTCACATCAAAGAAGTTCCATCACTTAGCATATGCTATATATACTAAGACTGGGATGGAATCAAATCTCTCACTCTCACAAAGAAGTCAGGTCGTGTGCATTTGATACCATATGCTTGCCCTTATTTTCTACGCCTTAACTTTCAGACAGTCAGATTAGGATCACTATAGGACTTTTATCGGCTTGTAATGTAGGTTTGGGGACAGATATGGTATGTATGGGTACAGTGACTAGCCCTTCTTGACACTACACTATTCTCGACTTCCATTTTGTCTACCTTCTTTTATTCCTTTCCCCTTTCAACTTTATTAATCTTCCAGACCTCGGGTACGATTTTTATTTTCTCAACTTCTCTTTTCTCTTGCTTTTTCTTCTTTTTTTCTTTCTGTTTTTTTTCCTTCTTCTTTTCAAACTCTGTTTTTTTCTTTTCTTTTCTCATCACACCACACCCATCCCTTTTTCTTTTCCACTAATATTTTTGGCACACCCAAATATTTTACGCACCGCTACAATAGCCACCCTCAACTTAGGCAATTAGCCTGAGTTGAGGTGTACAATGTCCAAGAAGGGACATGACCAAATCAGGTTCATTGTAAAAAATTGGGAAGGTGAATAGGCTAGTTTCAAAGAAAAGGTCTATTTAAGCTCAAATTAGGCTTCAAGGGATATTTTATTCATTTGGTAGGCTTATTTAGGCTTTTAGTGAACTATTTAAAAAATGGCTAATTTTCTTTCCTAACCTTTTATCTTATGACTTCAGCGAGACTAACCAAGCAAATTCTAGACCGCACACACACACTGACTAGGTAAATCCTTACACTCTTGGCTCACTACCTATTCAGTTCATGCAAAGTTCATCCAGGTTATCACATTCATAATTCTAATGCCATGACGAGATCCATACATTGGTTACAGTTTAAGTAAGCACCCAACACAACACATAAAAACAAATTTTTTGGATGGGTATCATTAAATAGTTCAAAACAAATAAACAGTTCAAGACAGTTCGCATGCTCTTTTTTTTTCCTTTTGACTGCACCAAGTTTTCTCATTTTTCTCTAAGTTACACACAAAACACAAAATAACTCAAAAACAACAAATAAAAACACCTAAACATGCCGGTTCTAACTAAGATAGCGTGACCGGGGGAAAAGAAGCACGACAACTAAAATCCTCGACTGTGGTACACCCCAACCCCAACGTAGAAATCATGTAATGTCCCCATTGCACGAAATCATGGAAAAATGTAAAACTAGGGTAATAGACATACTTGCGGCGCACTAGACGCCCATCGTACTCTGATCGGTTGGGGTGTTAGATGGGACCTCTCCAGCAACATCTATACTCATGGCCTCGGTTGTGGTCGGGGTACTCTCTAATAGGTTAGCAACGGTAGCGGCTGGTGCACTCAATGCATCAACTGTAGGTGGTATCTCTATACCCTTCGGGCTACTTGTCTAGGAGGTCAGTTCAATCCTTTTCTTTCCATCCTTATTTTTTCTCTTCTTTTTCTCACTCATCTTACTCTTATCTTTATTTTTCTTTTTTGCCCCTTCTTCTTTTCTTTTTTTCTTGCAGGGCTGCAAATCACCCCCTATTTTCTCACTCTCTAAACCATCTACCTCAACTATCGGGACCCTGCTATAAAACTATGGGACTAAAGAGTCCACATCAACAGCTTACTCTGCTAAGGATGGCATAGCGGGAGGTGAAGAAGGTGCAACTGGGATGATCCGCTCAGTTAACTCCTTGACCGCATCTTTTAGTGCGGCCAAATCAGTAGTAATGACACTCATAGCTGTAGCCTAGACCTTTATAATCTTGGCCATTATACGGCTCTCGAATCTATCAAAATGGGTCTGAACCATCCATTTGGCCTCCTTAATCTCATCAGCTATGTAGGGTTTTACCCCTACCTCCACCTTGTGGATTCAAGCATCATACAATAGCTGGTTCCACATAATCTACTCCAGCTGTGCTGTTGGAATCAAAGTATATCATGCAGGTACTAACTGATGGGCACCCATGGGTGTTGTGTCCTGCTAAGATAATGATGATATGGCATCGACATCAGATACCTGGATCTCACTAGCTGGGGCATCCCCTGCTACCTCTAGTATCTCAACACCCCAGGCTGAAGCCATCGGGTTTCTTAAGTCCTTAATCAAGGCTATGTCTCTAATATCCATCGGATAGATGACCCTATCCATTGAATATGTAGTAGGTACATGTGCATTTCCATCAACTGGGTGATAAGGCATGGACACGACAATGTGGTGCTAAACTGCAACACTCAATCTCTAATATCCTCCACAATGATTCGCAAGATATTCAGCTCCAATTCTGCCATGAAGGTAGCTACTAGGCCTGTATTGGTCGCACCCAATATGTTATCATTGGCTGTGGGTGTGATGCGGTGCCTCACAATGGACCACCATGCCTTGGCGGTGAATTTCATTATATGCCTATATATTGTAGCCCTATTGACCCATGGTGCATTCTCTCCAGCTTCCGTAATATGGTCCGCTTAGCACTTATAATGCATTAGCTTGTCGTTTAGGGTCAACATCTTTACCCTCTTCAAGTCATTCATTCGAAAATCATATTTTAGAGTCTCCTCAACTGGCTCAAAAGTGGTTTCAAACAAGGTAGTAGAGATAGCCTTGACGAAAATGTCAACCTCATGGTCCTGAACTCGTATCATGTCCATCTGGGTTGCTTCTGCATATCCTTGTCCTTTCTTGAGGTAGTCATGTTCTTGATCATTTCCACATAGTTGGCATAAAACTCCTTCACCAACTTCGGGCAGTAACTTCTGAGTGGCCTAGTCATCCACCCAAGCTCGTACTTCTCAAATACCCGTACCAACTCCAAGATTTTCTATAGTGATTCTGACAAGACCTTGGGCTCTTCTTGTATATTTCTCTTTTTATTTCCTCTGTCATTTATTAAGACCCCATAAATGTAGTAATCCAATGAGTTTGGAATAATCTAATGCCTCGAGTCAACACCCCTTTGAGGTAAGTTTCTAGCTGGTCCTTTGGAAGATTCAGGATTGGATTAATCCTCACCCTCCGAGGAGCTCATCTCCTTATCAGACTAATCATGTTCACCCTTGTCTTGGTTTATGTTTTGCCATCCCTCTTCAGACTGAGGGAGGTTGACGGGGCTAGCAACTTCTACCAAGGCTGTAGATGTAGTAGCCTTGGCCTTCTCGATCTCTTTGACTTTAGCTCTTGTGGTCCGAGGTGAGTGCTTCTCATCAGAAGCACTAGTAGATAAGTTGACCTCGGATTCACTTGATTTTTTAGACTCACTCTTCGAGGAGCTTGGTGGTGCCTACTCCATAGCAATCTTTTCACGGAGAGCCTTGTCTTGCATCTACTTGAGTGATTTTAGGGCCATAGTACATGTATAAGAAATGATTAGTCTCAAATCTGAAATAGTTTTGCAGGTGCAGGGAATCACTCAGATGACCCTTTTTATGATCGTGCAATGAAGGTACAATCATACCTTTCGATCATATGAAAGGTCCCCATAAGTACTGGGAAAACCTCATATCAGATGAACTTTTCTTACGATCGTGCAATAAAGGTACGATTGTACCTTTCGATTATATGGACAACCTTAGTTTACTAAGGGTATGTCACATCAGATGATCACAAGCCATGATTGTACCTTAATAGGGCGAACGTGGGATGTGCTCTTATGATAAGCTCCTATAATATGGACACTGTACCCCACAAAGATCCAACCTATGACTCTAGGTAGAAACCACGATCGTAGGTTGTGCCGTGGGGTGCATTAATACTTAGCAGATTTAAACACAAGATTTGACCCTTCTTTTTGACCTTCATCGACCAGATTTTAGTAGCAATGGGTACTCAAACTTCCCCATTGCTTTTGTTCATGAAAACACTCACTCCCAACACTAATTTTAATACCCTCATTGCAATACCACACCCAGTTACTCAAGTTTTGATTCATTACTTGTTCATTTACACAAATAGAAACATAATTTGGGTGTGATTAGTACACTTACTTGCTTGTAAATTCGGGTATTAGGAGGTGCAAGAAACTGAAACTGAGAAGGATCTCTTTTCAAGTAAATCAGAGGTAATAATTTTTGTTTCTTTATCTCTCTTTTGATCGCTTAAATTTTGAAGGAAATGTGAGTGTAATTGATTGGGAAACGTGGATCGGGTTTCAGTTATAGGGTTTAAACGTTTAAACCCATTTGGGTCAGGTGCTACTTATTTAAGTAGACCCAACTAATGACTATCTCCTACGACCTTGATATGGAACCATGATCGTGACTCCTTATCATACCAAGAGGGTTTAAGAAAACTTACTTGGGAACCTACGAGCCTTAAGGACGATCGTGGTATGTAACCATGACCGTTCCTTAAAATCATAGGCTCGATGTCTTGAATGTTAGTTTTGAGAAGTTTGATCAGACGATTGGCACCATGATTATGTCATCAAGGTACGATCGTGATGACCAATCGTAGGATAAATCCTAAAATTCATTCCCCTGGACTTTTGTGTATCTTGTGCAGACGACTAAACCCACGATCGTGGGATCTATCCACAGTCTTGTAATCCTCTTGTGGGTTCAGTACTGAGTCCAGTTCTGTACTTTTTTCCTGCACAATCCCTACACAAGTAACGCACATTATCCTATAACTTAAAAAGTACAAAATCATGGATTGCCTCCTAATAAGCGCTTGATTTAACATCGCGGTACAACGTTGTTAAGTTGGTTACTCAGAATTCACCAATAGGCCCATGGGTTGCCTCCCATGAAGCGCCCAATTTAACATCACAACATGACTCAGTTGTTCTTGACATATCAAGCATCGTTTAAATCCACATCACATATCACTTTCACTTTCTCCATGGACCCAGGATAGTGTTTCACCCTTTGGTTATTCACCTTAAACTTTTGGCCTTCCTTATTTTCCAAATCAAGTGCACCATAGGGGAATACTCTAGTCACGCTATATGGCCCTCTTCGCTTTGACTTCAACTTACCCAGTAATAACTTCAGCTTAGACTTGAAAAGCAATACCAAATCGCCTGTGGTGAATTCTGTTTTCTCGATCTTGTGATCATGGTACAATTTTATCCCTTCCTTGTACAAAGCTGATCATTCATATGCGTGGAGACAAAATTTATCCATCGCATTTAGCTGCTCTAGTCTTAATTTAGCCGCATCGTTCCACTCCAGATTTAGCTTCTTCAAGGCCCACAATGCCTTATGCTCAAGCTCGACAGGCAAGTGGCATGCTTTAGCATACACAAGCTGATATGGGGACGTACCAATAAGGGTTTTGAATGCTCTCTAACAACGGCGCCAAAATTTGATATTGCCCAAATTACACCTCGCATTGAGATATAAAGAGGCCGCTGTCAAATATAGAATCCAACCAATGTTGGGGTCGATCCCACAAGGAATAGGTCAAAATATCAATCAAGATATATGTCGAGGCAATCAATAACAATTTTCAGTAAAAGAGGGGGATTTGTAAATAAGTGATTTAGTAGTAACAATTGTTGATTTATCGAATTCGTAATTAGTATGAGAGAGAGACTAGGACTGTGTTGCCCAATAAGTTCATAACTCCGTTGGTTCGTGATAATTTGCAATCTCTCTGGGTGTTTGGTATGTAGAATTGATTGGTTATGTATACTTAGAACAACTTTATGCTCTTGTCTAAGCAATATCCTCAGGTAGGTTTTCTCTTCTCCTGAGCCTGCGTTACTAACCCCTATCTTAGATCCCAGATAGCTATCCCGTATTATCGGCTCAAGCTATTAAGTGGAGGTTGATAGCTCTAAGTCTCTGTTGTTTATTCCCTTCTTCCCATCCGTACTCATTCTTTCATCTAGAATACAAATTAGGCTAGATCTAACATTGAGCACTGATAAGTATAAATTATTCATGTATTTTCATATGTAAATAAATAAAGATTTTAAATAAAACCATGAATAATATATATTTATTATCCCATATTTACTAACAATTTGCAGGGAAAGAATATTAAAGGAATAAGAATACAAGAACAAGGATATATTGTGGGAACATGAAAACAAGGAGAGAACAAGGCATCACAGTTAGTGTCGCAACAATGAACAAAGAAAATTGATTACTAATGTGGCAACAACCGTTGGTGTCTCCACAAAGTCATATGACACACCATATTTTTTATAAATAGAATTCAACCATGAAGGAAAGAAATCATCGAGGAGGAGGGAGAGCAGTGAGCTCTCTCCAAAGCACTTTATATAATTTTAGTTTTTCTTTTTCTACTATTTTTTTAGTTATTTGATGCTAGAAATAATTCTATGCTCTTGCTTTTAACTAAATAGCAGAATTCTTCTTCTTGAATATTTCTTCTATTTTCTTATTTATGGAGAAGAATATTTTCGTTAATAGCATTATATTTAGTATGGAGTAATTTTCCATTGTGTTGGGAAATGATGGAACTTGATATTTCTGTATAATAGTAAGTATTGTTCCTAAATTTCATGTACATGAGTCGAGACTTTTTTTTAATTTTTTTTCCGCTTTACAGTTAGATGTTATTTAATTTGTTAACATCTATCTATTTTGTACTGCATGTTAACATATCACTAATTCTGTAATCGAGAGGCGGAAGAAGTAATATCGTTAATTGGAGTATTGATAGATTGTTAATATTTATTTAATGACATCTATCTATTTTATGTTATAATTAATTTCACACATATTTGTAATCGAGAGAGGCGAATAGCGCGATTATTAGTTATAACAAGTAAGGTAACCGAAAGGGACTTACTTTCAAGAGTGTTTTTTTGTTCAAGTACATATTTCTGGTTCTATAATATTACTATTTTGATGATTAAATTGTATAACCAAGAGGAGTACATTTAATTGTTCAACTTCAGTAATAATATATAAATATAATCTTGAGAGGTATTTATACTTTTATGAGAAATAGAAATTAAGGAATAAATAATTTTACTTTATAATAGAAATATTAAGTGAAGTCAGGATACCAACACCTTTTAATATATCGTGAAAAACAAAAACATTTCCTCTATTTACACGTTTTTAGTTAGTTAATTCACCACTCAACTCTTTCTGATTTCTCACATAATAATTAAAACAAGAAACGTTTGTAGAGTAGATAAACCAATCTCTGTGGGTTCGACATCTTTCTATACTATTATTTGACATAGTGTGAGTTAAAAAATATATATACGCTAGTGACTCGTCATGCATAGTCAAAAAGCATTCAAACCCAAGGAAACAATCAATACACGTGAACACCGGTTGAAGATTACTCCGTACTATGAACCCTACTTTGTTAATCCATCATGGTTCCCACAACCCTAGTTGTGGTGTTTAGCTACTCATAATTGCAAAAACATAAGAAGGGTTCATAGAACAAAACATAATTATGACTTACAAGAACAATGAGAAAAACTCCAAAATCTCACTTTGAATTAAAACCCTAAAATTAATGTTTGTGAAATTCCAAAGCCAAAAGTAATAGAATGTAAACTAATACAATAAAATGAATAGGTGTATTTATAGACAAAATATAACCTATCCTAAACAAAACAGGAAATCTAAGTCGGTTACATCGGACGAAGGGAAGGTGTAACGACCTAATTCATCGTTACTACGAAACGCCTTGATAATAGGGCGACGTGTGGATATTATTGGGATTTCATTAGTAAATTTACATGGGGTCACGTATGTTAAAATTTTAGAATTTAAAGGATTTAGGTCTGGCTGACACCATCCCTCTATAGCGGGATTTATTCCTCTATAACAGTTCCTCTATAGTATGCGCATGCCGCTATAGTGTTATAACGTAGACCAGAATTCCCACTTAAGCGGATTTTATTTATTTTTTGTACTTGAGTTGAAATAAACAATGTGGGAGGCTCTAAAAACCCTTAGGGTTGCCTCCCATGTCTTAGAACCATGGAAAAGAGGAGAAGAGGTTGCGGATGGGTGTAAACCTATTGATTTTCAAGAATGTACACGTCCGTGATCTTGGCAAGGGTGGAATTCACATTCGTTCGTTCTTCCTACAGCTGATTAACATCCAGGTAAGCTGAGGTTAATTGAGTAGCATAGATCCTGGTTAGAGAGCATGAATGTAATGTAGATGGATGTGAGATTTCATGTCTAGGCCTTCGGGTACGGAGTTAGGATGGCTAAAATCAGTTAAAGTTTGGGTAACATATAATTAAGGGCTGTTTGTATACCTTATCATGTTATGCTGTACTTATACTATAAATTGGATGGCTCACTGTTATAGAATCGTATTTGGGGTAGTAAAAAGGGCAAATTATCGATTTTAGTTAAACCTTAAAAAGAAAAAGGGTACTACCATGTAGGGTGTGGGTGAGCTTTCGAAGAATCTTGGGTGGTAATCCTTATTGTCATTTTGGGATGGAGTATTGAGATAGGTGTCATGATCAAGTCCCTAGGCGGTGGGTTAGGTGATGGTATTGTAGTTTGATCCAATTTGTGCTATATATGCATGTTAACTACTTTGTAGTGTAGCTTATTAGTGCATATTGTTTGGTGTGGTCAATACAAATGATTTTATATTGTTATATGATTTTGACCTACCTTATTATTAAATGTGGAATGTTTCGGTATTTGAGATGTTCTCACAGGTTATTGGTGATTAAGGTTGGTAGACATTTACGTCTGGGGTGTCTGGGATTTGAGTACATGGAAAGAATTTGTCCCCTGTAGGTTATGTCTAGAGGGTGGATGCATTACTCATAGCGTGTATGTACGAGGTTCAGGTGAGTTTGACGGTTCCTTGAGTGGACCAGGTATATGGTTATTGCTATTGTTGCTATTTATATAGGTTCCATGAGTAGACCGAGTTATATTAAGATTGTTGTTGTGGTTTTTTTTGAGTAAATCGGATTATGATGTTGCTTCGTATATTTTGGTATTCATGTTGTTAGAGTCAGGGTTGTTGACTTGGTCCTGATTTGACTTGACTTATTGTCTCTTGACCTGTCTTAACTTGGTTTGACTGAACTTGACTTGGTGATAATATATTGACTTGTTGATTGTAATACCAAATTACTTATTTGATACTTGTTGTGCTAAGTGTATGTTAGTTTGAGCATGGATTAACTATTGGTACTATATTTAATTAAGTGTTGACTGCTTACAACTTGACCATTAATTATTAATGAGGCTTGACTCGTTATAATGCCTTGGGTGATGAGATGACCAATGAGGTTAAGATTGATTAAGGAGTTCTGAGTCAGCGGGCTAGGGAGAAGGATGGGTGTAAGTTATGGGTTCAATCCGAGCTAAGGTTCGGGGAAAGGGGGCCCTGGTGGACAGGTCATTTGTCTGAATGGGCTTCCTCCAGATATGTTAGGTGCCCTATTTAGTCCCTGACTCAGTTTTAGGGAATTCCCTTTGTTGTAGTTGTCTCTTAAAAGTTATGTTGACCCTCGGTGTAAGGCCAGGCTTAGTAGTTTGGGGTAGTGGAGTCGTAGGGAAGGAGTGGTATCTCAAAATTCATAACTAGAGGTTTGTAGTGGGAAACTGGGTTGTCTTGAGGTTCGATAACGAGAGAAAAAATTATGCATATTTCTTTTTAATATTTATGTTATATTTGTATAATCCAATTTGGGTCAACCGATGAGGCTTACCCGTACGTGTGGTTTGTACTGATGCTACTCTAGCTATACCTTTTCGGCGTATAGTCTTTTGTAGAAATCAGTGTTGGTTTCATGACTGTTGCGGTAATTACTCTTCAGCAGCTCCCACTTCTCTTACTCATGGTCGAAGTTGTGTCTTGTTTACTTTCTTTCTTAGCAGATTTTGTACCTATTTGGACTAGATCCTAGGGTGGTTATAGTTCCTTACTATTTTCGCAATGGTATTCTGTAATAAAGTTGGTTCATTATTTTAATTAAAGACTTCTGCTTGATTTCTTAAAGGGATGGTAAGGGGTTCTTCTTTCTAGGTGGATTAGAATAGGTTCCCTCATAATTCGGTAGTTTGGGTCGTGACAGAAGGTACAATCGTGGTTTGATTCCATGATCGTCCTTGGGTGCTCGTGGTTTGCTCCTGGACTTTATCATCTTCAGATATTCTCTGGTACAACTCCATGAATTCTTCCTACGACCGTACAATGTGGTCGTCTGATCTTCTTTCACTTCAACTCATGCAAACTTCAATTTTTATCATTCATCCCACAATCAGGTGGTACGATCGTATGATCAATGTAAGATCGTGGGAGATCTCGTTTGATTAACACCTGAGAGTCACTTCTCTACTTCTTCATATGATGCCCAAGTGCGACCGTGGTCAAATCCCACAATCGCTGCAATGGTCGTTTGAGACCCATTTTGTCCAAAATCCAACACTTTCCCTCTCAGAACCTATATAACCTGTAAACACTCAAAAACCCATCATATCCACATAAAAACACCTTTGTACTAGCAAATATTCATAGTTTTAAGCGTCTCAAGTGCCGTAATTTCACGGCACATCAGGTTTGTACATTCCAAGTAGGAAACAAAAATAATATGTCTATTTCAACTAGTATTGGATTTTTCAGTTTATGGTAAGTTTGCATAAAATGTTGTGAAATATATTAATTATAAGTATGTCCATTTTGTGTTATTTGGAGGGCAAGAAATAGTTGCAAGAACTAGTTAAGAAAGGAAATAATTTAGTTAGAATAATACCAATTAGTTGGGTTACTCGGTGTCCAAAAAGTTTTTCTTCTATAAATAGGAGAGTTTTTTTTTTCTATTATGGAGACCATCAAAAAGTAATAAAATTTCTCATCCTCTCTCTACAAAGTAATTGTTCTCCTTTTGTTTCAATTTATTTGTTTGATTTTGACTTGATAAAGAGTTTGGAGTTTAAAAAAAGTAAAAAGACTTTTGAATTTTGTAGTCTTAACTCTTAAACTAAAGAGAATACACCTAATGTCTTGTGGAAAGTTGAAATTAAATAATTCACCAAAAAAAAATAAATTCTTTGTCAAATAAACTAGAATAAAAAGTAAAACAAACACATTAAACTAATAATACAAAGTATTTTTTCAAGAAAACATATAATAATCATATTAGTTCTAAAGATATGAGGCCCGTCAAATTTGGGGGCCTAAGACGGGTGCCTTATTTTCCAACACTAAGAGCAGACCCTGGAACTTTACAATGGTTATACTTTCAAAAAAGAATTAATTTTAAGGGCAAAATGAAAAAAAATAAATTAACTCTATCTTTATTTTCAAAATTGGTTAACACATTGAAGCCTCTTAAAGTTGTCATCAAATTTCATTTCGACGCTCGATTTATAATTTGTTTCAATTGAGCATCTAAACACATGACAAAGTATTTTTACTAGACACTTTTGGTTCAAATTTTAAGAACTTTCATGTGTTCTTAAGCATCTGTTAGTTAGTCAAGTTAACTGCATAAAATATGTCATCTCCTTTTACTATATACATCAGCCTCAATTGAAAAATGTTTGGAGTTTTATGGCTTATTTAGGCAAATGCGTATAATTAAAGGAGGTGATGCATTTTAAGTGATTAACTTATCCACTTGAGAACACACACAAAAGATTTTTAATTTTTAAAGTAAAAATCTAATAGGAACATTTTATCATATGTTCAGATGCTCAATCGGAATAAGTCTTATAGTTCCAATGTCTAAATGAATTGGGTGACAAGTACAAATGGTTGTCAATATATTAAGTCTTAAAAATATTTATCCCAAATTACTTGTCAATTTACAAAATCAAGATACAATTAATTAAGAGTCAATCCTACACCCCCTAATATTTTTCGATGAGAATTTTTTTTTATGAACTTTTTTTCTTTTTCTTTTTAGAATTAAAATATGAAAATATATAACTCTTATTATTTTCTTATTGACATTGAAAATGTGCATTAGTTTTTTAGGTTTACTTATTTTTGGGCATCTTACTCCTGTATATATTTATGACATAATTTTATCTAGTAATATAACTTCTAGATAGAAAGGGTTATCAAATTGTAACATTTTTCTATGAAGTGGTGTTCGTAAGAGGAGAGATGGTTGGCATTTACTTTCTCAGAAAAAAGGTTGGGTAGCTTTGGATAGCCTTCGGGTTTTACCTGAGACATTTTGCTATGAAGTGTTCTAACTTCTAAGTGTCATCAAGTTTTTTCAGCAAGAAGATAACTCTTCATACAGAAAAGAAGAAAGTGAAAAAACCCTGAACAACTCAATAGCACAACCTTTTCAAATGATGCTTTAAAGATGAATAGGCAGCTTTGTTTGCTACTGATTTGGGACAGTTAAAATTTGTACGTGGGTTAAGAACACGCGTTATGACTTAGATTCATGTTAATGGCAAAAATTTGCAAGACAACAAGTAAAAACTAGAAATAACGCAAGTAGCGAATGAACTAAAGTTAGAGAGCAAATCTGAGTCATCGTGATGATCGTATAGTCGAGATTTGCTAACCATGATTTGGGCTCGACCGGTGACAATAAACCAAAAGTAAGACTAAACAAAATAGTAATAATATAGAAAACTTAGAGGCAAAACCAAAGAATTATTATTGCTAAGAGGCAATGAAGAGAAGTCAGATCCTCTCTACAATAGGGGAGGGGCATCTATTTCTAGTGTATAAGGTTGTCTTGTGACCAATGAGAGAGTGTCATCGAGCCCCATAGTACCATGACCAATGAACGAATGCCACTTGCTGAAGCTGTTGGGGTAGGGGTGCCAACCTACTCTTCCTTATCAGGTACAGGTCTGTAGAGGAACATCCGAGCACCTGAACACCTTAACACATTGATTTCGTTTGTTCTTTAGTGCACCGTTATTAAGGTGGTTGACTTTTATACCCTTAATGCAAGAATGAGAGGGTCTTCCTTTTTTTTACTCAACTCGATGTTATTCTCAGAGCAGCCCGACCACAACCTTACTAATTCTATTACATCCCATATAGATAGTCCCTCAATCTATTGGGTGCAACACTCAGTTGTGGGCGAAAGACAGAGAGGAAAACGACACCAATATTAGGGTTTCTTGGAGTTTTGTATAATATTGCTCCCTTGCGATTGACCGTATTTGCATACAACAAGCTCTGCTATACGTCAAGATTTAAAGAAAGTTTCTTTCCCGAGTTGGCTCTTCCACTTGCTTATTTTTCCATATAAGCTCTGCCATCCGATTTCACACCTTACCTAGCACCCTTTACTTTTTTACCTTTATTTTGAAGTAAAAATAGCCTCCTTCTGTGGCTTCCCCGACTCGATGTTTGCTTCCTCCCTGCTCTCAGATCTGATGCTTCTCAGGGGAAGAAAAACTAGTGGTCCCCTCTCTCTGGATCTCTTATTGATGAAATATTGCCTAGCTTATTCAAATTCTCAAAGGATTTCTTTGAGCCCTCTCTCTGGATCTCTTATTGATGAAAAGTGCCTAGCTTATTCAAATTCTCGAAGGATTTCTTTGACCAGGTGAATGAGGTTTCTGGTGCTTTGCCCATGTACAATTGGGCTCTCCTGTGAAGGAGTACACCCTTCCCCAAGTTCTTAGAGAGTGTGGCTGGCCAAAATAGAGCTTCATGTGGAAGTTCTTGTTTTTCGGGTTTAGTAAAATCTGTATTTTCTAATAATAACTTCAATCACATGTTCCAAATAAACTAAGAGCAATCACATGAAGTTGTAACTTTGTATTTAAAAAACAAGAACTTCAACTTTATGTTCAAGAACAACAAAGAAGTTCAACAACTTCAAACACAAGTTCAACAACTATGAATTATCAAAATGAAGTTTCTACTATTTTCTGGAAAATAGCAAAACCGTAAGAAAAAGATGAAGATAGAAATGTAGAATCAAGTCCACAGAATTCACGGTGTCTCCTTAAGGAATTTATTCCCCTCAAGTACCCGAGGTTATAGAATATTTCCTCCCAGGATAAAATGATTCACTTCAGTAGAATAGTGGTACCTCAAATTCTACCAAACAACAAACTCACTCAATGATTTGATGATCACACTTGAGTTTTTTCAAGAAGAAGATGTTTTTCACTTCAAAATTTCGTCCCTATACTTGAGGAAAAATTAAGGTATTTATAGCCAAAGGGTGTTGCTTCAGAAGAGAAGCAATGGTTCTAGAAAATTGTACTGTTTCAGACCGTCGGGGCCACCTGCATCCGCAAGGGCCATTTCGGCACAAAACAGAAAGTCCCGCTTGAGTCTGGCTTGACCTGCGCTGGGTCAACTGCGTCCATAGATACCGACCTGCGCCCGCAGGTCACATTTCATCTTTGAAACAGTTCCTCGAAGGGTCATGTCCCTTCGAGGGCCGTTGTGATATGCGTCCGCACATGCCATGTGCGTCCACAAATGGAGAATATTTTCGTATTGGATTTTTGGATTAAAAACTTCACTAATTCTCAAGTTTCAAATGAATTTTATCCAAAAAGATAGTCTCTCGATTGATCATTTGACAAATCCAAATCCGAATCTGAATTTGAATCCTTAGCCGAAATCGAGCAGAGCGAGCGACGACGAAGACGACGATGCGAGGCTTAACTTGTTCTTGCCTCACTATCCACATGAAGGAATGCATCTCAATATATGCACAAGAGAGTTTCTTTCTCCCACCAATGTGGGAGAAACACTCTTCGTTAAAGTGACAACATAATTCACTTTTTTCCTCCATTTGTTTCCTCTATTTTCCATTCACATTTCATCACTAGAACCCAACAATTCCCCACATCAATGGAGAATGGCTATTTCATTTAAAAATATTCGAACAAGTATGTGATCTACAAGCAAATACTAATTGCATCTGGATAAGTAGGTTTTCCTTTGAACTTTCCGTAATGAACTTGCATCGGATGCACTCGGTCAATCGGTAGATATGATATCTATGAACCGTCGAACTTTAGTGTACACCTAGACAACACAAGTCACACAACCAACCTTTTACTATTTATGGTTCTCATGGTTTTGTTCGTTTCAGCCATGAACACGACCTGGTTTCATGAGAGCTTAGAGAATAGACCTTTACTATCATTCTCCATGAAGCGGCTTCCACTTCACTCTCACATAGGTGATTCCTAAATGTTTCAATCCAATAGATCAAACTATTTAGTCAAATCTGCCAAACTTAGAAACCATTAAAAGACTTCCATCCATAAGTCTTATCCTTGTTTCCTTAACATTTCTTCATCATGAGAATGGATTGAGTTAATTGACAATGTTGAACCGTCAGTCACAAATTTGTTTTATCTCTTTGAACCTAGCTCTTGGGATATCCAGTCTGCTACGTAGAGTTACCGCCATGACGACTTGCCCTAGGCCATAAACCCATTCCCTTTGATGATCTCTCAACTCCCTCTCTAGATAGGCCTTTTGTAAGTGGATCCGACACATTATCCTTTGACTTTACATAGTCAATCGTGATAATTCCACTAGAGAGAAATTCTCTAAAGGTACTATGTCTCTGTTTTATATGATGAGATTTACCGTTATACATTATGCTCCCTGTCATACCTATCGCAGCTTGGCTATCACAGTGTATGCATACTGGTGCCAAAGGTTTGGGCCAATAAGGAATATCTTCCAAGAAATTTTGGAGCCATTCAACTTCTTCACCGGCTTTATCTAACGCGATAAATTCAGATTCCATTGTAGAGCGAGCAATACATGTCTGTTTGGATGATTTCCGAGAGACTGTTCCTCCACCTAAAGTAAAGACATATCCACTCGTGGATTTTACTTCATTCGATTCGGTGATCCAATTTGCATCACTATATCCTTTGATTACCGCAGGATATTCGTTATAATGCAAAGCATAGTCTTGAGTGTGTTTTTGATACCCCAAAACTTTTTTCATTGCCATTCAATGAGTTTGATTGAGATTACTCGTGTACCAACTCAATTTACTAATAGCACATGCTATATCTGGTCGCGTACAATTCATGATGTATATCAAACTTCCCAATACTCTTGCATACTCCAATTGTGAGTCACTTTCATCTTCATTCTTTTAAATTGCATAGCTCACATCCAATAGAGTTTTGGCAATATTAAAATCCAAATACTTGAACTTGTCAAGTATCTTTTCAATGTAATGAGATTGTGAAAATGCCAACCCTAGTGGAGTTCTATGAATTCTTATTCCTAAGATCACATTCGCAACTCCACGGTCTTTCATACAAAACTTGCTCTCAAGCATTCGTTTCGTAGCATTTATGTCTGAAATGTCTCTACTGATGATCAAAATGTCATCCACATACAAACAAACAATGACTTTGTGATTTGGAGTGTCTTTAATGTAAACACATTTATCACATTCATTTAATATGAATCCGTTTGCCAACTTGATTTGGTCAAACTTTGCATGCCACTGTTTGGGTGCTTGTTTTAGTCCATAAAGTGACTTAACAAGTTTGCACACTTTCTTTTCTTTACCAGGAACCATAAGACCCTCGGTTGTTCTGTGTAAATTTCTTCCTCCAATTCTTCATTTAAGAATGCAGTTTTCACATCCATTTGTTGGATTTCAAGACCATATACCACATCTAATGCAACCAACATCCAAATGGATGTTATCCTTGTTACTGGCGAGTATGTTTCAAAATAATCTAGGCCTTCTTTTTGTCTAAAGCCTTTCACTACAAGTCTGTCCTTGTATTTGTCAATAGTACCATCAGCTCATTTTCCTTTTGAAGATCCATTTAGAACCTAAAGGTTTAATTCCTGGAGGAAGATCAACCAACTCCCAAGTATAGTTGCTTAAGATTGAATCAATCTCACTATTGATAGCTTCTTTCCAAAAGGATGAGTCCTCAGGCAACATCGCTTCTTTAAATGTTAGAGGTTCATTTTTAAGAAAAAATGTTACAAAATATGATCCGAAGTAAGTCGACGTTCTTTATCGCTTACTACTTCTTGGATTCTCTTTATTAAGTACATTCTCCCTTGGTTCATCCCTAGGTCATTTAGACCCTTCACTAGACGGCTCATGTCTAGTCTTATACGGATAATTGTGTTCAAAGAACTCAGCATTATCTGATTTTATTACCGTATTATCATGGATATCCGGATGTTCGGATTTATGAACCAAAAATCTACATGCTTTACTATTTATAGCATATCCAATAAAAACACAGTCCACAGTATTTGGTCCTATTTTCAACCTTTTAGGTATAGGAACTTGGACTTTGGCTAGACACCCCCACACTTTGAAATATTTCAAGTTGGGTTTCCTTCCTTTCCATTTCTCATATGGAATAGATTGTGTCTCTCTATGGGGCACTCGATCAGAATCCATTTTCGCTTTGCCCCGATGAGTCGAGCTAGCAGTGGACGCTGTACCTTTAGCTTTCTTGGATTTTGGCACCGGAGAAGACAGGGTATTGCTGTCAGAGATGGTTAATTTGGGTTGCTAGGAACTAGTAGTGTCTTCTTCCTTAGCTTTTCCTTTGGTCTCCACTTTTCCCATTTTCTTGGAATTGACTAATTGAATCATACGAGGAGGGGACACCAATTTCGCTTTGCCTTTCTCACTGGAGGGCTCCACATTTGCCAGTTTCTTTGGTGGCCTTTTGGTTTTCTTGAACTTTGGATTTTCAACAACACCAAGAGACGACTTGACTATTTCTTTGCGGCGGTGATTGGAGCTTCTAGTTGCCATGGCGGAAGAAGAGACAGCGCCACCATTAGAGGTGTTTGTTTCCACCATGACAGAGTGTTCCACATTTGCCATTTTCTTAGAAGAAGAGACGCGGCCATCATCATCAGAAGTAGTATTTGTTTTGGCCTTCACGTTGTTCGAACCAGAATTAGAACCCACTATCGCTTTGCCGCATTGGCCAGTAGAGCTTTCAGCCATGGAAGAAGATTCATCGCCACCATCACAAGTATTCAAATTTTTCAACAAAATAAATTAAATTTACTTAATCCCAAAGTCTTATATAGTGCTGGGCTATTTTCACAAAAAGCCTTATTATATAGACATTATAGAGAAGAACAAATCTGTGTAACTGGAGACAATCAAAAATATCTTACTTTAATTAGTCCAGAATCATCAGAAGAAATTCAGAAAAGACAAATGAATTTAATGCATATGGGTTTAATAATAATAGGACTAAAAGGTTTAACTAGAAAGAATTTAGGAACAAAGGCTTTAATTACTATTTATGATGTGTAACACCCCGTACCTTCCCAACCCTACTTGATGATGCTGAATAATGTTTGCTTAGGTGTCGAGAGATATAAGTATGTATTTGGCAATGCTAATGACGAGAAAATTTAAATTTGGCCACGCACATGCGAGTAGACCTTCGTAGGAGGTGTTTTGTGCTTTCGTGGAGCATTTGGGTAATACCCCGTACACATACTAACCTCATTTGGTGACTTGAAGTCATGTTTATTTGATGATAAAGCTCACTAAGTAAGTATTTTGTAGTGTTTTGATAGGGTATTGGACGATATGCAAGTGTTGGAAAAAGTGGCCGAAAAATTCAGCAAAGTACCAAGACTTGCGCCACTCCCTGTTTCAGGGTGTGTGGCGCAAGTCACCTGATTCAGAGGGCAGCAGGATCTCGCGCCACTGCTTGCTTTGCAGCAAGTGGCGCAAGGCACAACATATTGTGCCCTTCCGCGCTCATTTTGTAACGCGATTCTACGTCGATTCTTAGATGGTTTCTTTTGGTTCTTTGGAGTTCTTTGAGCATTTTTAAAGATTCAAATACTTCAATACACTCCTACATGATCAAAGCATGAAAGATAAATAGTTATTCAAGATGTTCAATAAAGCCATGGGCGACTAGAATTCCTATTTTTGCGAATGAGACTACGAATGAGAAACTCGTAAGAGAATATTGTCGTGAGATTATGGAATTATTGAAACATGCTATATATATGGTTGATTATACATGGAATTTGGTGGGCTAAGTTGAGATAAGTATTGGGCCCAATTTGAGGCCCAAAGTGAGCCAAAATGAGAAGAAAAGCATGGGCCAAAATGGGTCAAAAGACCCATTCTTCCATTGACCTTCTAGACAAAGTATTAAATGCATTATTAGTGGCTAAGGATGGCCAAGAGGGTCTATATAAAGTCCCCAAAAATCAGATTTTTAATACACACAACACACATGCTTTTCTATCTTTTTTTCTAGAATTCTCAAGAAAGCTTCTTTTGGACTCTCAAACCCTAAGTCCACTTCTTGGGCAAGAGCATCATCCTACAAGTATTGGTAAGTGTTTATTCTTGTAATTTAATATATTATGTACATGAGAGGTTATGTATATCATGGTAGTTATGGTGGCAAGGTGTTGAATAGTGCACTTTTGGTTTTTGATAAAAGATGTGCATTCTTGTGAATTAAACTTGAAATATGACTTGTGGGTTTGATGAAAAGGCATGGTATGGATGAAATACCAACATGTATGGCGTGATTACATTAAGAAACTTGTTATTTCCATAAAAGTGTAAATTATGGGATTTTGGCCGATTTGTTGTTGTGAGGTGTATTGAAGTAATTTGATGGCATAATTGTGATGTTGTGGTGATGGAGAAGTGTAAAATATGAACTTGGTGTGACATGATCTTGGCTATCATGTATTGGTCAATGTATGGAATATTGTGGGATTATTGGAATAATAAATTCATAAATGATATTTTGGTCAATGTTGGGCATGTTGTGGTATTATTGATATGACCATGCCGAAAAGGATATTATCAAGGGGAAATGACATGTTAAAGCCAAACATGTGACTTGTTGTTATTGTATGCATTTGTAAGGTAGTTGGTGGTTAATGTTGGTTCCATTATGTATTTGTGATGTAGAGTGAAACGTAAAGAAGGAGCGGAATTATTGCTCTCACATATTTGATTGTGTACTTACATTGGGAAGACAAGGTATGTAAGGTTACTTTGTCCGTATCTTTCTACGGCCAATAGTGTTCACATTGACATTTCACTAGTTCCATTCCGAAATGCACTAAGGTATCCCATATGCACTTACCCATGATCATTGTCATATATTTCCTACTCATTGAACAATTGTGAATCCCATTTCTCATATTCATGGTTAATGGTCCAAAAGCTCAAATAAAGTTATGTTCCAATGTTTCAATAGTGCCGATACTTGTGTCTCTTGTTCATGGATTATTGTCCAATGGTTCCAATGGTATCATGGTGCTAGTAATGCTATATGTCTCATTGATATTTATGCACATGTCCTTCACTCATTGGTCAATGATTCAAAGTTTCCAACAATGTTATGTTCCAAAGTTCCAAAGTGATGTTATGACTATCAAAGTATCAATCTCAAAGTAATGAACAAAGTAATGCAAATGTGGTCAATGATCAAGTACGGGTGGCAAGTCTAGGGGCGTAAGCCTAGCTCGACTCGATCCCGAGATTTGGATTTATGGGTGGCAAGTCTAGGGGCGTAAGCCTAGCTCGACTCGATCCCGAGGGTGGCAAGTCTAGGGGCATAAGCCTAGCTCGACTCGATCCCTATATGATGATATGAAAGACCCACTGATCAGTCGGGGCCCGGGTACATTGTGATGTAATGACATGTGAGCATTGAGATAAAGGAAGTAATGAAAATAATGAAAGCAATCCACATGGTTTCCAAAGAGTAACATGGTGACTTATTCACATTGATTATTCATATGTTTTGAGTTCATTGACATATTCTTGTATTGTACAGTTTCATCTGAGCCTTGCATACTCAGTACTTATTTCGTACTGACCCCTCTCGGGGAATTTACCTTACTTGCTGCAGGCGCAGGTCCCAGTAGGCCTCCTCAATAAACTACCAGTGTTAGCGGTTCTTTGGTGAGCTCCCGCTCATTCGGGGCTTCTCCGAGTCAAATTGTATATATGTTTTTCTATTGTACATGTTGTGCGGGGACTTGTCCCGACTTATGGTTCATTTTGGTAAATGCTCTTGTTAGAGGCTTTTGTAGACCGATGTGGGTGTAATAGTGTAAAAGACACATGTTGTCTTGACTGGATGGCCTCAACGGCCAAGTTTCATATGTATGCCTAAATATGTCCCTTGTTCTCCTTTATTCGTATGTCATAATATTATGCAATGGTGGTTATGAATATTATATGCATATGATTGAGCATAGGCAAAGGTTGGTTCTCTCGGGCCTTATCGACTACGGGTGCCAATCATGTCTCGATGGGATTCGGGGCGTGACAAAAGTGGTATCAGAGCAGGTCGTTCTAAGGGTGTCTACAAAGCCGTGTCTGAGTAGAGTCTTGCTTATGGATGTGTTGCGCGCCACATTTATAAGTAGGAGGCTACGGGACATTTAGGAGTTGTTTCTTTTCTTCACTTCTAGATCGTGCAATAGAGCCAAAGTTGTAGGTGGACACATATGTACGTATTGACATTGGTTTTCTTTTATATAGTCAAATGTTGAGTATCAGACAAGATAAGGGCAAAGGTGAGCAGGATGATATGCCTGCCGAAGTAGAAATGAGTAAATCACCACTTAACCAAGTTAGTCAAGGTGAAGCTGATATGGAAATCGTTATACGGGTCTCTCGTAGCCAAAAGATAGAGGAGTACCTGCAGAGCCATCTATAAATGTCACGGAACAGGATTTACGAAATGTAGTGCATATGTTGCCTCAGATAGTTGTTGTACAATGTCACGGGCGAGATGGCCTGATGACGAGTAATGATGGTGCGGCTAGGGTAGCTAGTCGTCAAACACAATATTTTTAGAAATCATACCCTCCCACGTTCACCGGGTCGGATTTGAATGAAGACCCATAGGACATTATGAACTAAGTTAAAAAGGGTTCTAGATGTTATGCATATGACTGATCTACTGATGTATTTTCAGATAGTTGGGAGGAATGTAAAATGGCATTCTGTGACTAGTACCTCCCATGTGAGGTCAGAAAAGCTTATGTGGACCAATTGTTAAGAAATTTTTTTTTTTGTCAAAGGGCTATAAGTGTCAGGAAGTACAGTTTTTAGTGTCATAATTTGACTAGATATGCTCCAAACGTGATAACTGTTATGACCGATAGAGTGCATCAGTATAGAGACAGATGGATTGTACAATGGATATTGGCATTTTGCACACAATAATAAAAGAACAGAGGCAACAGAAAAGGACACAACTATTTGAAGAAGGGTCGCCAAAAAGAGAGGGCTAGACCTATGGGACAGTTTACGGCGTCCCAGGGAGAAGTTAGGTCTCGAGTGTTTAGCAGACCGCCTAGATCACCATTCCCTTAGTCGATAGTAAATGTTTTACCTCGATTCTAAGGGTTTAGAGACAATCGAATTGGTACAGAAGTGAGATTCAGGATTCATTAAGGACAAGCACGTAGAAAGTATGAACCAACGGAAGTCTCTTTGTCAGCCGTGTTAGTGCTGCGGACGTTATCATCTAGGTGAAATATTGGTTGAGGTCAAATGTTGGTATTGGTGTGATATGTCGGGCCATAAAAATTAGGCTTATCCTGATGAAGCTGCAGGTACCGTATATGTATTGATTAACCCATATTTGACAATTGCATATGTTATTTCATTAAGGGTTGAAAATTCAAACGAGCACCAGAATTACTAGATATGTCATATGAGGTCTATACATTAGTCGGAGAACCTATTGTAAATAAAAGAGTATATCATAAGTGCATAGTCATTAATTGTGGTCATGAGATACTGGTTGATTTTATTGAGTTATAAAGGGGTTATGGCATAGTAGATGGCCGAACTAAGAAGTTCTATTGTCATTATCCCCAAAGGAATATTTTGAATGGACAGGAAAATGTATTCCCCATCTCACGACAAAGAAAAGGATACTCTAAGGGATACATATGCCACTTAGTAAGAGTGAACGATATTAATGCGAAGCCCCCACCTCTTTAATCAGTCCGGGTGGTAAATGAATTCCCAGATGTATGATTTGGTATGAATGTGACGTCAGGTACTCGAACTATTTTTATTTTCATCATATAGCATGGCCTCTTCATATAGCATGGCCTGGTTGAGTTACGAGAATGACAGGAGAAAGTAAAAGACGTGTTGAATAAGGGATTCATAAGGCCTAGTACTGCCCCTTGGGGTGCATCAGTGTCACTAGTAGAAAAAAAAAAGATAAATGGCCTATTGAGAATGTGTGTTTACTATTGGCAACTGGATAAGAATAGTTTCCCTCCAGAGTTGACGATTTGTTTGATCAGTTACGGGATAAATGGTAATGAATGTTAATGAAATAAAAAGGAAAATATATATGAACGATGATGATATACCCAAGGCAGCATTACAAACATGGTATGCTTATAAGTCTTAGTATGTCAATTGGGCTAGCGAATGCACCTGTAGTTTTATAGATTAATGAACAGGGCGTTCAGGACACTTGTAAATGTGTGTGTGACCATATTCGGTGATGGTATTCAAAAAAATCACAAGAGGACCATGCATTGTATAGGATGAAGAGATGAAAGTTGTTACACAAAAGATAGAAAGGGTGAACAATTGGCTAAGGCCTACGATGCTTACAGAGATCCATCGATTTCTTGGGTTGATTGATCATTATATGAGAATTGTGGAAGGATCTCCTTCTATACCTACACCCTTAACAAAGCCTATACACAAGGCAATCAAGTTCCAGTATGATGCATGTGAGAAAAGCTTTCAAGAGTTGAAAGATAAAGTAACTTCCACATCCGTTGTAAGTGCCTTCTGAAGGCATAAGAATGTTATGCAATGTATGGTAATGCTTCCGGGGTTGGCCTCGAATGTATATTGATGTAGCATGATAAGGTAATAGCATATGCGTCACGACAGTTACGGCCACATGAGAATATAAATTATTACGAAACACATGACCCTGAAGTAACAGCAGTGATATTTGCTTTAACGTTATGGTGTAACTATTTGTAAGGGATTCATGCTGATATATATATTCTGGATGTGAGACAATGTAATAGATTGTTAAGCCAAAAGACTTACTCTGAGGTAGCGAAGGTGGCTTGAAATCGTAAAAGGTGAGGACATTGGTATCCTATATCATTTGGGAAAAGCAAATGGGGTCGTTGATACATTAAGATGCAAGGTAGTAGGAAGTATGAATGGACAGCTCACAGAAAAGAAAGATATAGTCAGGAAATCTATATTAATGAGGAAATATGGGGTTTTGTTTCTTGAAACTCCAGATGAAAGAATTATAGTGTCAAATGTGGTAGGATTTTCATTGATATTGGAGATAAAGGAAAAAGCAATAGGTAAATGTCATTTTTAGTTCACTTGGAAAAAAAAATATGTGTACAGCAAAGTCGACGAGAGTATTTGAACAAATACAAGGGGGGAGTACTTTAACACCAATGCAGATTGTGTGTACTGGGTATAAACGAGTTAAGAAAATGAATTACGACAGAGGAACATCGTTCACAGTATTTCATTTACTCGGAAGCAACCACAATGTACCATAGTGTAGCAGAGAGGTCTGGGGAAGGATACTTGAGAAGCACATTGGAGAACTTGTAGCTCAAGGTCCACGCGGTCACTAATTGACAATATAGCATCAGAAGTCTGTATGGTTTATGCTATATTATCCTTCCAGTTTGGAAGTGGAACATGAATAATATGGATTTCATCACAGGGTTGTCTCATACACTGCGAAGGTTGATTCCATATCAGTGATAGTTAATAGACTTACCGAGTCAGTGTATTTCCTACCAGTTAAGACCACCGATACAGCTGAACATTATGTAACATTGTATGTTACGGAGATAGTACGATTACATGGGATTCTACTCACTACTATATCAAAGGGGAGAGCTTACTTTATTGCATAGTGTTGAAAGTCCTTTCAGTAAAGCATGGGTACACAGGTAGATGTCAGTGCGGCTTGTCATCCTCAGATGGATGGACAAACAGAACACATTATACTAACATTTGCAGATATGTCACGAGTTTGTACATTGGACTTTACAGGTAGTTGGGATGAACATCTATGGTTTATTGAAATTGCTTACAATAAAAGTATCAAAAGGCATCTACGAAGCTTTATGTGAAAGAGAATATAGATCATCAATTGGATGGGTTACAGTTGACGGAATTTGCTTCGCTTGGGTATCGAGAAAGTGAAGGTGATATAACAACAGCTACAATGGCCCAAAGTCAATACAAATTAGATGCCGATATTAAAGATGAAAAGGAAAGAAATAATGAGAATCGGAAAGAAAGGGAAATTGTCCAAAGATTTGGGCAAATTGAGTGTCTATTAGCACTAGTCCAGGAACTTTTCACAGTTCATTCAGTATCTAATATGCGATGCTTTGAAAGTGTATAGGCGATTATCTTATATCGTTGCCAGTGGAAATGTACAAATTACAGGGGATTTCACATGTGAAAGAGGTACTTATTGTTACTAATTGTTATGATACATCGATAAGTGAAAGAATTAAGAGATGCCGGAGTAACAAGGGAGACCTATGAAATAATGACCTTTTAAAGTATTTATCATTGTTATGCACGGAAGAAAAAGATCAAAATACGGAAGTGGAGTCATAATAAGTAAGTCTTTACAAGTGATACATGTGTACATGATGATATGAAGAATTCACTTTGACTTATGTTGTTACATTGAGACAATGTTACTAACATTCGAGGACGAATGTTTCTAAGGGGGGAAGAATGTAACACCCCGTACCTTCCCAACCCTACTTGATGATGCTGAATAATGTTTGCTTAGGTGTCGAGAGATATAAGTATGTATTTGGCAATGCTAATGACGAGAAAATTTAAATTTGGCCACGCACATGCGAGTAGACCTTCGTAGGAGGTGTTTTGTGCTTTCGTGGAGCATTTGGGTAATACCCCGTACACATACTAACCTCATTTGGTGACTTGAAGTCATGTTTATTTGATGATAAAGCTCACTAAGTAAGTATTTTGTAGTGTTTTGATAGGGTATTGGACGATATGCAAGTGTTGGAAAAAGTGGCCGAAAAATTCAGCAAAGTACCAAGACTTGCGCCACTCCCTGTTTCAGGGTGTGTGGCGCAAGTCACCTGATTCAGAGGGCAGCAGGATCTCGCGCCACTGCTTGCTTTGCAGCAAGTGGCGCAAGGCACAACATATTGTGCCCTTCCGCGCTCATTTTGTAACGCGATTCTACGTCGATTCTTAGATGGTTTCTTTTGGTTCTTTGGAGTTCTTTGAGCATTTTTAAAGATTCAAATACTTCAATACACTCCTACATGATCAAAGCATGAAAGATAAATAGTTATTCAAGATGTTCAATAAAGCCATGGGCGACTAGAATTCCTATTTTTGCGAATGAGACTACGAATGAGAAACTCGTAAGAGAATATTGTCGTGAGATTATGGAATTATTGAAACATGCTATATATATGGTTGATTATACATGGAATTTGGTGGGCTAAGTTGAGATAAGTATTGGGCCCAATTTGAGGCCCAAAGTGAGCCAAAATGAGAAGAAAAGCATGGGCCAAAATGGGTCAAAAGACCCATTCTTCCATTGACCTTCTAGACAAAGTATTAAATGCATTATTAGTGGCTAAGGATGGCCAAGAGGGTCTATATAAAGTCCCCAAAAATCAGATTTTTAATACACACAACACACATGCTTTTCTATCTTTTTTTCTAGAATTCTCAAGAAAGCTTCTTTTGGACTCTCAAACCCTAAGTCCACTTCTTGGGCAAGAGCATCATCCTACAAGTATTGGTAAGTGTTTATTCTTGTAATTTAATATATTATGTACATGAGAGGTTATGTATATCATGGTAGTTATGGTGGCAAGGTGTTGAATAGTGCACTTTTGGTTTTTGATAAAAGATGTGCATTCTTGTGAATTAAACTTGAAATATGACTTGTGGGTTTGATGAAAAGGCATGGTATGGATGAAATACCAACATGTATGGCGTGATTACATTAAGAAACTTGTTATTTCCATAAAAGTGTAAATTATGGGATTTTGGCCGATTTGTTGTTGTGAGGTGTATTGAAGTAATTTGATGGCATAATTGTGATGTTGTGGTGATGGAGAAGTGTAAAATATGAACTTGGTGTGACATGATCTTGGCTATCATGTATTGGTCAATGTATGGAATATTGTGGGATTATTGGAATAATAAATTCATAAATGATATTTTGGTCAATGTTGGGCATGTTGTGGTATTATTGATATGACCATGCCGAAAAGGATATTATCAAGGGGAAATGACATGTTAAAGCCAAACATGTGACTTGTTGTTATTGTATGCATTTGTAAGGTAGTTGGTGGTTAATGTTGGTTCCATTATGTATTTGTGATGTAGAGTGAAACGTAAAGAAGGAGCGGAATTATTGCTCTCACATATTTGATTGTGTACTTACATTGGGAAGACAAGGTATGTAAGGTTACTTTGTCCGTATCTTTCTACGGCCAATAGTGTTCACATTGACATTTCACTAGTTCCATTCCGAAATGCACTAAGGTATCCCATATGCACTTACCCATGATCATTGTCATATATTTCCTACTCATTGAACAATTGTGAATCCCATTTCTCATATTCATGGTTAATGGTCCAAAAGCTCAAATAAAGTTATGTTCCAATGTTTCAATAGTGCCGATACTTGTGTCTCTTGTTCATGGATTATTGTCCAATGGTTCCAATGGTATCATGGTGCTAGTAATGCTATATGTCTCATTGATATTTATGCACATGTCCTTCACTCATTGGTCAATGATTCAAAGTTTCCAACAATGTTATGTTCCAAAGTTCCAAAGTGATGTTATGACTATCAAAGTATCAATCTCAAAGTAATGAACAAAGTAATGCAAATGTGGTCAATGATCAAGTACGGGTGGCAAGTCTAGGGGCGTAAGCCTAGCTCGACTCGATCCCGAGATTTGGATTTATGGGTGGCAAGTCTAGGGGCGTAAGCCTAGCTCGACTCGATCCCGAGGGTGGCAAGTCTAGGGGCATAAGCCTAGCTCGACTCGATCCCTATATGATGATATGAAAGACCCACTGATCAGTCGGGGCCCGGGTACATTGTGATGTAATGACATGTGAGCATTGAGATAAAGGAAGTAATGAAAATAATGAAAGCAATCCACATGGTTTCCAAAGAGTAACATGGTGACTTATTCACATTGATTATTCATATGTTTTGAGTTCATTGACATATTCTTGTATTGTACAGTTTCATCTGAGCCTTGCATACTCAGTACTTATTTCGTACTGACCCCTCTCGGGGAATTTACCTTACTTGCTGCAGGCGCAGGTCCCAGTAGGCCTCCTCAATAAACTACCAGTGTTAGCGGTTCTTTGGTGAGCTCCCGCTCATTCGGGGCTTCTCCGAGTCAAATTGTATATATGTTTTTCTATTGTACATGTTGTGCGGGGACTTGTCCCGACTTATGGTTCATTTTGGTAAATGCTCTTGTTAGAGGCTTTTGTAGACCGATGTGGGTGTAATAGTGTAAAAGACACATGTTGTCTTGACTGGATGGCCTCAACGGCCAAGTTTCATATGTATGCCTAAATATGTCCCTTGTTCTCCTTTATTCGTATGTCATAATATTATGCAATGGTGGTTATGAATATTATATGCATATGATTGAGCATAGGCAAAGGTTGGTTCTCTCGGGCCTTATCGACTACGGGTGCCAATCATGTCTCGATGGGATTCGGGGCGTGACAAAAGTGGTATCAGAGCAGGTCGTTCTAAGGGTGTCTACAAAGCCGTGTCTGAGTAGAGTCTTGCTTATGGATGTGTTGCGCGCCACATTTATAAGTAGGAGGCTACGGGACATTTAGGAGTTGTTTCTTTTCTTCACTTCTAGATCGTGCAATAGAGCCAAAGTTGTAGGTGGACACATATGTACGTATTGACATTGGTTTTCTTTTATATAGTCAAATGTTGAGTATCAGACAAGATAAGGGCAAAGGTGAGCAGGATGATATGCCTGCCGAAGTAGAAATGAGTAAATCACCACTTAACCAAGTTAGTCAAGGTGAAGCTGATATGGAAATCGTTATACGGGTCTCTCGTAGCCAAAAGATAGAGGAGTACCTGCAGAGCCATCTATAAATGTCACGGAACAGGATTTACGAAATGTAGTGCATATGTTGCCTCAGATAGTTGTTGTACAATGTCACGGGCGAGATGGCCTGATGACGAGTAATGATGGTGCGGCTAGGGTAGCTAGTCGTCAAACACAATATTTTTAGAAATCATACCCTCCCACGTTCACCGGGTCGGATTTGAATGAAGACCCATAGGACATTATGAACTAAGTTAAAAAGGGTTCTAGATGTTATGCATATGACTGATCTACTGATGTATTTTCAGATAGTTGGGAGGAATGTAAAATGGCATTCTGTGACTAGTACCTCCCATGTGAGGTCAGAAAAGCTTATGTGGACCAATTGTTAAGAAATTTTTTTTTTTGTCAAAGGGCTATAAGTGTCAGGAAGTACAGTTTTTAGTGTCATAATTTGACTAGATATGCTCCAAACGTGATAACTGTTATGACCGATAGAGTGCATCAGTATAGAGACAGATGGATTGTACAATGGATATTGGCATTTTGCACACAATAATAAAAGAACAGAGGCAACAGAAAAGGACACAACTATTTGAAGAAGGGTCGCCAAAAAGAGAGGGCTAGACCTATGGGACAGTTTACGGCGTCCCAGGGAGAAGTTAGGTCTCGAGTGTTTAGCAGACCGCCTAGATCACCATTCCCTTAGTCGATAGTAAATGTTTTACCTCGATTCTAAGGGTTTAGAGACAATCGAATTGGTACAGAAGTGAGATTCAGGATTCATTAAGGACAAGCACGTAGAAAGTATGAACCAACGGAAGTCTCTTTGTCAGCCGTGTTAGTGCTGCGGACGTTATCATCTAGGTGAAATATTGGTTGAGGTCAAATGTTGGTATTGGTGTGATATGTCGGGCCATAAAAATTAGGCTTATCCTGATGAAGCTGCAGGTACCGTATATGTATTGATTAACCCATATTTGACAATTGCATATGTTATTTCATTAAGGGTTGAAAATTCAAACGAGCACCAGAATTACTAGATATGTCATATGAGGTCTATACATTAGTCGGAGAACCTATTGTAAATAAAAGAGTATATCATAAGTGCATAGTCATTAATTGTGGTCATGAGATACTGGTTGATTTTATTGAGTTATAAAGGGGTTATGGCATAGTAGATGGCCGAACTAAGAAGTTCTATTGTCATTATCCCCAAAGGAATATTTTGAATGGACAGGAAAATGTATTCCCCATCTCACGACAAAGAAAAGGATACTCTAAGGGATACATATGCCACTTAGTAAGAGTGAACGATATTAATGCGAAGCCCCCACCTCTTTAATCAGTCCGGGTGGTAAATGAATTCCCAGATGTATGATTTGGTATGAATGTGACGTCAGGTACTCGAACTATTTTTATTTTCATCATATAGCATGGCCTCTTCATATAGCATGGCCTGGTTGAGTTACGAGAATGACAGGAGAAAGTAAAAGACGTGTTGAATAAGGGATTCATAAGGCCTAGTACTGCCCCTTGGGGTGCATCAGTGTCACTAGTAGAAAAAAAAAAGATAAATGGCCTATTGAGAATGTGTGTTTACTATTGGCAACTGGATAAGAATAGTTTCCCTCCAGAGTTGACGATTTGTTTGATCAGTTACGGGATAAATGGTAATGAATGTTAATGAAATAAAAAGGAAAATATATATGAACGATGATGATATACCCAAGGCAGCATTACAAACATGGTATGCTTATAAGTCTTAGTATGTCAATTGGGCTAGCGAATGCACCTGTAGTTTTATAGATTAATGAACAGGGCGTTCAGGACACTTGTAAATGTGTGTGTGACCATATTCGGTGATGGTATTCAAAAAAATCACAAGAGGACCATGCATTGTATAGGATGAAGAGATGAAAGTTGTTACACAAAAGATAGAAAGGGTGAACAATTGGCTAAGGCCTACGATGCTTACAGAGATCCATCGATTTCTTGGGTTGATTGATCATTATATGAGAATTGTGGAAGGATCTCCTTCTATACCTACACCCTTAACAAAGCCTATACACAAGGCAATCAAGTTCCAGTATGATGCATGTGAGAAAAGCTTTCAAGAGTTGAAAGATAAAGTAACTTCCACATCCGTTGTAAGTGCCTTCTGAAGGCATAAGAATGTTATGCAATGTATGGTAATGCTTCCGGGGTTGGCCTCGAATGTATATTGATGTAGCATGATAAGGTAATAGCATATGCGTCACGACAGTTACGGCCACATGAGAATATAAATTATTACGAAACACATGACCCTGAAGTAACAGCAGTGATATTTGCTTTAACGTTATGGTGTAACTATTTGTAAGGGATTCATGCTGATATATATATTCTGGATGTGAGACAATGTAATAGATTGTTAAGCCAAAAGACTTACTCTGAGGTAGCGAAGGTGGCTTGAAATCGTAAAAGGTGAGGACATTGGTATCCTATATCATTTGGGAAAAGCAAATGGGGTCGTTGATACATTAAGATGCAAGGTAGTAGGAAGTATGAATGGACAGCTCACAGAAAAGAAAGATATAGTCAGGAAATCTATATTAATGAGGAAATATGGGGTTTTGTTTCTTGAAACTCCAGATGAAAGAATTATAGTGTCAAATGTGGTAGGATTTTCATTGATATTGGAGATAAAGGAAAAAGCAATAGGTAAATGTCATTTTTAGTTCACTTGGAAAAAAAAATATGTGTACAGCAAAGTCGACGAGAGTATTTGAACAAATACAAGGGGGGAGTACTTTAACACCAATGCAGATTGTGTGTACTGGGTATAAACGAGTTAAGAAAATGAATTACGACAGAGGAACATCGTTCACAGTATTTCATTTACTCGGAAGCAACCACAATGTACCATAGTGTAGCAGAGAGGTCTGGGGAAGGATACTTGAGAAGCACATTGGAGAACTTGTAGCTCAAGGTCCACGCGGTCACTAATTGACAATATAGCATCAGAAGTCTGTATGGTTTATGCTATATTATCCTTCCAGTTTGGAAGTGGAACATGAATAATATGGATTTCATCACAGGGTTGTCTCATACACTGCGAAGGTTGATTCCATATCAGTGATAGTTAATAGACTTACCGAGTCAGTGTATTTCCTACCAGTTAAGACCACCGATACAGCTGAACATTATGTAACATTGTATGTTACGGAGATAGTACGATTACATGGGATTCTACTCACTACTATATCAAAGGGGAGAGCTTACTTTATTGCATAGTGTTGAAAGTCCTTTCAGTAAAGCATGGGTACACAGGTAGATGTCAGTGCGGCTTGTCATCCTCAGATGGATGGACAAACAGAACACATTATACTAACATTTGCAGATATGTCACGAGTTTGTACATTGGACTTTACAGGTAGTTGGGATGAACATCTATGGTTTATTGAAATTGCTTACAATAAAAGTATCAAAAGGCATCTACGAAGCTTTATGTGAAAGAGAATATAGATCATCAATTGGATGGGTTACAGTTGACGGAATTTGCTTCGCTTGGGTATCGAGAAAGTGAAGGTGATATAACAACAGCTACAATGGCCCAAAGTCAATACAAATTAGATGCCGATATTAAAGATGAAAAGGAAAGAAATAATGAGAATCGGAAAGAAAGGGAAATTGTCCAAAGATTTGGGCAAATTGAGTGTCTATTAGCACTAGTCCAGGAACTTTTCACAGTTCATTCAGTATCTAATATGCGATGCTTTGAAAGTGTATAGGCGATTATCTTATATCGTTGCCAGTGGAAATGTACAAATTACAGGGGATTTCACATGTGAAAGAGGTACTTATTGTTACTAATTGTTATGATACATCGATAAGTGAAAGAATTAAGAGATGCCGGAGTAACAAGGGAGACCTATGAAATAATGACCTTTTAAAGTATTTATCATTGTTATGCACGGAAGAAAAAGATCAAAATACGGAAGTGGAGTCATAATAAGTAAGTCTTTACAAGTGATACATGTGTACATGATGATATGAAGAATTCACTTTGACTTATGTTGTTACATTGAGACAATGTTACTAACATTCGAGGACGAATGTTTCTAAGGGGGGAAGAATGTAACACCCCGTACCTTCCCAACCCTACTTGATGATGCTGAATAATGTTTGCTTAGGTGTCGAGAGATATAAGTATGTATTTGGCAATGCTAATGACGAGAAAATTTAAATTTGGCCACGCACATGCGAGTAGACCTTCGTAGGAGGTGTTTTGTGCTTTCGTGGAGCATTTGGGTAATACCCCGTACACATACTAACCTCATTTGGTGACTTGAAGTCATGTTTATTTGATGATAAAGCTCACTAAGTAAGTATTTTGTAGTGTTTTGATAGGGTATTGGACGATATGCAAGTGTTGGAAAAAGTGGCCGAAAAATTCAGCAAAGTACCAAGACTTGCGCCACTCCCTGTTTCAGGGTGTGTGGCGCAAGTCACCTGATTCAGAGGGCAGCAGGATCTCGCGCCACTGCTTGCTTTGCAGCAAGTGGCGCAAGGCACAACATATTGTGCCCTTCCGCGCTCATTTTGTAACGCGATTCTACGTCGATTCTTAGATGGTTTCTTTTGGTTCTTTGGAGTTCTTTGAGCATTTTTAAAGATTCAAATACTTCAATACACTCCTACATGATCAAAGCATGAAAGATAAATAGTTATTCAAGATGTTCAATAAAGCCATGGGCGACTAGAATTCCTATTTTTGCGAATGAGACTACGAATGAGAAACTCGTAAGAGAATATTGTCGTGAGATTATGGAATTATTGAAACATGCTATATATATGGTTGATTATACATGGAATTTGGTGGGCTAAGTTGAGATAAGTATTGGGCCCAATTTGAGGCCCAAAGTGAGCCAAAATGAGAAGAAAAGCATGGGCCAAAATGGGTCAAAAGACCCATTCTTCCATTGACCTTCTAGACAAAGTATTAAATGCATTATTAGTGGCTAAGGATGGCCAAGAGGGTCTATATAAAGTCCCCAAAAATCAGATTTTTAATACACACAACACACATGCTTTTCTATCTTTTTTTCTAGAATTCTCAAGAAAGCTTCTTTTGGACTCTCAAACCCTAAGTCCACTTCTTGGGCAAGAGCATCATCCTACAAGTATTGGTAAGTGTTTATTCTTGTAATTTAATATATTATGTACATGAGAGGTTATGTATATCATGGTAGTTATGGTGGCAAGGTGTTGAATAGTGCACTTTTGGTTTTTGATAAAAGATGTGCATTCTTGTGAATTAAACTTGAAATATGACTTGTGGGTTTGATGAAAAGGCATGGTATGGATGAAATACCAACATGTATGGCGTGATTACATTAAGAAACTTGTTATTTCCATAAAAGTGTAAATTATGGGATTTTGGCCGATTTGTTGTTGTGAGGTGTATTGAAGTAATTTGATGGCATAATTGTGATGTTGTGGTGATGGAGAAGTGTAAAATATGAACTTGGTGTGACATGATCTTGGCTATCATGTATTGGTCAATGTATGGAATATTGTGGGATTATTGGAATAATAAATTCATAAATGATATTTTGGTCAATGTTGGGCATGTTGTGGTATTATTGATATGACCATGCCGAAAAGGATATTATCAAGGGGAAATGACATGTTAAAGCCAAACATGTGACTTGTTGTTATTGTATGCATTTGTAAGGTAGTTGGTGGTTAATGTTGGTTCCATTATGTATTTGTGATGTAGAGTGAAACGTAAAGAAGGAGCGGAATTATTGCTCTCACATATTTGATTGTGTACTTACATTGGGAAGACAAGGTATGTAAGGTTACTTTGTCCGTATCTTTCTACGGCCAATAGTGTTCACATTGACATTTCACTAGTTCCATTCCGAAATGCACTAAGGTATCCCATATGCACTTACCCATGATCATTGTCATATATTTCCTACTCATTGAACAATTGTGAATCCCATTTCTCATATTCATGGTTAATGGTCCAAAAGCTCAAATAAAGTTATGTTCCAATGTTTCAATAGTGCCGATACTTGTGTCTCTTGTTCATGGATTATTGTCCAATGGTTCCAATGGTATCATGGTGCTAGTAATGCTATATGTCTCATTGATATTTATGCACATGTCCTTCACTCATTGGTCAATGATTCAAAGTTTCCAACAATGTTATGTTCCAAAGTTCCAAAGTGATGTTATGACTATCAAAGTATCAATCTCAAAGTAATGAACAAAGTAATGCAAATGTGGTCAATGATCAAGTACGGGTGGCAAGTCTAGGGGCGTAAGCCTAGCTCGACTCGATCCCGAGATTTGGATTTATGGGTGGCAAGTCTAGGGGCGTAAGCCTAGCTCGACTCGATCCCGAGGGTGGCAAGTCTAGGGGCATAAGCCTAGCTCGACTCGATCCCTATATGATGATATGAAAGACCCACTGATCAGTCGGGGCCCGGGTACATTGTGATGTAATGACATGTGAGCATTGAGATAAAGGAAGTAATGAAAATAATGAAAGCAATCCACATGGTTTCCAAAGAGTAACATGGTGACTTATTCACATTGATTATTCATATGTTTTGAGTTCATTGACATATTCTTGTATTGTACAGTTTCATCTGAGCCTTGCATACTCAGTACTTATTTCGTACTAACCCCTCTCGGGGAATTTACCTTACTTGCTGCAGGCGCAGGTCCCAGTAGGCCTCCTCAATAAACTACCAGTGTTAGCGGTTCTTTGGTGAGCTCCCGCTCATTCGGGGCTTCTCCGAGTCAAATTGTATATATGTTTTGCTATTGTACATGTTGTGCGGGGACTTGTCCCGACTTATGGTTCATTTTGGTAAATGCTCTTGTTAGAGGCTTTTGTAGACCGATGTGGGTGTAATAGTGTAAAAGACACATGTTGTCTTGACTGGATGGCCTCAACGGCCAAGTTTCATATGTATGCCTAAATATGTCCCTTGTTCTCCTTTATTCGTATGTCATAATATTATGCAATGGTGGTTATGAATATTATATGCATATGATTGAGCATAGGCAAAGGTTGGTTCTCTCGGGCCTTATCGGCTACGGGTGCCAATCATGTCTCGATGGGATTCGGGGCGTGACATGATGATAGATGGTCGGACACTCAAAGATCCCTTATAGGATTAACAGAAGTAGATATGACGAATAATGGCGGAATATTTTACTGTAGCCCAGACTTTATGATTAATTCCTCAGAATTTGGTCAATATATAAAGATAGGAATTCAGACTAAAGGATATGAAGACATGACCGTAGGAAATAACTTATTAATATGTATAGGTTTTCTTGGTAAATTAGCTAGTAATAGTGGTAGCAAATTTAAGCTAAAAGTAGATGACGTAGTAGGATTAATGGGAAATAAAGGAATTAAATTAATGAAACCTATAAAAATAGACTCACAAATTTATGCTGGTTTAGAGTGGAATCTAGAACATACAGATCATTTAATGTATACTAATAAAAAGGGAGAGACATCAATTAGATTCATAGATTATCAAAAGACTAACCAAAATGAGATAGAAGAAGAAGTTGAACAAACAGAAAGACAAGAATTTATGAATATAATAGACTTAGAAGAGTTTGAAGTTGATAAGACTATACAAAAAGCAAGAGAAATATATAGAAATGATAATAAAAGAAAATTCAAATGTAGTGGATGTAAGATAGGACATTTAGATATTTTTGAAGTAGATGATCATTTTAGAACATGTAATTTAAGAACAGATAATATAAGATATAGAGAATTATTTGATAATTCAGACGGTGTAATTTCAGAAACAGACAAAAGTATTAAAGAATTTATGGAATCAGCCTCTACTAGTTCTAGTTCATTCCAACGAACTAGTCAAATACATACAGTAGAGACTAATACCGGAAATGTTCCAAGACATAGAGTATATAGACAAAATCCAGAATTTGAAATGGAAAGTGTAAGACCAATAGGAAAGAGAATGCCAATAGAAGAACCTATCACTCTCCAAGCAGGTGGTGATAAAGGAAAAATACTTAATATAGCAGCACACGATCCACAAAGTTGGAATACGGTTATAGATCTATGGAAAGGTATTGTAGTAGCAGACTATATTAAGACATACACCGAAACAGACTCAGAAACCATGTATAAATATTTAGAGACATTTTTAGGAGAATCACCCAAAGGTTTGTGGGAAAGTTTTAAAAGAGAATTTCCCAATGAATTCGGGGAATTATTAGCTTTCGGAGCTAACCCATATAATTTTACCAATAAAATACATAGTTTAATAACAGGAGAAGACCCCAATAGTGGATTACTAATTTTACAACAAAAAACACTAATAAAATTAGAACAATTAAGCATAAGTAGTTGGCATCATATTAAGCCTTTTCTTTTAGACTATTTTTATTATACAACCATAAGTGGAAATGCTTTTGATGTAGGTTTAGGTAAGAAATTATTTAATAAATTACCAGGAGCCTTAGGACGAGAAATAGAAGATAGATGGAATAAAAGAGACGGTGTAGTACAGAATCCAAATGCCAGATGGTCAATAGGACATAGAATACAACATATTATGGATATATTACAAGAAAAGTGTACTAACATACAAATACAAAAAAAACTAAAGAAAGGCGAGACAAATTTCTGTAAAACTATTTATACCACACAAAGTTATGATGATCCCCAAAAGAAAAAATATAAAAAATATAAGAAACCATATAAACGAAATAATTATAGACAGAAAAGTTATTATTTAAGAAAATCCTCTGCTAGAAAACCATATTTAAACAAAGACAAACATGTGAGAAAATATAAAGATAACAGGAGTTATAAGAATACTTTAGAATGTTTTACTTGTGGTAGTTCAGACCATTTAGCAAATACCTGCCCTAAAAGAAATAATACTAGAACAAGAAATTCTCAATTAATAGAAGATTTTAATGAAACTTTGATAAATGTAGACGAATATATGTCAGACACAGAAAGTATATACTCCATAATTAGTATAGATTATAACAAAGACCCTAACTCCTCAGATTCAGATGAGGATACCGGACTAGAAAATTTAAATACTGCGATAACTAGCTTTAATCTGGTTAACATTATAGAATCAGAACAATGTTTCCACGAGTTTGAGAAAAATAAAGGGTTAGATAGTAACCAATGTTTTATTTGTCATTGGTACCCTAGTAGAATTAAAAGAGCTAAATGCAATAAGTGTTTCCTCGAAGGGTGCATTTCTTGTATAGAGAAGACTATAGGAAAACAAGTAATTTAGACAACCCAAATACAACCGATAGAAAAGAAACAGAAGGTCCTAATAGCATCAGATAATACAGCAGAAACTAGAATACATAATCTAGAAGTAAAAGTAAATGAATTAAAAGACAGAATAAGATATTTAGAAAAAGGGAAAATAATTCCTCAAGAACCAAAGAAGACAATTCTTCAAGAATCAAAAGGAATCATTATAGAAGATTGTGAAGACACAGAATTACTAAATCAATCTTTTGAAGGATTAATATGTAATGAAGACGTAAAATTAAGTTCTGTTAAAGTAATGACAAAAATAATAATACATGATTACGAAATAGAAACCTTAGGATTGGTAGACTCAGGATGTACTCAGTGCATAATAAATCAAGATATATTACCAAAACACCTTTTAAATCAATTTACTCGACCACAGAAGGCCATGCAAATGGATGGCTCTCATAATACCTACACTCATTATGTAAAGAATGCCATAATTAGCTTTAATAATACTTGTTCAAATTATAAGACTAAATATAAGTTAGGATACATGTTAACAAGAAAATTAGATATAAAAGCAGACTTTGTTATAGGATTAGACTTTATGGTCCGTAATAATGGAGGATGCTTTATTACTAGAGATGGTGTAATTTTTACAAAGAATGTTACAATAACTCCCTCATTCTTTGGAAGGAATGTACAAAGAGACACTAAAGTAATAAAAGATTCAAAAAGAAATCAAGTTAATCCAGACTCCGTTTGTGATAAAGGAACAGACTGTACCTGCAACACAAACTTATTATCAGAAGTAATAGAAGAAGATTGGATAGATATAGAAGAAGAAATAGAAAAGAACTATAATTTAATTGAAGTAACAATAGACCAATATACTTTTAGTAAAAACAGCATAGGCACTATAAAGAATCAAGCTGACTTACAGAAAATAATTCAAAAGTTAGATGATATAGATATCATAGGTGAAAAACCTTTAGAACATTGGAAGAATAATCAGATAGAATGCAAATTAGAAATTATAAATCCTGAATACACTGTAAAAACAGCAGCTATACAAGCCACTAATGAAGATCTAAAAGACTTTGAAATACAAATCAAAGAACTTCTTAACTTAGGAGTAATTAGGAGATCAAAATCAAGACATAGATCAGCAGCATTTATGGTTAGAAACCATAGTGAAATAGTAAGAGGTAAGGCTAGAATGGTTATTAATTACAAAAGACTTAATGATAATACTGTAATGGATGCCTACAAACTTCCAGACAAGACTGAATTAATTAATAGAATCCAAGAAAGAACAATCTTTAGTAAATTTGATTGCAAGTCTGGATACTGGCAAATCAAGATGCATAAAGACAGCATTGAATGGACAGCTTTTACGTGTCCAGAAGGCCATTTTGAATGGCTAGTCATGCCATTTGGTTTAAAGACTGCCCCACCAATTTTTCAACGAAAGATGGATAACATAGTTGGAAAATACAAACATTTTGTATTAGTATATGTAGATGACATTTTAATATTTAGTTATAACATGAAAGAACACCTAGAACATTTACAGACTGTTTTTAATTTGTTTATAGAACATGGAATAATAATTAGTAAGAAGAAAATGGAGCTATGTAAACCATCTATAAACTTTTTAGGAATTGCTATAGGAAATGGTAAAATTAAGTTACAACCTCACATAGCAAAGAAAGCTTTAGAAATGCCAGATAAATTAGAAAAGACTAAAGATTTACAAAAATTCTTAGGAATATTAAATTATGCTAGACAGTTCATTAAAAATTTAGGAAAGGTAGCAGGACCCCTCTATGCTAAGACAGGTACTAAAGGACAAAAAACCTTTAATACTGAAGACATAAAGCTAGTCCAGAAACTAAAAGAAATGATAAAAGATATACCAGATCTAGCACTACCCTTAGAGACAGATTATTTAATAATAGAAACTGATGGAAGTTTTGAAGGATGGGGAGCTGTCCTCAAAGCTAAGAAAAATAAATATAGTGACAAAAAGGAAGAAAGAATATGTGCTTACCAAAGTGGTAAATACAAAGAACAAGGAAACATAAGCAGTATAGATGCAGAGATACTAGCAATAATTTATGGACTTAATAGTTTTAAGATCTATATTTTAAACAAACCTGAGATACTAGTAAGAACAGACTGTGAAGCTATAGTTAAATTCCATGAAAAAATTAGTGAAAAGAATAGTAGCAAAAGAAGGTGGCTAAATTTTATTGATGCTACTTCTATCTATAATATTAAATTTGAACATATTAAAGGAAAAGAGAATATATTAGCTGATAAACTTAGTAGATTAATTTCAAAAACTACTAATTAGTTTTCTTATGCAGAATGGCAGAAAAAGCAGACAAAGGAAAAGCTAAAGCTTCTTCCTCAGACTCAGCTACAGACGATTACTTAAAGACACTTTTGAGTAATACTCATTTCAGACCAATGAGTTCTTTAAATACATCTCAGACTTCTACTCCTCAGACAATTGAACGAATTCATTTTGGCAGACACAATTTAATCTGTTATCCAGAAAGTAATTTCAGTTTTAAGACTAGACCTGAAGCAAGAGTTGATAAAAATCAGAAATGCTTACTAGACAATTTATGGATTTCTTATAATAAGACTCCAAGGGATGTCAGCTATTTTTTAGCTGTAATGAATGCCCTGGCTCAGTATTTCACTGAAAAGAATCTAACAAACAAATTTAAGTTTTATGTGATTGTGCAGGGAAAGACTCCAGGAATATACCAGACATGGATACAAGTGATAGATGCTATTAAAGGATTCAAAGACCCTTTATACAAAGGTTTTAATAATTTTTATGAAGCATTAGATTATGCTAGAGGTAACTTAGGACCTAATTTCTTTGTAGTACCAGAACTTCAAAACCAGACCACTATTCCTCAATATAACATTCAGAAAGACACCAATAAAATAATTTTTTGTGATCACTGTAATTCTATGACAGAAGGTTTTAGACGGCTTAACCATAAAAATGAGATTTTAGAAAAAGAAAGAAATGAGTTAATCAGACAAAATATGATTTTGCAAGATTATATTAAAGATATAGAAAAAACCCAAGAACAAGCCTCGTTTAAAGATTTTTCAAATTCAGCTACCCAGACTGATTTTCAAATTCAAGTGAGTTCTCCATCTCCACTTAAAATGGATCAGAGGGGTGTGCATTCCCCTGTGAATGTAAACAGACCTACTGTATCAGGTAAAGGTATAACTAGTCCAGTTCAAACGGCAACTGGTAAAGACTCATCAAGTCCGTTAATGGCTGACACTTTGCCAAAAAGTGTAAGGCGACTGCCTGCAAGCTTTAATTTTGAAGCTTCCAGTTCCAAGACAAACTCAAAAACAAGAAAAACAAAAATAAAAAATAAGACCAGTACCAAGACAATTGAAAATATTATTGAAGAAACCCTAATGAGACTTCTGCAAGATATCAAGCCTAAGGAAACAAGTGAAGAAACCAAAAACATGATTATACAGCCAAAACCAGAAGATGAAGATTCAGACATTCCTAATTCAGACTCAGATTATGATCCCACAAGAGACCAATCTGCCCAAGATCCTCATGAAGACGATGATTCAGGCATGAGTTTTGACTCTGTAGCTCTACACAACCTGGACACTATTGGTTAAAGACAGACGTCAGCAGCTACATCAGCCATTTCAGACTCTAGTAAATACGTAAGCAGTGACGATTAAGCACAGACAGGTGGCCTCAACTTTCAAAAAGAAAAAGCAGACAGAGACAGCCACTTCAATACTTTTTGAGACTTTTTCAACAAATGCACAGTAATATGGGACCCGCGACATAGACAACTCCAATAATTTAGATTCCTTTGCGGAATTGAATTTTATTTTGAAATCCGCCCTTTCTATCCTTTGCCTATATGTACCCCTCATTCCATTCAAACAAGAGACATCAGAGCCCAGCAAGAAGAGAAAGAGAGAATTTAGCAAGAATATTGCAAGCAAGTTATTAGAAATATTTTCTATATTTTGTGAGCATATTAAAATAAGAGTGTTGTGAGTACGAGTGTTTGTAAAGAAGTGTGCTTAGTTTATTTTCCAGTTCAGTCCGGAGCATCTCGGGGGACTCCCGAAAGGGAACCCTCTCTCCTCTACAATATGTAAGTAGGTTATGGCTTTCTTAGAACTAGGTACTTTCCCCATGTATGTACAGTATATTTGTATGTGTTAACTAGTATGCATGTTCTAATGTAACTAGTTAAGTATATGTAACAAGTTATATATGTTAATGTAAATGTGTGTTTTTCTTTTAAAACATGTTTATGTTCACATGTTGTTACCCTTAGTATATGGTTAGCTTCTTAGATGCTTAAGTAACTCCCATGGATAATCGGTAAATTCCTAGGATGATTTATACCTACCCTTAGTATATGGTTAGTATCCTAAATACTTATGGAACCCTGATGGATTGACCTGTAAATACCTAGGATGTTGAAGTCCGTTATGGCCAAGAGAGCCGCAGGACAGTGTTTCCAGGGTGTGGTTAAAGAAACGGTTCGTAAGTGTTAAGTTTAGGAGAAAGAGATGAAAAGGGAAGGCATAGATATGCTACAATATGTAAGCGGTTCCGGGGTGCGGTTAAGAAGCAGTTCTTAAGTATAAGTCTAAGGAGAAGAGATGAACAGGGTATCACTTAAAAAAAAAAAAAAAAAAAAATAAAAATTTGGGGAAATATACTTAGATTTCTAAGAAAAACGTTAGCCAAATTACATAACGTAGACTAAAGGAGGAGGAAGTACCGAGTAGGATTTTACAATTATAAGAACACCTCTTTCAAATCAATCAAATCCAACAATTTGCAAAGTGAAGCAAGAGTTGATAAGAATCAGAAATGCTTACTAGACAATTTATGGATTTCTTATAATAAGACTGCAAGGGATGTCAGCTATTTTTTAGCTGTAATGAATGCCCTGGCTCAGTATTTCACTGAAAAGAATCTAACAAACAAATTTAAGTTTTATGTGATTGTGCAGGGAAAGACTCCAGGAATATACCAGACATGGATACAAGTGATAGATGCTATTAAAGGATTCAAAGACCCTTTATACAAAGGTTTTAATAATTTTTATGAAGCATTAGATTATGCTAGAGGTAACTTATATATATATATATGTGTGTGTGTGTGTGTGTGTGTGTGTGTGTGTGTGTGTGTTGAAAAACTCTTTTGGCGCCCATTCCATATGCCCCCACTATTATAATCTTACTTTCTAAACAAGAACAAAAATGGGTATATATAATCCTATTTTTATTTTTATTTTTAACATAACAATTATATATATTTATTCTTTTTTTTTTTAACAAAATTAAAATTTCAAAATCAATACATCACAGGAATCGATAAGAAATACCTATTAATTGGTCATTTTTCTTTTTATACGAATGTTAAGAAACCATAAATAAGAATGTAATTTTACTAATTCACCCTTTGTTTTTTTTGGTAAATAACCCTTTATTAACCAAAGTGAGAATTACAGCTCAAGAAAAAGAAAAACTGGTTGCTAGAATGGACATGCCCAGTAGCTGGTTAAATGCATAAAAACTTATACAAGCTCCTCCTTAAAAACTTTCTTGGAAACTTTACAGATAAGTGTGAATACTTTAAAAAAGAATTAATTACAAGTGCAACATGGAAAAATTTAATTAATAGATTCTTAATTTAGTAAGGTGGACAACTAATATAGGATAACCAACTAATATGGGACGAAGGGTGTAAGAAATATTTCAACGCAATACGATTTCATACTAATGTATTAAAATGGTCAAAAGATAATTTATTGTCTTTTGTTTTGATTAAAATAATTTATTGTCTTTTGTTTTGATTAAAAGTAGCCTTGAGGCTTTCAAAATTAATGAGTTCTTTATAGGGTGAGAATCGTTTACACCTCTCAATTTCGCTTTAAAAATTAAACACCCCCTCAGCATTAAATAATAATCACTCTCTCCCCTTTTCCTATATAATGTTTATTTTACCCTTAACATTTTCAATCTTCTATTTATATAATATTTTTTTTTAATATTATATATATTTATTTTTCATAACCTAGGTATTTATCATTTTTATTTAAATTCATTAACATTATTTATAAAATAATTCTTTTATAAATTAATAATAAAATCTAATGTTATGTTTTATGGTACAAAAATTTTATATTATATGTATTAGTATGTATTGGCAGGGGTCTTCATTCCTTGATTTCATAGAATCATCTATAGACAAAGAAAAATTGCTTATATAGTACAATTGATTTTAATTAGGTAGTGGTAAAATTGAAATAAATTATTACTGAGCGGCGCCACCATTCAGTCGAGACTCTGTTGCACGGCGACACTACCGTTCAGTCGACTTCTCCGACCATCTTTATTTTCCGGCATCGGTAACTAACTCCGGTCATCTGTAATCCGCCAGAATAGTATTTTCAAGGGGTTTTCCAAGCATCTTCTTCGACCATCTTTAAGGATATGTACGGTAAGGCTCGGATTTGACCGAAAAAGCGTCTTCTCCGACGAGTAGATCTGCACTCCTCCTTCTCTCTTCTCCCTTTTCTTTCCTTTCTTTATAACCCCTTTCAGGTACAACAAGTCCGGCACATCTTCGCCGACAGCTAGTGGAGTACATTTTTCGGCGACCAATTTCAGGGGTGGTAGCAGCAGCAGGCAGAGGCGCCGACAACAAAACTCCGGCGACCAATTTCTACACCAATTTTCCGGAATCCGCAGATCCGATCAAGAAAACGTCCACACTACGCATTCCCGCCAGATCAGGTGTGCTCGTTTCATACCTCTATTTATCCTGTCTAGGTTGCTTGACAATTGGAGACGGATACGTCCGATCTTGTTCGATATTTGTATTTCTTTCATATCTCTCGTTCCATACCTCTCTTAGTTTCTTGTATTGACTATTCCTGTGGGCTTACTATTTTTAGTTCTTGTTGTTGACTGTTGTTTGCTAAACTTGCGTTTTAATATATTGGTTTATTGTCTTCAGCATTCGGTGTTAATTCTTGATTCTTTCCTGTAGGATTAACTGCTTACGACATACGCTGTTGATTCGTCCTTCTTCCCGTAGTTTATTTCTGATTCCTCTCGTTACTTTCGCTGTGTCTTTAGCCTTACCTCCTTTGCTCGCCTTCTTATTTTCCTATGTTTTTGAGTAGTGGCTGTGGTGGTCGATGGTAGACTAGGGTCATGTCATAGGTCAGGGTCGGGGTTAGGACAAGGGTCTACGGTGAGGTCAGGATCGGGGGCTGGTTTAGGGTCTGGGCTAGGGTCGAGTTCGGGGTTGGGGGCGAGGGGTAGTAGGGGTAAGTAGGATAAGAGAGACTCTAGGTTGAGAGGGGGGTCTTGGAACATAGGGACTCTTCAAGGAAAGTCCATTGAGCTCGTGAAGATTCTTAGGAAGAGGAGGATTAGTATAGCTTGTGTCCAGGAGACCAAATGGGTAGGTTCTAAGGCGAGGGATGTGGACGGGTATAAGTTGTGGTACTCTGGTAGCATGAGGCATATAAATGGGGTAGGTATCTTAGTAGATGATGAGCTTAGGGGGCAGGTAGTGGAGGTTAAGCGGGTCAAAGATAGGTTGATGTCGATTAAGTTGGTCATTGGAGGGTCTACGTTGAACATTATTAGTGTCTATGCGTCGCAAACGGGCTTGGACGAGGAAGAGAAGAAGAGCTTTTGGATGAGGTGGTGAGAGGCGTTCCTAGCACCGAGAAGCTTTTAGTAGGAGGGGATTTCAATGGGCATATTGGGTCTTTTTTGAGAGGCTATGATGATGTGCATGGAGGTTTTGGTTTCGGGGAAAAGAATGAAGGAGGAACCACACTTTTGGATTTTTCTAGGGCCTTTGGGTTGTGGGTAGCGAATTCGAGCTTTTCGAAGAAGGAAGAGCACCTTATTACCTTTCGTAGTTCGGTGACCAAGACTCAGATAGACTTTTTTCTCCTTAGGAAGGGTGATAGAGCAGTATGTAAAGACTGTAAAGTCATACCTAGCGAGAATCTTTTGATCCAACATAAGTTTCTGGTGATATGGACTTGGAAATCAAAAAAGGAAGAAAGAAGAGGCGTGTGGAGGATCGGCCCAGGATTAAGTGGGGTAGCTTGACTTTGACCAGTGCTCTGGAAATAGGGGAGAAGCTGACGAATATGGGAGCTTGGGAGAGTAGAGGGGACCTGGATAGTATGTGGGAGACAAATGCCAGTTGTATCAGGGAGAATGCTAGAGAGGTGTTGGGTGTCTCGAGAGGCCGACCTGGCAAGCACCGAGGGGACTGGTGGTGGAACGCAGAAGTAAAAAGGAAGGTGGAGACTAAGAAGATGGCCTATGCCAAATTGGTTGAGAGCAAGGATGATGAGGAGAAGCGGACGAGTAGGGAGAAGTATAAGTTAGCCAGGAAGGAGGCTAAGTTAGCAGTTACGGGGGCTAAGAAATCAACTTTCGAGAGCTTGTATAACGCTTTAGAGGAGAAAGGCAGGGATAAGAAGTTGTGTAGGCTGGCCAAGGCTAGGAAGCGGAGGGCCCGTGACCTTGACCAAGTGAAATGAATTAAGGGGGAGGATGGCGAAGTATTGGTGGAGGATGTCTGCATTAGGAGGAGGTGGCAGTCCTATTTTCATAAACTTTTGAACGACGACGGGGACAAAAGTTTCATGTTGGGGGACTTGGAGCACTCAGAGAGGTGTCGTGATTATGGTTATTGTAGGCATATCAAAGTTGAAGAGGTCAAGGGTGCGATTCTAGGATGCGTAGGGGTAGGATGACTGTGCCGGATGAGATTCCAGTGGATTTTTGGAAGTTCACTAGCGGGCAGGTATGGAGTGGCTGACAAAGTTGTTTGATATCATTTTTGGGGCGGCGAAGATGTCCGAAGCTTGGAGATGGAGTACGATGATTCCATTATATAAGAACAAAGGGGACATTCAGAGTTGCAACAACTATAGGGGTATTAAGTTGTTGAGTCATACTATGAAGGTTTGGGAAAGGGTGGTAGAGTTAAGGCTGAGGAGGATCGTGACTATTTCCGAGAATCAGTTGGGTTTCATGCCAGGTCGCTCGACTACTGAGGCCATTCATCTAGTGAGAAGATTAGTGGAGAATTTTAGGGAGAGGAAGAAGGGCTTGCACATGGTGTTCATCGATCCTGAGAAGGTGTACGACAAAGTCCCCAGAGAGATTTCGTGGAGGTTCTTGGAGGCTAAAGTTGTGCCCGTGGCGTACACTAGGTCGATTCAGGACATGTAAGATGGTGCAAAGACGCGTGTGAGGACGGTAGGAGAGGATTCAGAGCACTTTCCTGTCTTGGCAGGGTTGCACCAGGGCGACTCTTAGCCCTTTTCTATTTGCCTTGGTGATGGATGTTTTGACACGGCATATTCAAGGGGAGGTGCCGTGGTGTATGTTATTTACTGATGATGTAGTACTGATTGACGAGACCCGAAAAAAGTTAATGATAAGTTGGAGGTTTGGAGACAGACCCTTGAGTTTAAAGGGTTTAGGTTGAGCAGGACTAAGACGGAGTACTTGAAACGTAAGTTTAGTGATTTAACGCATGAGGCTGATGTGGTAGTGAAGCTGGATTCCCAGGCTATTCAGAAGAGGGGTAGTTTCAAGTATCTGGGATCTATGATTCAGGGGAATGGCGAGATTGAAGAGGATGTCACGCACCGTATTGGTGCAGGATGGTTGAAATAGAGGATTGCTTCGGGAGTTTTGTGTGATAAGAAGGTGCCTTCGAAGCTTAAAGGTAAGTTCTACAGAGTGGTCGTCCGTCCGGCTATGTTGTATAGAGCGGAGTGTTGGCCAGTTAAAAACTCCCACATCTAAAAGTTGAAGGCAGCGGAGATGAGGATGGTGCGATGGATGTGTGGACTTACCAGAGTGATAGGGTTAGAAATGAGATTATTCGAGAGAAGTTGGAAGTGGCTTCGGTGGAAGACAAGATGCGGGAAGTGAGGTTGCGATGGTTCGGACATATGATGAGGAGGTGCACGGATGCTCCAGTACGGAGGTGTGAAAGGATGGCTGTGAATGGTTTTAGGCGGGGTAGAGGTAGGCCGAAGAAATATTTGAGGGAGGTAATTAGGCATGACATGGAGCAGTTACAGCTTACAGAGGACATGACCCTCGATAGGAAGGTGTGGAGGACGCGGATTAGGGAGAGGGTTAGTGGGGAGAAAGGCGTCTGTATTAGTAGGAAGGAGTGTTTGTTTGTTTCTATGCCTGTTGCTTTTTTTGGCAGATTCTTATTCGTGTTGTTTTGGTGATGTTTGTGATTCCGAATGAATAGGCTATAATATTACTCTGTAGGTGTCTGACTTTTTTTATTCTCTAGCGATATGTTATCTCCTTTTGTCGTTTGTTTTTATGTTTTTGTTTGTTATTATTATCTGTTCTAAGCCGGGGGTCTATCAGAAACATCCTCTCTACTTCATCTGAGGTAATGATATGGACTGCGTACACTCTATCCTCCCCAGACCCCACCAGGTGGGAATACACTGGGTATGTTGTTGTTGTATTGTTATGTATGTATGTAATTATTTATATAGATGCATGTTTTAATTCTCTCTTATTCTCTAATATCTATATAGATAAACGAGTTTTGGTTGTCAATAATGAATTATTTTCTAAGTTATAATTTAAAATTCATTAATAATAATTATTTGATTTGTTATAAATATACCTCTACAACAACACTATATCTAGTGAAATCCCATAATTGAGGTTTGGGGAGGGTGGATTGTATGCAAACCTTACCACTACCTCTGGGAGGTAGAGAGACTATTTTCGAAAGACCCTCAGCTATTAATTATTTTGTATTACTTGCATTGAAATATATTTATAAAATTATAATTATCTATTATTTTCACGTATAAATAAATATTAGAGTTTTGATTTTTAATAAAACTAATTTTTATTATTTTGCTCATTTATTTCATTATAGATCGTCATTTACTTATATACTCAATTAAAATTTCTCACTTTTTTTTTTCATCTAAAAAATAATTTTTAGCTTTTAATAGAAAATATGTTATATAGATTAAAAAAAAAAATTGTGTTTATATAGATTTTTTTTTTTTTTTTTAAAAAAAGATGCAAATGTTGATATAAATACAAAGGTAAAATAGGTATTTTAAAAAACCAAATAGGAAAAAAGGGGGAGAATGATTATTGTTCAAAGTAGAGGGGGGTGTTTGATTTTTAAAGCAAAGTTGGGGGGTGTAAACGATTTTCACTCGTTCTTTATAGGGTGAAAAATCATTTACACCCCCCAACTTTACTTTAAAAATCAAACTCCCCCCTCAACTTTAAACAATAATCACCCCCACCCCCCCACCCCAATCCTATGTAAAGTCTATTTTACCCATGAAGCAAAATTATCTGGGTATTTATCATTTTTATTTAAATTCGTCAATATTATAAGTAGAATAATTCTTTATAAATTTATCACAAAATGTACTGCTTTTTTTTATATATGATTAATATTTTGATATTATATGTATTATGTATGTATTTATATAATTATGTATATTAGATGTATGTTTGACTTATCTCTTATTCTCTAATGTCTATATAAATAAACGAGTTTTGATTTTCAATAATGAAATATTTTTTAAATTATAATTTAAATCTCATTTACAACAAATTTTTAAGAAGGGGAGTCTTAGAGTAACTGGTAAAGTTGTTACCATGAGATCAGAAGGTCAAGGGATCAAGCCGTGGAAACAGCCTCTAGCAGAAATATAAGGTTTATTATTTTGTCTTACCTGCATTGAAATATATATATTTATAAGGTTATAATTATCTTTTATTTTCACTTGTATAAATGGATATTAGAATATTAATTATTATTGATATTTTTTTTATTTTGTTCATTTATCTCATTATTAAATGTCATTAACTTATATACTCAATTAGTAATTTTTTTTTCATCTGAAAAATAATATTTAATTTTTCATAGTTATATAATTAAAAAAAAAAATCATAATTATAAAGAAGTTAAAAGAAGATATACAGGTCGATAATATAAGGATAAAATAGGCATTTTAAAAAGATAACTACAATAAAGGGGGAGAATGATTATTGTTCAAAGTTGAGGGGGAAGTTTAATTTTTGAAGCAAAGTTCGGAGGTGTAAATTATTTTCACCCGTTCTTTATAACATCATCGTTGATTTCAAGATTTTTTTATTGCTATAACATTGATTGTTATATATCTACAACAATATTTGACCTATAAATACTACTCCCTCTGTCTATCTTTAATTGTCCACTATACTAAAAATAAATGTTCAATAATACTTGTTCAGTTTGGAAAATCAATGAATTATTTACCAATTTTATCCTTAGTTATAATTACAGTCATTACTCAATATATTTCTCAAAGCATTGAATTAATTATATTCAAATGATGATATGATAAAACTACCCCAGTCATTTACTGTTTCTTAACTTGTGTGCCAAGTCAATAATGAACAACTATTGATGGACGGAGGGAGTATTTAATTATTACAGACAAAAAAGATGCAAAAATCTAATTTTTCTTTTTTTAATGTTATAAAAATTACAAAATTATTTAATGTTGCTATGGGAGTTGGAGCTTTAATGTTAAACTAGTGAGTTGTCCGCGCTTTGCGCGATTACAAAATATTTATTTTATTTTTACTCCCTCTGTCCAATAATACTCGTCAACTACACTAAAAATAGATGTCCAACAATATTTGTCTGGTTTGGAAAACAAATGGATAATTTACCCTTTTCTATCCATTTTACCCTTGCTATTAAATATTATTTATCACTCAATGCATTTCTCAATATATTAAATTTATCAACTCATCTCCCTTCTATGTTATAACATCTCATCTCCTTCTAGTTATCTTCTTCCCCGTAATTCTACAATTTTCTCATTAGTATTATTCATTATTACCTTGTTATTCAATTCTCAGATGTAAGTAAGTACTATAATATATACCTTAGTAATGTGTGAGAGAAATTTTAATTAATTGTTACCTATATTCTTTCAATCTTTTATTATTTCGTAAAATAACAATTTTTTATGATATTTTTATATTCCATATAGTTAATAAAGGAACATTTAATAAATCACAACCCCTTAGAACTACATTTTGAATGTAGTCCTTAAAAATATTTTTGATTAACTAAAGGAAGTATAAAAGGTGACTGTTAAACGTAAAACATGAAAGACGTGACTAATACTTCCATAGAGTTGAGGAGGAAATTTGCATTTTGCATCATACGTGATGGGCGAAGAGGTTAGAAGAAGTCATGCACTTTTTTCGAATTTATTTAATTTTGTAGTGCTACATGTCGAACTCAACAAACAGAAAGATCAATAATCAAAAGACAAATAACAAGGAAGAAAGAAAAGAGGAAAACTGTGAAACTGTTTTGCTAATATAGGCTTACAGAATTCGTGGAATCATAATCCCACTAAACCACTTGCCCTAAACTCTTGGAAAACAAACTTGCACTCACTACAGGAAAATATCACGAACTAACAAAATAACAAAGTGACAACTAACAGCTAGAAAATAGTTGTTGCAAGGCTTAGTCAAACTAAAGAAAATATGCTGATGTTGTACGAATTTAACACCTCCTCTCGACATCAGCTTTAGTTTTAGCCATGCCTAACTGCTGACAAAAACTTTCAAACTTATTGACACATAAGCCTTTTTGTGAACAAGTCTGCAATTTGTTGCTCTGTTTTAATATGCTCCAAGTCAATCTCGATCTCTTTGTAACACGTTTTCCCTGATGAAGTGGTAATGTATTTTCACATGCTTAGTCCTTAAATGAAAAATAGAATTTTCAGCTAAACGGATTGTTGACTGATTGTCATAGTACAAGGAAACTGCATAGCCAACTGGTTGGTGTAAATCCTTCATCAACTACATAAGCCATGTACTTTCTTAAGCTGCAACTGCTGTTTCCCGATACTCTGCTTCTGTTGTTGACAGCGACACTGTTGGCTGCCTTTTGCTGCACCAAGAAATTGCTCTAGCTCCAAGCTTAAACATAAAGCCATTAGTTGAACGACGAGTATCATGGTCTCATGCATAGTCTGAGTCGCAGTAACCGACCAACTTGCATTCTTCACCTTTTTATACAAAAGACCATAAACAATTGTACTTTTCACATATCTTAGCATTCTCCGAGCAACCTCCATATGGTGCTTCTTTGGATTGTGCATGTAGCGACTCATCACACCAACTGTAAAAGAAATATTAGATCAAGTCTGAGTTAAATAAATCAAACTACCAACCAATTGCCAATACTTCGTCACATCTTCTAAATCTTTTCCTTCATGTGCATACATCTTGGCATTTGGTTCAATTGGAGTTGCATTTGGCTTGCACCCTAGCATTCCAAATTTCTTTAATAAGTCTCTGTAATACTTTTGATGATGAAGAAAAATTCCGCCTTGAGTACGATCAATCTCCAGACCAAGAAAATGATTAAGTTGTCCAAATTCTTTCATATGAAATTGGACATATAAATTTTCCTTTGTTTGGAGAATTTCTTCTTCATTATCACCAGTTATAATCAAATCGTCGACATATACTAGTACTATAGCTAGCTTCCCTCGATCGACTTTGACAAACAAACCTAAATCTGCAGATGTAATAAAATAACCACTTTAAAATTCAGCAATTTTACCATACCAGGCCTTTGGCGATTGCTTTAATCCATAGAGCGTCTTCCTTAGCTTACAAACATACACAGAGTGTTCTTGATTCTGGAAACCCATTGGTTAAGCCATGTAAATCTCCCGATCCAGCTCCCCATGTAGAAATGAATTTTAACATCCATTTGCCACAAATTTCAATTTTTGCTAGCTGCAAGTGAAAGTAAGACTCGCACAGTTATAAACTTCCCCACTGGACTGAAAGTTTCATCATAATCTAAACCGTATTCTTGAGTAAATCCTCGAGCTACCACATGAGCTTTATACCTCTCTATCAATCCATTTGTGCGACGTTTTATTTTATAAACCCATCTGCAAGATATAGGCTTCACATCTTTTGGATTCGGCACAAGTTCCCAAGTTTGATTTTGTTCTAATGCAACAATCTCCTCTTCCATTGCTCTAGTACTTGCTAAATTTTGAGCTTCTTCTTCAAAGCTTTTAGGTTCTTTTCTAGATTCATCTTCTCCTGTTGTTGCATTGGCATATTAAGGGTTTTGCTACTGAATTAGTTCTGACCTTCTCTGTCACGCCTCGAATTCCAACGGGGCGGACTGGGACCCAAAGCCGTTAAGGTTCGAGAGAACCAATCTTCATTCATGTACACTCATACGCATGTCACTCAATAAACATCACCATCATATATAGATATAAGATGCCACTGACAGAAGTCATGGAAAAACATGTGATATATATGAGACTTGGCCTTTAGGGCCACCATGTCAAAAGCATACATTCCTTACATTTCCTTCATTTTTCCCACAACATCTACAAAGCCTCTACAGATACAAGGACATAACCAACCTAAAGTCGGGACAAATCCCCTCTTTATACAATATTTATAATACCAAAACAAATGTACACATGTAACTCGGAAAGCCCCGAACCAACTGGAGCTCACCAATGATCTGCAAATGACCCACAACCTACTGTGGAGGTCTACTAGTACCTGTACCTGTTGAAAGTAAGGTAAGTCCCCCAAGATACGTCAATACGAAGAATGTACTGAGTATGTAAGGCTATAAGAAGCTGCATCATACATAAGAACTTCAATGAAATCAAATATAAAAGAATAGCCAATATGGATAAACCATCATTCTGTATGTGTTTTGGAACCATGTACGTTACCTTCACGACTTTCTTTGCCTTTACGTTCATTCATTATTATCGTTCATTACATAACTTTATCCTTCTTTGCATTAAGAGATTGTAAAGCATGTGATAAACAAGTGACCAACTGATCAGTGGTAAAAGAGGATGACCCATGCTAGGCTTTTCTGTCGCCCCTGGGATGCTACTGTGATAACCCATGCTAGGCTTTTCTGTCGCCCCTGGGATGTTACCATGATAACCCATGCTAGTCTTTTCTGTCGCCCCTCGGATATTACCATGATAACCCATACTAGGCGTTTCTGTCGCCCCTGGGATGTTAATGTGATATTGGGATCGACCCATGCTAGGTATTTTAACCCCTGGGATACCACCCATGATATTGGGATTGACCCATGCTAGGTGTTTCTTCCACCCCAGGGATGCCACCCAAGAATACTCAAACAATTATACAGTACTTCATTCTTTCATTATAAGAGTGATACATTGGTGATTGTACATTATTGGAACTTTGAAAGGTTAGTCAATGAACATGAGACATGTGAATCACAATTGGTCCTGTGGGTAATACTATATGACAACCTAAAATGAGATACCTTTGGACATTTCGGAATGGAACAATTACAATGTCAATGTGAACAATATGTGCTGTAGAAGGATACGGAAAGAGTAACCTTACATAACTTATCTTCCCAATATGAATACATAGTCCTGTATGTGAATACAATAATCCATCTACTTCTTTACGTTTTACTCTACAACACAAATACATAACGGAGCTCACGTTAACAACTAACTACCTTACAAGTGCATAAGACGTCAATGAGTTACATAATTTTCCTATAACGTCATTTCACCCTTTACAATACAATTCAAGGCATTGTCATACTAACAATACCACAATATTCCACACATTTACCAAGACAACATAAACCAATAGCACTTCACACCAAGTTTATCCTTTGTGCTTCCTCATTAACACTACGTCACAATTACTCTATCAAGTCACCTCAATACTTTGCATCACAACAATCCCACAAGTTATACACATAGAAAAAAAAAAAGTTAAGGACATAACCACACCATACATGTTGATATTTCATCCAGACCATTCACTTCCATCAAAACCTCAAGTCTCCTTTCAAGTTCAAGTCACATAGATGACACATCTTTTAGCAAAAAGCAAAAGTGCACTACTCAACACTTTTAGACATAACCATCATGATCTACACCATCTATCATGCATATAATATATTAAATCACAAGAATAAACACTTACCCAAGCTTGCAAAGTGATGATCTTGTCCAAAGAAAATGGTTGCCTTAGGGTTTGAGAATAGAGAGAAAAGTGTAGAAAAATCTAGAAATGGCATGTGTGCTTTGTGGAATAAAAATCTAATTTTTTTATGCCTTTATATAGGTCCTCATGGTCATACTTATCCACTTACTTAGTCATAAATGTTGTGTTTACTTGGTCAACACAAGAATGAGTCATTTGCCCCATTTGGGCCATGTCTTTTGTTTGATTTTTGGGCCTCAATTGAGCCCAATTGCTCAAGATTAATTTAGCTTAACAAATTTAATGCATGTTCCACCAACTATCTCATTCTTAAATAATTTCATAAATGTTAAGACAATATTCAACTCACAAGATTCTTGTTCGTAGCCTCGACCCCAAGAATAAACGATTTTTGCCACTCATGCTTAATTTATCATAAATTGATAAAAATTATAAAAAAAGAAATAAAAATAAAAAGGAAGTAGAATTAACCCTCATTTGGATGCCAAAATCGTCCAAGAGTAGTCCCACCAAGATGGAATAATGATACAATAACCCAAGAGCCCTATTTGAAAACTAATGGTCGGAGAAGAAATTTGGTAAAAAGCTGCCTGACACACTGCCTGGCGCGCCCCTATGTTGCCCATGCCAAAAAAATTTCTGTCAAAAGCGGCCAGGCACACCTGACACTAAAATTTTGATTTTCTTCTTTTCTTTGACTTTTCTTTGCGGATATTAGCACAATATCAAATACTCCATCAAAACAATACAAAATACGCACTTATTGCTCTCAAAACTAAGGTAAACATGGTTCAAATAAGGAATATAAATATGCCCTAGATCACCAATCAAGTAGGGTCGGAAATGTACAGGGTGTTACGTCCTCCCCCCCTTAGAAACATTCGTCCTCGAATGTTAATAACATCTTCCCATTTACAACAAATTTACCTCTATGTTAGCATATATACATATACACATAATGCTTATAGATACTTACTTGTTATCGCTCCCCTTCCGTACTTTGAAATTTTTCTTCCGTGTGAAACAAATACGGATACTTTGACTTCATCATTTCTTCAGCTTCCCATGTGATCTCTACTACTTGCTGATTTCTCCAAAGTTCCTTTACGGAAGCTACGTCTTTATTACTTAACCTCTTCACTTGTCTATCCATAATAGCAATAGGTATTTTCTCATAGGTGAGATCCTCCGTAACTTGTACGTCTTCAATGGGAGCGATACGAGATGGATCTCCTATGCACTTTCGAAGCATCGAAACATGAAATACTGGATGAACTGTAGAGAGTTCTTGGGGTAATGCTAATTCATACGCAACTTGCCCAAATCTTCGGACAATTTCATATGGCCCTATATAACGGGGACTCAATTTCCCTTTCTTTCCAAATCTTATTACCCCTTTCATTGGTGACACCTTCAAGAATACCCAATCACCAATGGAAAATTCGAGCCCTCTTCTTCTAGCATCAGCATATGATTTGTGTCGACTTTGGGCCATTTATAGACGCTGTTGGATCATTTTAACTTTCTCTATAGCTTGATGAACAAGATCTGGCCCAAGTAAAGCAGTTTCACCCGCTTCAAACCATCCAATTGGTGATCTACACTTCCTTCCGTATAAAGCTTCATAAGGTGTCATTTTGATACTTGAATGATAGCTATTGTTGTAGGAAAATTCAATAAGAGGTAGATTGTCATCCCAGCTTCCTTGAAAGTCTAATGCGCAAACTCGTAGCATATCTTCAAGTGTTTGGATAGTACGTTCTGCTTGTCCATCTGTCTGAGGATGAAAAGCCATACTCAGATTCACTTGTGTACGCAAGCTCTTTTGAAAAGATCTCCAAAAATGTGCAATAAATTGAGCTCCCCTGTCTGATATAATGGAAATTGGAATCCCATGTAATCACACTATCTCTTTAACATACAACCTTGCATACTCCTCAGCTATATAGGTGGTCTTGACTGGTAGGAAATGCGCTGACTTGGTAAGACTGTCAACTATTACCCATATGGAATCAAATTTCCTCAGTGTACGAGGCAAACCTGTGATGAAATCCATATTAATCATGTCCCATTTCTAAACTGGAAGACTGATACATTGCATATAACCTCCAGATTTCTGATGCTCTGCTTTTACTTGTTGATAATTCGGGCATTGAGGTACAAATTCCGCAATGTTCTTTTTCATGTTTCCCCACCAATACATTTCTTTCAAATCATGGTACATTTTGGTAGCTTCCGAATGAATAGAATATCGTGAATGATGCGCCTCTGTCATAATTTGCCTCCTCAGCTCATCTACATCCGGTACACATAATCTACCTTGGCATTGAATTACTCCTTCTTGCATAAGATCAAATGCCTTAGTCAGACCCTGTTGTACATTCTCCTTCAGCTGCAAAAAAATAGAATGCACTTGCTGCTTCTTTTTCACCTCAGCTACTAATGAAGATTCTGCTGCATTTTGCATAATAACCCCTTTATCTGGAGATTCAAGAAGACGAACTCCCAAGCTGGCTAGTTGGTGTAGATCCTTGACAAGATCTTGCTTTGCCGTCAACTGGCCACTAGTGCCTCCTATTGCCTTGTGGCTTAATGCATCGGCTACCACATTTGCTTTTCCTGAATGATATAGGATATCAATATCATAGTCTTTCAATAGCTCAAGCCACCTCCGCTGCCTCAGTTTTAAATCCTTTTGCTTAAAGATATATTGCAAACTTTTGTGATCAGTGTAGACGTCAACATGAACTCCATACAAATAATGGCGCCATATCTTTAAAGCAAATACCACGGCTGCTAACTCCAGATCATGTGTGGGATAGTTTCTCTCATGTGGCCGCAACTGTCGTGAGGCATATGCTATTACATTACCGTGCTGCATCAATACACATCCTAGGCCAACTCCGATTGCATCACAATATACTGCATACCCTTCTGTGCCTTCCGAAAGTACTAATATGGGTGTGGAAGTTAATTTATCTTTCAGCTCTTGGAAACTTTTCTCACATGCATCATTCCACTGAAACTTGATTGCCTTGTGTGTTAGCTTCGTTAAAGGTGCAGCAATGGAAGAAAACCCTTCAACAAACCATCGATAATAACCTGCCAACCCAAGGAAGCTACGAATTTTCGTGGGCGTCGTAGGCCTTGGCCAATTTTTTACCGCTTCAATCTTTTGCGTATCAACTTGAATTCCTTCATCTGACACAATGTGACCCAAGAATGCTACGAATTTTAGCCTAAATTCACATTTAGAGAACTTTGCATACAACTTACGCTCACGAAGAATTTGTAACACCTGTCGTAAGTAATTAGCATGGTCCTCTTGTGATCGTGAATAAACCAGAATGTCATCGATAAATACGGTCACGAATGCATCCAAGAATGGCTTGAACACCCTATTCATCAGATCCATAAAAACAACTGATGCATTTGTTAGTCCAAATGACATAGCTAAAAATTCATAGTGACCATACCGTGTTCGAAAAGCTGTCTTGGGTATATTTGTTTCTCTAACCCTGACTTGATGGTAACCTGATCTCAAGTCGATCTTTGAAAAACATTTTGCACCCTATAACTGATCAAACAAATCGTCAATTCTGGGGAGGGGATATTTGTTTTTGATTGTTACCTTATTCAATTGCCGATAGTCAATGCATATTCTCAACGTGCCATCTTTCTTTCGTACAAATAGTACTGGTGCACCCCACGGAGACATACTAGGCCTTATGAATCCCTTATCCAACAAGTCTTTTAATTGCTCTTTCAATTCTCGCAATTCTGCTGGAGCCATTCTATACGGAGGAATAGAGATAAGCTGAGTGTCTGGAATCACATCAATACCAAACTCTACTTCTAGTTCTGGGGGTAAACCTGGAAGATCCTCAGGAAATACATCAAGGAATTCATTGACCACTGAAACTGACTGAGGAGTTAGTGGTTCCACATCAGTATCTTTCACTCTTACTAAGTGACATATGTACCCCTGTGCTATCATTTTCCTTGCTTTAAGATAGGAAATAAATTATCCTCTCCGTGCACCTACATTACCCTTCCATTCAAGAATATTCGTTTGTGGAAAATGAAAATGTACTTTCTTAGCTCGGCAATCTATTGTGGCATAACAAGAAGCCAACCAATCCATACCCATTATAACATCAAAATCCACCATTTCTAGTTCAATAAGATCAGTCAATGTATCATGACCACACACAGTTACCACACAATTATGATATACTCTTTTTGCAACAATAGATTCACCAACTGGTGTAGATACTTCAATTGACTTAATTAATAATTTTGGTGTTCGTTCAAATTTTGCAGCAATCAACGGAGTAACATATGATAATGTATAACCTGTATCAATCAATGCTTATATATTATGTCAAAATACGGATAATGTACCTGTGACTACATCAGGAGAAGCCTCCAAATTATCTTGGCCACTAGAGCATAGGTGCGATTCTGGGCTCCACTGGAACTAGCTGCTCCTCTAGCACCTCTACCACGACCAGCAGGCTGTACACCTCTGCCTAGGGAAGGAACCGATGATGATGATGCAACGGCTGATCCTGTAGGTCGTGCTACACCACCTGTGCCCCTTTGTGGGTATTCTCTCATTATGTGCCCTGTCGTACCACACCAGAAACAAACATTTGTCCTCGACCGATATTTATCTAAATGATACCTTCCGCAGTACTGACACGGCTGGCGAGAAAATCCCGTTGTCTGTGAACCTTGAAGCCCACTACTCTGCCCAAAATGGCTGCCTCGAAATCCTTGGAATTGGGATGAAGTACCTGCTGTAGGGGAAGAAAATGATGGTCTAGGCTGTCTAGGAAAAATTCGAGGCCTAGATTCTCTTTGGAACACCATAGACTGTCCCATAGGTCTAGCCCTTTTTGACGACCCTCGTTCAAATTCGTGTACCCTTCTTCTTTGCCTCTGGTTCTCCATCTTCTGTGCGAAAGCCGGTATTCTGGCTATATCCATATCTCTATTCAAAGCAGCAATAGTGCAGTCCCTTACCAAATATGGCTCCAATCTTTTCACATATCGATGGACTCTGTCTGTCATTGAGGCTACTACATTCGGAGCATATCGAGCCAAAGAATTAAACTGCGGACTGTATTCTCTGACACTCATATTCCCTTGACGAAGATTTAGAAACTGGTCTGCACATGCCTCCCGGATCTCATATGGGAGATAATGATCAAGGAATGCCGTTTTGAATTCCTCCCAACCAGCTGGAAGTACATTAATACCCCTCGATCTTTTCCAGTCTTCATACCTTAATATAGCTTCACCTTTCAATCTATAGGCCGCAAGTTCGACTGTTTCTACACCAGTCACGTGCTTAACATATAGAGCCCTTTGAATTTGGTCCACGAAATCCTGTGGTTATGCTTTCAGATCTGACCCATTGAATATGGGAGGGTCTAATTTTAGAAAATCCTGTGTCCGCCGACTAGCTACTCTAGCTGCGTCATCCTCACTCGTCGTTGGGCCAGCTCGTCCCTGAGTTTGTGCAGCAACTATATGAGTCAACATATGCACTGCGTTTCTTAAATTCTGTTCAGTGGCATTCATAGGCGGTTTTGCAGGTACTTCTTTACCTCTTGGCTCTTCCAAAAATGGAAGAGTAGAAGGAGCCCGTGATACAAACTCTTGTTCAGTGTCACCTTGACTAGCTTGGTTAGGTGGTGATTTACTCGTTCCTTCTCCGACAAGTATATCTACCTGCTTACCTTTTCCCCTACCTCGTCTTATAATCGGCATTGTACTATAACAAAGAAAACCAATTACAATGGTTAGATACGATTCCACTTACAACATTGGCTTTATTGCACGATCTAGAAATGAAGAAAATAAACAACTCCTAAATGTCCCGTAGCGTCCTACTTATAAATGTGGTGCACAACACATCTATAAGCAAGACTCTACTCAGACACGGCTTTGTAGACACCCTTAGGACGACCTGGCTCTGATACCGCTTTTGTCACGCCTCGAATTCCAATGGGGCGGACTGGCACCCAAAGCCGTTAAGGCCCGAGAGAACCAATCTTCATTCATATACACTCATACGCATGTCACTCAATAAACATCACCATCATATATATATATAAGATGCCACTGGCGGAAGTTATGGAAAAACATGTGATATATATGAAACTTGGCCATTAGGGCCACCATGTCAAAAGCATACATTCCTTACATTTCCTTCATTTTTCCCACAAAATATACAAAGACTCTACAGATACATGGACATAACCAACCTAAAGTTGGGACAAGTCCCCGCTTTATACAATATTTACAATACCAAAACAAATGTACACATGTAACTCGAAAATCCCCAAATTAACTAGAGCTCACCAATGATCTGCAAATGACTCGCAACCTACTGTGGAGGTCTACTAGTACCTGTGCCTGCAGCAAGTAAGTTAAGTCCCCCAAGGGACCTCAGTACGAAGAATGTACTGATTATGTAAGGCTATAAGAAGCTGCATCATACATAAGAACTTCAAAGAAATAAAATATAAAAGAATAGTCAATATGGATAAACCATCGTTCTGTATGTGTTTTGGAACCATGTACGTTACCTTCACAACTTTCTTTGCCTTTACGTTCATTCATTATTATCGTTCATTACATAACTTTATCCTTCTTTGCATTAAGAGATTGTAAAGTATGTGATAAACAAGTGACCAACTGATCAGTGGTAAAAGAGGATGAACCATGCTAGGCTTATCTGTCACCCCTGGGATGCTATTGTGATAACCCATGCTAGGTTTTTCTGTCGCCCCTGGGATGTTACTATGATAACCTATGCTAGGCTTTTCTGTCGCCCCTGGGATGTTACTATGATTTTGGGATCGACCCATGCTAGGTATTTTAACCCTTGGGATACCACCCATGATATTGGGATTGACCCATGCTAGGTGTTTCTTCCACCCTTGGGATGCCACCCAAGAATACTCAAACAATTATACAGTACTTCATTCTTTCATTATAAGAGTGATACATTGGTGATTGTACATTATTGGAACTTTGAAAGATTAGTCAATGAAAATGAGACATGTGAATCACAATTGGTCCTGTGGGTAATACTATATGACAACCTGAAATGAGATACCTTTGGACATTTCGGAATGGAACAATTACAATGTCAATGTGAACAATATGTGCTGTAGAAGGATACGGAAAGAGTAACCTTACATACCTTATCTTTCCAATATGAATACACAGTCCTATATGTGAATACAATAATCCGGCTCCTTCCTTACGTTTTACTCTACAAAACAAATACATAACGGAGCTCACGTTAACAACTAACTATCTTACAAGTGCATAATGTTGGAAAAATAGTACAATAGTGATAATGGACAGGAATTATAAAAAGTAATAGTGTAGTCACAAACACTGTGTCATGGCAAGCCATTGCCTTGAAAACAATTTCGGCCCGACTCCAGTGCAAATCCTTTTAGCTGGTCGCTCCCCAAGGTTCCACAGCTACTTCCAGACATGTGCACTCGTGGCTGGAAGTTTGGAGGTTGCTCAAACCAATTACCCAAAAGTTCACAAAGAATAGGAAGCCATTATTGAGAGAGAGAATTGATGAAGAAGAGAGTATTTTGTTTTCTAAGTTTTCTTACCTCTTTAGTTCACAAATAATACTCCTTAAATTGGCACATTATTTACGGTTTCTCTTTCATCCATCAGAAGAATGTTAGAAGCTAAAGGGATTTAATGCAGTGAAACATTACTTTTGTTTTATTGACAACTTATCATAAAGACAAGTAACTTAATTCAACTCTTCTGAAACATAAATTCTTTTAGAAACTGAGTTACAAATGAATAAACCGTCATTTGAATGAATATGAACCATTTATGAAGTAGTAGCTCTCTCGTTCCATGAACACTTAATACATGTTTACACAGTTTTATTACGAAGAGTTACAAGGTGTTTTAATTCTTTGCATTAATTAAGAAGGAATAATCCTTCAATCCCCCACTAATGCAAAGATAAAAAGTGGAACAATTTCTGGGCAAAAGGAAGGAACTTTTACTTAAGTGTCAATATCTTTTGATTTGAATTGACACGTAGTGATATGAGGCAACAACAAATATCCAAAAAGTGAAGTACTCTTGAACTAGATGGACATATGTTGAGACCCCCACAACACATACCATATCCTTGATTTTAAGCAACCTCCGCGATATTACAAAGTGCTTTTATGGTCATGCACACAAACCTTGGGTCTCATGAGTGCTCTAGAAAGACAACCCAAGTCTTTCATAAAATGTGACCAACCTTTACACACACGTAGGTGATCCATCAAGTCTATCTCACTGACCACCTTAAGGCTATGGATCATTAAGAGCAAAATAAGCTCAACCTTATAATACACTACGTCATGACATAGGGATAGGATATGTAGTGTTTATTGAAGGCCAATATGGCTTCATTTGCCCACAAATGGGTATCCACCATATTACCTCAATCCATGGGCTTTATCCCCATCCCCCTCGACGATTCAAGGACCATTTTCCTTGTCAAACCCTTGGTCATAGGATCCGCCAAATTTCTTTCGGATCTTACATATTCCAAGGAAATAACACCATGTTTGAATAACTGTTTAACTGCACCATGTCTGATGCGAATATGTCTCTTTTTTCCATTGTACACACTATTTTTTAGCAATCCCAATTGCCGCATGTGAGTCACAATGTAAAGAAATTGGTGAAGCTTGTCGTCCCCATAATGGCACATCTACAAAAAGGTTTCTCAACCACTCAGCTTCTTGCCCTGCCAACTCTAGAGCAATAAATTCAGATTCCATAGTAGAACGTGCTATACAAGTCTGTTTTGAAGACTTCCACGAAATAGCACCTGCACCCAAAGTAAACACATAGCCACTGGTGGAGCTAAGTTCATCATTGTCAGTTACCCAGTTTGCATCACAAAAACCTTCTAAAACAACAGGAAATTTATTAAAATGCAAACTTCAATCCATAGTACCTTTCAGATACCTCAACAAGCGATGAAGAGCATTCCAATGTTCATTATTGGGATTATGAGTATATATACTCAATCAACTAACAGCATAAGCTATATCAGGCCGAGTATAGTTCATGAGAAATAATACACTCCCAATTATTTTAGCATATTCAATTTGAGAAACACTAGAATCTTTATTCGTTTTCAAGTATATGCTAGGATCATAAGGAGTTCCCACTGAAACTACATCAAAACAATCAAACCTTTTCAACATCTTTTCAATATAATGAGACTGACACAAAGAGAACCAATTAACAGTTCTTTTGATTTTGATCCCTAAAATCATATCAACTTCTCCAAGGTCTTTCATTTCAAATTTAGAAGACAAAAAATTCTTAGTCTCATTTACAACATTCACATTAGGACCAAAGATTGACATGTCATCCACATATAAACATATAATCACACAATCTGATCCTATTATTTTAGAATAAACACAGGTATCAGATGAATTAACAACAAAGCCATTATCCATTAATGTGAAATTAAATTTCTCATACCACTACTTAGGTGCCTGCTTTAATCCATATAAGAACTTTCTCAATTTGCATACTTTATCCTTTAGTCCTGGGATCCCAAAACCCTCAGGTTGAGTCATATAGATTTCTTCCTCTAAGTCACCATTTAAAAAAAATGTTTTGACATCCATTTGGTGTACCACTAAATCGTGAATAGTGGCTAGAGCAATAAGAGTCCTAATGGTCGCTATTTTAGTCACAGGAGAATAAGTATCAAAATAATCAACACCTTTCTTTTGGTTAAAACCCCTAATTACAAGTCTAGCCTTATATTTATCAATTGTAACATCAAGCCTCAATTTTATTTTTTTTAAAATATCCACTTGCTACTTATAGGTTTACAACCTTTAGGCAAATCATACAAGTCCCAAGTGTGATTAGAGACTATAGATTCTAATTCACTTTTAATGGCCTCTTTCCAAAACATTGCATCTATTGAACTTATTGGTTCATCATAAGTCTTAGGGTCCTCATCTATTAAGTAGATAGACACTAATTCATCATTTAAGGCATCAATGTCAAAATTCTTAGTCAAGAAGGTGGTGATAAAATCAGGACCAAAACTTGTCTCAGTTCTACGTATTTTACTCCTTCTAAGTTTATTTTCATTCTCGTTCGAAATAACATCAGAAGAAGGCACAACATGAGAGTTAACAGACATAGATGTAGAAGCATTATTTTGCATATCACTATGCACATTAATTTTCAAAGGGAAAATATGCTCAAAAAATTCTGCATCTCTAGATTCAATAATAGAATGATCATTTAGTGACATAAATCTATATGCAACACTATTTTGAGCATAACCAATAAAGACAGTGTCAAAAGTTTTAGAGCCTACATTTACCCGTTTAAAAACAGGTAGACCAACCTTAGCCAAACACCCACACACTTTCAGAAATTTCAAGTTAGGGGTAAGTCCTTTCCATAACTCATATGAGGTCTTGTCTAACTTCTTATGAGGGACTCTATTAAGAATATAGCATGCAAACAGGATAGATTTCCCTCACATATAGTCAGGTAGATCCGAACATAAAAGCATGGAATTCATTATTTCCTTAAGGGTTCTATTCTTTCATTCGGCTACACCATTTCGTTGGGGAGTATAGGGAGCACTAAACTCATGGATAATACCATCTTTCTCACAAAAATCTTCTAGAGCTAGTACTATATTCACCTCCCTATCAGATCTAAATCTCTTGATTTTCCTGTCTAATTGATTTTCTACTTCGGCTTTGAATTTTAAAAACAAGTTTTCAGCCTCATATTTAGACTTAAGAAGATATACCTTAGTGTACCTAGAAAAGTCATCAACAAAAGTAATGTAATACTTCTTTCCACCTTTGCTAGCAATGTTCTTAAAATCTGCTAATTCAGAATGTACTAGTTCAAGCAACTCGGTCTTTCTACTAGTAATATATTTAAAAGATTTCTTGGCATGCTTTGCTTCTACACACACAGGACATTTAGAAACATCATCAATATTTACCACAGGAATTAACTCCATTTTTCTTAGTCTTTTAATAGAAGCAATATTAACATGACCTAGTCTACCATACCACAAATTAATAGATTCAGCAATATAAGCAGAACAAGAAGTATTTGCATTATTGGCTATCTCTTGAACAATGTTCAGTAGAAATAAGCCCCCACTAAGGTATCCCTTCCTAACAAAGTCTCCGCCACGAGAAATAATTATTTTATCAGCTTCAAAAACAAGTTTAAGGCTAAGTTTCTACGGAGGGAGGGAACATACAAAACATTATTCAAGACTAATGTTTTACCAGAAGTTAAATTAAGAAAAGTTTTTCCTTTACCCATAACTCCAGCAGTAGTGGAGTTACCCATGTATAAACATTCGTCATCACTAGACTCCTCAATGGCATGTAATAACTCTTTGTTGGCGCAAAAATGCCTTGAAGCGCCTGTGTCTAACACCCAGTCAGTTTTGCTACCTACCAAATTTGCCTCGATGACTACCACAGCAATCACTTCATCACCATAGTTCTTTTTCAAGTTGTCCGATATTTTCTTAGCAGATTTATTAGTAACAAATAAATCAAACAAAGGATTAGTCTTGTTCAAAAAAATATCCATTTATCAATATTGTATGTAAGTAAATCGTTTTCAAATTGTTGGAAAAATAGTACAATAGTGATAATGGATAGGAATCATAAAAAGTATTAGAGTAGTCACAAACACTGTGTCGTGGCAAGCCACTGCCTTGAAAATAATTTCGGCACGACTCCGGTGCAAATCCTTTTAGCCGGTCGCCTTCTAAGGTTTCACAGCTACTTCCAAACATGTGCACTCGTGGTTGGAAGTTTGGAGGTTGCTCAAACCAATTGAGCAAAAGTTCACAAAGAATAGGAAGCCAATATTGAGAGAGATAATTGATGAAGAGGAGAGTATTTTATTTTCTAAGTTTTCTTACCTCTTTAGTTCACAAATGATACTCCTTAAATAGGCACATCATTTACGGTTTCCTTCGTCCATCAAAAGAATGTAAGAAGCTAAAGGGATTTAATGCAATGAAACATTACTTTTGTTTTAATGACAACTTGTCATAATACAAGTAACTTAATTCAACTCTTCTGAAACACAAATTCTTTTAGTAACTGAGTTACAAATGAATAAACCATCATTTGAATGAATGTGAACCATTTATGAAATAGTAACTCTCTCGTTCCATGAACACTTATTACATGTTTACACAGTTTTATTACAAAGAGTTACAAGATGTTTTAATTCTTTGCATTAATTAAGAAGGAATAATCCTTCACATAAGATGTCAATGAGTTACATAATTTCCCTATAACGTCATTTCACCTTTTACAATACAATTCACGGCATTGTCATACTAACAATACCACAATATTCCACACATTGACCAAGACATCATAAACCAATAGCACTTTACACCAAGTTTATCCTTTGCGCTTCCTCATTAACACTACGTCACAATTACTCCATCAAGTCACCTCAATACTTTGCATCACAACAATCCCACAAGTTATACACATAGAAAAAAAAATAAGTTAAGGACATAACCACACCATACATGTTGATATTTCATCCACACCATTCACTTCCATCAAAACCTCAAGTCTCCTTTCAAGTTCAAGTCACATAGATGACACATCTTTTAGCAAAAAGCAAAAGTGCACTACTCAACACTTTTAGACATAACCATCATGATCTACACCATCTCTCATGCATATAATATATTAAATCATAAGAATAAACACTTACCCAAGCTTGCAAAGTTATGATCTTGTCCAAAGGAAATGGTTGCCTTAGGGTTTGAGAATAGAGAGAAAAGTGTAGAAAAATCTAGAAATGGCATGTGTGCTTTGTGGAATAAAAATATGATTTTTGTGCCTTTATATAGGCCCTCATGGTCATCCTTATCCACTTACTTAGTCATAAATGTTGTGTTTACTTGGTCAACACAAGAATGGGTCATTTGCCCCATTTGGGCCATGTCTTTTGTTTGATTTTTGGGCCTCAATTGAGCCTAATTGCTCAAGATTAATTTAGCCCAACCAATTTAATGCATGTTCCACCAACTATCTCATGCTTAAGGAATTCCATAAATGTTAAGACAATATTCAACTCACGAGATTCATGTTTGTAGCCTCGACCCCAAGAATAAGTGATTTTTGCCACTCATGGCTTAATTTATCATAAATTGATAAAAATTATAAAATGAAATAAAAATAAAAAGGAAGTAGAATTAACCCTCATTTGGATGCCAAAATCGTCCAAGAGTAGTCCCACCAAGATGGAATAATGATACAATAACTCAAGAGCCCTATTTAGAGACTAGTTGTTGGAGAAGAAATTTGGCAAAAAGCGGCGTGGCACGTTGCCTGGCGCGCCCCTATGCTGCCCATGCCAAAAAAATTTCTGACAAAAGCGGCCCCATACGCCCCTGGGCGCGCCTGACACTAAAATTTTGATTTTCTTCTTTTCTTCGACTTTTCTTTGCGGATACTAGCACAATATCAAATACTCCATCAAAACAATACAAAAAACACAGTTATTGCACTCAAAACTAAGGTAAACATGGTTCAAATAAGACATATAAATACGCCCTAGATCACCAATCAACTACGGTCGGAAATGTACAGGGTGTTACATTCTCATCCAGGATTGTGGATGTCACGCCCAAAATCCCATTGAGGCGGACTGGAACCCAAAGCCGATAAGGCCCGAGAGAACCAATCTTTGCTTATGTCCATTCATATGCATGTCATTCAATAAACATCATCATCACGTATACATACTAGATGCTAATAGCGGAAGTTATGGAACCATGTGCTATATATATATATATATATATATATATATATATATATATATATGAAACTTGGCCGTTAGGGCCATCACGTCAAAATGGACACACATCTCTTACAATCATTCTCCCACATAAGTCTACAAAGCCTCTACAGATACATAACCATAACAATACTAGAGTCAGGACAGTACCCCGCTATATACTCATGTACAATATCAAACAAATGTGCATAATGACTCGGAAAGCCCTGAAGCAACTGGAGCTCACTGACGATCCACAAATGATTTGCAACCTACTGTGGAGGTCTACTAGCACCTCTGCCTACAACAAGTAAGGTAAGTCCCCCAAGAGGGGTGAGTACGAAGAAAGTACTGAGTATGTAAGGCCATATGAAACTGTATGATACATAAATACTTCATGAAATCAAGCGTAAGAGAATAATCAATATGCATAAACCTCCGTCCTGAATATGTGGAACCATGTTCATTACTTCCATTATTCCCATTACTTGATCATTCATTCTTATCATCATTATTTTGTTTTTATTTTTTTTATAATCACATTCATATATATATATATATATATATATATTCATGCAAGGGCTACACTTTTATTGCTTTTTACAATTATCTTCATTTCGGCTTATCCAACTGGTTAGTGGCCATTAATATAATACCGATCATCCACCTTATCAGTGGGTAATAATATAATACTGATCATCACCTTATAGGTGGGTTATAATATAATACCGATCATCACCTTATAGGTGGTTTATAATATAATATCGATCATCACCTTATAGGTGGTTTATAATATAATACCGATCATCACCTTATAGGTGGGTTATAATATAATACCTACACATTTCTTCACTCCTTACTTGTGAGAGATTAATACCTTGAGGATCATGACATTATTGGAAGCACACATATATGCATTACTTCACTCCTTTACTTCACGAGATTGATACTTAGTGGTTAAAATATTATTAGAACTTTGGAACATAACATTATTAGATATGCTACTCAAGAATGAATAGATTCTCCTTATGTTATCACTTTTCTTGAGACAGTTTCTTTTAGAAGTTACAACATTATGAGAGCTTAGGAACTTCAGTCCATGGATAAGAGACATATGAATGCCAATTGGTATTTGAATAGGAAACATGTGGATAACAATATACATCAAACTTGAATGAGATACCTTAGAATATTTCGGAATGGAACAACTACTATGACAATGTGAACAATATCTACTACAGAAGGATACGGAAAGAGTAACCTTACATACCTTATCTTCTCAATATGAATACACAGTCCTATATGTGAATACAATAATCCAGCTCCTTCCTTATGTGTTACTCTACAAAACAAGTACATAACAAAGCTCATGTTAACAACCAACTACCTTACAAGTGCATACGACGATAATGAGTTACGTGACTGCCGTATAACGTCATTTTGCCCTCTTACGTAACCATTTAGTGCATCACCAAACCAACAATACCATAACATACCACACATTGACCAAGACATCATAAACCAATAACATTTCACACCACGTTTACCCTTTACGCTTCCTCATTATCAATCCGTCACAACTATTCTATCAAATTGCCTCATAACAACATATGAACAACAATCCATAATTAATATAATCCAAAATTCCTCCATACGACCCCTTAACATCATTTAAAAGGTATCATAAGTTGACAATTATATCCATAAGGGGTATAGGGGTCTTAGGGGATCAACGGGAGATAAAAACACCAGAAACGGAGTTTTGTTGTGACATGCGAAACCACCTGCGCCAGTAGGTGGCTGACACGCGGCCTTAGATGGCTCTAGGCGGTTCCGAGGGGCACCTGTGTTGGCATTTGCGCCCGTAGGTGCCTTCGTCTGTGGGGGCAGATGCCCAAATCGGCCAAATAGGGTCTCTTTTGGGTCCTTTCGTGCAATAAATGGTCCAAAGCCATAAGTAAGCTTTTATTTTCATATTTTAGGTCACTTGGACACCAAAAAACCATCATGGTTTCACAACGCACATAAACATCACCAAAACTACATTTTCCTTTCATTATGTCACCCATTCCATGACCAATTTCATAACAACAATCCCACAAGTTATACACATAGAGAAAATAAGTTAGGAAAATAACCATATAATACATGTGAACATCTCATCCATATTATTCACTCCTTTCAATGTCTCAAGTTCCCTTTCAAGTTTAGGACACATATATGATACATCTATTAGCAAAAGGAAAAACAAAAGTGGATTGCTCAACACCTTTAAGCATAACCAACATGATGTACACCATCTATCATGCATAAAATATATTTAACCATAATAATATACACTTACCAATACTCACAAAGTGATGATCTTGGCCAAAGAGATGAAGGCTTAGGGTTTGGAAGAGAAAAGAGTGTTGTGGAATTTTCTAGAAATGAGACATGTGGGTTTCAATGAATAAAATATGATTTATCCACCTTATATATAGCCTCAAAAGTCCTCCTTAGCCAGACTAAATATATTTTTACTTGGTCAAACACAAGAATGGGTCATAACCCCTTTTTGGGCCATGTCTTTTATTTGATTTTTTGGGCCTCATTTGAGCCCAATTGCACATGATTCATTTAAGCCCACTAATTAATGCATAATTCTCCAACACTCTCATGTCCAAATAATTCCATGAATGTTACGATAATTAAATAGGTTCGGAAACATACGGGGTGTTACATTCTTTCCCCCCTTAGAAACATTCGTCCTCGAATGTTAATAACATCGTCTCATGTACATCCCATGCATCTTTATATTAACATATATATATACATATACACACAATGCTTATGGATACTTCCTTGTTATTGCTCCAATTCCACACCTTGAACTTTCTCCCCGTTTGAAATAGTTACGGGTACTTCGACTTCATCATTTCTTTGGCTCCCCACGTGATTTCTTTTACTTGTCGGTTCCTTCACTGTAACTTTACCGAAGCTACTTCTTTATTTCTTAATCTTTTCATTTATCCATCTAGAATAGCAATATATATCTCTTTACAAGTGAGATCCCCCAATACTTGTACATTTTCAATAAAAGTAATGGATCTCGGCATATGACTTGTGTTAGCTTGTAGCTACTATTGTACCACCTTAACCTTCTCTATAGCTTAGTGAACAAAATCTAGCCCCAAGTAAGGCAGTTCGACTCGCTCTAAATCATCCAATTAATGATTTAAACTTTCTTCTATATAAACCTTTGTAAGATACCATTTTGATACTTGAATAATAGCTATTATTATAAGCACATTCAATAAGGGGTAGATGATCATCCCAACTACCTTTGTAATACAATGTGTAAGCTGGTAGCATATTTTCAAGTGTATTCTTCACGGTTTCTATCTTTGTATATCAATTCTTTTCATCAAATTCATGAAAACAGCTGGTGCATTGGCTAGCCCAAATGACATAACTAGAAATTCGTAGTGACCACACCAAGTTCGAAAAACTGTCTTGGGTATATTTTTTTTTTCTTCTTCTTTTGTTTTTTAACCCTTGCCTGGAGATATGCCGATCTCAAGTCAATCTTTGAGAAGCATTTAGCACCTTTTAATTGGTCAAGCAAATCATCAATTCTGGGGGGAATATTTATTTTTGACTGTTACCTTATCCCGTTGCCGATAATCAATACACATTCTCAATGTGCTATCTTTCTTTTCTGCAAACAACACTGGTGCACCCTACGGGGACATACTAAGTTTTACTAGGTGACATGTGTACACCTTGGACATCGTTTTCCTTACCTCAGGATAGGAAATAAATTTACCTCTCCACTCCAGGACGGTCTTTTGTGGAAGAAAATGGAAATATACTTTCTTAGCTTGACAATCATCGTGACATAACAAGAAGCCAACCACTTCATGCCCATTACAACATTAAAAATCTTTCATTTCCATCTCCATAAGATCAACCATCGTAACATGATCACAAACATCTACTATACCATTACGATATGCTCTTTTAACTATAATAAATTCACCGACAGGTGGAAATACTTCAATTGACTTAGCTAATAACCCCAGTGTCCCATTAAATTTCACAGTAATCGATGGAGTAACATATAATAGGGTAGAGCTCGGATCAATCAATACGTATACATCATGCGTAAATATGGATAATATACCTGTAACTTCATCAGGAGATGCCTCCGCATTCTGTCGGTCAACTAGAGCATAGGTGCACTTTTGGGCTCCACTGGAACTAGCTGCTCCTCTAGTACCTCTACCACGACCAGTAGGCTGTACACCTGACAATGCTAACGCAATGACTAACCCCTTAGGTTATGTCATACTACCCGTACCCCTTTGTGGGCACTCTCTCTTCACATGCCCTGACCTACCACACCAGAAGCAAACATTCATTTCAAACCAACATTCTCCTGAATGAAACTTCCCGCAGCACTGGCACAGCTGATGAGAAGACCTCGATTGGCCCATACTTCCTTGTTCTCGATATCCCACTATCTGTGAACCCCGAGTCTCACTACTTTGCCCGGCTTGATCGCCTCTAAACCCTCAAAATTGAGATGGATTACCTGCCGTCTGGTAAGAAAATGATGGTCTGGGCGGTCTAGGAAAAATTTGGGGCCTAAATTCTCCTTGGGACGCCATGAACTGTCCCACAGATCTCGCCCTCTTTGATGGCCCTTCTTCAGATTCTTGTATCCTTCTCCTTTGCCTTTGATCCTCTATTTTTTGTGCGAAGGCTTGTATTCTGGCTATATCCATATCTTTATTTAATGCCGTAATAGTACAGTCCCTCACCAAGTATGGCTCCAATCTATCTACATACCGATGAACTCTATCGGCCATAGTCGCTACCATATTAGGAGCGTATATAGCCAAAAAATTAAACTGAAGATTGTACTCTCTGACGCTCATATTTCCTTGACGAAGATTTAAAAACTGATCCGTACGAGCCTCGCGGACCTCATATGGAAGATAGTGATCAAGGAATGCCGCTTTAAATTCCTCCCAACTAGCTGGAGGTGTACCGATATCCCTGGATCGTTTCCAATCTTTGTACCATAATATAGCCTCTCCTTTCAGTCTATATGCGGCAAGCTCCACTGTTTCTACACCAGTCACATGCATAACATCTAGATCCCTTTGAATTTGATCTATAAAGTCTTGCGGATCTTCATTAAGATCTAATCCGGTAAATATGGGAGGATCCAATTTCAGGAAATTCTGTGTCCGCCGACTAGCTATCCTAGCCGCACCATCATCACTTGTCGCTGGACCAACTCGTCCCTGACTATGGGCAACAACTATCTAAGTCAAAATTTCGACTGCATTTCTCAAATCCTGTAACTCCTGCTTAGTAGCATTAACAGGTGGTTCTGGGGATACTTCCCTCCTTTGTGGACCCCCTGGAGAAGGGAGAGGAGAAGGTGCCCTTGATGTAAACTCAATTTCAACCCCATATTGACTAGCTGGGTCAGGTGGTGATTTACTAATTCCTTCTACGGCAAGCATATCCACCTTCTTATCTTTGCCCCTATCTTGTCTTGTCATTGGCATTTTACTATACAAAAGAAAACCAACGTCAATGATCAGATATGATTCCACCTACAACTTAGGCTCTACTGCACGATCTAGAAATGAAGAAATGAAACAACTCCTAAATGTCCCGTAGCCTCTGACTTATAAATGTGGCGCGCAAAACATCCATAAGTAAGACTCTACTCAGATGCGGCTTTGTAGACACCCTTAGGACGACCTGCTCTGATACCACTTTAATTTTGTCATGTCCCAAATCCCATTGAGGCAGACTGGCACTGGAAGCCGATAAGGCCCGAGAGAACCAATCTTTGCTCATGTCCATTCATATACATGTCATTCAATAAACATCATCATCACATATACATATTAGATGCTAATAACGGAAGTTATGGAACCATGTGCTATATATATATAAATAAAACTTGGCCGTTAGGGCCATCACGTCAAAATGGACACACATCTCTTACAATCATTCTCCCACATAAGTCTACAAAGCCTCTACAGATACATAACCATAACAATCCTAGATTCGGGATAGTACCCCGCTATATACTCATGTACAATATCAAACAAATGTGCATAATGACTCGAAAAACTCCAAAGCAACTGGAGCTCACCAACGATCCGCAAATGATCTGCAACCTACTGTGGAGGTCTACTAGCACCTGTGCCTGCAACAAGTAAGGTAAGTCCCCCAAGAGGGGTCAGTACGAAGAAAGTATTGAGTATGTAAGTCCATATGAAACTGTATGATACATAAATACTTCATGAAATCAAGCGTAAGAGAATAATCAATATGGATAAACCTCCGTCCTGATTATGTGGAACCATGTTCATTACTTCCATTATTCCCATTACTTGATCATTCATTCTTATCATCATTATTTTATTTATTTATTTGTTTTATAATCACATTCATATATAGGTGGGTTATAATATAATACCGATAATCACCTTATAGGTGGGTTATAATATAATATCAAACATCACCTTATAGGTGGGTTATAATATAATACCAATCATCACCTTATAGGTGGGTTATAATATAATACCTACACATTTCTTCACTCCTTACTTGTGAGAGATTAATACCTTGAGGATCATGACATTATTGGAAGCACACATATATGCATTACTTCACTCCTTTACTTCACGAGATTGATAATTAGTGGTTAAGACATTATTAGAACTTTGGAACATAACATTATTAGATATGCTACTCAAGAATGAATAGATTCTCCTTACGTTATCACTTTTCTTGAGACAATTTCTTTTAGTAGTTACAACATTATGAGAGCTTAGGAACTTTAGTCCATGGATAAGAGACATATGAATGCCAATTGGTATTTGAATAGGAAACATATGGATAACAATATACATCAAACCTGAATGAGATACCTTAGAATATTTCGGAATGGAACAACTACTATGACAATGTGAACAATATCTACTACAGAAGGATACAGAAAGAGTAATCTTACATACCTTATCTTCTCAATATGAATACACAGTCCTATATGTGAATACAATAATTCAGCTCCTTCCTTACGTGTTACTCTACAACATAAGTACATAACGAAGCTCATGTTAACAACCAACTACCTTACAAGTGCATACGACAATAATGAGTTATGTGACTACCGTATAACGTCATTTCGCCCTCTTACGTTACCATTTAGTGCATCACCAAACCAACAATACCATAACATACCACACATTAACCAAGACATCATAAACCAATAACATTTCACACCACGTTTACCCTTTACGCTTCCTCATTATTATTCCGTCACAACTATTCCATCAAATTGCCTCATAACAACATATGAACAACAATCCATAATTAATATAATACAAAATTCCTCCATACGACCACTTAACATCATTTAAAAGGCATCATAAGTTGATAATTACATTCATAAGGGGTATAGGGGTCTTAGGGGATCAACGGGAGATAAAAACACCCGAAACGGAGTTCTGTTGTGACATGCGAAGCCACCTGCGCCCGCAGGTAGCTGACATGAGGCTGTAGATGGCCCTAGGCAGTTCCCATGGGCACCTGCATTGGCATCTGCGCCCGCAGGTGCCTTCGTCTGCGGGGGCGGATGCCCAAATCGGCCAAATAGGGTCTCTTTTGGGTCCTTTTGTGCAATAAATGGTCCAAAGCCATAAGTAAGCTTTTATTTACATATTTTAGGTCACTTGGACACCAAAAAACCATCATGGTTTCACAACACACATAAACATCACCAAAACCACATTTTTCTTTCATTATGTCACCCATTCCATGACCAATTTCATAACAACAATCCCACAAGTTATACACATAGAGAAAATAAGTTAGGAAAATAACCATATAATACATGTGAACATCTCATCCATATTATTCACTCCTTTCAAGATCTCAAGTTCCCTTTCAAGTTTAGGACACATAGATGATACATTTATTAGCAAAAGGAAAAACAAAAGTGGATTGCTCAACACCTTTAAGCATAACCAACATGATGTATGTAACACCCCGTACATTCTCAAACCTACTTGATGACATTGAATAATGCTTACTTAGGTATAGAGGGCTTGAAGTATGTATTTGGTAGTGTGAAAGATGAGAAAAATTGAAATTTGGCCTTGTACATGTGACTAGCCTTTCATAGGAAGTGTTTTGTGATTTCGTGGAGCATTTGGGTAATACCCCGTGCACATTCTAACCTCATTTGGTGACTTAGAGTCATGTTTAATTGATGATTAATATCACTAAGTAAGTATTTTATAGTGTTTTGATAAGGTATTGGACGATATACAAGTATTGAAGAAATGGCCAAAAAATTCAGCAAGGTGCTGAAACTTGCGCCACTACCCTATTTTAGGGGATGTGGTGCAAGCCCCTGAATTCATAGAGGGTGTATTTCTTGTACCACTTCCTTGCTTTGCAGCAGTGGCGCAAGGCACAAAAAATGTGCCCTTCCCGCGCTCGTTTCGCAACACAATTCTACGTCGATTCTTATATGGTTTCTTTTGGTTCTTTGGAGTTCTTTGAGAATTGTTAAAGCTTCAAATACTTCAATACACTCTTACATACTCCTACATGATCAAATCAGGAAACATGAATAATTATCCAAAATGTCTAATGAAGCCATGGGCGACTAGAATTCCTATTTTTGCGATCGAGACGACGAATGAGAATCTCGTAAGAGAATATTGTTGTGACATTATGGAATTATGTAAACATGATATATATGGTGAATAATACATGAAAGTTGATGGGTTAAATGGATATGTGTTATTGGGGCCAAATTTAGGCCCAAAATGGAATTAAAAGACATGGCCCAAAGGGCAAAATGACCCATTCTTCCACTTTGACCACATTTAATGCCAAAGGAATGGCTAAGTATGAATTGGGGTCTATATAAAGGACCCAAAATTAGATTTTAATTATCCAAAACTCTCATGCCTTTAAGATATTTTCTCAAACATTTCTCTAGTTCCAAACCATAAAGAAAAATAATTCCTTGGGACTCTTTGGACAAGATCATCCTATTTCAAGCCTTGGTAAGTATTTACTCTCATGGATTAACATATTATATGCATGGGAGATTATGTATATTATGATAGTTGTGTTGGCAAGGTGGTGAATAGTGTATTTTTGCTTTTGGTGAAAGATGTGCTATCTTGGTGATTTGAACTTGAATTAGGACTTGTGCCTTTGATGAAAGAGCATGGTATGGACAAAGTATGAACATGTATGGTGTTATTTTTGGTATTAAACTTGTTATTGTCTATAAGTGAAAATTGTGGGATTTTGGCCGATATGTGTTATGAGTTGTATTAAGGTAATTTGGTGGATTATTTGTGATGTGGTATGGATAAGAAAGTGTAAAGGAGAAGTGTTGTGGTGAAATGTGTCAATTATCATGTATTGGTCAATGTTGGGAATATTGGGGGATTTTTGGAATAATAATTTCATCAATGGTTTTGTCAAGGGGAAATGGCATGTTTAAGGGCAAACATGTAACTCATTGATGTTATATGTATTTGTAAAGTAGTTGATGGTTAATGTGAATCCCATTATATATTTGTATTGTAGAGTGACACATAAATAAGGAGCGGGACTATTGTATGCATCTCTAGGATTATATATTCGTATTGCGAATACAAGGTATGTAAGGTTACTTTGTCTGTATCTTTCTGCGGCAAATAGTATTCACATTGACATTTCACTAGTCCTATTCCGAAATGTGCTAAGGTATCCCATATCCGGTTATCAACGGTCATTGTCATATATTTCCTACTCATTGATCGTTTGTGAATCTCATGTCTCATATTCATGGTTAATGTTTCAAAAGCTCAAATAAGGTTATGTTCCAATGTTCCAATAGTGATCATACTCATGTCCCTTGTTCAAGGATTATTGTCCAATGGTTCCAATGGTGTCATGGTGCTAATAATGTTATGTTTCTCATGATGTTTATTCACATGTCTCTCACTCATTGGTTAATGATTCAAAGCTTCCAACAAAGTTATGTTCCAAAGTTCAAAGTGATGTTATGACTATCAAAGTATCAATCTCAAAGTAATGAATAAAGTAATGCAAATGTGGCTAATGTTTGAGTACGGGTGGCAGCTTTGGGGGCAAAATGCCTAGCTCAAGTCGATCCCGAGATTATTGGATCAGGGGGCAGCTTTGGGGGCGAAAGCCTAGCTCAAGCCGAACATAACAGGGGTCAGCTCTAGGGGTGAAAACCTAGCTCGAGCCGAACCTGATATGTTGATTTATGGGTGGCAGGTCTAGGGGCATAATCCTAGCTCGACCCGATCTCGATGCATTGATTTATGGGTGGCAGGTTTAGGGGCATAAGCCTAGCTCCACCCGATCCCAACATGATGATATGTTATGTAAAGACCCACTGATCAGTCGGGGCCCTGGTACAGTGTGACATATGTATTGAAAAGCAAGCGTTGAATGTAAAGAAAGTAATGAAAGTAATGAAAGCAGTACACATGGTTTCCAAAATGTAGAGCGGTGACTTACTCACATTGATTAGTCATTTGTATTGAGTTCATTGATATGTTCATGTGTTATATAGTTTCATTTGAGCCTTACATACTCAGTACTTATTCCGTACTGACCCCTCTTGGGGAATTTACCTTACTTGCTGCAGGCGCAGGTACTAGTAGGCCTCCACAGTAGGTTGCCAGTTGTTACAGATCTTTGGTGAGCTCCAGTTAGTTCGGGGCTACTCCGATTCATAGTTGTACTTATGTTTTGGTGTTGTACATGTTGTATAAAGCGGGAACTTGTCTCGACTTACAGTAAATTTTGTTTAATGCTCTTGTTAGAGGCTTTTGTAGACGGATGTGGGTGTATCGGTGTAAAAGGCATATGTTGTTTTGACTGGATGGACTCAACGACCAAGTTTCATATGTATATATTGTCTCATGTTTTCTGTTATTCATCTTTCAAGTTTTTACATAATGGTGGTGATGTTTATGTTATGCATATGATTGGACATAGGCAAAGGTTGGTTCTCTCAGGCCTTATCGGCTACGGGTGCCAATCATGTCTCGATGGGATTCGGGGCGTGACCAGGTACACCATCTCTCATGCATAAAATATATTTAACCATAATAATATACACTTACCAATACTCACAAAGTGATGATCTTGGCCAAAGAGATGAAGGCTTAGGGTTTGGAAGAGAAAAGAGTGTTGTGGAATTTTCTAGAAATGAGACATGTGGGTTTCAATGAATAAAATATGATTTATCCACCTTATATATAGCCTCAAAAATCCTTAGCCACACTAAATATATTCTTACTTGGTCAAACACAAGAATGGGTCATAGCCCTTTTTTGGGCCATGTCTTTTATTTGATTTTTTGGGCCTCATTTGAGCCCAATTGCACATGATTCATTTAAGCCCACTAATTAATGCATAATTATCCAACACTCTCATGTCCAAATAATTCCATGAATGTTACGATAATTAAATAGGTTCGAAAACATACGGGGTGTTACAGTGGAGCAGCTGGTACTTCTCCATCACTAGTTTCACTGTTTTCACATGGTGGCTGACGAATAACTGATTGCTCAAAATTATTAGTTGCACCTTGTGAAATATTGGCATCTTCACTTGATCGAAAATAAGAAATTTGCAACTTATTTTTCAGATCTGTTTGGTCTAGTAATATCTCTTTTTCCTAAAACTACCATGAAAATGTTTCATCAAATATAACATCCCGTAGTGTATAACACTTTCCAGCAGCAGGATCACAATATTTCCACCCTTTTCTTTGATTATCGTAGCTTACAAAAATACATTTAACAACTTTCTTGTTCATTATGCTTCGTAATTGATCCGGCATAAAAACATAGCACTCAAATCCAAATACTTGTAAATAACTGACATTAGCTTTCATAGTCCAAAACTTCTCAAAAGATGAGAGAAAACTTAACTTTTATTGAGGAAGTCTATTGATGACACATGTTGCAGTCTTCATTGCTTCTGGCCAAAATCTTCTTGGAACATTCTTGTCATGTAACATAGTGCGACATATTTTTGCTAAATGCATTCTTCCTCTCTACGATGCCATTTTACTGCGGTGTGTAGGCACAGGTATATTGATGACAAATTTCACATTCCCTTAGGTACTGAGAGAACTCAATTGAGCTGTATTCCCCTCCGTTATCTGTTCTTAAACAATGGATTTTCTTGCCCAATTCTCCCTCATTTGTTTCCTTAAACTCTTTAAACTTAGAAAAAGAATCAGATTTTTCTTTCATACAAAAAATCCAAACATACCTAGAGAAATCATCAATAAAGGTCACCATGTACTTCACTCCACCAATTGATGATTGCTTTACCGGTACAAACACATCAGAATGAACTAATTGTATTGGTTCATCAACTTTAAATTTGAACTCTTCAAGCGGTAACTGATGAGCTTTACCATATTGGAATCCTGAATAAACAATGTCTGTTCTTACTTCAAGTTGAGGAAGACCTTTGATCATTGACTTCTTCATCAACGCACCTAGCTTGGAATAACTCACGTGACCTAATCTCATATGTCACAAATCAGCAGTCTCATTATTTTTTGTCTTTTCTACTTATGCAGACTCTGCAGGCATTACATAGACTGACTCTAATCTACGCCCCTTCATAATTAGATTTTATAAGTTCTTGAGATCCTGATATGTCACGACCCAATATTTGAGTCATGATGGCGCCTACTGTAACCCACCAATAGGCAAGCCAAACCCTAGCCCGGAGCGACAAGCAACGAGCTAACGGGCGAAATCTCATAAAACAGAGAAGAAGTAGAAGTAACCATATTTATAAACATGCTATAACGCTAAAGACAGAATCAGAGTATGTATATATACCAAGACTGAGAAGGAAGAGGACAGTATATAAAGTCAAGAACCCTTCCCAAGACCTGGTAAGGTCGGTACAAGAGTCACTACTAGACATATCCAGAATACAAGACAGAAACCAAATATATATATAACAAGTACAACAGTCTCGAGAGCAAAAGACTATACAGTAGAAGATGGAGTAGGATCTTCCTCGGACGTCAGTAAGCTCACCCTGCTCCGTAGTCAATGCTGAGAAAAGAGTCACGTCAAAATCGTCGACTAGTGTCTGGATCTACATCGGGGAAAAAGATGCAGAAGTGCAGTATGAGTACCGGGGTAATGGGTACTCAGTAGGCATCATCGGTCGACTGAGCTCAATATAATATAAGCAAACTAAAGTGCAGGGGGGCATGCTAAGTCCAGGGTATAAGTGATAAATACATAAGTAATTGCCGAGGCGTGTAGATATGCTTAGGAAATAAATAAATGTGATACCAAATAATTGAGTAAATAAATGCGTAAGTAAACACACAAGTCAAACATAACCTATCTGGGCCCCCATAAACCCGATAGGCACACGGAAGAAAATAATAACCCAGCCTAGCCCCCATAAATCGACGGGACACACAAGAAAAGTAAATGCATAGTCATCAGTGTCTCGAAGCTGTATCAGTATCCAGTAACCACGGTACCCAATACCAAAACTCTCCAATCATATCATAACCAGATGCCGAACTCGAATCGAAACTCATAATAATCAGTGGCCAGACTCGAACCGAAACTCATAATAATCAGTGATCGAACTCGAACCGAAACTCATAATAATCAGTACCCATCATATCTGAATCAGTGGCCAAACTCGAACCGGAACTCATCATAGCCAGTAACCAGAACAGAATCAAATGTCATATCATATTAGATAAACGGGAAACGCCCTAGTCCCAAGTCAACACTAATATATAAGTACAGAAGCTAATTCCACAACATGCTACAAGTCAATCTCGGGGTCTTTCTAGGTTACTACCTACTATAAACAATATGTATATATAAGTATGGGTATACATTATTATTCATGAATAGGCGGGCCAGTGTTCTAAGTCAAACTAGCCGACCCCGGTCAAATACGGTGCTATCAGGGACTAACAAGGCTAAGCAGGCCAATCCGGGTATAATTGGGGTGACTCAATCCCGTCACAACCCTAGCAGGTCATATAGGACTTAACTAAGTCCAAATATGTCAAAGTTCTGACAGGTCGACAAGAAGGGTAACTGGCCCCGCTACCGGGTCTTGAAAACCAGGTCTGGATATACTTGTCTAAGTCTGGGCTATGTCTGTCTAAGCCTGAACTAAGGTCCAACAATAACATTTCCAAACTATCAACAACAACAACAATACTATCCGACCCCAAATAGGTCATCCGTGGTGTACCACGAGGAAAACGGGCCTGGAATATATCCAAATAGCCCTATCCGGCCTAGAAGGCCTAAATCACAGCAAACCACCACCACCAAGTTTATAATACCAGCCCACAACACCAGCCCAATAGCATACATATATCACACATAAGATCAATCTAAGTCTAAGGGAAGGTAAACCTAGCCTACCTGGACGCCTGCCGCAAACCTGCCAAGAAAACCAGCTAAATAGGAGCCTTTCCCTTTCGAGAGGCCTCTGACTGCTGCCAAGCTACCAAAATAATAAACTACATGTCAAAACATGACTATTGATACCCATATTGTATTAGTTCAAAAAATGTCCGAACAATCCACGTGGGGCCCACTTGCGGTATTACAAAATTAAAACCGTCACAGCGTCCCAAATTACCCCGTGACCAATAGTCACAACAGATGCTATCCAATTCGAGCTCATATTAAGCTCTAAATAAGCACCAACGACAATACCACCAAATAACAATTTAATTACGCGACTTTAAGCTAATATTGACCGGAGAACTTACGATATAAAGATGTTATACTATCAACCACGCGATTCCCGAGCTTGAATAACTTGATGTAAATGATTAATTTCCGTTGGGATAAGATATAACATCACAATATCTTCTATGATATTTAACGTGGGTAAACATTCATGTTGGAACTTTAACTTGTATATTAATGGATAAGTGAATGAATAACATAGTGTAGATATGTATGATTTAGCTAAAATGAGGAAAATTTTAAGTTTGGCATGAGTCATTATGACTCATATAGGCCAAGTATCCCATTTGCTGCCACCTTTATCAATTGGTGGAGGTTTCCCTCCACTTCCACGTGGGAGTGGAGGTGTCTCCTCCAACCATCTCTTTATTTTCTTATTCGGGTATTGTATAGGTTCGTGGTAAAATAAATACAATATTTTGAATATACCATAATTAATAGAAAATTATTTCGAATAAAACCTCTACAAAATAATAATATTATGTTCACATATTTAAATCACTATCTCCTCTTAAATTATTAATAAATTATAAAACTATTATAAAATAGTATAGATATATCATAACTAAAGAATTTTATAAATTTCAAAAATATTTTCAAAAGGTAATTAACTATGTCATTTTACCAAATTCAAATTAAATTTAATATTTTACAACGTGCTCGATCTAAATAATATTCTCAAATGAACTGCCCGGGAACCGAACTGTCAGTCCCAGCAAGTCATAAATAACTTGGGGCAGTTATAGAAAAGCTCTAAATGCTGAGAACACACGAAAACGAGGGAAATGAATGGGAAGGTCATTACATGATATAACCTCACATCATTAGGACCAAACAGAACATAGTTTTTAGATGTTGTTAATAATGACATTGAAAGCAAGTTTTTCTTCATACCCGGAACATGATAGAGATTTTAAAGTGACATCTGATTGGTCCCTTATTGAAGAGAAATTATTGTATTATCAATATGAGCTATCGATAACCTTGAATTATTGGTTTCCACCACAACATGACTACCCTTGTACACTGCTGGGTTCTACAACTTTTGCTTATCACCCGAATCCAGTCATTTTCATGATCAATTAATTAATATATTGTCGCTGTAAGTGCTAAATCCTCGTCTTCTATAGCGAAAAATGCTTCAGCATCCCAAATATTTGTGTTTTTATTATTTGAATTTGAGTTAGCAACGTTACATTCCCCGGACTATTTCTTGAACCAACAGTCCTTTTCCATATGAACCTTCTTCCCACAATTGTAACACTTTCCTTCAAATATTTTGTCATTCCTGTGATTCTTCAACTTCTCTTGGGCGAAAATTTCCATCTTCATGAAATTTTTTTTCTTAGACCCACCAGTAGTATGATGCTTGATGTTCTTGCTTTTGTTGGTGTAGAGTGTTTCTTCCTCATTCTTCACCGAGAGTCCTGCCATTTGCTTTGCCATGGCTTTTTGGCCAGCAAGTAGATTTTCAAACTCAATAAGTGATGGCTGATTTGGCCATCCCTTTACAGCAACAACGAAACCTCTGTATTCAGATCTCAAACCATGGTTAATAATTCTTTTTACCCTGATTTTCCAATTGGCGTTGTCTAATCCAAATTTGAAATTTCATGGCATATCCTTTTGACTTTGTGGAAGTACTAGGCAATTGTCATATCACGTTGCTCTGTTGATAATAACTCATTCTCCAAAAGCTGCAACCTTGCATTGTTTTTCTTTGAAAAAAGTGCAGCAAGTTTGTTCCATGCTTCTTTTGACGTTTTAGCATCACGAACATGCTCCAACACATCTTCATCGGTTGTTGTTTTGAACGCAAACATTACTTTACCTTCTTTGATCATCCACTTCTGCAATGCTCCATTTTCATCCTCTGCCTCTGGTTGTGTAACTTCGCTTCCGTTGACAACTTCCCAAAGATCTTGGCCTTACATATAAGACATTATACATGTTTCCCATGTATTATAATTCTGGTTATTGAACTTTTTTACTTTGCCAACTACTTGGAGATCATCATTATACTGACTCTGATAACAATGTCGAACTTAACACAACGGAAATCTCAGTAATCAAAAGACAAATAACAGGGAAGAAAGAAGAGAAGAGAAAATCGTGAAACTATTTTGCAGAGAAAAAGTTGTTGAATTGGATACTTTATTTAATACCTTAAGTGGCCTAATATAGGCTTACATAATGTGTGGAATCATAATCCCACTAAACCACATGCATAAACTCAAGGGAAACAAACCTGTACTAACTACAAACTAGGAAAATATCACGAACTAACAAAATAACAAAGTGACAACTAACAGCTAGAAAATAGCTACTGCAAGACTTAGTCAAACTAAAGAAAATATGCTGATGTTGTACGACTTTAACACGATGGATAATAGATGGTTGTAAACTAAACTATTGAACTTTTCCTATTAAATTATTTAATATCTTATTTTATACCTTTGACTTGTAAATCCAAATTTTCACCTATAATAGGGTCTAGTAATTAAACAAAATCAAAGCCTTTGCAATACATCAATTAGAAATTTTACTTGTGCACTATGAGTTTCCTTGTTTTTGGAAAAGAAAGTTTAGAACCAAAACATTTAAGGAAATAACTACTAATGAAAACTAGAAGAAAAAAAATACTACATAGTTACATATCACAAGGAAATAACTCGACAATGTGATGTTTGATCAACTTTCTTAGACAACTAATTTCTTTTCACAATTTGACTATTCTTTCTTTGGTGACATTGATTCTAATCTCTTCAGCTCTCTACTAAACGGACCTGTATTCTGAAAGAAAAAAAAAGAAGACAAAATATATACAAGAAATCATATAGTCTTTTCAAAAAATAACAGATTAGTCATTGAGAAAAACATAAAATTAAAAAAATTAAGTAGTTGAATTAGAAGTTTTTTCTTATTATAATTCTAAAATTCACAAGTAGTTGAATTAGAAGTTTTTAATTATACTCATGAATACATGACTTAATGTATTATCGAGACACCGAGTAAGATTACCTGCTTGACTTATGCATGATTGTTATATCTTCACCAAGGAACAATTTTTGGAATTTTTTCCTTCATGAGTTGTTAAGAGTCCACATCGGAATAGGGATGGGTTATGGGTCTCCTTATATAGACTTGTACAATCCTCCCTCATGAGCTAACTTTTGAGATGGAGTTAGGCCCAAAATTCATTCTTTACATGGTATCAGCGCCAGAGTCATCCCAATTCTTTGTTCACCGATGTTGGGCCCCCCATATTATATTGTACACGCTCAAGTTAACAAGGTTTGAGCGTGCGGGAGAGTGTTAAGAGTCCCACATCAAAATAGGGATGGGTTATTGGTCTCCTTATATGAACTTGAACAATCCTCCCCTCATGAGCTAGCTTTTGAGGTTGAGTTAGACTCAAAATCCATTACATGAGCTTCATATTTCAATGGGAAAAGGGAAACTAATAGAGTAGGAGATTTGGAGGCTGGCTTAATTTAGAGGAAGAACAACATTTCCCAACCTTAAAATATTTCCAGAATTTATCTTTAAATCAATATATATATATATATAAAGGAGGATCATAGACAAGGTGATGTAGCACCTCTCTATGACCTCCATTTCTATTTTTATTTTTTTTCATTTTTTGACAATTTTTCCTTCATTTTTCTTCACAATTTACTTACTAATTGGATTTAAAAAGTCTTATACATTAAATACTCATTTAGAAGAGTTGCCCACTAATATGTAATAAATCCCAACTATATTAATCCTCAAACGTTTCTCCTTGATTCTTAATCAATGATAATTAAGTGTGCAATTCATTTCTGCCTATTCATATTCTATTTTCGACACTATATATAATATTCCCATACTTTTTTTTGGGAGGGTTTCATGGTATGTTTTTCTCTTCTCCTTTATTTTCTTTTTTCTTTTTTCTTTTTATTTTATTTTATATCCTTGATTTTAACTTATATTAGCATCATCTTATAGAAAGGGTAGTGAACATGAAGTTGTTTGACATGATCGAAGAGGTAAGCCAAGAATTTATTTTATTAATATCATTGTTATTTAAATTTTTGTAAGATTTATTATAATTTTCGTGATTTAAGTTTTAATTTTGGATTGTTAATTTACAGAAATCTATATCTATATCTGCATGTCCACATATTTGTAGGTAATGGAGAAGGAAAGTGTCACCTTTCTTAGACTAGAATCTACAATTTTCTAGATCTTTTTATTTTTCTCTTATATTTCTCTTAAGATATTTATTGGAGAAAAAAATACTCTATCAAAAAATTCATAATTGTCTTCATTCATTACTCAAAAAGTTATTTAAGAGTATGAAATATTTTTAATTTGTTTTAATATTCATAACTCTCATGTCTTTCATATTCATAACCTTCAAAAAAAGTTAATGTGTAAGTTATGATATGATATGTTGAATCCAAAAATTCTAAGATCAAGTTTATATGTGTGTGGTCTCTCTCTCTCTTTCTCTCTTATCCTTTTTAATTTAACTATAAATTAAATATTAATATATTTAACATATATAGATAACAAAATCTAAAGATCACTAACTTAATAAATGGACTTCATTACATCAAACCGTTTTGACGTCGGCTTGTATTACATAAAATGATTCATTTTTTAAGAGTTCTTATATAGTTTGTTTGTTGATTTCATGATAAACGTGGTGCATAAAACATATAGACCCAACTTTGTACCATGGAAGAGGTTGGAAGAGAAAAGATAGCTGGCCGCTTACCGGTCTTTGAAAATTTGTGTTACGTTTTTCCTCCTGGGTTCTCATTATTTGTAATTTTTCTCATGGTATCGGTCATTTGTTTTCTTCTCCAGGTATTGATTTTGGTTTGATCTTCTCCATTTTGTTTTCTCCTCACTATGATGCACATTTATAATTTATTTTTATTTTTTTACGTTTTAACTTTTGTCTAAACTTCTCGAATAGGCCAGGGGATCCTTCTTCCAAGGGCAATAACCAGCAGTCGAGAGTAGAAGAATAATACGAGTAATACTTTTTAGTTATAGCCTCATTAGTTCAAAATCAAAGCAATATAAGTTGTTACTATATCAATTTCTTTAAATTAATGAATAATTGAGACTAAAAATTCTATTAACTTCTGCAAAAAAAAAAAATATTTTTACCACTATTATGATAGGAATACATTGCAAACATAATTAGAAAGTTCTCTTGACCCAATTTTAACTAACATTGATAAACTCTATTTGCTTTCTTATAATTATTAGTAAAAGAAAAAAATTATAGTATTGACTTTATTATTTATACTAAGTCAAATTTTAATCCCTTAAACTTCATTTTGTTTTTGAATGCTTATGCATATAATCAGGGACATCTCAATCATATCGGAGGCCTAAGGCGAAACTCTAATAAAGGGCCTTATCTTAATTTTATATATATATATATATATATATTTAAAATTTATTTTTCTAGCTTTTTGAAGTTGATGATCGATATTCGTTTTGTCACTAACTTCTTCTTCTTGAATTTTGTTATCATTACTATTATTGTTATATTATTATCATCTAAATCAACTAAATTACTAACTTGTCATCTGATGAACGTTCTTTCAAATTTTTCGATTCGATGTTTTTATTGTTCACTAGAAATTAATCAAGGGCCCCATTTGTGATTGTATTAAAGTTTCAATTTGTCTCCTTTTTTTGAGTTTTGAATAACGGGATTCACATTTTCTATTTAACATAACTAAATTCTAAAAGAATTTATAAAGACACTCTACATACAATTATCAATATAAAAATGTATGAAAAACTAATAAAAGATAGAGAAATAGAACCGATTGAAGAGACGAATTACTTGATTGTAAAATAACTTTGGCTCTTCGAAAATTCACGATTCTTGAAAGCCCAAAAAAGAAAAAAAAATATAATATATCTTGTATAGTATATTTTGACTCTTTTTCTCCCTTAAAATAGTATTTGGTCAACTGATTTTGAGCCAATGAAGAATGACGATTAAAGAATAAAATATCAAAGAAAAACAAAGAAACACACTAATACGAGAATGTCTTTTTTTGGCCTGCTAAATAAAAAAAAGTAAAGAATAAATGTAGTAGCTATCTTTTTGGTACATGATCTCAAAATGTTGCAATTTTCACTTTTTTCTCAGCTAATTCTTCTATTTTCAATGCCCCCAACGGTCACAATATCATAGTAATAATGAGTTGTTCCTTTTTTTATGATAAGGAAAATTTCATGTAAAACTCTATTTAGATTTTCTTTTCTTTTTCCAAAAAATATGAACTATTTTTTTTTATGCTAACAAAAGATCTCAATAATTTATATATACACACACGCACATATATACATATCTATATATATGTGTGTGTATATATATATCCATAATTCTGGGGCCCTAGACAATTGCCTAAATGGCCTAATGGATAAGACACCCCTACATATAATAACCTAGATCCAATCGATTGACATAACTAACTACGATATACAAAGCAATAAAAGTTTATTGCTTTTAACTAGAGTAAAAGATTGACATGAAGAGGCTTATTCTAAGTTTTTTTTGGTTAAAGGCTTATTCTAAGCTGATAACACTGTTTATTGATAATATTACGAATGCCTTCTAGGATTGATAACAAAACTGCAGTTCTTTCTTTTAATTTGTATTTTGTCAGTTACAAATTTATTTAATTCTCTATCTCATCTTCATGTTATTTAGATCTACAAAAGAAAATAGAGAAACAAAAATTCTATTATCTAACAAAATATTTAAGCACAAGTAAAGATTTGTAATTTAATCAATTATATACAATTAATTATTATATGCATATAATAAAACTAAACCATTATCATTCTAATAATTTGCAACAATATCTATCAATATAAATTTACTAATATTGTTTTGCGCGGTCATTATCACTAGTAATATAATAAAGGTAGGTAATTTTTCATGACCTGAGAAATGGAAATAAAATGAATGCAGCCACTCGAGTTCGAAGCTATAAAGACAGCGAGGGAAATAACTAACACTAAAATCAACGGCCATGATTAGAATTCACTTAATGAGATCCTAGGGCTCAGATGCAGCCAGCTGGACGAGTTGTGTTATAAAACCTAACAAACTTGTTGGGCAAAGCATTATCTCATAACTAGTACAATTCAAAATTCCCTTCTCTTCTGAATCCTCTCCTCTTTCTTTCTATCCTCTAACCTAATTCTCTTTTCTTCTCTTCCATTCTACAGGTTACAAGCTCATCTCATCTATGGAGTCAAGTAGATAGTTTTCCATATTTTCAGTTATCCATTAGTTTCCATTAGTTGTAATCATCATACCATTTCAGTCAACATAATATCATAAAATTATTCCAAAATATTGTGATTACTTCTTTTTAGCTTTTGAGAATTGAGATCATAACAATTGGTATCAGAGCCTTGGTTCTGCGACCTGTGCGTGAAGATTAATGATGGATGATATCACTAGATTGAAAACAGTGGGCAATCGACTTACCAGACGGGGTGAAAATCTAAAGGAATTGACCATTAACTGTAGAGAACTCAATGAAACAGAGGTGGGAATTAGGGGAACGCTGGAACTAATCTTAGAATGATTGACTGTCATGGAAAGGAAATTAACATGAGTACCATATCTGAAGTGATGAAATTGGACATTGTGCATGCAACATCGATTACGATTGCTCCATTTGTATGGTAAGTGATACTACATGTCCAGGAAGAGTAGGATGTTGTGCACGCAACATCAATTGCGAGTGCTCCATTTGTATGGTAAGTGATACTACATGTCCAGGACGTGTAGGATCTTGTACACGCAGCATCAATTGCGAGTGTGACATTTGTATTAGAAGTGATACATCTATAGGAGGTGAAGGTCTAAAATGAGATGAAACAAAGATGAATCGACCTTCCGAATTCCTCTTACTTGACGATCCACAGGTAAAACTCGATTCTCTTGTACTAGTGTTAGGGTGTACTCGAGAGATTGACTTGTCCAGTGTTTGCTTTAATAAATTGCTTGAATGTGAGGAAATTAAAACAACTAGAGTTACTTCCTACTTGTTTGATAAAATGTTCGAAAGGGATCATGACACGACTTGATTTCTCAGGTCATGATGGCACCTAACATAACCCACCAGTAGGTAAACCAACCATAATCCAGAAAAGCGAGTAACTGACTATCAAGAGAAAAGAAGAAAGCAATGAAAAATGAATCCAATAAAGAGACTAATATAGAGAAGTAACCCCAAAACCTGGTGAAGTCAGTACAAGAGCTTCTTACAAAACAAGAGTACAAGGTAAGTATAATACATATATACATAACTCTCTCCGAAATGCAAAATAAAGATCAGTCCAACAACTGAGGGAGAGCAGGAACAACTCCGGACGTCAGGAGCTTACCCCAAATCTCCAATCCATGGAAGCTCCACACGATGAACATGGAAGCAGTGAGAACTCGTACTATGATCTGCAAGATGCAGAAGTGTAGTATGAGTACCAAACAAGAGGTACTCAGTAGGCATCGGGAGACTGAGCTCCAAAGATAATGCAAGTATAAATAACATGTAAAGCAGGAATATAAACTACATGCAACTATTTAAGAAATGAACATGATAATGCCAATGAAGAGGTAAGGGTGACTATCATATACTACAGATAGTAAGGGACGCAAATATATGATAGTAGCGTGAAGAAAGAGATATACAATATATACAATAGTAGTAGGAAGGAAGAAAATGATATACAAGAGTAGCTAGAGAGGAATGGATATATAACCATCCTATTCAAACCACCCAACATGAAGGTACCACCCTGAGGGAGCTAGTCTAACATCACAAGGATCATAAATAATGAGGGATCTAAATCTAGCATAATCAGGGTCTTTAATCGAAATGTGAATAAGCATAAGATAATCTAACAAATAAATCTTACCATATTAAGGAGTAAAGGAACTCAAAACCTCGAGTACCAATCCATAACCAGCCTGCCACGAATTATACAACAATAATCGAATAATAATGTAACTGGCTAGCCTGGACAAATAATAACCTAACTGGGCACCCATAAACCTGGAGGGAACCAAAAAACACTCAACAAACAACAACCATAACCTGTACCTATATAGCCTCCTATAAGACCTGTAGATACAAACGCCAAAAAATTATACTGGTGATATGCAATGCACATAAATGAACGAATACAACGTAAATCAATACTACCATACTGACTGAGTACCAAACCGTACTAAGTATTTACAACTCCTTTGGCTGGCATGGGATGACTTATGATATCACCTCTTTCGGTACATGATCCCCAGACCGAGGAATCCATAGGGGACTCAGGATATCCATATATACTGCCAGGTCCCGAATCAGGACTTCCAATAACTATCATAAAAAATCTACTCCATCCAGTACCGGAGAGAAATAAAAATATAATAAGGTGCTCAAACTCGATGCTAAATAAGTAGATATCCATAAAATCTAATGCCCAAGATTCAGTCTGGGACTAAAATGGTGTAATAATGTAGAAAGGGTCGAAATCTCCCTCGATCGAAGTAAGTCAATAGTGAAGAAGGAGTGGATCAGAAATGGACCACAATCAGCCTCAGTCTAAGTTTTCAAAGTAATAACTTTAGCTCAAAAGACCATAAATCAACAATAGAGGTGGTACGATTTTCATTTAAAGAATCAGTTTCAAAAGTGAAAAGTGGGAATAAATCCCTTTTCAGAAAACAGTAGTAAAACCAAGGTTATTGGTTGAAATCATACCACTAAATAAGCATGAACATATCTAAATATATACATGGCATCACCAACATCTATGTAATAGAAAAGTAAGTGTCTAAGAGTCTATAGGCTATACCACCAATCTTACAAGGCTTAGAGAACTAACCTGGTATCTAACTGGTATTGTAACCAAGGCCTAGGGCCCAATATTATACAATCTACAATGATATCAATATTATAACTCAGAAAACTAAGGTAAATCACGGGCAAGCTACTAGGAGGATCTAATCGGGAGATATCACCCAAATCACTAAGTGATACAGTAAATCCTATACTAAGGGGTCCTTAACATCAACCTAAGGTCAAACAAGTATAATCAGGCTCAATAGAATCCTACAACTATAGCGGGTATTTTAGGCTAAGGCTTAATTCACATTTCTATTCTAAATTCCCTAAACATGCCAATTCAGGATATACTAGCTATAAACCTATCATATAATACCCACCTAGCATGCAATCTATACAATACACCATCTCGTAGAGAAGAGTAGACCGTAGCCTACCTTGTTACTGAACCGAAGTCTCAAACCATCCACGAACAACTCACCTCCACTCTACGATATTTGAATGATATCGTGCTATCAAAGTCATAATTTAGACATTAATACGAGTAAAACGATACCCATATTGACTATATTTATTTTGGGTCATAAAATAGTTTGAAAATCGGCTTGAAATTGAAAAGGGAAAATCTAGAATTTTATTTAAGAATCATGTTCCTCATATCAAGGGGAGTCTAAATCTGAAAGCCCAACTAAATACGAGTTGAAATTGGTCATAAAATCGAAAGAACACATAATCCTTTACCAGGTAAAACCCTAAATTTCATATTTAAAATCAAAGATTTGAAGAAAAAAAACATAAATTAATCAATGGAAAATAATGAAATAATAGTTTAGAAGCTCACCTAAAGTTTCAATCTTGAATACCCACTTTAAAACTCTCAAAAATAAGCTTGGAAGCTTTGAAAATGGTGGAATGGGGTTTTTTAATCTCAACTTTTCATAGAAATCATGAAAAACGGAATGAGTATTCTTGAAAAATGAGCAATATGAAGTTATAATTACATAGCCAGTGATTATACGAGAAAAACGCATTGAGAATCGCTAAAATGGAGCTTCCTAGCTCCTAAAATATCAAAAATACAAAATGGGTTTGGTTTGGTCTTAAACTCAGTGATTACCGCTTAAACAACCTAGTCAAAGAGTCAAAATATCGCTAAAGTGGTCAAATGGCCGCTAAAGCGGTTCGATCAAATGGTGAATGGTTGCTAAAGCTGTCGGTCAGCCGCTAAAGCGGCCACACTAGCACCAGCAACTTCCAAAACTTTATTTTGACCCTCGAAACTCGTCCGGAGCACTATTAACATGAACCAATATTGCAAATTGATCATAAAACATGATCTGGATCCAATGGAATCATCGAATTTAAAAAAATAGGTTATTTACAACAAATTAACCCCCGATACCCCTTTTAGGCTATTTTAACTAATTTTCATCTAAACACTTAAAATGAAATATAAAGGCTTGGGACGCGAACTAACTATGATACTAACCCAAAATCAAAACTAACCAAATTACCATCTGAGGTCGTTTTGATAAAAAGTGGATCCCACACCCAATATTCCATTTTAATTAAAATCCACCCAATAGCCCAAAACGAGTCCGAAAGCCTCGAGATCGAACCACGGGTCCTCCTAGACTAAAATCCACGTTCTGAAGCTAAGGCCCTGTCGAAATTATCATCTGAGGTCATCTACTGAAAGTTTTGGTTCAAGACCAATTTCTCAATTTCAAACCCTTCTAAACAGGGAAATGGGCTTAAAACCCAAACGAACTGTCTGAAAATCGAATTGACAGTCCTAGCAAGTCATAAATGACCTGTAGACTCTATGGGAAGGATTTCAACATCAAATATAAGTGGAAACACAGAAAATGATCTGGAGGGTCATTACAAATTGTGACCAAATCAGAAAATAATTGGTTGCCTTACTAACTGGAAGCCCTATATATCATATATTTATAATAGGGAATGTTACAACTAATATACATCATTTTTCCTTATAGAAAAAGATTTTCTACATATTTATTTTCCTTATACAAGAAGGATTCTAATATATCCTCTATCACGCCCTCTTAATCTAGAGGGGTGGATGCACGAATAGATTGCTTTTAAGAAATAGGAATTGAGTTGACGATAACGACTTTACAAATATGTCTGTGAGCTGAAGCTGAGTGGGTATATAACGAACAACTAAATCACCATGTGAGACACGTTATCTGACAAAATGATAATCAACCTTTATGTGCTTAATGCTACCATAAAGAACCGGATTAGCCGCAATATAAGAAGCAGAGATATTGTCACATAGGACCTTAACAGGTTGACGAATAGTCACACCTAATTCATTTAGATGATACCTAATCCATAATGTCTCAGTGATTGTGTAAGCAACAACACGATATTAAACTTCAGTAGAGGATTTGGAGACTGTTGGTTGTTTCTTAAAATGCCAGGAAACCAGATTTGGACCTAGGAAGATTGAAAATCCATTAGTGGACCAGAAGTGTAAGGAAACCCATCCCAATCAACATCTGAATAAACTGCCACCATAGAAAGGTCCTTCGCTTGCTTTAACATAAGATCGTGCTCTGCGATGCCCTGTAGATAACTAAAAATATGCTTCACAACAAGAAGGTGAGCAGTACGAGGGGCATGCATGAATTGAGAAACAAGATTCACATCATAAGATATATCGGGCCTAGTCATACTCAAGTACTGCAATGCTCCAACCATACTGCTATATTCAGAAAGATCAGACAATAGTTCCCCATCCATTTATGACAACGAGGTCCTGGATGATTAAGGTGTGCGGACAGGCTTAAACGTAAGGATATTAAATTTTGTAAACAATTCTTGAACATATTTAATTTGAGAAAGAAACATAGACTCTGAAGACAGCACAACCTGTACCCCTAGAAAATAATGAAGGTCACCAACATCCTTAATTAGAAATTGATGGGAAAAGAGAGAAATAATGTGGTGAAGTAAGAAGAAGAGCTCCCAGTAAAAATAATATAATCCACATAAAGAAGTAAAATAAGAATGTTAGCGGAAGAACGATAAATGAACGTAGAAGAATCAGTCCGACTACAAGTAAAGCCTAAAAGAATAAAAAAAACTACTAACTTTGTAAAACCAGGTCGGAGGAGCCTGTTCAAAGAGTTATCTAGTTTACACACATGATTTTCAGATTCAGGATGAATAAAACCTGGAGGTTGGGCCATATAAACATTTTCAGTGAGATCACCATGTAAAAAGGTATTTTTAACATCTAATTGTCTAATGACCCAATCGTTTGTAATTACAAGTTACAAAATGACACAAATAGTAGTGTTCTTTACTATAGGGCTAAAGGTATCATGATAATCCAGTCTTGCCAGCTGCCTAAAGCCCCGTACAACCAACCGAGCTTTATGATGCTCAATTGAACCATTAGAATGGTATTTTATTCGATAAATCCACTTACAAGAGAGCAAATTCATGTGAGGTTGATAAGGTACTAAATACCAAGTCTTGTTTTGAACCAGCGTATTAAATTCCTCTGCCATGGCAATCTGCCAACATTTTAGTTTTGAAGCATGTGCATATGTTGTTGGTTCATAGTTTGAATCTGTAGTAGTATGCAAAGAAAAAACAACACGAGGCTTAAATACTCCAGATTTTGACCTAGTCTGTATGGTATGACCACTAACTGGATATGAAACTTGGATAGGGGACTTGGACAAAGATGGAGGTGAATTGGGAATATTTGGCTAACTCAGAATAGAAAGATTGGGATTCAGTAATAAAGAAGAAGCTGATGGTGGTATGGACTCATTCAGACTCGAAGGATCAGATGATTCAACAAGAAAAGGTAGAGAAGAAAAAATGCTAGGATGAGGCTCAGGAATGTATGATAGTTTGGTGCAAGAGTATACTAGTATTGGTGTGGAACTAGATGAAGGTGTGGGAGGATCTAAAGATATGAGGGAAGTAACCACTAATTTTAAGGGAGAATGTTGTGATGAAGATGGGGAGTAAGAAACCAAGGAGGAAATGCGAAAAAACATCCTCATGAAAAAGGACGTGCCTACTAACATAGACACGAACACTAACAGGATCAAGACACTGATATCCTTTATAATCTGAAGCATAGCCAATAAAAATACACCATTTTGAATGAGGTTCAATTTTATGGGATTGAGTTAAAATAGTTGGAAAGCATTCACACCCAAACATGTTTAAAAATCAACAATCAGGAGATTTTTAAAATAATCTCTCAAAAGGTGATTTATTATTCAAAAGAGCAGTGCGTATAAGATTTGTTGTGTAAGTAGCAGCATAGGTGGCGTCTACCCAAAATTGTCTTGGCATATTCAGTTCCAAAGGAAAAGTGCATGCCATTTCAATTATATGACAATGTTTTCGTTCAGCAACCCCATTTTGTTCTGGAATATAGGGGCATGAATTTCAAAAATATATCCCACTTTTAAGAAAATGATCCTTTAAAGATGCGTTATCAAATTCTTTTCCACCGTCACTTTGAAAAATTCTGATTTTCTTCTCAAAAAGATTTTCAACCAATTTTTGAAAAGCACAAAAAATATTTAACAGATTAGATTTGTACTTCATAGGATAAATCCATGTATATCTAGTGTAATCATCAACAAAAGAAACATAATAACGAAAGCCCAAATTTGAAACAATAGGAGATTTCCAATTAGCCGAGTGTATTAAATATAACAGTGTACTTAAATAATGCTCCACATCACTAAAAGGAAGTTGATGAGCATTACCCAACTTACAAGAAGCACATTTATTCAAAAATTTTGATGAACTAATTAACCGAGCTTGATGCAAAGAATCTAAAACTCTAGACCCACAATGTCCTAATCTACGATGCCAAGTATCACCAGAGGCTTGGAAGGAGGCAAAGGCAACATGATTTTTTGGTGGAGATATGGTATAAACGTCTCTCTCACTGGATCCCTGAAGTAGTGTCTTGCCTGTATCCTTATCCTTTATATTCATAAAAGAATCGTTAAAATTAACAGTGCAATTATTATCAGTACATAATTGTTTAATCGACAATAAATTATAATGCAATTTTGGACATGTAAAAGATTTTTAAGAACCAAAGAATTAGCAGAGGTTTTTAAGTGTGCTTGTCCTACACAAGAAATGGGTAATTTACTGCCATCACCAACAATCATACTAGTTATACCTTTGTAAGGAAGCTTATTGACTAACATACCTTCAGATGGGGTCATGTGGGAAGTTGATGAAGAATTGGGATACCATATAACATCATTAGCCTCACCAAATTGAATTGAAGCAAACACAGTGGGAGCTGAGGACTGCAAAGTTGAGTTGGCCAGGGCAGGAAAATAACGAGGATAGAAAGAAGCAGTACTCCCTGGATTAAAGTATAATTGACAAACAACTACATGTGAAGATGACAAGTTAGCATTAACTTTTGGAGAAATATCAGCATTAATGGCAGAATGAGTAGCAAAAGAAATACAAGAATTATAACTAGGAGATATACCTGATGTTGTTGATACTTATCCTTGATATTGCACTTGCGATGAACCTGTTGGAATTTTGACCCTGTTGATAATTTTAATTTCCACGGCCAGCATTGTATCCATGTCCTTGTCCATTGTAGTTACCATGTCCACGCCCCCTGCCACCTCTCCAATTTCCACGACTACCACGCCAATTGCCAGAATTGTTGGTGACACTATTATTTGCATTGCCGCTATTGAAGACCCTAGGATTAGGCTTTGCGGAGGTGCTGGAATTTGTTGTTGTAGCCAGTGCTTGATGTGTAATGAAGATGACTAAATCAGTATGAGAAAGGCGTTACTCATGCATAATATAACCTACAAAATATGTAGCGGCAGTAAAAAAGTTATCATATTTCTCATTCAAGCCTTCAAACACATATTCAATCAATTGTTGTTCAGTTAGTGGAGAATTAGTAGCCGCCAAAGAGTCTCCAATATTCTTAACTTCACGAAGGTAAGCCTCCACAGATTGGGTTGAAGTTTCTTGAGATTAGAAAGCTTTCTTTTTAACTCCATAGTTTAGGCCATGCTTGCGGTTAAGAATTGTTTAGGTAAGTGATCCCAAATCTGATAGAAATGTGTGAGATCACGCACTTCCACTAAATAATCACCTGAAACTGTGGCAAAAATCTAGGAGCGAACAATTTGATCATCACGAAGCCATTGCTTATACACCAGGTTTGAAATAGAATGGCCAGAATTGTTAATGATAAATTGAGATGAAGGTGGTAGGGATCCATCTACAATTGCCAATAGATCATGAGAGATAAGAAATGCAGTAAATTAAGTTCTCCAATTTAAATAATCCTCAATGCTACCAAGGTCATGGGTAACAATACTGGTGATATTGGTTAGAGGATTAAATGTCGGCAGAAGAGCAGCATATCCACCTAAATTAAGCGCACCAAATTGATGGAGAAAAGAATCATGCTGGCTATTGGGTGGAATGCCTGACCATCTAAAATTAGGTGGGAAAGAGGGTGAAGGTTTAGCACCGGAGATAAAAATAGGCAATATGTTGATGGAAGAGGATAAAGATATAGTGGTCATTGTATAAATGTTCGGAGGAGCAGTAGAGAAAACATGGGCTGCTTCATCAAATGGGTTAGGACTTGAAGGATTTTATCTGGATAGGGTTTGAGTAGTGATTGGTGTTGAAGGATCCGTGGTTTCAGTGGAGACTGCTGAGGTCTCAAGACCAAAACAAGACGGGTTAGAGATGCCATGGGAGCCTATGAAGAAGGATGAGAAGGCTAGCTATTTTTTTTTCTTGATACCATGTGCGCAAATAAGAAAATAATTGGTTGGCTTACTAACTGGAATCCCTACATATCATATATTTATAAGATGGAGCGTTACAACTGATATAAATCGTGTTTTCTTATACAAAAAGATTTCCTACATATTTATTTTCCTTATACAAGAAGGATTCTAATATCTTCTCTATCACAAATCATGTCCAAGTAGTACCTGTATTCATGGTAATTAAGAGCAAGTTCTGTCTTGTATTAGTTGAAAAGGGACTGGTTGTTCCTATATGAGATTTAGGGCTAAGTTTGAAGAACCTGAAATTTGTAGGTCACATAAATAATGTTCGAGAAATTTTGATGGCTATGACTAGCATGTTTTGTTTACATAGATCTTCTGATAATATCAATCGAGTGTGGATTACTGAATGGCATGGCAGTGGTTTAGGCATTCCCCTATTATGCATATTAATTCTATTTGTTCAGTTGCTACCATTCCAACATATGTCCATGATTATAGTGGTATAGGAGGCCCCTCCTTACACGTAACAACATCGTCCAAGAAGGAGATTATGTTACTTTGGGGCTCAATTTTGCAATTAACATTGCATGATGACTCTAACAAGGTAGACATAATTGATTTGTCTGTATACAATTGGTAAATTGACGGGTGTACAGTAGTGAAAGCTTCTCAAAGAAGGGGTTCTGCTAGTTTAACGAATGAGGCTATAATAGTAAGAACAATGGTTTATGGTTTGTATTTCACTTTTGAACCCGGTGGTATAGTGATCGGCCTGGAGAACAAAGTTGTTGGGCTGCATTTCTAAAAAATGCAACATTCCAATATTATACACCAGAACACATGCATCTTCATTGGATCCTTCTTGAAGAAGTGCTGTACTTGAGGGATTCTAGTGCAGCTTTGATATTTTTACATCAGATGGTTATAGAGTTGGACTGGAAACTACCAACTCAAGCTACCATGGGCTTTGCATATGATGGACACTCAGGCCGCATCGTCAGAACATTCGATGAAAATTCCCAGCTAGTTGAAGCCTGGTTTCTGGATCAAGTTGCCAATATAAAATCATATCTGGTTCCATTTGATGGGTACGAGTATGTCAAAAGTAGTTTTCTGGACAGTATGAGAGGTGTATTCATTGACACCGCGCAGGGAACTACGGGCTCAAGACAGTGTGAAAGGAAGCCTCACTTTCTAATATTGGAATACTTATTAGCTTCTTGCCTTGAAGCAGTTTTGCCTTTGGATGATGACTTTGAACTTCTTCAGCCAAGTTCGCAGCATGCATTGGTTAGACATGGCTTAAAAAAAATGGAATACAATGGAAGTCATTCGAGTATGATGTGGCTCTCAATTGACTTGGTAATCCTAGAGAAATCGAAGGACCCTCCAAATATTTTGCTCAACAGTTTGGATGTTACACTATGTTTCTCTATTGCAAAATGTTTTGGTGTTATTGATTGCGGGAGTAAATGCATCTCTAACCTTCCTATGATTGCATTGGATACTCATGGAGCTATGATGTAACATCAGTCAAGTTACGCCTTGGATTTATCTATTAATCAAGAAGGATGGGAGAACACAGTGCAAATAAGTTTCTTCGCGCTTGATACTTGGGTTGTGAATGAACTAGTAGTTGATAATGTTCTTGTCACGACCTTATTTCTGAGTCATGATGGCACCTACTATGTCCCACCAGGAGGTAAGCCAAATCGTAGCCCGGAACGACAAGTAATGGGTTAAATGGTAGAAGATAAAGAAATTACCAGAAAATAACATATACATAGATAAAAATGGGGAGGGAGAAAAAGATATCTAGCGATCTAGTAAGGCCGGTACAAGAGCCACTAACCAAAAGAATAAGAGTACTAGTAGTATCAATATACAAATAGTCTCGAATGTAAAGACTGTCCAAAATAAAGAAAGGATAGGGGATCAGCTCCGGCTCTAAAATCTCACCCTATCTCCGGATCCTGTAAGCAAGCTGGCTGGAATGTCAATGACGTCGGCTAGTACTCAGATCTATACTAGAAAAGATGCAGAAGTGTAGTATGAGTACCAAAGCAACGTGTACTCAGTAGACATCTTCAACCGACTGAGCTAAATCAAAATAATAGTATAATAAAATGCGATGATATAACATAAGTCAAGGGAGAGGGGCAAACTTGAGAACATGCTCTGACATAGATAAATAAATAAAGAAACACGCGATATCAAAATTAAAGTAACTACTACAACCCAACTAGGCTCCCATAAGCCTAGAGGGTACAAACAAGAGAAGACTAATCCAAACAAACCCCCATAAGCCCGATGAATGCAGTCAAGGAATAAACCATAACCATAATTATGAACCCTTTCGTACCATAACTCACCGGACTCGAACCAGTACCATAATACCATGAAATAACCCATAAACATTGAACTTGAACCGGAATTTCCTTCTCATAACTCACCACAAATGCCTGACTAGAATTTAGTACCATAAATAGATAGAGTATGCCGGACTCGAACCGGTCTTTAAATGCCATAAATCGATAGAAAATGTCAGACTTAAACCGGCCTTTAAATGCCATAAATCAATAGAATATACCAGACTCGAACTGGTCTTTAAATGCCACAAATTGATAGAATATGTCGGACTAAAATCGGTCTTTAAATGCCATAAATCAAGATCATTAACCTAGCCCCGAACTAAGTATATGTTATGTAGTCTAAGGCTCAAGATTAAGGATAACATCAAGAAAGAAGGCCTCCTAAGTCTACAAGGAACTAAGAGCGATATCACAACCCCAAAGCATCAATTTACCTAAGGGAAGGGTAAATAGGTCGATTCTACCTCCGAAACGGCCCTCAAATCGGCCAAATAATCCAACTTTTACTAGCTAAGCAACCAACCGTAAATTCCAACCCAAAACTATCATAAGATCATACTAATATCATAATTAAGCTCAATCTATAAGAAGGGTAAGCCTATCCTAGCTGGACACCGAAGAAAGCCCGATAAAGTTTGCTAAAGTGGGGCCTTTTCCTTTCGAGAAGCCTCTGTACGATGCCACGCCATTAACAATAACAATCTAATCATCAATACGAGAATAACAATACCCACATTGCATATAAATGCGTCGGGTCCAGAATTCAGTTAAAAATCCCATGTGGGGCCCGCTTACGAAATCACAAGTTTGAAAGCGTCAAACGTCCCTTAAGGCTCAAGGATCATTTACCCTCAACAATGGATAATTTTCGAGCACAATAACATTCAAAATCAGCCCATCAATAAACTAGGGTTATAACTTTAAACGGAGAATTTACAGATAAATTTATGAAAACTTAAGATAATATTTGATGAGGAAACGTTCCCACGCACTCTCCAACTCACCTCGAACACCCACTTATCGACCCTCTCACTCTCTTAGCTCTCTAGGGTATTTACTTTTGTTTGGGACTTGTGGAAAATGAAGAAAATCAGGTTTGGCATGTATTTATACTGTCAGGTGTCCTTTCATCGTGAACGAGGGTACCCCGCCATGAACGCGACCCTGGACCAGAAGGAACCTTCGCGAAAGTGAAGGCCGACTCGCAAACGAGATGGCCTAAAAGCTTGAACTTCACGAAGGAGGCCAAGGCCTCATGAACGCGATGGCCTAAAGGCTTGGCCTTCTCGAACGCGGCCAAGGCCTCACAAACGCGAAGGCCTTTCTTGGCCTGCACCAGCTGATGTTGCATCATCTGAACTTGGCAATTGCTATGTTTCCGATCGGACCCTCTGGATTCGTTCGGAACCCCGTGAATGCAAACGAACTATGCTACCCTATCAAATTCGATATCCCAGACCCAACAGAGAAATTGAAATTACCATCCGAGGTCATTTGTATGAAATGTGGATCCCACATCTAAATGACCGTTTTAGTCAATATCTAGTTAATAGCCCAAAATGAGTCCAGAAGCTTCGGGACCCGAACCAAAGGTCCCCCAACCTAAAATCGATGTTCTGGATCTGATGGAACTGTTAGAATTAGCATACGAGACCATATACCTAATGTTTAGGCCCAGTAGCCAAATTTGAAAAACGACGATTTCAAAACAGGGAAATGGTTCTAAAAACCAAACGAACTTTCCGGTAACTGAACTGTCAGTTACAGCAAGTCATAATGACTTGGGGCAGCTATGGAAAAGATCTAGATGCTAAAATAATGTTGAGAAGTAGAAAATAACCAGGAGGGTCATTACAGTTCTGACGAGGGATATTCTTGCTATATTGAACAAAGAATCTGCTATTCATTATGTACAAGGAGGTCATGTTCAATGTGTGAGTAACAATGGATCCTTACAGTTCCCATATGATCCTGTTGGTAGCTTGCCTTGGGGAGTATCTAATTTTTTATCTGGCAACAAATTTTATCCTTAAAAAATGGTTGCATCTTCATTGAGATTTTATAAAGTGCCTGACCTACCTACTTCAGAGGATAGTCATCTGCAGAAGGCAACTCCCAGATTATATATAAATGAATATAGGGTCTGTCCCTAAAGAGAAGACAATACACATGAATAAAGATACTTATGGTTCTCAAATCGCAGTCTTAGATGATAGATTTATTGCATTTTTGTGTCTTCTCTTTGTGGGCTCCGTGTATATTCTTGAGGATTACAAGTTTCCATTTGATCCAGGAGGCATTAGTGTTTCATTTGGTGGTCCTTCAAATCAATTCCCATTAGATCCTGGTGGTTTCCTCTTCAATATAACACCCTTGAAGATTCGGTGTTCTTCAACAAGAGGGTATTCCAAATTTTAGATTTTTTTTAGCTCATCCTTGAGGTCAAGGATTAATTGAAGAGGAAGGGTATATCATGACCTGAGGAATGGAAATAAAATAAATGCATCCACCCGAGTTGGAAGCTATAAAGACAGCGAGGGAAATAACTAACATTAAAATCAACGGCCACGATTAGAATTCAGTTAATGAGCTCCGAGGGCTCAGATGCAGCTAGCTGTCCAAGTTCTGTTATAAATCCTAACAACCTTGTTGGGCAGAGCATTATCGCATAAGTGGTATAATCCAAAATTCCCTCCTCTTCTGAATCCTCTCTTCTCTCTTTCTATCCTCTAACCTAATTCTCTTCTCTTCTCTTCCATTCCACAGGTTACAAGCTCATCTCATCTATGGAGTCGAGTAGATAGTTTTTCATATTTTTAGTTATCCGTTAGTTTCCATTAGTTGTAATCATCATTCCATTTCAGTCAATATTATCAAAAATTGTCCCAAAAATATTGTGATTGCTCTTTTTAGCGTTTGAGAATTGAGATCATAACATAATTGATGAGACTCAAGTTATAATGAGTATTTATAGAAGTTATTGTGTTTTAAAATAATATTAAGGTAGATACCTGAAAGACAGATAACAAAAAGACACAAGTAATTATGTAGAAGATTTATTTAATATTTTGAGCAAAATTAAGGGTGAAATAAATGATTTAAGAAATAGATTTCTTGGTCGAACAAAGATACGCCAACTCTAATTAAATTACTCCATTGTTGTAAAAAATAAAGGGAAAATAAAACAGAAAATACATCAAAACGCCTCTAAACTTTTTCGACGAACTTACTTTAAACCTTTAGCTTCACGGACATTTATTTAACCCCCTTATCAACTTTAAAATGAATTAACTTCAATCCCTCACAGCATATACCAGGTCACTGTTGGCTGTTGTTGGAACACGCGCCTTTTAATTTGTCGACGTCTTTAATGACATATTATTATTATTATTATTATTATTATTATTATTATTATTATTATATATAAGTAGAAAAATAAGTGGGCCCCCCTTCATCTTCTTAAACACCCATCTCCTCTTTGTTCTCATGGACCTCACCCCAGGCCCTTTGTTCTTCCCATACAATCCCAAGTTTAGTTTAAAATGAATTGATTTCTTAATCTATTTTGTAAATTAGATCCCTTCAATTCAATTCCATTTCAATTTCATCACCAAAAAATTCAATGGTAAAAATTCATCCAACAATTATATTTCACCCTCTACATCACAAAGCTCAAATAACTCATTGAATTTTTTTTTTGTTGTGTAGAGCTTTTAAGTTGCTGTGATATTGGCAATTCCACGAGAAACCAGCCGTTGTGAGACTATCAGATCTCGCCAAATTTTATCACCATGTCGGCGATCATGGACATACGTCGGCTAGACCTTTTTCTTTGAATTTCTTCCATTGTTCCTCCTCTTTTCTTTCTTCTCATTTTCGTATTTTTTTTTGGTTTAGTGGGTGTTAGATTTTTTTTGTTAGATTTTCTTTTTCTTCCTCGTTTTCTTGTAATAGAACCTCCATAGAGAAACAACGAAAATATGAAATCAGATGTATATTTTGCAAAGATTTGAATTTAAAAGTCAGGATAACTTTTACTTTGTGTATTAATGACATAATGAAAAAGATGAAATAATGAAGAAGATGGGTACGCAGGAAAAATCGGGAAAATAAGAACAAAAAAGACATGGTAGAAGAAAAAACAACTGAAAATTGAATTTTATATTTTAAAAAAATATTTAATAGGTAAAATTAACTCATTAACGCGCCCGGTTAACAAGTCTCAATACGCGGCCTAGTATGAGCTGCGAAGGGTTGATTTTAATTTATTTTAAAGTTGTTAAGAGGGATAAATAAATGTCCGTGAAGTTAAAGGTCTAAAGTAAGTTCAACCGATAAGTTTAGGGGTGTTTTGATGTCTTTTCTCAAAATATAACATTCCACCATTTTTGTTACACTAATGCTACATGTGTTGTCTTATGGAAAAATAATGGACAACTTTGATATTAATTTAATAGAGAGTTAAAGGAGTGACTTTTGAGGTTTCTTAACATGGCAAATAGAGCCGTCAATATGGGTCAGGCCCAACCTGTAATTTGATAGGGTTGGCTAAGATTTTTGCAGCCCGTTTAAGAACAGGGCTTTTTAGCTCAGCCCGGATAAGCCGTCGGCCCATGGAGCTTGAGCAATATGTGCTGGGCCGGCCAGTTGGCCAAACAAAAAATGATTAAAAAATAGAATAGAGTACTAAGAATAACAAAAGGAGTACAAACTCAAAGTCTACTTAAACCATCATAGATATTAAAATATTAATTATGTTTATAAAATATATAAATAATTAAAATACAACTACTAAACTTTGTAAGTAGTCAAATATGCTTGATGGAGATGATGTGGTGGTGTTGGATACGCCATAAGTGTCATAATTTATTTATTTTTTGAGTTCATTTTTACTTTTAATGGATTAAATATTTACATTTTTTTGTGTGTGTTTTATTGTGATCTAATGAAATAAAATTAGGTTAATATTGCTATTTAGCTTGCTATACTGTTACTCATTAACTGTTTAGTTTGCTTATTAATATCTCGATTTGGTTTGGACGGTATCATGTCAAAAATTATTTAGTTTTGTAGATTATTAGGATTATTTTTTTGTGAATTTGAGACTTGATTAACAATTAGTAACATCGTGTAATATTGTCTTGAAAATATTTATGTTATTAACATTTTAAAATTTAAATTAAGATTATAAAAATAATATTTTAGAAAAAGTGGGTTGGCCCGTGGAGGCTCGCAGCCCACAGAGTAATAGATTGGACTTGCTATTTTTCGACCCGTTATCTTGATGGGCCAGCTCTGCCTGGCCCGTCAAATTTCAAAGCCCGAATGGGTTGGGTCGGCCCGTATTGACAGCTCTAATGGCATATAAATGAGGAAAAAGTAGAGAAAATGTCAAAAAAAAGAGAAAAAGATAAATATGAATGAAGACTATAAATTGGTGTCACATCACCTTGCGTATGTTTCTCCTTTATATTATATATAGATCTGAAGTTTAATCAGGCTTTGTATTAAAAAAGGAAAATTTTAATGATGAAAATATGTATTTATATAATATTCTTTGTCATAAATAGCAAAGAACAGTGCATTATAGTATCAAAATATTTGGTCAAAATCTTTAGATCTATTTTGGTAATCTTATATATTATATTCCAATAAAAAAAACATAGTTATTATAGAGGGGTAATTTTACAAAAAAAATATTTTTATAAAATGATTATTTTTGTTATAGGTAAAAAAACTATTTTAGAGAGGTAAAATATAATATAAAAAATAGGTTTACAAGAAAAATTTGAGTGTTATAGTGAGGTGTTATTATGTAAGAATATTGTTGTCACGCCTCAAACCCTGTTGGGGCGGACATGGCACCCGGAGCCGTTGAGGCCCCGAGAGAACCAACCTTCAATCCTGTACATTCATACCCATGTCACGCAATGATCATTACTATCATAGATGCAAGATACTAATGGCGGAAATCATGGCAAAACATGTGATATATATACATATATGAAACTTGGCCTTTAGGGCCATATCGTCAACATGATAAGACATTTCTCCCTTTAACTATACATCGTCTACAAAGCCTCCAATAGATTCAAAACCAAACCTACAATCGGGACAAGTCCCCGCTTTACATAATATTATACAATACCAAAAACCAACATATACATAGGACTCGGAAAGCCCCGAAGCAACCTGGAGCTCACCAACAAATCCGCAGAAATCCAAGTCCTATTGTGGGGGCCTACTAGTACCTGTGCCTGCAGCAAGTAAGATAAGTCCCACAAGGGGCGTCAGTACGAAGAATGTACTGAGTATGTAAGGCTATAAGTAACTGTATGAGATATAGGAATTTTAATGGAATCAAGTACAAGTGAACGCATCATGTAGATAAACTACCATAAGGTATATATGTGGGATCATGTACATTGCTTTCTTTACTTTACTTTACTTCATCATCAATCATATAATCATCAATCATGTAATGCCCGGGCCCAACTGATCAGTGGGAAATAACATAATAATCGGGATCACCTCTAGCTAGGCTTTCGCCCCTTTGAGTTGTCACCCGTTTCCAATGAACTTTCGGGATCGCCTCTAGCTAGGATTTGGCCCCTTCGAGTTGCCACCCGTACTCAATATCCATTTGGGATCGCCTCTAGCTAGGCTTACGCCCCTTCGAGTTGCCACCCGTACTCAACAAGTGTTCATTACTTTAATTCTTTTGTTATGAGATTGGTACATTAGTGGTTACAATGTTATTGAAACTTTAGAACATTAACCAATGAACATGAGTCATGTGAATCACAATTGATCAATGAATAAGGAACATGTAAGTAACAATGATTAATAACCAAAAATGGAATACCTTTGAACATTTCGGAATGGAACAAGTATAATGACAATGTGATACTATGTGCTGCAGAAGGATATGAAAAGAGTAACCTTACATACCTTAATTCCCCAATATGGATTCACAATCTTATTCGTGAATATAACACTCCAGCTTTCTCTTTACGTCTACTCTATACACAAGTACATAACGAAGCTCACGTTAACTACTAACTACATTACAAGTTCACAAGACGGTAAGTAGGTGCTTAACGGAAAGTAAAAACCGTCCAACCTCCAAAACACATGGTGCATCACTCCTCCCTTCATTATACTACCAAATAACATTATTCCACCACATTACACTATAACTTACTGCTTTAGCAAAACAACAACACCAAATCAGTCCACATATCACCGTAGACATCACAAACCGATAGGATTTTACACCAAGTTTCTACTTTACATTTCATCCTCAACACAACTCCACATATTTATACCATCAAGTCACCTAAATACCTTTCACAACAATATACCAAAACCAGCCCACACAATTTTAGGATTCACTTTAACATAACAAGAAAATATTCTCTTTTCACTACGCCAAACGTTCCATGCACAATTGCGTAAAAATATTTCCATCAAGCCATACACAAAAGTAGCGAATTAGAGACAGCACCACACTTTAAATATACTGAAATTTAGTCCATATAATTCAATTCCTTCAAGACCTTAAGTCCTCTTTCAAGTTTAAACCACATAGAAGGCAAATCTTTTACCGATTAAGCAAAAGTGGACTGTTTTTCAAATAGTGGACTGCTCAACGCTTATTAAACATATCCAACATGATTTACACAACCTATTATGCATATAATATATTAAACCACAAGAATAAACACTTACTAATACTTACAAGATGATGATCTTGGCAAAACAAGTGTAGTTGCCTTAGGGTTCAAATGGTTTCTTTTGGTCTCTTGGAAAAGTCTAGAAATTACAAGAATTTTGCAAGGTGTATTGTGTGAATAAAATCTGATTTTCTTGGCCTTATATAGACCTTTAATGGTAATTCTAGCCATACACTTGGTCCTTAATGATATGTTTACTTGGTCAAGATGAATGGGTCAAAATTCCCTTTTTGGGCCATGTCTTTCTTGTTGAATTTGGGCCAATTTTGAGCCCATTAGCCAAGATGAATTAAGTCCAACACTTTGCATACATAATATACCTTTTAGGGGTCATTTGGTAGAGTGTATTGAAAAAAATAATGCATGCATTAGTTAATGTGTACTACTAGTACCTTGTTTGGTACATTTTTTAGCTTATGTATAAATAATGCTTGCATTAGTTATACACTCTATTGTGTATTGAGGTGTGTATTAGTAATACACACCATTTTTCATGTATTAGTAATACAAAGACTTTGAACACATGCATTAACTTGTTAAATGACTTTAATACCCCTCAATTTCCCTCTCAAAACATTTCACAATTCCTTTTCCCACCATTTTAATTTGCAACAGTGAATCCTCTCAAAACATTTCACAATTCCTTTTCCCACCATTTTAATTTGCAACAATGAATAGTTGATTTAAATAACCGCAACATATCTTTCCTTTGCTTCGAGGGTCTTTATAAAGTTAAAAGATTTTTTTTTTCTTGAGACTATTCCTTGATTCTACATCTTGTATTTTATTTTTGTTTGACTATGTTAATCTTTCGGTGTTACTATTATTTTAGGGGTATGAGCATCAGTCCTCTTGCTTTCCCTCACACTGCCAAAATGATGCTAGTCAAGAAATAAGACTTCATGAATTTTATTATGGGGAAAAAAAGGAGCAAGTGAAGTTTTAAAGGTAAAATAACTTTTTTGCAAAAAAAGTGTACAAAGTCAAAGAAGGGTATTTCTGTAAACAAACATTTTTTTTATAAGAATTATGCAAGCTATATTATTTCTAATACATCAAACCAAACAATGTATAAGAAACAATATCAGCATAACTAATGCAAGCATAACTAATACAAGCATTACTAATGCAAGCATTAATAATACACCATATTCTGCATTATTCTTATACACTCTACCAAATGACCCCTTATTGCATGTTCAATTACTTCCGTCGCCTAGTCGCGTACGTTTGAAAATTTACGGGGTGTTACAATTGTGATAGAGAGATCTAATTATAATTATATCTCTTCTACATGTGCATTTTCGAAGTTGTGTTTAGTTACCTCAACTGACAATTAAACACTCGAATGCCCGTCCAGATACCTCAATTCGTTCTACAATGTCTCGTGGATACCCAATGCTGAAGGCAATTATGACTTCTTTCTTTTGTCGTCGTCTTCACCAAATGCATTATGATTTATGAAGGCAAGTTTTCTTCTCAAAGATAAATTTATGAAAGCAACTATGGACAAAGATTATGCATGAAGTGAGAAATGATAGAATGAGAAAAGAATCGAAAGTTTGCTGAGTTATTTAAACCCAGTCTAACATTATCAGGGAAATCGGTTTTGGGGGGGGAGGGGAAGTAACTTCTTGCTTCACTCTTGATTTGAGGAACTTCTTATAGAGAACATTTCCTCCTTTAGTAGGCCTTACAAAATGAGAATTTGGACTGATCGAGCTAGTGGGTTCAACACCAAATGGTTATAACCAAAAAAAAAAAAAATGTAGTCGAGTGAGTTCATTTAATTCAGACATATACACTATCATTTTACTGAGAAAAATGAAATTTTATCCTAGGTAAATTCAATCGAATCTGCTTGGCTCAAGTGACATGGTGTAAACCTCGAGTGCGAGTGATTTGCAGATTGGACAACATTGTAGTCAAATACTCCATTGTTCTATATTCCAAGATTTTGGGAAGAAAACATATCACGCAGTTACAAATGAGAGGCTTATTATCTCCATTGTCACGATCATATACAACATACCGGGAATTCCAGAGAAATAATTCATAATTAGAAAATGTTAAAACATCTTCACTAGTATAAATAATATCTTTCTCCCTCTAACATTCCTCACCAGCTTTCAAACACAAAAATATTAGTATCACTAGAACTATTCAGGTAGCAAAAAATGGCCTTGGCATTCAATTGGAAGATTGCTTTGGCAATTCTGTTAGTATTGGGAATGCATGCTTCTCAAGCCACATCTCGTAGCTTGTATGAAGCCTCAATGATCCAAAAACACAAGCAGTGGATGACACGCTTTGGGAGTGTGCACAAAGATGACGTAGAGAAGGCAAAAAGATCCAAAATATTCAAGGACAACTCTGAGTAGATTGATTCCGTCAACAGGGCTGAGATCAAGCCTTCCAAGTTGGGTATTAATGAATTTGCTGATTTAACAAATGAGGAATTCAGATCTAATCACAGCCGGAATAGAATGCCTTCTCAACAGAAAATCCCCCGAAATCACGTCATTCAAATACAAAAATGTAACGGCTCCAGCTAGCATGGATTGGAGAAACAAGGGTGCTGTTACTGGAATTAAGGATCAAGGACAGTGTGGTAAGTTATACCAGTAACTCATTGAACATATAACCGCCTTTTAAATATGAATATTCAGTATTAAAACCGAATCGACCTTATTACAATGTAGGGTGTTGCTGGGTATTTTCTGCTGTTGCTGCCACAAAAGGAATCAACATGATCAAAACTGGTAAGTTGATTTCTTTATCCGAGCAGGAACTCGTGGACTGTGACACGAGTTCAGATATGGGATGTGAAGGAGGTCTCATGGATGACGCATTTAAGTTTATCATCAAAAACCACGGGCTTACTACTGAATCCAATAACCCATACGAGGGAATGGATGGCACTTGCAAAGCTGGAAAGGAATCCAACCATGCTGCAAAGATTACTAGTTACGAAGATGTTCCAGCTAACAGCGAGTCTGCTCTACTTAAAACTGTAGCTAACCAACCTGTATCTGTCGCGATTGATGCAAGAGGATTGGATTTTCAGTTCTATTCAAGTGGTGCTTTTACTGGAGAATGTGGAACTGAATTAGATCACGGTGTTACAACAATTGGATATGGTGAAGCTAGTGATGGAACGAAGTATTGGGTAGTGAAGAACTCATGGGGAACTAACTGGGGCGAGAATGGTTATATTTGAATGCAAAGAAACCACGCCTCGCCCCGCCTCACTCCCTAGCCTTTTAAAACGCTGTTCAGAATTAAGAACTTAGAGCAATTAACAAGAAGAGATACATGACTACAAATAATTACTGAAACACAGTATGAACCAAAAATTTCTTGTAAGCAATTAACAGACACTTAACTAACCACTGTAAGCAAGGGAAAATATAACATGAAGAATAAATCTACTCTTTTTATTCCTTTTTTTCATATAGTACTACTACAACTTTTCTGATATTCCAATATGCATAAGCTGCTGACTGAATGCGCATTTTTACTACCACTACTAGTACAGAAGATGAATAAAATCCAACACACAAAAGAATGGCTATAGACTATAGTATTTGCCACCAATCGATTACACAAAAACACTAATATCCATGAAAGAAGTAAAGCTAATGAAAGATTCAATTGTGAGTAATTTTGCAGAAAATGACCTTCAGTTTTTTTTAGAACTCCTAGTCACTCTGGTGGAACCCAATTTGGCTTTGCCGCGGCGGGTGAGAACACCGGAAGTCTGCACATTTGCCCTTTCTTCAGAGATGGTTAATTTGGTATGCATGGAACCAGTAGTGTCTTCTTCCTTAGCTTTTCCTTTGGTCTCCACATTTTCTATTTTCTTGGAATTGACTGATTGAATCTTACGAGCAGAAGGCTCCAATTTCGCTTTGCCTTTGGTATTGGAGGGCTCCACATTTGCAGTTTTCTTGGCTGCAACAGAGGAAGAAGACTCCACAATATTTGCCATTTTCTTTGGAGGTGTTTTGGGTTTCTTGAACTTGGCTTTTTCAGCTACAGCAAGAGGCGACTTCACTATTTTTTTGCCACGGCGATTGGAGCTTTTAGTGGCCATGACGGAAGAAGAGGCTGCGCCACCATCAGAGATGTTTGTTTCCACCATGGCAGAGGGTTCCACATTTGCCTTTGTCAGTTTCTTTGCTGGTGTTTTCGGTTTCTTGAACTTGGATTTTTGAGCGACACCAAGAGGAGACTTGAGTATTTCTTTGCTGTGGCGATTGGAGCCATCATCAGAAGTAGTATTTGTTTTGAACTTGTTCGAATCAGAACCAGAATCTACTTTGGTTTTGCCGCATTGGCCATTAGAGCTTTCAGTAACAATGGCAGTGGAATCCTTATCCTCCCTTTTCTTGGAAGCCATGGAAGAAGATGCACCAGAAGTGTTTGGTTTCGCCTTGTTGGACTTTGGTGGTTGATGATCAGAATCAGAATCCATTGTGGGAGTAAGAATGGTGAGTGGTTGAGGATCAGAATGAGCATTCAGTATGGCTTTTCGACTTCGAGTAAGCATGGCGGAGGACGACTTCTTATTTGCCATTCTCTTGCGACCCATGGAGAACACAACTTTCTTTCTTTCTCTCTTTTAGTAGAACGACGGTTATGGTGATTGCTAGAAACAGAGCTTTGAATTGATAAGTCTATAGCTACTCAAGCATTATATACAAGGCAGGCGGTTGAGAAACTCTTTTGGCGCCCAATTTATATTTCATATGCCGAACTATTATAATCTTCCTTTCTCAAGAAGAAGGAAAATGGATGAATAATCCTGTTGTTTATTTTCTTTCACTTTACAATTACTTACATTTTTTTTTGGAACCCAGCCCGCAGCCGCTACAACCTCTGCCCTTCGGGTGAGCACTTTGTGCGCATTGGTTAAACCCCCTACTGTGTAATAGCCTGCAAACCACATAGGGAATGTAAATCGCACTAGGCAAGTCCTGTCGAGATCAAAATTTCAAAATCAATCCATTCAAATGGTCAAAAATCAATTTATTGTCCTTTGTTTTTGATAAATAAGTAGCCTCGAGAATCCTTTGTTTTGATTAATAAGTAGCCTTGCGACTTTCAAATTAATGGGTTAAAATCAATATATACAAATATAGTCAAACCTCCGCATAACACCACCTGGTTTCATATAATATTCTTTATCATAAATAAAAAAGAATAGGTCTAAAGATTTTGACCAAATATTTTGATACTTTAATACACTATCATTTGCTTCTTTGTTTTTTGTTTTTTTTTGTTTTTACGGAAGAAAAACAAATAGTAGCAAAGAATAGTGAATTAAACTATCCAAATATTTGGTCGAAACCTTTAGACCTATTCTATTAGTAGTAATCTTATAGATTTTATTTCTATAAAAAAAAAATACTTGCTACACAGGTGTAATTTTACAAAGAACATGTTACAGAGATGATTGTTGTTATTGATTAAGAAAACTACTATACAAAGGTAAAATATAATACAACTTCGTTAGTGCCTTTATTCCAACATTTTCGGGAAGAAAACATATGAGTAACTTACAAATAAGAGGATTATTAGTATATCATTTAAGGGCATCATAGCAGCTAGTGTATACGATGTCTATCTAAATTGTCACAATCAAACATATAATATCGGGCATTCTATCAGTACTATAAAGGGCAAGGACTATAGGGCAAACAAAAGGCAAACGTACACGATTGTTGTGTAGGAACTTTCCATTGGTTAGTTTTTTCTCTTTCCATTCACTATGAGATAGCCTAGAGTGAGAAAGAATGTGAAGGAAAGACCGGAAAGACGCGGGTTTGTAGGCCAAGAACCATTAAATGGGGAGGAAGGAAGGACCCCGAATGCCTGACACGTGGACAGTTAGCCATGCAGGACATGACCCGACACGGAAGTCGAAACGTCAGAAGAGACCTGTCACTTCCTAAAATTGAAAGATCTGGATATCAAGGGGAGTGGTACAGCTACTCCCTCAATCAATGAATGGGCAAGCTAGGGTGCGGAATCATGTGAGGAGAAGAAGCATCAAGGAAGGACGACAAAGGGCCGCCTTATGGCAGAAAGGAGAGACAAATGGAACATGTTATGTACTTACAAGGAATTGCAATAAAATCAAATACAATGAAGAGAAAAGATTGAGAAACAGGGAATTTTATTAATCAATTTGAATCAAACGATTACAATATTGATTGTGAATTACTCCTGCTACAACCTGGAAATGAGATTAGAGAAGAAGAAGTTAGGTATTGAGAGAGGAAGGAGAAGGATCGAGAAGAGAGAAATAGTTGAGAATTAGTTGTAACTGAATTACCAGATAATTGCCTGCCTTCCTCCTCTTCTGTTGAGATATTAATAGTTGCATACTGGACCGGTACATGTGTTGGACTTAAGGCCAAATATTGAAATGGCTGACTAACTATTACTATTGGCTCATTACGAGTGGCCCACTTGACTCTTTGACTATTCTAGTAGCTTCTTCCAGTTACCCGACACTTTCCTAAATCATTCGATATTTTCCCAATTCTCATTACATTTCTAGTACATTTTCACTAATCCTTTCAATCGTAACAAACCCTCACCCATTAATGAAAACCTTGTCCTCAAGGTTGTTGTTGTAAAACAATCTTGATATAACCCTAATCTTCCCAAGTTGCTGCATCCACATCAAGATTCACCCACTGTATCAAGACTTGAACACCCAAACAATTATCAACTTTGACCATACACTGCAAAATAGCCACTGGTTGGACCAAGATTTGACCATCCTTGTTGCATGAAGGAGGCTGCTACTGTGGAGTGATGTTTGTCCCTATCCATCGTTTCAATTGAGTCACATGAAAGACGGGATGGATCTGTGAATCTGCTGGAAGGTCAAGCTGGTAAGCTACTGCACCCACGCTCTGTAACACTTTGTAAGGACCAAAAAATCGAGCACACACCTTCACATTTCTACAAACATCAATAGACGACTGCCGATAGGGCTGTAGTTTTAGATATACTAAATCTCCTATCTCAAAGGTCCTTTCTATGTGAAGTCGATCTGCATAGGATTTCATTCGGGACTGGGCACAAGTTAAGTTGTCGTGTAGGGCCTATAGTTGATGATTGATGTTGTCTTTGAACTAAACTCACACTTGCAGGTGATTGACCTATGTTAGGCAAGGAGCCTAATGGTAACTGGGGAAGGGCATAACTATAAAGGGCTTCAAAAGGGGTTGTCTTTAAGGATTGGTGGTAATCTGTGTTATACCACCACTCTGCGAGATACAACCACTTTTCCTAATGATTGGGATTGTCAAATACCATAGCTCTCAAATATGTCTCCATACATCTATTCAAGCGTTCAGTCTAGCCATCCGTTTGGGGGTAGTAAGCTGAACTCATAGCTAGTTTAGTCCCAATAGACTTGAAAAGATGCTGCCAGAAGTGGCTTGTGAAAACTGAGTCCCTATTTGATATAATAGACCTTCGTAACCCATGCAACCTGTATATTTCTCTGAGGAAGAGACCAGCAACACCTTGAGCTGAGAATGGATGCCTCAAGGCTAGGAAATGCCTATATTTAGTGAGCCTATCAACCACCACTAGTATTGCATTCTTATGTTCAGAAATAGGCAATCTCTCCACAAAGTCTAATGATACATCTTGCTAGGCCTGATTATTAATTGGTAGAGGCTGAAGTAGGCCTGGTAGTGGATCTTTTTCAGTTTTAACTCTTTGACAAACATCACACTCACTCACCCATCTAAAAATGTTTGTCTTTATGTTTGGCCAGTGAAATATCAACTGTATTCTTCTATGGGTACCTTGTTGGCCTGAGTGCCCACCCAATGGAGACTGAAGTAAAGCTTCCCAGATCTTTCTCCTTAAATCAGTAGTTTGCCCCATATAAATCTTCTGTTGACACCTAATGACACCTTGTTGTAATGAATAGTCAGGGTTGCATGTAGGAGAGACACTGTTAACTTCTCTAAAAGTTACAGAGAAGTAGGATCTCCCTCATAATTTTGTCCTGCTTTCTGTAACCATGTAGCCTGAAAAGCAAAAATAGCTAGTAAAGTGCAACCGTTTTCTTCCCTTCTTGATAAAGCTTCTGCGACCCTATTCTCAGTACCTTTCTTGTACTGCACTTCATAGTGAGGACCCAATAGTTTAGTGAGTCCTTTCTACTGTAGAGTTGTAGTAATCTTTTGCTCTAATAGCTATTTAAGGCTTTGGTGATCTGTTCTGACAATAAAGTGGCCACACTACAAGTAATGTCTCCATTTATCCACTGTTGTTAGCATAACCATGTATTCTTTTTCATAGGTAAACAATCCTCTATTCTTGAGAGCCAAACCTTTGCTAAGAAAGGCAATTGGTATCCCCTCTTGCATGAGGACAACACCTATTCCAGTGGAGCAGGCATGTATTTCCACTACAAATGGCTTTGTAAAATCAGCAAAAGCCAACACAGGGGCCGCTGACATAGCCACCTTGAGTTGCTGGAAAGCCTCTTCTGCTTCTGCACTCTATATGAAAGAGTTTTTCTTTAATAAATTTGATAGTGGCCTACTAATAACTCCATAGGATTTAATGAACCTCCTATAATATCCAGTGAGGCCCAAGAACCCTCTCAAGGCCTTGAGGGACTTAGGTACAGGCCAATTAGTCATGGCCTTAATCTTGTGAGGATCAGTGGCCACACCCTTTCCTGAAATAATATGACCTAAATACTCCACCTTGTCTTGTCCAAAGGCACACTTAGACAACTTGGCATAGAGTTGATCCTGCTTGATCACACTCAAAACTTGTCCAAAATATTGCACATGACTTTCCATAGAAGAGCTATACACTAAAATGTCATCAAAAAACACCAACACAAACTTCCTGATAAATAGTTTAAACACATGATTCATAAGGCTTTGAAAAGTTGCTGGGGAATTGGTCAAGCTAAAGGGACTGACTTTGAATTAATAATGCCCTAAATATCATCTGAATACAGTTTTATAAATGTCAATATCCCCCATTATGATTTGGTGATAACCAGCCCTAAGATCATTCTTAGAGTATATACAAGAGCCACAAAATTGATCCATTAAGTCATCCACCAGTGGTATGGGAAACTTGTCCTTCACTGTTAACTTGTTCAACCCCCTATAGTCTATGCAAAACCTCCAACTACCATCTTTTTTATTTACCAACAACACAAGGGAAGAAAAAGGGGAGTGACTAGGTTGTATAATGCCATTATTAAGTATCTCATTAACCTGTTTTTCTATTTCATTCTTCTAAAAATGATTGTATCTGCAAGGTCTAATAGTTACAGGCACTGTATCAGGCTTAAGAGGTATGAAATAATCATTATTTCTTCTTGGTGGCAGGGATTTTGGCTCAAGGAACACTGTTGGAAATTCAGCAAGAACCTGCTGCAGATTTTCAGGCACCTGGTTCGTCAATAGAAATAGTTGTAATTGTGAAGAGGTTAGCCTACATGACCTGTCCCTTTTTCCATAGTTGTTGCATACTAGTAGCTGACATGCTCTGGAGTTTACCCTCTTTATAAAACCCTATTAAATCCACTATCTTTCTATTTACACTAACTTACAGCCTGTAGCTTATGAAATCAAACAGTAAGGGATTGTGTTTTCTCACCCAATAACCCCTAAAACCACATCACAACCTCCAATATCTAACATCCTCAGCTTGTATTCAAACTCCACCCCTTTTACCTTCCATTTAAATTAAGGGCAATAGTGATAACTCATTAAATAACTACCATTTGCAGCAGTAACCCTCATTGGTAAGTCAACCTGTGTCATACAACTCAATTCCTTAACAGTAGCACTAGATATAAAGCTGTGTGTACTCCCACTATCTGCTAGGATGATCAATACCTTCTTGCCATGAATCCCTTTCAACTTAATGGTGTTATCTAAGGTAATTACCCCAGATAGTGCATTCAAATTGACGGCCTCAGTGATCATTTCTTCTGGTGCTTCATTAACTAGTTCATTAGACTCTTGCGCCTGATCTAATTCCTCTTCTTCTACTTCTTCAGTGATTCCAATCAAGGAGTTCAATTGTCTATTCTTGCACACATGCCCTGGAAATATTTATACCCACACTTGTAACATTCTTCTCTTGCTTTTCTAGCTTTAAACATCTTGTTTCCTGAAACAGTAGTGCTCCCCTTTGGATTAAGCCCCATAGAACTAGTACCAGCAGTAGCAGAAGAACTGGTGTACTGAGGTGTGCTTTTACTCATAACACTTTTGCTTTTCTTATACAGGGTTTTAAGTAATTTCTCCTAATGCCTAGCCTTCTCCACAGCTTAGCTTAATGAGAATGGGTCAAGCAATTTAACAGTATGCCTGACTTCATCCTTAAGCCCTTCAACAAAAAAGCCAAGAAAGAATTCTTCCAAAATAGTGGGATGTTTAATTAAAACCCAAGTCTTGAGATCTTCAAACTTCTCAAGGTACTCATTCACTTACCCTTTCTGCTCCACTCTCTTGAATTCTCCCAAAAGATTGAGGTTACTATTATCAGATTCCTCAAATCTTCTACAAATTTCTTCCAAAAATCATTCCATCTCACTATACCCTTACTCATGTGATAATGAAAATACCAAAACTCAGCCCTTCCATTCAAGTGCAATACTGTCATCTCCAATTTCTATTGTGGTTCACGCACATGATTATAGTGGAAGTACCTCTCACACTTTCTCAACCACGATCGACGGTCCCCATCTTCAAAGTAAGGAAACTCGACCTTAGGGTTGAAATTGTTCACCTGCGCTCTATTCAAGGGTTCGTTGGGTGTTTCTATGCTCCTGGGTCATTGGTTAGGACCTCCTCCTCTATGTCAGGAAGTATTTGCTGATGCACTTCCCAATATTCCATCACCAGTGGGGAGTAACTTCTCCATCAAAACATCGAGTTTTCTGCCCAATTCATCCATTTTAGAATCATGATTCTCCATTCTGCGATTGTTTTCTGTCATGTAATTATGTAGTTGATTCTCCAATTTCTTCAAATTTTCATTTGTAGATTTCGAACATGTTTCTGTCATTGTGCCAGGAATTACTCTGATACTAATTTGTTATGTACTTATAAGGAATTGCAATGAAATCGAATGCAACAAAAAAAAAAGATTGAGAAACGGGGAATTTTATTAATCAATGTGAACCAAACGATTACAATATTGATTGTGAATTACTCCTGCTACAATCTGGAAATGAGATTAGAGAAGAAAAATTTAGGTATTGAAAGAGGAAGGAGAAGGATGGAGAAGAGAGTAGTAGTTGAGAATTAGTTGTAACTGAATTACCAGATAATTGCCTACCTTTTGGACCGGTTAATGTGTTGGACTTGAGGCCCAATATTGAAATAGCTGACTAACTATTATTATTAGCCTATTACTAGTGGCCCACTTGACTCTTTGACTAATCTAGTAGTTTCTTCTAGCTACCCGACACTTTCCTAAATCATTTGACACTTTTCCAATTCTCATTACATTTCTACTACATTTTCACTAATCATTTCAATCATAACAGAACATGACCACGGATTTGAGATTATGATCTCGAGGTTTGCCTTACGAAGTTCCCCGGACAGGCGATCACTCGGTGCTCAGATTGGTATACTTTGAATAACGAAACCCTAGGGGGCGGGAGGAGCTAACATTTTGTTCCCCTCTTTCCGTATTCTTCCATGATGGTCCAAGATCTTGGGAATGTCGGAAGCTAAAATGCATTTCCAAGCTCTAAGCTTGTTACGGAGGCTGCCTTGCTTCGAACACTCCCAATTTTCCAATATTCGACAAATTTGGTTGCTCCGAGAACTGTAGATAGCGATTTAGCTAACTACTCCCTTGACAGAATTATCGCTCCTACTGACGGCATGTCTCGCCCGAAAAAAATAAGGACCCCTGTGACATGATGCGCTCATATAAGAGGCGATAAAAGACCAAGCATGTCAGATGTGAGTCGCATCCTCACTTCTCCCCAAAGGGAAAAGAGGATTAGGCTTAGATAAGTTTTTTGTATGTTGGTCACCTCCAGCTCTGTCCGCCCAAAAGGCATCTTCTGAACAGCTGGTCCTACCCCCCAATGTCAAGCCTGGCTCGACGACTAACATCTGCGCAGCGGCCAGGAGACCTACCTGGAAAAATTTCGGCTGAGGATTGTCTCGCAATCGATCAAACAAGACCTGAGGAGAACCTGAGAAGGTTTTGACATAGACAATGGCGACAGGGATTAGAATAATTGCTAGAAAAAGGAATAACCTCTTTTGGCCGAAGCATGCAAAGGAGCTGACCATATGGGAAGACAAGGCGAGCTGAAGGCAGCATCCAATGAGGTGAGCGAAATGTTGGTCGCCTAAGTACGATTCTTTGTATTTTCTGTCTCTTGCCCACAACAGAGTATTGCGCCCAAAAGACGGAGGTACCATCGATATGAGCCATCTCAGGTCAATTGTGTAACACCCTTTCAGGTTAAAAATTTAGACCGCTCTACATATGTAGTTAGACCTGAATCTAGCAAATTTGTCAACATTTGGATGTAAAGGTCATGTCTTAAGTGTGGGAAGGATATTGGATATGAATTAAGGGCATAAGAAATCTCTAACATGAAGCTAAATTGAAAAGTCCTTTAACGATTAAGTTTTTGTATAGGTTCATACAAGGATCAACTTCAAACACACATTCCTCCTAGAATTCACAAAATTATGCCTTAAGAGGCACAATTTATTCCTATAGCACTTTCGACTGCACAATTTATTCCTATAGCACTTTCGACTAACAAAGACAAAAATTTTCTAAACTTATGACCTTGTGAATTTGACACTACACAACTTGTGTTGAGCAAGGTTAAAGTTCTCACAGATTTATGTCTTGCGAAATCAGGTAATCGTTAAAGGTACTTTGGTCTAGAAATTTTTATTAAATAAGCAGCAGAGGCAAAAATTAAACACTACCCCCAAAATAGGATAATTCATACAAAAACTTAAATGTATATATTTTATACGTAGTTATACATATTTTTTATATATAACCCGCGTATATGTTTTGTATAATTTAGCTAGCATCCATGATTAATTTCAGCCGACGGTCACTTTATAATCATGTCATATTTTATTTTGTACAACTTAACAAAGGAAAAAGGAATTGTACGCACGTCCAGAAAGGCTACTGCAAGAAAACATCATGGCCCGAACCCAAATATCGAGTTAAGAATTCGACATGCATTTGATATTATATAAAACTAAATCGAATCAAATCAAATCGATATTTAAATATATTCAAATCGACATGCATTTAAATCTTGCTTTAACTTGGGGAATATTATTCGACTTTAACATTCTTCTTAATTTACCTTGCTTTAACTAAGAAACTATTATTTAATTCTAATATTCTTTTTGATTTTATTAATTTAATCACCATATGATCAATATATTGGTGTCACACCATTTGGTGTTTCTTTATTAACATGATTAATTGCCTTACCACTACAACTTAGCGGTAAAACTAATGTTCTCACTACTATCCTACGTTGGCACGAAAAGTTTCTGGGTAAATTGCAATCCAACTAAGGTTAAATACCCTTCTCAAGTATCTGAAGTATTATTGTTCGAATATGCCCTCTTATTCTCATGGCCTGGTTTAGAATTGATCAATGGTTCACATAATCGAGCCCAACTTGCTTAGAATAGAGACTTAGTTGTTGTACGTGTATGATGCGCTTAAAATTGGTATACAACAACAATATCGCAATTACAAACTAGCTGAGTTATCTACAGGAATATATTCTTGCTTTCCATTTTGATATATTTTATTACTATATGAAATAACTTGTGATTTTATGATATTAGAGGCTTTCCAATATTTTTGGTTTACCAAAGTCTAGTTTGTATCATTAGTGAAATCGGGTAATCAATGTTTATCCATGTAAAAATCACAAGAATTCTGCCTTCTTCTTCGCCAAATGCATCATGAAGGCAAATTTTCTTCTCCGAGACAAATTTATGAAGGCAAATAAGGGACAAAAGATTATGCATAAAGACAGAAATAATAGAATGAGAAATAGTTGATAACATTTCCTCCTTTAATGGGCCTTACGCAAGGAAAATTTGGATTGGTCGAGCCAGTGGGTTTAATTGAAGCCGATTGGCTTAAGTGGTTTGTTGTAAACATCGAGTGCGAGTGACATAAGTGGTTTCCTTACTAATCCCCTTCTACTCGAGTTGTATGCTATAATCTTATAACAGGACAAGTAAGATATGTTGTTTATGAAAGTCAAAAAGTGTTTTTCTTTCCCTAAGCTTAAGGTGAAAAATGTTGTGGTAATATATTTTCTTGTCCTTTTCTATGTCACATTAAGGGCCAAAAGAGAAGCTACTGTGATTTGCAAATTGGACAACATTGTAGTCAAGTACTCCATTGCTATATATTCCAAGATTTTGAGAAGAAAACATATCACAAAGTTACAAATGAGAGGCTTATTATCTCCATTGTCACAATCATATATAACATACCGGGCATTCCAGGGAAATAATTCATCATTAGAAAATGTTAAATAAACATCTTCATTAGAATAAACATCTTCATTAGTATAAATAATAGCTTTGCTCCCTCCAACATTCCTCACTAGCATTCAAACACAAAAATATAAGTATCGGTAGAAACATTCAGATAGCAAAATATGGCATTAGCATTCAATTGGAAGTTTGCTTTGGCAGTTCTGTTAGTATTGGGAATGCATGCTTCTCAGGCCACATCTCGCGGCTTGTATGTATCCTCAATGGTACAGAAACATGATCAGTGGATGGCACGCTTTGGGCGTGTGTACAAAGATGATGTTGAAAAAGCAAAAAGATTCAAAATATTCGAGGACAATACTGAGTACATTGATTCCCGTCAACAGGGGTGGGATCAAGCCTTACAAATTGGGAATCAATGAATTTGCTGATTTAACAAATGAGGAATTCAGAGCTACTCGGAACGGGTATAGAATGCCTTCTCAACAGAAGTCCCCTGTAATCACATCATTCAAATACGAAAATGTAACGGCTCCAGCTACCATGGATTGGAGACAGAAGGGTGCTGTTACTGGAATTAAGGATCAAGGGCAGTGTGGTAAGTTAAACCAATAACTCATTGATCATCTAACCGCCTTTTAAATTTGAACCTGCAATACTAAAAACTAATCATCTTATTATAATGTAGGATGTTGCTGGGCATTTTCTGCTGTTGCTGCCACGGAAGGAATCAACAAGATCAAAACTGGTAAGTTGATTTCTTTATCCGAGCAGGAACTCGTGGACTGTGACACGAGTTCAGATATGGGATGTGAAGGAGGTCTCATGGATGATGCATTTAAGTTTATCATCAAGAACCATGGACTTACTACTGAATCCAATTACCCATACGAGGGAACGGATGGCACTTGCAAAACTGGCAAGGAATCCAGCCATGCTGCAAAGATTACTAGTTACGAAGATGTTCCAGCTAACAGCGAGTCAGCTCTACTTAAAGCTGTGGCTTACCAACCTGTATCTGTCACGATTGATGCAAGTGGATCAGATTTTCAGTTCTATTCAAGTGGTGTTTTTACTGGAGAATGTGGAACTGAGTTAGTTCACAGTGTTACAGCAGTTGGATATGGTGAAACCAGCGATGGGACGAAGTATTGGTTAGTGAAGAACTCATGGGGAACTAGTTGGGGTGAGAATGGTTACATTAGAATGCAAAGAAATGTTGAACCTGAAGAAGGCCTTTGCGGAATTGCTATGCAAGCTTCTTATCCAACTGTTTAAGTTAATAGAAATTTGGTGCAAGTTTGCTATTGATTCCTCTTGAAGGACAATTGTTGGTCACAATGTGCATAATTTATCTGGTGTGCCTAGTTTTCACTTTATATATAAACTCCGTGTACAATTTAAGTATCAATCAAAATCTTGCATGTAAAAAGGCTGGTCACAATAAGCATGATTTCCTGATTGTTTCTGACTATGGTAATCCCTATGAGTTTTTTGCTGATATAAACTTACATTGATAATGCATTTTACTTAAACTCATTAATTTAATGAAGATCATGCTGATTAAGGAAAAGAATTTGGTGCAATTCTTGACAGCAAAACTGCACCAAATTTCATCATTACTCTATCTTAATTCTTAATTGGCTTTTCAGAATTAAGAAATTGATGTAATTAATAAGAAGAGGTACATGACTGCAAATAATTACTGAAACAGCGTATGAACCCAAAATTTCTTGCAAGCAATTAACAGACTCTTAATCAGGGGCGGCTCAAGCCCGTTGGTGGCCTAAAGCCAAAAATGAATTGGAGGCCTTAAATTTTTTTTAAAAGTCAATATTTTCTCAATTTAAAGTCTATTCTTCTAACTTTTTAAGATGCAAAGTTGCTAATATATCTCTTACAAAAGTATTTTGAGATGCAAAGTTGTTTATATATACATATATATATATATATATATATATATAAAAAAAAAATCACTTTCTTATAAATAGTACTCCTTTCGTTTCAATTATTTTTGATCTATTTTGACTTGATAATGTGTTTGGGGTTTAAGAAAATAAAAAAGACTTTGAATTATGTAGTCTTAAACTAAAGATATACTATAAAATACATTAAAGATGTTTTATAATCTTATAGGCTTAAACATGTCACGAGGAAAGCTGAAATTAAAGAATTGACAAAAAAAATATTATTTTTTAAACGAACTAAAAAAAATAAATTGAAATGGATAGAACAAAATATTATTTTAAATAAACCCTATAATAATTCTATCATTGCTAAAAAAAATGAGGCCCCTCAAATTTGGGTGCCTAAGGCGGGTGCCTAATTTTTTTAAGGCATGGAGCCGCCCCTGCTCTTAATTAAGCAGGTAAAATAACATGAAGCTGAATCAAAGCTACTCTTTTCATTCCTTTTTTTTCATAGTGTAGTACAGTTTACAAAATTCAAAAGTCTTTTATCTTCTTAAACATTATATCAAGTCAAAATCAAATAAACAAATTTAAACGGAAGTCTAGAGCAATATGGATCAAATGTGGTGATGAAAACTCCAAGTACTTTCATGCCCAATGTAAAATCAGAGCCAGAAACAACATTTCCTCTAATCTGTGATGCTCAAGGCAACAAAGTTACATACCCCACACTTATTGAGAAGGAGTTTATTGACTTCTTTTCAGGACTTATGGGTACAGCTGCACCTGAACTCCCCTATCCAAACTCTGTGGTGATTAAGAATGGTCCGTGCCTATCACACTCTCAGAAGCTTGGCCTCATACAGGATGTCACTGAACAGGAAATATTACTAGCATTAAAAAGCATCCCTGTGGATAAAGCCCCTGGTGTAGATGGACTTCCTGTGGAGTTTTTTACACGCCAGTGGAGTATTATTCAAGCTGATGTGATTAAGGCAGTGAAAGAGTTTTTTCAATCAGGTAAGCTATTGAAATCTTTCAGCTGCACTGCAGTATCTTTAGTCCCTAAATGTGCTACTCCTACTCTGGTAAAAGATTTCAGGCATATTGCCTGTTGTAATACCTTTTACAAGCTCATCACAAAGATTCTCACCAACAGGTAAAAGGGATAATTAGCACTATTATAGGTCCTTCTCAGTCTGCTTTCATTGAAGGTAGAAGCATTATTGATAACATACTTTTCAGCCATGAATTATTCACGTGGTATTCTAGAAAAGGGCTCTCTCCAAGGTGTGTTTTAAAAGTAGACCTTAGGAAAGCATATGACTCCATTGAGTGGTGCTTTCTTAAGAGCATGTTAGCTCAACTGGGCTTTCCTTTGAAATTTATATCATGAGTTATGGAGTGTATCAGTAAAGTCTCATTTTTTTTTTTGGATTGAATGGTGGTTTAACCAAGCCCTTTCAAGATAAAAGAGGTATAAGGCAGGGTGACCCCATGTCACCTTACCTCTTTGTGATTGCCATGGAATATTTGAATAGGGAGCTTAGTATATTAAATCAAAACAAGGGGTTTCAGTATCATCCCAGATGTAAAAACCTTGGAGTAAAGCATATTTGCTTTTCAGATGACTTGTTGTTATTCTGCAAAGCTGATCTTACATCTGTCAAATTGCTCAAGGAGGCTTTCATCAGATTTTCTAAAGCATCAGGTCTTCAGGCTAACATTGAGAAGAGTTTCATTTATTTTTCTGGGACAAAGCCACAGGTGAAACAGGAGATACTATCTTATCTTGGTTACCGTGAAGGGGGTTGCCATTTAAATATCTCGGAGTGCCTCTTTCTTCAAAGAAATTCATAGTTGACCAATGTTTACCACTGGTTGACAAAATTGTTGAAAGAATTACTTGCTGGTCTGCAAAACTTTTATCATATACAGGTAGGCTACAATTGACTAAGTCCATAGTCTTTGGTATCCAGACTTATTGGACCCAAATTTTCATCTTGCCAAAGAAGATTATGAAGCTTATCACTCGATACTGTAGAGCCTTCCTTTGGACTGGTTCCACTTTGACTTCAAAGAGGGCATTGGTAGCTTGGGATAACCTATGTTTCCCCAAGTCTGCAGGTGGGCAAAATGTCCTCAATCTCTTTCATTGGAACAAAGCTGCAGTCATTAAACAATTATAGGCCTTAGGTGAAAAGAAAGACTGTCTTTGGATAAAATGGGTCCATGCTTACTACTTGAAAGATAAACCTGTAGAAACTTGTGTGATTCCTAAAAATGCTACTTGGGCAGTCAGGAAGATTATTGGTACTAGGCAACATGTCATGACAGCTCCGAGGTTACAAGATGACTTGAAGGCTAGACTGACCACTTGTGTACAAGGCTCTAAATTTTTTATCAAAAAGTTGTATGTTGCAATACTCCCACAATATCCAAAAAACCATTGGAAAGGAATCATTCTCAATCATAGTGCCCACACACACATTTATACTTTGGATGGCTTTATTGAATAGGCTATCTAATGTTATGAGACTAGCCAAGTTTGGCATTCATGTACCTCCAACTTGTGTGTTCTGTGATAGTGCTGATGAAATCCAGCAGCACCTGTTTTTTTACTGTTGCATCACTAAGTGTTTGTGGCAGAGATTGTTAATTTGGCTAGGTGTTCACAGGTCTGTTGGCAACTGGATGCAAGAAGTGGAATGGGTAGCAAAGCAAGCAAAAGGAAGATCTGATAGAGGTGCTATCATTTGTAATGTCTTTGCAATAGTGGTCAACATCATATGGAGAGAAAGAAACCTTATCAGATTCCAACAAGGTAGTTACCAGGTGGACAGAGTATGCAAAGAAATAGCTCTTCACATTCACATCAGAGGCCAAACATACAAGAAATGGGAGCAGATGCTGATGAAATTGAATGCAGCACCTTAAAACAAATATAGCTGTGTAATAGCTGTTACTTTTTTGGTTTATTCTGAATTTTGTTGTTATCTGGTTTACTGGTTGTGACTCCATAGGCTTGTTAGTGTGAGTCCTTCCAAGTGTGATTTGTATGATCAAAATGAGAAACAGGAGTCTGTCCTGTTTGGCTATGTAATTTCCTGCTTTGGTTGAATAAAAAAAAACTATTTACCAAAAAAAATAAAAAATAAAAATTTAAACGGAAGGAGTATGGAATAAGCAGTTAATAGACACTTAATTACCATTGTCAACAAGGAAAATAAGATGAACTTCGAATCAAAACGACATTTCTATTCAATTTTTCATATACTAGTATCTTTCTGATTATTCCAGTATGCATAATCTGGTGAATGAATGTGCATTGTTACTACTACTATTACACAAGATGAACTCAATGCAATACACAAAAGAATGGCTAAACCATCAAAGCATTTGCAGCTATCGATTGCACAAACATAATACTCTACTCCCCAAAGGCTAAATCCATAGCTAATGAAAGATTGAATTTTGAGTGATATTAGCGGAAAATGACCTTTGCTTTGGTGAAACCCGACCGTTTCCATTTGTCTTTGGCCTTTCTGTATTTCCCCTAGAAGTGAAGGTTGCACCTTTAGTGTTCTTGGATTTTGTTGGTTCTGGGTCAGCAAGAGGAATCGGGTCAGAACCCATTTTGGCCTTGCCCCGGCGGGTGAGAACACCGGAAGGCTGCACATTTGCCCTTTCTTTCGACGCCGGAGAAGTCTGCACACCTGCCCTTTCAGGGATGGTTAACTTGGGTTGCTAGGAACTAGTACTGTCTTCCTTAGCTTTTCCTTTGGTCTGCACTTTTCCCATTTTCTTGGGCACTGGAGAAGTCAAGGTAGAGGACTCCAATATCTCTTTGCCTTTGGTACTGGAGGGATCCACATTTCCCCTTTTCTTTGGTGGTTTCTTGAAGAAGGGTTTTTCAACGACAGCAAGAGGCGACTTGACTAAATCTTTACCACGACGATTGGAGCTTCTAGTGGCCATGGCAAAGGGTTCCACATTTGCCTTTTTTTTTTTTTTTTTAGAATAAGAGAGGCGGCCATCATCAGAAGTAGTATTTGTTTTGGCCTTCACGTTCTTCTAATCAGAATTAGAATCCATTTTGGCTTTGCCGCCAGTAGAGCTATCAGTAATAATGGCAGTTGACTCCTTATTCTCCCTTTTCTTGGAAGCCATGGAAGAAGATACATCAGAAGTGTTTGTTTTCGCCTTCTTTGACTTTGGTGGTTGATGATCAGAATGAGAATCCAATGTGGGAGTAAGAATGATGATTGGTTGAGGATCAGAATTAGCATTCAATTTGGCTTTTCGACTGCGAGTAAGCATGGCAGAAGACGACTTCTTATTTGCCATTCTCTTGCGACCCTTGGAAAACACAGGTTATGGTAATTAACAGAAGCAGAGTTTTGAATTGATGTCTACTCAAGCCTTATAGTAGCCTTATATACAAGGCAGACGGTTGAGAAACTCTTTTGGCGCCCAATTCATATCCCCCCCCCCCCCCCTATTATAATCTGATGAAGAAGAAAAATGGATGTATCATCCTACTGGTTTTTTCTTTCACATTACTATTTCTTACATAAAAAAAGATCAAATATTACAAAAATCAATCCATTCAAATGGTCAAAAATTAATTTTTTTGTCTTTAGTTTTTTGATCTTGAGACTTTCAAAATTAATGGGCTAAAATTAATTCTTGGCCTCTGTATTAAAATTACATATTTCAACTTACTTGTCCATTTTCGCAAATCAATAGATTTTTATTAGTACTTCTTTTCGATACTACCTTTAGTATTAAATATTTACATAAAGTGGTAATAATAAAATTTAGAGTTCCAAACATCATTAATAAGATTAGTTTAGTAAAATACACATAGAAATAATATTTTCTTAAGATATGTGTCAGGTTAAGAGGGGCAAGTGAAACGAAACGAAACGAAGGAGTATGTATAGTCAGACCTTTTTGTAACACATTTCATTAGCAATCTATGACATGAGCTCTTTCATTTGTGTTCCGCGGTTGGACTTCGTTGGTTTCAAGAGTTTTTGATTGCTACTCCCTCCATCCATCAATAGTTATCTACTTTTGACTTGGCACACAAATAAAGAAATAGTAAATGATAAGGGTAATTTTACCTTATTACTCTTTTAATATAATAAATTAAATGTTTTGAAAAATGCATTGGATAGTGAATCATATTTAATATTAAGGGTAAAATGGGTAAATTATCCATTGATTTTCCAAACTGGATAAGTATTATTAGACATCTACTTTTAGTATAGTGGACAAGTAAAGATGAACGGAGAAAGTATCTAATTTTTCATTCTTTAATGTTATGAAAAAATAACAAAACTATTTAATGTTGCTATGCACCTTGGAACTTTAACGTTAAATCCTAAGTTTAATCACACTTCTAGCCTGTTTGGCCAAGCTTATTTTTCCCCAGAAGTGCTTATTTTTTTTTCAAAAGTGCTTATTTTAAAAAATTGAGGTGTTTGGCCAAGCTTATGGAAGAAAATAAGTGCTTCTGAGGAGTAAAAAGTAATTTTTCATAAGCTAAAAAAGGTAGCTTCTCTCCAAAAGCACTTTTGAAAAAAACAATTATGAGAAAAATATACTTAAAAGCACTTTTAAAAGTTTGGTCAAACACTAATTGCTACTCAAAAGTGCTTTTTTAATTGAATTGGCCAAACACAAACTGCTTCTCACCAAAAGTACTTTTTTGAAAAGCATTTTTAAAAAAAACACTTCTGAAAATAAGTTGATTTTAGAAGCTTGGCCAAACAGGCTATTTGTATAAAAAAAACGAAAATCTTTTAATGATATATATATATATTCTTTTCATAAATAGCAAAAGATAGTGTATTAAAGTATCATAATATTTGGTCAAAATCTTCAGAACTATTCTTGGTCATCTTATAGATTCTATTTCTATATATATAAAGAAATAGTTATTATAGAAGGGAAAGTTTACAAATAACATGTTACAAAGATGATTGTTGTTATAGGTTAAAAAACTACTATAGAGAGGTAAAATATAATTAAAAAAAATCAATTACAAGAAAAGCTTGAATGCTATAGTGAGGTGTTATTATATAAGTATATTGTTATAGAAAGATCTGATTGTAATAATATCTCTTCTTTTTAGAAAATAATTTCAGAAAGTCCCTCCAGATTTCACTTCTCATACCCCACATATAAAATTTCATTAGGTGTGTAGTTGTTATTAGGATAAAAGCTCAAATGTGTCATCGAACTCTCAAAAATGATTCAGTTATGTCATTCGTTAATAATTGGGCTTATTTATGTCATTGTCGTAATGTCGTGACACATTTGGTTCGTTTGTGCTCTCCACTAACGGAGCCCTACTACTACCAGATTTTGTCAAGAATAGCATATGTGAGTCATTTCATTAAGTTCAGTGATGTAATATTTTATAAAGCAATATTAAATTCAGTTTTAATATATGTTGAAGGTAATAGGTCACCCGATTTATTAAGTTTTAATATATGTTGAAGGTAATAGGTCACCCGATTTATTAGAGTATGTATTTCAATTTATCCTAACAACTTTAAAATACTTTTGATGCTTTTTTATTTTTTCATTTAGGGTGTGTTTGATATGAAGGAAAATGTTTTCCATGAAAATGTTTTCATGGAAAACATGTTGGTTTCTTACTTATTTTTTCATGTTTGGTTGGTGAGTGAAAAATAATTTTTGGAAATTTTTTTTAGTGTTTGATTGGTGAATGAAAAACATTTTTGAGAAAATATCTTTTAGTGTTTGGCTAGAGAGTAGAAAATACTTTTTAGGAAAATCCTTTGACCTCGGTGGTCTTGTGAGTGGTTGATAAACTGCAATTGTAGTTTTTTTTAGTTTGTTGCTAGTCTCTGCATGTTGTCATGCTGGAAAAAGCATGGATTTGATCGGTATAGTTTTTGACCTGGGAATCAACCCCCACCACAGATTTGGGACCCAATACACTCAAACCGAGACCCAATCCTAACCTCAACTCTCGACCCGGGACTCGACCCCGATTCTTGATACCAACACCCAACCCCAAATCCTAACCCAAACCAAACCACGACTCCCTACTCCCGGCTCAAGCACCGACCTTGATTCCTAACCCTGACCCCGACTCCCGACCAAGACACCCGATTCGGGTCCCGACACCTAACACTCGACCCAGAATTCGACACCGAATTTTGACCGACACCCGATCAAGGAATCGACCCCGACCCTAACTCGAGACCTGACCCCGACACCCAAATCGAGACCTGACCCCGATATCCGAATCGGGTCGCAACCCTGACTCCCGATCCGAAATTCGACCTCGACTCCCCACCTGGGATCAGACCCCTACACCTGAACCAAGACCAAACCTCAACTCTTGACCCAGGATTCGACCCCGACACCTAACCCCAACTCTCAACTCGGGATCCGACCCTGACATTCAACCCCGACTCATGACCCGGGATGTGACCCCAACATTCGACCTAGGACCCGACCTCGACTCCTAAACTAGACCAGACTCCCGACACCAAACCCAGGAATGACCTTGACTCCCAACGCGAGACCCGACCCCGACACCCGACTCTAACTTTCGACCCCAGACCCTACTCCCGACATCCGACCCCACCTCCCGACCTGACACCCAACCCCGACTCCCAATCCGAGACACGACCCTAACATCCAACCCAAGACCCGACCCTAACTCCCGATCCGAGACCCGACTCCCAACACCTATACCCGATCCGAGCCCCGATCTTGACACCCGACCCCGACTCCTGACCCAACACCCGACCCTGAATCTCGACCTGGGACCCGACCTCGACCCCTGACTTAGGACCCGACTTCAACTCCTGACTCGACCCCAACTTCCGACCCGAGATCTGACCTTGACTCCCTACCCGATAACCGACCTAGATTCCAACCCAAGACCAGACACCGACTCCCAACTTCTAACTCAGGATGCGACACTAACTCCCGACTCCAGACTTAGAACCTAACCTCGACTTTTATTTTGATGTCGCCCAAAATATACCTCCAAAAAAGTATAATGCGGTCTCTGTCAAATATAGAACTCAACTAGGTTGGGGTCGATCCCACAGGGAATAGGTAGAAGTCTGTTTAAAATACTAGATGGAATAATTGGAAAGCAAGTAAAACAGGGGGTTTTGCAAATGAATTGTAACAATTACGACTGCTGGTTGTATCTAGTTTGTAGACAATGAGAAACATACACTAGGACTGTGATCCCCAATGATTCCTTAACTCCACCGATTACTTGTGCTAACAAAACCGTCCCGCTATGTGGCATGCAAAATCTGACAAGATATGTTCATCTAAATGTCTGTCGACCTTGATTAGACGAATTTCACTCTTCGCACTACTAATCCTTGTCCTGGATCTCAGATAACCATTCCCGCTAAGGCTCAAGTTATTAGATGAAGGTTGATGGCTTCAAATCTCTGTTGTTATCTCCTTTTCCCAATCTCTACCTCTCTCTCGAGAAAGTCTAGAATACAGGCGAGTTTCTAACGTTTGCAACCGTTAGAAGAGCAATCACAATGAAGGAAACAACAATACATGCATTCACAACGGTACAGAATTGCTTTGCACTTAACCGGTTTCGTTAATTCCTCATGGTTCACACAACCCTAGTTGATGAGTTTAGCTACTCATAATTGTAAGAACACAAGAAGAATTCAGAGATGAAAACATAATTGCACACTCACAATAGTGAAGAAGAACGGAAATCTTAATTATCAATAAAACTCGAATTAGGGTTTGTGACTACAAAACCAAGAATATGTTTACAAGCTCACAAACCATATGAAATAGCTCTCAAAACAATATAATGAAGAATTCCCGCACATAGGACTATACAGGGGTATTTATAGATACAAAGCTAATCCTATCCAAATCAAAATAGGAGAACAGAGTCGGCAACTTTCACGGTATCGTGACTTGGTGTCGTGGAACCAAGTCACGCCATGTAGGTTGGTGTCATGAAAATCAGGCTCAATTAGACATCTTCAGAAGTTGAGTCATGCCACGCTTCCACGTCACGTAACTGACAGTCACGCCACGTGACTACTGGCGTGGAAATCAGAACCTGTCTTTGATCTTCTGAATTGGACTGACGTGAGTGGCAGTCACGCCACGTGGGTGGTGTCGTGAGTCCATCTCTGGTGCAGATTCTTGTTCTTTCTTCTTCCGACACTTAGTTCTTGGGCTTGATTCTTCCTTTTTGATCATTTTGCCTTTAAAACCTGTTTTCCTGCAAAGTCGGACAGAACCACATCATACCAACAAAATACACCCAAGTTATTGCATATTTTCCTTGTTTTAAGCATCGAAAGTGCCATGTAACCATGGCGCATCATATGTGACCCCAACATCTGACCTAGGACACGACCCCGACTCCTAAACTAGACCAGACTCTCGACACCCAACCCGGGAATGACCTTGACTCCCAACTCGGGACCCGACCCCGACACCCGACTCTGACTTTCGACCCCAGACCCTACTCCCGACATCCGACCCCGCCTCCCGACCTGACACCCAACCCCGACTCTCAATCCGAGACACGACCCTGACATCCAACCCAAGACCCGACCCTAACTCCTGATCCAAGACCCGACTCCCAATACCTATACCCGATCCGAGCCCCGACCTTGATACCCGACCCCGACTACTGACCTAACACTCGACCCTGACTCTCGACCTGGGACCCGACCTTGACACCTGACTTAGGACCCGACTTCAACTCCTGACTCGACCCCAACTTCCGGCCCGAGATCTGACCCTGACTCCCGACCCGATTACCGACCTAGATTCCAACCCAAGACCAGATACCGACTCCCAACTTCTAACTCGGGATGGGACACTAACTCCCGATCCAGACTTAGAACCTAACCTCAACTTTTAAACCGGCACTTGAGTCAGGGTTGGGGCAAGAAGATGGGTCCTAAGTATGGTCGGAGTTAGATTCGGAGTCCGAGGTTGGGAGTTAGGTCGAGATCAGACCCTGATTCCCATCTCGATGTTTTATCCCAAGTTGGTGTTAAGAGTTGTTCTCAGATCAAGTTCAAGGTCGAGTCGGGTCTTGGGTCCTGAGTCGAGGTCAGGCATCCGAACACCAGTCAGGTTTGAGAGTCGGGTCTCGAGTCGAGGTCAAATCCTAGGTCTTGTGTCTTGGATCAGGGTTGAGAGTCGGGTCTCAAATCGGGAGTCGGGTGTCGGAGTTGTGAGTTAGGTTTCGAATCCACGTCGGGAGTCGGATCCCGAGTTATTGTCGGGAATCGGTACCCGAGACTTGGATTAGTGTAGAAGGTTGAGATGTGAGGTTGAAAGAGAGTTTTAGAAAATATTTTTCTTACTTTTTGAAGGGAAGTCATTTTCCTTAAATTTGAGGAAAATAAGTTCATTTGGAAAACATTTTCCAAAACATTTAAGCCAACCAAACATGAGAAAATTGGAAAACATTTTCTCCTTCCTACCAAACACACACTTAGTCTATCTTCAATTCCGTGTACCATTTGGTTATCCCCCAACCTTTGAGTCTTATGGGAGGTTTAAGAAAACATTTACAATTATCAAAATCACATTTTTATTAGGTACACTTTCTCTTTGTGATATTCCACTTTTTGTTTGTTTTTGTCCAAAGATGAAATTCTTGATGATGGTTAATTGTATTTGCCAATTTTCGCAATGATAGCTTGGGCCATGGCGAATTTAACTGCATTTTATACGTTTTGGATCTATTTACTTACTTTTGAAGGGTACCTCTTCCAATTGGTTCCTAAGTATTTTCATATAGCCCCAAGCTCTCGTTATCCTCGTGTGGATCAATTCAAAGCTAACTCCATTACTCTCTAAAGCTTGTTGTTAGCCTAATTAACTACGGAAATTTATGGAACTTTACAAGAAAATTGCCCCAAGTTACTCTTATTAGCAACATACAGCCAAATTTTGGAGAACTATAACCAATTACTGAAATCGAACCAAGCTCATTACCATACTTTCATGTTCACTTCATAGATAAATGTTTGCAATTGAACACTTCCAACTTTGAAAATGCATATCCATACATCTTTAACTTGATTTAAGTTGAACCCGTAAACATCCCCAAATTTGAGAATGAACATTTGGAAAAGTTATACTCCAATCAAATATCATAGACAAATACTTATTTCGAGTCAACATTTAAATTTAAGCTCCAAATTACATGGCCAAATGCCTACTTAGAAAGATTTATTTCGCACAAATAATAAAATTCAAATACCAGCACAAAAGTGTGTCAGTTGTGCAAAATCATCCATCGAGCTCTCATCAACTACCCACTACAATTGTACAATATTACATACACATAAAAGTTTTTTCTTCCTTTCGTTTACATTGCCTAAGAGCAGATAGATAACTATTTGACCAAAAAAAGAAAATTAGACTGGTACTTTCGAACACTTGGGAGTCGTTTGGTTCGCAGACAAAGTTATCCAAGATTATAGTGCTGCTATTATAATTCCAAGACTAATTTATATCACCTTCCAAGTGGAATAAAATAATACCAAGTTCGAAGTATAAATTTATCCTAGAATTAGTTATACCTTCGACCAAACAAAATATAAATTTAATCCTGAGATATTTCACCTTTTCTGATGAACTAAACAACCCCTTCTTTGATCCGTACACCGTTAGACGGTAGTAAATTTGAATTTGGCAGTTGGCACGGGTCAATTTTCAAACACTAGTTGTGAATCTTGAGCTTCAGTTGTCAGCAAAAAGCTTGGAAACATTTGAGTTATTTCCCTGGAATGTAAAAAACAAGTTCCATCTTCTAAGGCTAATGCCATCAAGAATTTCTAGTTCAAATATTTCAGTATTAGATAATTAGAAATGGCGTAATACATAAACAAACGTTCAAATTTGAACTCGGCTGGTCAATAAGCACTCTGACTTTGAATGTGCACATCTAGACACCTCAACTGACAACTAAACACTCCAACTTGTCCCCACTGTATCTCTTGGACATCCGATGCTGACATGACACATAAATTTTGGAGATGTCTGTTGGAGTGTTCAACTGATACATTGGAGATGAGTTGAGGTGTCAAAATGTGCATACTCAAAATTGGAGCATTTACTTGTCAGCTAACGTCAAGTTTGAGTGTCTGTTTATGTATTTTACCATTAGAAATTCCAACTCACTTTAAGAATGGTAGAGTCATGTTCTTAATGATAGAAGGATTTCTTGTGACCAATTCGTTCCACTCATCTGGATCAATCCGTCCATCTCCTTTCGTGTCTGCCTCTAGAAATGTCTGTTTATTATCATTGACATCAGATATCAAAACTATAGAGGATGACTAACTAGGAATATAAGTCTTCTCCACCTTATCAACAATTGCTTCGATAGCATCATCAGGAAGTGTCAATTCCGATTCGTTCAGAATAGCAAATACCATTTCCTTCAACTACAAATTCAACAGTAAATTAATCAAGTCAAGAGAGATTGAGCATCTCAAATTTGAGATACACTTGACTAATAGAAACAATATAATCTAAAAGTACTACAATGATCATGTTCAACACTCTGTGTCAAGAGTGTTCTGTACTATCAACCGTGCACCACTGGCCCTCGAGGATTTCTGAATTAAAAATAAAATGTCCATGTTCATTTGTCTCTTTAGTTATCCTAGGTACATGGATTTTATGCCATCTACGTATGACTTTTCTGGTATCATTGTAGTTAAGCTGATTGTGTGCATATGAAAGCATTTATCAGGTGCGGTCTAAAAGTTCACCTGTTAAAGCCCCCGGTGTAGTGTTCTTGTGTAAGAGTGAAGATTTTCTAATGATATTAGTGAGTTTTATGTTTATTTCCCTCTTCCATTCTCTTTGTGCACTTATGTTATTTTGAACAGAGCACCTTATGTTCCAACATTGAACTCTTTAATAAAAAAAAAAAAGGCAGCCCGGTGCACTAAGCTACCGCTATGTGCGGTGTCCGGGGAAGGGCCCCACCACAAGGGTGTATTGTACGCAGCCTTACTTTGCATTTCTGCCAGAGGCTGTTTCCAAGGCTTGAACCCGTGACCTCCTGGTCACATGGCAGCAACTTTACCAGTTACTCCAAGGCTCCCCTTCCATTGAACTCTATAATGAATATCTTAAAATTCTATTACCTATTTCTGTCCCATTTACTGAAGATTGAGCAAGAAGATGTTGACCACAACCATTTAAAATATACCTGATGCATCTCATAGGGTAAATATACAACAGCAAAATATTTAGTGTAATTCCACAGGTGGGGTCTGGGGAGGTTTAAATGTACGCAGACCTTACCCCTACCTCCTGAGAGGAAGAGAGGTCATTTCCGGAAGACCCTTGGCTCAAGTAACACATATCATTGCAGTTCAAAAGAAATACAAACATAAAATACAGAAGTAAAACAGACAGTTTGACCCAAAAAAAAAAAAAAGAAGTAAAACAGAAGGCATATAATAGAAATCATTTACATAGCATTAATGTGATTACCAAAGCAAAAAAACAACACGCACTAACAAAATTCGCAGGACAAGAAACTATGAGGCTAGTACTAATGCTACTAGTATACAAGGAGAAACATGTACGAAGCACCAAGCCTATCCTGCAGTGGAACGAGACAACACACAACGACCTACTTACAGGGTAAATATATTGTCTGACTATTTGAGTTCTGTTCTTTGTTGAAAGTTCAAGTTAGTTCACATAGTTAGATCAAGCAGCAGTAGCTTGAACTAGCTCAAATATTTTTAACCTACACGGTGAACATTCAGATAGAAAGTATATAAAAGTACAATGCTATGAAAATCAGATATCAGTTAAACAATACCTGATGATTATCTGGGATGATTCTAAATTCAAACTTACATGTTGCACTTTAAGTGATACATAGTGCTACAATTTATTTTCTTTTATGCCATCAAGCATGTCTATTGTCTTATTTCATTTAGTTTCACTGCTTAATAGTCACGAAGTAAGTCGATATACATCTACACGCCACAAGGCATATAAGTAGAAGCATGAAATCAGTTCCCAGAGCCACTGAAAATCTACATTGAGAAGTTCTACTACTAAGACAGCAGTATGATAATTGAAACATATTTCTGTAGAAGTTACTCACCTCATCACGTTGGATGAATCCAGTGTGCCTCAAGTCATACAGTTTAAATGCAACTAGAACAAAATTATGCCTGACGTTAGTATCAACTATTCTAAAATGTCTGACATGTTGCTGTACTAAGTACAAGAAAGTATCGCTCGCTAAAATTAAGCACAATTAAAAGAATTAGATCAAACATATTTCTTACATTCAATCTTGTCTGCTTGAGGAGTCCTTGGGTGGAATATGCTTAATGACCGAACAAATTCTCCAAATTCAATAACCCCGTTATGCTTAAGATCAAACAAATCAAACAACTGCAACAATGCGACAAGAAGGAATAGATTCTTGTTTGGAGAATAAAGATCAAGATGTTGGACACTCATACAACAGGAAACAAGGACCTTTTAACAGTTTTAAAAATGCTTGTTGATATAGCAACTACTGGAACTGTATGATGCAGTAAGGACCATTAAAAATTAAATAAATTCAGCTGAAATACAACATTGAGCATGCAAGTTGTTCGTAACAGAAATGTTTGGCCAGATAATCAAATCACATTAATCATTCGCAAACAAATGTCTAATGAATTATGTCAAAGAGGGTGAAACACGTACTCTCTGTGCGAAAAGATTCTGCTTAAGGCTACAGTTGAAGAGTGCAAGGAGAAATTCTTCCTGCATTGAAGAAATAGAATCAAATCACGATCTCACAACCTGACGTTCGAAAATCATTGGAAGATATGTGATGTGAATCAGACTTGCCTCGCTAAACTAGATCTTTGAAGAATATATGGAAAATTGTATTTTTAGCACAATAGTTTAAAACATAATGGGCATACAAAGTGATTACAACATTGCCACTGCTTAGGCCAAAGCAAACCCCCTGCAACGATCTTGACCGAGAAAGCATGCAGTAGGTTTCAAACATGAGACCCCCCATTCGGGAGATCACCTATTCAACCAACCTGGTCACCTTTGGCATACAAGAGAAGTAGGAAGGGAACTTTTGGAAAAGTAACAAACTAGTTTGTCCTAAATCGCCGTCTGTTTTCAACAGTTCTCCCCTTAACTAGCATCTCAAATTACGCAATACCTAATGATTGAACCTTTTATGGTGAAAATTACCTTATGAATAAGACCATCATCAATTATGGAACTGCTTAGTTTCCCGTACAGGACATACAATGCATCCACTTCGTTAACAGAAACTGCAACAGAAGACCAGAGCACTCTAAGATGCTTAATTACAGCTTAACAAAAAAAAGGGTCATGCAATAGATACTTAATATCAGACTAACAGTTTTCCGTTGGACACACTACTCTGCTGGAAGATAACCAAGTAGACATCAATAGCTTCAGACTTCAGCGACCAGGAAATATATATTACCAATTATTTAGAGGAAAGATTTCAATTTGCTGAAGGAAACAACAACATACGCAATGTGATCCTACAAAGTGGGGTCTAGGGAGGGTAGAGCATACGCAGACCTTACCCCTACCTTGGAGATAGAGAGGCAGTTTCCAATAGATCGTCAACTCAAGGGAAAACAGTCTAAAGCAGTAGGGAAAAAAGAAATAATGGAAGTGAAGAAGCCATGGAAAAAATATTATTAAAAAAAATGACAAATCAATCTGAACAGTAATTACAACAAAATAATACGATAATTGAAGTACAAAAACAACAGATATTAACTGAACTCAAAGGACAAGAAACTACAGGAGTAATGCTATGACTATTATGGAAGGATAAGCGAGGCGATGCTCTACTGAAGGCGATGCAAATATAACATAAAATCATTAAAAAGACTAATGCAGCTTTATTCTGTCCAGATTACATGTCAAGTTGAAGGCTTTTTACTTTTGGATAGTCTTGCTTGTCGGATGGAACCCTGATCAGTATTAGACAGTATATATCTATGATTTCTGAATCATTGTGTTGCTATAACAGTGTTTACAAACTTCTTCTGATTGAATGTCCAACAAACACTACTGGTGAAACATTTTAACGAATACTATTGACTACAATTTACCAAAATAAGTTCAAGGCAAAGAAGGAAACGAAAAATTAAACAAGAGATTCAAAGCCCTTTTGCACTATTTTAGTTTTTTAGGGGCAGAGGCATTCTTGTAACTCACAGGAAGTCTCAGAAGCTAGTAAGTCATGGTTCTCAAGACCAGGTGGACGTCTAGATTTCATGGAACAAAAGCAGCTCGTTAAAGCATGCATTATCCCGCAGAGGACTTAAAGATCCAGAAATATATATTTGTTCACCTGCCACATCCAACATGAAAACTATAGTAAAGCCTTGGTAAAGCTAGAGTATTTAGATAAAATAATCAGAATCCGAGTTCAAGAAAGGACACTGGACACTACTTATTTTACCCGCAAGTTTTACCTCCTTACAAATACCAAGTGCATTATTGGGCATCAATTACTCTGCTTTACAGGGAATCATATTCAACACTAGGTTTTCCAGTGTTTCAAGGGGGGAATTCAGCATAGGACAATGCTATATAAGCAAAGCATATAAACGAAGATAGTCTCTGGTGTTTGGTGAATAAGCAAAAAATATTGTTCCAAAAGCATTTATATATGATATACGCAATAAAACAAACACTATGGTGTCGGGTGGGGTGGGGTGGGTGGTTGGGGACAGGATAGTCAGCATAGAATGTCACTTATGAAACTTGTTTTCAAAGCTCTCACCAGGAAAATCTTTTTCCTTGTAACTTACTTTCCTAGAGAAAATGTTTACATTTTGACTAAACAAACAAGATAAAATTAGTTCCTCCATACCAAACACATCCACCCAAGGTATTCGACAATTTTAACTGTTTCATTAGCGCTTAACTCGAAGCCATGAAATCCACATTACCCAGAAAATTGTTGTTGAACATACTGATTATAGAGGCGGATCTAGAGCAAGTTCAATGGCTACGATTGAACCAAATACGCCATGTACATATGCCAAATTAAAACAGAGATACAAAGAGATCACCCATTTAGAGGGGTTGATTTCTCATTTTATCAGTCAACTAATAGTTATATTATCTCATATTCTATTTTTCTTCAATAAATAAATAAAAATGACTTCTTGAAATAATAACTACTAGTTGAGTGATCATTTGAGAAATCACTCGTCCCTCTAAATCATGGATTCACCATTGAAGAAAGATAGCATTTGTCCAAAATTTAACAGTAGGAGGCGGATCTAGAGCAAGTTCAACAGTATAATTGACGAGTCAATTTCTCATATGATCACTCAACCAATAGTTATTATTTCAGAAAGTCACCTTTTTCCTTAATTCCAATGTTCTTCAACAAAAAAAATCTGATATAATAACTATTAGTTGACTGATCATCTAAAAAATCAATCTTAGAATTGAACAAATACCCTATATAACATATTAAAATTTGAAACATAAATGTATACAGAGAAATAAACACCCATTTAGATCCACTCATGCTAAAACATATGTTCACCATTGATGTAGGACCCAAAAAAAGATGAAAGCACAAAATGTCAAAACTACTTTCACTTAAAAAGTTTATACATATATATATATCCATGTAAAAAAGTACCAAAAATACACTAGGAAAAAAACAACCCCAAAATCTTAATAAACTTCATTAATCTAAAATAACATTTTGGACACATATATTGAGTAGAATAAAACATGAGAAATAGAGATAACAAAGAGCGTATGAACTTACCTCTCTGCTGTTATGGTAGAGTTATTGTGTTGTTGACTCAAATAAATCACCTATATTATATATGATCATCTTCAAAAGCATGTCTACTTCCTTTGGTCCGTTTTACCTGTCATGTTTTATTTTACATACTCCTTAGAAAAAATAATTAACTAGAGATTAATTTAACTAAAGTATTCTTATTTATTACTTCTTTCAATTTAACATTTATTTATTTTTCAAAATAATAATTATTTAGGATCATCTATTTTCAGTTAGGTCGACAAGTAAATTAATCCGGAAGGAGTACAATTTTTCTTCTTTGTTTTCTCTCATTTTTGTACGATTCCATGAAATACGACAAAAAAAATTAAAAAAAAATTTAAGTATGCATTTTCGATTCAACAAAGGTGGCACTATCATGACTTCATGAGTAGTATTTTATGTGTATTATTAGCCTCGGTTGTCTGCATATCGGGAGTAGATCGTTGACATAATTTTTTAATTTTTATTTTGGGAAGAGGAACACTCAAATTTGTGATTTTATAGCAGATATATTGCTCGTTTAAAAAGTGATGCATGTATGCACCGTCGTCTAATAAATGATGCATATTTACCCCTTCGTCTAACAAAGGAGGGGATATCTATTGTTCAAAGTTGAGGGACGAATTTAATTTTTAAAACAAAGGTGGAGAAGCGAAAATGATTTTCACCCTTTCTTTTTTTGCATGTTTTGCATGTCTCTTAAGAGAAGTATTTGTTACCAAGTTACCGTTTACCCTTATTTCTCTTTATAAATTAAACTAAGCTAATTATTTGAAAAATCATAAAATCAATCAATAATCACTTATTGGAACTCTTCAATTATAATTTTATAATATGTATTCCATAATGTTTACTTTCAAAAATAATTAAAAAAGACGAAATAGAAAGAAATTAATTATATCTGTTTTAAGAAATTAATTCGGTCTATCGGAAACAGTCTCTCTACCTCACCTCTGAGGTAGTGGTACGGACTAAGTACACTTACCCTCTTCATTCCCCACTGTGTGGGAATATACTGGGTATATTGTTATTGTTGTAATAAATCTTTTTAGTAATATTGACAATTCATATAAAACATGTGAGTGTACCAATTAACGGATTAACCTTTAACTAATGTTGGACAAGTCTTGCTTATTCTATTGTCAATTAAAATGTTTGACTAAGCAAATCGAACTTCAAAGTGCATATTCCCTCGGAATATGTTCGATTCCACCTTCCTAGTTCCTGGTAGTATTAGTTTAATAATGGACACAAATGTAGATGAAGGATGAAAATAATAATATCGTAATAATTATTACTATTATATTCTAAGATCATTGATTTGATTAATTGAAATTTATAACAGGTAAATTCACTATCGAGATAAAGTGTTCCCAATAAATATAGAGGATGCAATACACCGGAACGGTCATCTGAACTCAAAACTTCAAATTTGGCGTATAAATTTATATATGAAAATTCACTAAAATTACAATAAAAAATATATGTGAATTCATAATTTTTAAATTTTATTGAATTCAATAATAAAAACTTAAATTCCAAATCTGTCTCTGACGATACATATTTGCAACAGGTGAAATCATATTTCCCTTTCATATGAAAATCATGCCCTCTTGTATTACATCATTATTTTATAGTACTCTCCCAACCAAGTCAAGATCCAACGAAGGATAGGTGATTTTATAAATGTATTGTCTATTTTATTTTATCAATCTCTCCCAGTTTATAGAGTTGTTAGAGTTAATTACGTTTTTCTCTATCACTTTTCATGTGCAATTGTCGTTATTTATTTATTTATAGAGTCACAAAAAAGTAGATAATTGTCACACATAGTTGTTCGAGTAACATATTTATTTAAATATATAAAAAAAAAAAATGGCTCCTAATTTGTAATTTATAATGACAATCAAAATTCATAAACTTATCTACAGAAACTGATATAAAAAGAATGGGAAAGGATCAAAAATACTTTTAACGTATAAAAAATAGTTCGCAAATATCCTTTAATCCATTTATTGGTCTAAAAATACTCCAAACTATTTTTAGCTCAAAAATACCCCTTAAACTAACATTTTAGACTTGATAAATATCCTTAAGCTTAATTTAGTATAGCTTCTTAGGTTAATTCTTAACTAGATTTCTTCCCAATGTCATTCTTGCATTATTTGCTTTGCTAAAAAAAAGAATAATGATTTGGGTCAGTGATTGAGGGAGATTGATTTTTCACACCAAATAACAGGGAGAGTGTGATCTTCAACCAGTGTGTAGATATAATCATATAGCATACATACCATAGCACTGTCAAAAGTAATACTATGGATCTTTCTCCAAAAAGAACAGGAAAAACAAAGACGGCCAGATTGTGAGCACATTGACTAATTTCACAAGACACCTGCTACAAACCTTGGTTGTTTTGCTGATGCAAAAGTAGAGAGAACCGAGACTTAATGAGTTAAATGAGCTTTGTAAGATAAAATATCTCATCCTTGATTGGATTCAATACGTTACACAAATTGCAGTAAAGTATCGATATAGTTTCTAATCTTTATACAACTAAGCCATAGATACATGCATGTTCCCTCCAAATGATGCAGCATTCTGCATTTAAATTTAGTCTATAATCTAAAAGAAATGTCTCGTCATCTGAGTCACTAAATTTTGAGACTTCCAGACTAAATTACATATACATCACCCTAGTCCCCCAGTGTAACTCTTTAGCTTCGGTTAAATACAAAAACAGAAGCAATATGGAAAAGAAGAGAAAAGAAAAGCCATGAGTCAAAAGCTGTACATCGCGTAACTATCACTAAGGCAGCTACTTGTTAGTCTTTTGTTGCATGAGGAGCTGCCTCAACGTACTGCTCTGCAAGTTTCTTAATTTTATCTCCTTCCTTTATGAGGAAATTAGCATTTTTGGCCTTCGGATGATACTTCATGACTTTCTCAGTAGTTTTGCCCACAGCCCACCTGTATTGTTCAACGGAGATCACCCTGCTCTTGCAAAGTGGCCTGATGTGCTCCTTCACGTATGCTTCGACCTGCCAGAAGATAATTTAATTAGTACCAGAAGGAAAAGATTACAGGAAGAAATCTGCAAAGCATGCTGCATGAGTCTTCAGTACTTAAGACTTTCAACACCACTGGAAGAAATTCCAATATATTCACAGAGTAAGTGTGTGTTAGTACCTTCTTTGATACAGAGCTAGTGCTGCCTGATTCCTTTTCAGCAAGGGATTTCGATATCTTATTCTTTCGTAGATTTTCACTTCTGGCAAGCTGGTTGGGAGAGTTTGGGCATTTAGAAGCAGTAGAGCTGTTGTCATATCCCTGCTCCGGGGACTTTGAAGCCTGTTTAGATTCATCAACTCCATTGCTTTGTTGAACTCCATTGTTCATAGCCAGTTCATCAAGCTTGAGTGATGCCATCTCAGGATACTTCTCAATCAGTGGCTCCTTATCTGGTCCATACAACTCTTCACAGTCTACAACGGAGAGGTCTTCATCAACAGGGGAACTATGACTAAGGCAATTTTCAGTCTTGCCAGCTCCAGTTGAGCTTCCAACCACATCACTTGTTTCGCACACACTCAACGAAGATGTGTCTACAGGACCTTCAAGAATGTCCTGTTTTTCATGATTTTGAAGTTCCAAAGAGCCATCAGATCCCACAGGGTTGATTGTGGAGAAGACAACTTTTAATTTAGATTCTTCTGGCTGCAGCGCAGAGATCATTGAAGTTCCAGCACCAGAAAAGTCATCATCCTCCAAATTATATTCAAAATCCCCATATATATCAAGTTCTGGAAGAGCATCCACTTCGAACACATTCTCTGGCCCGTGATCCTCAACTTCTTTTGATATGCAAATTTCCTCTTTTACTTCCTCCAAGGCGCAACTTGGACTATTTGGAGGTGAATCAGACAAAAGTCCTGCATTTCTTAGCGCTTCATTGACTGCTGGATCAGAAGAATGGACATCGCTTAATTCTTCTGATGAGTTAGTTAGAACTCCTGCTGTTTCGCAAGGATTTGTCTCAAAAACACCAACATTACTGGAATTGTCTAATCTGCACAGTTCTTGTGAGCAGAGGTTTACATATACTAGTTTGCTATTAGACCTATCAGCAACCTCCCTTTCAATATTAATTGCATCGGCAATTGCCAGTTCTGTTTCTGCTGTTATGCGCATGACTGACAGTTTTGCTTTCCTTAAGAGGTGCTCAGTGAGACGGTGAAGTTGAGCCTGAGAGAAAAACCAGAGGAAAAAATTGATAAATTATATATAACTAAGATGAGTTATTTGCTCAGTTTGTGGTTATAGGAGAACAGAGCAAATCCCCTAAAATGGAAGCTATATACTGATTAAAGACGGACAACATTTTATAAGGAAAAAAAATCCCCGATGATTCAGATCTGAGGAAAAACCTGCACTATTTTTTGAGAAAGGTAACATGGAATAAAAAAGCTCCGGGTTTATGAATATGAATCCAATAAACAACATACTAACTAGGGATTTTGAACAAGTCATTATTCTATATCATTCCAATTCTTTTGGACGTCCCAAAGGGATAAGACTTTGAATAGATCCTATTACGACATATGTGAAGGATTACAAGTGTCAATCAACATATGGAATAAATGCTGGTGGAATTGTGGTGATAATGTAGATATCTAGTGTGAAAATGATTAGCTACCTAAGATAATACAGCTATCTCCGAGGAGTTCAGGGTTCTCCACTAAATTTGAGAATCAAAGATCAAATAGGAAACAAAATACAGACATATTTCACAACAATACTTTCAGAAGCAAATGCTTGCTGCTTCAATAGAGAGCAAAGCAGACTGAAAAAGCAAAGAAAAAGAAGTGAATATTTGGGCTTTAAGCGCAAAGCACGAATGAAGTGTGGGCTTTAAGGAAGAAAGACGCAAATGAAGCAAAAAAAATAGCATACAATTCAAGAATGATGACTATAAACACAAGCAACAATTATATTGACAAACGAACTGAAAAAGCTACAATTAAGTGAAACATTTTTTGTTTCGTGTTTTCTCATTCAAGACAAAGCCGATGAGTGACGAGACGTGCGTTTTAATGTTTTGGTGTCTGAACTGGAGCTATCTATAGAAGGTGAAACACTCAACCTGCTTTGCACCTAACTCCAGTGCTAAACGCACCTCCCCCGCTGTGAAGGAGTGAGCCTCGTATGCTTAGCTAAAGAAATAACTTGAAAGATCCTCATTTGCAAACTAAATCAGAACGATAATGGAGATTCTTTTCCATCAGTCCATATAAACCTTTTTGTTAACTCTTTCGCTTTTTTTTTCACATTATGTTGGTGGGCATTTCAGCAGTATGGCGTTTTCTGTAAGAAAAATAAAGTATTTAATGAAAGACCTGATAGTATGATGAATAATTGAATATAGGGGAGATCTATTTATAGATGTTTGACACATTATAAATAAGATATTTACTCAATTTGGGAAAATATCCAACTTTGGAACACTCTAGTCCTAACACCCTAATGCTAACACTTAACACTCTAACAAGCACCCTCAAACTCCAAGTGAAGACACCAACATGAGTTTGCTTATTTTTTTCGAAAGTAAATTTGCTTATTTTTTTCGAAAGTAAATATCGCCAAATTGCAAATTTAACAAAAAGTTGAGGTCATCTTGAATCTAGTTGGAGAAGCTGTGGCCCAAATACTAGACGAAAAGAGGTGTGTCAAAGCCAAACCAGTCACCATAAGAGGAATAGTGACGTAAGGATAGTCGCTGGCAAGAGGCATGAAACAGCTGAAACGGTCGCCAGAAAGATGAGGGGTGCCACCGGAATAGTTGCTGAAAAGAAGGATAGTGGTGTCGCTAGAACGGTCACCGGAAAGAGGAAAAATAAACAGATTATAAAAAGCCGCTTGAAGAAAAGAGGAAGCTACTTGAGGCCTGTATAAGCTCTGGTACTAAATTCTTTAAACAAATAAAAGTGTTTGGGGTGGGGGGTGGGTGAGGGTGAGTGGGGGGGGTCGGTTTGAGAAAACCTACCACTACTTTACCGACTACAAGTTGTGGTCGATTTTGTGGTAGGAAAATGGGGAAAACTGACCACATCCTGTTTTTTTTAGTAGTGAGGTCTCCCCTAGTACCGCTGGCTTTGAGTTCTGCCCAGTCAGCATATCTTGTATGCCATAGCTGTCTTGCTAGAATCCTATCCCATTTATCCAGTTTTGTTTCTTGGAGACAAAGAATAGCCGGCTTCCAGTCTCTTATTAGAGATTTGATAGTCGCCCGTTTCCCGTTGTCATTCAACCCCCTAACATTCCAACTTAGGATTTTGACTTTCATCCTGAAAAAGACTGGTATTTCCTCCCCTTGTGCTTCTTCTCCCTCCCATCATAATTCACCAGGCATAGCAGCCTTTTGGCCTCTGTTTCCCCCTTCTTTTTAGATTTTCTCTCTCGACCTTTGGGCTTCTGATTACTTTTTTGAAGCTGTCTTTTTCCTCCATTCGTAAGATCATATCAAGTATTTCATGCTCAAATCCTTTGGTATTTACGTCGAACGCCTTGCATGCTTTTCCCAACACAAGCTTAGTCCATTTGGATATCTCAATTAATGTAGGATTCTGTATTTGATCAGCCTGATCATACCAAGGGAGGGAGAGGCAATCAGTTGCGGAGTGTCGAGAGATATCGGAATCAGATTCACTAACTGGACAAGAATTAACTCTGGAAAACAAATGAGGAGAACAGATATTGAAATCCCTTTGTTTGGCCTCATCGCCTGCTTCCACTTCAGAATCCTGGGTGGAAGTGATTTCCTGGAGAAGATGAGCAGAGTTGTAGGTATTAAAAGAAAAGCCCTTTGCTTTTGATCTTCTGGATCCAGCAGGTAACTCAGGGAAGACATCAATTTTGGAGGAGCTTCTGCAGTTTGTTTTTCAGAGCTTTTAGTTTGGAAGCTAAGATAAAATCCAGACTTCCATAGAAGCTAAAAGAAGTCCACCATTTCTTGACTTGATCAATGACACCTTCAGTGTTCAACCACCAACTTTCAAACTTGAAGTAGCTTTTGCTCCTATTCCAGTCTCCACCTTGAAGGGCAATTTGAGAATGATCAGACATTAATCTTTGTAGAGGGAATTGTTTCAAGTTGCTAAAACATTCATCCCATTCCTCAGAGAACAAGATTCTGTCTATTCTTGATGTTATGTCCTGATTATCACCTTTAAACCAAGTGAAGTTTGCGTCCTCCAGTTGTAAATCTATGATGTTCATATCCTCAATGAAATCTGAAAACTCCCTCATCCCTTTTGTTCTAATACAATTCTTTTTCTCTGAGATGAATCTGGGAACATTAAAGTCTCCACAAAGAACCCAAGGTCCTTCCATTAAGCCTCTAACAGAGCCTATCTCTTCCCATACCAATCTTCTCTCTACATAATTATTAGGTGCATAGACCCCTGTGATGTGGCAATTGAAATTCTGTAGAATAGCTTCAAACTTGCAAGTTTGAAATTGGTAATGTTATAAATTTGTTTTTGATTTTAATCATTCAAATCTATTCAAACCCATTAAGTGGTTGTGGAATTATAAAACACATACTTAATGCCCACTTTGTGGGAATATACTGGGTATGTTGTTATTGTTGTTGTTACACACACTTAATGATTAAGATCTGAATGATTAAGATTCGGACTAAAAATAAACATACTTAATGAGTAATGACTGAGATCTAAATAATTAAGATTAAGACCTTCATTACGTGCAAATAAATGAGGTCTTACTCTAACATTCTAACACCTCGAATATCACAGACTATAGAATAGCAAAATTGTCACCCTGGGTAACAAGTACGCTTGGAAAAGACTTTAAATGAAAAGGACAGTGCTTACCAGCCTGACGGACATGGGGATTTTATTATGACGACTGGGTGCCAAAGCTGGCCGCATGTCTTTCGGTAGCTGAGCCTGCTCAACAGTTTAAAACCAAGAAATGATCAGGTGCAGAACAAATAGGCAGCAGAACAAATGGTACAGAAGGAAAAAATATTAACATACCAGCAAAGGATAATTACTTTTCAGTACTGCACTGTCCTCTTCATTTTCCAGGGTTCCACTCTTGCTTGTTGCTGATGTTTTTCTTGCAAGAACCTCTAGGGCCCACTTCCTCTTATCACTCCTTGTATTATCACATTTTGCAGTTGTTTCCTCCTTGGTACACAATTTCAAACTACTTGATGTTGATGTGGACGGCCTATCAGTGCCTTTGATTGAAAGTACATTTCTGGTAATATCAGCCTTAGTGGTTGGGACACTTGTCTTGGCCCCCTTAATTTCCAAGGAAGAAGCCACATTTACAGGTAGAACTACATTGGATGGACTAAGAAAGGATGCTGAAGTGTTTGATGTCACTCCATTTTCTTTGTTTAGATCAGCAACAACAGTACGTGTAGAGACAGGCCTGATATCCTCCTTTCTTGGAAAAACCGAATTATCTGCTAAATATAGCCTTGAAAGAATGGAAGACTTTCCTTCCCCTTCATTCATAGGCTTTGTCGCTGAATTCTCTGAGTCATCTCTTAGGAGGTCAAGAACTGACTTCAATGTTTGAATCTTCTCAGGCTTTGACACTTTTGAGCATCTGTATTTCCAAAATTCTACTTCACAATCGCGAGTCCATGCTCGCCGTCGTCTTCCTCCAATGCCATAAATTTTTTTGGTTAGGTTTTCACGTACTTTTCCCTTCTGCAACAGTGACCTCTTTGCCTTCAGATCTACAGAAGACTTCTTAGTTTCAGTTGTAGATCCTGTCACAACAGCTCTAAAAGCAGTCAGAAGTTTTGGATCAAGCTGGTTTTCCCCTTTATCCCCATAAGACTTGTTACGAACAGCTTCTCTAATTTCTTTTCTTAGATTTTCAACTAGCACTGACGAGTCCACATCACCAGTTCTCCGCATGATCTTTTTGACCCTCAGGCGAGCTGCATTTTCTCTTTGTTTAGAGGGCATTCCATCCTGGTTGCTATGTGCAAGTTTCTTCAAAGTTTTACGACCTGTTCCTTGAACTATACTCATTATGTCAGAGCTAAGATTTTTATTTTCAGGTTTACATTTCAGTCTCTTGTCCTTCAAGATGATTGCTCGAGGTTTATCGGAGTTGTCTGAAGCAGATACTCGAGGTTGGTCCTTTGCATTGATTTGCTCACTGCTTCCCTCGATTTTGACTCTCTTCGAATCATAGGCAGGCTCAGCTTTGGCTCTAATGCCTCCATCATCAGCATATCTGCAATCACTATTAGAACTATAAGCAATCAAAATAGAAATGAAAGGACAGAAGCAAACTTAATAAGGAATGTCACAGTTGCAGAACATTTGGTTCTACCAGATTTCAGATAGAATGATAATCGTTATTTAGAGTGCTTAACTTCTATAGCACTTGATGATGATTACATCCCCACAAGACTAGTGCTTACCACGACAAAAGCATAGACTGGTGATAGCTAGCTACTTATGACTCGTGCTTCATAGGATTATATTTTATAAGAACCCAATACAGATGAATACGGGAAAACTGGAAAGAAATATTGAATCATTTTCAAAAAGCAATTAAGTGAATTGATTTGGAATTGTGAAATACCAGATTAGGAAATTAAGATCTTGTCAGTGTGCAAGAAGTTTCAAGAAGCAGCCCAGATCAGGTGGCTTTATGTTGTGGATGCGTGGAAGTAAAAATTAATTAAGAGAACTTAATTATATTTTAAGTAGCTTTATTTATTATTCTAGAATAGAATTTATGTTAGCTATTGTTATTAGTCTAGAATAGGGTTTTATGTTTCCTACTTTCATAAGGATTAGACTTTCTTGAATAGGGCTTTATGTTTCCTACTTTCATAAGGATTAGACTATTGTTGTAACATGACTCCTATTTAAAGGGATTTTTGAAGAATAAATCAAGAAATTGTATTTCAGCAAAAAGCAAGAGATAGGAGTTCTCTCTTCCATTGAACTCTAAGGGTTCAGCCTCCCTTTAACGAGCTGAAGGATCTCGGAGTTCTCTCTTCCATTGAACTCTAAGGTTTCAGTCTCCCTTTAACGAGCTGAATTTATATATCGCCCTGTGAATCGATCCTTCTCTAAAGATCCTAACAATTTGGTATCAGAGCCTAACACAATGGGCGATAAGATCAATTCCAGATTCCAGGAAGAACGTGCGACTACAGAAATCCTAATGAACTCTAAAATTGCAGCAATTGAACAACGCCTCAGCGAAAGAATTGTCCAAATCATCCAAGAACAATTGTCTAGCTTGAGAATTGGCTCCACAAAACCAGCAACCAACGAAACTGAGTCGAGTAGCGCCCCGACGATTGGCATATCAACAACTCCTACTACTAAAGGCAATAAACCGCCTATTCAACTGACTGATCAGAATCATCCAACAAGTGGTAATTCCCATTCGACAGTACCAAGGTATGCAAAGATAGAGTTTCCTACTTATGATGACACCGACCAATTAATTTGCGGACATCGTTGTGAACAATTTTTTGAAAATCAACCTACAACGGAAGCAGAAAAGGTTGAAGTGGCTGGGTTTCACATGTTGGGAGAAGCACAATTATGGTATTATCAGCTTGAACGAGCAAAGGACCCAATGAGTTGGAAAGAATTTCAGAAACATTTCCAGCGATTTGAACCTCCTGAAAGTAGCAACATGGTGGGCGAATTAGTCACGCAAACTGGTACAGTTGAAATTTATCAACTTTAGTTTCAAGAAAAGTTGGCTAGGACTGGAATTGGATAATTCAAGGAGTTTTGGACGACTCCCCTAAAATCCAAGCTTGAGGACAAGCTCTTCAACGTGAGGGGAGTAATGTTGTGGATGCGTGGAAGTAAAATTAATTAAGTTCTCTTAACTATATTTTAAGTAGTTTATTTATTATTCTAGAATAGAATTTATGCTAGCTATCGTTATTAGTCTAGAATAGGTTTTATGTTTAGTACTTTCATAAGGATTAGACTTTCTAGAATAGGATTTTATGTGTCCTACTTTCATAAGGATTAGACTATTGTTGTAACATGACTTCTATTTAAAGGGGGTTTTGAAGAATAAATCAAAAAGTCGTATTTCAGCAAAAAGCAAGAGATTGGAGTTCTCTCTTCCATTAAACTCAAAGGTTTCAGCCTCCCTTTAACGAGCTGAAGAGATCAGAGTTCTCTCTTCCATTGAACTCTTAAGGTTTCAGTCTCCCTTTAACGAGCTGAATATATATATCGCCCTGTGAATAGATCCTTCTCTAAAGATCCTAACACTTTATCCCCGAAGAGTCTGAGCCTTTCCAGCCAATTAATAGGCTTGACATGCCTTTATCACTTATAGAAAGAAAAAAATGAAGTTCCAACCAGTACAAAGAAAAAGAAAATTAATATGCAACTTGCAGACTGCATGTATTGTTGGGAAATTTCTAGATGTTTAAATAAACCCAATCACAAAAATATGGGGCGCATTACAATTCGATGTATATCCTTAGTTTCTCTGTCTTACATAGTAATAAAAAGATCAAAGTTGTTCAGTGACTTCAGGCACATGGAACATATGTATGCCAGGGGCAAATCCAGGAAGAGTCATGCCAAAGGATGCACAACTAGTAGCCTACATGTTCTGTCAATTAGTCACTGGCAACATGAGCTTAAGCCACTTAAACAACCCATGTAAAACAAAGATCATCACAAGGATAAGTTACAACTTTGTCAGACTGGATGCATCAGGATTTAAACCTTAAGATAATCAGAAACAGTGATCCTATATAAATCAAATGAAGAGGTTTGATTGCATACTACCTGTTTTCTCTGCGCTTTCTCTTTGCACCGGAGGCCACAACCTTGTTCTCGTTCTTATCAGGCATCATTTTTTCACCTGACACATCAACAGCAAACGCTTCAGAGAAGAAAAATATGCAAGCATGTATGTACATCTCAATAAAGTTCATAACAGTTTTCAGGAAGCAACAATGCTCAAGAATCCAATATCTGGAGAAGTTGTCTGCTACGGCCTACGGTCATATACCTGGACGAACGCATTCTGACGTATTCTTCGGTCGTGCAGCTTGAAGTACTTGATCTCCAGCTACCTTCATATTTGTTTCGTCTACTGGAGATGCATAGAACATTAATAGCTTAGCTATTTTATCTGCCCCAGCTTAAGATAGATCTCCCAACCCAAAGGAACAAAAGAAATTCCCGAAACATTGTAAGCATACCAGTACATGCTGAACATGAGTTCACTGACAATCCCAGATGAAGATCTGAATTTGGTTGAATCAGTTCATTATTAAACAACTGCGTCGATACATCAGACTTCACATCCATAGCGGTAGTAGAAGGCTGTGCAGAATCTGGGCATTCATTTGGTCGCAAGGACAGTTCTATACTGGGAGTATCAGGAACAGGATCAGGGATCAAAATGCCAGTATTTATAGCCTCTTTAGCATCTAGATTCGAAAGTTTTCTGCCTGGTACTTCACCCTGTTTGTTCCTATCAACAATTGAGACGACAACAGCCGTCTCACCAGCATCAGCAACAGATACAGACACTTCCCCTGAAAAAGAAGTCTCGAGCAAACAGTGATTGCTGGCATTTTCTGGACCAAAATCTTTGTAAGATGCCGACTTTTGGGGCAGCTTGTCAACACATCTGCATAGTGAGATAACAAAAAGAATTATGTTTAAAACCACAGCAGGTGCTCAAGATGAAAATATCAACTTACCTCCATCCAAAGATACATTGACTACTAAAAATATATGGAGAAGGAACTCTTAAAAGGATTTTTATATGTTCAATTTAGGCAAATTACACATTTTATGTACAATTCTGAGCAAGACAACAGATTCTAACCAATCCTGAATACTCTAGGCATGTTATATCTCTAGACTTGTAACAATATATTCAATCCGAGGACTTGTAAGGAATTTAATACAAGTATCTACAAGTTGGGTAATTTGAGGTAGCAAAACCAATGACAATGCATTCAAAATTAATTTTCGTTTCTAGTATAACGAAAATTCACTTTTATGAGTTTTTATCTTTCATGAAAAAACGGGTTGAGATGATCTCAAGGGCAAATCAATTACATATCAGCTTCATCTGTTTAACTTCATTATACAAAAACTCTTGAAGAAGCTGTTTTAGCTAGAGAAATTCACAAGCTAAAAGGGGTACAGCTAAATCTTCTACTTCCCTACACAATAGAGAGTATATTTCCTTCAAAGTACATTGTCTATCGAAAGGAAAAATTGCTCAATACATCATAGTATCCAACAGTTTGTGAAAGATCCATGTCTTCATATAACGAATGTCATGCTAAAGCTCCTTTGATTTACTAGAGAATGCAGAATACAACATCCCCATAACCAGTATATTCAGCATAGAGAAACATACTTACCAAACTAATGGCAATGATTTATCTGGTCATGTGTTCTTGAGATAATTTAGCTTAACTACTAGTCTCAATACTTACCACAGTCCTCCCCTGGCACTCCTGTCCAGTAACGACAATTTATCTGGATCTAGCAACAACATGGCACTTGGATCCACAAGAGTATCGAGTGTTGGCAATGCAACATGCATGTTTCCTCTAAGACCATCTCCAACCACACTCTATTTTACCCTCTATTTTTTTCTCCGATCTCTATATTTGGAGAACACCACTCCAACCCAACACTCTATTTTACCCTCTATTTTTTCAATCTTCTTCTCTCTCTTTAATATTATATTATTATTTTTATTTCATTTACATTTTCTTATTTCAGAAAATAAATCCTTTCTTATTCATACATAATCACCATATATAATTCATATTCTTTTCAAATTTTTTATGTAAAAAAAAAAGGGAAGCCCGGTGCACTAAAGCTACCGCTATGCGCGGTGTCCGGGGAAGGGCCCCACCAAAAGGGTGTAATATAAAATTATTTTTTACCCCAAATTTTCAAATAACATAAATTGCAAGCAAATATTATATATTATACATATTAATGGACAATTCAAATAAAAGTTAAATTGATGAAATACAATTAAATAAATATTACATCATGGTAAAATTTATTTTAATTTGTACATAAATATTCAACTTTCAAGATTATGACGTTGCTCCCATAAATGCTCTATTAATGCATTACGAAGTTCAAAATGAGCATTTTTGTATTTTTAACAATTTCATCTTGTATCAAGTGTTTCATGTACTATTTTGTTTCTCGTATTCCATTTTAACTATTGCATCAGCTATTCCCATGGTTATTTTTTTTATACAATTGTAAATTATAATAAAACTAACTTATATCTTAAATAAATATAACATAGACGGAAATTAATTTATACAAATTATAAAATAATATAATAAAGATATTACATTAGAAAATAATTACGAATATTAGGGACTTAATTAATTATCGAATATAATTTATAATATGTTAAATTACAAATGTTATATAATATAAATATTAATATTATAATCAAAAAGTAAAATAGAGGAGATGAATAGTAACTCTCTATATTTGGAGAGCACTCCCTCCATATAAAGAGTTTAGAGGGAAATTTGGAGGGTGATTGGAGTTGCACCCTCTATTTTCCCCTTCCAAATTTGGAGTTTGGAGGGGAAAATAGAGGGTGATTGGAGATGCCCTAATATATCCTTTCTTTAGCAATGTCCATCTTGAACTATGCAATCCTGTTGTTTAAATGGACTTTTTACAGTCAAATCTAATTACAAGAGCTTTTTGGTGAGAGAGGTATGTACATTTCCTCAAGATGCTATTTGGATTCCTAGAGTACCGAGAAAGGCGTGTTTTTTTACGTGGTTAGCGGCAAGGGGTGTGATCTAGACAACTGAATATTTGAGAAAGAGGAGGACCATTGTTGTCACTTAGCGTTTTATGTGCAAAAGCTCATGTGAAGATGTAGACCATCTACTATTGCATTGTAAAGTGGATAATCGTTTATGGCGGGTGGTTCTTAATTTGTTTGGAAAGCAAAAGGTAATGTCGGGCACAATGAAAGGGGCATTGGCGCGTTACAAAGTTGGACTCGCCGGAAGGGGAAGAGAAGTCCAAGGGCATGGAGATTGGGACTCTTTTAGCAATTATATGGGTTATTTGGAAAGAGAGAAATAGGAGAGCATTTGAAGGGGTGGAACAAGTTTTGTAAAATTGCAAAGTAGCCTATTGTGTCTAATTTTCTTTTGGTGTACTTATGAGGTCCCTATTGATATAGAGGATTGGGTCTCTTTTGTTGAGAACCATATTTTCGTGTAGGTTCTCTTCTTTTTGGTATATTGCTTGTATACGGGGTTCACAGTTGTTAATAATATATTTTACCTTATTCAAAAAATATAAACTACAAATTATGATTCTAGGCAATATTACAAATCCTAACCAATTTTAAGTATTCTAGGCATAATTGCAGTAGTTAGAGTACAAATCCGTAATCTTTGGGTAGACTAAGAAAAACACATCACCCACATAAAATAACAGCAGCTGAAGGAAATCTACACATGTTCGGCTGCTAAATACACATATAAACAAAGAAATGTGGAACTAAAAACTCATGCTTGCTTACCTTGGGCATAGCCATGAACTTTCAGAAGTGTCCTCAGTGTCAAATCCAACACAAAAGGCATGATACCTACTCACATATATGCAAAGAATCAATCAGAGGAGAAACCCTTGAAAATCAGGGAAATTAAGAATTTCAGCTTCATGAAGCACTTCCTAAGTTTAAGGGTTTTTTTTACAGTAGGAAAAAAGTATGGAAACCCCCACTGCTGGAGAAAGTGAGAAGTGAGAACATCATTTAGAAGATAGATAAGCGGGCTTTTAGATGGGCCTGACCCTGATACCATGCTAAGAGAAATGGATGTTAGGTTGAACTCAAGTCTAGGTCATGAGATTAGGATTGCCCAACACCATATGAGGAGACAACAGTCCATTCCATCAACCAATGTGGAAAAGTCTAACATAGGCAACAAAGAATATCCATTTGGGTACCTTGTGCAAGTCAGAGTAGACCAAATTTTGAGATGGAGGGAGTAAACTGTTGTAGAATATGTAAAATATCTCAAGAAATTTCACAATAAAGAGTATGCCTGCCGATGCCCATGGAGTGCTTCTCAAGCTCTCATCAAATGCCATGTTGCACAAAGCTTATACTATCCATCTGTAGATCACTCTCCTTACTGCATCTTAGGTCCATAACTATGATGCAATCAATTTTATACAAACCCTCCGAATACATCACAACATTCTGTTCCATCAGTGCTTTGTATATACACAAAGGAAATCATGCTCTCAACAGGCAATAAGCAACACCGAGAAGGAAAACAATAACATAGGGCTGTATTCATCTTTTCACATAAACCAGAACATACAATTATTCAACTTAGCAGTTGGCAATTATATTAGTAAAATACTTATTATTAGAGTAACTGATTGCCATACCATATATCACATGAATCACAAGCAATTGATGTATCAAGATTCAGATCTCCTTCATTTGTAACTGATCCGGACCGAACTTTGCAGCCATCTCCATCCAAGCAGACAACTGCCTAGAAAGACAAAGCATAGTAATTACAGACAAAAAGTTGATTTCCAAGATAAGTACGCAAAATGACAAAAGTAGAGTCATCGAAACCTCAAAAAATCCGCAAGGTTTCAAAGATTTCCAAGAAGAGACAACCACTAATAGCAAAACTCTGTTTCATTAATATACAAGAAATCCTACTGATATGACGGCAATAAACGCCATAAGAAATATAATCTCAGCTTTTCTAACCATGAAACTATTACGTTCACTTAATAGAGTTTTGTTCTAGTGTAGGAAGTCAAATGCTAGCACTGGAAGCATGGAAGTCGAAATGAGAACACATAGTATGTTGCATGTCAAAGAAGTGAAGAAGCAACACAGCTTTACATGACTTGCATACAGACAGTCCCCAAGAGAAAAAACTAGGATTCGGAAAAAGGGTAAAAACAGAAACAAGGAGGCTATCTCATAAGTAATTTATTATTTGCAAGGACAATGAGTTCATCAAAAGAAAGTCATGAGATTTCACAATGTATTTATTTTATGAATAACTCTGAGTTGATCAAAAGAAAGTCATCAGATTTCACAATGTATTCATTTTATGTTAGGCTCTACAGGTATGGCTCCTTTAGAGATTGGGGAGCCAGTAGTAAAGGTGGACAAGAACTATTCACAATCACTGGAACATGTTAACTCACATTCTCGTCGATATAGTATGATGGGAATGAAAGTGTATTAGTCTTCCCTTCAATGGACCAATCATCATCTCTGCAAAGATCAGAGAGTTAAACTCGATAGTAATTGCTTGCAATTTACTAGTAGATAATAATTAATCAAGCTACTGCTAGAGAATGAGCGTTATTAAATTAAACCTTCTCAGAAAGATATGCATGATATAAGATTGAAGATCTATACTGAAGTACCTGAGAACAAAATATTTTTTGGACATTGTATCTCAGAAGAAATTTTATGAAGTTAATTTTAAAACTCGACTATGGTTAGAAGCTTTCACCATTTCCATACTCAACAACCGTGAACCTCAAGATCCAAACTTTTCAAACTAAGGAGGAACAATAAACGATACAGAAATCTGCAAGAGCAATTCAAATAGCATGTACAGGAATTAACTGCAGTAAGTCTAAAAAATCCAGCATCAGCTTCAAAAAGAAAGTTGAGATTTCTGATGATAATGAAAGAGTTATCTACAGGTGTACATTTGTAGCATCATAAGAGCTGCAACTATGCAGCCTTATGGAAGTGGTTGGAAAACACTGTCATATGCCGTTAGCAAAGACCAACACATGTACACAGAAAGAGCTCATAAGTAGAATTTTTTTAGTATTCCGGGTAGTCATTAGGTCAGCCGTGTAGAATCATGAAGCACAAGAAAAAAGCCTACACAAACTGCAGAAAATCTTTAGTGTGTCTTCTGAGGATGGAGGAATTATGAAAATCTTAAGGATTTGCAAAAAGGTTATAAATTTTTACTTGTGATTGCTGATTATTTCCTTTGAACCAGCACAACTGAGGTTTTCTTCAGTTCTCACATTCGAGGAGAAATATACAGGTAGGGTCTTCAGGATTTGCAAAAAGATGCAAACTTTTCACTTGTGATTACCAAGTGATTTCTTTTGAACCAGCACAACTGAGGCTTTTGAGTTCTCACATTTGAGGAGAAATACATAGGTAGTACTTTCAAGGATTTGCAAAAACACATTAGATTTTCACTTGTGATTTCCGATGAACCAGCCAAACTGAGGTTTTCTCAGGTTCTTCATTTGTGGCTTTATTTCTCTAAAGTTCTTCACATATTCCTTATTTTTGGCTAGTATATCCACATTCCATGTTGTTCAATCTCACAAAAGATCACACATTCACGATCAACCCTCCATTGGGTGTTGCTTCTTACATCAAGTGTAGAGTTGCAGATACTGGTTCTGCCAGTTATATGGTTCTTCTTCTCCTTTCCCCAATCAAATTAACAAAAAAATGAATCTAACTGAATCTTTCTTTTTCAGTAATGGATAATGACCATCACAGGATGTAGTGGATTGATATAAATTTGATAAAGAAACAGACATGACAACTATACCTGGCATATAAATCCTCATCAGTCTGGCTGCCCCCTATGGTATCATATACCTTCATGAAAATTGGTAAGAATTAATTGGGCTCCTTGAAGATCTTATAATATAATTTAACGAAAACTTTCAGAATTGACTTAAGATGGGAGAAAGAACCTCAGAACCATGGGCAATGAAAGAGCAAGCATTAAACAATAAGTATGTAACTAAGACACTGTTGAACACATTAATGGATTGAGAAAGAAGATAAAAACAATGTGAAGCAGCCCCAATAGTTTCAGTTACTTACGGGCACACAAGTGATCAATTGAAATTCACTCTGGCAAAGTGGGCATAAGTTTGTGATGGTAGCCCAGTTGTCAATGCATGTAAAACAAAACCTGAAATTTAAATGACGAGTTTAGGTCATTATTTGTATCTGTGCAAGCAGATAGTAGAGGTTGGATAAAAGTCAAAATTTGACATGTTAATCTCAGCAATGTCCACATTCACCAACGTTTACTAAAACCATCTTATAGTATGCAGGTACGCTAATTGGCTCCATATTATCTCAACTCATCATAAGAACTAACAGAAGATCAAGACAAAAGTCATGGAACTGGAAATTCGCATAATTTCGGGTGATGTAGTATCATAGACAAAAATAAATATCAAGTAACATAAACAACAAGGCCGATCAAGAATACAGCTGATTTGGAGAGTGAAACTATGTTGAAAATCATAAAGAATTTAGATAAACAATGAAACGTCATAATTGAACTACTCTGCAAAACGTCTACTCAAAGAGAACAAACCATAACTAACACCCAGGAAAAGAAATTCATGTGTGCTGTCAAGCATAAAAATTTCTGAACTCCACATACTGCACATGGACATACTATGCGAAAAGATGTCACATCAAGAGTAGATCATAAAAATAATAAACTTAGGTTTTTCATGAAGGGAAAGGGTGAGTTAATGGATTGCACTAACAGAAAAGCAAATCAACTAACTGCACTTCAGTTTAAGAGGAAGAGCACAACACATAACAGGAAAAAAGGGAGAAGCCAGTGGTCTCTCAAATAAAAATGCGCTGAACATCCATTTATGTCAAATTACAGTCGCTTCCTTCTCTACCGTAATGTCACACAGAGTGATGAAGTCGGTAAAATAAAGTTTAGCTAATTACCAGTGTTGACAGCAGTCTAGAACTCCTCTATCAATGACAACGTCCATACATATCCCACATCTTTCACCGTCCAGAGTTGAATAATCCTGCAACGAAATCCATATACGCTTCAATTCAATATAATCTTCGATTCAGAAATTAACTGATTAGGACATTTGTTTTTAGAGATTACATAGTTCATTTGGGCTCATCTACCATCTTTGAACATATTTAAGACAGTATTCAATTCTCCTTCCAAGATTTTGCACACCATCTTGTTCAAGTTTCTGAATTTTGAACTCGCAATACAAAAAAGAAAACTTTAATCCGTGGATTGTACTTCATCTGTATGAGCAAATGCTGACCCATTTTTTGTCCTATCAAGCTTTAGGAGAGAAACCACATTCACTGCTGAATATTTAGTTAGGCTAACTATCAGAAACAAATACCCATTTAGAGCCCGTTTGGATTGGCTTAATTTAAGTAGCTTTTAAGCCTCAAGTGCTAGAGCATCATCTATATTGGATAAAAATAATTATTTATGATAAAATAATGAGTTAATGGTCAAAAACACACCTAAAATATCCCCTTTTTTTGAGTTTCATACCTAAACTCTCAAGTGTGCGAGTTTCCTAACTGAACTATCACCAACTATGAACTATCAACAACTATTTATCAAAACACACCTCAATTATCAATTTTTCACTTTTCTTAACTGAAATATCATCACCCTCATACGGTAGGAAAAGTGAACAATTGATAGTTGCGGTGTGTTTTGATAAATATTTGGTACCAGTTAAGGTAGGAAACTCACACACCTGAAAAAGTTCAGTTGTGAAACTCAAAAAACCGTGATACTTTAGGTGTATTTTTGACCCTTCACTCTAAAATAATTACTCCCTCTGTCCCAATTTATATGGCATACTTTCCTTATTAGACAATCCCAAAAAGAATGACATATTTCTATATTTAGTAACAATTTAACTTTAAAATGTCAATTTCACCCTTAATGAGATAGATTTATAGCCACACAAACACCTATGACTTACTTTAGACCACAAATTTCAGAATTCTTCTCATACTTCTTGAACTCCGTGCCTAGTTAAACTACATCATATAGATTGGGACGGAGGGAATAATAGATTAATCAAAACAAGACAGTTATTAAGCCAAAATCAATAAGTTGGACAATGCACTTAGCTTAAAAGCTACTCTGTATTTTACCAAACAATCCGAAAAGCTGAAAAGAGCTTAAAAGCAGCTTATAAGCCCATCCAAGAAGCTCTTATATTTTACCCAAACTCAAGGGTTACATATATAGCAATACCAATCAACAAGGACCGTGATAACGAAACTCACCCACACACCTGATAGTTCCAGCCTTCCAGGTGTAAAACTCAAAAAGACCGGGATACTTTAGGTGTGTTTTTGACACTTCACTTAACAGATTAATCAAAACAAGACAGTTATTAAGCTAAAATAAGCCAAAAGCAATAAGTTGGGCAATGCATTTTGCTTAAAAGCTATTCTGAATTTTACCAAACACTCCGAAAAGTCAAAAATAGCTTAAAAACAGCTTTTAATCCCATCCAAACAAGCTCTTAATCTTTTATCTAAACTCAAGGGTTGTATATATAGCAATACCAATTAACAAGGACCGTCATAAACAAACTTACATCATTATTTTCATCAATGCAATAGTTTTCTTCTTCCTGTATTGCCTCCGTGAATAATTCCATCTCCATAGCTCCACATACACCTGGAAAAAACAAATTTAAAAAAAACATGAAAAAGTTAAGAGATTAAAAAATTGGAAGTGAAAAATACCTAGGGTTTAACAATCAAGTACTTTGGATCATTGAAACAATGAGATTAGGTGCGCAAATTGTAATCGAAATTCTAAAGATTTAAGCTTATTATGAAGATTAAATTACCGAATTCTGGAGCGTGAAAGGGAGGAAGAAAGTGAAAGTTCCGAAGTGCAATGGTGATTGTAATGACGAATTTCCAAGTTGTGGTTGCGTGTAGTTGAGCATGTGCTTGAATCTATGGAGTTCGGACTACAACAATGGATAGGCCCGACTCGCCTTCTTCAAACCCGCTTCTTTCTTTAGGTCTTGTTTGTTTTTTTGTTACTTAGGGGTCGTTTGGTGTAAAGTATAAGGTATAATATTTTTGAGATTATTTAATTTTGTATTTGATTAAAGATATTAGTTAGTTTTGAGATTATTTATCTTACTATTTATATTATAGTGATGAAAATAAGTTATCTCATATACATAGTGGATAACTAATCTCGAGATAGATAATTTTGGGATTAATTTCGGGATTACTACCAAGTACCATAGATTTGAACATTGAATGATTAAGAAAAACTAATATCTAAATATATTTATAATTATTTATTTATAAACATAATGAATATATAGTTTAAATAGTAATTTATTTAAATATTAAAAGAACTATTATTTGACAAAAAATGAAATATTTATGATTACTAGTGATGGTATGTAGTGGTGGTGGTTGTGGTAAATGGTTGGTGTTAGTAGTTAGTAATAGTGGTGGTGATAATTGTAATAAGAAAGGTGGTTGATGTTGTAGTAACTGTCATGATGGTGGCGATTGGTAGTGATAGTGGTTGTTGTGATGCTGAAGTTGGTTGATGTTAGTAGTTCGCGGTGTTGATGGTGGTGGTTGAATAATGTGCGGGTGGTTGAAGGTGTGTAGGCATGATAGTTGGCAGCGGGTCTAGCTGTAATGGTAGATGTGGTTGGTGTCATAGTGGTTGTCCAATTTTAGCGGGTTATAGATCCGCCCATCTATTAGCTCGGATAATAAAAAATTGAGTTGATATGTAGCTCAAATTGACTTAGAAGAAATCTTGTCAAAATATTTTTAGAACCATTTTTCTTATTTGATGTGTTATATATAGTCATAGTAAAAAATTATTATGAAAAGAACAAATAAAGTAATTAAAACTTAATAAAAATTAAGTGGATTGTATTATGATTCGCATATCAGCCCAACTTATTTTAGCCCAAATAACTTTTAGGCAGTTTTATAACCCGTCTGTTTAATAACTTTTTTGAATAAAATATCGACTACCGATTTGAATAACCGCTTTTGACGGATTTCTCACCATGTTTCCTATGGAATTCGATCCCAACCCTGTTGGGTTCTATATTTCAACAATGACCGCTTTTTATTTTTTTGAAGATGTAATTTGGGTACATCAAATTTTGACACCGTTATTAGGAAACATGGTTTAGGAATTGTCTATTAGTGTTAATTCAATTTGTAGTCCTTATTTCTCATATCACTTTATTTTGTTTTTTTTGTTTCTCAGGTGTTATGGAACACCAGGATGTCGTTGAGCCTACTGAAGCTTAACTTGTTATAGCTGTTGCCCATTATCAGTAAGCTCTGATGCGAATCTTGCAGCTAATTGGGAGAAATCAACCTTTACCGGTGCATAATTTGCTTCCAGATGAGGGTCTTGATTTTGATTTGGAGGAGGTTGGCTTCGCAAGTGCTATTCTACAGTCTTAACTTGATGGAAATGTCAAGTTTGACATTACCAACACCATAATGCATCTACTAAATATGAAAAGATTGTACCCCTTAGCACATGAGGATCCGAATCAGCATCTGAAGAATTTTACAGAGATTTGGAAGGCATACAGGTTGTCATGTGTTTCTTAAAAGGCCATCATACTCAAACCCTTTTCGTTCTCCTTCATTGGGGAAGCAACTACATGGTTTGATATGCTACCATATGAGTCTATCACTACCTGGGCTGAGTTGACCACTGCATTCGTGGAGAAATTTTTTCCACCATCCTCAAGATACAGCTGTGGGATAAGATCAACAACTTTAGGCAAAGCCTCTCCCGACACCATGCTAAGCCAAACAAACACTAGATAATATTTTGATTTTAAATTTAAAAACTAACAAAGATAAAATTAACTAGAAAGCGAGTAAAGCGATCAATAACCTCCACAAGCAAGGAAAAATAAGGAATTTGAAATAGGAAATCAATTTTTACCAAGAATGATTCATTGCAAATAATTATCAACTACTAGATAATTACTCATGGGTCAAACAATTAGTATTGGAAGTTCCATTACCCTCTAGCATCTCTCAACCACAAGCAAATATATCTTAACAAGTCCTCTAAAAAATCTAGCTAAGTGACATTAAAAATATTTCAATTTTAGACTACACTTAGATTCGTCAATCTCCAGCTTGAATTCATTAGATGAGGTTTAAAACCTCAAATCGCGCTAGTTAATCTTCTCAATTTTAATCTCCTCTCCCGAGCTCAATTAAAGTAAGTGAGTGAATTCTAAGGTTAATCACTCTCTTTGAAAAATAATAAAAGCACAAGATTAACTAGATAAATAAAGATCCATTTCATAAACTAGCAAGCATTCAATTACTACAAAGCAAAAGGATAATACTTAAAATTTCTAATGACACTATCCAAATATGAAATTAACAACTACACTTATATATTCACTACAAACAAGAAATTGAGGAAAGGAGTAAAGAATTTCTCATTAAAGTGCTTCCAGTTTTCTTCTCTAAAGGTGTTAGTTGAAGAACTCTTGCCTCCAATACTTGAAAAATTGGTCAAAGATGTTTTTCTAAGAGGTTAGGTCGAGTTTTATGTGGTTTTGGGAATGAAAATGTGAAAAGACCATTATAGGCAGAATCGAAGTCCGTCAGCATCACATGCGGAACATTAACCGCAGGTTCTGTACTGTAGCAACGATCTCTCAAGTGCAAGCCTTGAGTTCTTACAGCAGCTCTAGCACATATTCTGTATTCAGCAAGTGGCATTAACTTTTTAATAGAAATTTTCAGTTTCTAACAAATCAAGATAACAGACAAATATTAACTAAACTGCACAACTGATGAAAATTAAAAGATACAATTCAAAAGTTATTAAGAATAGAGTAATACTTTTTGCATATTAGTAATGATGAATAGTTGATGCCCTTCTCCAAGATCAAGGTCATTAATCAGTAGTTCCAGAAATCATGCCAAGTAAACTGATTCTCAACCTCAACAACTGCCCAAGCAATAGGCAGTATTTAGTTGTTTCCATCTTTACACACAACCTCCAACAACTGACATTTGCACACACCTTTCAAGAAACACCCATCCAAACCAATCAACCTCCTAGCACCTCCAAAGAATGCTTTTTTTTAAAGCATGAAAACACATATAAAACCCTTCAAATATTTTCTGTCCAGTTTCATCAAATTCTACAACTTTAACAATACAAGTGCTACTTGGATTACTCCTCGAAATCTCATCTTTGTAATAAAAAATTCTACTATACTCCATATTGTGATCATTCATAATCTCTTGTAGCATTCTAGCCCTAGCTCTTTTCATTATTGTCCTACCAACATGGATATCCAATTCCTTTCTAATAATCTTCTTCAATATCACAATACTGATGTTTGGCTGTTAAGTTATTCTTTTTTTGTATTTGTTGGCCAAGAACTTTGAGTTGCAAAGATAGTTAAAAGTTAATGTCAAACAAATATAGACAGGGTTGTGTCTTTTAACTATGAAATTCCCATTAATTTTATCCTTGCTTGTACACAACAACTAAAGACAAGTCTCTTTGCAGTATCTCACTCTAACTTTGCCAGGCTCATTCACATATTTTTCAATTTGAATCTTTTCTTGAATTGCATATCTAGTCACTGCTAGCCTAAATTCCTTTACACTTGGAAAACCCAATCCTAATTTCCAAACAATCTTTTCACAAGTTTCATAAAAAAAACAACTCTATTTTGGTTTTTCTTTCTTGTCACAGGTTTATGCACTACTTGATCAACTTCTTCACCATCTCTCTAACCTGTTTCATCATCTAATTCAAAGCTAGGAACTTCATCACTTAGATAGTAAGGTTCATCACCTCCTAGCTTGCCAACTAAGCTATCCCTAATACTAATATTTGTCTCATCATCCTATGTCTGGACCTTTTTCACCAACATGAATTTGTTCAGAAGTTGTACCTCTACTTCTCTTTTATGGCCTATTGAAATGCCTCTTGTTTGCCCTTATATCAATACACTTCTGATGGACAACACAATCAACATCACTTTCTTCACTAATATCTCCTTCAGATTCTGAATCATCTTCTAATTCATCATCACTTGGATCCTCATCTATTGTCGGATCAATAGAATTGGAAGGTACAATAGAAGAAAGAGGTTGATCAAGAGCGTTGAAAGTTTAAAAAAGACCAAATGAAGTCTCAACAGAAGGGTTGAAATGAAAAGTAGAAGAAGGAGGCTGAATATTAGGGTTAGAAGCCTCAGCCTTATTAAGAGAGTTCAAAGATTCCTCACCTAACCTACTGTCCCTTACAATGGGGACAAACTCTAATTTAAGTGAAGCCTGACAAGGTTCATTGACCCCATGAAAAACATACAACCCAAGTTCATCCTCATTTTTCAACATGCTGGAAATGTCACAAAAAACCTTATCACAATTAATTTCAACCAATAACTCATCCCACTTAATAAAAAGTCACAATCTGTTGTATATCCTAGATACTTAATGTAGTCTCTCAATTCAAAGTAGGACATTCTATCAACATCTCCATCTAGAAATTCAGTAACAATCCCACCAATATAATCGGGTGGGGGACCAAATACAATTTGACTCTCATGATCCCATCTAAAAGTTATCGGAACAAAAGACATAGAAAGATTCCTGAAAAAGCATGTAACAAACATATTTTTACCTCACAAAATCAGTAAACAAAATCCTAAGTCAAAACAGTCCAAACATATAGGAACAAAACTCTAACAGTACTATATAATCATATAAAAAGAACAACATAATAATACATTCTTCAATATTCAGATATTTTTCACAAAAAATCACTACAAATGTATTTTCTACAAAACCCTGACTAACAGTAACAAGTATATATACACACATGAAATACTACAAAACCTAACAGTAACAAGTATCAAATAGATAGCACAACATAACACAATAAATCAAGACTAACACGTTTTCCACTAAAATAACCACTACAAATGTGTTTTTCTCCAAAAATTCATAAATACATGAACAAAAAAATATAATCTTTAATAAAATTAGGTAACTATGAAAAACCCTAACCTATTAATCTTCAATTCTTTGTTTAGTCAGCTAGTTTTTTCAAGAAATTAACCAACAAAGTTCCTAATTTAGCTACACTATGTTATCAATCTTCAACTCCCAAAGCTCAATTTCAGTCGAGAAAGAAAGTAAAGAGAGTAAAGTGAGAGAAATGAAAAAGAAAGAAAAGAAATATCTGATTAAAGGGTAGCTGGAGGGTCTCGAATTGGGTTAAACCCAACCTTTATTAATGATTAAATTAAATTAATTAATTAAAAGGAAAGTGTCCAACACGTACTGAGAAATAGTCTAAGATTGATGAGAAAATTGGTCAAAAACGTCTATTTACAATGGTCTTTTACAAGTTTTTTAGGGTAATAGAATACCCGCAACCTTAAAGTGTCTTTTAACAATTTCGGGACAATTTCAGTGGTGACTTTATGTTTTTTCTCTACTTGAAATAATAACAATTCACACAATAAATAGCCTCCTATTACAATTAAAGGACACAACAATTTCGGGACAATTTCAGTGGTGACTTTATGTTTTTTCTCTACTTGAAATAATAACAATTCACACAATAAATAGCCTCCTATTACAATTAAAGGACACAAAAATTCAAGTAAATAGGTCATAATAAGTAATAAAATCACTATTTATTACTTTTTCGTGAACAAAAAAAAATCTTATAATAAGAGAATTAGTGACAAATCAAGTCATTAATCTTAGTCATTTTAATTAACATAACTGTCAATGTGGACTGAATTTATAAGTTTAAACTGATTAGGACCAAAGTCATGACTAAAGCGGGCTCTAAGTGACTCCAACGAGTAATTGATGATGTTTAATGCTCTCCTAAAATTATACATAAGTCAATATTGTCATACCCCATTTTAACCGAGGTAAAAATAGTGTACGACATATTGGAGATTCCTAAATTAATTAACTTAAAGAGTAGCCACCTAATTATTTCTAAAGTGAATTAGGACACCTAGATAACTAAAGTGATTGTCTAAAGTTAACTCTGTTTGAAGGTTTACTACCAATTAGAGATTCTAAGGTAAGGGTTCAATTAATCCTAAAGGGAAGATATTAGGCATTCTTTAAGATCCGCTAACTACGGTTATCCGATCAAACTTAGGTTAATTAATAAGGCTAAGTGAAAAAAATGCAAAATTGTATAAATGCTAAATGTCGAGATGCTTTAGAGTCGGCGCTTGGAAAAATTTGTTTTTATAAGAAACCTTCTCGTTAAAAAAATAAAGCTAACTATGAATTTGAAAACTTATTTATTATTGGTTAAAAGAGAGCAACTTGAATTCGGTACTTCAAGACCCATTTGAATTAAAAGAAAAATTCACGGTTGTTTGGAAAAATGAAGCAAAGGAATTTGATAAAACAAATTCTTTTGTGGAAACACTCAACCAAACTTCAAACGTGGATAACCATCGTTTTCAATTCCTCCATGTCTAAATGTCATATTCCATGTTAATGTTAAAATAGATAGTTATTAACTAAATCAAAACATATTTAATGAAAAGTAAATGTCTTGCCATAAATTAAAGTCATGCAAAACCTAGTCTAACTATATACTTCCTATGTGTATAGACTACATGAAAATATTCTCAAAACACAGTAAGATCCAGAGAAAACAAATATCAAGTTACAAAAAATAAAGTAAGCAATAGTTAACCGGAATAAAAGGCTAATCGAATATCTATGTCCATAGAATACAGTGGAGAGAAGATTATGATAGAATGTTATCTTTTCTCGTTCCTTTCTTCATTTCTATTCGGGTGGACTTTGAGGGAGCAAGAGACATGGGTGAGGATGTAGATGCAAGTTTTGAATCTTGCGGTGACGTCGAGTCTTAAGCAAAACTCTTCGACTCCGGTGTTCATGTTAAAAGAAAAAAAAAAGAGATAATGAGTGAGAGAATAATCTTATCCCTTAAAAGCAACTAAAATTTAAGACGATGCATATCTATAATTACACAAAAATTCAATTAATACATATCCGCTCTTTTAATAGTAAGAACAGGAGCAAACTCAATGACCAAAGCTTATATAATTGGATCATACACCTTGCACCTTAAAAAAAAGTTCTTAAGACAATAATATCTAGAAAAGATATGTTTTTGCCTTATGGTACTTTCTAGTTTACACGAGAGAGGTTTACAAGACGAAGATTCTCTAAAATCAGTACTCCTAATTATCACAAATGAAATACGTTACGTCACAATTAAGAAGGACCATACACATACTCAAGTTGCTAAACTAATCTGAGGAGAGTGAATATTAAAGGAATAGATGCTATGCATTTATTCTAGATGGGAGTTGTATGAGTTAAACCATGTTCTGTAACATTCAATTGACTCAACCTATGCATATCCATTCATTAAACAAATAAGAAGATTTATTTTTAATAAGAACTCAGCAGATTCCTAAACATGATTCCTAACCATATTTAAACGCGATAATACAGGCATACATCAGTTAAATAAGTAGTAGTTTGAACACTTAGACATGGTTTCCAAACACATATACAAATTTAAACAAAATAAATCAGCAAACCAACTTTTAACAGATGAGATTTCTCAACACTAGAAAAAGTCTAAGGCATAACTTCTAGTTCACAAAATACATTACACTATCAGAAATAAAATATGGTTTAGATCTAACCATCTTGTGGGCAGTGAACTAGGGGATCGGTGGCCTCGAATCTACTTTCTCATAAAGAAAAAGAAGCTCTGCCCCGCAAAGAAAAAACCCTGTAAAAACTGAAAGTGTTTTCAAGCGTAAGAAGAGGAGAGAACAATAGTTTTGAGATGTAGTAGTGGTGACTTAAATGGTAAAGGGGGCTCAAAAACTTTTTTAAAATGAACCCTAAATGATGATATTTATAGGGCGAAATTAGGGCTCTTGAGCGAGACATCCTCTTTTTCGAATTTGAAATGGTCAAAGAAAACCATTCAAACTTGAACGTTGGAACTTCTTGGATGCATTTGGTTTTCACGTGATTTGGTCAGAATATGGCTGAAAAAAGTTGAGATTTTTATTGGTTTTGACATCTTCGTGTATACGCATTGCTCACGTGAAGAGAGGAGAAAAACTTATATAAAAAATGGATAGACAGCCTCTTCTAAAGCTTGGTGAAGCTTGAACCGTAGACAAAAATGGAAGAAAGAGAAGATGAAGAGAGGGAGGGTGCGGCTGGTGGAGTCCAGGGGATGAAAAAGAGTTGTTGCCTAGGCTTAGGGTTTGAGGAGTATTGTGGGTATGGGCTGCTGAAACAAAATAGAAAATATGGGCTTTGGTTTGGGCTTCAAATTGGTCCAGAATTGTGTTAAGATTGAGATTGAGATATGAGGTAAAGTATATGGGTTGCAAATCCATCATGGGTCCTATTGCGGAGTTGTGAACTAGGTAGGTATATACTGAAAGTCATGCGATGACTTTCACCATTCCACCCCATCATTAACACTACATTGCATTGCATTATATTTCATTCGCATATTCTGTGGTTTCTTTGTTCTTGACTTGCCTTCTTGTATTTTTCTGTTTACTCGTGTTGTTTATCTCGTTATTATATTAGATCTGTTAGTGGAGATGGTGTGAGCTACCATTTGGGAATTTTTCAGCTTGCAGGAATGTGTGCTCATAGTCTATCTTTATCTATGTTATTTTCTACTTTGCTCAAGTCGGCCTATGATACCTACTGAGTACAAGTGGACCCATACTCATCCTTATTGTGCCCTTTCGATGCAGATCCAGGTCTAGGTCCAGGTACAATATGTGGTGGTTGAGTTTGTGCGAGGTTGAGTAGATCTTCGAGGTGCTGATATGCTCCAAAGTTCGGAGCAGACTTTCGGACCTCATTTTGTCCTTTAATGTCTTTACATACTTTCTGAGACAAAGTTGTATTTTAGTATTCAGATTGTATTTGATGCTCTTTCCCTTTGACATCATTTCTTCGGCTTCGTTATGACATTTATTTCAGACCTCTGCTATAGTGCTATTATTATACTTGTGTTGGTCTGACTTCGTTCTAAAAGTCTCGCCTTAATTGTCTAAGTGTGAATCCTATTTTACTTTATCAATTTGGGTGATCGGCTTACTTGTCAAAGTTCGGCCGCGACAAGTACCATTATGACCTAGTTTTTGGGTTGTGACAAATTGGTATCAGAGCGTTAGAATTCACTGGTCTTATACGTGTAAGAGCAGGATGTTTAGTAGAGTCTCGTGGATCGGTATATAGACGTTCGTATCTATCTTCGATAGGCTATAAGATATCTTTAGGAAAAACTTCTATAATTTGATTCCTTATCATACTGGTTGTTCTTACCCAATGTTCTAAGTTGTGTTCCATTCTTTTCTACATAGATAGTGAGGACTAGATCTCAAGAGGCTATGGATACTAAGCCAGCACCCGAGGATGAAGCCTAGACTAGGGGGCGAGGTAGGGGTCGTGGACGACCTCAAGTTAGAGGACGGACACGAAGAGCTGCCTCGATCAGAGGTAGTGCTAGGGGGATATCCCTCGACTCAAGGTTAGATGTGCAGAGATAATGGGGCTGGCTCATGTTTCACAGGGTACTGCTACCCCGATATTGAAGGGCTTGTTAATTCATTTGCTGACCAGTTTGGAGGGTGTTCCTTTGAGTACACCGAATGTTCATCTAGTTTTGAGTGTTGTACCGCCGCCAGTGTTAACATCTGCTTATGGTATTCCTTCAACTCCGAGTATGATTCGTCCACCAGTATTGGAATCTACTCATGGTGTTCCGAAGACTTCGAGTGGTGGTGCTCCACCTTCTGTGCCAGTATTTGATTATGGTATTCAGAGTTCAGAGGTACAATCATCATCTATGGTACTCCATGGGTAGATTCACAGCCTGCCAGACTTACTATTCTTCAGATTTCTTTAGGTATATTTATATATTTTGATGATCAGAAGAGGTTTGAGAGGTTCATTCGCTTAGGTCCGCCCAAGTTTAGTGGAGCTATAGGCGATGATGCCTACGAGTTTTTGATTGATTATCAAGAGAAGTTGTATAACCTTGGATATCTTGAGTCTCATGGTGTTTCTTATACTACTTATCAGTTGACGGACGTGGCTAGGGATTGGTGGAGGTTGTATGCTAGTTTTAGGCTATTGGGTTTGCCTGTTATGACTTGGACATATTTTTTCGAGGCTTTTTTGGAGAGGTTTATGTCGTTTAGCTTGAGAGATTTGATGAGATATGAGTTTGATCATTTGGAGTAGGGCTCCATGTCCATTGCTAAGTATGAGGCACGTTTCTATACCTTGTCCAATTATTCTGCCGCTAACATCTCCACCGAGTCTGAGAGGATTTGGAAGTTCGTGAATGGGTTGGATGGTTCGTATCAGTTGGCTACAGCTCAGATGGTTGTTTTAGGGGCTTCTTTCTAGATTATTATTAAGCATGCCAAGTTAACCGAGTCTATTATCCAAGCTACTCAGGGAGGCACCAAGAAGGTGCGTTTTCAGGGTGAGTTTAGTGGACACGCCTTTTGAGATAGAGATTTTTCTAGTAGAGGTTCCCGTGGTTATCATGGTAGGCCAGTTCAGGCCGCGTTGCAGGGATCAGGTGGTAGACCTTCAAGTTCTGTGACTACGGGTAGCCAGACTTCGAGCCAAGATGACCGTTCTAGTTAAGCCACACCTCTTCATATTAAGTCAGGTCGTAGTGTAGGGTGTTACATATGTGATGAGTTTGACTATGTGGCCAAGAATTGTCCCCGGCATGTTGTCAGACCTACTCCTATATCTGTAGTAAGAGGTGGTTCTTAGAGTGGTAGAGGTGCTTTTAGAGGTACTCGTGGTAGAGATAGGGGAGCTCGTGGTAGTGATCGCAGGGTTACAGAGTATGAGAGTGGACGTGGACAGTGCTATTCTATACCTTGGAGACCTGAGTCTGAGGCTTCTGATGTAATTATTACAGGTATCATCCCAGTTTGCTACAGATCTGCTTTCGTGTTATTTGACCCTGGATCTACATTCTCCTACGTGTCTACATATTTAGCTTCTGGACTTGATATTGCATGTGAACCTTTTGCTATACCTCTTCATGTATCTACCCCCATAGGAGATTCTTTACTGGTGGATCGGGTGTACCGATCTTGTGTGATTACCTTTGCGGGGCATGAGACTTGGGTAAACTTGATTCGCCTAGAAATGGTTGACTTTGATATTATCTTGGGTAAGGATTGGTTAGCCCCTTATCATGCCATCTTGGGTAAGGATTGGTTAGCCCCTTATCATGCCATTTTGGAATGTTATGCCAAGATGACCTTAGCTACACTAGGTGTGCCAAGACTAGCTTGGAAGGGTACGCTTAATTCGGGTTTGAAAAGGGTTATATTTTTTCTACGTGCTCATTGCATGGTATAAAGGGGTTTTTTGTCTTATTTGGCTCATGTTCGTGATTTGAGTGTTGCTTCAGTGCCTCTCATGGATTCTATCCGAGTAGTTTGCGAGTTCATGGATGTGTTTCCTACGGATTTGCCTCCGGACCATGATATTGACTTTGCTATTGATGCCGAGCCTGGTACCAAGCCCATTTCCATTCCTCCTTATAGAATGGCCCCGACTAAGTTAAAGGAGAAGCTGCAAGATTTGTTGAGTAAAGGCTTCATTAGACCTAGTGTTTCTACTTGGGGTGCGCCTGTCTTGTTTGTGAAGAAAAAGGATGGTTCTATGCGTATGTGTATCAATTATTGGCAATTGAACAAGGTGAAAATAAAGAACAAGTATCCTCTTCCTCGCATTGATGATTTGTTTGACCAGCTTCAGGGTGCTTCTGTGTTTTCTAAGATTGATTTGAGATTCGGGTATCACTAGTTGAGGATTAGAGCTTCAGATATTTCGAAGATGGCTTTTTGGACTCGGTACGATCATTATGAGTTTTTGGTCATATCTTTTGGATTGACCAATGCCCCAGCAGCGTTCATGGAGTTGATGAACCGGGTGTTTAGACTGTATCTCGACTCCTTTGTGATTGTATTTATAGATAATATCTTATTTTATTCCAAGAATGAGGTCGATCATGTGAGACACTTGAGAACTATACTTCAAAGGTTGCATGATGAGAAGTTGTATGCTAAATTCTCTAAGTGTGAGTTTTGGTTGGATTCTATCTCTTTCTTGGGTCATATGGTGACCAAGGATGGTATTAGGGTCAATCTGGCCAAGATTGCTAGACCCACTAGTCCTATCGAGATTTGGAGTTTTGTTGGCTTTGCAGGTTAATATTGGCATTTTGTTGAGGTTTTCTCTTCGATTGCGGCTCCTTTGACCAAGTTGACTCAGAAGAAGATTAACTTTCAGTGGTCGAAAGCGTGTGAGAAGATCTTCCAAAAGCTTAAGGAGTTGTTGGTTTCGACTCCTAGCTTGACCTTGCCGAAGGAGGGCATGGGTTTTACAGTGTTCTTTGATGCTTCAAGTGTTGGTTTAGATGCGGTGTTGATGCAGGAGGGTAAGGTGATTTCTTATGCCTCTTGTTAGTTGAAGCCTCATAAGAAGAATTACCCTACCCATGATTTGGAGTTAGCTGCAGTTGTTTTTGTGTTAAAGTTGTGGAGACACTATTTGTATGGAGTTCGTTGTGAGATTTTCTTGGATCATCGTAGTCTTCAGTATTTCTTCACCCAGAAAGAGCTTAATATGAGACAGCATCGTTGGTTTGAGTTGCTTAAGGATTATGACATCACTATTTTTTACCATCCGGGTAAGGCTAATGTAGTAGCGGATGCCTTGAGTTGGAAGTCGACCAGTATGGGAAGTTTGACCTATCTTTTGACTCAGGAGCAATCTTTAGCCTTGGAGGTTCAGTCTTTGGCCAACCAGATGGCTTGGCTTGATATTTTGACACCTGGATGTGCTTTAGCCTTCATTGATGCTAGATCTTTGTGATAGAGCAGATTCATGCTCACCAATTTAATGATGATTGTTTGTGAGTGATTTAAAAAAAGGTGTTGAGTGGCGAGGCTAAAGAAGCCTTTCTTGATTCTGATGGTGTGTTGAGGATTAGTGGACGAGTTTGTGTACCAAGAGTAGGTGGTTGGGTGAGATCGATTTTTGAGGAGGTGCATTATTCTAGATATTCCATTCTTCCCGGAGTTACTAAGATGTATAGTAATTTGAGATAACTTTACTGGTGGATAGGTATCAAGAAGATTGTGGAAGATTTCGTAGCTCGTTGCTTGTGTTGTTAGCAGGTGAAGGCTGAGCATCAGAGACTGGGTGGTTTGCTTTAGAAGTTACCCATTTCGAAGTGAAAGTGGGAACGAATCACTATAGACTTCATGAGTGGATTGCCTCGTTCTTCTCGTGGTTCTAACAGTATTTGAGTCATTGGGGATCGATTGACCAAATCATTCCATTTTATCCTTATTCAAACTTTCTTCAGTGCCGAGAGGTTAGTTCGGATCTATGTGAGTGAGATTGTTTGTCTTCACGGGGTGCCCGTGTCTATTATTTCATATAGAGGTTCTGTGTTCACCTCTAGCTTTTGGAGAGCGTTTCATAAAGAGTTGGGCACTTAGGTTGATCTCAGTACAACTTTCCACCCTCAGACCGACGGTCAGTCGGGGCGGACCATTCAGGTTTGGGAGGATATGCTCCGCGCTTGTGTTTTGTACTTTGAAGGTCAGCGGGAGGAACATTTTAGCCCTAACAAAGTTTGCCTATAATAATAACTACCATTCGAGTATTGAGATGACACCTTTCAAGGCGTTGTATAGTAGGCGTTGTCAATCTCCTAATGGTTGGTTTGAGACTTCTAAGATTAGGCCTCGATATACTGACTTGCTTCGCGAGTCTTTGGATAGAGTTCGTGTGATTTAGGATAGGCTTTGAGCATCCCAAAGAAGGCAGAAGAGCTATACAGACCGTAAACTCCGTGCCTTGATATTTTGTGTTAGTGATCGAGTTTTCCTTCGTGTGTCTCACATGAAGGGCTTGATGAGGTTTGAAAAGAGGGGCAAGCTTAGCCCGAGGTATATCAGACCTTTTGAGATTCTTCGGACTACTAGGGAGGTTGCTTATGAGTTGGCCTTACCTCCAGACTTTTTAGCTGTTCATCCAGTTTTCTATGTTTCTATGCTCTAACGCTATATTTCGGATGAGTCTCACGTGCTTAGGTGGGATTTAGTTCAGTTGGATGAGAGGTTGACCTTTGTTGAGGAGCCGGTTTCCATTTTAGCCAGGGATGTTAGGCAATTGCATTCTAGAGATGTCTCTGTTAAGGTTCAGTAGATACATCATTCAGTTGAGGAGGTTACTTGGGAGGTCATGTCCGGCATGCGTAGTACTTACCCTCAGCTATTCACCGACTCAGGTACCTCTTTGTCTTTTTAGTTTGAGAACAAACTAGAGTTTTAGTGGCAGATATTGTAAAGATCTATTTTTGCAATTTTACATTTTTATGTATTTTGACCATTTTGCCATTCTCCGTAGTTGCTTCATGTTGATTTTGAAGTTTGGGATAATTGGCACGGTTCCAAATGCGATCGGGAAAGTTTTTGTGCTAGTTTGTAGTTTTTAGAGGTTTGAAAAGCCTCATAGTTGACTTCGATCAACATTTCTTGATCCGAGTGCTGGATGGCAAAACGGACTATGTCAGCAAATCTAGAACGTTGATTTTGGGTTAGTAGCGTGGTTGGTTCAGTTTTGTGGATTTTATATCTCATTTCGACCCTCGATTTGAAAAATTATAAATTAGGGTCCCGGGGGTAAATTTGTTGAAAACAGTCTTTTTCCAAAAATCTGAAGTCGTCATTGAGTCCGAAATGTCCAAATTAGCCTAGTAGCATCGTTCGTTTGCATTCACAGGATTTTGAATGAATCCCGAGGTTCCATCGGTAACTTTACAACATAGCAAAGTTGTTGATTTGCTGAAGTCTGGTGCAACAACTTTAGCTGCCCAAGTACCGCTTTAGCGGTGGCTGTTGACACCCAATTTTGGCTTTTCATATTTTAATACTATTTAAGCTTCTATATCTGAATAATGTGAAAATAAACTTTTTAAATTATTGTTAAAATATTTTAGTAATTTGCTATCTCATTTAGCGAAATATTCTATAAACACTATTCTTATAAGTTTCCATTTCAACAGGATCTCTAAGACGGGCGGTAATCCACAACCTATTTAAAGAAAAGAAAAGAAAAAGAATCTTTACACAGTAAAGTGGGTCCCAAGTGGGTCCCTAAATAGTAAAAGTGTACGGTGAATCTACTGTACTAACAGTGAATATACTGTATCAACAGTGAATCTACTATTTAGGTACTGTGCTGGCAGCTGGAAATATCTTCCATAGTGCTGCATCATGATGCTTTCTTTTTCCCTTGGGCTTTTTCTGCAACTGCTTTATCTGCTGCGTTGATGCGTGTAATAAGCGCTTCAGTACTTTCTAATTCCCGGTCGGTTATTTCCCGTTCAGGTTCCGGTGGCTGAGCATCGGTAAAACTTTCATCATCTTGAATACTCCCACTATGAATAGAAGAATCTGTTTCCATGTGTAGGAGAGAGTCTAATAAGTTTTTCTTCATTTCATCGACATAGGCTTGAATGAGAGTGGCTTTATCTCCACTTTGGAACATAATTTTTCGAGCCATCTTTTTGAGTTTGGGATCGTCTTATTTTTTTTGTTCTTGATGAGTCTCATAAGACTCAATAGTAGACTGAATCTGGTCTAGAAGTGTTTGTCCTTTAAGAACTTTAGTTTCTTTGTCAATTTTTAGCAGTCCTTCCCAAAAATTATTGTAGAAAGTACGGTATAGACACGGTATCTGGTTATCAGTATATCCGAATTCTGGGATCCATTTGTGAATCCATGGAATGGAGAATTCCAAAAAGAAATATATTTGATCAATTTGATCAGGGTAGCATAAATGATCTGCTTTATAAAGATTTTCCAAATCAGGAGAAACTATTTTCCATTTTTGATATAACTGGAAATAATTATCTGGTAAAATCTTTACCGTAGGACCATGGTATGACCACCAGTCCAAAAACCAATTTGGAATTATTCCTTCAAAAACTTTGGTACATAATTTGATGAACCAAGTATGTTTTTGTTTTGTATTATTATAATAAAGCACTTTAGGAAATGCTTGGACATAGTCCCAAAAAGTCACATTCATAGAAATGTCATTGACAATAATTTGTCTTTCTCTAATGGTGGAAATCCCCCAATCTTCAACGGAAATAATCCATTTACTAATAATTTTGGAATATCCATGTTCTTTTTGTCCAACAGGAAAGTGAGAAATCTCTGTACAGTCTGTTTGAGTTAAAATAGATTCATAGTATGAGCGAGTCTTGATTAATTCGCCAGGAAAATATAATCCCTGTATTAAATACCTTTATAAAATTTTCCAAGGTAAATGATTCCGCAATATCTCGGAGTTTTCAAGGATGAATATCATCTCTTTTTTCGGTACTCTTTCATAGGGTCGGAGATTATCGTCTCTTTCCCTTGTAACTGAAGCAAACGAATCTGTTTGCTGTTGTGAGGCTAAATATGCCTTCATTTGCTCATAGAGCGGGTGTCCTTCTGGAATATCATTCAGATGGATTGAAGTTCCAGAGTAACTTTCTTGTGTAATCTTGGCATTTTTCAATGTCTTTTTCCCCAGTTGGATGACTGGTGAATTTGAAGAAGATGCTTCTTGACTATAAGTCCTGGTTTGAGAAAAAGGCAATCTGCCTCTTCCTCTGCCTCGACCTCTTTCGCGGCCTCGGCCTCTGGTAACATGAGTCCAAAAAGACTCAGCCATCCTGTAAATATTCACGAGACAAAAAATCAGGCAGGGAATTATCAATTCCTTTTTTATATTTTATTTCAAAGTCGAATGGAGCCAATTGGGCTTGCCATCGAGCAAATATTAATTTTGAAGCATCATGTTTAAAATCTTTATTAAACATATACTGAACTGATTGAGCATCAGTTTGAATCAAAAATTTTTGATTATATAAATCATCCTGAAATTTCAAGACACATTTAACAATAGTAAGCATTTTATGGGCCACAGTAGCATATTTCTTCTGGGCGTCTGTCCATTTACCTGAGTGATATCGTATCAGATATTCACATTTATCATTGGGATTAATTTGTTTCAATATTCCATCAAAACCAATATTAGACGCATCGGTCTCAACAATTTTTTGCCAAGCAGGGTTAGCAAGAGTTAAAACTGGTAAAGCTTTAACCCGTTTTTTAACGTTTTGAACTATAGCCGTGAGTTCATTATTTATTTATGATTCCTTTTTAATCGATCATATAATGGAGCAACATCCCCGAACAAATTCTTGTAGAATGGTGCAATATAATTAAGGCTTCCCAGAAATCTTTGAAGCTGAGTTCGATCAGTGATAATATCAGAAAATTTATCAGCAAATATAATTGCGCGTTGAATAGGAGTAATTTTTCCTTGACAGATAGTATGTCCTAAAAATCTGATATTAGTTTGAAAAAGACTCATTTTGGGTTTAGAAATCACAAAACCATTTTGAATAATAATTTTCTTGAAAATATCAAGATGTTTTATATGTAAATCCAAAGTTTTGGAAAATACTAAGATGTCATCAATATAGACAATTATAAAATCCATATAAGGATTAAAAATGTCATTCATTATTTTCTGAAATTCAGAAGGTGCATTTTTTAATCCAAAAGGCATAACATTCCATTCGTACTGTCCAAATGGAACATTGAAAGCAGTGCGATAAGTATGCTCTTTCAAAACTTGAATTTGCCAATATCCTGACTTTAAATCAAATTTAGAAAATAGATTTGCATCATAAAGTCTTGATAAAAGATATTTTTTATTTGGAATCGGATACCGAATCCATTTTAAAATTTTATTAAGAGGTTTGTAGTTAATAACTAGTCTAGGTATACCTCTTTCTTTTTCAGCGGCATTATTGACATAAAAGGTAGTGCAAGACCATAGGGACTTAGAAGGTTTAATTAAACCTTTTTGCAACAAATTATCAATTTCTTTTTTACAGTAATCTACTAACTCTGTATTCATTTGACAGGGTCGAGACTTTGTAGGAATATTATCCTCAGAAAAGTTGTATTCATATGGAAGAGTAATCACATGCTTTTTCCTACTCCAGAAAGCACTGGGATGGTCAGCGCAAATATCAACAGCAAATTTTTCAGAGATTAATTTAATCTTTTCCCGAACTTTAGGAGTTTTTAAAATATTTTCTATATGTAAACTAAATATTTCTATTTGAAGAGAATCAACATGCTTTTGTTTGATATCAATCAAGGCATTTATATCCCTAGATATAGGTTCAGTAATGAACTCATAGCTAATTGGTTTATTAGCATATGTAGCATGAAATCCTTGTGCATCTACATGAGTGTATGGATAAATAGCATTGATAAAAGGAGTTCCAAGTATAATTGGAGGGTTAAGCTAATTTTTAACTAAAAAGAAAAAATGAGGAATACAAACTTTATTCTGGCAAATATGCGCATTTGGCAATTTATATGCAATATCTAAAGCATGTCCTGATGCGGACTTAACCATGTGAGTGGTTTTATGAAAATATTTTGAAGGTACTAATCCTTCCTGAATGCAGCTTACATCGGCACCACTATCAATCATAGAAATATTAGAGATAGTATATTGATTATCGATTAGTATGGTACATTTTATATACCATTTGTGAGCAGTGACAATTTGCATCAAACCCAAAAAAACATCTCTTTTTGGAAGAGGCGTTTCAATCTCTTTGGATCGTTGGGGATCATCGTCCTTGATTGGTAAATCAATTGGTGGATCATTGATTTTTCTTTTTCCATGAGGATCATGGATCAAATTTACTTCTTCTATTTGAGTAATTCGATGATCAGATATCATCTGATTTTTTTTGAGAATTCGAATTTCATTTTTTAAATTCTCAATTTCGATTTTTAAATCGTCAAGAGAGGATTCTCGGGAAGGGGCCTGTTTATGTAACAGTCTTCTCTGAACTTCGGTAATTGTATACGGACTGAGATTTTTAATGTCCGTATTACCACTATTTTGTTTGGTTGGTTTTAAACCAGAGTTTGAAGTAGAAGCAAAGCTTCCAACTGAAAGATTAATAATTTTTTCACGTAGGTTACTATCAGTAACTTCCTTTAATAATTATATGACATTGTCAGAAGAAATAGTTTGTATATTCAAATCTTGAAATTGTGACTGCAATTGATAAAACACATTGTTATCACAAACACAGTTATTCTTTGGGCAAGTAGCACAACCAATATTATGGGAAGTTTCGTGATGTTCACTATCTGAAAAATCAACTAATTCTTCCTCATTTTCACTATCGAAAGGAGGATTGTCATAATCATCATCGGATCCTGAAGTGTATAGCATAGTATATATCTTATCACAAAGTTCAATATCTTCTAAGGCTTTTAGTTTTTCTAGTTTACAATTTGGAGCAATATGTCCATAATTTCTACAACGATAGCACTTAATTTTTGCTAAATCTCGTTTGGATCTATTTTTGGTAAATCGGGTGGATTTCTGATGAGTTCTTGTGGCTGCATATTCTTCCCTATATTTTTGAGACCTATATTTAGATCTACGATGTTTTCTATACCTCTTATCAGGATTATATTCCTTTTCTGGATTGGATTTATAATATTGGGATTTTCCCTTACTGCTAAAAGGTTGAGGCATGCCAAATTGGGCACAGAAATCACCTAATTGGGTTTTCTCTTTCAGCTTTTCCATTTTAAGCTGATGACTTAATTTTAAGTCATTACACAAGTGCAATCCTTCTTGTGTACAAATAGATATTATAGATCCATAAGTGTGGTTTCTATAGGGAATAGTACTACCATTACCACGAAGGGTTCTTCTAATTCGTTCTGCAAATAAAGGGGGAAGGCCATCTATAAATTTGGCTTTCCAATGGTCCGTATGATCTTCTGATGGTAATTCTAAGACTCTGCTTAGGAAGGTATCTTTATACCATTGGAATTCTCCTAAATGTCTACATCTTAAACCATTTAAGAGGGTTCTAACAGACTCATAATTATTGGTAAATCTACCACCAAAATGTTCGAGAATAGTCATAACCAAGGTATAGACTGCATCTTCTCTACCAGCATCTAACTTATGACCTAAATTATCGGTGCCTGGTTCCATATTGACCATTTCAATAATGGTTTGCTTATCAGCAGAGGTGAGGAAATTGTCCCACCAACCCCGAAGTTGCCCGATAAACTCTGCAACAATCATCTTACAGATGGTTTTATCAGAATTTTTTGGATTACCTTCTGAATTCTTGGTAGCTCTGCAAATAGCTGCATACATCATCATCCGATGAATTTGCATAGACATTTGTCTATCAGTAAGACCATCAATATTCCATTCATAAATGGCATTTCCTTCAAATGAAGTACTTTGTAAATTCCAATCTCGTTCTTCTATTAGAACGTCTTGGGGAGTTGGTCTAGGGTAATAAGCGGTTTACATAACCGGTTTCCTAGCAAAATTTTGTTGCTTACCTTTATACCATAATTTATTGAATTCGGAAACAACTTGTTCCTTTAGGTCAGAAGTATGTTCTAGATCTTTTGCAAATTGAGCAGATAAATCTAAAGGCTTGATATTTAAATCAGCAAACTTCTTTTCTAGAAGAGTTTCTAGAGCATCATGCGTTTGTATATAAAAGTCCGTGATTTCTGCCGGACGTTTAATGGAGCTGGTAACAATTCTCGGAATTGTTGTAGGGACTTGAGGTTGAGAAGAACTTCCAATTTCGGAAGTTTTTCCTTTTTCTCCTTTATCTTTTCCCTTTAGCTCATCGAGCTTAGAACAGACCTTATCTAGTTTAACTTGATTGATAAAACGAACTGAAGTAGTTAAATCATCAAGTTTTTTATCAAGAGAAACAATATGTTCTCCTAGGACTTTTACATATAGACCCAAATAATTGTTTTGGGAAATTAATTTATTAATTAATTTATTAATTTCAGCAATAGTGACAGTACCGACTTCATTATCAATGAATTGTTGAAAAGCATTAAAGGTAATACCAGTATTGTTTGGCAAGACAAACGGAGACTGTGGAGGAAACTGAGAATTAATTAGTTTTCCACTCGCGTCTTTATAAGAACGTTCAAGAACCTTTACATACAAAGGCAAATAAGTGGTCATAAACCAAGGTACAAAAACATAATTTTATTATGTAAAGTACAGGTTTCATAGAACTCTTAAGAAATATTATTCTAGTCTAGTGGACCATAATTTGAGAAAAACCATTCTCGAAATTTAGACCATTTTGATTCAAAAAAATCTTTTTGAATATGTTTTCTTGCCGGTGAGCCTGGACTAAAATCAATAAGGTGTGGAATCATTAAATAGTATTTGGGTTAAAATCCATTTCGGATGCAGAAGGAATATCCTTATCTGAACTATCATCACAACCTTGTGCTATATTAGTACGTGGGTCTATTTTTATTTTAGACGGGCTAGAGGTTGATGGAATAGTATGTAAAGAAGAAAGTTTATTTACTCTAGCAGGACCATATATTGGTTCTACTGGAGCAATCATAGATGGTGCAGATGATAATCTGCTACTACCAGAAAAAGACTGTCGGTTATATACCGAAGTCTTATCTTCAAATTGAATACAGATCTGACCATCCGGGGTTGGAGTTATATGAGAAAAATCATCATTATATTGGTAAATCATCTTCTTTTATATTTACAATAATCAATTTTATAAATAAATTAGTTTTGCAATTAACTATTTTCAATATAATCAATGGTGGCTATGTTACATAACAAATTGACTACAATTGAAATTTTAAAAATAAGTCAAATTGAGCAAGAATATGTGGCAATCCTAGTCTTAAAATACTGGCCAATCTGTGTATGCCACTTAAGCATCACATGGATTGTGCCTTTCTAATGCATCTTGGCCATTAAACCCCTTTTAATCCAATGGCCATGGATTTTTTGGTCTATTATATATATATATATATATATATATATATATATATATATATATATATAATATTAGTATTATTTTAATCTGGTTTATTTCCTAAACCGTCCGATCAAATGATCGGACGGCTCAGATCATGTCAACAATTCCAACTTAATGCATGCTTTTCCTTTTCCCAAAATCAGAAAAAAGTTTTTCCCTCTTTTCATAAAACATCGATCTTTCTCTTTCCCTTTTCCCAAAATCAGAACCCTAGCCTCCTTCCTCTTCTCTTCTTCTCTCTCCTCTACCTCCCAAACCCGACAACAACGACATCACAACCCCGCTCCACCCGCGTGTAACACCCCGTACGTTTCTAAGTTTAGCTGATAACCGTAACATAGGGGGAAAAATAAAAACATGAGAGAATTGGTGAATTTTGTATTAAATTGTGGGCATTTTTAAGTCTTGAATAATTGGGCCCAATAATGAAGCCCAAATAATATAAGAAGACATGGCCCAAAAGAGGGATATTTTTGATCCATTCTTCCAAATGTGGTCTATTTGACCAATCAATATAGCATTAAATGCTAAGTAAAAGGATAAGGGATACATGAGGTACTATATAAGGGAAAAATCATATTTTTATTCACTTTAACCCTCATAACATTTCTAGATTTTTCCAACAATAATTCCTTTGCTCTCAAGAACCCCAAGTCCTTCTATTGGCCAAAATCATCCATTGGTAAGTCTGGGTAAGTGTTTATTATGATGGATTAATATATTTTATGCATGGTATATGGTGTATATTGTGTTGGTTATGTTGGTGGAATATTGGGAAGTTCACAAGAAGTAAAGTGTTCATGTTTGCTCAATTGAAGGGTGGTTTGTCTTGTAAACTTGACTTTGGACTTGTGGTGTTGAAGAGAGTGAACTTGGTGGAGTGAATATTGACATGTGGTATGTGATTATGGTCTTACCTTGTTTGATTCTTGTGCATAACATTTGTAATGGTTATTGGGAAATCGATTGTGGTTTTGGTGTCGTATTGGTCGTGAAATGTGATTTTGGGTGTCGTTATGTGTGTTGTGAGGCTATGGCTGATTGTTGATGTTTAATATGATCAAGAATATGTTCAAATATGTTTGATTGTGATCATGGACCATTCATGGCATTAAAAGACCCAAAAAAAAAGTCATTTCGGACCAAAACGGGCATCCGCCCCCGCAGACGAGGCATCTGCCGACGCAGATGCCAATGCAGAAGGCCCTGGAATTTTCCAGGAGCCATCTGCGCGCGCATTTCATCCACCTGCATGCACAGGTGGCAAAGCAGGCCACCTGCAGAATTCGTTTTGTGTGTTTCCGTCACTAGTTGATCCCCGAAAGCCCCGATACCCTTTTGGGATGTAATTATCAATTTGTGATGACGTTTTAATGACTTTAAAGTATCTTATGGAGGTGTGTTGGACTATGTTAAGTATGGATGGTTGTTTATATGTTGTTATGAAGGAATAACTATGACGGAATTACAAAGGGAAAGAGGTAAAGGGTAAGTATGGTGTGAAATGCTTTCGGTGTATGATCTTTTGGTCAATGTGGGTGATGTTATGGTGTTGTTGATATGTAAATGTATTGGACTGTATGGTGAGGGGGTGACATGACATTATATGGTAGCCACAAAGTTCATTGTCTTCTTGTACGCCTATATAGTGGCTAGTTGCTAATGTAAGTTCCGTTATGAACTTGTATTGTAGAGTAAGACGTAAGGAAGAAGCGGGACTATTGTGTTCATACATAGGCTTGCGTATTCATACTTGTAAGTAAAGGTATGTAAGGTTACCTTGTCCCATAGTACTCATATTTATGTTACACTTGTCCTATCCCGAAATGTGCTAAGGTATTCCATATCCGGTTAGCAATGGTCATTGTTATACATTTCCTAATCATTGATCAATTGTAAGTCTCATGTCCTATAATCATGGTAAATGTCCCAAAGTTCCAATAGTGATTATACTTATTTCCCTTGTTCATGGATTCTTGTCCAATGGTTCCAATGGTGTCAAGGTGCTAGTAATGTTATATTTCTCATGATGTTTATTCACGTCTCTCACTCATTGGTTAATGATTCAAAGCTTCCAACAATGTTATGTTCCAAAGTTCAAGTGATGTTATGAATATCAAAGTATCAATCTCAAAGTAATGAACAAAGTAATGCATATGTGGTCAATGATTAAGTATGGGTGGCAAATCTAGGGGCGTAAGCCTAGCTCGACTCGATCCCGAGGTATGGATTTATGGGTGGCAGGTCTAGGGGCATAAACCTAGATCGACCCGATCCCGATGCATTGATGTATGGGTGGCAAGTCTAGGGGCATAAGCCTAGCTCGACTCGATCCCAACATGATGATATGATATGAAAAGACCCACTGATCAGTAGGGGCCCGGGTACATTGTGGCACATGTAATGACAAGTGAGTATTGAAAGTAATGAAAGTAATGTAAGCAATCCACATGGTTCCCAAAATGCAACATAGTGACTTACTCACAGTGATTCGTTATTTGTATTTGAGTTCATTGAAATATTCATGTGTTGTACAGTTTCATATGAGCCTTGCATACTCAGTACTTATTTCGTACTGACTCCTCTTGGGGGATTTACCTTACTTGCTGCAGGCACAGGTAACAGTAGGCCTCCCCAGTAGACTGCCAGTGTTAATGGTTCTTTGGTGAGCTCCATCTAATTCGGGGCTTCTCCGAGTCCGACTGTATATATGTTTTGGTGATATACATATTGTGTAAAGCGGGGACTTGTCCCGACTTATGGTTCATTTTAGTCAATGCTCTTGTTAGAGGCTTTTGTAGACGGATGTGGGTGTATCAATATAAAAGGCATGTGCTATTTTGACTGGATGGCCTCAACGGCCAAGTTTCATATGTATGTATAAATATGTCCCATGTTTTCCTTTATTCGTTTTTCATGTTCTTACGTAATGGTGGTTATGATTATGATATGCATATGATTGGACATAGGCACAGGATGGTTCTCTCGGGCCTTATCGGCTATGGGTGCCAATCATGTCTCGATGGGATTCGGGGCGTGACAAAAGTGGTATCAGAGCAGGTCGTTCCAAGGGTGTCTTCAAAGACGTGTCTGAGTAGAGTCTTACTTATCGATGTATTGTGCACCACATTTATAAGTAGGAGGCTACGGGACATTTAGGATGTTGTTTCTTTTCTTTATTCTAGATCGTGCAATAGAGCCAATGTTGTAAGTTGCATTGTATCTGATCTTGGTAATTATTTTTCTTTGGTATAGTCAAAATGCCGAATACTAGAAGAGGAAAAGGAAAAGGTAAAAGTAAGCGGATAGATAGAATTGCTGGTGAAGGAACCAATATACCACCACCTGATCAAGTTCATCAAGGGGACACGGAGCCTGAATTTGTGTCACGAGCTTCCTCCACTCCCTCTGTACCAGAAGAGTCGAGTAGGAGAAGCGTACCTGTAGAACCACCAGTCAATACTACGGACCAGGATCTTAAAAATGCAGTTCAGATGTTAACACAGTTAGTGGCAGCCCAGAGTCAAGGACGAGCTGGTCCAATGACACATGATGATGATGCGGCTAGAGTAGCAAGTCGCAGAACACAGGATTTCCTCAAATTGGACCCTCCTATCTTCATAGGGGCAGATCCAAAAACAGATCCACAGGACTTCGTGGATCAAATTCAGAGGGCTTTGGAGGTTATGCATGTGACAGGGGTAGAGACAGTTGAACTTGCTGCGTACAGGTTGAAAACCCGCTTTGAAATATTCAAAAATTTCATTCGCTTTCTTGGTCCTGAGTTGGGTTCTAAAGACGAGCTTCAAGCCGGAATCCTCGACGACATGCCCCAGTTTGTTGCTCCACACAAGAAAGAATGTTCTGGTTGTGACCTTCCACTCAAATTACTGTCATAATAATGATATGAAGGTTGCTAGGATTGAGTTTCTAAGAGGTGACAGATCTGGAAATTTTATTCACTTGTAGACAGTTTTATTGACTGTTTTCATGTCTTTCTTTCTGCTATGACAACCGCTCCTAAAGTGCTGGTTTTTGGTGTGAAAATGCACCCTTTTAAGAGTGTAAAAGTGCAGATTTTTTTTAGTGTAAGAATGCAGATTTTTTTTTAGGGTAAAAAATACTGTTTTGAGAGCTTAAAAGTGGCAGGTCTTTGGTTTTAAAAGTGCAGATTTTTAGGCCAAAAAATGCCCCCTTTTTTTTTTATGAGCTTTAAAGTGCAAGTTTAGTTTTAAAAAATGCAAATTTTTGATACTTAAACGCAGCTTTTATAAGTTTTTTTAAGTGCATATTCTTTAGGGTAGAAATACAACTTTTAAGAGCTTCAAAGTGTAGTTGTTTTGAGTTTTCAGATTTTAAAAGCCTCCAAAACACTAGGTATATATGTATTCTTATGCTACCAATAAGGTATATTTTACTATCTTAATTCCTATCGTATTTATTTTTGCACATCATTTTACCACACTATATGTTACTGTATGTATATAACATACATTTATTTCAAATCTATCTTCCTATTTTTGTATATCTTTATATGTAAAGTTCTAAATTTTTTCACCTACTTATCATATGCGTACATATATGTTTACTACATATAATGTACTACCATTACTTTCCATTCTTATCTCACTTCAAGAAATCATACTTCCACATATACATATAATTTTACTCTATAATAAGCATACATATACATAAGGTCATATTTTACATACATATACCTTTGTGTTTTGTAGACGTATATTTATATACCTTGATTTTCTTTTTCTCGAAAATTAATAAAGGTTTCTTAGCACTATTTCTCGCAAATAATAAAACAAACACTTTCCCAAATATTTTTTAAAACTGAGTTTAAGGACTATCTTCGGATAGGCTCTGAGAGATGCTTAATACCTTCCCCTCGAGTAACCAAAACCCTTATCAGGAATCTCAAATATTTTTCTAAAGACCAAAAAACAGAGTTTTACATAAAAAATGGTTTTCCTAAATTTTTTCCTAAAATTTAGGTGGCGACTCTAAAAATGAATTTTCAAAAAAAACAGAGAGAGTCATGACCGCCATATGTTGTGCACTGTTTCAACCGGTTCGAAATAGGGCGCGACAGTGGCCACTTAAGCTGCCAAGCATCGCTTTAGCAGACCCTAGCTGTGTGGCCTGCCGCTAAAGCGGGCACCCGACAGCTTTAGCAGGCATCGCTTTAGCGAAAAGAGACCGCTTTAGCGGTCCCAGTCAGTCAGCCCAGGCCATTTTAGAGTTTAACTACCGCTTTAGTAGTGACCACTTTAGCTCTCATTTAGCCGCTTTAGCAGTACCTGCTGGGCTGATATATAGACTGATTTTCACGATTTTTCTTTCATTTATGAGTATTGGAGCTTAGGGTTTGAGAGTTTTTGGGCGATTTTGTAACACTCCAGGTGCTTCGAACACATGAAAATATACAATGGTTGGGGTATAAGGCTAAATGAAGAAAAGGTGAAGAAGCGTGTACTAGAAACGAACATGCAAAGAAGAAAAAAAAAAGAAGAAGACAGGACTCACGTGACGTGGGTGGTGCCGTGAACCAACTTCTGAAAGTTGGAAAATTATTGTCTGAGATCACGACAGGACCCACATGGCGTGACTCCACTCATGTGACGTGAGTGGGTGCCGTGGATGAGATTCAGAGAGTGTTTTTAGGTCTGAGATTCACGACAGGGACCCACGTGGCGTGACTGGGTTCCACGACACCAGTCACGATACCGTGAAATTTTGCCGGCTTTATTGACTTATTTTTTACTAGATGAAATATTTGAGTGTGGGACCTATTAAAGGTGTTGGGCTGGATCTATATTCTGTCTTTGAGGCCCAAATAGCATGTAATAAGCCATGGGCCTCAATAAATATAAGAAAGACCCATTCAACATGGATCAAACTTGTGGCCAAGGATTAATTGGACTTGAGGGACTTTATAAGACACAAAAATCAGATTTAATTCATTATAACTCTCATCTCCTTCTAGATATTTCTCAAGGCTCCTTATCTCACAAAAACCCTAAGGCAACAACACTTGTTTGGGACAAGATCATCTCTTTGCAAGTATTAGTAAGTGTTTCCTCTTGTGCCTTAATATATGATGTACATGAAAGGTGGTGTAGGTCATGATGGTTATGTTCTAAAGTGTTGAGAAGTCCACTTTGTTTGTGGTAAGGTGGAATAAGTGATATAGTAGTAGGGGGGGAAGATGGAATGATATATCCTATGATGAGGATGTGGGTGATTTCATTAACGTATTGTAAACTTATGCTAGGTTTGGTTACTAATGCAAGTTCCCTTGTGTATGTATGTATATTGTAGAGTAGCATTTTACGGAAAGGTGGAATTATTGTAGTCACATAGTGAAAGGCAAAGGTATGTAAGGTTTCTCTTTCTTATGACCTTTGGTCACACCTATTGTTCATATTTTGCCCGAACTTACCTCCCCTCCGAAGTGTCGTAAATGTCTCATCCCAAGTAAGTTGTTATTGTTGTTTGTATGCCTCTTATTCCTTGCCTATGGTTCCCAAAGGCCAATAATGTTGCAACCACCAATGTATCACTCTTATAACGAAAGAAGTGAAGTAATGCATATTTGTGTTTATTGAGTACGGGTGGTAGCTCGAGGGGGCGTAAAGCCCAGCATAGAGACGATCCCGATTGATTCTTGGACACAGGGGGTAGCCCAAAGGGGTAAAAACCTAGCTAGGGCCGAACCTGCTTATTTGATTTATGGGTGGTAGCTCAAAGGGGCATAAGCCTAGCTAGAGACGATCCCACCGTTATGACCCAATGATCAGTTGGGGCCCGAGTACGATATGAGTTATTGATGATAATACTGAACGTAAAAGCAAAGAAAGTAATGAACGTGATGTACTTGGTTCCACACATACAGGACAGTGGTTTATCCATATTGTCTACCCTCTTGTCTCTGATTTCATTGGAATTCCTATAGTGCTTATATTTGCTTATAGCCTTACATACTCAGTACATTTTTTTGTACTGACCCCTTGTGGGACTTACCTTACTTGTTGAAGGCGCAGGTGCTAATATACCTCCACTGTAGGGTGCAGATCTTTTGCTGAGTATTGGTGAGCTCCAGTTGCTTTGGGGCTTTCCAAGTCACATGTGTACATTGATTTTTGATATTGTGTAAATATTGCATAAGCAGGGTCATGTATCTATTAGAGGCTTTGTAGACATATGTGACAAGATGAATGTAAGTGATGTATATCCATTTTGACTTAATGGCTCCAGCGGCCAAGTCGTATATATCGCATGTGTTTTTCATGACGTACGCTATTGGCATGTTATAGTTACATGAGTTAGAATTCTATTTACACAGGGACTTGCATAGAAGTGTACAGGATCAAGGAATGGTTCTCTCAGGCCTTAACGGCTTCGGGTGCCAGTCCGCCCCAGCGGGGTTTGGGGCGTGACAAATTTCTTCTCTTCTTAAGCTTAGGTAAGCTCCATAGTCCTTTTTCAATCATTTACTTTGATTATATCTTCTAAACTTCCTTTAAATTGTGATTTTGAAATAAATTTTTGGGGTTTTTGTTTGAAAAGTTTATAAAGGGATTTTCAACAATTAATCACTCGTTTTAAACCCGATTTCACTTGGGTTTTCTTCTATGAGTTCCTTTGATCATGGGTAATGACTTTCTAAACAAAAATTCCAGTTTTGCCCCTGCAAAAATTTTAGTTTTGCCCCTTCATTTTCAAAATCTGTTTTTAAGGTGCGTTTTGGACCCGGTCTAGTTATGGGAAATATAAGTATTGTTGATTTTATTTAATGCATAGATGCTATATTTGTGTGTTTTAGTTGATTTCGAGGCCGTTCGAAAGGGGAAGGCTCCGTGTTGATGCACTTTAGGCCCAAATTTCATCGTTTTGAGGTAGGTTCTGGCTTAACTTCTTTCAGGTTGAGCTGGGTAGTTAATAAATAGGTAAAGCGTGCTATGGGATGGGGAGAATTTGCTATGGGGTTTATATTTTGAGATTATATTCATTGGGGTTTGCCTGTGTGGGGCTTATTTTGTGTGGATATTGACTTGAGATATTTGATATTGCATGTAGCCCGTGTGGGGGCCTCATTTGACTTCATCTGGCCTTATTTGTGCATTGAGATGCCTTATTTTAGATATGACACACGTGCGGAGGATCAAATTGTTATTATAGGCTTTATTAAGCATTGATTGCTTTATCATGATTGAAATACCTAAGTTAGGGGTTGATATGATATTTATGATGTCTTACATGCATATTTATTTCAATGGTGCCCAGTTATAGTTGCTGAATTATGAATTATGGACATACTGAGTTGATTCTGAGTTCACCTACATATATACATCATATTTAATTAATTGGATATCTTCATACTGATCTAATTGTGAGCATTATATCCTCATTCCCTACATATACATTCATGAGATACTGGTACCATTGAGGAATACTATTTTTGAAAAAAAATGACACGAGCTGGAGAGGTGAGTTGTTTGAGATCGAGATAGAGATAGAGATATGAGGTAAAGTATAGGGGTTGCGAACACCCCATGGGTCCTATTGCGGAGTTGCAAACACAGTAGGTATATACTGAAAGTCCTGCAATGACTTTCACCGTTTCACCCCATCATTACCACTACATTGCATTGTATTGCATTCCATTCGCCTATTCTGTGGTTTCTTTGTTCTTGACTTGCCTTATTGTATTTCTGTATTTACTCGTGTTGTTTATATCGTTATTATATTAGAACTATTAGTGGAGACGGTGTGAGCTACTATTTTGGAATTTTTCTACTTGCAGGAATGCGTGCTCATAGTTTATCTTTATCTATGTTATTTTCTGCTTTGCTCAAGTCGGCCTATGATACCTACTGAGTACAAGTGGATCCGTACTCATCCCTACTATGCTCTTTTGATGCAGATCCAGGTCCAAGTTCAACATGTGGCGGTTGAGTTCGTGCGAGGTTGAGTAGATTTTCGAGGTACTGATATGCTCCAGAGTTCGGGGTAGACTTTCGGACCTCATCTTGTCCTTTTATGTATTTACATACTTTCTGAGACAAAGTTGTATCTTAGTATTCAGATTGTATTAGATGCTCTTGCCCTTTGACACCATATCTTGGGATTCGTTATGACATTTATTTCAGACTTCCGCTATTATTGTACTTGTGTTGGTCTGACTTCGTTCTAGAAGTCTCGCCTTAATTGTGTAAGTGTGAATTTTATTTTACTTTATCAGTTTGGGTGATCGACTTACTTGTCAAGGCTGGGCCGTGATAAGTGTCATCATGACCTAGTTTTGGGGTCGTGACAACCTAGCGTTTGTGAAATTATTGGCACAGACAATACAGCTAAGGGTACAATTTCCAGATTATCCCATTAAGGCTATTCGCTTTGATAATGCTGGAGAATTTACATTCCAAACTTTTAATAATTACTGTGTATCAGTTGGGATATGAGTTGAACATGATGTCGCACATGTTCATACTCAAAATGGTCTTGCTGAATCATTTATTAAGCGCCTACAATTGATAGCAAGGCCGTTACTTATGAAAACGAAATTGCCCACTACTGTTTGGGTCATGCTATCTTACATGCAACATCACTTGTTTGTCTCAGACTGACTCATTATAATAAACACTCTCCGTCATAATTGGTCTTTGGTCATGAACCAAATATTGCTCAGGTAAGAATTTTTGGATGTGTCGTATATGTGCCAGTAGCACCGCCACAATGCACCAAGATGGGCCCCCAAAGAAAGTTAGGAATATATGTTGGATTTGATTAACCCTCCATAATTTACTATCTTAAACCATTGAAGGGAGATTTATTTATTACTTGATTTGCAAATTGTCGATTTGATGAATCAAATATTCCATAATTAGGGAGAGAGAAACAGGAACTCAAAAGGAAAATTGCGTGGAGAGTTTCATCATTATCTCATTTTGATCTACGTACCCTCATGTGTGAACATGAGGTCCAAAAGATCATTCACTTACAGAAAATAGCAAAACAAATGCCAGATGCATTTACTGATTTGAAAAGGATAATTAAGTCACACATTCCTACAGTGAATGTGCCTGTCCGAATTGATGTCCCCAAAAGACCATCTACTAGTGTCATAGTTTTTGAATCCTAAACATGCCTAAAGTGTGGTAGACCTTTGGGTTCTAAGGACAAAAATCCTAGAAAAATAAGCACAAAAAATGATAAAAGTGACCCTATAAAAGAACATCATGAAGAGACTCAAGATCTGATTAATCCTAAAGAAATCAGTGAACCCGAGACTCAAGTGAATGAAAAACTTTCAATGAGTTCTATCGGTGATGAGATAAATTTAGATCGATCAAAAATTATAGTGGATAATATTTTTGCATATAATGTCACACTTAACATTATGCAAGACAATTAGGATCTTGAAACTCTATCTGTCGAAGAATATTGACAAACATGTGATTGGCCAAAATGGTAAGAGGCAATTCAATCAGAATTGAACTCACTTGCTAAACATGAGGTTCTTGAACCTATAGTCCAAACCCCTGATGGTGTAAAATCAGTTGGCTATAAATGGGTCTTTATGTAGAAAAGAAATGAAATTGTAAGATACAAAGCACGTCTTGTTGCACAAGGATTCTCTCAAAGACCAGGTGTTGTCTACGAAGAAACATATTCACCCGTTATGGATGCAATAACATTTAGATATTTCACCGGTTTAGTTGTACATGAAAGCCTTGAAATACATCTGATGGATGTAGTTACAACTTAGCTTTATGGTTCACTTAATAATGAAATTTATATGAAAATCCCAGAAGGATTAAAGATGCCTGAAGCATATAGTTCAAAATCTCAGAAAATTTATTCAATCAGATTACAAAGATCGTTTTACGGTCTAAAACAATTAGGGCGTATGTGATATAACCACCTTAGTGAGTGTTGATACTCAATTTTGGCTCTCCATACTTAAAATTAACGTTTTCAGGCTTCCTGATCATTAAAGAGCACAAAATGCAACTTTTACACATATTACAATTTATTGATAATTATTCTTATTTTAGGATTTTTACCAATTTATTGTCATAGTTTAAATTTTCATAATTTATTGATAATTATCCTTAATTTCATAAATATTAGAATTTTTATCAATTTATTGTCATTTTAATTCTTAACAGTCATTTCCACATACATAATACGAGCAACATAATTTTCATTCTTAACTACACAATACATTTATTTTTACATTTGAATTTATACTTACATTTTAAAAAAAAATTATATATACATTAGCTATATTTTTAGACACAATCCATACATAGCAAATACAGTTAATTCTCAGATATTTTAAAACTCACATTGTGCAAATTATTCAAAAATAAATTGAATATTTTCTTGTCCAATGATATTCCTTATTTTACTCTCAAAAAAGAAAAAAAGCCACATTCCTTAAATCTTGGCTACTTGACCTACTACTTTTAATTTCTACTTTTTGACTTTTTCCATCTACATTCCTAAACTCAAGGGATTTGTTTTGATATTTTGGGGAAGGAGCAAGTTTGATAAGATTTTTTCTTTTCCATTTAAATACTAACTCCTCTCTTTTCATTCACAACAACAACAAACAAAAACACACACACACACACGTCTACTACTACTACACAATTTTCAGATTTGTTTTTTTTTCTTAAGCTTTCATCTTCTCCATAGTTTTAAAGCTCTTAACAGCTTCTTTTCCTTCTCTGGCAGCCACGCACCACTACCCACCAATGAAGCTCCGCCAGAATCCGACGAAATACCACAACACCGCCAACAACTAGCCACCACGGTCAGAATCCCGTTGACAACCCTGGAAAGTTCACATCTATCATTTCTTTCGATCACCCCTTTTATCTTTTCCTAATTTTGTTTATATTGGTGTATGTTTTCAGTTGTATCCTTTATGTTGGGTTGTTCTCGTTACATTCTTTATTCATTTCGTGTTGTTTCTGGCTTAAAATTTTACTCCGGCAAAGCTCCACGAATCAAGTGTAAAGGCTTAACACTGACGAGCTCCGCTTCTCTAATCTATATTGTTTCACTGTTTTCTTTTGTTATTGGTTTTTGATTATTTTAATGGTTGTTGGTTTTGATAATATTACTAGTTGTTTTCTTTTCGTTAATTTTGAAATTGTTCAAGAATTCTCGTGTTGTTTGGTCACTTGAATTGATGATTACTTATTATTTGTTTTCCCTCAATTACTATGAAATGGTTAGATGGTTAAGTAATGAATTTTGATGTGATATCTTTAGTTACGTGGAATATGATGTTGCCGTCAATTGATTACTTTGATTGTTATTTTGCTTGTGTTCATATTTTTCAGATTTTAAATTGATAAATTTGATTAAAATTTAAGAGATGGTTGTATAGCTAAGTAGAATTTTCACTGGTTGTTTCATTTAATTCTATCGTATGGAGCCTTTACAAAATCACACCTTTAGTTCATTGAAACAAATATTAATACATGGTCAATGACAATATCTCTCCGTCGAATTTTCGAGGCATTCCCATAACAAAAGACGGATTTTATTTTTCAAGTTATGTCATTTTATATCAACTATCAATACGTGGCCAATGAAAAAATTCCGTTGGTTTTGAGGCCTCCACAAATAGAAAGACGGACATTACCTATACAAATACGTAACAAAAAATAAATTTGGGTGATGACGAAATTATTATATTACCACGACAACACAAAAGTGTTACGATTCATAGTTTGGCAAAACGATTTAGGACGACCGATAATTTGAGCAACCACTTCGTAGCCATGGCGTATCTAAAACTTCATCTGAGCCCACTATATAATAAATATTATTTTTCATATATACATTTACATACATATATGCACACATATTTTTATAATTATTTTTTCATTACTAATATTTCTAACAAGTATTTACACAGGTTTTTGAGGATACTTCTCGGAAAAGGACATTCAAAAAGGAGTTTAAATTTTATATTTGTATTTTACATTCTTACAATTGTATAAATATTAATCATAGTAAAAAGTTTATTTTTGGGGCATTGGCCGGGGGATATTCTTTACTTACGTAACCCTTAGCACGCGTTTAGGCAAAACTTAGGCCGTTAATATTTATAGAAAGAGTCAAACTGATTCGGATATTTAATCAATTAATTCACACTTTTTTCCATTAGAAAATATTGTGCAGTCTTTTCTTTCAAAAATAAACATTCATTTTATTTAATCTTTTCTCCCATTAACTTTTGTCAAATACAAAATATTATTTGAATACTTTTTCTTTAGTATAATACAAAAATTACTTTTCTTTCCATACATTACACACAAAAGTGATTTCCTTTCATAAAAGAACACTTTTTTTTTTCTTTCACATATATATTTTTATACATATTTTATACAACATACTTTTGCTTATTTCTATACATATATATTACAATAATAAAGTCCATATATGCATTTGACATATCATGTTTTATACATGCATTTTTACATTATTACATATTTTAATTATTCATACTTCTCAAAAAATGATTTTTACCTCCTTCCTCTTTGATAAATTTAGTGTAGTCGAGTACCACATTTTGTGGATTCTGAAGGATGCCTAATGTAACACCCCGTACATTTTCGACCTTACTTGACAACCTTGAGCCATGTTTACCCTAGGTTCGAGAGCAATACGTACGTATTTTTTATTGTTATTGATGGAATATGTGATAGTGTGCTAGTACATGTGATGAGACCCTTGTAGGAGGCGTTTGCGACTTTTTGGAGCAATTGTGGAGTGAAAAGTGAGGTTTGGAGGACTTCCAAGCAAAGGATATTAAAGATAAGAGGCAAGCAAAAGGTTGAAACTTGAAAGATCCAACCAAATCCGCAAAGAAAAGTCTAAATCAAAAATTAAGTGTGGGGCACTGCAGGTGGCGTGCCAGGCCGCTTTGGCCTGACTTGTTTTTGGCACAGGCAGCAAGGGGGCGCCCCTGCACACCTTTTCCAGAGCTGAAAGTTTTCTAAGTCCGTAGGGCACCCGGGGGCGTGCCGGGGTGCTCTTTGCTAAATTTCTTCTACGATTATTAGCCTATAAAGAGGACTCTCGGGTTATGGTATCATTATTCCATCGTAGTAGGACTACTGTTGAGCGAGTTTGGCATCCAAGTTGGGGTTAATTCTTCGTCACAAGTGTTGACACCCAATTTTGGCTCTCCGTATTTAAAATTAACGTCTTCAGGCTTCCTGATCATTAAAGAGCACAAAATACATTTTTTTTTTACACACTTTTACAATTCGTTGATAATTATCCTTAATTTCGTAAATATCAGGATTTTTATCAATTTATTCTCATTTTGAATTTTTCACAGTCATCTGAACACGTACACAACATAACACTACAATTCTTTGCAGTACACTATATTTTTAACTATTTACATCATAATACATTTTTCAGGATAATTATATTTTTATTATTATTTTTATTTTCTGTAATTACATATCGATATTTACATATTTTTGTACATCATTTAATACAATCTGCAAATGATAAGTCGGATCAATTATTTTGATATACGGAGCAATAATTCAGTCAAGTCAAGGTCTTGTCACCTTTATTAAAGGTGACTTGTCACTTGTCACCTTTATTAAAGGTGATGTGTGACATGTCTACACAGAATTTTATCCTTTGAATAATAACATTATATTTTGGTTAAAAGAATAAAAAATCCGCTAGATAATAACTAATAAACTAAAGTAGTATTTAATGGATAAGGGGGATTTTTTTATTTTTTGGATAAAAGAGGAAGTTGATTTTTATTATAAATAGAAGGGAGGGTTAATTATTTTGGGGGGGAAAAAAATATTCACACACACAATACATATTTATACACATTTACACACATACATACGCATACATACACAAAAAAATCAGATTTCTCTCTCTATCCCTCTTTCCCCGTCGCTACATCGCCGGAAGTAATGACCGGCGACCACCCCAAATTCCGGCCACCATCACTGTCGCCCCTCTCTCCCTATTCTACATCTTCTCCAGTCAAGCACCACCAATGTCGGCCTCTCCCACCTCTCTATCCCGTCGCCTCTCGCCGGAAGTGATGGCCGGCGAGCTCACGAATGAAACCATCACCACCATGAAATTGCTGCCTCACCGGAGAACAAAGATCCGGCAGCCCCCATTCTTTGATGTTGCATCGCTCCGGCATCCCTCGCCGTGGAAGTGACGTTCTCAACCTTTCTTGCTCCGATTTGATATTTTTGACATCATATAGATGTAATGGAAGATCCATTTTATATATGTCTCTGTTGATTGTGGTTATTGTTTTCTATTTCTTGTTTAGATCTGTTGGGTTTGTTCTTGTTGCCAAACTTTGGTTGAGATTTGGTCGGAAAACGCCATCTCTGGCGAGCCTTGCTTGTTACCCGTGTTGATGTTGATCCGTATTGTCATTTGGCTAACTGTGTGGTTACCCCATTTATTGTTGGATTATATTTTCCTAATCATTTTTCTTGTTTATTTTGTGGTACACCGTCTCTGTTGGACTACTTTTGCACAGATAATGACTTTTCTGATGGCAATTGGGTGTCTTCCAGTGAACTCCACTGTTTGTTCGATCACCACTGTTGTAACACTATTTTTGGGGCATTTTTTTGGATTGATTTTGTCCTTTAACTGTTTTACATTTTTCACTACCCTGATAAGAATAAGATACTACATGACTTGGTCAATGAAAAAATTCCGTCGGTTTTTGAGGCCTCCACAGATAAAAAGACAGACATTACGTATACAAATACGTGACAAAAATAAATAAATATGGGCGATGCCGAGATCATTATATTATCGCGACAACACAAAAGTTTTATGATTCGTATCTTGGCAAGGCGATTTAGGACGGCCAATAAATTCGAGCAACCACTTCGTAGCCATGACATATCTAAAACTTAATCCGAGCTCACTTTATATCAAAAAATCTATTTTTACATATACACATATTTGATTTTGATAATTATTTATTCATTATTAATATTTATATCAAGTGTGTATACAGGTTCCCGGAGACACTTTCAAAAGACGATGCTAAAAAGGAATTTGAAGATTCCCTCAAACTCACTATTTGTATTTACTTTTAGTGTTACAATTGTACAAATGTTAATTATAGTGAAACTTTATTTTTGGGGCGTTAGGCGGGGGATATTTTTTACTTACGTAATCCTCACCACGCGTTTAGGCAAAATTTAGGCCGTTAATATTTTTATAAAAGAATCAAACTAATTTGGATATTTAATCAATTAATTCACACTTTTTCCATTAGAAAATATTGTGCAATCTTTTCTTTCAAAATAAACATTCATTTTATTTAATATTTTCTCCCATTAACTTTTGTCAAATACAAAATATTATTTGAATACTTTTTCTTTAGTATAATATAAAAATTACTTTTCTTTTCATACATTACACACAAAAATGATTTCCTTTCATAAAAGAACATTTTTTTTTTACATATATATTTTTATACATATTTTACATAATATACTTTTGTTTATCTCTGTACACATATATTACAATAATAAAGTCTATGTATGCATTTGACATACCATTTTTTATACATGCATTTTGTACATTATTACATATTTTAATTATTCATACTTCTCAAAAAATGATTTTTACCTCCTTCCTTTTGATAAATTTAGTCTAGTCGGGTACCACATTTTGTGGATTCTGAAGGGTGCCTAACACCTTCCCTTCGGAATAATTTGAACCCTTATCTAGAATCTAAACTGGTTTTTTCGCAGATTAAAACACAAGTCATACATGTCAATGATTAAATAGATTTCCTTATTTTCCTTAAAAATTAGGTGGCGACTCTGAACAAATTCAATTCTTTTAAAGTCCATAAGTCGTGCTTGTTTTAACCTTGGTGAAAAATAGGGCATGACAACAAGTATTTTATCAAATTATGTTCAATTAAGCCATAAGTGGCTATAATTGCTTGTTCTTGGGATTGAGGCTAGGAACATAAATCTCGTGAGTTGAATATTGTTGTGACATTGATGAAATTATTTAAACATGAGATAATTGGAGTATTACACATTGAAATTGGTGGGCTAAGTTAATATGTGTAAATGGGCTTAATTTAAGGCCCAAAATGAATTAAAAGACATGGCCCAAAAGGGCAAATGACCCATTCTTCCACTTTGACCAAGCAAATATGTCATTTAATACCAAAAAGTGGCTAAGTATGACTTGAGGGGCTATATAAGGTGGCAAAAATCAGATTTTTATTTCCACAAAGCACACATGCCATCCTAGACATTTCCACAAGATATTTCTTCAAGCTCTCAAACCCTAAGCCATCTTTTTTGATAAGATCACTCATTTGTAAGTTTGGGTAAGTGATTATTCTTATGGATTAATATATTATATGCATGGAAGAGTATGTAGATCATGATGGTTATGTCTAAAAGTGTAAATAATGCATTTTTAGATCATGATGGTTATGTCTAAAAGTGTAAATAATGCATTTTTGCTAAAAGATGTGTCATCTATGGGATTTAAACTTGAAAGGAGACTTGAGGTTTTGATGAAAGTGAATGGTGTGAATGAAATATCTACATGTATGGTGTGGTTATGTTCCTTGACTTATTTTTTTTTTCATGAGTATAAATTGTGGGATTGTTGTCGATATGTTGTTATGAAGTGTATTGAGGTGACTTGATGGAGTAATTGTGATGTTGTGTTGATGGAGAAGTGGAAAGTATGAACTTGGTGTGACATGCTATTGGTTTATGATGTATTGGTCAATGTATGGAATGTTGTGGTATTGTTGGTATGATAATTTCATAAATGGTATTGTCAAAGGGGAAATGACATTTTAAGGCCATCATGTAACTCATTGTCGTCTTATGCACTTGCAAGGTAGTTGATTGTTAACGTAAGCTCCGTTATGTACTTGTGTTGTAGAGTGAAACATAAAGAAGGAGCTGGACTATTGTATTCACATTTAGGATTGTATATTCATATTGGGAAAATAAGGTATGTAAGGTTACTCTTTCTGTATCCTTCTACAGCACATAGTGGTTACATTGTCATTGTACTTATCCCATTCCGAATTGTTCCAAGGTATCTCATTTCGAGTTGTCATATATATTGTTGTTCATATGTACCTTGTTCATTGACCAACTATTATTCATGTGTCACATAATTGAGGACATGGTTCCAATGTTCCAACAATATTACATTCTCAAGTTCCAATAATGATGTTATAACCACCAATGGATCAATCTCTCAAAAATAAAAGAATAAAGTAATGTACATATGGTTTGTTGGTTGAGAATCGGGACAGCATCAAAGGGGCACATAAGCCTAGCTCGAGCTGGTCCTAACATTATGATTATTTTATAACCCACCGATACGGTGGATGATTATTTTATAACCCACCGATAAGGTGGATGATTATTTTATGACCCACCGATAAGGTGGGTGATTATTTTATGACTCACCAATAAGGTGGATGATTATTTTATGACCCATCAATAAGGTGGATGACTATTAATGATGATGAATATTAATGATGATGAATAATGATGATGAACGTATAAGCGAAGAAAGTAATGAATGTAATGCATGCGATGCCACACACGCATTTCGATGGTTTATCTAAAATGATTATTCGCCTGTATTTGACTTGTAGATGATATCATTGAGGTACCTACGTTTCGTGCAGTTTCATATAGCCTTACATACTCAGTACATTCATTCGTACTGACCTCTCTTGGGGGGGCTTACCTTACTTGCTGCAGGCACAGGTGCTAGTAGACCTCCACAGTAGGTTGCGGGTCATTTGTAGATCATTGGTGAGCTTCAGTTGGTTCGGGGCTTTTCGAGTCACATGTGTACATTCATCTTGGTATTGTAAATGTTGTATACAGCAAGGACTTGTCCCGACTTTAGGATGGTTATGTTCATGTATCTATTAGAGGCTTTTTAGACGTATGTGGGAAGATGAATGTAAGAGATGTATGTCCATTTTGACTTGATGGCCCTAACGGCTAAGTTTCATATATAGTATATGTTTGCCATGGCTTTCACTATTAGTATCTAGTTACATGAGACAAAACGGTATTCATACAGAAGCATGCACAAGAATGTACATGAGTAAAGATTGGTTCTCTTGGGCCTCAACGGCTTCGGGTGCCAGTCCGCCCCATTGAAATTCGGGGCGTGACACCTAACACCTTCCCTTCGGAATAATTTGAACCCTTACCTATAATCTAAACTGGTTTTCGCAGATTAAAACACAAGTCATAAATGTCAATAATTAAATAGGTTTCCTTATTTTCCTTAAAAATTAGGTGGTGACTCTGTACAAAATTAATTCATTTAGAGTCCATAAGTCATGCTTGTTTTAACCTTGGTGAAAAATAGGACATGACAGTGAGTACTTGATAAATGAAGGTTATATAAATGATAGCATTTGTCCTTGTATTTTTATTAAGAAAACAACATCTGAGTTTGTTGTACTCATTGTTTATGTTGATGACATAAATCTCATTGGAACTCCAGAAGAGGTCCAAAAGGCAATTGAATATCTAAAGAGAGAATTTGAGATGAAAGACCTTGGAAAGACAAAACTTTGTCTTGGTCTGCAAATTGAACATTTAGCAGATGGGGTCTTCATCCACCAATCTGCCTATACTGAAAAGGTTATGAAATGATTTTACATGGACAAAGCACATCTATTAAGTACTCCAATGGTTGTTCGGTCACTTGAATTGAGTAAAGATCCTTTCCGACCTCAAGAAGTGGATGAATAGGTTCTTGGTCCTGACATATCTCAATGTTATTGGTGCACTTATGTATCTTGCTAACGCTACAAGTCCTGACATAGCCTTTTTCGTTAATTTGCTAGTCAGATATAGTTCTTCTCCTACACAAAGATATTAGAACGGAGTTAAGCATATATTGTTATATCTAAAGGAGACTATCGATATGAGCTTGTTTTATACTAACAAAGATAGTGCAGATCTTGTTGGTCATGCAAATGCAGGTTATTTATCTGACCCACATAAAGCTCGATCACAAACAGTCTATGTATTTGCATATGAAGGTACTGCTCTATCATGGCAATCTACAAAGCAGTCTATTATTGCTACTTCTTCAAATCACGCTGAGATAATAGCTATCCATGAAGCAAGTAGAGAATGTGTATATTTAGATCAATTATACAGTTCATCAAAGAGAAATGTGGCCTGAAATGTGATATCAAGGTACCCACAATACTGTATGAAGACAATGCTGCATGCATATCCCAATTAAAAGGAGGCTTCATAAAAGGAGATAGAACGAAGTATATCTCGCCAAAGTTATTTTTCACACATGATCTCCAGAGGAATGATGATATTGATGTACAACAAATCCATTCAAGTGACAATCTAGAAGATTTGTTCACTAAATCCTTACCAACTTCAACTCTTGAGAAGATGATATACAAGATTGGAATGCGAAGACTTAACCATCTGAATCGTCATCTGAATCAGGAGGAGTAAGAATACGCGTTGTACTATTTTTTGCTTAACCAAAGTTTTATTCTACTGGATTTTCCTGATAAGGTTTTTATTGAGGCACCAAACAAATGCGTATTCACTAGACATCCAAGGGAGAGTGTTGTGAAAGTTGGATGTCATGTGAACATCCTAAATGTCAAAGAAAATGAACTACAAGTAGCAATCAAAATACTCTGCTTGATTTCTAAATATTTCATTAACCGCCATAGCATGTGGAATGACCTATATATATTGCCCCCCCTCTTTGTATTAAGGACATACCAAGAAAGAATAAATACAAAGCAAAGTAAAAGTACTGCTCTTTACTATTTTGTCTTAGCTATCATTTTCTGTTATTTTAGTACTATACTTGCTCTATTTTATAACAGATAGTAGATTTTTTTTTTTAAAAAAATTATTGTGATCTCTAGAACAATATATAATGCAATATATATGCCATGACGAGAGGAAATGTTCAACATCTTTTTGTTTACCATCAATGTTCCAAATGATATTTCATGTTAGGCTTTGTCCTTTTCAATAAAATCTAGACAAACCACACTTTCAATAAAACCCAATAGGGAAGAAACGTGGAAATAACTCTTTTATGATCTCATATTTGAATAATAGAAAAAAATAATCTTTCAGGTACCTTATGTATAAAAACAAAAAAATTCTTATAGAAAAGCTATAAATTGAAAATAATATTTAAAAATAAAATTGCATTTGAACATGAATTTCAATTGATTTTTCTTTTTTGAAGATTTATGGATGGATACAATTATTTCACTTGAAATATTTCTCAAAACCATTTTCTCAAACTTTTTTTTAAAAAAAAATAAGTTACAACAACAACATATCCCGTCAAACTTGAACCCTTAATTCCAGAGTCTGTCTCTACTCCTCCAACCTATCACTACTTCTGTCACGAGTCTCCTAGATCAAAACAATGTCATATGCAAATAACATACACTATGACACCTCGCCCTGAATATGCCGCATCAAATCATTCATCACAAAGACAAATAGAAGCGGGCTAAGATGTGATCCCTGGTGCAACCTATTCTCAACTAGGAAGTGCTCTGAGTCTTCTCCTACTATTCTTACCCCATCGAGTCTTAAGTTAAGGTTGGAACAATAAACAAAATTGTAACATAAATATTAATTTACAAATAATATTTTAAATATTATTGTTTATGTAAAAAGATATAGTCATTTGGGTAAGACGTGAATATCAAATATTATTTGAAATAAGTATTTGTTTATCAAGTTGACCTATTATTCCAACTTCAAACTTGAAATTTAGAATTGAAATTTAAAATTTTGGATTTTCACTCACTAATGTCTAAACTCAGCTTCAACTTTCAAAGATAATTTTACTATATCAACTTCTAATTATTATAAGTCATTTTTATGTTAAAAATGAATATTACTTAATAATAAGGATAAAATAGATATAAAATGATAAAATATCTCTTAATTTTTTAAATTGAATAAGTAAAAATGAATATCTATCTTAAATATGATGGACAAGTAAAAGTAGACTAAAGAAGTAATGTCTAAACTCAGCTTCAACTTTCAAAGATAATTTTACTATATCAACCTCTAATTATTATAAGTCATTTTTATGTTAAAAAAATGAATATTACTTAATAATAAGGATAAAATAGATATAAAATAATAAAATATTTCTTAATTTTTCAAATTAAATAAGTAAAAATGAATATTTATATTAAATATGATGGACAAGTTAAAATAGACTAAAGAAGTACTCCATTTCAACTTAATTTCAAACGTATTATTTTGGAATTTCAACTAAATAATGTGTCTAGTACGCATTTCAACTTTTGGTAGGTAAATCTTTATGATATTATTAATGCGAGTAGCAGAAGTTGCACAGTCTAGTTGGTGATATGAATAGGTTTTTTACTTTTGACAAAAAAGAAAGTTTTTTCTTTTTCTTTTTGATAAAATGGTCAAAGCCCCTCAATCGATTACCGTATTGCTAACTACACATTTATTCTTCATGAGAATTCTATTACCCTTCTAAATTTATTAAAATCAAATTTATTACACCCCTAAATGCCTATGTGGCCTAGTGGGTGTATTTCACTCTCTTTGAGAGAGTGAGAGAGTGAGCACCAAAAAGAAATATTAAAAATTTATTTTTAATTTTTTTTTCACAAACATATGTATTTTTAATGTTTTTCTTCTTCTTTTTTCATATTTGTTTCTCTCTCATTAAATTTCCTTTCTTCTTCATAGCATAGAGGCATTCATTGAATCCATCAAAAGTCTTGCTGCTCACCATCCCCAAACCACCACCGCCACCATTAAAATTGACAAACCAACACCTTCTTCGCCACCACAAGCCATAAATAGCAATTCCACCCCACCCTACACATTTAGAAACTAAGTAGCTTACTTTACACCCAATTTTAAAATCAACAGTCAAGCATTAAAACACCATTGAAGTACTACTTTAAAGCTATTCTAATAAGTTTTTTTTGTTAACAAAATTTATTCAAACAAACTAATAATGGTGGAAATCTCCAAATTCTTTCTCAAAATATCCTCACCGGAAAAGATCTTGACTCACGAAATTCATTTTTTCAAGTCAATCTTTGCAAGATGTCTATTGATGAATCTATGAAATTGATAACGAGTTCTATCATTATTGCATTTATTCTTCTTGTATAACCATAAATTCAATAACAATTTTTAGAGTTGATAAATGAAAAGGAGAAAGGAAAGAAAAAAGAAAAAAAATGGTATGTGGGTATTAACGTTTTGACTTTTGGAATTGAAGAAAATGAGAGGAAGAGAAAGGAAAGAAACATTAATGGGTACTTACGTTCTGGGTTTTGAGATTTGAAGAAAACAAGATGAAGAGAAAGGAAAAAAAAAGAGAAAAAGAAACGAATAAAATACAGAGGGGAAAGAAATAAAAAATTGATAAAAAATAAATTTTAAACAAAATTTATACATGTCAAAACGCGTGAGTTTCACCCGGCAACATAAATGTGATTGTGGCCTTTTAGGGATGTAATAATTTCGATTTTAAATAGTTCAGGAGGGTAATAGAACCCCCGTAAAAAATAAGTGTGTAGTTGATAATATGATAATAGATTGAGGGGGCTTTTGACCATTTTCTCTTTACTTTTTTTCTTATTTTCCATTTTTATGCAAGCAAAGTATACGTCAGGGGCGGAGCCACCTTTAGCAAAGGTTGGTCAGATGCACACCCTTTATCGAAAAATTATATAGTTAATAGAGGTTAAATGTCATTATGAATGCATATTTAATTTTGCACACACTTAATATAACTGAGAATAAAATTTGCATATCCTTCATCAAATTTCTAGCTTCGCCACTGATATACGTAACTAAATGCCATTAGTCAATTTTTTCTGAGTCTGTCTTATAATTTATAGTGCTCACAGTTAAATCATTTTAATTTTGAGTATGGACCATCGACCCATTTTTCCAGTAAAAGAACATGCAACATGGTCCTAGTCTCCTACACATGATATGACATTGTTACAGTTTATCGAGGATATGATCTTAGATAAAAAGGTACGAATAACACAAATTAGAATAGAAGGTTAGTAGATAGAAGTGCGTTTATATGAGTAGGTATATAGGAGTATATTGTCTTGTTGCCCTTATTATTAGGAGCACATTTAGGTTATTTTCTATTATTTCGTGTAGTTTGATTATAACATTATTTTGTTGTAGTGCTATTCTGCCATTGTTATGTGTATGTTACGATCTGTTATTTCTTGTACTTCCATTATGTCATTTTCTAGACTTTTTTTTTTTGAGCCAAGGGTCTACCAGAAACAACCTCTCTACTTCACCTCTGAGGTAGGAATAAGATCTGCACATACTTTATTCTCCCCAAATTTCACTTGATGGGATTGCAATGGGTATGTTGTTGTTGTAGTATTATTAGGGTTTAACTATACTAAATACTCTTATAATATAATTCAATTTTAGATACACCTTCTATTTTTAAAAATCAAATATTTACATTTGTTATATTATGAAAATTCTACACTTACATCTTCTATGAGATTTTAAAATAAAGATAAATAATTAATAAAAAAATTATTCATGCCTTTGATTTTACTTTTAAAAAAGGTACTTGTTGAAACATTTATCTTTATAAACTCATAGACAGAAAATAAGCCAAATCCCAAAAATGATTCAATAAGATATACCAACTATTATAATTAACTTTCTTGCAGTTTAATCCATATTTTTAATTTTATTTCATTATAATATTTATTATATTAATTTTTTTTTTTTAATTTTAGGTTTTAATTTATTCTTCAGCTACAAAATTATTATCTTATATATACTTATAAACTTAGATGAAATTTCAATTGTGTAGATTTTCCATTATATAAAAGGTATTGAATGTTTTTTGGGAAAATAGGAATAACGTCATAGGGGAATTTTGGATCAAAATGGTGTTGAATGAGGGACAATTTCAACAAATGGGTTTGTCAGATTTTTTAATGACCAAAATAGTGAAAATGCATGGTCAGTGGAGCACCTTCAATGTGCAATTTTCATGTTTAAAAATAGACAGACTATTAAATATATTTACACTGAAGATGCTCTAATAGTCACGAGCCTTCAGTGAATTTTTTACATTTTGAAGAAAGGCTCATTTTTTCAATGCACCTTCAATATTAATTTTACTATCCAAGAATCTGAAAAAAGCTGTCATTTTCTGAATTGATGGGACAATAGGAGACAACTTTTTCACATTCTCAAGGTTCATGCAGAACAATACACCTTCAAGCAAATTATGAAGACGTTTTTATGTAGAGAATCTTCGTAATTTGCTTGAAGGTGTATTGTTCTGCATGAGCCTTTAGGGTGTGAAAAAATTGTCTCTTATTGTCCTATCAGTTCAGAAAATGGCAGCCTTTTCAGATTCTTGGATAATAAAATTAATATTGAAGGTACATTGGAAAAAAATGAGCCTTTCTTCAAAATGTAAAAAATTCTCTGAAGGCTCATGACTATTAGAGCACTTTCAGTGTAAATATATTTAGCGGTCAGTCTATTTTTAAATGAAAATTGCACATTGAAGATGCTCCACTAACCATGCGTTTTCACCATTTTGGTCATGAAAAATCTGACAAACCCATTTGTTGGAATTGTCCCTCATTCAACACTATTTTAATCCAAGATTTCAATAATAGGGTTGATACAAGGGATGAGAGATAACTAATTCCGGAATTAATTTTAGGATGAGCTTATCCCATGTTTGGTTGGGATAAAATGCATGGGATAAGTCATTCTGAAATTAGTTATTCCGGGATTGTATTGTTAATTTTATCCCATCTTGAAGATGGGATAATTAATTCCGAAATAGTTAATCTCGAGATAAATTATTTCCAACCAAACGACCCATTAGAATCTAATTTTAAAACACAGTCATTCACATTTTATTAGTACTACTGTTATACTTTGGTTAACTTTATGCTATTTTTGCTGGCAGTGTTTTTTTCCTTCAATAATTTCATTATAACCATTTATTGTTATATTACTTTTCAATTGATCTATTTTTTTTATTTTTTTTTTAATTTAAATTGAGAATCTATTGAAAATAGTTTTCATATTCCACAAATTAGGAATAAAATATGTTATTGTTATTGTTGATCAAGGACCCATCAAAACTTTTATACAAATTTTTGGTAATATGCTATGAAGGCATGCACTTTCTTTCGTACTTTTATGATCCATCGTCGTCCTAGAGGGCATATATATATATTTTTTGGTCCCATTCTATTAATGTGAGCAAAGTATCCTCATATTTTTTTTGGGGTACTTATATCAAAGTTTAATTAAAATCAAATTTGTGCCGAAAAGTCTCATATTAAGGGGGAAAACATTCTTACAAAAGCAGCTAATCCTCTGATTGAGAATGAAAGAGTATTTATGACTTCCACTACAACCCTTGTTATCGTTACAAATCCATAGTATAATCTTCACATTCAGAGGCGGATCTACGATTTAAAGTTCGTGGGTTTCCCACATTAGACAAAAATAAAACCAAATAATAACTAAGGGGTTCGAACCCACAACCAAGAGGTTAACAAAATTTTAAGAGGTCCCTTTGCTCCACTAGATCAATATCACACTTTGTTTATGGAAGGGGTGGGCGTTCGGCTGGTTCGGTTCGATTTTTAAATTTCGATTTGGTGAAAATGACAACCAAAACCAAACCAAAATAAATTCGGTTCAGTTCGATTTTTGCAAATTCGATTCAATTTTTTTTGGTTTGAAGATCAAAATAGTGTGCTTCGGCATACATTTTTTGAGATAATCAGATGAAACCAATGACAACAATTTTCAGTTTCTAGTTGGTGAAGAGAGTTCAGTGACACCAGCGACAACAATTTTCAAGAACTTGGATGTTTGGGTTTTCACCTTCTGCCAACGAGACGACAACGATGACATGACGATGGCGAGGGAGAGAGTGTGAGAGTGGGAGTAGAGTGTTTGAGTGTAGGAGGCGGAGAGAATAGAGATTGATTATTAGGGTTGCTAAGATTATCATAGGGTATTAGGCTGATTGGGTTGGGCTGTTGTTGCGGGTTGAGTTGGGTATTGGGTGTATAATATATCATATATGTATACTAAATACTAATATAGTAATATCCTATGTATATAAATTTTAATTTTTCGGTTTAACCGATTTCTTTTTTGAAAAATCGAAAATCGAACCTATTAACCGGAATTTTAAATTTTGAAACCGAAACCGATCGAAAAACAGAAACCAAATTTAAATTTGGTTTTTCGGTTTGAACCAAATTATGCCCGGCCCTAGTTTATGGATTCCCAATTTATAATTCACATACATTTATTAGATTTCTCAATATAAATATAAGATCCGCGCGAAAATTATTGGGTTCCCGAGAACCCCCACCCATCGCCCCTTTTCACATTATAATCTTAGTATAACTTGTTTGTAAACCAAAAAAAACTACGTGTGCAGGATATCCTTACGTAGATTTGTTTGGTTTACAAACAAGTTATACTAATTGAATAGTTGCATGTAGGGGCAGAGCTGGTGCAAGGTCCCAGGGGTTTATCTGAACCAACTCGGCTGAAAATTACACTGTTTATGTATGGTTAAAATTATTTTTTTTACGTATATATAATAGATATTATTGAACCCCTCTTCGGCCCCTTCTTGTATTTACTTTTTATATTTCGAACTCTTTTAGTGAAAATTGTAGATGCTCCACTGATTGCATGTCTGGTATGACTGAATGAGAGTAACAATTGGAGAAGTACAAATATTCTCTATTTAGCACCTGTGACTTTCGAACTCATCACAAAGCCTCTTAATTATTACTTCCCAAAGAAGGAAACTCCATTAATAGAGTAGTTGCAACTTGCATGTCTAGTATTTCTTCTATATGTAACACTATCTTCAAGCTCTTTTTTTTTTGTTCCATTTCTCCCAAAGAAAACACCACCAATATAATGGCCATTTGGATTCCAAGATCACGAAGAATCTTTAACCATTTTCTTCAAAATCAAAGGGCTTGTTGTCCCTTGTCTCTTCTTCCCAAGAGAGGTTCAAGGCCATTTTCCTATCTCGAGTCCAAGCAACTAGGGCCACAATGCTATGAGGAGGATTATCATGTTGATATTAATCATGATGATGAAAACCAAGTAATGTTTTATCAACTCTCTTTTTAGTTATACTAACTTAATTTTTTTATTCCATGGTGTAATGTTACTTCGATTTTTATTATTACATGTATTTGCTCCGATTATCGTATTATTTGTTGCTGCTACTGCTTTTTTTTCATATGGCTTCTTCACAACTGTGTATTCCCTTTTCATGGCCAACTAATTTAACAGTAGCAGGAGAAAAAAATAATAAAATTCTCTTGATTTGCTAATATGGACAAATAAAATGAAATATTTATTTTTGAGGGAGTACGAGTGAAAAATTATTTTTAGTATAATGAACAAGTAAAGTGAATGGAGAGAGTATAATCTGGGATGGTTTTATATTTTATGTTTGAAAGAAGCACTATGCTGACTATCATCATTTTTATGAAATTTTAGATAATATTATCTTCTAACTCTTAAATTATTTGTCGTGGTTTTTTAAAATAAATTATTTGTCATTTTATAAATTCAAAATAAAATTAATATTTTTTATCTTATCCTTAATAGTAATTATTCTTAAAGATTGCAAATACATCAATATAGTAAATAGTTAATGAATAAACATTATATCTTAAGACAAAAATGAGGGGTAAATAGACAGAAATCACTCCTAGTTAGTAGTAGTGATTTTTAAAGGGACATGTAAAAAAATGTGACAAATAATTTGAGACGGGAGAGTAGCTAATTAGTCGTACTCAATTATTAGCAGGAGTTGGATTTCCCAGGAGGAAAGATTCCATATACTTGTCAAATGAAATTCATTTCAGAGACATCAGAGACAAGGTTAGCTTGTTACAGAGTCCTTAACAATAATGGCTCTCCAATTCCAGGCAGTGTGTTCGAACAGGTAATTAATTTCAATTCACTAACAATTTACTACTTCATTGTATTTCAATATTTGTACTAAATCAATAAATACAAAATATACATATGTCTTTCGTAATGCGTACACATATTTATCACTTGATCATCATTATACTATAATACATCTGGTTTAATTTCATAGATGGTTTCTTACTACGTGAAAGTCACTGAACCATCTTTTGTAACAAAAAAAAAAGGTCACTCAACTTTGTTAGAAAATACACGTCTCTTTTGAGATTTTGTGTGTCAGTATTATATTCTGATTAGTATTAATATACCCAAAGTCCAAACGGTAGAAGATGGCTTTGAGTTCTGTCAATGAAAAGATCTCTAGTTGCGCACTCAATTTAATTCTATATTCTAACGAGCCTTGACTTGTCTTCATATTTAGTTACAGTAACTTTTGTGAAATTTGACTTTTGAATTAAGATTCTGCTTTTGACCATGGCAAGGGTTCTTTATTGTCCAAGAAAATCTTCCACGTGATTGTTTATTTCTAGTGACAAATTGTAATAATGGTCATAATATTTGTTTGTTTGAGATCTAACATGATGTGTCTTGGCAACCTATTATCATTATGACTAAGGAATTATCGTTTTAACGAAGGATATGTAGGCTCAGTCTATTTTTTTATCATACGGTTTCTCTCCGGTTAACATGAGATGCTTTGTGCATCGAATTGCTTTGATGTTGGCTCTATCTATTCAATCCGTTTTTGCATCTTGATAATTACATTTTGTTTAGGTTAATTATTGTGAGATGTTAACTTTGAGTTCTTTTTAATCATATGCTTAGATTAGCCGCAACATCCTGAGTATATGATATAAAGAAAATTAAGTTCCTTAATCACATACAATTAATTGATTAAGATATTATAATGACATCTAATAAAGTCCAATTATCCTATCAAAATAGTAACCTTACCCACAGGGAGGTAACTAGTTTGGTTAGATTAATTGGAATGAGATAGTAAACTCTTCAATTTAAAAATTATCCTATGCCCACAGGTACAAATTATTTTCTAGATTTATTTGGTTTACTAGTCTAATAAAGTTAAGTAATTCTATGTATGAGTTGCAACCTCTACCCACAGGAAGGTTTAGAATTTACTTAAGAATCAGTATTTACGTGATTCACTTTGATGGTTATGTATTTCATAGCTTATGTATGTGTATCCTTGTTTTGCAGTTAACACAACTTTTTCTACTGTCTATTTAATGAAAATGCTTGAATTCCAATATTGTCTAGTGACAGATTCACTGAATGGAAGGAGAAAGTCCTTCTGACTTTATAGGGTGCTCAGATTTGGATCTGGCACTCCATGTGGAAGAACCACCTAAACCCACGGAATCAAGTAAGCCAGAGGCTAAGCTTTTTATGAGCGGTGGGAGCGATCTAATCGCTTGAGCTTAATGCTCATAAAAGCTCATATAAGTCACAGGGAAGTGAACAAAATATTTATTCTTGTAATAAGACGACATCACATGTGGAAGGCATGGGGAATTATAGGCTCATTTTAAAAGATGGTTTTCAATTAGATTTAGAAAAATACTTTTTATGTTCCATCGTATTCTAGGAATTTAATTTCTTTTTCAAGACTATCAATAGCGAGTTATGATTTCAATTTTCATTTGTCTATAATGAAACTTTTGAAAGACAATAAAATTATTGATTTTGGAAATTTATATGAAAAATTATTTAAACTTGAGCTAGCCCCCACGACTGAATGTGACGTCTTAACTCTGCATGATAAAGAAATTGACACTAAGCGATGTATTGTCAATAAAAACCTATCAAGTCTTTGGCACAAGAGATTAAGACATATCTCTATTGAAAAAATCAAAAGGTTAGTTAATAGTGGAATTCTTGAAGCTCTGGATTTTTCTGACTTTGGGACTTGTGTGGACTGCATAAAAGATAAGCAAATCAACAAATTCACTAAAGGTGTCAAAATGAGTTCTCAATTGCTTGAGATTATACATACAAATATCCGTGGACCGTTTACTACCCCTTGCTTGAATGGTGAGAGATATTTTATCTCATTTATTGATGACTATTCAAGATATATATATCTCTATTTTCTGTTTAATAAATCAGAAGCGCTTGATGCTTTTAAAGTTTTTAAAACAGAAGTAGAGAAACAAACTGGAGCTCAGATCAAAATTGTAAGATCTGATAGAGGTGGAGAATATTATGATAGGTACACAGATAAGGAAAAAGTTAAAGGTCCATTTATCGAGTTCCTTAAAATGAAAAGGTATTATTGTTCAATATATCATGTCAGGAACACCACAACAAAATGGTGTGGCAGAAAGAAGGAACCAAACATTAATGGACATGGTAAGAAGCATGATTAGCAGATCAAGTTTATCTTTATTCTTATGGAGTGAAGCCTTGAAATCGTTGTGTATATTTTAAATAGGGTTCCATCCAAGGCTATCCTCAAGACGCCTTTTGAATTGTGGAAAGCATAGAAACCTAGTTTAATCTATTTACACGTTTGGGGATGTCTAACTGAGGTAAGGATTTATAACCCACAAGTAAAAAGGTTGGATAATATGTGGTTTCTTTATAGGCTATGCAGTTAATTCTAAAGGATTTAGATTTTATTATCCTTCTCATTCTCCTAAAATTATTGAGGCAAGAAATGCTAAATTTTTTGAGGAACATGAAGTAAGTGGGAGTGGTTCAATTCAAGTGGTGGAACTAGAAGAGATAAGGGAACCACCTGTGGTACCTTTATATGTTGGAAACTTGAATGCTAATCAGAAAAATTCTCAAGAATTATCTAAAGAGAAACAAGTTCAAGAGCTACCACCGCTTGACGAACCACATGAAGAACAACCCGCTTTACTTGAATCCATTGTTGAAGGAGCACCTGAACAAGTGGAAGTAAGGAAATCCTCAAGAGTTCGGAAACCAGCAATTTCTAGTGACTATGTTGTATATCTCCAAGAGTCTGATTATGATATTGGACTAAAAGATGATCCATGCTTTTTTTCACAAGCCATGAGTGGAGAAAACTCCACATTTTGGTATAATGCTATGAAATAAGAGTTGAAATCTATGGCCGAAAATAAAGTCTGAAATCTCGTTGAATTACCTAAAGTAGTCTCCACTATAAGATCCAAATGGGTCTATAAATCAAAAGAGACTCATCTGGTAATGTTGAACGATATAAAACTAGACTTTTAGCCAAGGGTTTCACTAAAAAAAAAGATATTAATTATCATGAAACCTTCTCTCCTGTATCAAAGAAGGATTCATTAAGAATAATTATGGCATTAGTAGCTCACTTTGATTTAGAGCTACATCAAATGGATGTGAAATCAACTTTCTTGAATGGAGATCTTGAAAAAAAGGTATACATGCGTCAGCCTGAAGGATTTTGTGATAAGGATAAAGTCACTTTGTTTGCAAGTTGAACAAATCTATTTATGGACTAAAACAGGCTTCCCGCCAATGGTATTTTAAAATATCATAATGTTGTTTCTTCATTTGGATTTATGGAGAACATCATTAATCAATGTATATACCTTAAGATAAGTGGGAGCAAATGTATTTCTCTAGTCCTAAGTGTGGATGACATTTTACTTGCTAGTAGTGATTTAGGGTTGTTACATGAGATGAACAGTTTCTTATTTAGAATTTTGAAATAAAGGATATAGGTGAAGCCTTCTATGTCATTGACATAGAGATTCACAGAGATAGATCTCAACTATTGCTTGGATTATCTCAAAAGGCCTACATTGAAAGAATTTTGAAAAGATATGGAATGAAAAACTGTTTACCTATAGAAACACCTATCATTAAAGGTGACAATTTTTCATTAAATCAATGTCCAAAAAAAATATTGGAACAAAAGCAAATGAAAGGCATTCCATATGCTTCACTTGTTGGAAGTTTTATGTATGCGCAGGTCTGCACTAGACTTGATATTGCCTTTGTAGTAAAAATGCTTGGCAGATATCAAAATAACCCTGGTCTTGATCATTGGAAAGCTGGTAAAAAGGTTTTGAGATATTTGCAAGGAACCAAGGATCTCGAGCTTACATACATATATTTTGATTCATTGGATGTCATTGGATATTCAAACTCCAATTTGGATGGATGCAAAGATAGTGGTAAATCTACTTCTGGATATATTTTCCTTCTTACTGGAGGATCTGTGTCTTAGAGAAGTGTTAATCAAACCGTTATTGCAACATCCACAATGAAAGTTGAATTTATAGTATGCTATGAAGTTACATCACAAGCGTTATGGTTGAAGAATTTTACTTCAGGCCTTAAAGTTGTAGATTCTATTGTAAGGCCATTGAGAATATTTTGTGATAATTCAGCTGCGACATTCTTTTCAAAGAATAATAAGAGTGCAACCGAAGTAAGCACATTGACATAAGGTATTTGATGGTTAGAGACTATGTCAAGAAGCAAGATGTGAGTTTTGAACATGTTAGTACTACTATAATGATTGTTGATCTTATGACTAAAGGTTTACCAGCTAATGTTTTCAAGGATTATGTATCCCGTATGAGGCTTAGTAACTCATTGTAGTGTTGCTTTGTTCTCTAACACTTTGTCTAGACACTATCGCTATACATGACTGTGCACATTTTGATTTTCATGTATTATAAAGTGATCATTGGATCAAATAAAGTTGGACTCTGAATGACTTATATTAAGCTCATTCATAAAGTTGTTGAACACTTTATTTAGAACATATTATACATTCTAATACATGGAAGGAAGTGTTTATTTAAGAACATGACCACCATGATTCTTGTATTAATATATTTTTGATGAAGTGATTCTTGCATAACTATTAAGTTGAATGAATATGCGTTTATGGCCATATTACTTATTTTCACTCATAAAGGATTGTCTGTGTCACGCCTCGAGTTCCAACGAGGCGGATTGGCACCCGTAGCCGATAAGGCCCGAGAGAACCAATCTTTGCTTACATTCATTCATATGCATGCCATAAGAAACACCACTATCACGTAAGAACATAAAAGGCTAATATCGAAAATCATGGAACATGTGATATATATATATATATATACATGTGAAACTTGGCCTTCATGGCCATCAAGTCAACCGGACGTACATCTCTTTCCTTCACATTCATTTACATACCCACATACGTCTATAAAAGCCTTTAACAGAAATACATACACGACCAACCTAAATTCGGGACAAGTACCCGCTTTACATAACATCTACAATACCAAAACCAATGTACAACTTGAACACGGAAAGACCCGAACCAACTGGAGCTCACCAAAGATCAGTAGATGTCCTGCAGCTTACTGGGGAGGTCTACTAGTACCTGTGCTTGCATCAAGTAAGGTAAATCCCCCAGGAGGGGTCAGCACAAAGAAGGTACTGAGTATGTAAGGCTGTACCAGTACATAAGAACTTCAATGGAAAAATAATTACAAGGGAATGCCCAATTATGGATAAGCCATCAATCTATATATTTGGAACTGCGCGTATTACTTTCGATACTCTCTTCACTTTTGTACTTTTGTACCTCTTCTTACTTACTTGTCAATCATTAATCATATACTGTCCGGGCCCATCTGTCAATTATTAATCATTAATCATATATGCTATAGACTGTCCCGTAGATCTAGCCCTCTTGGACGACCCTTCTTCAATCCCTTGTATTCTTCTCCGTTGCCTCTGATCTTCCATTTTCTGCGCAAAGGCCTATATTCTAGCTATATGCATATCTCGATTTAAGGCAACAATAATGCAGTCTCGTACCAAATATGGCTCCAATCTGTCCACATATCGATGTACTCTGTCTGTCATTGTGGACACCACATTTGGAGCATATCTAGTCAGGGAATTAAACTGCAAACTGTATTCTCTAACTCTCAGATTCCCTTGACGGAGATATAAAAATTGATCCGCACGAGCCTCACGGATCTCATAGGGAAGATAGTGATCCAGGAATGCCGCTTTAAATTCTTCCCATACAGGTGGGTTTGCCCCAATACCACGAGCTTTCTTCCAGTCCTCATACCACAATATAGCATCGCCCTTCAATCTATAGGCCGCAAGCTCCACCGTTTCTACACCCGACACATGCATCACCTTTAGAGCCCTTTGGATTTGATCTATAAAATCTTGCGGGTCTTCATTTGGATCTGATCCAGTGAATGTGGGAGGATCTAGTTTGAGAAAATCCTGCGTCCTTTGACTAACTGCTCTCACTGCACTATCATCACCTGTCATTGGACCACCTTGTCCCTGAACTTGTGCAACAACTATTCGGGTCAACATCTGCACTGCATTCTTTAGGTCCTGGTCTGTAGTATTTACTGGTGTTTCTACAGGTGCTCTTCTCCTACTAGACTCTTCTGGAACAGAGGGAGTGGAGGAAGCCCGCGACACAAATTCATTCTCAGTATCGCCTTGATTAACTTGATCAGGTGGTGGTATACTGGTTCCTTCTCCAGCTATTCTATCTATCCTCTTACTTTTACCTCGACCTCTTTTTGTCATCGGCATTTTTCTATAATATACAAGAACAACAATATTAATAGTCAGAAACAATCCCACCTATAACTTTGGCTCTAATGCACGATCTAGAAATGAAGGAATGAAACAATTCCTAAATGTCCCGTAGCCTCCTACTTATAAATGTGGTGCACAACACATCGATAAGTAAGACTCTACTCAGACACGGCTTCGTAGACATCCTTAGAACGACCTGCTTTGATACCACTTTTGTCACGCCCCGAGTTCCAACGAGGCGGATTGGCACCCATAGCCGATAAGGCCCGAGAGAACCAATCTTTGCTTACATTTATTCATATGCATGCCATAAGAAACCCCACTATCACGTAAGAACATAAAAGGCTAATATCGAAAATCATGGAACATGTGATATATATATATATATATGAAACTTGGCCTTCAGGGCCATCAAGTCAACCGGACGTACACTCTTTCCTTCACATTCATTTACATACCCACATACGTCTATAAAAGCCTTTAACAGAAATACATACACGATCAATCTAAATTCGGGACAAGACCCCGCTTTACATAACATCTACACTACCAAAACCAATGTACAACTTGAACACGGAAAGCCCCGAACCAACTAGAGCTCACTAAAGATTAGTAGATGTCCTGCAGCTTACTGAGGAGGTCTACTAGTACCTGTGCCTGCAGCAAGTAAGGTAAATCCCATAGGAGTTGTCAGTACGAAGAAGGTACTGAGTATGTAAGTCTGTACCAGTACATAAGAACTTCAATGGAAAAATAATTACAAGTGAATACCCAATTATGGATAAGCCATCAATCTATATATTTGGAACTGCGCGTATTACTTTTGATACTCTCTTCACTTTTGTACTTTTGTACCTCTTCTTACTTACTTGTCAATCATTAATCATATACTGCCCGGGCCCATCTGATCAGAGGGAAATTAATAATATCGTCATGCAGGTGTTCATGTCACCCCATGGATACACCCATAATGTTGGGATAGTCATCATGCAGGTGTTTCTTTCACCCCATGGATATCATCATGCAGGTGTTTATGTCACCCCATGGATACAACTACTTATACATTACTTTATTTCTTTACTTCGAGAGATAGATACATTTGCTTGTGAGAGATTGATACACTTGTGGCTATAACATCATTATTGAAAGCTTTGGAACAATAATCAATGAATAAGAGACATGTGAATAACCATTTTTGGAACTTTGGAACGTTAGTCAATGAATATGGGACATGTGAATCACAATTGATCATGTAAGTAACACTATATGACAACCTGAAATGAGATACCATTAAACATTTCGGAATGGAACAAGTACCATGACAATGTGAACATACATGCTGCAGAAAGATACAGAAAGAGTAACTTTACATACCTTGTCCTTTCAAAATGAACACTCAATCCTATACGTGAATACAATAGCCCAGCTTCTTCCTTACATCTTACTTTACAATACAAGTACATATCGGAGCTTACATTAGCAACTAGTTACTATACAAGCGTACAAAACGACAATGAGCTATATGACTGCCGTATAACGTCACGTCACCCCTTACAATACAATTCACCGCATTCTCATATCAACAACACCATAACATTCCACACATTGACCAAGGTATCATACATCAATAGCATTTCACACCACACTTACCCTTTATGCTTTCTCATTATCATTCCGTCACAATTACCCTATCAACTTGCCTCATAACAACTTATGAACAACAACAAATACTTAATATAGTCCAACATACTTCCACACTCCCCTTTAAAGTCATTAAAATGGTATCACAAGTTGATAATTACATCCAAAAGGGTATAGGGGCATTCGGGGATCAAAGAGATGCGAAAACATACAAAACCGAACTCGGGGCTGACCTGCGAAGCCACCTGCACCCGCAGGTGGCTGAGGTGTGCCCTCAAGTGGATTTTTGCAGATGCCAGAGGCACCTGTGTTGGCATCTGCTCCCGCAGGTGCCTTCGTCTGCGGGGGCGGATGCCCAAATCGGCCAAAATGGGTTCTTTTTGGGTCCCTTTGTGTAATACATGGTCCAAAGCCATAAGTAAGACTTTATTTACATATATTTGGTCACTTGGATGCCAATAAACACTCATGGTTCCATAACGCACCTAAAAAACACCAAAATCACACTTTCCTTTCAATACGTCACCAAATCCATAAGCAAATTTACAATAACCATTCCAAAACGTTATGTACAAGATCAAAACAAGTTAAGGCTATAATCACATCTCACATGTCAATATTGAATCCACCAATTTCACTTATTTCAATACCACAAGTCTATTTTCAAGTTTACAAGGCAAAAGCTTTTTCCGATTGCAAAAATAGACATTTTTACACATAGTACACTGTCCAACACTTTGCCAACATAACCAACATGATATACACCATCTCTCATGCATAAAATAAATTTAACCATAATAATATACACTTACCAATACTTATAAAATGATGATCTTGTCCCAACAAGTGTATTTGCTTTAGGGTTTGTGTAGAGAGAAAAGGTTTGGATAAGTCTAGCAAATGGCATGAGAGTTTCTTTGAATAAAAATCTGTTTTTTAGCCCCTTTTATAGTCCCATGAAGTCTCATTCTTAGCCACATATTTCTTGTGTTTACTTGGTCAATAGAAGAGCTATGCAAGAATGGGTCAAATTCCCTTTTGGGCCATGTCTTTCTCATGATTTTGGGCCTCATTTGGCCCAATGACACAAGACTCATTAATGCCCAACAAATTTAATGTTTAATTCATCAAGTCTCTCATGTTCAAATAATTCCATGAATGTTACGGTAATCAACTAGACTCAGGAACTTACGGGGTGTTAAAGTCTGATTTTGCTATGTGGACCAAGTGGGAGAATGTTAGAAAATACACGTCTCTTTTGAGACTTTGTGTGACCCACATATTTTGGTAATTAAATATTATCCTGTCTCCCAAGTAAAGTAATAGATCAGTCAATTAATTTTTCTCCAAGTTATGCATATATGACATTTCTTTGATGACAAGAAATAACTATGAGAAGTCCCTAGGGTTAAAGTTATTTGCCTAAGAGTCCCTAGCCTACCTATAAATATGCTTGTGACTCCATTAGTCTGACATATACTTTTATAAGCATAGGCTAGAAGATTCTTAGGGTCTCTTCTATATACTTTCTTGTTAAAGTTCTTGGCGAGGCGAACATGATTCTTGACAATACTTGAATAATCATGGTTGAAGGTACGTTTCCGTTTAACTTTTCCGCTGCGTTTGGCTATGTGATATGTGTTGAAATTCAACAAACTTAAAATTACCTATTAATTAGATGATATGACCTCACATTTTATTTTGTACTCCCCGTTTTGATTTGTATGTGTTACTTTCATTTTAACTTGTTATTCCCCATATTCAATTTATGTTACACCGTTTGACTTGATATAAAATTTAAGAAAGAAAGGAAGTCAAGGAAGATTTTTTGAAATTTGTGGTCTAAAACATACCTTAAACATTTGTATGACTATAAATTATTTCATTAAGGGTATAAATAAGGACAACTCGGTGTACTAAAGCTCCCGCATCCGGTCGAGAAATTTTAAAATTAAGTTATTTCTAATTATAAAAAGGTTGACATTCTTTCTATATTTAGTAACTCTTTAATTCCAAAATATTTATAACCACAAGAATTAAGGGGTGTTTTGATATATTATACACATAATTAGTTTAAGGTCACAAAATTCAAAAATCTCCCTTTTCAATCAAACTAAGACACATAAAATGTAAATTAAGGTGATTTTTTTTTTTATAAACAACGAGTGCGAGTAAATAGCTAGCTTTCAATTCTTTAAGTACAATTAGAAATTAATTCTTCTCTGTTTAAGAAAAGAGTAAATGTAATGTGGTTTGGTGCTTTGTTTAGGTGAGGAAAGATTTGGCAGTGAAGATGTATAGTACAATGGTGACCCTTCAAACAATGGACAACATTTTTGATGAAGCAAAAAAACAAGGGAGGTTATCCTTTTATCTCACCTCTGTTGGAGAAGAAGTAGTTAACATAGCTTCTGCTGCTGCCCTCACCCCAGATGACATTGTCTTGCCTCAAGTATTTTTTGATATCCTATCTCTCCACCTCATTGTGTTATCACAAACTCCTGATGTAGTAAAAGAATCAAAGTCCACGTTACAGAGTGTGCGTGTTGAAGATATAATTAAGTAAAACCAAATAGTTGATGTTTGTCCTCATTACTCATCCCTTGTTTCGTAATATACCTCTCAAATTGGGCTCCTTTAAGTCCAGTAATGTCCTCTAAGTAATATGAATATATGATGCAGTTGTGCGCGTGTGTATGTGCGCGCTTCTATCTTTTGTAGCAAAAGAACAAATCTGAAATTGCACGAATCATCCTAGTTGAACTAAGTCTTGAACTCAGTTTATCTTCTTTAATGGATGATGTATGTTCTTACCATAAGGTAGTTTTTATGTCTTCAACTCTACTAAGAGAAAACTGATTATATAAACAAAGGAATGACAAGTTGTTACTTTCAATAAGCAATCAACACAGCGATAGATCGAAGGAGGGAAGGAGAGAAGATGGAGATTATGTAACTTTTCATGTTTCAAAAGGAAAGTTCTAAAATCTTTTAACATATGATATAGCAACCAGTTTTGACACCAAAAGAGACTAGAAAACTAAAAGAAAAATGATACAATGGTTTGAGCCTCAGATAGGAATATCTGTTGGTATTTGCCCTGATTTTCTTACCATAATTGGGGTTTCCTTTTAGGAAAAGGAAAACATGAATTCTCCATATTTGGCTAATCCTTGTTCTTGTAGGAAAAGGTTATAGACTCTATAAATAGAGGCTCCTTTCTTCTAGTTTGGTAGCATCCACAATGTAGTCCTAGGGGTTTGAGAGTATTGATTGGGGGGAGAATTTGTGAGACACAAGTGTCATGCTTCCACTTCTTTCTTCTAGTTTGGTAGCATCCACAATGTAGTCCTAGGGGTTTGAGATTATTGTTTGGGGGGAGAATTTGTGAGACACAAGTGTGATGCTTCCACTTGTGTGAATGTAACACCCCGTACCTTCCCAACCCTACTTGACGACGTTGAACAATGTTTATTTAGGTGTCGAGAGCCATAAGTATGTATTTTGTAATGTTATTGATGAGATAATTGATATTGTGCCTCGTACATGTGGTTAGACCTTCGTAGGAGGCGTTTTGTGACTTCGTGGAACATTTGTGGGGTTAAAAATGAGGCTTGGAGGACCTCCTAACAATGGATATTAAAGGTAAGAAGTAAGTTAAAGAATAGAAATTGAAGTATCTAACCAAATCCGCAAAGAGAAGTCGAAGAACAAAATTTTTCAAAAAAATTAGGCCCAGGCGCGCCAGAGGGCGTGCCAAGCCGCTCTGGGCTAAAATTTTTAGCCCACATGCAGCAAGGTGGCGCGCCCAGGCTGCTTGTGCGCACCTTTCAAAAGTTGGAAATTTTTCTAAGTCCCAAGGGTGCCCCGGGGCGTACCGGGCCGCTTTTTGCCACATTTCTTCTACAAACACGAGCCTATACATGGAATAATTGAAGTAATTGGCATTCCATTTGATAAGATTATTCGTGGATAAATTTGGCATCCAAATGACGGTTTTATCCTTTCGGTCAAAATAAGCCATACGTGGCTAGAATCACTTGTTTTTGGAATTGAGGCTACGGATATAAATAGCGTGAGTGGGAATATTGTTGTAACACGTATGAAATGATCTAAACATGAGAAATTGTTGATTTTATTGGGTTAAGTGAATTGGGCTCAATAAAAGGCCCAAAATAAAGAAGAAGACATGGGTCAAATGACCCATTCTTCCCTTGACCTTCTAGACATAGCATTAAATGTTATAAAGAGTGGCTAAGGATGGAATTGAGGGCTTATATAAAGGGCCAAAATCTGATTTTTATTCATCATAAACTCTCATGCCTTTTAGACCAAAAATACAAGATATTTTCTCTCAAACCCTAAGAACCCTAAGCCATCTTTTGGAGCAAGATCATCATTTTTCAAGCTTGGGTAAGTGATTATTCTTATGGATTAATATATTATATGCATGGGAGAGTATGTAGATCATGTTGGTTATGCTTGGAAGTGTTGAACATGACACTTTGTGTTTTTGTAAAAGATGTGTTATCCATGGGATTTAAACTTGAAATATGAATTGTGGTTTCGATGAAAGAGCATGATATGGATGAAATATCAACATGTATGGTGTGATTATGTTATTAAACTTGTTATTTTTCTATAAGTGTAAATTATGGAATTTTGGACGATTTGTTGTTGTGAGGTGTATTGAAGTGAATTGGTGGAATCATTGTGATGTTGTGGTGATGGAGAAGTGTAAAGTATGAATTTGGTGTGACATGCTAGTGGTTTATGATATTGTGGTCAATGTTGGGAATATTGTGGTATTGTTGGTGTGATAGTTTCATACATGGTATTGTCAAGGGGGAAATGACATGTTAAAGCCAAACATGTAACTCATTGTCGTTATATGCCATTGTAAGGTAATTGGTGGTTAATGTAAACTCCGTTATGTATTTATGTTGTAGAGTGAAACATAAGGAAGGAGCGTGACTATTGTATGCACATTTAAGATTGTATAGTCGTATTGAGAATACAAGGTATGTAAGGTTACTCTTTCCGTATCTTTCTGCAGCATATAGTGAACACCTTGTTGTGGTACTTACTCATTTCCGAAATGTCCTAAGGCATCTCGTTTCATGTTATCGTCTATTTTTAATCATATATACGTTACTCTTGGTCTATTGTCATTCATGGATCACATAATTATGAACATAGTTCCAAGTTCGAATAATGTTGTAACTACTAAAAGAAACTGTTTCAAGAAAAGTGACGACGTAAGGAGAATCTATTCATTCTTAAGTCACATATTCCTCATTCATTAATCTATTGTTGTTTATGAGTTACATAATTGTGGACATGGTTCCAAAGTCCCAATAATGTTATGTTCCAAAGCTTCTAATAAGGTTGTGACTACAAATATATCAATCTCTCACAAACAAAAGTATCAATCTCTCATGAGTGAGTGTATCGATCTCTCACAAAGTAAAGGTACCAATCTCGTAAAAGTTAAAGAATGAAGTAAGGTATAATTATGAGTGTATCCATGGGGTAAAACAAACACCTTCATGATGACGATCCCAATATTATGAGTGTATCCATGGGGTGAAATAAACACCTTCATGACGATATCCATGGGGTGAGAGAACACACCTTCATGATGACTATCCCAACATTATGGGTGTATCCATGGGGTGACATGAACACCTGCATGACGTTATTATTTTCCCACTGATCAGTTGGGGCCCGGGTACGATATGATATAAGCGATGAGGAATAAACAATAAAGCGAAGAAAATAATTTATGAAAGGTACATGGTGCCACATATGCAGATCAATGGGTTATTCATATTGACTATCCTATTACATTTTGATTCTATTGGCGTGTTTACGACAGTTTCATATGGCCTTACATACTCAGTACATTCTCCGTAGTGACCCCTCTTGGGGGATTTACCTTACTTGCTGCAGGCGCAGGTACTAGTAGACCTCCATAGTAGGTTGCGGATCTGTTGCGGACTTTTGGTGAGCTCCAGTTGGTTCGGGGCTTTCTGAGTTGCTATGTACATTTATTTTGGTATTGTATATGTGTAAAGAGTGGGGTCTTGTTCCGACTCTGGGTTGGTTATGGTTATGTATCTGTAGAGGTTTTGTAGATGTTGTGGAACACATGAATAAAATGTAAGAAACGTATGTTTTGTCTTGAAGGCCCCAACGGCCAAGTTTCATAGTTATCATGTATGTTCCAAAGGATATTAAAGGTAAGAAGTAAGTTAAAGAATAGAACTTGAAGTATCTAACCAAATCCGCAAAGAAAAGTCGAAGAAATGAAAAATTAAAAAAAATAAAGGTGGGGCGCGCCCAGGGGAGTGCCAGGCTGCTCTGGGCTGAAATTTTCAGCCCACAGACAGCATGGGGGCGCGCCAAGCGGCGTGCCGGGGTGGTTTTCGCCGAAATTTTTCTTCGACTATTATGATGTATATAAGACCTTTGAGTTATGGTATCATTACTCCATCATAGTAGGACTATTCTTAAGCGCGTTTAGCATCCGAATTGGGGTTAATTCTTCGTCACAAGTATTTTAACAAATTATGTTCAAAGAAGCCATGAGCGACTAGAATTTCTATTTTCGCAATTGAGGCTACGATCGGTAATCTCGTAAGTGAATATTGTCGTGACGATTATGGAATTAATTAAACATGAGATATATGATGGATTATACATTGATTTTAGTGGGCTAAGATAATATGTGGTAATGGGCCAATTTGAGGCCCAAAATGGAGCCAAAATGCATGGCCCAATAGGTAAAATGACCCATTCTTCCTTTAATTCATCAATTATTGACCCAAGTGGATCAAGATAACCATTAAATGGAGGCTATATAAGGCCAAAAGAAGATTTTTATTCACAAAATCTCTCATGACATTTCTAGACTTTTCTCTCCATTTCCAAACCCTAAAGCAATCAACTCTTGGGCAAGATCATCATCTTCCAAGATTGGGTATGTGATTATTCTTGTACTTTAATATATCATATGCATGAGGGACTATGTAAATCATGCTGGGTATGCTTGGAAGTGTTGGACATGGCACTTTGGCTTTTTGCTAAGAGATGTGCATCCTTGTGAATTAAACTTGAAAAGGGACTTGATGTTTTGATGAAAGTGAATGGTGTGGATGATATCTCAACATGTATGGTGTATTTATGTTCATAATTTGTTTGTTTTTTTCTATATGAGTAAATTGTGGAATTTTGGTTATGAAATGTATTGGAGTAACTTGATGGGTTCATGGTGATGTGGTGTTAATCGGAACATTTAAAGGAGTAAATTGGTGCGAAAAGCTATTGGTTTGTGATGTCTTGGTTAATGTATAGAATGTTATGGTATTATTGGTATGAAAAATCCATGAATGGTATTGTAAAGGGTGAAATAATGTTATAGGGGACTCATGTAACTCATGGTCGTCTTATACATTTGGAATGTAGCTTGTGGTTAACGTTGGGTCCGTTATGTATTTGTGTTGTAGAGTGAAACATAAGGAAGGAGCGGGACTATTGTATGCACATTTAAGAGTGTAGATTCATATTGAGAATACAAGGTATGTAAGGTTACTCTGTCCGTATCTTTCTGCAGTACACAGTATTCATATTGACATTACACTTGTCCTATTCCGAAATATGCTAAGGTATCTCATTCAGGTTTGATATATATTGTCATCCACATGTTTCCTATTCATTGACCGATTGGCATTCATATGTCTCTTATCCATGGACTGAAGTTCCTAAGCTCTCATAATGTTGTAACTACTAAAAGAAACTGTTTCAAGGAAAGTGACGACGTAAGGAGAATCTATTCATTCTTAAGTCACCTATCCCTCTTTCATTAGTCGTTGTTGTTCATGAATTACATAATTATAGACATGGTTCCAAAGTCTCAAAAATATTATGTTCCATGTTCTAATAATGTTTATTTATATGTCTCTTACTCATTGGTTACTGTTCCAAAGCTTCCAATAATGTTAAGACTGCAAAGGTATCAATCTGTCATAAGCAAAAGTATCAATCTCTTAGAATGAAGTAAAGAATAATGAAAGAAAGAAGTTATGGATAATTGATGAGTATTCTTGGGTGGTATCCAAGGGGTGTAGGAAACACCTAGCATGGGTCGATCCCAATATTTACGGGTGGTATCCCAGGGGTGAGAAGAACACCTAGCATGGGTCAATCTCGCTACTACGGGTGGTATCCCAAGGGCAAAGGAAAAGCCTAGCATGGGTCGATCCCAAAAACTGTTGATTCCCACTGATCAGTTGGGCCCAGGCATTATATTATTGATGACAGATGATTCATGATTGATGATTGATGATGTACAGTAAAGTAAAGTAAAGTACAGTAAAGTAAAGAAGCAAAGAAAGTAATGAAAGCAATATACATTGTTCCCAACATACAGAATGACGACTTATCCATATTGGTTATTCTTTTGTATTTGAGTTCATTGAAACATTCATGTGTCATACAATTTCTTATGGCATTACACACTCAGTACATTCTTCGTACTGACCCCCTTGGGGGACTTACATTACTTGTTGCAGGCACAGGTGCTAGTAGACCTCCTCTGTAGGCTACGGGACAGATGTGGATCATTGTCGGGGCTTTCCGAGTCATGTGTACTTCTGTGTTGTTGGTTATGGTTATGTATCCATAGAGGCTTTGTAGACGTATGTGGGTATATGAAGGTAAGAAATGAATGTTCATATTGACACGATGGCCCTAACGGCCAAGTTTCATATATTGTATAACATGTTTTCCATGACTCCCGCATAGTTGCATGAGACATAACGATGTTCATACGAGGATACGCATACGAATGTACATGAGCAAAGATTGGTTCTCTCGGGCCATATCGGCTTCGGGTGCCAGTCCGGCCCGAATGGGATTCGGGTCTTGACAGTTGAGTAGCATGTGCATGAGTGTGTGTGAGGATGAAGATTAGTTCTCTCGGGCCTCATCGGCTCCGGATGCCAGTCCGCCCCGTTGGGATACGGGGTGTGACAGTGAACCTCTTTTTATTCTGAGTGAATTGTGTGAGGTTGTCTCTCTTGACATTTTGTACTCTCGTTTATATAGTGGATTGCTCAACTCCTTTTGTAGACGTAGGTCGATTGACCGAACCACGTTAAATTATTGTGTCTCTTTTGATGTATTTCTCGTATGTCTTCTTATTTGGCGTCTTTCGAGGTTTGTTTTGCTAGCTTCCGCATGACACCTGATTATTTCAGTCCTAACACTATCAACTGCGCAATAATGCTAAGATTGTAATGAAGCCGAATTAGAGTATACAAAAGCAGAATTTATTTACAATTTTCAGTAATCTTACAAACATAAGAAATTGATGAAAAAGTCTGAAAATCACATTAGTGAGGTGAGATGAACAATACCTGCCGCCGTTCCCTTTCAATGCTAAATGGATCAAACTAATTAATCTGCCTAGTATTTTCTTTTCCTTATCTTGAAACTGGATGATCGAATAACATCATCATCAGTATTAAGTGTTGCCTCAAGATCTGTTATGGAATCGGGTTTTGTGAAGTAAGTAAATAACAAGTAGATCCCCTCAAAGTAAGTATTGGTCTCTCCAGCTTTGTTTTTCCTCCTGAGGCTGTAAGCAAGGGGAATAAACCCTCGGTTGAACACCTCCACGTACATGTCACCACCAGCAACAAGCAACTATCCAAGGAAAAGAAAGCATAAAGACATCGGAGAACACCTTGAAACACTTGTCTAAGACCCAGCAGTTAAACCTCATTTAAAATTGACAATCTTGTGCAATTGTACTTGAGGGAAAAATCTTTGTGTTGCAGTTTGTATATTTCTCAGGGTATATACTTTTATTATTGTATTCTGACATGCATAACTACTCGGAGATAAAGTCGAACTACACAAACTGCAACCCAAAAAACTGTTTTCCCAACAAATCTTTGTCATTCAATAACAGATCAAACTAAGGCTACTGTAAAGAATCATAGCTACTAGCTAGAAAACATAGAAGAGGCGAATTTACATGTTGAAGGTAAAAGATCATCAAACAAACAACAATGGGTAGGAGTTGAGGATTCAAAAGCCTTTCCCTAACCATGATGGGCTTTCTGCAGGCCACGTTTGGTTAGCAATTAATTCAATGAAAGCTTCGTACATAAAATGTAGCTTGTCTAGAACTTAAACTGAGAAACACTTTTAAGTTGTGGGTAAATATCTTTTCTGTTATTAACAAACAAAACAGAAGAAAAGAATAAGATAAAAAAGGAAATAGTGAATTGAGTTACTCATGTCCACGGGAATGAGCAAAATGAAAATAGAAGTATAAAAGCAAGGAATTAGTTTCTTTTCACTCATTTCATAAAATCATGCTTAGATCTGGATAAGTTGTACCTACGCGAAAACATGCACCTCCATCCAGAGAGCACTATGAAATTCAAAGCTCATTTTCTTTAAGTGCCTAAACGCTAACGAGGAGAAAAGAAAAAAGACAAAGAGTATACGCTAAGAATCCCATGCTTAAGTCATCAACTCCTCCAAAATTTCCTTCTTTGATATAAAAAAGTAAGAAATGCAGAACATGGGCCATTCACCAGGAGAAAAGACTAGCTAGTGAGTGAAAGGGTCCTATAAAGAACGGGTTTTATATGGTTCAATGTTCCTTGTTATTCTCTTAAGCCTTGACAGGATACAAGAGTATAAATTATTTCAGCTTACAATTTTCTTCCTGAATTCGTTCTCGCTTGCTAATTCTGAATACAAGTGAGGATAATTACATTTTTTTTTGTGTTTTGAGCCTGGACTTGGTAAGGGAAATTTTGCAATGTTATGAACCATCAATTAACCAAGCCAAGAATTAAATCACACAGATAACAAACAAAATCATATTTATAAGCTACATTACGTACAATCATACATAAATCTTAACAACTATTGAGGTCAACCTGATTATAGAAAAACGAATCTACACACCGAAATTAAAGAGGCAATGGTCAAAATCACATTTAAAGTATCCCTTTTTTCCAGTTCCATACCTGAACTACAATGTGTGCAAGTTTCGTGCCTGAACTACAATGTGTGCAAGTTTCGTGCCTGAACTATCACTAAGTATTTATCAGAACACACCTCAACTATCAGTTATTCCATTTTCCTACCTAAAATATCATATAACTATTTATCAAACACACCTCAACTATCAGTTATTCCATTTTCCTACCTAAAATATCACATAACTATTTATCAAAATACACCTCAACTATCAGTTATTCCATTTTCCTACCTAAAATATCACATAACTATTTATCAATATACACCTCAACTATCAGTTGTTTTCCTTTTCTAGCTAAAATATCACATACTCCCTCCGTTTCAAAAAGAATGACCTATTTTGACTTGGCACAGAGTTTAAGAAAATAAAGAAGACTTTTGAATCTTGTGGTCATAAATTAAAGTTGTGTCAAATGTACCAAAATGTCCTTTAATCTTGTGGTCTTAAACAAGCCATGTGCAAAGTTGGAATTAAAGTATTGTCAAAAAAGGAAAGGGTCATTCTTTTTGAAACATTCTAAAAAAGAAAGTATGTCATTCTTTTTGAAATGGAGGGAGTAACTATTTATCAAAATACACATCTCAACAACCCGTTGTTCCCATTTACTACCAAAAATATCACATAACTATTTATAAGGACACACCTCAACTAGCAGTTGTGCCCTTTTCTTACTGAAATATCACCATTCACCATCATTCAGGTAGGAAAATGACACAATTGATAGTTGAGGTGATATTTTAATAAATAGCTGGTGACTCCCATTAGGAAACTCACACACGTGGTAGTTAAAGTATAAAACTCAAAAAATCAAAATAATTCAGATATATTTTCAACCACTAACTCGAAAGTAAACAATGTAGGACACATGAAAACCGCCATAGTTTCATATGGTCGAAGTCCAGGAGGGCACTGCAGCTTCTCTTTATCTTCAACACCGGTAATGCCCGTCCCATGTGCAGTAGACAGGTCATCATCTCCCTCGAACCCACGGTCAAAGAAAGAACCCGAAAAGTCCAGAGTCTGAGCCTTCACAATTTGACCAAAATGGCTCACATTTCTTGGGGTACAAAACATTGGAAGTTATCGTAAAACTCGTGAGTGAGAGAACTGAGGATGTAGAGGTCAAAGCTGGGGATAATAATAATGAAGAAGAAGAAAAAGCCATTGTTAGGGGTTTTACCCTGATTTTCTTACCAAATTTAAGCTTTACTTTTCTTGGAAGGAAAATAAAAGTAATACCATAATTACTTTTACTTTTCCTAAGAGGAAAATATAAAACTCTACCATATTTGGTTTATTTCTTACTTGGAGGAAAGGTTTTAGACCTCTATAAATAGAAGACCCCTCTTCTCATACTATAACACAATAACATCCACAATGTAGTCCTTAAAGAGTCTTGTTTAGAGGGAGATTTTCTCTCAATAGAATTTTATGCTTTTTCAATATTAGGTTTTCATATTGGGCCAATTGGCCAAACCATATGGTTTGCAATATGGTTTGTCATCTGATTTATGACATCTATGGTTTGCAACTATAAGTCTCCGCATGACGCCCTACCGATTTCGAACCCAACAGCCATTTCTGTTGTTGAGAATTTGCTTAGCAGAAGTGATGGAAGAGATGGGATAAGGAGAGAAGGCTGAATTTGATCCAATGTATAGCCGATTTTTAGGACCCAATTTAAATACTTTCTTCACTTTCATTTTACAGATTTTAAAATAATTAATATCTTTTAATGCATTTTATTACTGTGTATATTGTAACTTTTAATTTATTAATAGATTTGTCCTATTATCTTCTTTTACTTTTCCACTTCTTCTTCTTCGTCTCTCCCCTCTCTCATCCTCATCTTCTTCGACTAAATCATAACACCGGAGTACAATCAATGCCACAATAACCGCCTATTTCTCTTTTTTTCCACTGCTCCGGTGAGTCGAAGAAAACCAACAACAGCGGCCAGTCCCTTTTCCCCTTTCTCTTTCACGGTTTTTCTCTGTTTTAGGTACGTTTCTGCCCTGTTTCAGATACTATTCCAGCAACCATGTTGATTTTTCCAAACCTGAATATAAAAAGTCATTTCAATATTTTAGTCTATTGCCGGAGTTTTAATCCATGGAGAAAACGGTGTGGAGAGGTGAAAGGGGAGGGGGATAGTTCGTCGTTGTTGGTTTGCTCCAGTTCATTGGAGCTTGAAGCTCCTTGCCGAAGAAAATAGAGAAGACGAAAGATCTGACAACGGAGTGGGTAGTGAAGCTATTGCTTGCTCTAGCGATGTGAGTTCGCCGGAGAAGACGTGGGCGATTTGGTTGGCTGTTGTTTGGTGCTGGTTCGCCAGAAAAATGAAATAAAGGAGTTGATGGGTCTATTGGTGGTGGTGGAGTTCTGGCCGGAGTTTGGTGGTGGTGACGAAAAAGGGTGGTGTACGGTGGTGGCGGTGGTGTAATTTGTATTAGAATTGTATTAAACGTAAAGGATCGTTGTAATACAATTCGAATTCAATAATATACATTTTTATGAATTAGAAAGTTGTTATTTCATAACAAATATAATACATTTCTAACAACGTAAACTGATTTAAATTATAATGGAATGTTTGAAATTCACATATAATACTTATAATACATTTGTATTAAAAATTTTTTAGTTATATATTCACCACGTATATTAAAATACAACTTTAATACTATAATATATTAAATCTAAAATGTATTAAAATTATTTTTTATTTTTTCTCTTATTAATGATGTTAAAATTGTGTTTAAAATGTATTTTATGTGTATTTAGCTATTTTTGGTTAAAAAAAAGTTAGGCTATCAGTTCTAAGAATAAAAATGTACTATAATTGGTAAATAAAGTTATATATTTATACTATTTATGTAAATGACCCTTCATTTTACTCGACTCTTGTTTTAGTTAACAATGCAGCCGTCTCATGACCACTACGGCGGTCTCGCCTGTAGCGGGCGGACCTAACCCGCAATAACTTTTCAACCCTGACACCTTTTAGTAAAACGACCATAACTTTCTATTCCGGAATAAATTAACAAATGGTCAGTGGCAGTGAAAGAAGACTCGAGGATATTTAATTTGTAGGTCTTGGGCCACGTAATTATTCATATTCTAGTAGGGGTGCTCGTTTGAAGTTGACCATAGTAAAAACTTATACCGAAACTCAATCGGTAAGGACACTTTCAACTCAACTTCGTGCTAGGGGTTTTGAATGCTTTGGAACTCTAAATTTGACTATTATTACTTTATATATTTATTTAATATTAAAAATAGAAAGAAAAAAATATAATAAAATTCTATTAATTTGGACAAGTGAATTGAAATAATTCTTTTTAGTAAAGAGGCTAAGTAAAATAAAACGGAGAAAGTACTATTCAATCCATTTCATATTACTGACTCATATTAATTATACTATTTAAGAAAACTTTAATTAAATATGTATTTTAGTACGAGCATTAAATTAACCTTATTAGTAATGTCTTACAACTCTAACTATAACTACTGCTAAATTATATAGCTATTTAATATTAAGATTAGTATAAAAAATATAATAAAAATTCTCTTAATTTACTTAAAAAATTTACTAAAATGAACAAGTAAAATAAAATATTTATCTTTAATTTAGAAGCTAAGTATATGAAATGGAGAAAGTAATAATAATAGCCCAAGTTTAACAGAATGACAAGGGTGCTCATCAAATGACACAAAACAGCCAAGTTCAAAAATTGACACTCGATAATCCATAGTCCATACACAAGTTTCATTTGAATTGTCGTTATTACACGATAGCTTTATTTTTTTTTTTGATAATCGTGGTGTCGGACTCTGCTTTTACGCTATGAAATATATGCCATTTCCCACCAGTAACTCGATCCACCAAGGCTAGAATATATGGGGAGAATCACTTAGTGGTTTTTGTCTTCGCTGAAATTTGAACCTGAAACCTCATGGTTCTTAGCCCACTTCATTGACCACTAGGCCACATCCTTAGGTGCGTTATTACACGATAGCTTGTTGTGTCATATTTTATGAAAAAATAATTTAAAATCTTAAGCAACAACGAGAGGATTAAATTCCTTAAGAACACATAATTGTTACTATTATTTATTTTCTTGCACTGATCAATCTTTGTAACTAATTGTAATTTGACGAATTGAAAAGGCTAATAATTGTGTTATTAGAATTTTTATTAAAATATCATGCTATGATTTTTGGATTACGTATTACATAGATCATTATTAAAATAATAACTCTATATCAAATTATGAATATCTTAAATAATTTTTATCTATTTGGATTGACTTATTTTATGTGTTTTTAAATATTTTTACATTGTTTGAATAAAATTAAAAAGTATTTTAAGTAATAAATAAATAAATCAAAACCATAAATTAAAAATTCTAACTTATAATTTTTAGCTTAACCCAAAATTATAAGTTCATCCAAACGAGCTCTAAATATTTTATAAGTATTTTGTTAAAATAATAAAATATATTTCTCAAAAACTATGGTAAATACTTGCTTCGCTCACTTTTCATAGGTTTGGCCATGAAAATAAAAATTATATTTATTTTATTTGAAATTTTTTGAAGTTGGAGTTGTGTTTGGCCATAGTATTTGGAGTTAATATTTAGAATTCGAATGTATTCTTAAAAAAAAAATATGAACATGCAATATAATTTAAATGAGATTATTTTCTGAAAATAAAAAGTTTAGATTTTTTTTCTGAAAGGATAAATAAATTAAAAAGTGAAAAGTGAAACCAAGTAAAGTGACCAAAAGGGAAAAGGACACCTATGGCCCTTTTGAGAAATATTTTCACCAAAAATAGTCATTTTAAAGGTGACCCAAAATATGGTCAGCCGGCCATTTTAATTCCACAAAATGGTGCTTTCCTATTTTGAGTCATTTCGGCTAGGAAGTTCATATACCGTACTGATACAGTTCATAAAAAAAAATAGAGCAATAGATTTATGAGAAGTTTAATTCAAATTGATCAGCTAGAAATTAGGAATTATTAAATTCTTCACTGAATCTACAACTTTCATGTCAATTTCATTGTTATTGTATAGTTATTTTATAAAAATTATATATACGATGTGTATAGGAACTGTATCATTGTTGTGTAGAATATGTATATATATAGAATGTGTATAGAAATTGTATGATTTTTATATAAAATAAACATTTTTTTATATAATGTGCATAAAAATTACATCATTATTGTATAAAATATATACATGTATAAGATGTATATAAAATTTGTATCTTTATTGTATAGAATATATCTATATAAGATGTGTATCAAAATTGTATCAGTATTATATAGAATATACCAGCTGTCAGCGAATGGCTAGAAAAGGGAATTAAATTTCAATAGTCATTTCGTGTCAATATTTTTAGCCGAAGTACTATTTGTGGCCTTTTTCCCTTTTCAAAATCTGAAACACAACTTCAAGTTGTATTTGGTATTTTTATGGCCAAACAAAAATTTCGGAATAAAGTCAATAGGTATTCCGGAATAAAGTGAATAATATTTATGGCCAAACATGTAGTTGAATAAACACCTCAAGAGGTGTTTGGAATAATATTCCGAGTAGTTGTATTTGGGAATTTAAAAACACCTCAAGAGGTGTTTTCACAATATTTGATTTCACTTTTTAATTTATTTTTTAAAAAAAAATTCTAAATTTTTTATTTTCATAAAATAACCCCATTTTCATAAAATTTTAATTTTTTTTTAAAAATAAATCTGAATTCTAAATATATTTTCACTTTTACTTGCTACTTTTAACACATCAAGAAAAAATATTATTTTTTTTTCTATATTTTACTCTGGCATTAATTACTTATTATTCAAACTATATTTTTACAACCTAATTTTAAACATCAATAAGTAACATGGATAATGAATGTGCAAGCTCTAATGTGACTTGCACACAACTTAAGAAACAATAAATAATATGAGTAATTTTTACTATTATCACCTCTTGAATATAATATACATAATGTTATGATAAATGTATTGAATAATAAATAATATTTAATATCAAGGATAAAATAGATATAAATAGATAAATTATTATTGATTTTTCAAACTTGCTATTATTAAATATTTATTTTTAGTAATATGGATAAATAAAAATGGATGGAGGAAGTAAAAAATGAAAGTATGTATGAACTCTAATCCAAGGTCCACCCTAATCTAATTGGCGCCAATCTAATTTTCCAAAAATATTTGGGAATCTACGCCTCACACAAGAATAATCAACATCGAGCTTCAAAACTGGAGGATACTTACGGGGTAAGTACTGCTAAACAAAGGTTCGATTTTGTTCTGCACAGTGGTGGAGCCAGAAATTTGACGAAGAGTGCAAATTTTCTTCTCAGTTGCATTATGGGTGTGCAAAATTAAATACACACTCATAATAGCTAACATTTAGCCTATATACACAACATAATTTTTCGACAAAGGGTGTGCTCCTGACCACCCTTTGGTATAGGTGGCTCCGCGCATGGTTCTGCAGTGTGTTCATAGTTTCTTTTCCCTAGAAGTAGTATAGATTTGTATGTACTCTAAGGTAGGGGTAAGGTCTGCGTACTCTTTACTTTTCCCAGACCCCATTTTGTATAGTTTGTGATACTACACTAGGTAATTTGTGGTACTTTGTTTTTGTTGTTTATCTTTGCATGGTACCTATTGAACACCTCATGTTCCCAATCTCTATCAAACACATTTTGCTAATGTGTAAAGGTGTGTGTTTGGCATTTTTTCTAGGTGAGTAAGAGTTTAACTTACGTTTATCTTTCACCATAAACTGTAAAGCTCTTGCCAGAAAAGTTAAATGTCCAACAACTATTTTTCTAAACCATTTTTCTCAAACTCTTTCTTCTTCTCTGGCACTACCACCTTCGGGTTTGTAGAGTTTTGAAAACAACTTCTTCATCACCCATAAGTAAATATGTTTTCAGATTTTGACTCACCTTTAAGAAAAAGAAAATAGTGTGAAGGAGGAAAGTGTTAGGGTTTTTGCCCTGATTTTCTTATGAAATTTGAGGTTTATTTTTCTTGAAAAGAAAATAAAAGTAATACCATAATTACTTTTACCTTTCCTAAAAGAAAATATAAAACTCTTTCATATTTGACTAACCTCTTTCTTGGAGGAAAGGATTTGAACCTCTATAAATAGAAGACCCCCTTCTCATATCACAACACAATAACATCCACAATTTAGTCATCAAAGAGTCTTGTTTAGGGAGAGATTTCTCTCAATAAATTTTTATGCTTTTTCAATATTAGGTTTTCATACGTAGGCCAATTGGCCAAACCCTATCAATAATATGTTTTTAGTATGTTTTTATTTGTCATTCGATTTATCGTCTACATGATTTGCAACTAATAGCTTCCGCATGTCGCCCTCTCGATTTTCAATCCCAACAGAAAGAAGAGGAGGAAGTGGCAGGTGAAGCGAAGGAACACCAGCAGATGCTGCTAAAGGAAAGGAATCATTTTTTTTTGCTGATATGTGGTTTTCTTCTTTGTTTGGTTTGCCAAATTATAATAACCATATGAGGTTGAGATTCACGTACAATTGGCTTAGGGCTGTAAAATTTGTGTTTGATAGACACTTTTGAGCAACATAAAGTGTTCAATAGGGACCCCTAAAAGATAAGGTGCCAACATGAAGTAACATCAAGTTTGAGGGGTTATCTATGTATTTGGCCTTGTACTTTTTGATTCATTTCCCTTCACCGCTTCACGATTACCAGTATGTTTGCTGTCAAAGCAACTCTCTGCATACAATTTTATTGATCAAATGTTTGGCAACATGTTCTATAAACTGTTCTCTATGTGTATACTTAGAAGTGGTACAAGTAATAGGCTTAATTAAATGCTTAGCTTTGCATAGCATTCTGGTTTAGGCTTACTGGATATATTATTTATTACTCTCTTACTCCTTTACATATTTTTCTTTTGCATCAAAATGACGGCACTTTCTCTAAGATTTTAAAATGCTGGTATCCTGGTAATAATTCATTTGCGAAATTGATGGAGCTATTTAGATTCAAGGTTGCAAATACTAGGAATTTCAAACTGTATGATGAGTTATCGAGTTAATTCCCCAAATCGTCACTGAACTAGTGCAAACATCCCACTAAAGTAACTTATGTTTGTTTTAGGAAAATATGGTCATTGAACTATATACATCTTTCCAAAATAAGGTGAAACAAGGAAATAGTTAAAAGCCTTTTTGGAAAGCCACAAGAGAATTGGAATTGTATATAAAATTACACAGTTTGGCATGACATGCAATATGAAATAACAAATCAATACTACTAAATCGAATAAATTGGAACATAAAATATAACATAAATTCAGAATTTCTTACAAAAATAATACTCTTATATCAAATTCCAACATAACATAAAATAATTTAGACCATAACCTAAGTAAATATAATTCAAAAGAAAGGAAAACAAATCTATAATCTCATTCAATAATGAAAATTTACTTTAATTCAAACACTAGAATAATAATGTAGTTATGCGCTAAATGAAAAAAATAAAAATACGAGCAATTATATTGAATCATAAGAAATAAAAGTCAAAAAATGAGAAGAAAATAGATGAAAGATAAATAATGTAAAATGCTTTTTTTAATTAAAAAAATTCAAAAAGGAAAAATAAAAAAGAAATTGAAATAATATAAATAAAAATAAATTAAAAAGAAAGAAATTAAAAAGTAAACTTGTAATTAAATCATGTAATTGTACCCAATTCTCAACCTGTCATTGAGAATTGGACTGTATAATTACATTCAATTCCAATTCCCTTGTGATTGTCCAAACATGTCCTTAACTATTTCTATGTTTCACCTTATTTTGGAAAGATATACATAGTTCAATGACCTTATTTTCCTAAAAAAACGTAAGTTACTTTAGTGGGATGTTTGCATAAGTTCAGTGACAATTTAGAGAATTAACTCTGAGTTATCAAATTGTCACGCCTCGAATTCCAACGGGGCGGACATGGCACCCGAAGCCGTTGAGGCCCGAGAGAACTAACCTATACATTCGTATGAAACACAATAAGTATGCATATGGACATGACATAACAAGACTGAAAGCGTGGAAAGATATATATATATATATAAGAAACTTGGCCGGTAGGGCCGCAAAGATCAAAATGCGAAGACATCTCTTCATGTACTATACAACGTCTACAAAGCCTCTAGCAGAAACAAAACCACGTCTATAATCGGGACAAGTCCCCGCTTTATAGAAATATGACATCACAACAAAACCAACATGTACATACGACCCGGAAAGCCCCGAATCAGCCTGGAGATCACCAACTATACGCAAAGAGTCCGAGTCCTATAGTGAGGGTCTACTACCTCCTGTGCCTGCAACAAGTAAGGTAAATTCTCCAAGAGGGGTCAGTACGAAAGAATGTACTGAGTATGTAAGGCGATAAGCAACTGTAAGACAAATAAGAACTCAAATGGAATCAAATATCAACAAATAAATAATATGGAGAACCACCATTCTGTATGTGGGAAAAACATGTACATTACATTCATTACCTTGCTTTTACGTTCATTATCATCATCAACAACTCATATCGTACCCGGGCCCCGACTGATCAGTGGGTTATAACATTGGGATCGTCTCTAGCTAGGCTTATGCCCCTTTGAGCTACCACCCATAATCAATAAAGCAGGTTCGTCCCTAGCTAGGTTTTCACCCCTTTGGGATACCCCCTGTGTCCAATAATCAATCGGGATCGTCTCTAGCTAGGCTTTCGCCCCTTTGAGCTACCACCCGTACTCAAGAAACACTTATATGTATTACTTCAATTCTTTCATTATGAGAATGATACATTTGGTGGTTGTGACTTTATGGACACTTATGAATCATAGGCAATGAATAAACGTCATAGGATCAACAATAAAGAGATATGCTATAACCTTGCGGAGCGGGAACAAGTTTGGTCAATAGGTGAACAATAGGCGTGGTCAAGGAAATATGGAAAAGAGAAACCTTACATACCTCAACCTTCTAATTAAGTCCTATATGCCAATCCAATCCTTCCTTCAAGATCTCAAGATTTCCTTTCGAGTTTAAGTCATAAAAATGACACATCTCTTAGTAAAGAAAACCAAAAATACACTATGCAACACCTTGCCAACATAACAAATATACTATATACACCATCTTAAGCCTATAATAGGGTAATCCATGAGAGAAGACACTTACCAAAGAGATGCTCTTGGTTGTTGCCTTAGGGTTTTTGCTAAGAAGCTTTTGAGAGAAATATCTAACAAGAGATGAGAGTTTCTATGCATAAAATCTGATTTTTGTGCCTTTAATAGGCCCTCAAGTCCAAATAATCCTTGGCCACAAGTTTGACCCATGTGAAATGGGTCATCTTTTCCTTATTGAGGCCCATTTCATGTTATATAATATTTGGGCCTCAAATACAGAGAATAGACCCATTTCAACATCTTAATGGGTCCCACACCCAAATATTTTATCTAGTCAAAAATAGGTCAACAAAGCCGGCAAAATTCCACGGTGTCGTGACTAGTGTCGTGGAACCCAGTCACGCCACGTAGGTGGTGTCGTGGAAATCAAAGCCTTTTTTCCAACTCTCTGAAGTTGGTTCACGGCACCACTCACGCCACGTGAGTGTGACTCATGTCACGTGAGTCCTGTCGTGATTTTTTTTTTCTTCTTCTTCGCATGCTCGTTTCCAGTACACGCTTCTTCACCTTTTCTTCATTTAGCCTTATACCCCAACCATTGTATATTTTTATGTGTTCGTAGCACCTGAGGTGTTACCTTCTTCCCTCCTTGGAGACATTCGTCCTCGAATGTTAATAACAGTATCCAGGTTACTCAAATGCTAATCTCATTAGACATCATATATACATACACATACATACAATATTGACAAATGGATGTAGGCTTACTTGTTATTGCTCTCCTTCTGTACTTTGAACTTGTTCTTCCGTGTGAAACAAATGTGGGTACTTTGATTTCATCTTTTCTTCTGCTTCCCATGTAATCTCTTCTACTTGCTGATTTCTCCAAAGTACCTTTACGGAAGCGACGTCTTTATTCCTCAATCTCTTCACTTTTCTATCCAAAATAGCAACAGGAACTTCTTCATACGTGAGATTTTCTGTTATTTGCACATCTTTAATGGGAGTCATTTGAGATGGATCTCCTATGCATTTTCGAAGCATCGATACGTGAAATACCGGGTGAACAATGGAGAGTTCTTGGGGTAATGCTAATTCGTATGCAACTTGTCCAAATCTTTTGACAATTTCATATGGACCTATGTACTGTGGACTCAGCTTTTCTTTCTTTCCAAATCTCACTACCCCTTTCATTGGTGATACCTTCAAGAATACCCAATCACCTATGGAAAATTCGAGCCCTCTTCGTCTGACATCGGCGTATGACTTGTGTCGGCTTTGGGCTGTGTGTAACCGCTGTTGTATCACCTTCACTTTCTCCATGGCTTGATGAACGAGGTCTGGCCCAAGTAAGGAAGTTTCGCCTGCTTCAAACCACCCAATTGGTGATCTACATTTTCTCCCATATAAAGCTTCATAAGGAGCCATCCGAATACTGGCATGATAACTGTTATTATAGGCAAATTCAACAAGTGATAAATGATCGTCCTAGCTGCCTTTAAAATCCATTGCGCAAGCTCGTAGCATATCTTCAAGTGTTTGAAACATACGCTCTGCTTGACCATCTGTCTGAGGATGAAAGGCCGTACTCAAATTCACCTGTGTCCCCAAGCTCTTTTGGAAATATCTCCAAAAATGAGCCGTAAATTGAGCCCCTCTGTCTGATATAATAGAAAGTGGAATCCCATGTAATCGTACTATTTCTTTCACATACAACCTTGCATAATCTTCGGCTGTATAAGTGGTCCTGACTGGGAGGAAATGCGCTGACTTGGTAAGCCTGTCAACTATGACCCATATGGAATCAACCTTTCGGAGTGTACGAGGTAAACCTATAATGAAATCCATGTTAATCATATCCCACTTCCAAACTGGAAGATTGATACATTGCATAAGACCTCCCGATTTCTGATGTTCCACTTTCACCTGTTGACAATTTGGACACTGAGCTACAAACTCCGTAACGTTCTTCTTCATATTTCCCCACCAATATATGTCTTTCAAATCATGGTATATTTTTGTAGCTCCCGGATGTATAGAATACTGTGAATGATGTGCCTCTGTCATAATCCGCTTCCTTAACTCGTCTACATCCGGTACACATAATCTACCTTGGCATTGAAGTACCCCTTCTAGTGTAAGATCGAATGCCTTTGTCAACTCTTGCTGCACATTCTCTTTCAGCTGCAGTAACAGAGGATCTGCGTACTGTTTCTCCTTTACCTCGGTTATTAAGGACGATTCTGCTGCATGCTGCACAATAACCCTGTCATCTGGAGATTCAAGAAGACGAACCCCCAAGCTGGCTAATTGCCGTAAATCTCTGACTATATCTTGCTTCCCCATCAACTGTTCGTTAGTGCTTCCTACTACTTTGCGACTGAGAGCATCCGCTACAACATTTGCTTTTCCTGGATGGTATAAAATATCGACATCATAGTCTTTCAATAATTCAAGCCACCTTCGCTGCCTCAGATTCAAGTCCTTCTGCTTAAAGATATATTGCAAACTTTTGTGATCAGTGTAGATATCAACATGAACCCCATACAAATAATGACGCCATATCTTTAAAGCAAAGATCATAGCTGCTAACTCAAGATCATGTGTGGGATAATTTCGCTCATGTGGCCGCAACTGTCATGAGGCATACGCTATTACTTGACCATGCTGCATCAATACCCATCCAAGACCAATCCCGGAAGCATCACAATAAACTGCATACCCATCTGTGCCTTCGGGAAGAACTAGGACAGGTGTAGAAGTCAATTTATCTTTCAGCTCTTGCAAACTTTTCTCACAGGCGTCGTTCCACTAAAACTTGACTACCTTATGTGTTAGCTTCGATAGAGGTGCAACAATGGAAGAAAAACCTTCAACAAACCTTCGATAATACCCTGCCAGTCCAAGAAAACTACGAATTTCTATGGGTGTCGTAGGTCTTGGCCAGTTCTTCACCGCCTCTATCTTCTGTGTATCAACCCATATTCCTTCATCTGAGACAATGTGACCCAAGAATGCTACAGATTTCAGCCAAAATTCACATTTTGAAAACTTGGCGTATAGCTTCCGTTCACGCAGAATCTGTAACACCAGCCGTAGATGAGTAGCATGGTCTTCTTCTGATCTTGAATAAACCAGAATATCATCTATAAACACCGTCATGAACAAGTCTATAAATGGCTTAAACACCCTATTCATCAGATCCATGAAAACAGCTGGTGCATTTGTTAGTCCAAACGACATGACTAAAAATTCATAATGTCCATACCGTGTTCGGAAGGCTGTCTTGGGTATGTCTGTGTCTCTGACCTTAACTTGATGGTAACCCGACCTCAAGTCAATCTTTGAAAAATATGTGGCACCCTGTAACTGATCAAATAGATCATCAATTCTGGGGAGGGGATATTTATTCTTGATCGTTACCTTATTCAACTGCCGATAGTCGATGCACATTCTCAACGTACCATCTTTCTTCCGTACAAATAAGACTGGTGCACCCCACGGGGACATGCTAGGCCTGATGAATCCCTTGTCCAGTAAATCTTTTAATTGCTCCTTCAATTCTCGCAATTCTGTTGGAGCCATTCTATACGGAGGGATAGAAATAGGCTGAGTGCCTGGCATGGCATCAATACCAAATTCTATCTCCCGCTCTGGAGGTAACCCTGGGGGATCTTCAGGAAATACATCAAGAAATTCATTGACTACCGGAACCGTTTGAGGAGTTGGTGGCATCGCATCAATATCCTGCACCTTTACTATGTGGCATATATACCCGTTAGATATCATCTTCCTTGCCTTGAGATAGGAAATAAATTTACTCCTCGGTGCGCCAACATTACCTTTCCACTCAAGGACAGTCATTTGCAGAAAATGAGAAGATACTTTCTTCGCTTGGCAATCCACGATGGCATAGCATGACGCTAACCAATCCATTCCCATGATAACATCAAAATCTACCATCTCTAGCTCAATAAAATTGGCCAATGTATCATGACCACCAACAGTGACGATACAGTTACGATAAACCCTCTTTGCTATAATGGATTCACCGACAGGCGTAGATACTTCAAAGGATTTAACTAAGAATTCTGGCGTTCTTTTGAATTTTTCTGCAATCAATGGAGTGACATATGATAATGTCAAACCCGGATCAATCAATGCATATACAGGATGATATAAAACAGATAATATACCTATAACAACATCAGGAAAGGCCTCTGAATTCTGCCGGTCCACTAGAGCATAGGTGCGATTCTGGGCTCCGCTGGAACTAGCTGCTCCTCTCGAACCTCTGCCACGCCCCATAGGTTGTACCCCTCTACCAAGGAAAGGAACCGATGATGAAGATGCAACGGTTGATCCCATAGGTTGCGCCACACTACCCCCACCTCGTCATGGGCATTCTCGCATTATATGCCCCGTCATACCGCACCAAAAACAAGCATTTGTCCCTAGCCGACATTCACCTAAATGAGGCTTCCCACAATGCTGACACGGAGGAAGAGAAAACCCGACACTCTGTGAACCGGAACCACTGCTCTGCCCAACATAACCGCCTTGAGACCCTCAAAACTGAGACGAAGTGCCTGTAGGGGAATGAGAAAATAATGGCCTAGGCGGTGTAGGAAACATCCGAGGCCTAGGTACTCCTTGGGATACCATAAATTGCCCCATAGGTCGAGCCCTTTTTGATGGCCCTCTTTCAAACTCTTGTACCCTTCTTGTTTATCTCTGATCCTCCATCTTTTGGGCGAAAGCCTGAATTCTGGCTATGTCCATATCTCTGTTCAAAGCAGTAATAGTGCAGTCCCGCACCAAATAGGGTTCCAATCTGTCCACATATCGATGGACTCTGTCTGTCATTGTGGCCACCATACTTGGAGCATAGCGAGCCAAAGAATTAAACTGCAAGCTGTATTCTCTGACACTCATGGTTCCTTGGTGCAGATTTAGAAACTGGTTTGCACGTGCCTCCCTGACCTCATATGGGAGGTAATGATCAAGGAACGCTGCTTTAAATTCTTCCCAGCCCACGGGAAGTGCACCGATGCCCCTTGATCTCTTCCAATCCTCATACCACAATATTGTTTCTCCCTTCAATCTATAGGCCGCAAGTTCAACCGTTTCCACACTGAATACATGCATAACCTCTAAAGCCCGGTGAATTTGATCAATAAAATCTTGCGGGTCCTCGTTCAGATTCGATCCGGTAAATATGGGAGGATCTAGTTTTAGAAAATTCTGTGTTCGACGACTGGCTGCCCTAGCCGCACTATCCTCACCTGTGGTTGGACCAGCTCGTCCTTGGCTTTGTACAGCAACTAGTTGTGTCAACATCTGTACTGCATTTCTCAAATCCTGATCCGTGGCATTCATAGGCGGTTCTGCGGGTACTTCTCTACCTCTTGACCCTTCCGGTGTTGGAATAGTAGAAGAAGCCCGCGATGCAGATTCACTTTCAGCTTCAGCTTCACCCTGACTAGGTTGTGGTCTACTAGTGCCTTCCCCGGCAATTCTGTCTAACCTCTTAGTTTTGCCTTTACCTCTTCTTGTGATCGGCATTTGCACTACCATGAAAGAGAATGAAAGAAAACAATGGTTAGATATAATAGTCTCCCGACAACTTTAGCTCTATTGCACGATCTAAGATTTGAAGAAAAAAAACACCTCCTAAATGTCCCGTAGCCTCCAATTTATAAATGTGGTGCACATCACATCGATAAGAAAGACTCTACTCAGACATGGCTTTGTAGACACCCTAGGACGACCCGCTCTGATACCACTTTTGTCACGCCTCGAATTCCAACAGGGCGGACATGGCACCCGAAGCCGTTGAGGCGCGAGAGAACCAACCTATACATTCGTATGAAACACAATAAGTATGCATATGGACATGACATAACAAGACTGAAAGCGTGGAAAGATATATATATATATATAAGAAACTTGGCCGGTAGGGCCGCAAAGATCAAAATGCGAAGACATCTCTTCATGTACTATACAACGTCTACAAAGCCTCTAGCAGAAACAAAACCACGTCTATAATCGGGACAAGTCCCCGCTTTATAGAAATATGACATCACAACAAAATCAACATGTACATACGATCCGGAAAGCCCCGAATCAGCCTGGAGCTCACCAACTATACGCAAAGAGTACGAGTCCTACAGTGAGGGTCTACTACCTCCTGTGCCTGCAACAAGTAAGGTAAATTCCCCAAGAGGGGTCAGTACGAAAGAATGTACTGAGTATGTAAGGCGATAAGCAACTGTAAGACAAATAAGAACTCAAATGGAATCAAATATCAACAAATAAATAATATGGAGAACCACCATTCTGTATGTGGGAAAAACATGTACATTACATTCATTACCTTGCTTTTACGTTCATTATCATCATCAACAACTCATATCGTACCCGGGCCCCGACTGATCAGTGGGTCATAACATTGGGATCGTCTCTAGCTAAGCTTATGCCCCTTTGAGCTACCACCCATAATCAATAAAGCAGGTTCGTCCCTAGCTAGGTTTTCACCCCTTTGGGATACCCCCTGTGTCCAATAATCAATCGGGATCGTCTCTAGCTAGGCTTTCGCCCCTTTGAGCTACCATCCGTACTCAAGAAACACTTATATGTATTACTTCAATTCTTTCATTATGAGAATGATACATTTGGTGGTTGTGACTTTATGGACACTTATGAATCATAGGCAATGAATAAACGTCATAGGATCAACAATAAAGAGATATGCTATAACCTTGCGGAGCGGGAACAAGTTTGGTCAATAGGTGAACAATAGGTGTGGTCAAGAAAATATGGAAAAGAGAAACCTTACATACCTCAACCTTCTAATTAAGTCCTAGATGCCAATCCAATCCTTCCTTCAAGATCTCAAGATTTCCTTTCAAGTTTAAGTCATAAAAATGACACATCTCTTAGTAAAGAAAACCAAAAATACACTATGTAACACCTTGCCAACATAACAAATATACTATATACACCATCTTAAGCCTATAATAGGGTAATCCATGAGAGGAGACACTTACCAAAGAGATGCTCTTGGTTGTTGCCTTAGGGTTTTTGCTAAGAAGCTTTTGAGAGAAATATCTAACAAGAGATGAGAGTTTCTATGCATAAAATCTGATTTTTGTGCCTTTAATAGGCCCTCAAGTCCAAATAATCCTTGGCCACAAGTTTGACCCATGTGAAATGGGTCATCTTTTCCTTATTAAGGCCCATGTCATGTTATATGATATTTGGGCCTCAAATACAGAGAATAGACCCATTTCAACACCTTAATGGGTCCCACACCCAAATATTTCATCTAGTCAAAAATAGGTCAACAAAGCCGGCAAAGTTCCACGGTGTCGTGACTAGTGTCGTGGAACCCAGTCACGCCACGTAGGTGGTGTCATGGAAATCAGAGCCTTTTTTCCAACTCTCTGAAGTTGGTTCACGGCACCACTCACGCCACGTGAGTGTGACTCACGTCACGTGAGTCCTGTCGTGATTTTTTTTGTCTTCTTCTTCGCATGCTCGTTTCCAGTACACGCTTCTTCACCTTTTCTTCATTTAGCCTTATACCCCAACCATTGTATATTTTTATGTGTTCGTAGCACCTGAGGTGTTACACAAATGGTATGCATTTGTTTTTGTTGCAGAATGTACATATACATGTTTACATATAGTTTACGTAGCATAATCATAGGAAGATATATTTAGGAATTTTTCTGATTTTATTTCCTTAGATAGATTTGCTTGTACACCTACAACTAGCCTGTTATTCTTGGAATAATAAATCAAGGAAATTGCTCCATTCTCTCTATATTAACATAGTATCAGAACGGGATATCGTACGTCGTCAGAATTAGATCAGAAAACTCACTCGAACTCATCGGAGTTGGGTTAGTCTATGTGAAATAGGTTTGTACCTGAAATTTAGCTGCTGCCACCAACCTTGGGAGGACAGCCTTCTCCTGATCTATAAAATCCCATAACTCGGTGGCCGGAGGAAGGTCAAGTGAGCCTCACGCACGAGCGAAGCTGCCGGAGACAGCCCAGTCCAAAACGAGCATGGAGGTGCTGCGCTGACCAATAATTTTGTCCGACTTTCTGTCCCGAGATCATATCAACATTTTCGGTCTATTCGTAGTGGTCTCCTTATCACATGACCATTTTTTGGAGGAGAAAATCCTCAAAACAAAATTTGTAAAGCCTTTTTGGTCAGGTTTGAGTCTTCTCTATATATTACTCTTTTGATTCTGAAGATTACCTACGAGTGCAACAGTCATTTGAAATTGCTCTCAACAACTTGTGCATTAATATTGTTTGTTGGAGGCTATTTGAAGTTTATTTGAGAATTATTTTCAGATTGAGTTTGGTATTGTCAAGCTTTTTATTGTGTTGGTTATCAGGATATTTGCTTTATTTCTTGATATTGTGTTATTGGGTAATAGCCTACCTGGAATTCTTTGTTGGTCTCGACACTTATTTCATTCAGATACAATTGAGTTCTTTGTTTTTGGTCGAGGAAATGGCTAATCAGTTCAAAGATGTTACTACTTTTGTTGGGTTTGAAAAAATATGGCTTATCTCTTCTTTCAATAAATGGGTGATTGATTCAGGTGCCACAAATCATATGACTGGTAATCCAAATATTTTTTCTAGCTTTCAATCACACAAAACAACCTCTTCGATTACTGTAGTTGATGGATCAACTTGTAATAGTGTTGGATATGAAACTGTTCAACCAACCTCATCTATTACTTTGTCATTTGTGTTAAGTTTACTAAAATTGGCCTTTAACCTAATTTCTGTTAGTAAAATTACCAGAGAACTTAATTGTTATATCTCTTTTTTTCCCTATTATTGTCTGTTTTGAGATCTTGTGACAAATCAGGTTATTGGTAAAGGACATGCGGCAGATGATCTTTATATTCTTAATGAGTGGGAGTCTCCGTCTGTTGCCTGGTCTAGTGTCGTATCTCCATTTGAGGCGCATTGTCGATTGGGACATACCTCATTAGAATGTGAGTCATGTCCATTTGTAAAACACTATCGCATCTCATTAAGTCCAAGGGTTAATAAACGAGCCGAGTCAGTATTTGAATTAGTTCATTCTGATGTATGGGGACCATGTCCTGTTGTTTCTAAAACTGGACATAAATATTTTGTCACTTTTGTAGATGATTTTTCTCGAATGACTTGGATATACTTTATGAAGAGCAGATCTGAAGTGTTTACTCACTTATCTACCTTTTGTGCTGAAGTTAGAACTCAATTTGATGCCTCAGTGCGTATTCTAAGGAGTGATAATGCTAAAGAATATATGTCAGAATTATTTCAGTCTTTCATGAGGCAACATGGTATTCTCCATCAGTCTTCCTGTGTTAACACACCTTCTCAAAATGGAATTGCTGAGAGAAATAATAGGCATCTACTTGAGACAGCTCGGGCATTTTTGTTCCAAATAAAGGTTCCTAAGCAATTTTGGTCTGATGTTGTCTCTTCTGCTTGTTTTCTGATCAATCGTATGTCGTCAAGTATGCTTGCTGGTAATATGCCTTATAGTATTCTTTTTTTCGAACAAGTCATTATTTTTTATGGAACCTAATGTATTTGGAAGCATATGTTATGTTCGAGATGTACGACCATCTGTTACCAAATTGGACCCTAAGGTGTTAAAGTGTGTGTTTTTGGGATATTCTCGTCTTCAGAAAGGGTATCGATGTTATTCTATTGAACTTGGTAAATATCTGGTGTCAACTGATGTGGTATTTTCAGAGTCCACACCATTCTTCTATGCACCTCCTATTTCTACAAGTCAGGAGGAGGAAGATGAGTGGTTACTCTATCAGGTTACTCATACTATAACTGAACGATCAAATGATGTTGTTCCTCCATCACCTATGCCTTCAGAACCTGCTCCATCTGCAGCAGCAAAACAACCAATTGTTCAAGTTTACTCACAGAGGCAAGAGACTGATGATTCATATCCCACATCAGCTCCTTCGTTATCAAATCCCTCTTCACTTGGTTCATCGAAAAATCTGGACCTTCCTATTGCTCTTCAAAAAGGTACACGTCAGTGCAAATCCACATATTCCATAGCTAACTTTGTTTCTTATGATCATTTGTCTCCTGCATCTAGTTGTTTGATTGGTTCTTTAGACTCTGTAACTATCCCTAAAACAGTGAAATAAGCCTTGAATCATCCTGGATGGCATAATACAATGCTTGATGAGATACTTGCTTTGGATGAAAATTATACTTAGGATTTAGTGGATTTACCCAAAGGAAAGAAAGCAGTAGGATGCAAGTGGGTCTTTGTAGTCAAAGTTAATCCCGATGGTTCTGTTGCGAGACTTAAAGTCAGACTTGTGGCTAAAGGCTATGCTCAGATTTATAGGGTGGACTATTCTGATACTTCCTCCCCGGTAGCCAAGCTCACGTCCGTCTGTTTGTTTATTTCATTGCCTGCTTCTCAACATTGGCCTTTACATCAGTTGGATATCAAGAATGTATTTCTTCATGGTGATCTCCATGAAGAGGTATCTATGGAGCAACCACTTGAGTTTGTTGCTCAGGGGGAGTATAGGAAAGTTTTTCATCTGAGGAAATCTCTATATGGTTTAAAGCAGAGTCCTCGTGCCTGGTTTGGGAAATTTAGCGATATAGTTCAGGAATTTGGGTTGAAAAAGAGCAAGTGTGATCACTCAGTCTTCTATAGAAAAACAGCGTCTGGTATTATTCTTCTAGTAGTTTATGTTGATGATATTGTTATTACAGGAGATGGCTTTACAGGGATTTCTTCTCTCAAGAAGTTTTTACACGCCAAGTTTCATACCAAAGACTTGGGGTAGCTGAAATATTTTTTGGGTATAAAAGTAGCAAGAAGCAAGAAGGGGATTTTCTTATCCCAGAGAAAGTATGTACTTGACCTACTTGCAGAAACTGAAAAGTTGGGAGCTAAGCCATGTGGTGCACCCATGGTTCCTAATGTGCATCTTACTAAGGATGATGCTAATTTGTTTGATGATCCGAAAAGATACAGAAGGTTAGTTGGCAAACTAAACTATCTCACTGTGACTCATCCATATATTGCCTATGCAGTTAGTATTGTCAGTCAATTCATGTCTGCACCAATAATTAAAAGTTGGGCAGCTCTAGAACAAATTTTGTGTTATTTGAAAGGAGCTCATGGCCTTGACATATTGTATAGTGATTATGGACACAGTCGTGTTGAGTGTTTTGCAGATGCTGATTGGGCTGGATCAAGAATGGATAGAAGATCTACTACTGGCTATTGTGTATTTGTTGGTGGAAATCTGGTATCTTGGAGGAGTAAGAAACAAAATGTTGTATCTCGATCTAGTGCAGAATCGGAGTATACGGCTATAGCTCAATCCACATGCAAAATACTATGGATACATCACCTTTTGAATGGGTTGGTTTGAAGCCTATTTCTCCTGCAAAACTTTGGTGTGATAATCAAGTTGCCTTGCACATTTCCTCAAATCTAGTTTATCATGAACAGACTAAACATATTGAGGTAGATTGTCACTTTGTCCGTGAGAAGATTCAAGAAAATATGATTTCTATTGGCTATGTGAAGACGGGAGAACAATTGGGTGATATATTTACAAAGGCTTTAAATAGGACTCGGGTGGAATATCTTTGTAACAAGTTGGGCATGATTAATATCTATGCTCCAACTTGAGGGGGAGTGTTGCAGAATGTACAGACATGTTTACATATGGTATACGTAGCATAATCATAGGAAGAGATATTTAGGAATTTTTCTTATTTTGTTTCCTTAGATAGATTTGCTTGTACACCTACAAATAGTCTGTTATTCTTGAAATAATAAAACAAGGAAATTGCTCCATTCTCTCTATATTAACAGTTTTCTATATATCTAAAACTTCGTACTCTTTGCTTGTTATCTTTGGTTGTTTTCTTTAAACGTTGATGAACTATGTATGGCCTCTTCTTTTTTTTTAATGTTATGCGCAAAGATGTTTAGAGATCTAGCATGGAAGACTTCATTATAAGCAAGAGTTAGAGAGATGCGAATGTTTAACAAAAAAACGGTAGCACGGTGCACTAAAAGCTCCGGCTATACACGGGGTCCTTGGAAGGGCCAAACCACAAGGGTCTATTGTACGTAACCTTATCTCTACCACTTTATTTTATAGATATTTGATGACATTAGTTATTAGATTCAAAAATAGCATTAGCATTTGGATTCAAATGTTGTATTTTGCTCTTGTATTGTTAGCATTCTGAAATTATGGATTAGTAGTTGTTTTTGTTCATTGTGGTTTTAATGAAAAATATAATGCATTTGAGAATAAATATCGGCACGTTGTTAGTAGTTTGCCAACAATTAAGTCATTAAATGCAATAAAAAAATGATCATATGGTCATAGGTATATGCAAGTTTACTCGTAAAAAACTCTCTATGCATTCTATGAGAATGAACACTATTATTCTTTAGTCAGGTAATTCTCCCATTTTCAAAGTCGCCTTTGATGTTTTTGTCTGCACTCTCTTATTACATGTCTATCAGAAGTTGGTCCTAGATACGAAATCGTGAACTCAAAGGTTGTTTACATAGTTAGAATAATTGCGGAAAAAATGATGACATGTATCCTTTTCTAGTTATAATACAAAGATCACAAACTAATGTAATGACTTTTCTTTTATTGTATGACATTTCTTGTAGTTTAAATAGACATTTGTTCTCCTTCTTTTGTGGGTCAAAGCTAGTACATGATAAGACACTCCCTCCATTGTAGTGCAATGTCTGATCTTGGTGAAAACATCTCAATTTATGATGTGTATAACGGGAATTACATAAGTGTTTAATGGGGAATTTTGAAATAAAAATAGAGGAGTGTAATTATGAATTTTAAGTGGAATGATTTGTAATTTGTTATGGTAAGAAAAATTCAAATTGGTATTTTGAATTATTTCCATAATAGGGAGCCTCAGTAATTAATTATGTGATCCCTACAGTGCCCATATTAAACTAGAACTCAGAATCTTATTTCTAAGGGGAGAGGAGGAACACACAATGTTTTCTTGTCCAAGGAAACAAAAAAATTTCAGTTTTCTATTCAGTGCTTGCTCACCCAGGTATTGAGAGAGTTCGGCTGTGAATTTGAGATCACTATAGAAGACCGCAGAACTGAAGACGAACTTGCTTCAAGATATTTGCTCACGCTTCAAAAGGTATTCCTTGGTTAATTGTAAGCACGCTTTGTGTGAACTAAGTGTTTATGTTTGTTGTCTATAATTCATCTAAGCAGTAGGATTCTGGAATACTTCCGCTGTGTACTATTTTCCAACCGGTGACCCCTGGGAAGTTTTCGTGTTGTATCCCTCCTTTGAGCCGTGGAATTGTAGTCACTAATGTTTGCATTACTATAGGTTATCTATACTCTATATCACACTCTTGGGATGCAGCCCTTCTCTGGACTTCTGTTAATGTGGGATGCTTCGTGCATCGGGCTGCCCCTATTTTTATTTTAATTAAGAAAAAAGAAAAACTGTTTTCATACTTTGTAAAACTGATTGTAGGTTAGTAAAATGGGGAAAACATACGGTCTTAATCGTTTGTCAACACATAGGATGTGTCTGTGGAAATGTGTTAATTTATTTCGTTCATATTTTATTTCTTTGGTAAAACTTCAGGCAATTTCCATGTTTTTCATAAGGAAAGGCTGAAACCGTGCCTGATGTGAGTTACTAGAACAAAATATGGTCTGTTAAACATCCTCTTTTTCATTAGTTAGAAAAACATGGGAGGGCTGGGGAAATGCAATCATGCCAAAAGGCATACGCCTCACAGGACTTTCATGTCCACATAACTGCCTCGAGACAATTAGGCATTGACTGCCTTTTGAAACATAGCTAGAAGTACACAAAGTAATATACCATCCACTGAAAGAGAGTAAGATGGAACTGTTAAACGAAGAATTAAAGATGAATACAGGTGCTTTCACATTTTCATCTGCGAGAGTTAAACAGAAAGTCAGCAGCTGCGAAGAAGACAAGACCTATATTCTATGAGGCCCGTTTAGGTAGATTTGGTACCATCTTCCTATCTGATGCGTTGCGTCTGGCTAGTGAGAAAATCATTGGACATCATTGTTTGGTGGAACTCTTAAAAGATGAGAAGCTGCTTGCTGCGCTTTCAGTTTCGTGGTAGCTTCAAGAGATGTCATGAAGCTACCTCGAAACTGAAAACACAGCAAGCAATTTCTCATCTTTTTGGAGTTCCACCAAACAACGATGCCCAATGATTTTATTGGGATAGTTGATCTCAGCATCGTTGTTGATCTGGAACAGTTCATTGTCAGGGAACACATTGCAGATAGCTTCACAAAGCTAGCAAGACCAATAGTTTTATCACCTATAATTTCAGTTTTTCTCATGCTCAATCTGTTGTTTATTTGGTGGAAACTGGCTTTCTGATGCTACAATGATAGATTTTGTTAGTTGTATGTGTTTGGTGCTTGGTCTAAGTGTATGGTTTTCCTGCTGTCTACACTCATAATGATCAATGCCATAAGAATATACAGGAGATATATATGAGCAGTTGTTTTAGCTGTGAAGATGGAGAATCAGGATGCATTTGAGAGGGGTGTTTTCCAGCTGAAACCTTATTATGCAGATGCTCGGTAACTATCTGGTCACACTTTAACTCTGCCTGTCATTTCATACTGATATATATTTTAAAAAAAAGGAGAAAGAAATCTGATGTTCACAAGTCAAATGAGATGGCAGGATAAGCTTTCTGCATCAACTCTAAATTTCAATTGGATCCTTACTATGCTTCTCTTCAAGCTTCAAGGCCCCATTTCCAACTAATTAAGGCTTTAAGGTTTAGAATAGGGCATGTTAAGTATATTCGAGTTATTATTTTTACACATCTTTGTTTCGTCATCGTAAGACGGCCAGTGTTCTGGAATGCGAGCGCATCATCGCATTATGCGGTGATGCGATGCGATGCGAGGCTTTCCCGCTGCGAGTAACTGATGCGAGGCCATTTTACAAATGCGGGCGCATAACCCTGTGATGCGAGATGCGTTGTGATGCGAGATGCGAGCCGATGCGCTCGCATCGTGTTGATTTTATTTGTAGGGCCATTTTTAAATTAAAAATAAAAGAGTCGGGTCACTGTTGCCTTCACTTCTGCGAATTTTTAGGGTTAGCTCTGAAGAGAGTCGCGACTTCACTGCTGTGACCTCTCTTCTTCTTCACTGAGATTTTAAGGTAATTTTTCTTCCTTCTTCTTCTTTCTTCTTTCTTCTTCCTTCTTCTTTCTTCTCTGTTTTGCCGCTCTTCACTGCTGCGACTTCACTGTTTCTTTTCTTCTTTTTTTTTCACTTCTGTTGTTCACTGCTGCGATCAGTTACTGTTTTGCTCTGTTTTCTTTCTCTGTTTTTCTTTTTCTTTTTCTCTGTTTTTTTCACTTCTGCTCCTCACTTCTTTTTCTTTTTCTCTGGTTTCGGTGATCAAACCTATGATTTTCGGGTTTCGTTTAAACTTTTGCTTATATATATTGTCTTTATTGTTGATTATATAGTTGTTGTGGTCTTTTCAATTATGGCTTATTGTTTGGATGTTATTTGGTCTTTTTTCTTTTAAATTGCACTTGACTTCAATGATGTGGTCACATCGCTTCACGCATCGCGTAATGCGTGATGCGGAGCCATGTCGCTTTTTTCCGCATCACTCTTCCCTGAACACTGGTAAGACCTGTGTTTTGAGTCTACTTCCTTGCTGCAATGTACTTGAATTTAATCATTATGCTTTTTTACTTGGTGACGGAACAGTGGCCATCTTCCAACTTCTGCACAAGAATATCCAATCTTAGGTCTCAATCTTTTGAGACTTCTTGTACGGAATAGAATTGCTGAATTCCATACCGAACTAGAGTTGCTTTCTCCTAGTGCTTGAACAACCCTTGTATAAAGCATGCAGTGGAATTGGAGCAAATTAGGGGTGGTCATAAAAACCGGGAACGGGAAAACCGAACTGAACCGAATTAGTTCGGTTCTTGGGTTTCGGTTCTTTGGTTCGGTCTCGATTTTTTTTTCTAGTAGTTCGGTTCTTCGGTTCGGTGTTCGGTTTCAGGGTCACGGTTCTTCGGTGCACCGAAGAACAAAACTTTTATTAATTAAATTCTTAAAAAATATCTATATTACATTTCATATGTATGCTGCCCCAGTAAAGACTCAAGTCTAAGCCCATTTACTTTCTAAAAATCCTATCAGACCCAAGTACTTTCTATTCTCTAAGACCTAAGTCTCATCCTATCAGACCCATCACCCAAGTACTCTCTACCCTCTATTAATATTAGTGACATTAGTTATGAGAATGTAATGATCACTAGTCAGTCACTCAGTTGTTCTTCAGATTCTTCTTTTAAGTGTTGCTGCTAGTACTAGTAGAACGTTGGCAGTTCATGAAAAATGCTGCCTGTGAACTGCTGCTATTACTAATAACCTATTAGTGACATTAGTTGTGAGCTGCCTCAATCGTGTCATAGTTTGATATTAGTGTTTTCTACATTAGTGACTACTGAAGCCTGAATTCGTGACACTGTGTGAGACGTGTCTTATTTTGTCTTGCTGTTTTAACTTTTTGGTGCTACTGCCTAGTGCCTGAAGGCTGAAGTCGTGGTATTAGTTTTACTGCCTAGTTTTAGGGACTGGATAAGTGGATATGCTTTGATAATTTTGTTTCTTACTTGCACCGAAAAACCGATTTAGAAACACCGAATCAAACCGAACCGAAACAAATTTAGTTTGGTTCGGTGTTTGGTTCTCATTTTTTACAAAACCGAAGAACCAAACTGAACTTTGACAAAACCAAAGCGAAGAACCGAACGCGCACCCCTAGGAGCAATCCTTCATGGAAGGGGCTTACCACTGTTTGTCTTGCTCTTTTGGTTCTCTTTGGAAAAAGACCTTAAAAAATTTCCAGATAACCTATTCTAACCTAACCTGAATTTGCTTTTGGGAAATGTCTTGCCAAGCACACTATTAGCCTGACAATTCACAACTTTGTCAATGCAACTCGGTTCCACAGCTGATTGTCAATCACACATATTGTAAACAATTATAATTCCATTTGACAATTTCAGATTTACATTAATTGGTGTATGTCATTGTTATGATCCTATTGCAAGGTATGGGACTTGAGTCCCACATCGGTTAAATGGGGAGCTGATATGGGGCTTATATAGCCTTGGGCTCTCCCACCTTAATAGCTAACTTTTGAGGTGTGGTTCTCCTAAGATTGTATCAATGGTATCAGAGCCACTCATCACCCTCCGTGCCCACCGTGACTCGAAAAGGGCTACCCGGAAAAGAGCTACCTATACAAGTAGAGTGAAAGCTACCCAGAGTGAAGCCGTCGAGGACGACGGATGCGGAGCGTGGTGGTTTGTTATGATCCTATTGCAAGATATGGGACTTGAGTCCCACATCGGTTAAATGGGGAGCTGATGTGGGGCTTATATAGCCTTGGGCTCTCACACCTTAATAGCTAGCTTTTGGGGTGTGGTTCTCTTAAGATTGTATCAGTCATATTTCACTGGGTATGTTGTTGTTGTTGTGGTGTGTGTCATATTGTCACTGCTAGGGACAAGATAGGTGGATGCAGTGAGAAGGCTTATGACTGTCTTTCTATTAGTGATGCCCGACAAATGTTGCTGTTCTCCTCAGACCACGAACTACTTGATTATGTTAGGGAGGTAAACTTTACCCATTGTCCTTTTTTCTGTCTCGAGATAAGTTCTATTATACAAATGTGCAAGTAGTGAATAAGGCAAATTGGGCTATACGACAATATTTTAACAAACGACATCTAATCTTCTGTGGAAGTCAGAAAGCTCTGAGTACATAGCTCCCAAAAAAAAAAAAAAAAAAAAGAGGAAGGTGAGGGTGCAAGAAAATAGGTTAGAAAGCTTTACACTAAAGCATGATGACAGTTTCAAATTGGGATATAGAATACTGTATTGCTACGAATTTTCATCTGGTTCTTCTCTCCATATTCTCCACAACATCTATTCAGGATCATTTACCGTGCTTGTCTCTCTTATTACTTCGGTTTTTTTCCAGCTCCACAAAAGGTTCTTCATGTTGCCAGATGAACCAAGTGGTTATTCTAAGGTTAACCTTCATAATTCAAAGTCTTAAATCAATTCTATAGTGCGCCAATGAATGTTCAGATCCATCCATTTGGAGAGGAAACATTGGCTACTGTGTTAAATCTTCCTTTTCCCAAATTTCTTCTGTTAAAATAGCTTCCTGTGCTGCTGATTAAAAACTCACTTTCTTCGGTGCGTAAGCTACCTAAAGAGCCCTAACTGGAGAGTCAAACTTGCCTTTAAGCAGAAAATTATTGAAGACTAAATAGACAATTACCCCTCTGTGCATTAAACTCCAGCAATCCGATTCTTCTACCATAATCTCCTTGCTATAAAGTAGGTGTATTAGCTCCTGAAAGTCGTCCACTTCAGTCTTTCAAGTTTTTCCTAAACTGAACATCGAAAACAATGATGTTTCCCTCTCCTTAGCACTTCAAAAAGCACTTTTTTTTCCATCAGTTAATCAATCAATCAATCAACCCTCAACCTACATCTGTTGATATCCGCTATATATGAAACCCATTTTGCTTAAACTTTTGTGTTAAAGAAGTGTCTTGAACTGTGATCCATCTAGACATGCTATTTCAGGGGGATTCTAGCTTTCCATAGTAACTGCCAGTCTGCCACGACCAATAAATGCTACTGCCTACAAAGTTGGATGGTACAGTAACTCCCCGGAACATATCATGCAGTTTCTTTCAACACAGGGGTTATGAGCTGCTTTCACACAAATACTCCTCTACTATCAAAATTTCTCTACTTTCACCACAGAGTCCTCCATACCTAGCTTTCCAGACCATGCTTCTCTTGCAATTACTCTTTTCCAAGGCCGCCCCTCAATCACAAATCTTCAATAACCCAACAAAGCCCGAGTAAATGCCCCCGTATTCTTGCTTTTAGTCCCTTCTCGTTCTCCACAAATAAGGAAGTCACATATTTCACTTGTATTCAAAGGAACTTTTTTCTCACCTTGCTTAGCCTCCCAAATAAAACGGCTATTGGCATCTTATTCTGTGAGCAATATATGCTGGTAGAGGCTCCAAGGACATAAAGTAGATACTGAGTAGATAGAGTCCTCTTTATAGGTTCCAACTTACCTAACTTAGTACTATTGCATACTGCTAGCCGCCTTTCAGCATTCTGAATTACCAGCTCTAACTTCTGACGTTCTTATATCTTGCCCTAGTAGCAGCCCAGAATCCAGGTATATGTTTTACGTGTCTCAGTAACTTTGCAACTAAAGTGTGACAAACACTCAATAACCCCCTTCCCCAGGGCTCCAACTTCTAAGATCAAGCTTCATCCCTGAAATTGCTGGGAAACCTAAGCTGAATATTCATCAAGTTCCTAGTAGTCTTGCTCGGCATCAGACAATATGATGGTAAAATCAGAAGATAGCAACTACACCAGCTTGATACTTGTTTAAAAGCCCACTGCTGCTTTAAACCATCAGCAAACCAAACGCCTGTGGCTTATCCATCATTGCCTTAAATCCTTGTACCATAATCAAACCTTGTTCTCTCATTCTCCAAGATACTGGATGTGTACCTGCCAGTTTTGTCATTGGACTTTGAGTCATGTTTGTCTGAATCCTGACCTATACTGTTGCCATTCTTCTCTGCACATAACGCCATCAATTACAAGTCATTAACTGCTATCATTGTTTTCCTCAAGTATTCTAATCTAATCTAATGTGTTATGCAGGAACATCCGGAGCGGGAGATCAAAGACGGGTTAGTGATTTTCCAGAAAGTAAAAGATTTTGTGCCTTGCAAGGAGATACCATCACTGCAGCTTATCACTCAAACACTCAGCTATGCGAGGTAGCTGGAACGGATTGTCTAAGAGGATAAGTCTCCCTGCTTTATTTGGATTCCAGTCTCATATTCTCAAAATTGGACTATCCTCCGTAGATATTTGCATATTTGTCCAATATTTGTCCTTGTGAAGTCCACAAATGCAGTAATAAAATGTCTGAGTTAGACGCGAATTTAATTTAATTGCATACGTCTGAAGTTGTTCACAAAATAGATAAACTTATCAAAGAAAATCAACATCATATATTAATTAAATTACGACCCCAAAAACAGATATTTGTGCACATCGTCCTACTCACACTTGAGTTTCTAAAACTTTCAATTAAACTTTTGTATCGTTAATCTTCTTTTGGGCCTCAGGTTGGCCCAGCTCTCCTTGGGCCTGTCTCTCTGCATTCTGTCTCTTAGTGGACTTATAATACATCGCATAAAGCAATAGTTGGGCTAGTCCAAGTGCAGTTCCCATAGAATTTGGTACCTAAATAAAGAGAAAAATTTCATAATAAGTACCTATATTTAGCGTCCAATCCTTGTAAAAAATAATGAGATTTTCTTTAAAACGTAGCAAATTATATTGTATTTGTGCGCATGCATGTATCTGATTTTAACTGTATGTGTATGTATGCTTTTTTAAAGCAGAAGTTGCATGTACTAGGAAAGATATCAACAATATGTGTGGCCATCTGAATTCAATGTATATGATTTTCAAATTGTATGTGTAGATCAATTGTATGTGAAGGGTATGTAAAGTATATGAAATATATGTTGCCTGTATGGAGACCAACAACCAATAATATATGTTGTATGTATATCATATACTTGTACGTGTATTTTATATATTTTCATATAGTTTTTTAATATCTAAACTTTAATTTTAAAAATTAGTCAAATTAATTTTCGAGAAATGAAACGGCACAAAAATTGAGACGATTGAAGTAATTGGAGAGGAATGCTCACAAGGATGAAGGCATCGAAACGAATGAGGCCATAAGTAGTCCAACTAACACCATTCAGAAAAGAGAACAGGGAAAGGAAGAAGGGCATGAACTCCACACTTTTGCTTGTTATCACCAATTTCTGCAATAATTAGCATGACTAAAGTTAGAGTTTTTAGTTATGGTTCTACAAGATTCAGTAATTTTAGCTAAAGCTCATCTGTATTAAGATTTTCACTCAATATGTTTAAAATCTAGTAAGTTGTCATGCACTTAATATAATCTATATATAGAAAATAGCACGACACGTTTAAAGCTACAAGTTTTAAATACACTTTTAGTATGTGGTGAACGTCTTTTTTTATTTTTTAAATTTCATGTTCATTCAGACATAAATTCAGGTAACAACAATAACATGCCCAATGTGAAGGTACAGTGTATGCAAACTTTATCACTATCTTGTGAGGTAGAGAGATAGTTTCTAATAGACCCTCGACTAAAGAAAAACATTCGAAATAGATTTGAAAAATACAAAGTAAAAGAAGCTATGATGAAAATACTAAAAGGAGAGAAATACATGCAAAAAAAATAGTAAGATAACCAAAGCAAAAGAATCACAATTGTGAGATTGGAACAAATCCAGATGCTACTAGAAAAGTGCAAATTTTCATCAAAATTGTACTTGTCACAAACATTTTTTGGAATATCCGATATGAACGTTCGTTGAAAATTTGATCTTTCTAGCGATCAGCTATATGTACATAAATTGAAACAAAGAGAGTTAAAAAGAAACTTATATATTTACCATGATAGCCAGAGGAGAAGCATACATCAAAATGTTGCCCACCATGCAAATGCTGCCCACAATAGTAGATCTTTTTTTGTGTGTTTGAACAAGGTTTAGAACAAGCAATGCAAGTGAAGCCAAGAAAATAATCTCACCAACAATTATGAGAAATATTTTCATCCTTTTTACCCTTTCAGAGTACAACAAAAACAGCATCAAGTACACAGCCTCAATGGCAAGTCCTGTTCCATTTATGGTCACAACTAAGATGCTATGTGGATGTACAAGTGGTATTCCATAGAGTACCCAAAGGCCACAATTTATAAATGTGGCAAGATATGGAGCTGGTGAGAATTGTTCTACTGATTTCTTCTTCCATATTCGAACAAATGTTGGCCTGTTCAAAATTAAAATTTATCGGTTCTAAACTTGTCATCGACCTCATAGTCATTATAGTTATTAAGTATATTTAATATATTTTTTAAAATATAAAAAAAGAATCTAAACAAAAATTACTGAATTTACCCGAACCCATAACTAATACTCTCCATCATGTAAAGTGTGATTCGGACTATATATAACTATATAAGCTGGATCAAACCACTTATTTTTTAAAATATTTATTGAGACATAAATTCTTCAAATTTCTAAAACAAATTTAGATATTTGAATGTGTGAAAAGTACCATGCACTTACATCATAGTTAAATACTAATTCAAAATATATATTTGAGGAAATTATTATGAAAGAACTTGTTCCTCAAATAATAAGTGTCACATAAATTGAGCTGAATGAAATAATTAATTTGTCTATTTAAGCCCCCCCTCTTCATTCACCAGGAAATTAGTATATATACTATCAAAATTGTTTTTATGCATGTACAATAGATATTAAATTTTCTTAGTTATATTTCATATATTTGCTTTTTTATATTTTAGATTTTTTAGTAAAAATTCTAATTTAGTCACTGCAAAAAAACTGTGTGACTGAGATGTAGCTATGAATTGAAGCTTACAAAGGTGACAGAAACAGTATGAGTGAAATGATGTTCCCTGAAATGAACAAATCAAACTCAAGTAAGCCATTACGACCTTCAATTAAAAAAAGAATTAGAAAGGAATAATTAATAAACCAATAAAGAATATATCAACTAACCAATAACACCAACAGCAAAACGAGCAATCTCTTTATTGAAAACCATGGCTTAGAATTACCAAAAGAAATTTACTTCATGAACTGTGAAAACAGTAAAGAGATATGGATAAACTTATAAAGGGAAATTAAAGGTTGGTTTTGGCTTTTTGAAAAATAAAATAAAAGTAAAGTAGCTAGCTTGCATGCAACAAATCTCTGTCTCTTGCATGACATGTGTAACGTTGTTTGGTTGGTGAAGTAAAAACTTTAACTAGGAAAAAAGAAGTATTTTTGTGGATATATAGTAACGAAATCAGAATTTTTCGTTAAAGAAATGTGATGATATAAAAAATAAATGCGGGGAAAAAATACAATAATATATTCAGTGTACGTTTTATAAATGAGGTCTAAAAAAAGTAGAATATATACAAATCTAATCTCTACCTTAGAGGTAAAGCGAATATTTCCGATAAAGCCCCAAAAGATAAAAACAATCTAGGAAAAAAGTAACGGACATAAAACAAATAACAGATTGTAATAAAACAACAAATAATAGCTGAACAATCGTACATTAAAATTAACACTATAATCAAACTACACGCAACAACAAACAACAACAGAAATCGAAAAACAAGAAACAAGAGTAATACTTCGACTAGTAAAATGGACAACAAGTCATTATATATACTCCTACTAGTATGGACACATTCCTATCTATTACTCTTCTATCCTAATCCGTATCACTTTTCTATTTAAGGTCATATCCAGTGGTAGAGCTAGAATTTTCACTAAGGGGTTCAAATTATAAAAATTAAATGCACGAAGAGATCTAAGGGGGTTCAATATTTACTATATATACATAAAAAATAATTTTAATCATGTATAAGTGATGCAATTTTCCACCTAAGGAGGTTCGGATGAACCCTTGATCGTGTTTTCGGTGAGCTATAACTGCATCATGTCCTGTCTAATAAAAAAAATTCATATTTTCTATTTGTATCTTATAAAACTAATTTTTATTTTCTATGATATAAATTTTCAATAAAAAAATTCGAATAACTCCTTGGGGTGGCCCGACTTTGCCCCCTGATTTGATGACTTCAAATTAAACCCTGCCAGTAAATGAACTTTGAGAAAAGGGAAGAAATAAATTTTGCATCTAAATAAATAAGACAACCGTATTTACTTTTTCTTTGTTTGCAGTTCACACTGAACTCAGCGCCAATTCATCCTTATCCATTTCAAGCCCGTAGAGGATTTCCTTAGTTTTGAGTTCCAAAAATAATTACTTTCTCCATTTCTAAATAAGTGTATATTTTAAGTTTGGTACAATCTTTAATAAATTATTAATTTTTAGAAAATAAAATATAATTTTATGAACTTACTTCTAAATAAAGGTTATATCTTTTTTCAAGTTGACATTAATTACATTTAAAATGAAGAGTTGGACATTAATGATACAAGGGTATATTAGAAAAATTATGATCAAAATATTCTTGAAAACTTAAGCATGCACTTATTTAGGAATAAAATCAAAAAATAAAATATGCACTTATATTTAGGAACGGAGTAATCTTTTTAGCTTGGGCATATCCCTTAAGATAATACTCATTCCTAAAAGATAAAAAGGTATTTTTACTAATTTACCTTTAATAAATATACCATGAATGTAATGTGTTATCTTTATTGGAATAAAAGTAAAATTGAAAGAATATCATTAATATCTTCTTGATTAGTTAAAAAATCACTTATTTAAGAATAAAATAAAAAGGCTAAAAAAACACGAATTTAGAAACGAAAGGAGTAATATCACTCACTAATATGTTCAGTAAAAAGCTATGAGGGTGGATAGTGGAGGTTCAGTGGAGAAGAGGTTAGGAGTGCTGGGTGGGTGGGGACCGGAGAGTAGACAACGAATTTAAAATGTCACTTATGAAATTTATTTCTTCTATTTTTATTAATAAAGTTATTTTTCTCATTTTTAAGGAATTTATTTTTCATCCATACCGAACATACCCTTAGTTGCATGTGGTTCAATTAGGCCAGTCTTAATCTTCTTTCGCACAAAGTCTCAATTATTTTCTATGTGCTTCGTCCCATGGGATTGGAAGCAACTTAAATAGCTGCTTTATAATCACAAAAAGCTGAAAATGTTTAGAAATTTCAATTCCTAAGACAGACAACCATGCAACCTTAGCAACTGTAAACAGCGTGGAGCTAGGTAGGGGAAGGGGTTCATCCAAACCCTATTTGATGAAAAATTATACTATATTGAATCTCATTGGATTTTTCGTGTATTTATTTCTTCATATTTTTGAACCTTTTTAATGAAAATCTGATTCCGTCACTGACTCAAATTCATTTGCTCATTTACTCAAGATGCAATAAATAAATTTTTGATGTTTCTTAGACTTGGAAGAAATTAAAAGAGCCACCCAACTTGATCATACAGCTAGTAAAAGATCTTCTGGTATTTGGGCAAACTGCGAAGTCAGAATCATTGTAACACCCCATTTCAAATTTTTAAGTTTTAACGCTTCGTTTAGGGATTCAAGACTTTTGTATAGGTCAATAAAGTCACTTGGAACTTGTTTGAGGGGTTCAAGTTGGAACAAGAAATCACAAAACATGCATAACAGATACTAATTTATTTTTGGTGCTGGTTCAGAAGGCCAGATTCCCGATCGCACTGAAGAATGTTGTTGAATGTATGAAATAGCAACTACACCTCACTTCCTCTTAACGTGTGTTTGGTATGAAGGAAAATGTTTTCCAATTTTCTCATGTTTGGCTGGCTTAAATGTTTTTCAAATGAACTTATTTTCCTCAAATTTAAGGAAAATGACTTCTCTTCAAAAAGTAAGGAAAACATTTTTCAAAACTCACTTTCAACCTCACACCTCAACTTTCCATCCTAACCCAAGTCTCGGATATCAATTCCCAACACTAAATCAGGATCCGACTCCTGACCCTGACTCGACTCGAAAGTTGGGGGCGAGAGTTGAGGTCAGATCTCGAGACGGGAGTCGGGGTCGGGTGTTGGGTGTCGACTGTCGGGTGTCCGGTGTCAGATCGGGTCACGAGTAGGGGGTTGGGTACCGATTCCCAACACTAACCCGGGATCCAACTCCTGACCCTGGCTCAACTCGAGAGTCGAGGTCGGGAGTTGGGGTCGGGTCTCGGAATGGGAGTCGCGGTCGGGTGTCAGGGTCGAGCCCGATTCAACTGTTAGGGTCGATTATCGAGTCTGGAGTCAGGGTCGAGTCTCATATCGGGTGTCGAAATCGGGTTCAGAGTTGGGTGTCAGGGTCGGGTTTCGAGTTGGGTGTTGGGGTCGAGGCTCGAGGTCAATTCTCGAGGAAGGGTCTTAGTTCGACTGTCGAGACTAATTACCGAGTCTGGAATCTAGGTCGCATCTTGGGTCGAGTGTCGGAATTGGGTTCCGATTTAGGTGTCGGAGTAGGGTCTTGGATCAGTCATCGGGGTTGATTCCCAAGTCAAAAACCATTTTTCTAAAAAATATTTTATACTCTCTAGCCAAACACTAAAAGATATTTTCTGAAAAATATTTTTCATTCACCATGTGACCAAGGGGAGCCTTGGAGTAACTAATAAAATTGCTGCCATGTGACAAGGAGGTCACGGGTTCAAGCCTTGAAAACAGCCTCTGGCAGATATGCAAGGTAAGGCTGCGTACAATACACCCTTGTGGTGGGGCCCTTCCCCGGACACTGCGCATAGCGGTAGCTTTAGTGCACCGGGCTGCCCTTTTTTATTTTTTTTTATTTTTCATTCACCAACCAAACACTAGAAAATATATTCTGGAAAATGTTTTCTACTCACCAACCAAACATGAGAAAATAAGTAAGAAACCAACTTGTTATCCATAAAAACATTTTCTACGAAAACATTTTCCTTCGTACCAAACACACCCTGAGTCGAGTCAGATGTATGAATCCACAATATTATAACTCCTCATAGTATAGTCATTTGTTCAGTAGAATTCTTAATCACCTACCCAGTTGTACAAGATTGAACCTGGTTATGGGAGGTATGGCGTAGCCTCCTCCAATGTTTATATTTTTGAATGATAATATACACGGTAGGGGTCAAAGTCAATGCCTCCATGTCCGCGGGCAAATATAGCATACCTTTCTCATTTTCAACAAACTCTATATAGACTTTTCTGATGTAATCAGTCTCAACTACTTGTCAAAACTCAGGAGAAGCAACATAAAAACAGAAAAATGCAGCCACCAGGATCTTTGAACTTCCAGCTGCAACTTTTGCTTTTCATTTTAAAAAATTTAAGTATGGAAAGAGTCACATCCTCTGCTAATCAAGCATAGACAGGATATAGTTCAAAAGGATACGGAGGCAAAGTTACAGCACATTGCTCTCAACAAGTTAACAGAAAAGAGCGTAGCTAAGCATATCCAACAACATCGGATCTTGATTTTTTACTATATATAATTTCACCCTTTGCAGTTCTTGCATTTGTACAAGAGTTCCCAGTTTACTCAAAATTGTTAAAGCGATCAAATACTATAGCTGAGAGTAAAGTTGAATGGAGTGTTTTAAGTTGAATGGAGCTCATTGATCTGCATTGATCCCAAAAATTCGAACCTTGTGCATGTTGGGAAATTTGGCAACTACCAGTATAAAAACCGCGAATGTGTTGAAGAACAGCATTGGGTGTTGATAGTCAGTTGTATGGGAAGCTATCAAGTACCTATTGAGAGAAGCACGTATTAGAAATAACATCTTTGTAAAGGCACCTCATGGAAAAGGTGAAATCGTCTTAAACAACAACGACAACATCATAACCAGTGAAATCCCACAAAGTGGGATCCGGGGAGGTAGGGTGTACACAGACCTTAACCCTACCTCGTGGAGGTAGAGAGGCTATTTCCGAAAAACAATGGGCTCAAGTGAAGCAAAACAAAGGAGTAATGAAAAGGGAAAATGACAGTGAAGAAAACATGGCAACTAATAGGAAAGCAGTGCAGAGTATACATGCAATGATCAGTAACATCAACAAAATAGTGCAATCACCGAAATATGATAAACAACAGATGGTAACAGATAACAAAAGTAAGAAACTACATGAATAAGGCTATCACTACAACAGACATGGTGCCCCTGACTACCATCAAGTCTAATCCCGCCTTAAACAAGCACAAATCAATTAAAATGAATTATATTTTTTTCTCAGGGAAAGAGAAAAAGAAGGACCGCAGTGTATCTGTTGGCAGAGACCAGACAAATGGAAAATAAATCGTGTCATATAACATAATTAGAACAAAGGCTGCACTTAATGTGACCTGTGACATATGGTCACATACCCCACCATTGGACTCAAGTTGGTACTGGAAGAAGGTTAATGCCTTGAAAACAGAAATGCAGGGTTGGTATTCATCCGGTGTTTACTTGCTCACTCCTGGGGGGAAGTACTCAATTACACAGAGTTACAATGCACTATTGGGGCAACATGCCAGACTAGAGTCTCTTAACTTAATCTGGACTAAGTTTGCCCAGCCTAAGCACAGGTTCATATTGTGGCTAGCCATGCAAAACAGACTACTAACCAAAGAGAGACTCAAGAGGTTAAATATTTCGGTGGAAGATGACACCTGCTGCTTGTGTGATAAATTAGTGGAGGAGACTCATATCCATCTGTTTTCTACTTGTGAATGGACAGTGAGAGTTCAAACTGAAGTGCAACAATGGTCTGGGACATTTATCCCCACTGGAACTGTCAAACATATCCTGAATAGTCTTAGGAGGAAGCACTGGCAACAATTCCACAAGGAACTTATTGCTGCATTGTGTGGAGCAGTAATGTACCAGGTTTGGAGAGCAAGAAATTGGAAACAGTTTAAAGGCATTACTGTAAATACAGATACAGCCGCGACACAGATGAAGGAATTTGTTGATAGACTTGAGGTAGTTAAGCTATATAGCAAGGCAAGTAGATATAGTTGGTTGCTGCAAATATTTTGTATAACTAGAGCTCTGTAGGAGGCTTAACTCTCTCAGTACCCTTCCTAGAAGGTGATTAGGAGATTGAGTGCTCTTTAGTTGTATTTGTTTTTGTTTGTTAATGGTAATTTACATTGGTTACCAAAAAAGAATATACTAGACGAGGACACAAATCATTTCCCCTTCCTCTTTATCATCTCAGCTTTCGTCTAATTTGGAAAGCATGTATATATCCCCTAAAGTGCCAGCAAAATTATTCATAAGTGAAAACAGTACCAAGAAGGTACCAAAAAGTTCACAAGGGATCCAGGCTTAAACAACTACACAAAAATAGACTCCAGAAAGTATTCAGTAGATAATGGTCTGCCCTTCTACTCTTCTCCACTTAAATACTAGACTTGATTTACAGCACGTTTCATCTCATGACGTCCACCTCAAATCCCCAAAGTAACTTAAGCCCCAGATTACCAAATTTGTGTTAAAAAGGTTACGTTAGTTAGTCTTCTGTCAGGCACTCAAAAGTGCATCCTGCTACAACCTCCATACACATATTTTATATAACATAGGTTTAGTTCACTAGGATTGTATATATGTACCCCATTATTTACTCCACAGCATAAGGGATTGCTTAGTTCTTTGATTACTTATACAGAGATTATAATGCAGAACAATAATGCATTGATTGTTATACCATGAATGGTAACACAGATTCTTACGCAAAGATTACAATTCCTGAACCAAGACTTGTTAATTGACATATTAGCATATCACGCTCTATCTCGCATAAAGAATACATTCCCCTATAACTGTTCATATTGAAAAATCAAATGCTATGTTCGTATTTAGTAACGCAGAGTCTTTACTAGCTTTGCTAAGTCTTATACAGATAATCAAACATTATATTATAATGCAAAGTTCTATATTGATATTATTTCTTATAATGGTGTTTGGGCCAGTTTTCGCGCACCTCAATTCATTCCACGGAATATCTATCACCTCCCACCAACGATAGATGGGAAGAAATCACCCAGTGTTAAGTGTTTCTGTCTTTGTTGGGATTTGTTGATATTATTTTTTCTTACACAACAAATCAAACGTGTCTTAAAAGGATATGTAATACATTATGACTGACAACCCGGTGTTGAAGAATCCCGAGCATTAAGCAATAGAGCTTTCTCAGCTTAGAAATTGGTAGTCAGGGTGCATTTTATCTCCTTCTGTTTTTGGGGGTAATTAGAGAAATAGGGATAGAGCTCCGCGATTGATAGTCTGTGTGCAGCTTATGAAGAATTTTTTATGTTAGTCCAGTGATCCAAATACAAGTCAACTATCATTGCAAGCACAAAGCTATTACTGACAACATAGCTGAAAGCCTCAAAGAATTATTTACACAATGAAATGAATACTTACAGCACCACAGGAACAACTGTCAGAAACTTCCTATTGGGAGTAAGCTGCTTGCCATTATCCATTTGCTCCCACCATGTCAATCTGTTGTAGATACCCTGGTCTTCAGCAAATGGTGTTCCCTTCTTCCAGTGAAAACAGTGATAAGTGACCTGAAGGAAAACATACAAGACGAAGTTATGCACAAATGAGACAGAAAAGCCCGCTAGGTGCACAACTAGCTTACCGACTCTGCAATATCATCTGGTAATTTCAGGATTTTATAGAAATAACAACATTTCGCATCATCAACAACAACAACATACCCAGCATAATCCCACAGGTGGGGTCTGGAGAGGGTAGAGTGTACGTTAAACCTTATTCCTACCTCGTGGAGGTAACAGGGTTTAGCATCAAAAAGAAAAAACAAACTAGAGCCTACTAAATTTCATAGGTATTAAGTATCTTAATATTTTCCAGAAGAATATAACAGATGACGAAGTGAAATCTATTGCAACAAAATGGAAGCAAGAAAAGCTTAAGCCACTACAACAACAACATACCCAGTGTATTCCCACAAAAAGGGGTCTGGGGAAAAGCTTAAGCCACTATAAGGGAAAATTCATGCACTGAAGGTTTCAATTTAGCCAAAAAAAAACACTCTTCTGGAAAAGATTTCCAAGAATAAAGGTACTGACTCACTATGTACTACTTATGCTACCGACTGGTGAAATTTGAGAAATCACAAGAACCATAGGCATGTACCAGAATGACCTATACTTTCAATCAGACTGGAAACAGAAAACAAATATCTGGGATTGAAGCTAGCGTTTGGCCATAAATTTTGAAAATTTATCTTCAAATATTTGTTTGGCCATGAAATTTATTTTCAAGTTCCCAAAATTGGCTCAAACCAATATTTGTATTTTTGCAACTTCCACTCAAAGAACTTCAAATTTTTTTCCAAGCATAATGCATATCCACACAACAATAACAAAAACAACAACATCCCCAGTATAGTCCCACAAAATGGGGCATCGGGAGGCTAGAATATACGCAGACCTTAATCCTACCTCAGAGTTAGAGAGGCTGTTTCCAAAAATGCATATCCAAACACAACTTCAAATTCCAAAAATCACATCTTCACAAACTCAAATTTTTGGGTTCAAAGTTTCAACTTCAATATCCAAAAACAATATCAAATTCCAAAATTCACATCTTCACAAACCCAAATTTTTAAGTTCAAAGTTTCAACTTCAATATCCTAAAACAATTTCAAATTTCAAAAAGCCCAACTTCAAAAACTCAAATTTTCAAGCTTGAAATTTCAACTTCAAAATCTATAGCCAAACGGGAACTAAGCAGCCATAGGTAAGGGTTTATCACACACCTCTTCCACCCAAAACCCCATCTAAGATACATTCCCTCCAAAAAAAACCCACATTTCCGAAACAATAAACACAATCAACTAATCATTCACACATAATCCTTAAATCACATCAAACTAATCAAACAATTAAACCTAAAATCAAACAACAACAACATACCCAGTGAAATCCCACAAGTTTGGTCTGGGAGTGTAGAGGTAGAGAGGCTGTTTCCAAAAAAAACCTCGGCTCAATGCAACAAATCCAAGTAAAAGAAGAAGAAAACAGTGAAGAAAGCCTAACAATTAATACAACAACAAAATAATGTGATAATTAAAACACAATAAACAACATATTATAATAGATATTAAAATCAAGAACTACAATTTCACCTAAAATCCTTTAAAAAAAAAAAAAAAAAAAAAAAAACAAATCATCGAGTATTCAAATCATAAAATTAATAAAGAAAATGTTTCTTACAATGAAATGAGAAAGATTGACGATGGTCCAAGCCATGCCAGATGAACAGCCAAATACTGATAACACAACAAGCCATGAGAACAACAGAATGAATATATAGATCGTCCAAACTCCAGGATACGTGAACCATTCAGTATTCCGATTCAGATCCGTCGTTGGAGCAGCTCTCACATACAAATTCGCCATCCAAACGAATGTCAAAATAATTACAATGTCTCGAGATCCGAGCAATTACAATGATATCGATAGAGTCAAATGGATAATGGCGATTGATATCGCACTATAGTCGTAATAAGTGTATTTGATCAATCAACAAAAAACCAAGAAGATGGCTGCTATTGGTAGAGGTGGTGGTGGGACCCACAAGGGGCTTTCATCTCTGCTTCTTTTTGAGAAAAATGATTGTTAATCCATATTTTTAGTCATTAATTCTTTTTTAATTTCAGCCAATAATTGGAGTAATAAAAGATAAATCTAATTTAATTGAATAATTTTTGTTCTAAAACGTGTAACTTTCTATATTTAGTAGGCATTTGGCCATGAAAATTAAATTTTTTGGAGTTGGAGTGGAAGTTGGAGTTGGAGTTATGTTTGGCTATGAAAATAAATTTGACTTTTTGTGAGAGGAGTAGGAGTGAAAAAAGTGAAAACAAGTAAAACTTAATTTCACTTTTCCGAAATTTTATTTCACTTTAGTGAAAAAAAATTCATGGCCAAGCACCACCAAATTTCACTTTTTTCACTAAAGTGAAATAAAATTCCGGAAAAAGGTGAAAAAAATTCATGGTCAAACGGGCCCTTAGTAACTTTAATTTCAACAACCAACATGTTTAAAATCATAAGTTTAGTAATTTTTGTAATGAAATGCTATTTATAGCTCATATCATGGAACAAGATGCACAAATCATGCTCTCATAAAATCTATTACGTAACTGTTCATGATTGCTACTGAGTAACGACTGACATTAATCTCAAATTTTTCTGCAATGATTGAATCCTCGAATTTATCTTGTCCGGTCAATTTGTCATGTCAAATCCCTAATTTCTGGAGCTAGACGGGCTCTCGTTGTGCCACTGGCCTTCTAATAGCAACATTTGGAATCACCACAAAAAAGTTACCATTCTCCAATCGTATTCAAGAATTGAACCCAGCATCGATTTCACTGATTCACGTCTGACCTGTGGCTAAGGTTGACCTCTTTATATGGATTTTTTATGTAGTCGGATGTATTTGATATGTTCTTTGTATATATTTTGTATGTCATGTGCAGGTCACTTTACATCCAGTGATACATATATTGAACATACAAATAACACACACCCGAGATACAAAATACATACAACCTTCTTATATATCGAGATCAAAATAAAAAAACAAATATATTGTTCTTCTTTTCCTTCGAGTTTCATTATGAAATTCTGACAAGACACACCATTTTCTCCAAGGAACTCCTCACTTCATCATGTCATACCAACAAGTATAATTGACTCAATGTTTCGCCTTGCATGACTACAGAAACATCTAGATAGAGGATGTGTTTGGGATAACAGTCATTTTTCGAAAAATGTTTTCTATTTGTACTCGTTATAGTGTTGGTTTGAGATGAAGTTGAACGAAAAAACACCGTCTCTTACAATTCATATAGCTAACTCTCACTTGTTTGGAACTGAGAAGCATGGTAAACTCACAAAGTTGCAGCAAGAATGGTAAGAACAGAAATCAGATGTTACCATTTACCAACTAAACAGGACATATCATCAGGTTGGACACACATGAACAAAACGAAGGACAAAATACAATTTATAAAGACTAATCCAAAATAAGTCAGAGCCCCAAATCCACCTTAACACTGTTCTTTTGTAAAATAAGGTTTACATCTTGATGGAGAGAACAAAAAGTAAAACACCATAAAACATGCAAAATAAGAAGTCTGGCTTGCTGCTAATTTTGGTTTCAGTCACATCCTTGCCGCTATTTAACTGGTGTATCAGAATGGTTGATATTGATGGACTTCTTTAAAGATATTTCATTTACGGAAGGAAGGTAGTTCCTCCACTTTCACCTTAGTAACATCAGTTCTCACTCCAATGTCAGTTGCATACCTGCCAAAATAATACGTTCCAGCAGCTGCTATGACTAAGCCAGCGGGACTTGACATGAATAACTTAAGGGGCAACGAAACAATAGCTGACGAAGGAGCACCTACAACAAAGGCAGCTTGACCGCTCCTTCCTAAACCTTCTTGGTCAAGAACATGAAGACCTGTTTTACAGTATAAGGCAAAATCTTCACAGTTATTCTTCAAGACATCATAATCTCCGAAACCATTTTGAAGCAAGTACATGGCTCTATGGATCACTGCCTCTGGAGGATCAGATTGTGCAATTGTGCATGTACCGCCACGGACTCTACTAAGGAAAAATAGGCTGCTAACTCCATATTCAACGCAGTACAGTCGTCCACCATCCAGGAAACAATCCAAGCAAGAGAGAACAACCCCACTTTCCTTTTGTTGAAATCCACAGCCAGGAATAGTACAGGTTGAAGACACATTTGTACTCGAAGCTGACATATTTATACCCGAAGATAAATTTGTACAGCTTGAAGCTGATGAGCATTTAAAGGGAGCAGAGAAGAGAATTGGTCCTCCAGAAACAACATTTTGCTTCGTAAAATGGATAACTTTACTCCCACCAACATAGATTCCTGCTCATGAATTTCAGACATTAGAAAATACTTTGTCAAAGTGAAACCAGCTACCGCTAAGACACCAAAATATCACTAAATATCGTTGAATAGCTCATAATTCGTTGCAACAGATATTGGAGTGTACATATTTTTTGAAATGGAAACAGATACTGGAGTATTGATGATCAACAGCCTGACGAAAAAAGAATTAACAGGATAGCGTATACTGTAGCTCATTCACTAAACCAGAAAGTGTTACCATGGTGATAGATCATCATCATAGTTGAAGTTAGAGGGACCTCACAATGTTGAGTTATCCAAGATTCAAGAGACAAGCATGCTAACAATAGGATCTAGAAGTATTTACATGACACATTGGTTCATCAATGCAAATGCAAAAAAGAAGGTCCATGAGATCATGGAACAGCCAGAGCAGATATAGGATTTAAAATGGGTTCAATTTTAAGATTATTAGCATTGAAACCATTATATTTTGGAAATTATGGATTCATATCTCCTATTTTTAGTAAATTTTTACATAAAAATTAGTGCTCCGCATCAAAAGTTATGGGCTCAATTGAACCCATAATGATAATGCTACATAAGCCTCTGAACACCAAATATTCTTCAAGTCATACTATTGTTTTGGTTCATCAACCACATTATCAATAACATTGGAGATCCATATGTAATGTAATTGATACTATTTGTGTACCAAATATTGGCAACCAAACGTATGTCCAGATAAAAGCATACACTTTCATGTTTCATGAGTTTCATAGGCGTTTAGCTGGGTAGGAAATGAGTTTAAATGCACAACCAAACAAATGAAAGCTGTTTCGAGTAAAAGTAAAATACACAGATTGATGCAAATGAACATTCATCCTGTAATACAAATGAGTTAAGAGTTATGCACCAAGCGTGTTGTGGCCTAGCGGTCAATGAAATGTGTTAAGCACTATCAGATCTCGCGTTCAAATTCCAACAGAGGCAAAAAAACACCAAGTGAATTCTTATTAAGTGGAGTTATCGAAAAGAAAGTGAGTTCTCAATATTTAGGCACATCTACCCCATAAAATGTTGTGGACATCAAGCCAGATAATTTCTTTTTAAAGCTCCCTTTACTAATTTGCAACTCCAAAGACACAAGAAGAAGAAGGAAATGCTGGCTACAGACAGACAGGACTCCCATTGTATGAGAAATAGAATATTTATGGAAAATCTGAAATTACTTCACCATTACAATGTACAAACAAAATTGCTACTCCTTCAGTCTAAAAATTAAAAATATTGGAACGACTTAAGTTCTCCGGTTTGAAAAACCAACAGAAATTTATCATTTTGTGTCTATTTTATCTTTATTAAATATTATTTTTGTCATTTCTGGTATCACGAAAGGAAGCACAGAAAATTGTAATTATATACATTAGGATTTACTGAAAAAGAGAATTAAAATAGTGAAATGTAATTGGAGAATGCAGACTAACCATGATGAGAATATGCAAACAAAGTTCTCCAAGTGTAGATATGGTCACCTGCTGCTAACTCATTTCTTTCTACTCTGTTACTCAACACACCCATCTTTTTTCCCTCTCCTTCTCAATCTAACAAAATCTCTTGCTCTCCCACGACGATTTAAAGGCTCAAAGGTCCCAAACTTTTCGCCTTCCACGGCTACTCCTCTGTTGGGGTTTTTGCCCTAATTTACTTACTAAATTTGAGTATTAATTTTCTATTGAAGGAAAATAAAAGTAATATTATAATGATTTTTATTTTTCTAAAAAAAAATATAAAACTCTTTCATATTTGGCTAATCTCTTTATTGTAGGAAATATTTTGAAACTCTATAAATAGAAGATCCCTCTTTTCATATCATAACACAATAGCATTCACAATATAGTCATTAAAAGAGTTTTATTTAATGGGAGATTTTCTCTCAATAAATTTTAAGTTTTTTAATTTAGTTTACAATATATGGATTTGTTGGCCAATCATATCAAATAATATATTTTTTATTATAGTTTTCTTTGTCATCTGAATTATCGTCTCTATGATTTGTAATTTACAGGCTTCCACATGACGCGCAACCCATTTCAAATCCAACACTTTGGATTTGATTGGACACATCATTTAACAAAAATAAGGAGTTGCATTTATTTTTTTAACTGGTGTTTTAGATAATAAGAAAACATTAATGATGTTCTTACTTTTTCTAAATGAAGATAATTCTATATAATTAAGAAGAGATTAACTAGTATTCATTGAAAGTGGATACTAATATTTTACACGGTCAAGTAATTATAAGATTTATACTTTCTTCGTTCGCTTTTACTTGTCATTTTTTGACATGACACACTCATTAAGAAAAAAATTATTGATATGACTGTTTTATCATACTACTTCTATTAATTGATGTTTAAAGTAATATGTTTTGAAAATGGTTTGGAAAATAAGCAATTAATGCTAAGGATAAAATAGGGAGAAAAAATTTCTTTTTTTGATATGTCAAAAGTGGCAAGTAAAACTAGAAATTCAAGTAGAAAAATAATGATAAGTAAAAGCAAATTGAGGGAGTAATAGATAATAGTATTATTTAGAATGATGACCTGGCTTACCAAAAATAAGAAGGATTTGACCACTCGTCATCTTTATCCTCAATTCCTCATTAGTTTTACAGTATTAGTATTTTTACAACACCATCGAAGCAAACCAGCAGACACCATTAAATATTTGAGGCAATCATCAACAGAATTTTATATGATAACTTTTTATTCTTTTATCATTTTGTATCTCAGATTTGAGATATGTGTGAAATAAATTTTATCAATTTACAAAGTGATATATCAACACATAAAATTTATATCAAAAAATATTATACTCAATAACTTATTGTCTTCCTCGCAACGTGAAGGGTATTTGAATAAGTGTTTTATTGTTTTGGACTTAATTAAGAAGAATGTTTTCTCTCATTAGTTCTTCATTCAATCAGCGACACAAATTAAGAACTAGAAACAAACCTTGATCCTTATGCAGCGACAGATCCAAAATTTGAAGTTTATGAGTTCGATATTCTAGTTCTTTAAAGTTACTGAATTTTAAATTAATAATTTTAACATATTCGTTACACTTCTTAAAACAAATATAAAATTTACATCAAAGTTACTAAACTCAACCGAACGTCTAAATATATACGTTGGCTCCGTCCCTGCTTATGCTACCACATGTTCTCCAATTTGAACAATAAGACTGTACGTACCAAAGATTTCAAAGATTTTTTCTTATTTCAATTTACAAAGAAAATTTTCTTTTGTGATTAACTAAATTTATTGGGGTTGAAGAGGATAAACTTAGGAGGCGTTTGGCCATAAATATTATTCATAATATTTCGAAATATGTTTTCACTTTATTCCAAAATACTTGTTTGGTCATGAAAATTAAAAACGTATTCCGAAATACGTTTTCACAATTTTTGATTTTTTGAAAAAAAAGTGTTTTCACTTTTTTTGCACCCAATTTTTTTTATCACTTTATAAAAAACACATTCAAAGTCTAAAATATTTTTGAAAATACTATGGTCAAACACAACTCCAACTCTATTTTCAACTTTAAATTTTTTAAATAAAGTGAATACGTTTTTTTTATTTTTATGGTCAAATGGGTCCTTAGATCCTATTGATCCGCAAAAGTGAGTATTTAAAAACAAAGGAAAAATTAAAAGTGAACCAAAATTATGTGACTCCGTAAATAAGTATATATCCACTGACAGTGGATACTATTTAAGAAACTACACTAAAGAGCTAATACTACACCTTTTCAAAGATATTTATTAAGGGTAAATTAATAAAAAAATACTTTTAGTTTTTTAGGAATTAGTAGTTTTTTTAAAAGATGTGTCCAATTAAAAACATTATTTATTTAAAAATATATACTCCTTCCGTTTCGTTTAGTTGACCCTCTAGCTAAAAATATAAATATTTGGTATTTAAAAATATGTATGACTGCATAAAGTGTATATACTCAAATTTATATTTTTAAAGCATAATTAATAAGGATAATTTGGTAAAATAAGCTCATAATAAATATTTTCTTAAGAAAAGTATCAAGTTAATAAGGGTCAACTATTTTAAAACGAAAAGAGTAGGAAGTATAGAAATATTGCAAAGTTGTTTTGACTTAAAAGCACCTAAAGTACGTTAGCTCTAATAGTTACCTATATAGTGAGGAAATTATGTCCTTTTCAAATTTTCATCTTACTCATAATATTCTAATATAATCCCTCTGTCATTTTTACTTGTCACATTTTGCTTTACGATAGTCAATTTAATTAATTTTAAAATTAAATTAAGTTAGATTAATTCAATATTTAAAATTTAAATATTCTAAAACTATACGAAAAATACTACTTATAAATTACAATCTTTCTCATATTAATACGATAAAAATATATATTTTTAAAATGTTGGTCAACTTTTATACAACTTGACTGTCGATAAGTGAAACGTGAAAAGTAAAAGTGAACGGGTAATGTATTTAGAACATTTTAGTCATTGATCATTTTTTTTTTTTATTTTGCTATTTTGTTATTCTTTTTTCTTACGATCCTACTTTCATTACACTTTTTTTTGAATGGAGAATTTATTTGAAACAAACTCTCTATCCCACAAAAAATAAGGGTAAAATCTGCATGCATTTTATCTGTTCTAGATCTTTTTGAAATTATATGGGTTGTATTGTTGTTGTAGTAGTCATTGATCACCTGCAGGACATAATACTCGTACTTAGGCTTTGGCAAAGAGTTGAGCTGGCTTGGAACTCAAGCTGGATTCATTTGTATGACATGTTTAAAATTATAAGATTAAAAAATTACACTTATTTTCTGAAATGCTCATTCAAATTAAGATACACCAAAAAATGAAACCTTAGTATGTTTTTCAGAAGTACATCTATTACTATCTTATAAGTGGCAATGAAGCTGCTGAAGCAGGCAGCTCATGGTCGACGTGTCTGCTTCAGCTGCTTCAATCGTGATTTTACTATATTACCCCTAATTAATTATTATAAGTCATTTGAATATTAAAAAGTTAATAATATTTAATAAAATAAAGATAAAATACACACAAAATGATAAATTAACTCTTGATATTTTAAATTAACTTGACGATTTATATGGGGCCCACTTAAATTATTTTTTCAGAAGTAACTTTTATAGTAATTTTACTATATCACTTCTAATTAGTTATTATAAGTCATTTAAGTACTAGAAAATAAATAATACTATTTAATAACAGGAATAAAATAGATACAAAATGATAAATTAAAAATGGACAGATAAAGTACTTTTCAATAGTAATATCTATGTCAAAAAGGGAGTATTCTTTTAAAAATATAATAGAAAATTTTCAAAAAAAAAGACTTTTAATGGTTGATGACAAGTCTGTTCCGCTGCTTCAATCGTGATTTTATTATATCACCCCTAATTAATTACTATAAGTCATTTAAGTATTAGAAAATTAATAATATTTAATTTTAAAAAGTAAAATAGACACAAAATGATAAATTAACTCTTGGAGTTTTAAATTAACTTGACGTCTTATATGGGGCCGACTTAAAAAAATTTCACAAGTATATTTTTATCGTAATTTTACTATATCACTTCTAATTAGAGTATTATAAGTCATTTAAGTATTAGAAAATAAATAATATTTTATTTAATAACAAGGATAAAATAGATACAAAATGATAAATTAAAAATGGACAGATAAAGTACTTTTCAATAGTAATATCTATATCAAAAAGGGAGTATTCTTTTAAAAATATAATAGAAAATTTTCAAAAAAAAAAGACTTTTAATGGTTGATGACAAGTCTGTTCCGCTGCTTCAATCGTGATTTTATTATATCACCCCTAATTAATTACTATAAGTCATTTAAGTATTAGAAAATTAATAATATTTAATTTTAAAAATTAAAATAGACACAAAATGATAAATTAACTCTTGGAGTTTTAAATTAACTTGACGTCTTATATGGGGCCGACTTAAAAAAAATTCACAAGTATATTTTTATCGTAATTTTACTATATCACTTCTAATTAGAGTATTATAAGTCATTTAAGTATTAGAAAATAAATAATATTTTATTTAATAACAAGGATAAAATAGATACAAAATGAAAAATTAAAAATGAACGGATGAAGTACTTTTCAATAGTAACATCTGTGAATATTTCAAATGTGACGAAAATTATTGTTAAAAAAGGGATTGTGTAAAATCTTTTAAAATTAAAATATTTTTTTAAAAAAAAAAACTGATATTCTTTTTTGGACGAATTTAAAACGAAAGTGCGACACATAAACTGAGAAAAATAAAGTATAAATATTGGGCCCGTGCTTAGCACGGGCGCCATGCCAGCAAACTTAAGCCCATAATTAATCTAAATAGCAGCATTTTAAGATAATTACATTTTATAGCAAAAATAACAATATTTTCAATGGGGCCAAGCCACTACCCTTGATACAGTTAACTCACCCCCTTTTTCACGCTTTGTAGTTATCCCCTTCTTTTTTTTATTTTACCTCTTTTTTATTTTTTTCAATTAATAGCCTATTTTTTTGATTTTAAATTTCAAATTCTACTATATTTCTCACGTTTTATACAAAAAATCGTATTTTGCAAAATCAGATAACCATTAATTTCAGTTATTGCATGTTTTATCTTCCCCATTGAATCACGTTTTTTTCTCCAAAACCCCTCAAAAAAACCAGTTAAAAAAAAAAGAAAGAGAAGGAAATTGAAGGAACTATCAAAATTTCAAGTCCAGAAGTTGAGAAATCTTCTGAAGAAGAAGAATCTTTCGAAGAAGAAGAAGAATCTTCCGAAGAAGAAGAAGAATCTTACGAAGAATAATCTTACGAAGTTGAAGAAAAAGAGGAGGAAGTGTTGAATAGTGGTGTTGTTTTTAATTTTGAGTTGTTTTTAATTTTCAATATGTATTTTTTAAGTAATTATGCAGGTCTATATGTTGGATATGTATACATATCTTTTGCAAATACAGCTGCAAATACTTATAGATAAATGCATATGTATTTTTAAATGATTGTGCAGATTTTCTTTAGTTGGGTATGTATATGTATTTTTTTGCAAATACATATGTAATTGTATATGTATTTTTAAGTGATTGTCCAGGTTTATACAGTAGTGTATGTATATGTATTTTTTACAAATATATTTGCAAATACATTTATCACTGCATATGTATTTTGAGTGATTGTACATGTTTACAGACTTGTGTATGTATATACACATGTCTTCTTTTCTTCTTTATTTTACCAGTTTTTCTATTTTTTTTAAAAAAAATTATTGTCCTATTTTTTTGATTAAATTCTCTCATATTTCTCACGTTTTTGTACAAAATTGTGTTTCACAAAATCGGGTAATCATTATTTTTAGTTATTGCATCTTTTATCTTCCCCCAAATTCAACTAAATTGTATTTTGTATATTTTCTCTTTATTCTATCTTCCCTAAAATTCATCTCCCTAATATGTTTCTTTTGCAAAATATACACCTTCACACCCATGTCATTATTATATGTATTTGCCCTGTACTGTCGGTGATTTTATATTCAATTTTGATACTTTTGCGGCTTAAATCTACATTAATATGAGGTGCCAATACATCATATAGGTGGTTGTATGATGCATTTATGCTCAACAATATAACATCTGTGATGTATTCATCATAGTTTTGTTCAGGTATCCATTTTTCAGATAGTTTCACAAGAATAAAGATGTTTGTCATTATCAATCTCCAGTTCATTAATATCGTTACCAAAATTCAAAATTTCACATTAAACATATTTAATCAGTTAACATATTCAACTACATTCGAATACATATATTCAATTCCAATCAGATCTGAAATTGTTTTTAACATAACAAATTATTTTTCTAACAAAATCTGCATATTGTTCAAAATACATTAAAAATACATATATTCACTTTCACTCAGATTTGAATTTTTCTGAACATGACAAACTAAATTTCGCACAAAATACATAAACAAACTATTCTCACAGATTAACTAATAGAATTACGAAATCAAAGTCAACTATATTCAAAATACATATATTCACTGGTAAAAAAGTCCACAAATACATAATACATAATTTGATAGATGAAAGTATGATTGATTTTAAAGCCAATGAAAGGGGAAAAAATTGACTGATAAAATCTTTTTTGAATTTGAATTGAGCGTACTCGTTTTCATGTTTTCCGTTGAATAAACATCCTTTATGCAAATGAACCCTTCAATTTCAAATGGACGAGTGATTTTAGTGGTTAGAATATTCAGTTGTTTTTTTTATCTCAACAGTATGACGAAAATAACGTGAAGTCCATAGATTTGTATATGTATTTGTCAACAGAAATAGTTCTCAAATACAAAATACAAGTTGTTATTTAGAGTAATTATCAACTTATTGCTACAAGTCGCTCAATTAATCATTCAAATTTGCTATTTCTGAAGTTTTCCCTATTGATATTGCTTAATATACTTTTTAATTAGAAAACGGTGACTATCATTTTCACCAACTTACTAGTCATGTCCAATATGAAAACCGGCATTCCCAAGCTTGGGTTCGAGCTCGGTTCGATATTATAAAAAGTTTGATTAAGCTCAATTCACACTCGGCTCGACTCAATACTAGAGTAGGTTTGAGTTAGGCTCAATTGTCATTGGACTTGACTTAATACGTACTAGAATTAATATTCTTTAATGAGTGATAATACGTAGAGAGATGTGTATCAGTGTTTTAAAAGGCAGGGGCGTGAAGCAGGACATTTACTTAAGCACAAGGCGAGGCATAAGTCTCGAGGCATGGGACGTAAGCCAAGGGAATCTTCAAATTTTTAATTTTTAATGTAGTAAAATAGTATAATAACACAAAAATTATTTTAAAAATACTTTAATAGTTTAAAACATGATTAAAGAAATTCGTAGAAAATAAAAATTCTAACATGAATTTACAAGTACAAATAATGCAATGATAACCGAAATTGTTAGACTATATGTTCTTTAATTTATGAAAGAAAGAACTTAATTTATCAATCATTACTCCAAGCAACCTACAAAGTTGCAGCAAGAATGGTCACCAACTAAACAGGACATATCATTTGGCTGGAAAAAGACTAGTCCTGCTAAATATTTACAAAAAGTAATCCCAAACTTCTTCAGATCCTCAATCCGTCTTCAAGTTCTTCTTTTGCAAAACAGGTTTTCAACTTGCTGGGGAGAAAAATATGAAGAAAACATAAAACACGCCCTTCAAATCCGAAGATATATTTTTCGGGCTCCAGGTCATGTCAGAGCCCCCCGACTAAAAAGATGGAATATGAGAAAGCCTGGCTCGCGACTAATTTTATTTCAATCACATCTTCGCCGCTTTCTAGTTGGTGTATCTGTTTGATTGAGAGTAACCTCTTTTGTATCACCATGGTTCTCATTTATGTGTTTCTTTGAGCTTTTGCAATCATGGAACGAAGTCAGATCCTCCACTTGCACCTTCGTAACATCAGTCCTCACACCAATGTCAGTTGCATACCTGGTCAAACAATACATACCAGCAGTTGCTACGACTAAGCCAGCCGGACTTGACATGAATAACTTAAGAGGCGAAGAAGCAATAGCTGCCAAAGGAGCACCTATAACAGAGGCAGCTTGACCGCTCCTTCCCAGAGCTCCTTGGTCAAGAACAAGAAGACCTGTTTTACAGTATAAGGCAAAATCTTCACAGTTATTCTTGAAAACATCATAATTTCCAAAACCATTTTGAAGCAAGTACATGGCTCTATGGATCACTGCCTCTGGAGGATCAGATTGTGCAGTGGTACATGTCCCACCTCGAAGTTTTGTAAGAAAAACCGAAGGGCTGGCTCCATAGTCAAAGCGGTATAATAGCCCATCACCCAGGAAACAATCCAAGCAAGAGAGAAACACCCCACTTTCCTTTTGTTGGAAACCACAGTCAGGAATATTTGTACAGGTTGAAGACACAGTTGTGCTTGAAGGCAATGAACAATCTAAGGGAACAGAGAAGAGAATTGGGTCTCCTGAAACAATATTTTGGTCACGCGTAAAATGAACAACTTTGCTCCCACCAACATAGATTCCTGTTCATGAATTTCAGACATTCAAAAATACTTTGTCAAGTGACACCAGCTACCAATAAGATACCAGAATATATCACAAAATATGGTTGAATAGCTCATATTTGGTTGCAACAAATATCAGAGTATAAAGGACTGAAAGCCCGACAAGAAAAGAAATAATAGGAGATGAAGTATACTGTGCCTCATTCACTAATTACTAGAAAGTGTTATCATGGTAATACCAACATCAAAGATGATGTTAGAGTGATTACGTCATAATGATCAGTTATGCAAAGATTCAAGAGACATGTATGTTAACAATGGGATCTAGAATATTAACATGACACGGATCAGACATTTCCTACTACTGAATTTATCTTTTTCATAGGTAGAAAATTTTATTGTTGATACAAACGTACTAAACAGGTATTGAATATGTCCAGAGTATCTGGCTAGCTCCTTTTATAAATGAAAGAGAATCCATGAGCTCCAATATGTTTTTCATTGTTATTTACAAAGTTTCTCCTACATCAAGAAGTATAATTTCGAAGATATCTAAACATTACATGGGCATATGTTACTTTCCCCCCTCGATAATCTACTATTTGTCTAAATTGTCCAAAGTACAAAGAGGTACAGTGCTACTACAAAATGATCATATTAGCAAAAATTAAAATAGTTAGAATTTTCAGAAGCAGCTCCTGAGAGGATGTGATTGCTTGTTTCTTTTTCTTACGCTTAATCCATTACGCGCGTTAACGCAATTCAAATTCAAAAGCTAAGGCCCACTGAGATCATAGAACACCAAATACTCTTCATGGCAAGTTCATCAACCATATTTTCAGCAACGGGGAAGATCCAAATGTTTGTCTAGATGAAAGCAGTATGATTTCATTTTTAACAAGTTTCACATGTGTTGATCTGGTGAACAAACGAGTTTAAATGAATAGTTTAACACATTAAGATTGTTTTGGTATCAAGTAAGTAATACAATGGAGGCAGTTGCAAAGCTAAAGGGAGCCAAGGGGGTTCAATTGAATCCCTATTTCGATTTTTTTTTTTGTTTTGATAACCGTGGTGTTCGGGCCAGCTTGCGCGCACCTCGACTAATTCCACGGGATACCTGCCACCTCCCACCAGCAACAGGTACCAGGTAACTCTATCCACCAAGGCTAGAACAGATGGGAAGAAATCACCTAGTGTTTGTCTCTGTTGGGAATTGAACCTGAGACCTCATGGTGCTCAACCCAACTTCATTGAACCACTAGGCCACACCCTATTTCGAAAAATTGTACTGAACAAATAAGGTAACAACAATTCTTTTTTGGTTATATATGAACTGTTGAGCACCCTTGACTTAAGAAACAATTCCAGTGTAGTAGTAAAGGGGTTCAAAAATTGCCTTAAGTCACAAGTTCAAATACTAAGTGTAACACTCTAGTATTTTTTTTTAATCTTCTTGTATGAAGTTTTGGCTCCGCCACTGAATGTAGGCATTGTAATGTTGGTGCGAAGTAAAAGCCGGAGTAAATATCATAGATTGATGTACATTCATTTTCGCAAATACGATAAAAAAATCACAAAAATGAAGAAATGTTCATCCTGTGATAAAAGTGAGTTCTCAATTTTTATGCCCATCTATCCACCCCAAAATGCTGTAGACCTCAAGTTTTGTGAATGTCCGTAACATCTCAGTACTTCATTTTTTTTCTTTCTTTCTTGATATTATGCAAAAGAAAATGCCAACAACAGTCGTTTTCTTTTTAAGCTTCCCTTTACTATTTTGCGATTCCAAGGACACAAGAAACAGAAATGCTGGCTACGGACAGAACAGAAGCACTTCATTGTAGGATAAATTGATTGTTTATGGAGAAGTTGCAACGCTTCACCTATAAGAGACACCCAATAGAACCCAGGAAGAGGAATTCAACAAAAGGGGAATAAAACCACCTACAAAAAAAAAAAAAAAAAGTTGTGGATTCCAATTGTGTGCATCGACCAAATTTATCCACAATTGACAACGAAGCCACCACCAAAGGGTGTCGTGCAATGGATGAGGCTGTTCCTCCCTTAATTAGAGTTCTCAGCTTTGAGCGCTGGGCATGGCAAAATCCTTTGGTAAGAAGCACTACCCCGGTGGGACCCACCCGGCGCAAATCTAGATTAGTCGGGCTCCAATACAGGAACCAAACACCCAACTTGAAACCAAAAAAAAAAAAAAAAGACAATGAAGCCTGGTTGTATTTCCACAATTGTTTTTCCAAATCTAAAGCCCTAAATGCTAATAAACAGGGTACAGAAAAATCCTCGGTAGGGAGGGCTACCTGATGTGAATCCGGATTAGTTGGGCTCCAATGCAGGTACCAGACACCGGATTCCGCAATCGTTTTCCAAAACTAAAGCCCTAAATGCTACTGAACAACATTGCTAATATGCGTTTTAATTTAAACAAACAAGGCTATCCAAATCATTCATCATGCCCAAGTTAGCAACAATTAATGTTGTTTTTGGTCATTCCAGTATTACGAATTGAAGCCAAAAAAAAATAAAATGTTACATTAGGATTAGTAAAATGGCGAAAAAGTGTTGGAGACTGACCGTGATTAGTAAAATGTTAAAGAATTTATCTTCAAATATTCAATATGGTTCCAGAATATCTATTTTCATTCAAGTAACGGACTATAGCCAATTGAAAGGATCTTCTAATCAATAATCCGGATTACTCAGGCTCCAATGCGGGTACCCGACATTTCTCAAATCTAAAGCCCTAAATTCTACTGAACAGGATTGTTAATACGTGTTATACTTTAAACAAACAAGGATATCCAAATCATTAATCATATCCTCATGCCAATAACCAAGTTAGCAACAATTGATGCTGTTTTAGGTCATTACAGTATCACGAATTGAAGCAAAAATAATAATAATAATAATAAAGTTGTAGTGTTACATTAGAATTGTGAAAAGGGGTTGGAGACTGACCGTGATGAGAGTAGGCGAATACAGTTCTCCAAGTGTATATATGATCACCTGCTACTAACTCACTCTTTTCTACTCTGTGAGTGAACACACCCATCCCGACTGGCTGTCAATTGTGATTAGTTGGGGGTGGTGGAACCTCTGAGCCGCCGGTTACTTTTTTTTTGACATTCAACAAGGTCCATTCCGGTATGGGAGGTCCAATCCACGTTAAGTTCAGAAATAGCCCTAAAATGGACCGGTCTTAAAAAGGGTGATGTTAATTTTTTTGTACCACTTAATAAATTTTGCTCGTGCTTTAATTGTTGCTTTTGTTTAATTGTTATTTGTTCTAAATCAGAGTCTATCGGAAATAGTCTCTCTATTTCATCTGAAGTAGTAGTATGAACTGCGTATACTTTATCCTGTCCAGACCCCACATGATAAAAATATACTGGGTATGTTATTGTTGTTTAATTGTTGCTCATAAGACATACGTTCATAATATTTCAAGATAATAAAACTGTAAATTGACAAGTTCTACATTATATGCAAAAGTTAGAACTTAGATATATTATTTATAAAATAGGTCCATAAGCTAGACGTTTATGATATTTCAAGACAATAAACCTGAATAATTAATTAAAAATTCTGCCTTATAGATAAATATTATAATTATTTAATGAGGCTAAAAATTCAAAATTATAATTTAAGAGATAAAAATTTAAAGTCGAATATTTGAGGAACAAAATTCAAGATTTCTTTGAAAGATACTAGGCGTAATTTCCAGCAGCTAAGCCGCCCCCTACATTATTTTGCTTGCGACATTCAACGAGGTCCCACCGGTATGGGGTACACGTTTTGACCACGGTTAATTTAGATTTGGGATGAAAAATTCTCACTTTGAAAGATAAAAGCGTTCTCTATTAAAGTGATTCCAAAGTCAAGACTTTAAATCTCAAAACTGATTAAAAATGAACAACCACTTAGTCATAACTTTTGACGGTTCATGTTTATATTTTCATGATAATGGCATAAAATGAAATTATTTTTATTTTATATATTCATATAAAAATCAATAACTTAATTAATAAATTTAAGTGGTAGAAGTCTATTTTATAGAAATGTTTTATCATTTTCTTTCTTTTATATCTATTGAAATTTCTTATAAATTTTAATTCAACTCAATTTAAGTTTAAAAAATTCTGGCATTTAGTATTCTGAAAAGTCATATTTGTGTTATATGGGGTAAAATCGACCAAGCTAGGAACATGTGGCATCAATAGAGGGACTGGCATGAGGACCCATCACAACAAAGAATGCAGAAGCTACGAGAAGCCTCCCCGAGATAGCAGTGGAAGAAGCTCTCTCTCGTACAGTATAGGACTCAGTGGGTTGTCAGCCACGATGACATGGCACAAGGGACAAGCTTGTCAGAATGCTCAGGTAACAGACGAGCTAGTATAGAGCTAAGTAGTGCAGGAATATTAGTTGGCTCCATCGGGTTAAAGTGTGGCACAATGACATAGATTTTAGTACTTTAGGGCTCTAGTGGCACATACTAATTGGTCGAGGCTTAATGTTGTAACCTATAAATAATCGTCCTTCTTCACTTGTAAAGGCATCCTGACTCCAATTCTCTAACTATATATAATGGCTTTCTTGGTCTGCAAGCATTTTTATTTTCACAGTTTGTCTTGCTTCACTATTTGTCTTGCTTTGGTAGTAGCTCGGATAGTTGGGAACAATCTCGGGAACGCTCATATTCACTCTGGCACACTTAGATTTATCCTTTTTTACTTTGTTACTTGGTCTGCAAGCATTTTTATTTTCACAGTTTGTCTTGCTTCACTATTTGTCTTGCTTTGGTAGTAGCTCGGATAGTTGGGAACAATCTCGGGAACGCTCATATTCACTCTGGCACACTTAGATTTATCCTTTTTTACTTTGTTTATTTCGCTTGTATTATATTTCATTTGTTCTCATTATCACCTAGTAATCAAACTACTAGCAAACTGAACCTAAAATAAGGTTAAATCGTAACGCATGATCTTGACTCACCTACAAATTCAACTGTAACAAATTCACGGTAAACAGTTTGGCGCCCAACTGGGGCCTGAACAACTGTGTGGGTTTAGTCTTATTTCTTATCTGCTAGCTTGGTTATATTTTATTTTGCAGGCAATATGATATGGCAAACAACAGGACACGAACTGTGGACGTGGTCGCGACTGAGAAGGTGGCAAGAACTTTGTTTCCAAGCTTGTCTAATTCTAACGGACAGACAACTCACCAGGATGAGAGGGACCTACCTTTTAATATAGATATGACGAATGTGAACACTCAAAAAAGGGATTTTAGGCCCCTCAACGAGGAGGAGGAAACAGAGGAAAGAGCGGTCAGCTTGGAAGGCCTCCAGAAGATCCTCAAAAGTTTTGCTGACTCTCAGAAGGATTTGATGGCGATGTTAGAGGCTTGGGATAGGAGAATGGACGAACTTCGGGGCGGTCTAGCCCAATGAACTCCAAACTCGTCAAGAGGAAACGAACGGAATAATGATGTGGAACTTAATGGTAGATCAAAAAAACGTGAAGTAGGGGAAGCGGAAGCCGAGCTCAAAACCCCAACTTCCTCAATGACAGCCATGACGGAGTTGCTGAGGGGGGAGATGAAGTCTTAGTATGTAAAATTTCAGTCTCGCGTGAGTCGTATCTCGGGAGTTCCTCCCATCACCAAAGGATCGAACTCGAAGAGCTATGCCAAAGTGCCTTACATAGCTAGCGCAGTGACTAAACTATTCTGAAAAGGTTTAAGATACCAGATATCCCCAAGTACAATGGGACTTCTGACCCTCAGGAATAGTTGTAATTCTTCACAACAACCGTAAATGGCAACGACCTGAAGATAGAGAAAGCCGAATTTGTGATAGTAAAGAAGTTTGGAGAGACCCTATCGAAAAGAGCTCTAATCTGGTATTCTTTTTTACCTGAAAATTCTATTGACTCATTTAATATGTTGGCGGACAGTTTTATTAGGGTTCATGCTGGAGACAAAGGGTTCATGCTGGAGACAAGAAGGTACAATCCTGGAAGGGAGACATTTTCAAGATAGAGTAAGGTTGCTTTGAGAGTTTGTTGTGAGATTCCAAAAGGAAAGGATGCAGTTGCCGATGGTACCAAACGAATAGGTTGCCGAAGTGTTTACTAAGGGATTAAATCCCGAGAGCTCTGTCGACTCGTTCAAGTTGAAAGAAACTCTAATGGTGTTTGAGGCGACAACGTGGGCAGATGTTCACCGTCGATTTGAGTCCAAGATTCGAATTGAAGATGACTGCAAAAGGGTCGTCGGCAAAACACCCTTGGGCGTGAAACGAGGCAAAGGCTGAGAAAAGAATATGGCACGCTGGAGAAAGAACGTCTAGGACCCTAGGGTTTCGTTTTAGTTTCAATATTGCATCAGTTTATAACAACTTAATGAGATTTAAACGTTTAATGTCAGTATTCATATATAACAACACTTCACTATAGCAGAAATGAAACTTTCAAACAAAATGTTGCCACTATAGAGATGTTTGATGGTATAATATTTAACCAGAATTAATAAGTTATATGAAAATTTTATAGATGAATATTTTTTTTGTCTAACAAATATTCGTTATATGAAAAATTATTTCAAATAAAAGTTAGATTTTTCCGGATCTTGAATGATAGACACTTATATATGTTCCGTCTCACTCAGCACCATTCTCTGTCACTCTTGCTGAGTTGTATTTTGATCCATAACACCAAGAATCATAGATTACATGCAATATGAAGGTTCACTTCTCTACTTTTGGAAAAAAGAAAAGATACAATTCATGAAATGAAGCTTTAATTTTACTAATACAGGGAGTACAATTGTACAAATAATTAATGTACACCAATAGGATATAATACAAATTATTGTTACCATGTTACAAATTGATCAATAGCAGTCTAATCTTATCAAGAAAACAAGGTAACATCAAGCCAGCTAAAAAGTGGATAACATCTGTCATTCTTTTGGACTTTTTGGCGCACCGACGAATTTCATCATCAAAGCAAATCAAGCCGTCGATTATTAGTGAAGGTTGAGGAAAGGGCGAACTGATGCGCTAAAACCCCCGCTATGCATAGAATTCGAAGAAGAACCGGACCAGCAGGGTTGAGGAAAAGAAAAGAATAAGACAATAATCAAAGAATAAAAATGGCAACTAGCTATGGCGAAGGGCCAAATTGGCTTTCACAACAGTACTGGACAATGTCACAATGAAGTTTACAGTTGGGAAAAAAGAAGTGACATCAAACAACATACAATGTGGAGTTGCAGAATCAAGGATTTCCAGCAAAATAGAACTCTTCCCTGAAAGAAATAACTCAAAAGTGTTAGCGGCAGTGGCAGCAGCAACGACGATTTTGACTAATTTGAAATATTATAGAAAAAACTAGTACTAATTTAATTTATGTGCTTGGATTCCATCAAAAATAGTGCATTTTTAGAGATTCCGACGTGAGTGCAACATCAGTTAATAATTGTATTTGTTTATATATACTAGTTAGATTGATTCCAACTCACCGAATCAGAAGTAATGGACATATAGCCGGATGAGGAACTTCCGTCCTGCGGTGACCAAGATGTCGGCGTTGAAGAACCGCTACCAGTTGCTGGGCTACTGCCGGAGCTGCTACTATTAGTACTGACGCCGTTGGTGATGCCGGAGAATCCTAAGGGATAAGACGGTGTTCCGTCAGGCTTGAAAAGGCCGTAGTTCCGCTCTGATGTAGGGCCAGGTTTCAAATTCTCGTTAAACAAGGCGAAGACGTATATGTTTAAATTGGAATTAGGCCTCAATGGAGTTCCCTTTTTTTGACTCACAAGTTTGATGAGATTGCAATTGTATTTCCTAGCATTATCCTTCGTTGCCCCGAGCTCATCAGCGTCTCCTTTTGATGGCCAACCTGTTTCTGAGATCTGAACGCATACGTTTTTGTAGCCAATTGAAGCTAAAGCAGAGTGAACCGCATCAATTTGAGCGAAAAGCATGTTATCGTAATGAAGATTGGTTACAGGATCGATAATTCCCTGATTAGGTTGAAAGAGAACGAAATCGAGTGGCACTTGTTTTGGATCTGCTTGGTATGCAAAATAAGGATATGCATTGATCAAAAAAGGCGAACCAGTTTTACAATGAAAGTCCAAAACCTGAGTAACACAGGTCACAAGATCTTTACGGAAAGCTCCAGCAGAAGGCGGGTAGGAGGTCTGTAGAATCGCAACAGAATGAGCAGTGGTAACACTGACTTGCTTGTCTAAGTTGCAATTGACTAGCGCAGCGTAAACATTTTCCATAGCAGGTATGAGATTGGCGGAGAGTGAAGTGTCGTTGAACGTTAGTACTTCATTTCCAACTGCTATACACGTGATTTTAGTCGCAGGTAAATAGGCTTGCACATTGGTTTTCACCCAAGCCTGAGCTTTAGCAGGATCCTTCATATCGGAGAGGTACTCATTGCCGAGGCTGACAATGAATTCAACACCAGAATTCGCAAAGGCTTTGAGTACATGCGGATCGGCATCATACAATTTCACTCTGGTTGCTCCCATGGACTTCACTAAGGGAACAACTTTTTCTGGTGGAGGAAGATTATCCGCTATCTGACCGTAGTTTACGCCAATAGAAGAAGCCGTAACCGGGGTCAAAAACACTAGAATTGCAAGAAAATAGTGGATAGGGATGATGGATTCCATAGCAGAAATGGATGAGGAAGAAGGCAACTAGGCAAGTGTGGTAATAGTAAGAGGCAAATGAAGTGAGTGGAGTAGAGAGTGGGAATTGTGTGGGGAACTGGCTTGCTACTTGCTAGAAGTAACGGCGTTAGCATGTTGACGGATTTAGGTGATCTATTTATTAGTCGCATTTAACATTACTCTGTATTCACATTAAACATTACTCCCAGTCACCTACCCCAATCCGCATGCCAATGCCCTGCTTGATACTCCTAGGGATTTTGGATGTTTAATACTCTCTCCGTTCAAAATTACTCGACACTTATTTTCTCATTGAGTTTTTATTTTTATTTGTCATTTTGACATATCAAGAAAAAATAATTTTTATTTTTCTATTTTACCCTCATTAATTGTTTATTCTCTAAACTAATTTCAAAACACAATAGTAAACATCAATTAATACGGGTACTATAGTAAATTAGTCATGCCAATAATTATTTTCTTAATGGATGTGTCAAGTCAAAATGTGACAAGTAAAAGTGAACGGAGGGAGTACTCTCTAATACTTCTCATTCTTACTAAAAATAAAAATTTCTTAATATTTTTCATTTTAAAAATCAAGCCATAGTTAGTTTTTGGTTTCCATTTTTGCCCTTAATCATAAATATGGAGAGATATTAATATGGTGTAAAAGAGAGATATTTTAGTTTTCTAAATGGCAAGTACTCCCTCTAGTCCAAAATCAGTGAATTTTTGAGCTATTTTTCAATGTCTAAAATAAGTGAATTGTTCATTCTTCAAGAGACATGTTGAAAATTTCTTCCAATTTTACCTTCATTTACACTTTCTAGGTTATGAGTTCCAAAAGACTTAATTGACTTTACTTTAATGTGCCTGAAATTTCAAGAGTAGTTTGATAATATCTAAAAGGGTAAAAATTAAAAGTAAAGTACAATTTACGTCCTAATTTCTTTTCCTTAATAGGAGATAGGTGTGCATTGAGGCAAAAATTCACTTATTTTGGACTAGAGGGAGTATTGAGAAACATATATTTTTAGTAAGGATATGACAAGTATTTAGAAACGAAATGAGTACTTTCTCCGTTCATTTTTATCTGTCCACTCTATTACAAATAGATATTTATTTCTATTTATTTAATTTTAAAAATAAAGAGAAAATTGATTATTTTATATCTATCTTAATCTTATTATTAATATTTTAATTATTTTCAATTCATTTATAATAATTATAAGTAATATAATAAAATTATTATTTTATTTATTAGTTCCCTGTGCCAAGTCAAACGTACTTATCAGGGGCGGAGCGAGCATATATCCAAGGGGTTCGTCCGAACCCCTTTCGACGAAAAATTACACTATTTATATAAGGTGAAAATTATTTTTTATGTATATATAGTAGGTGTTGAACCCCCTTCGGCTAGTTCGTATGCGCACTTTGAACCCCCTTAATAAAAATCCTGGCTCCGCCACTGATACTTATAGATTAGTGAAAGATTGAGATGCTTTGATTGGAAGAGGGGGGAAAGACAAAGAGAGAGATGCGTTGATTGTGGTGGTGCAGTAGAAGATTTGAAGTTGATTTTGTTGTTTAGATTTTTATTGTTTAGATTTTTATTTATCTTATGGTTGTAGGCTTGGAGCCCACGAGGGAATTTGATGTTGTTTTGCTTCTTATGTCAGGACAAAAGGGGTGGGGAATGATGAGTTGCGCTCCTAGTGTTGCCCATTTTCTTCCTTTTAACTCTTTTCACTAAATAGTGTCATCCCCTGCCAACATAAAACGCCAATAAAAATCCACCACAATAATATCACAAGTTGTACCGAGAATCCACTAGGAAATAAAATCTCCTGGCCTCTTATAAAATAAATACTCTATAAAAAAAATATTATGAGATAAAATAATATATTAAATTTAAAATAATAAGAAGAGAATGAGAGAGTAGAAGTAGTAATTTTTCTTTCAATAACTTTTTGATGTATTCTTATATTGTTATGGGCAATGTCCTTTTACTTGGAAGCCTATAGTAATGATGTTGTGGTCTCCTTAAATTCCACATATCATTACTTAATTTAATCACACTCTACATATAGTAGTAATGTTGTGGTCTCCTCAAATCTCACATATCTTTACTTGGTATAATTACAGTCCACATATTATTACTTGGACAAATTACATTGACATGACATCCGTAAATTATTTTCAACACTTTCCCTTGAATGTCTATGTATAAAGAAAGTTTAAAAATACATAATTATTCATAATACACATTATTTGTTGCCTCTTTAAAAGCCTTATCAGAAAAATTTAGTGGGACAAAACCTTGGTTAAGAAAAAAAGAGTGCAACGCGTATTTACTTCCCCCGATTAAAACATCACTTAATATCTCGAAGACGACACATTCCAACCTTGGTTGAAAATTGCTTTTAGTTACATCACTAGTTTTTAGCAAAATAAGTTATTTAATTTAGGATGAATTTGAATTTTGAATTTAAGTTAGGTTATTTGTTTTGTTGAGACATTTTAGGTAGTTTGAATTTTAAATATTGTTGATTTTTCTAGTAAGGTGGCTATTTAAAGCCCCCCAATGCTTAGTAAAATCATTGAAAGGTTATTGAAAGTCATTTCAATCCAAAGAGAGTCATTTTAACCCCTTTTTTGCTGCCCCATCTTTTTTAAAAACCAACAGTGGTATCAAGAGCCTCATTGATCTTACAGGATCTGTGAATTCTTCCAAAAACTAGCATATCATTTTTCACCCATCTTTTTTAGAGAAGATGTTAAGCAACAGTCTCTCATTGAATGCCCCAAAAATTTTCACTGGCGAAAACTATCAGATTTGGTCAGTGAAAATGAAATCATATCTTCAAGCCTATGATCTGTGGAAGTTGTAGTGGAAGATACACCATTACAACCACTCCCTGAAAATCCTACCCTTGCTCAGATTAAATCTCGCTCGGATGAAAAAATAAAAAAATTCAAAGCCAAAACTGTAATTCAAAATTCAGTTGCGGATTCGATTTTTTCTAAAATCATTGCTTGTGAGACAGCAAATGAAGCTTGGGAAAAACTAAAAAAAGAATACCAAGGAAGTGACCGAGTCAGACAAATGCAAATTTTGAATTTGAAAAGGGATTTTGAATCTCTTAGGATGCAAGAGGATGGAACTATCGCTAAGTATTCTGACAAGATTTCTTTGATTGTTAATAAAATCAGGTTGCTTGGCGAGGATTTCAAAGATGACAGAATAGTAGAAAAAAATCTTGTGACAATTCCGGAGAGATTCTAGTCTAAAATCTCATCTCTGGAAGAGTCTAAAGATCTCTCTACTATCTCTGTTGAAGAACTAATAAGTGCTCTTCAAGCACAAGAGCAAAGAAGAGCCTTCAGACAAGACAATGTTACTGAGGGTGTCTTTTATGCACAAAATAGAAAAGGAAAAGGTAATTATCCTCTTTGCAGACACTGCAAAATGAAAACACACTCGGAGAATTTCTGTTGGTGGAGACCCGATGCAATATGTGGAAATTGTAAACAAGCAGGTCATGTTACAAAAGTGTGCAAGCTTAAAAATAATGCTCAAGCACAAGCGGCGGAAGCAGAAATCGAGGAGGAACAACTTTTTTAAATCGCAGTAACTAAAGCAAAGGAGGAGTGTTGAAAATTGCTTTTAGTTACATCACTAGTTTTTAGCAAAATAAGTTATTTAATTTAGGATGAATTTGAATTTTGAATTTAAGTTAGGTTATTTGTTTTGTTGAGACATTTTAGGTAGTTTGAATTTTAAATATTGATGATTTTTCTATTGTAAGGTGGCTATTTAAAACCCCCCAATGCTTAGTAAAATCATTGAAAGCTTATTGAAAGTCATTTCAATCCAAAGAGAGTCATTTTAACCCCTTTTTTGCTGCCCCATCTTTTTTAAAAACCAACATTAATAATGACCAAAGTGCTGAGATCGTGCAATTGTGTTCAATACCTCCACAAATGGAATACAGTCACCACAGCAGTACACAAAAGTGAGATGACCTTTTGATTTGTCGGAATATCAGAATATGTAGTGATGTTCACCAATTCATGGTGTAACAGTGCATAGTATAACCCTTTCATATTCTGGAATAAGTAAGAATAAGGGTCCTTTAATTAGTTTTCGTATCTCATGCATGCAGCATGTCTAAATGAGTAACTGAGGAGATGAAATATGTTAAGAAACACCCAGACCCAGTCATAATATGGATGAAAGGGACGTTGAAATATGGGTATAGTAATGAATTGATATTAATTCAGTAATAACTTTGAGCTTTAAACATTTATTTTGTGTGGCTTTTTAAAAGGCATTTAGTTATTAGATTATGTATAAAAAATTCCAAAAATCTCACAAAAAAAGATGAATATGAATGGTGGTCTTAGAAGTATGTCACATCAGCAAATTTCTAACCTTTCTTTTTATATATATATATAAAGGAATAATAATTATCCTTTAAACCAAAAATATTGAAGATCAAAAGAAGCAAAATACAAAAACTTTAAGAGTAGTTAACAATTGTACTATGAAATAAAAAGTGAACTAAGGATAATGGGAAGATAAAAAAAAGAGGAAGGAAAACAACTTACAAAGTGTGCAATCTATAACTTCGGAAAGTGTTGCTATAAATATGAATTCAGAATCCAAAGGTTATTCATTGTATTTTAGACATTGTAGAAAGCTTAAACAAAATTTCCAAACTAATGTAAAGAAAAAAAAAATGAAGGAAAAAATATAAATGAGCATCTAACAATTAACCATCCACATATAATTATTTCTTATAGAAAAGTAAAATATTTAATTATTAACAGTGAAATATTAAAATTCTAGAAATATATAGCATACTCTATACTACTATACTTTTGCCTAATCCCCATTTACTCTAAGAAAATCACATAAGGGATAGTAATTCAGCTTTCAAGTAGCCAACAATTTTGGATGTTCTACAATAAGAATTTAGGCACAAGAAAGTTGAGGAGACATATTATTTAAGTAGAGAATGTAAATAGATGAAGGTTTTTTTTTTATAATCTATGAGATATAATTAGATGTAATAAATATAATACTTTTTTTTATTATTAAACAAAAATCAATTAAAAAATGAAGGGAAAACCCAAAAGAATTTAAGACAATTGATTATCACACTCAATTAGATCTTTTAAAAAATAATAATTACCATTCTAATAGAACTTTAAGATAAAATAAACGTCATAAATAGTTGCTATTAAGCCTTGAATACGTGGGCCGATTTCAGGAGGAATTTGTAAGTTGTGACTAATCATTCACAAATAAATATGGACTGTTCATTTCCTTTACATCTTTCATTTCCTTCATAATTTTTCATTGCCTGCCTTTATTATAACCAAAACAAAGGAAAAATAACATAAACATACACCTTAACTTATCATATATATACAAATTCTCACCCTTAAAAAGTAATTAAAAAAATCTCAACTATCATTTATGTATCTCAATAGAATGTATCGGGAATGAATTATGTATCGCAGTGTATATCAGTGTGAGTTTTGTTTAAAAGATACATACACTATGTATCTTTGAATGATTACAGTGTGGATAATTATGTATCTCAACGAAATATATCGGGAACAAATTATGTAGCTTGACAGCCCAAAAAATGAAATTTTGTGAATTTTCTGTAATTAGGTAGTCGTGATTTATGTTGTTTTTACGTTATGGCCCAAACAGTTATTGTAACTGCAATAAGTAGTCTTTTTATGTTTGCATTAAAGTAGGCTTCTTTTTTATAAATATATTTCATTTTAATTCAGAAAAATGAGATAAAAGGTCAAAATTTTGACAAAAAAGATAAATACCAATGCTAATTATCACTGATTAGAAATCAAGGAACTGTTTTAGACTAATTAATATATCAGTAAATTTTGTTGCTACGTGGGCTGAAGCAATAGTATAATTGGGATTAATTGCAAGTACGTGGGCAAACTTTATAAATGAATATTTAATATATAAGGCTTATTAAATTCAATTAGTAAGTAAATTAGGAAGAAAAATGAAGAAAAAATTGTCAAAAATAGAAAAAAAAGATAAATATGAATGAAGGCTATTGAAAGGTGTCACAACACTTTGTTTATATCTAGATTTATATTATGTATAGATTTTAATCATGCTTAGTAAATAGATTTACTTATAATTATTACTCCTTCTAGTTTAAAATAGGTGAATTTTTGAGCTAGTTTTTAATGTTCAAGATAAGTGAATTGTTCATTCTTCAAAAGACATGTTGAAAAATTCTTCCAATTTTACCCTTCATTTACACTTTCTAGGTTATGAATTCTAAGAGACTTAATTGACTTTATTTTAATGTGACCGAAATTTCAAGAGTAGTTTGATAATATCTAAAAGGGTAAAAATGAAAAGTAAAGTACAATTTATGTCCTAATTTCTTTTCCTTATTGAGGAAAAAATTCATTTATTTTGGACTAGCAACCATTTGTTATTCTAGGCTAAAATATTATGAATGTAGGAATACCAACAATTTGTCACTGTAGAAATATGAATGCTCCAACTAGGGGTGTACATAGGTCGGCTTGGTTTGGTTTTTTACTTAAAAAAAAAAAACCAAACCAATCATGTCGGTTTATTAAATCTATAAACCAAATCAAACCAACATAAAATCGGTTTTTTCGGTTTAGGTTTTAGTCGTTTTTTTCGGGTTTTTTTTTTTTTTTTTGGTTTTTCTCGGTTTTTTTTTTATAATCTTTAGTTTTTACAATTATATTGTGATTGTAGACAATATCAAGTATATTTTCACTCATGTGCTAGTGAAAAACCACAATTATGGAAAATGAGGAGTGGAAAGGAGGAGCGGAGAACTCTCCGAAAACTAAAAAGTAAGATGAAAAGTGACTGAAGAGTGAAAAGTTTTAGGTGTTTATATTGGGTTTTGGATCATTTAGTTATCAAATAATGGATAAATATTACAACTTAAAGGCCCAAATCTGAATATATATCTACATCTACTTTCTAAACATTAAAAATTAATAAAATTAATTTAAAAAATATTTAGAAAATAGATTATAATTAATATTTTTTATGTATAAAAAGTTAAAATTATATGTATATATTATGTCGGTTTGATTTGGGTTCGATTTGACTTTTCTTTGGTTAACACCAAACCAAACCAAGAATGGTCGGTTTTTTTTTTCTAACACCAAACCAATCAAACCAAACCACAAATCGATTTTTTTTCTCGATTTCGTTTGGTTTGGCGGTTCAGTTTGACTTGACGGTTTGGTCTGTACATCCCTAGCTCCAACAATATAGGGGTTCTATAGAAATGGCTTTTGCTGCAAAAGTTGGTTTCCCTACCTTTCTGTTCCTAGTTAGCCTTGGTTAATTAGGACCACCAGAGGAAAGTTTTATGCCCCCTCCTTGTTGTAGTGACTTAAGGTTTATTAACATACAACTATACAAGGTAGGAGTCAGTGTCGAACCTCCCGCCATCATATAGCGGATTAAATTTCAAAAAAAAAAAAAAAAGTAATTACGAAAAGGAAAACATAAAATACAGTGACTATACAAAGTTAAGATTAATATTCTTCCTTAGGCTTCTCCGTCTTCATGTACATAATCTGAAAACTAACATAATTTGAGAACGAAAACAATATCAACTTTTTAAAGAAAACGCATTATTTTAATATTACTAAATGCACCAGAGACGAAATAGAAGAAAAAAACCCTGAATGAGTTCCATGAGAAAGTGAAACGACCTCACCATAAAGCTAAACAATGAGATTCTTGCCATGCACAACCTCATGAATATCTTTTTTTGTATAGCATTGCATTGTGAAATGAGTAACATGCATCTTCCGTTCAAATCTTCAATGTAGCAATACTTGTGCATATTAGGAAGTGATAGAAAGGACACCAAAAGACCATATTAAGATATATAATTAAGAGGATAATTACACTGGGAGGTGAAAAGTTGATTAATTGAATTTAAGCATTTTTTGGACTATTTAAAATAGAATAAAAATCGTCGGTTCGGTTCTTGTTGGTTTAGTTCGGTTTATAACTTTAGCTAATGATAAAAGTTGAAATTTTAAAAAAATAAATCCAATCCAACATATGAGATGTCAACCAAGTATTGTGCCTCAACCTTGAAACCAAGATGTCAAACGAGTGTTATACTTAGGCAAAGCCACAAACAACACCATATGGACGCTTCTAAATTTTTTTTTTTTAGAAACTAAATATAACAGAATGATATGATAAGCCCCCCAAAAGTTGAACACATAAATTTCTTGCTCAATAGGGAGCAAAAAGAATGTTCAAAACTAGTGATTATCTATAATCTAATGAAACTCAGGTGTACGTAAATTCACATATACAACAAGATAACGCATGACTTTATTGGACATAATTATTTTTTCTTTCTATAAATAGAAACAATGTAATACTTTGTAGAAATGACCACACCCTTTTAAGTTGTTATGTTTGTCGTCCTTATTATATTCATGTTTTAGATATCTTACCGTCTTTTATAACCACGTGAAGCGTGGATAAATTCACTAATGTTTTGAATATGTGAAAAAAATAAAAATTAACCAAACGTTATATTACTTTGTAGATGGAGATTTTTTGTAACTCTTAATATATAATACATCATTTAATTATTAAACAAATTAATTTCTTCATCAGCCATTTTAGTGGAGAACTTGTTGGTTTGTGGAGCTTTATTGCTAACCCTATCTTTAACTCTTTATAGTTATAGAACATGAACAGCTTTGAAGAAATGAAACGTACTAACCTCTTCTCATGGAGTAACTGCCCTCCCCATAATTGAGTAATTATTTAGGCACTTTTACACTTTACAAAATTAAGATAAACAAAAAAAATGAAGAAAAATGTAAAAAAAAAAAAAAGAAGAGAAAAAAGATAAATAAAATGGAGGTCATAGAGAGGTGCCACATCACCTTGTTTGTGACCTTCCTTTTATATTATATATAGATTTATTGATTTTTACTTGGAAGACTATAGTAATGATGTTGTGGTCTCCTTAAATCTCACATATCATTACTTGGTCTAATTACACTCTACATATAGTAGTGATGTTGTGATCCCCTCAAATCCCACATATCATTACTTGGTCTAATTACATTCTACATATTATTACTTAGACAAATTACATTGACATGACATCTACAAATTATTTTCAACAAAAAATGATTTTTTTTAAATTTTTTATGTATAAAAGTAAAGATTTTGTATAAAATAAAGATTTTTTGTAAAAAAAAAAAAAAAAGACACAAAACTAAATAAAATTGTAAGTAGCCTAAAAAACTAGTTCTCTCGAGAATCTTCAGAGAAAATGAGATTTTTTGGCCGCCTACAAATTAAACAGGAGAAAATGACCTTTTCAGATTTTTTATGTGTGAAAATGAAAATCTCTTATAAAAAATTCATAAAACTTTAAAAAATATAAGTGAGCTACAAAATTAATTCTTCCGAAATACAATTTCTTTCCGTCTAATTAGATTTCGATGAGCATGTGAGATAATTAAGATATTAGCAAATTGATCCGAACCTCAAAAATATGATAAATTGTGTCTCCATTATTACTCATTTGGCGTAACTTTTCTGCATGATACTTCCAATTTAGTACAGTATATTGTTTCTGCTAGTAGGTCGTTCTCAAACATCAAATTCGACCTTCAATAAGTGAGTACATAAAAGAACGAGAAAAATGAGATCTCTTAGCCTTTTTCTAATCTAAATAGAAGAAAATGACCTTTTCAGATTTTTTATGTGTAAAAATAAAGATCTCTTGTAAAAATGTCATAAAGTTAAAAAAATTTTTGTTAGAACTAGAAAACAATATGTCCTCGAACTTCCCCCAATGACATTATTTTGGAATAATACTTAGAAAGATAAATAGATATTCATAAATTTATTAGTTTCACAGAAATCATTATTTGGTCGAGTATTTACCTGAAGTAGTCTCTTCACTTCACAAAAATAAGGATATTAGGCAGGGGCGGCTCAATATACTTTGTGGCCTAAAGCGAAATATCAAAATGAGGCCTTATATATATATATATATATATATATATATATATATTAATTTGAATTTTATTTGTATAGCTTTTTGAGATACAAAATTATGAATAAAATTGTTTATAATCGATTTCTCCGAATAATTCCTTTTCAATTGATAGTATACCTAAATTATTCAATTTCTCTCGAGATGTTGTTGATCTTAAGTAAGATTTTAACACTTTTAATTTGAAAAAATTCCTTTCAACTGAGACACAATTATTATAGGAACTCTATATGCAATATAAGCATTTGAAAAATAACAAAACCTTTTTATCTTATTGAAAATTTTCTTATCTTTCTACTCCTTCCATCCCACTTTAACTATTGTTTTAATTTTTTTCACGTCCATTAATTAAGTAAAATAACAAATATAAGGTATAGTTTACTAAATTACCCCTATTTATTAGATGATTTTTTAGAATAGAGAAGTATTAAAAAGAAATCTTCTTTAATGTTAAGGGTAAAGTTGAAAATAATTGTCAACTTTAATCTTGAATTTCTAAAATGATGTATTTTTTGAGCTAAAGTGACATTAAAATGAAATAAAAGAAATATTAAAAAGTACTCAATATTTTTTAATGAAAAAATCTATGAGATTATAAATTTATAATTGCTAAAAAATGAGGCCCCCGAAAGTTGGGGGCCTAAAGCCTTAGCTTCAGTGGCTTTAGGCTAAGGCCGGCCCTGTATTAAGGTCGCATAAACTTCACTTTTTCCTTACCCCATTTATAAGAATATATTGGATATGGTGCTATTGTTGTACCAAGGTCATTATTTTCTTTAATTTAAACCTGTACTACTTTATTTTAAATAACAATGCAGATAAATAAGATCATGATTGTTTTGCCTCAAACAATGATAGTAATAATAATATGGGAAAAGTTCAGAAATAGCATATGTATTTGATGTGCAAGGCAACATTAAATACATGTATAAATACAGTTCATTATCTTATTTTTAGGTAACAGTTTGAGCTTAAAAAGACAAAAGAATTTTAGCTTTCTTAAATCACGTTCACCAAATTAATTAAAGATTCTATTTCTAAATAGGAATTTTTTTTTAATGAGTTTCAAAACTCAAAATGAATTTGAATGATAAAAACTTTTTCTATTTTTCTGTCTTTTTTTTTTCTTTTTTCGTTTTTTTAACTTTTTTTTCTTTTTTCGATTTTGTTTATTTTTTTATTTTCATTTTTTTGTATTTTCTTTCTTTTTTGTTTCATTTTTTCTTTTTTGTCATTTTTTTCTTTTTTTTCGTTTCTTTTTCATTTTTTTTCTATTTTTTTCTAGTTCTTTTTTTTGTTGTTGTATTTTATATTTATATGTTTTTTATATTTTGTTTTTATTTGTATCAAACTATATATTTTAAATAAATTTATTATTTGTGTTTGGATAGTTTAGCCATGAATATGTACAATTTATCAGTTGTATTTATATACAAATAAGTATATGGATTAATTGTATTTGCTTGAGTCTAAAATATACAAATATGCAATATATCATTTAATACAAATGTATCATTAATATTTGTATGTCAAATTTATCATTTATATTTGTATATAAACAAGTATCATTCATATATATGTATGGTTCAAGTTATATAAACATGTACCATTTGATACAAATATAACATTTGTATTTGTATAATTTATCATTTGTATTTGTATTATTCAATTTGTATCAATAAAATACAATTCGTATCAATGAATATAAATACAAGTGTCCATAGAAAAAAAAATAATAATTCTTTTTCATTTGTTTAAAAATACAAATGATGCAGTCAACTACAAATGCAAATACAAACAAATAAAATTACAAATACAAATACAATATGCGGTCAACTTACAATTACAAATACAAAATAGTTCTTTAAAAATATAAGTGTATCGACTAAAATAAAATACAAATACAAATAAACTGAAACCACAAAATACAAATACAATATGAAGTCAACTATAAAATACAAACACAAAATAATTCTTTAAAATAAAAGTGCGAATTGTATAAAATATAAATGATGGTGCGAACTGTAAAATATAAATACAAGTGCGAACTATAAAATACAAATACAAATACAATTGTATCAATAAATATAAAAATATAAATGATGGTGCGAACTATAAAATACATACAAATACAAGTGTGAACTATAAAATATAAATACAAATACAATTGTATGAACGAATATAAAAATATAAATAATGGTACGAATACAAAAATAATAAGCGATTGTGGTATTTTTATTATCATCCATGGCTTGTGCTCGACATAACCATATTTTTCAAAAATACAGAAAATCATAAAAGAGAACCAAAAAAAATGAAAACGAAAAAAATAGAAAAGAAAAAAAGGAAAAAGGAAAAAAAAAAGGAAAGAGAAATAGAAGCTAGAGATAGAAGAGAGAAAAAAAAGCGAAAAGAAAGAAACGAAAAAAAAAACAAAAATAGGAAAAAAAATGAAAATAGAAAAAGAAAAAGAAAAAAAATACGAAAAAAAAAGAAAAAGAAAAAGAAAAAACCAAAAAAGAAGAAAGAGAAATAGAAGAGAGAGAGAGAGAGAAAAGTGAAAAGAAAGAAACAAAAAAGAAAAAAAAAGACTACAGATAGAAGAGAGAGAGAAAAATAAGGAAGTATAAGGACCAATTAAAATATTATTATTTTTGCTATCTCACTTAATTTTTTAAAAATGTTGTTATTTAGCTTAATTAAAGGCATAATATTGTTATGCTCTATATTTTGGAGAAAATACATCCATGCCAATAGGAGCAAACTATTTACACCTAAATGCTCCCTTACATAAAATGTCACCCTAACTAATTACATAAAATGCCCTCTTCCCTTTTAGCTTTAGTTTAAATTCTTTTTATTTTTATTTCTCTATTTTATTTTCTTTTTTCTTTTTCTTTTTTTTTTTCCTTTTTTTCTTTTTTAGCTTCTTTGTTCATTTATTTTTTCGTAAAATTATTTTATGCTTTATTTTTTTTACACCATAATATAATTCACACTCAATTTTTTTTTTCTTTTTTCACATTTATTTATTTATTCATTTATTTTTTTCTATATTTTTTTTCTGCTTTTATTTTTATCTTTTTTTCCTTGATTGGTTCCTTTTATTTTTGGGGTTTTTTAAAAATTTATTTTTTGTTTTCAATTTCTTTATTTCTTGTTCCTTTTCTTTTCTTTTTGATTGTTTATTCTTTTATTTTTTATTTTTTTTCTCTAATTCTTCTTTTTTTTTTCTTTTATTTTGTGTTTTTTGTTTTTTATTTTCTCTTTTTTTTTCAATTTCTTTATTTCTTATTCCTTGCCTTTTTTTTCCATTTATTTCTTTATTCATTATTCTTTATTTTTTTTCTCCTCTTTCATTCGTTTTTTTTCTCAAAGCATTATATTCTTTATTTTTTTTACCACAAGCTAATTTCTTATTTTTGGTCTTTTATTTTTATTTTTTATTTTATTTATTTCTTTTCTTTTGTAATTTTATTTGATTAGCTTTTCTTTTTTATTTTTGTTTTTTTATTTGCTTCAGTCCTTAATGATTCTATCACAGTATATCTATATATTGTCATGGTATCATTAATGTCTGTTTCAATCCTTCAGTCAGACCTCTATGATACAATCACAGTATATATATACTGACATGGTATCATTGGGTTTACTTCAGTCCGTGATGATACCATCACGCTATATTTATATACCGTCATGGTATCATTGATATATGCTTCATCATTCAGTGAGATCTCTATGATACCATCACAATATATCTATTTACTGTCATGATATCATTGATGTATGCTTCAATCCTTCAGTCAGACCTCCATGATACCATCACAGTATATATACTGACATGGTATCATTGAGTTTGCTTCACTCCCTAATGATACCATCACAGTATATCTATATACCATTATGGTATCATTGATGTATGATTCATCATTCAGTGAGACCTCTATGATACCATTACAGTATATCTATATAATATCATGGTATCATTGATGTATGCTTCAATCTTTCAGTCAAACCTCCATGATATCATCACAATATATATACTGACATGATATCATTCACGATATTCTATTCATCCGGGAGCTACTAAAATGTACCATGACTTGAAAGAAATGTATTGATGGGGAAACATGAAGAAGACATTGCAGAATTCGTAGCTCAATGTCCAAATTGTCAACAAGTAAAGGTAGAACATCAGAAACCTGGAGGTTACATGCAAATCAATCTTCCAGTCTGGAAATGGGACATGATTAACATGGATTTCATCACAGGTTTGCCTCGTACACTGCAAAAATTTGATTCCATATGGGTAATAGTTGACAGGCTTACCAAGTCAGCGCATTTCCTACAAGTCAAGACCACCTATACAGATGAAGATTATGCAGGGTTGTATGTGAAAGAGATAGTACAATTACATGGAATTTCGATCTCCATTATATCAGACAGTGGAGCTCAATTTACTGCACATTTTTGGAGATATTTTCAGAAGAGCTTGGGTACATAAGTGAATTTGAGTACGGTTTTTCATCCTCAGACAGATGGACAAGCAGAACGTACTATCCAAACACTTGAAGATATGCTACGGGCTTGCACGTTAGATTTTAAGGGCAGTTGGGACGATCATTTACCTCTGGTTGAATTTACCTACAACAATAGCTATCATTCAAGTATCAAATTGGCACCTTACGAAGCTTTATACAGAAGAAAGTGTAGATCACCGATTGGATGGTTTGAAGCAGGTGAAACTGCTTTACTTAGGCCAGATCTTGTTCACCAAGCTATCGAGAAAGTTAAGGTGATAAAACAGTGGCTGCAAACGGCCCAAAGTCGACACAAGTCATATGCTGATGTTAGAAGAAGAGGGCTCAAATTCGCCATAGGTGATTGGGTATTCTTGAAGGTGTCACCGATGAAAGGGGTAATGCGATTTGGAAAGAAAGGGAAGTTGAGTCCCCGTTATATAGGGCCATATGAAATTGTCCGAAGATTTGGGCAAGTTGCGTATGAATTGGCACTACCCCAAGAACTCTCCACAGTTCATCCAGTATTTCATGCTTCGATGCTTCGAAAGTGCATAGGAGATCCATCTCGTATCGCTCTCATTGAAGATGTACAAGATCTCACCTATGAAGAGACACCTATTGCTATTCTGGATAGACAAGTGAAGAGGTTAAGGAATAAAGACGTAGCTTTCGTAAAGGTACTTTGGGGAAACCAGCAAGTAGAAGAGATCACATGGGAAACTGAAGAAATGATGAAGACAAAGCACCCGTATTTGTTTCACACGGAAGAAAAAGTTCAAAGTGCGGAAGTAGAGCAATAACAAGTAAGTATCTAAAAGCATTATGTGTATATGTATATATGCTAATATGAAGGTGCATTTGTTGTACATGAGACGATGTTATTAACATTTGAGGACGAATGTTTCTAAGGGGGGAAGGATGTAACACCCCGTACATTTCCGACCCTACTTGATTGGTGATCTAGGGCTTATTTATATGCTTTATTTGAACCATGTTTACCTTAGTTTGAGAGCAATAAGTACGTATTTTGTATTGTCTTTGATGGAATATTTGATATTGTGCTAGTAAATGTGATTGGACCCGTGAGGGAGTGACTTTTTGGAGCAATTGTGGAGTGAAAAGTGAGGTTTGAAGGACTTCCAAGCAAAGTATATTAAAGATAAGAGGCAAGCTAAAGACTTGAACTTGAAGGATCCAACCAAATCCATAAAGAAAAGTCGAAATCAGAATTTAAGTGTGGGGCGCGCCCAGGGGCGTGCCAGGTCGCTTTTGGCCAAAATGTTTATGCCATGGACAGAAGAGAGGCGCGCCAGGACGCTCATGCTCACCCTTTCAAGTGCAGAAATTTGGCTAAGTCCCAGGCGCGCCCAAGGGCGTGCTGGGGTGCTTTTTGCTAAATTTCTTCTCCGATCATGAGGCTATAAATAGGACTCTTGGGTTATGGTATCATTATTCCATCATAGTAGGAATACTCTTGAGCGAGTTTGGTGTTCAAGTTGGGGTTAATTCTTCTTCCTAATTATTTTATCAAATTATGTTAAATTAAGCCATGAGTGGCTAAAAAATCGCTTATTCTTGGGATTGAGGAGACGAACATGAATCTCGTGAGTTGAATAGTGTCTTCACATTTATGGAATTATTTAAACAAAAGATTGTTGGGGTATTACACATCGAATTTGGTGGGCTAAGTTAACATGTGTTAATGGGCTCAATTTAAGGCCCAAAATGGAGTAAAAGACATGGCCCAAAAGGGCAAATGACCCATTCTTCCATGTTGACCAAGTAAACATGGCATTTAATGCCAAAAATTGTCTAAGTATGACTTGAGAGATTATATAAAGGCACAAAAGCTGATTTTTATTTATTATAACTCTCATGCCTTTCTAGATATTTCTAAAAACATTTTTTCATTTCACAAACCCTAAGACAACCATTTCCTTTGGACAAGATCATCACTTTGCAAGCTTGGGTAAGTGTTTATTATTGTAATTTAATGTATTATATGCATGAGATATTGTGTAGATCATGATGGTTATTTCTAAAATTGTTGAGTGATGCACTTTTGCTTTTTGCTAAAAGATGTGTCATCTATGTGACTTGAACTTGAAAGGAGACTTGAGGTTTTGATGGAAGTGAATGGTGTGGATGAAATATCAACATGTATGATGTGGTTATGTTTCTTAACTTGTTATTTTTCTATGTGTATAACTTGTGGGATTGTTGTTATGAAACGTATTGAGGTGACTTGATGGAGTAATTGTGACGTAGTGTTAATGAGGAAGCATAAAGGATAAACTTGGTGTGAAATGCTATTGGTTTATGATGTCTTGGTCAATGTGTGGAATGTTGTGGTATTGTTGGTATGACAATGCCGTGAATTGTATTATAAAGGGGGAAATGACGTTATAAGACAATCATGTAACTCATTGTCGTCTTATGCACTTGTAAGGGAGTTAGTTATTAACATGAGCTCCGTTATGTACTTGTGTTGTAGAGAAAAACGTAAGGAAGGAGCTGGATAATTGTATTCATATATAGGATTGTGTATTCATATTGGAAAGATAAGGTATGTAAGGTTACTCTTTCTATATCCTTCTGCAACACATATTGTTCACATTGACATTGTACTTGTTCCATTCCGAAATGTCCAAAGGTATCTCATTTCAGGTTGTCATGTAGTATTACTCACATAGCCAATTATGTAATTCACATGTCTCATGTTCATTGACTAATGTTTCAAAGTTCCAATAATGTACAATCACCAATGTATCACTCTTATAATGAAAGAATGAAGTAATGTATAATTGTTGAGTCTTCTTGGGTGGCATCCTAGGGGTGAAAGAAACACCTAGCATGGGTCAATCCCAATATCATGGGTGGTATCTCAGGGGTTAAAATACCTAGCATGGGTCGATCCCAATATCATGGGTGGCATCCCAGGGGCCAAAAAAAGCCTAGCATGGGTCGATTCCTAATATCATAGTAGCATCCAGGGGCGACAGAAAAGCCTAGCATGGGCCATCATAGTAGCATCCCAAGGGCGACAGAAAATCCTAGCATGGGTCATCCTCTTTTACCACTAATCAGTTGGTCACAGAATGAACGTAAAGGCAAAAAAAGTAATGAATATAATGTACATGGTCCCTCACATACAGAACGATGGTTTATCCATATTGACTATTATCTTAGATTTGATTTCATTGAAGTTCTTATGTATGATGCAACTTCTTATAGCCTTACATACTCAGTACATTCTTCGTACTGACGTCCCTTGGGGGACTTACCTTACTTGTTGCAGGCACAAGTACTAGTAGACCTCCACAGTAGGTTGCGGGTCATTTGCAGATCTTTGGTGAGCTCCAGTTGGTTTGGGGCTTTTCGAGTCACATGTGTACATTTGTTTTGGTATTGTAAATGTTGTATAAAGCGGGGACTTGTCCCGACTTTAGGTTGGTTATGTATATGCATCTGTTAGAGACTTTGTAGACGTACGTGGTGAGATGAATGGAAGAATGTATGTCCATTTTGACATGGTGGACCTAACGACCAAGTTTCATATATATCACATGTTTTTCATGACTTTCGCCATTGGCATATTATATCTCTATGTGATGGTGATGCTTATTGAGTGACATGCGTATGAGTGTATATAAATGAAAATTGGTTCTCTCGGGCCTTAACGGCTTCGGGTGCCAGTCCGCCCCGTTGGAATTCGAGGCGTGACAGTATGCTTCAACATTCAGTGAGACCTCTATGATACCATCACAGTATATATCTATATACTGTCATGTATCATTGATATATGCTTTAATCCTTCAGACAGACCTTCATGATACCATCACAGTATATATATACTGACATGGTATCATTGGATTTGCTTCAGTCTGTAATGATACCATCACAGTATATCTATATACCATCATGATATCATTGATGTATGTTTCATCATTCAGTGAGAGCTCTATGATAGCATCACAGTAAGACCTCTATGATACCAACAAATGTTATTTATATATTGTCATGGTATCATTGATGTATGCTTCAATCTTTTAGTTAGACCCCATTGATACCATCACGGTATATATATACTGACATGGTATCATTGAGTTTGCGCTAGTCAGTAATAATACCATCGCAGTATAGCTATGTACCTTCATGATCTCATTGATGTATGCTTCATCATTTAGTGAGACCTCTATGATACCATCACAATTTATTTATATATTGTCATGGTATCGTTGATGTATGCTTCAATCCTTCAGTCAGACCTCCATGATACCATCATAGTATATATATACTGACATGGTATCATTGGGTTTGTTTTAGTCCGTAATAATACCATCACAGTATATCTATATACCATCATGGTATCATTGATGTGTGCTTCATCATTCAATGAGACCTCTATGATACCATCACAGTTTATGTATATACTGTCATGATATCATTGATGTATGCTTCAATCCTTCAGTCAGACCTCCATGATACCATCACAATATATATATACTTACATGGTATCATTGGATTTGCTTCAGTCCATAATAATACCATCACAATATATCTATATATCGTCATGGTATCATTAATATATCCTTCATCATTCAATAAGACCTCTATGATACTATCACATTATATCTATATATTGTCATGATATCATTGATGTATGCTTCAATCCTTCAGTTAGACCTTCATGATACCATCATAGTATATATATACTAACATGGTATCATTAGGTTTACTTTAGTCCATAATTATACCATCATAATTCATAGTATATCTATATACTGTCATGTTATCATTGATGTCTACTTCAATCTTTCAGTCAGACCTTTTTGATACCATCACAAAATATATATATATATATATATATATATACTTACATGATATCATTGATGTATGCTTCAATCCTTCAGTGGGACCTCCATGATACCATCACAATATCTCTCTATACTGTCGTGGTATCATTGAGGTTTACTTCCAATCCTTATTAGGACCTCCGTGATACCATCACAATATATCTGTATACCGTTGTAGTATCATTGATGTATGCTTCAATCCTTCAGTCAGACCTCCATAATACCATCACAGTATATATATACTGGCATGGTATCATTGGAGTTTACTTCAGTCCGTAATGATACAATCACAATATATCTATATACTGTCATGATACATTGAGTTTGATTCAATCCGTAATATATCATCAGATTATAGATATATTGTCATGATATCACAGTAAATTGTGAGTAAATAATTATTGTTTATAAAAAATATTTTTTCTTAGTTTATATTTTAGTAAATAAGCTAGTAACTTTAATATTTTCTATTATTTATTATTGTAATCTAATTATTAAGTTTGTATATTTTTATTAATTTAAAAATATTTAACTAATATTAAATTAGCTATTAGCAAAATTAATGTAGACATCTCCAAACATTAATTATTTTGTTCCACATAAAATTTGAAATATTAACAAAATTAAAAGAAAAAGAAAAGGTTTGCTGCAATAATTTTTTTTTTTTTTTTTAAAAAGGGGTTCAAGTTGTCAAAGCTGTAACAAAAAAACATTAAAAAGAAATAATGAAATAAGTCAAAGGCTTAAAGCCACAAGGTTTGACTATAAAGTAACAAGAAAGTGAACTTTCAATTGAAAAAAGACGGCGAAATACTCGCCGATTTCGTGCAAAGAAGAGGGGGCAGCGAGTGTAAATATTATTAAGCGATAGATTATTCTTAAAATTAGTTTGGGAGGGGACACTTAGGTGTAAATACTTTAATTTTTTGGTCTATTTATTATACTTTTTTCTTAATAATCATAACAAATAATTATTATCTATTTAATTTGGACCTCTATTGTATCTTCCTTAATTATCTTTCCCTAGGCCCATCACTTGAAAAAGAGATTATAAGATAGGAATCAAACTCTCATGACAAGTTGAAAGTTTAGATAACCCATCAATTATCAAGTGATTAGTATTTTTATTATTCTGTGTTTCATTTTATCCCTATGTTCGCTGTTTGTTTTTTTTACTTTTTCTCTTCTTCCTTCCAAACTTATACGATAATCAACCTATTAAAACTATCATTTTTTTTGCAAATTTCATTTTTAAATCAATAGCTATAGGTAGAAAAAACATAATAGGCTGCATTTATTAAGTTTTTCAGTGTGTAATTTAATGACTGAATTATATTTTAAAACCCTCTAAAGACTACAGATCTTTTAGTATCACTTCAAAACAGAAGCTTAAACATAAACTATCACTCAACTCTTACTTGTTGAAAGAAAACAACGAAAATTGTAGTGGAAAAAACAATGAAAATGGGAAAGAACATACAAAAAATCTTTTGCTAAGCATGCGGATCGTATAGGTGCTTGTCCTTGAGGTACCTTCCCGGTCAAGCAGTTCTGTGAGGCTTCTGCAAATTCGAAAGATGACACCTAAGATTTAATAGCTAGTACCACTGACATGATGGTTCATTTTAGGCTTCATCTTTCTAGGTTGTTGAGGCCTCACAGAACTGCTTGACTGAGAAGGCGCCTCATCAAGGGCAAGCACCACTATATGATATGTATGCTTAGCAGAGGATTTTTTTTTTTTTTGATATATTCTTCCCCATTTTCATTGTTTTTTCCAACAAATTTTGTATAATTGTTTATATTTAATCTTTAGAGGGGTTTTAGAGGTCAATCTAGTATTCCAATTACTAGATTACACACTGAAAACGTAATAAATGCAACCAATTTATTTCTACTACAATTAATTTCCCTAACCGTTGTGTTTCCCAAGTCGGTTAGAGATAAGAATGGATGATTTGATCTCTTTATATGAAATGGACGTCCTCATCTTATAAGCTAATTTTTGGAGTTGCGTTAGCTCTTGATCTATTTGTTAATTTATTCCTATCAGAAAACACTGTGTTTAATATTAGGAGTTTCACTTAGAAAATACTTGTTATGACATGATGTCTATTCTACGATAAATTAGCAAATAAAATCATATTGTTTCCATGAAATTTCAGAAGTGTTTGTAGTAAATAGGGAGAAAAGACAAATTTTTAAATCACACGTTCTCGTGTGTTGAAACTATCATGAACTCACAGTTTGTGAGGTTAAATGTACCACTATAATTGTGATTTGTGATCCACTATCTTATAGAAGAATCTCAAGCTATATAATTTAATACTAAAGGGAGTGTGTGTGGACCATTCCTAGTTCACGAAATTTAGTTTGGGTATTATGTGTCTATCTATTTTCAAATATGTGGTGTTTTAACTCAATCACTTAAAAGTGATTGTCGGTGTAAGCAAGTCTATCTATATATCATCGAGAAAAATAGGTCATATGGAACAAAATTGCTATTCATGAAGCATATCTCAAGGTTTTGTATATGCTTGCAGAAAATTGAACTAGTTTTCTTCCTGACAAAGACAGAAAGTTGCATACACTTTAATTTTATAGTTGATGTATATTATAGTAATAACAAAGGTTGTGGATTTTCTACCTTGTTATACAAGCCTATAGGCTTAGTTTAACTGCAATGATCTTCCAAAATGGTTGTAAACAAAATATATAGACAAGAACAAGAACATAAAAAAATTAGGAATGTACATGGCTCAGTTGTCGTTATCGAGATTTTTTTTATCCTCCCTCCATATATTTGTTAGACATATTCATGCTCGCTATCCTGTTGAATGCTAGTAAAAGACTAGTGTGATTAGATATATTGTGTCTTGTTTTATAATTTCTCTATGGATAGTAGAAATCAGTGAAAACAAGCAGGTCCTTCTTGAAGTTTGAAGTTAGACTGCGTACCATATGTTGATCTTTCCAATGGCTTTCATGTTCATTAGTAGCATGCCACCTCAGATTTGCTTGGTAGTAAATTGTAAATGTACTTGTTGCATGCTCTCCATTTTCTTTTTACTAAGTTGTGGGGGTTTCAACAAAAGTAGACAAGGTGTAAATTGTAGGTGGTAGAAGTGCACTTAAACAACTCCATTTACCTTTCAGGATATCAGGGAAGAAGTTATGACTTATTTTTGAAAAAATACCTACAGTTTTAAAAATTTCAATTGCTCAAATGGATGGACGTTATTTTGTGTGCTGCTAGTTCAGTTTGGCACCTGAAAATGGATACATAAAATTCATCAGCTTCGGATAAGGTATCTGACTACTCATTGATGGACCTAGGAATTAGTGGTCATGGGTGCTCGGTAGGTTTTTAAAGTTTTAAGGTTTCACTTGGAAACTAAAGAACTCAACTATCTTTTTGATTTTCAGGGTACTTTTCTAAATTTTATGTCAATTTTTATACATTTTTTATATAATTATACTTAATCTGCCTTGAATTTAATGGGTGTGCCAAAACACCACAAATTTAGACATGGATCCGCCCATATGACTATCTTATTCACATTATTTTTGTTTGTATCTCAAGAGTTTAATCCTGAGCAATGATCGTGCTAGATCATTACAATAAAGTAGAACGCCGTTGCACATAGTTTTCTCAAATAAGAAACAATACTAAAAGATTAGAGCAATATATATAAAGCTGGGAGTTTTTCTTATTTCTTCCTAGTTTATAAAAAAGTCTCTCCACTATGATATTCAATTATATTGAGAGATATAAGGGGTTGTCATGAATGTAACATTTCATCCATTTGAATCATGGATGAAAATTATGGGAAAGTTGTGGAGGTGTGAGAGATATTATCTATACATTACGGAAAAACTAGTGGACATCCATATTAATTATAATATTGACGGAATACATAAGCGGCCCCCTGAACTTGTAGATTTTTTCCGTGTTGACACCTGAATTAAGTCATGTTCTTATTGAACCCCTGAACATTTTATAAAGTGTGCCTATTAAGCACATTTGTCTGACGTGACACAACATGTGGAGTACACTCTCCTTTGAGAGAGTGGAGGCTCTAATTTTTTTTTACTTCTTATCTTTTTCAACACAATTTTGAAGCCACCATCTTCGCCACTTTCACCATATCCACCACCTCCAACAAGAAAATAGTTCCTCTAAAGTGTGTTTGCTTTTTGTCTTTCTTTTATTCTTTTTCCGCAATTAATTCTCCTTCTCATCACAATCAAATTAACGGAAGGAAGAAGATTCATGGGTTGGTGGCGCCGCCGTAACATCCACCACCACTGCCATCACCTCACTATTTTTTCTGAAACCACAATTGCCATTAAAGCCGATGAAATTCAGACCAACAACGGCTACCTTTTCTCCATCGCCTTTTTTTTTTTCCTTCCTCACAAAAGATTTATTTGTTTCACATAACTCATTTTCATATCCGTCGACACACCTATTCATAAAATTTGTTGAAGATTTTATTGACTCTGAATCATTGGAACTTGAACAAGTTTGATTCTATGAATCAACAAGATTCACAAATCTCATTAACTTAATGAGATTTGTTGTACAAAATTCCGCTAGAAATTAAAAAAAATGTATAAAAGAATCTGAAATACAATACATTAGGATGACAAAGTTGAATTGCAATGGAGGGTCAAATTTAATAAGAAATGGTGTGGTTTGCTGTTGGTTTCAATGGCAGCGTTGGATGGATGTGGAAGAAAAGGGTGTCTTTTTTCCCCTGCTTATGTGTCATTCTTTTATTGGTAACATTGCCACATCAATAGAGTTTGAATCTCACGCACAAAGTAATTGGGGTTGCTCTAAAAATTTTGTTCAATAGATACACTATAATGTGATTTCAGGGGTTCAATAGGAGTATAGTCTAATTCAGGTGCTAATACGAAAAAAATCTACAAATTTAGAAAGCCACTTATGTATTCCACCTATAATATTTTATAACACTTACTTGAACGTTCATAATGTGTCTCGTTACGAAATTTGTGGGGAAAAAAATTATAGTGAAGAAAAAAAAAGTACATTTATTTGTAATACATATTAATTGTTATTTCAATAAAAATCTTTCCAGAAAAAATTAGTGTGACAAAAGCTCAATTAAAGAAAAAATAGTACAATGCATATTTTATCCTCCCCGTAAAAATAATCATTTGGTATCTCGAAGAGAACACATTCAGATTTCTCAAATGTTGAGGTTGACGATACAAATCGTCACTTGAACTTCTTATGTGTAAAAATACTTAAACTTTTAACAAATGTGTTTCCTTCTATTCCACTTTCATATTATATATTTTTTTTTCCAGCTACATCAAATTCAATTTCATGAGACAATATTGGATCTCATGAAATGTTTTTAGCAATATTGATTGTGGTGTAGTGATGACACTATTTTTCTTTTTAATTATGATGTTCGGGCCAATTTATACGTATTTCAATTAATTATATGGATATCTGTCATCTCCCACCAGCAATAAGTAGCAACAGTAACTCTGTCCACAAGGTTAGAACAGATGAGAAGAAATCACCTAATATTTGTCTCCATTGAAAATTAAACCCAACTTCATTGAACCACTAGGCCACACCCTTAGGTGGTAGTAATAGGACTAATTCATCCTTAATCAGTTCGAGCCTGGGTATGGAGAAAATCTTATTGGGAGCGCCAAATGGGTCCTATAGTGCGCAATTTGAATTAGTCGGGGCCTAATGCGGATATCGGACACAGAATGGGAACCAAAAAAAAAAAAAAAGAATTTGAGATGTGAACAATGAGAAATTTTGTTGATGAAAAGGTGAGTTGATGAATATTTGAGTAAATTAAACTTTGTTGTTGTTGTTGTTGCATTTCTTATGTTGGTGTGATTAAAGTGTAGCAGCAAAACACACACTCATATTAACAACAAATTGAATTCTGGCCTTTCTTTCTTCCTAAAATCAGAAGAGACTCCAAATGCTTCTCAAATTGGTCAATCTCAAAGGCCTTTCCACAGCCTTTTACTTTTTTTTCCTTTGTCATCCCATTTGCTTTCGAAATAGAGAAACTATAAATTCTTCCTCAGGTATTTTTTTTTTTTTTTAAATTTTGGACGGAAATTACTATTTGTTCAGGTTAAGACGCAGGTTAGGACGGTAGGCTGAGACCCGGAGCATTTCCCTGTGGAAATGGGGTTGCACCAGGGATCGGCTCTTAGTCCTTTCCTCTTTGCCATTGTGATGGATGTATTGCCGCGGTGCATCCAAGATGAAGTCCCTTGGTGTATGTTATTTGCAGATGACATAGTACTGATTGCTGAGACGTGTAGTGGCGTGAATGATAGGTTGGAGGTGTGGCGACAAACTCTGGAAGCTAAAGGGTTTAAGTTAAGCAGGACCAAGATGGAGTATCTGGAGTGCAATTTCAGTGAGGGGTTGCACGAGGAAGGCGTGGAAGTGCGTCTGGACACAGGCTCTCCCCAAGAGCGATCATTTCAAATATCTTGGCTCTATTACCCAGGGTAGTGGGTATTGAGGCATGACTGATTGTGTAGTATATTGCGCAGATTTCTCGCCTTTATTTGTGCATAATTAAATGTATATTAATTGTCATTTACAGCTGTATATTAGGTCATTATTTTACAGCTTTATACTCCTATAATTTAGGAGTTAATCTTGGTCTATCAATTGCATATAAGGTGCTTTGCACAATATGAATAATATACAAGTCTGAAATACTTTTCCATCTCTTGAACCTTTATGGTATCCGAGCCTTTCTAAACTCCAACGAGTCTTCTCATCTCTTTCAAGTCTTCCTATCGTTTCTATGGCATCCATGGTGAATCCAAGTGATGCTATTATTCCTGCTAATAACACCAGCCATCTGGTGCAATTTAACCCTAGTTCGCAACTTCCCCTAAAGCTTACTGGTTCAATGAATTTTGTCATTTGGAAAGCGTAGGTCGAGTCTCTCATGTTCGGCCATGATCTCTACTGCTATCTAGATGGAACCTTGACAGCACCATCAAAAACGGTAACCCTCAACAACTAAGAGGTACCCAATCCCAAGTACAAACTCTGGTTTCGTCAGGACCAGTTGATTCGCAATGCCTTAATGGCATCTGTTGATCCTACAATCACCTCTGCAATTACTAAAAGTTCCACCTCGAAGCAAGCGTGGGACACACCTCATCAATCCACCATGTGACCACACCCATCCTATCTCCCAATCATCACCAATCCTCCACCACAGCTTCCGCACATACCCAACAACCATCCATTCACCGACCTGTTACTCGTTCACAGAACAATATCACCAAACCCAAGCAAGTATTTAATTATCTTGCAGTTGCGTTAACCGAACCACTTCCCACCACTTATAACCAAGCCCAAAAGAGTGCACACTGGAGAGAAGCAATGAAACTTGAGTTTGAGGCATTGATGAACAACAAGACGTGGGAGCTTGTACCGCCATCCTCTTCTCAAAATGTTGTTGATTGCAAATGGCTCTATCGTATCAAAACCAAATCAGATGGAAGTGTTGACAGGTATAAAGCTCGGTTAGTTGCAAAGGGTTTCACGCAACAACCGAGTGTGGATTATCACTCTACATTCAGTCCAGTGGTAAAACCTGTTACTGTTAGACTCATTTTGTCGATTGCAGTTCAGCACAATTGGCATTTGCACCAACTAGATGTGAATAACGCATTTCTTCAAGGACACCTTGAAGAAGATGTTTATATGCGTCAACCTCGTGGGTATGCTCATCCTGATTTTCCTCATTATGTGTGCAAATTAAAGAAAACAATTTATGGACTTAAGCAGGCCCCTCGAGCCTGGTACTCTGAGTTAAAGCAATTCTTGCTTCAGATTGGCTTTCAAAAGTCTAACTCTCTAACTCTGACTCTTCTCTATTTATTCGTCATCAAAATGGAGCATTGATCTACATTCTTGTATACGTTGATGACATAATTATCACTGGATCCAACTCTGAGGTTATCAAGAAAGCTATCCAGGTTCTTTCAGCCAGATTCTCTCTCAAAGACCTCGGACATCTGCACTACTTTTTGGGTATTGAAGTTTTCCGCACTAAAGAAGGGATTGTTCTTTCTCAGGCCAAGTATGTTTCTGATCTTCTTGCTGCCCATAAAATGTCTGAATGTAAGCCTGTTACAACTCCCATGAGTTCCACTGCCTCACTATCCTTAAAGGATGACACACCTCCGGTGGATGCCACTTTGTATCGTCAAGTACTTGGTAAGCTTCAATATCTGGCATTCACCAGACCAGATATAAGCTTTGCAGTTAACAAGTTATCTCAATTCATGCATGCTCCTACACAAACACACTGGTCTTTTGTTAAGAGACTCTTGCGATACCTCCAGCATACCAAAAATCATGGCTTACAGATAACGAGCAAGACACATCCTGGGTTGTTTATGTATTCAGATGCCGATTGGGCTGGTGACATTAATGACAGGACCTCCACTTCTGGATATATCCTGTACCTTGGTGCAAATCCTATTAGCTGGTCATCCAAGAAGCAACGCACTGTTGCACGCTCCTCCACTGAAGCAGAGTATCGAGCAGTAGCTTCTGCACTTGCTGAGGTCAATTGGGTTCAAAAACTTCTTGTAGAACTACATGTTCAGCTTCCTGATCCACCCATAATCTATTGTGATAATGTTGGTGCTACCTATCTTTGTCAAAATCAGGTACTACACAGTAGGATGAAGCACATTGAAGTTGATTTTCACTTTGTTAGAGATCAAGTGCAGCGAAAACAGGTGCTTGTTCAGCATTTACATGCTGCTGATCAGCTCGCGGACACGCTTACAAAGCCTTTGCCTCGTCTGCTTTTTCATCAACATCTGTCCAAGTTAAAGGTTATTGATCCCACCTTCAACTTGCGGGGGCGTATTGAGGCATGACTGATTGTGTAGTATATTGTGCAGATTTCTCTCCTTTATTTGTGCATAATTAAATGTATATTAGTTGTCATTTACAACTGTATATTAGATCATTATTTTACAGCTTTATACTCCTATAATTTAGGAGTTAATCTTGGTCTATCAATTGTATATAAGGTGCTTTGCACAATATGAATAATATACAAGTCTGAAATACTTTTCCATCTCTTGAACCTTTAGTGGGTTCATAGACGGTGATGTCACTCATCATATTGGTGCGGTGTGGATGAAGTGGAGGCTTGCTTCTGGAGTTTTGTGTGCTAAAAAAGATACCACCGAAACTTAAAGGTAAGTTTTATAGAGTGGTGGTTAGACCGACGTTGCTATATGGGACGGAGTGTTGGCCAGTCAAAAACTTCCATGTTCAGAAGATGCATATCGCTGAGATGAGGCTGTTGAGATGGATGTGTGGACATATTAGGTGTGTTAGAATCAGGAATGAGGTTATTCGAGATAAGGTGGGAGTGACGATTGAGATGGTTTGGACATGTGATGAGGCAAGGTTCAGACGCCCCAATGAGGAGGTACAAGAGGTTGAATATAGTGGGTAAATGTAGGCCGAAGAAGTATTGGGGGAGGTGATTAGACAGGACATGGCGCATATTCAGGTTACCAAGGACATGACCTTAGATAGGGGGATGTGGAGGACGCGTATTAGAGTAGAAGGTTAGTCGGGTAGGAGTGTTGTCGTGCACCATAGTATGTTAGCTTAGGGTTTAGTCGTAGATATCTATCATTGTTGTTGTTTATTGTGTTTCGATTATCGCATTATTTTGTGGCCGATTATTGTTTTTCTGGTAGATTTTACACCGTTCCCTTGTTAGTTGTCATATTTTCTTTACTATTTTCCTCTTCTTTGTACCTGAATTTGCTACACGTGAGCCAAGGGTCTTCAGGAAACAGCCTCTCTACCTCATCGAGGTAGTGGTAGGGTCTGCGTACACTTTACCCTCCCCAGACCTCACTTGTGAGATTTTACTGGGTGATTTTACTGGGTATGTTGTTGTTGTTGTCTTTCTCTTTTGGCAGAATGAGTCAAGGATATTTTGGGTACAGTTGAGATGCTGCTTATGGAAATCAAGGTGACCTTCTGTTATTTGGGAAAAACATTGACTTATCTTTGAGCTTTTTTGATACAAAATTTATACGCTTAATTACATTACTTCAACTTTTGGATTTTGGTTATCTCTTGCATCACATGTTAACTCCATTGTTTCAGATTTGACTGTATCCGGGAATTCACTTGTGTTTTGATTGTCGCCTAATCTCTTGTGTATTAAAATCGTTGACACCTGCCTTTTAACGTGCTCTTAATGTTTGGCATAAACCTTATTAACATGCCACTATAGTCCTTGATTGGATGCCTCTTTCTTGTTTTCTTTTGTCTTGCTAGTGGGTTGGGGATTAATGGCCAGAAGAGTCGACCTTTCGGTTTGGGTACCGTATGTTGATCAAACATGATCTGGTAAATCCTAAAGTTTGGATTGCACTTTGTTAATGCCTATGAGTAGGATTATTTCTGTATAAAGAGGTAGTCAAGGATTTTCCAATTTGGGCTTATTTGAATTCTGTGCTTAGTTAGAAAAACCAATTGTATTTGTGAAACAAATAAGCTGATGCATTTATTACTTTCCCAGTGTGTAATCTAGTCTGAATTGTCCTCTATAACCCCTCTAAAGACTAAATCTCTTCTCCTTGGTAATATCGGCTCAAAGCACACGAATCTAAACAAAAAAAAAAAAATGGGAGTCAATCATCCATTGTTGATTGCCCTTGCGGCGCCTTCTCTGCTGCCTAAAAAGAAAAGAGTTCAAGCTAACGGTACTGGCTATTTAATTTTTATTTGGTTGTGTATTTGTAGATTTTGAATTTTTTTCTGAGTTTGTTTCACAGGATTCTTGTGTTTTCAAAATCTGTAGACTTTACAAAACCTCTACGAATGAAAGAAAAGGATTATGGAGAATGGTTCTCTCTTTCTTTCTTTCTAGATTTCTAGAGATCTAATCCTTTTTCTTAACCCGTGGAACTTGTACTTTCTCCCATTCCCTTTATCTACCCAAAAGGAAAAAAGGAAGAAAATCTGTGTCCCCCATCCCAATGAAAAATAAAATAAAATAGAAGTTGAATAGAAAGCAAGCTGAATGTACAAATGTTGCGCAACCTATGCCCTGTTAAAATTTCTATTGCTCAAAGTATTTCTTGTAAGGTCAGGTTAAATGTGTCTGTGCATAAAGAATAAAGAGGATTACGTGTTATGGATCTCAAAACTCTCAACTTACCATACCCTTTTGCGTTGTTTGCATATTTAACATTGATGCTCCTGACACATATGGCATATTCAGTGCTCCTGTCATTTCAACATTTACGTTGTGCATGTAATAGCACATTCATCGAATACTCGATATATAAATTCTGAAACTTAACATTCTTATTAAATTTATTCGTGCAGGAAAAAAGCATGAAGAACATTGGGATATCCTGTTTATCAGTCGAGGACAGGTCTGATTTTTGTACTTCTCCGGTGTTCATATTCTTTTAAACTTGAAAATCACCCTTGTTCTTTCCGCTATTTTCTTCTCTAACATTAGTATTTATCTGTATGCTTTTGTTTGGTGCCTCCATGATTTTCTGATTGTCCTTTCTATGTAATGCATTTCCAATTCCATTCAAGTTTGCTTCTGGCTCCTAGATTTAGTTTGCTTCATTACATTCATAATGACGATATGTCATTCATAATTACTTTGTATTTTTGGGTGGTAAATTAAACAAAGAGCTGAATTATGACAACTTTGAGTGGACAGTGGATGGGGACTAAGGTCATAAGTTCTATGTTCATCATCTTCTAAGCAGATGCCTTTGATTTTCATTTGCTCAAATCATTCTTTGCTGTTGATAGTTTTTTGTCATCAGCAAAACTTAAGCCAAACCTTTCCAGAATTTCAGATCACTGTTGATCAAACTTTTCTACAAAAAAGACCCTTTGTCCCATTGGTCTATCCTTGAACCTAGGACTTAAACTGCACATATCCTTTTCATATAGCTCTTCATGTTGCCACTAGCATTTTCAAGCAGGTTAAAGTACATTACAATCCTTGAGATCAATTTCTTAAAAATAATGGTGATATCTGGGCCAACGAACGTGCCCTACACCACCGAGTACTTGGATTCTCCCACCAGTATAGGTATGAATAACTTTCCCTAGGACTTAGGTAATTGAGAAGAAGTCTTGGCTTTTCTGCCTATGTTGGGATTCAAGCACCAGTCTCCCCATGCTCTTCACTCCAACACCCTTGAGTGCTCCCAGAAACACAGTTCCACTGCTGATATCTTGACGGCTTACCTATTGTGTGACTTCCCAGTAGCAAGACCAACTGTTTTTCCAATAGCCATGATAGAGTCGTTACTTTTCAACACTTTCTTTAGAAATTTAGTGCAAACCCATAGTCAGAAATAGGAAAACTCAGATTATTTGGCTGTAGCAGAACCTATAATTCCTTTTGGAGCTTCTTACCACGCTAGGGAACTTGCTAAATAATAGAAGAAGGAATAGTTTTGTTTGTTAGTGACAAGAATTCTTCCAGAGGTAATATTTCACTATTTGTTGATAATCCTTTTTTGCTTTGGTGCTGAGTATTAATGTCAGAAGCTCACTGGAAGGAAGTTGCGATGCTTACTAAAAATCTGATTTTACCAAAAAAGAACAAGTATAAAGTTTAAAACAATTACGGTACCATCTAAAATTAGTATTCTTATCAAGACCATATATCACCTATGTCTTTGATGTTTTGCTATTGCAATTCTTTCTTATTTTGTACTGCTAGTAGTGGCACGCTACGTGTACCTTGAGTGATTTGCAAGACTCAGTATAATAATGTTAAAAGACGTATCGGTTAAGTTTTCATTTTTTAACTGTAGAACCCATTGGTGTATGAAGATTAAATTAACTTTATCAAAAAAAGGATTGGTGTTTAAAGATTACATTACTGACTTGACATTTTTTATTGTTGTACTTGTATCTTTTATGCAGTTGGAAATGCCTCTTTTGGCATACTAGCTTAATGTTACGTAAATACGTGAATCACTCTGATGTGGACAAAAGGAAAATCAGAATTCAATGTAACTAAGTGTAGTGCTGTAGGTGTAGGTTATATTAGGTAGTTGCCTATATCCTTAACCATTTGGAAACATATTTCATTTGTGTCCATACTGCTCCATTGTGGCCCTATATTCAATTAATCAACTATGCATCATTCTTAAACAAGTTTGGATTGGATAAATATATCATACGAGTACATTCTGCTCATTTTTTGCCCATTTCACTCCAAAATTATACCATTTGTCTTTTGAGGCAAATTAAGGGTTGTTTAAGTTTCACATATTCCTATATATAACCCCCGAACTGTTAAAGAGACTCTTGGATTAAACTTAATGTAAGTATAGCGACAATTATACTAGCCTTAGTCCCAATTAAATTATATCATGTACAAGGATCCTTTGCTGCGGACAGCCCTTTATATGGATCCTTTGCTTCAATTGTATTACATTCTTAGCTAAGTCCTTGTAGGGATGTGTGAGGTAAAAATGTTACTAGAACTTGAAATTGTAAACTAAAAAGACAGTCTATTTACTACCAGGAGCTGTACTTAGAAAGTACTTCTTGTGGCATGATTGCTATTAAACAGTAAATCAGAAAATAAAAGCATATTTTTTGCATGAAATTCCAAAAATGTTTGTAGTTGATAGAGAGAAGGGCACCCAAGGGTGTGGCCTAGTGGTCGAGATCCATGCGATCTTAGGTTCAAAGCAGAGACAAAACAACTAGGTGTTTTCTTCCAATCTGTCCTTGGTGGACAAAGCTACCTGGTTCATGTTACTGGTGGGATGTTGCTGGTATCCCGTGAAATTAGTCGAGGTGCACGAAAACTGGCTCCGACAACACAATCATTAGGAAAAAAAATAGAGAGAAGGATAAATTATCAAATCATTTCTCATGTGTTGGAATTACCATGAACTCACTATTTGTGAGGTTTAGTGTACCACAGTAATTGTGATCTGCTGTCTTTCAGAAGAATCTCAAACTATGCAATTTAATACTAAGGGAAGTGCGTGCGCGTCGTTCCAAGTTCATAGAATTCAGTTTTTTGTTTGTGTGTCTATGTATTTTTAAATATTTGGTTTTTTAACTCAATCACTTAAAAGTGATGGGTGATGTAAGCAAGTCTATCTATATATCATCGAGAAAATCAGGTCATATGGAACAAAAGTTGCTATTCGTGAAGCATATGTCTAGGGTTTTGAATATGTTTGCAGAAAATCCAATTTACCTTTTTCCTTGACAAATAAGACTGGAAGTGGTTAGTGTACAAAACTTGTTGCATAAGCTTTAATTTTTAAAATTTTGGATCAATGATACTATGTTATAGTTGATGTGTTCTATAATACTAACAAAGGCTGTGGGTTTTCTACCTTGTTTTTATAAGCCTAGAGGCGTAAAGGATAATTGCAGTGACCTTCCAGGATGGCTGTAAAGGAAATATATAGACAAGAACATGAACTTTAAAAAAAGAATAGGAATGCGAAATGCTACATGGCTCGGTTACGGTCATCAATCATCATGATGTTTTTCTCCTCCCTCCATTTGTTAGACATACTAAAGTTAGTCATCCTGTTGGATGCTAGTAAAAGACTTACGTGGTTTGATGTATTGTGTCTTGTTTTATAATTTCTCTATGGATAGTTGCATTCAGTGAAAACTAGCAGGTTCTTCTTGTAGTTTGCTGTTAGATTGCAGACCTTATGTTGATCTTCCTAATGGTTGTCATGTTCATTAGTTGCTTACCCTCCCGAGATTTGTTTGATATTGAATTGGAAATGTACTTCTTGCATGCTGTCCATTTTCTTTTACTAAGTAATGGGTTCTTAAACAAAAGAAGGCAAGTTGTACATAGTGGGTGATGAAAGTGAACTCAAAGAACTCCATTTACCTTTCAGGATATTGAAGAAGTAGTTCTGACTTATTTTCGGAACAAAACCAATAGATCCGAAAATTCCAATGGCCACTCATGGATTGGCTGGATCATGTCAGCTAATGGTCTAGTTTTCCACCCTATATTGGAAAATTCATCAACTACTGATGAGGTACCTGAATATCTTATTCACATTATTTCTGTTTGCATCTCAAGAGTTGAGTCCAAAGCATTGGTCGTGCTAGATCATTACAATGAACTAGAATGCCGTTGCACATAGTGGGACTCTACTTTTCTCGTTCAATAGATAATGTGCATAGTGTGTTATCTAGATATAGCAAAGGAGATTTCTGATGGCTATGCATGTACAAATTCTTACTGGCAAGCAGAAGCTCATTAGGTGTAGAAGCTAGGTTGTGTTTAAATGCTAGAGCCTAAAAAGGAATGACGTTGAAATAATGCTTGTATCTGCATGATTGCCTTGCTATTTGAAGGCAAATCTAGATTTAATACAGCTTAAGAAGGCTAAAGCTAAACTCCAGCCTGCCAGGCTTCTTATAGTCATGTCAGCTGAGCTCATATGTTTGACATTTGTGGTCTTTGATCCCCTTGTAGTTAAACTGGAATAAATGTTATTGATGGTGATCTCAAAAAGGTAATTTTACTATTTCTTCAGCGAGATTAGTGGGAATGCATTCATTGCACTCAACGAGTATCCATGGTTGGTCTAAACATACTAGAACACACTAGGCAGCACAATAATTAGCATTTTGTAATCTAATAAAATGAATTCAATATACTGTAAAGTAGTTAGGATCCTCTAGCTATGGAAGTATTAGCAATTCAGTTTTATAAGATACTGGTACGAAACTCTTATAGATACAATAATTAACATTCATTAGACTTGACGAGTATGCATGGTTGGTCTTAAGAGTATTGAACACATTACTGCCACAACAATTAGCATTGAATAAGCTAATAAATAAATTTAATATACTGCAAACAGTTAGGATGACGTAGCTAAGGAAGTATTAAGTAATCAGTTTCATAATATAGATATACTAAAATATTGTGGTAACTCATAAAAGAGATTCTCAATATGGATAAATTATTTATATAGTAGCAAATATTCTCTGTGAACATGGGATACTGGAATTTACCTATCTCTCACGCTTAAGAGTTAAGATACTAATCTTATGATTATACATGTCATCCTGCAGGGTTTATATGATATGATACGTCTTGGGGGAAGGTATACTATATCTGAAGATGGGGATGTGCAGCAGTATGGACCTCTGACTATATCCTGTGCTGGTCCAAGTCATGTTGTTTATGGAGGTCAAGTTATTGGTCGTCTGGTTGCAGCGGAGGCTGTCCAGGTTCTTACTATTTACTTCTTTGATGCCAAACTTACCATTTCTTTTTTAATTTACAGAAAATCTTTTGATGCCTACTATGGATTTGAAGTATCAGGATCTATGTTCTATCTCACCCAAATAAGTACCTAGTAATTGAAGCATTTATGGAGGCCTCATTAATATCCTTGCATGTTTAAATAGAATAATCATTATCTTGGACACGAATTTTGTATTTTGTTTTGGTTCTAATCTTCTCCAGGTCCATTCGATTGAGTTGTCTCAATTATTCTCTTTCTGAGTTTTATGGAATCATTATTAGCATGAATGATGAGTAATTTGGTGTCCCTTGCAGGTTGTGGTGGGTACCGTTACATATAATCCAAGTGAAGATGAGTAAAAAATTGAAGGGTTGGAAGCACGTCTACTGTTGTTTCTCTATCAACATTTGTGCTTCCTGTTCTTTGGTTTTACTTTGAAAACAATAAAATGGATTTGTTACCTTTCATGGTAATTGACTGATTTCTCTTGCCATTCATCAGGATAGTGCAACAGTTATATTATGGAAAACCTTAAAACTTGTTTTGGATGATCTTCTGTTGGTGTGTGTATTTTGGCCATTTAACAATGTGGGTTGCGGACTCCACACTCCACAGTAGTATTATATAGGGGACTCTTGAATAGCCAAAAGATGCGATAGCTTTGGAGATGAAATGAGGATTATCCTATTTACACCTATGTATCTTCTTTTGATCTATGCTCAAAGTGATATTAGAACTTATGTGGATCACTGAATGAAGTTAAAAGAACAGCCTTAATTTGGGTACTTTTAGATTTAGGATGAGGACCAAATGGATCATCTCTTCACTATTTTTTTTTTTGGTAAACAACATAAATCCCAACAGTTTCGAGCTTAATTACAGAAAATTTCGACATTTTGCATAATTACTGAAAATCTTGATTTTGGATCCGTCGAGATACATAATTAGCTCCCAATACATCTAATGAAGATACATTTTTTTCTTTGTAAAGATACATAATTAACTCCCGATATATTTTTTTCGATTTTGGGTCTGTGGAGATACATAATACATCCAACGAAGATGTATTTTTTCCTTTGTAAAGATACATAATTAGTTGTCAATATATTTTTTCGATTTTGGGTCTGTCGAGATACATAATTAGCTCCCGATACATTCAACGAAGATATATAATTAGTTGAAATTTTTGTAATTACTTTGTAAGGTGGAGATTTGTGTAAATATGGTAAATTAAGGTGTATGTTTATGTTATTTTTCCATTTTTGGTTGTTTTTGTTATAAAACAAGAGCAAATAAGAAACAACGCTAAAAAATTAAAGCAAGTGTGAGGGAATATGGGTTAATATGAGTCGTCAATATGGGTTAGTCTCATTGGATCGGTGCAGTCCAGTGTATAATTTGATAAGGTTGTGTTAAAATTTTTGGAGCCTATTTAAGAACAAAGCTTTTTAGTCAGCCCATGTAAGCCCTCAGACCTGTGAGACTTGAGCAATGTGGGTTAGATCGGTCCGTGATTCAAATAAAAAATAAAGTTAATTACTAAAAATAACATCTTTATAAGAGGATTCCTAACTCAAAGTCCACTTAAAACATCATATATTAATATTACGAAGTCCAGAAACCCAAATATTAAAATTTAAATATTGTAAATAATCAAAATACAAAATACTGAATTTTCAAAAAAATCACTATTTAGTATTTACTTGGTTTCACTCTCGGCAGTTGGCAGTCGTCATCTCCTTGACTCATTTGTGTTGATCATTTTAAAATTAAAAATATTATAAAAATAATATCATTTAAAAAGTGGGCTGACCCATCGCGGCCCGCAGCCCATAGAGTGATGAAATGGGCTTGGAGTTTTTTGGATGATGGACCAGCCCAACCTGTCCAATCAAATTTCAAAGCACGTGTGGTCTGGACCGATCCATATTGACAGCTCTATAGGTAAATATATATATTTTTTCCTTTAGTTATACATGTTTAGTACTAATTGGAACATGAAATTTGAAATGTTACCACTTAATTGAAGGAAGTAACATGTTTTAACTTTTAAATAATTAATTTGTTTACTTAATGAGCCCTTAAAAATACAACAAAAGTTTTTTCAAAATTTTAAATTGCAATTGTTTAATAAAAATAGATTATAGTACAAATATTTAAATGAAATTTACTAACAAACTTATAGAATTGTTGATGTATCCTACCTCAAAAGTTTGTATCCATTGATATGGGACTCAAAGACTAGAGGGTGAAATAGTATTGGGTCATTTGCACTTTCGCCTCTTTTTAGTTGTGCGTTTTAATTTTAGCTCCTCAATTTTTAAAACTTTTTTGTGGGGATAAATTTATATATTCGAATCATAATATTTCATAAGTTGTGCCCTCGTCCTTAAAGAACTTATGCATGACTAGACATAAGTTTGATTGATAAGGAAAAATTATAAAGACCAGTCTATTTAAAAGACATCGTGCAATTAAATGATCTACTAATATTTATCCAGGGATAAATATTGACATCAAGAACTTTTCGTCAAGAGTTTCAAGAATGGCCTATGAAATGACTTCGGTACTCTTAATGTATGTAGACCCCTCAATTGGTTTGACATTTGGTCGTGTATACCACTCTGTCACTCTCTTTGAATCAGTTGATTCACTCATTTCTCATTCATACTTTCAGCCAACAATTAATGCTGACGTGGCTATATAAAGAGTATATTAATTATAATGTACCACAGAGTTCATTAACATGAACAATACAAGCCTTCTTGGTTGAATTTCTTACCAAACACGATCTCACACCATTTTCCAGATCTATTTTGCAATTTCATTCATATCTGAACACATTCTCATTTATTTTCATTAAATTCCTTACCAAACATCTTCTCACTTAATAAATTGCTCTTTTGCATTCGTTAGAAGGAGAGTCATATCCGAGTATTTTTTTTTCCTTAGTTTCTTTACCAACTACATTTTCATTTATTATTAGCTTTCTCTAAAAGATAGTCATAGAAGGAGCTAATGAAGGAGTTAATGTTGGTGAAAACATGCGGTCCATGGAGGTGTCTAACGATCCATCCACTTCCAACGTGCAAGCCACAGATGTAGGTGCAACAGATTTAGGTAATAATACTAATGAAGAACATCAGAATAAGGAGGGAGCCAGATAAATGGTTGCTTTTCCTGCAGTTGGTTCTAGTTACCGCAATCAACATGTTTTGTATGATGATTTTCTTAAAATATGATAAAACAAAGGGATTTGGCATCAAAATGCAAGGCATTAAATCAAAAACTGGTGGTTACCCTTTTTATGGCACCCTGGCGTGTGAGAAGTATGGTGAAACCTGAAAACGTTGTTCTGACTAGTAAGAAATCAAGGTGCAAATATAGAGTAAACTATATATCAATCGATGAGTCAAACTATCTTGTATCGTTTGTTCAGATGAAGCATAACCATGAATTATGCCCTGATATGACTTGGCTTATGGTTTCTCATAAGAGAGTACTGACCACACTAGCTAACGATAGAGTCAGTATGAGAATCTGCACAAATATTAAAACTTTGCAGGTTCAGTAGTGTCTTGAGGAATTGGGGTGCGCGACAGAAGATTGTAAGAATTATATTCTTAGACAACGGAGGATATTATTAGAGGATGAGGATGCGACATACATTGTAAAAAAAAATTATAGAATGGAGAGAGAGAGAATCCTGACTTCTACCATATCTATAAGGTGGATGATGAAGCCAGAAGAAGAATGTGTTTTGGATTCATCCACAGGCAAAAGCTACATTTGGAGAAATCAATGATATGGTCAGCTTTGACACCATCTATCTAGTCAATAGGTATAACATGCCGTGCGCTTCATTTGTGGGGTTTAATCACCACAATCAGTCAATTGCTTGGTTGTGCCTTGTTATGACGTGAAGATCTAGTGACATATAGTTGGATTTTTGAAACCTAAATTTATAGTATGGGAGGCACGACTCTAAAATGCATATTGACTGGTCCACAGGTATGTCACAACGTACCTTGCTCTAGCCTTTGTGACAAGATTGGACCTCCTCACTAGATCTGCATTGGCCAGAATGTTCTTTTTGACAATAGAGCTAGGGAACTGGTGGTATAATGTTATGAATATATTGTAGATGTTGAAATTATGAAGGTTTCATTAACAGATGTGTACTATTTTCATCTATCATCCTCTGATAATGATCCTGGAGATGATGCTTTGTCTGATTAAATGTAACATTTCCAGTTTTAATATAGCAATGCATATATATTTTCCAGTCTAATTTCTTGATTTCTATAATCATGAACTTGGGTAAGTCGACGAGCAAGCAAGTGAAAATGTCTTGTATATGAGTATATGTAACATCCCCAAAGTTCTTTCATGATCCTAGTATTTTTCCATGAGTTTAGACCCATTAAATGAAGTCATTTGACCCTTAGAAAAGTTAGAACTCATTTGGGTTGAGTTTCGGTACATAGAGATACGTTTTGGATCGAAAAATAGGATCGTACGCTGTACACGGAGGTCCCTGTGTTGGGCCCACACCGCAGATTACGGAGGGAGCCAGTGGATAGCCTCTGTGCTAGGGGCGCAACGCCACAACCACTCCTATGCGTTGGGAGGCGCGGCGCGCCTGATGTCTCCCAGACATAAGGCTCCGCTCCTCCTTTTAAAATTAGGGTATTTTGATCCTTTCATCCCCCTTTAACCTCCCCAAACTCGTTTTATATCCGTAAATTCGTTCAATACTTAGAAAAAAAATCTCATCGCTCTCTCATTCTCCTCTCTAGTTTCAAGAACACCAAAAAGGGTTTCTCAAGGTTAAAGCGCAAGGGTTCCTAGTCCAAGCTCTTCTTCAAGAATTCTCCTTATTTTTAGGTATGTGAGGATTTCCTTCCATCCTCACACCAACAATTACATAGATTCGATTTAAAGATTTAAGTTATAGCTTATAAGCCCATTTCCAAATTTCATATTATATATTAAATTGAATGGTTTTTATTGATATTTAACTTTGAATTATCATAGTATTAGGTGAAATTTGAAGTCTTTTTCACTCATAGTATTAGGTGAAATTTGAAGTCTTTTTCACTAACTGTTGGTTTAGCATGTGATAGAAAGATTAAAGGATTTAACAAGGTCACCTTGTTGCCCCTTTCAATTTTAGATATGATTTTCATGAAATTTCTTTGAAGCGTATGTTATAGCATGTTTTAAAAAGCATTTACTCATCATAAGGTTTCAAGAATGGTGTGATTTTGAATATAGTCTTGAAAAGATGATTTGAGTAAAGATTTATACTTTATGTTTAGATAGATGACAATTTAAATACATTATGAGTGTATGATTATATAACTAATTTTGGGACGATTATTTATGTCACGCCCCGAACCCCCACGAGGCATGATTGGCACCCGAAGCCGACAAGGCCCGAGATAACCAATCTTTGCTTCTATTCATTCATATGCATGTCATAGGAAACACTACTATCACATAGAAGCAGGAGAAGCTAAAATCGAAAAGCATAGAACATGTGACATATATATATATATACAATTGAGAAACTTGGCCGTTGAGGCCATCAAAATAAGACTCCATGTGACATCTTATATACATACACCCACATACGTCTACAAAAGCCTCTAACAAATGCATTGACCAATGGCAACTGAAAGTCGGGACAAGTCCCCGCTTTACACAACACACACACCACCAAAATACATATACCACTGTGACTCGGAGAAACCCCGAACTAACTGGAGCTCACCAATGAATCCGCACACAACTGATAACCTACAGGGGAGGCCTGTTAGTACCTGCGCCTGCAACATTTAAAGTATGTTCCCCAAAAGGGGTCAGTACTGAAAAAGTACTGAGTATGTAAGGCTCAGATGAAACTGTACAACACATGAATATTTCAATGAACTCAAGATAAATGAATAATCAATGAGAATAAGTCACCATTTGCATTTTTGGAAACCATGTGTATTGCTTTCGTTACTTTCTTTGCTTTCTTTAATACAATGCTCAATGATCAATACGTGTGTCACACTGTACCCGGGCCCCTACTGATCAGTGGGTCTTTTCATGACTTATCGTCATGTTGGGATCGAGTCGAGCTAGGCTTATGCCCCTAGACCTGCCACCCATAAATCAATGCTTCGGGATCGAGTCGAGCTAGGCTTACGCCCCCTAGACTTGCCACCCATAAATCAATGCCTCGGGATCGAGTCGAGCTAGGCTTATGCCCCTAGACTTGCCACCCATAAATCAATACATCGGGATCGAGTCGAGCTAGGCTTATGCCCCTAGACTTGCCACCCGTGCTCAATCATTAACCACATTTGCATTACTTTGATCTTTACTTTGAGATCGATACAATGATAGTCACAATATCACTTTATTTGGAACTTTGGATCATTAACCAATGAGTGAGAGACATATGAGTAACATTATTGGAAACACAATAGCATCAAGAACATAACACCATTGGAGCCATCGGAACACTAATCAATGAACAAGGGACATGAATATGACTACTATTGGAATATCGCAACATAATCTTATTGGGCTTTTTGGAACATTAACCATGAATATGGGACATGAGATTCACAATTGCTCAATGAGTAGGAAATATATGATAATGACCATTGATAACCGATTATAGAATACCTTAGCATATTTCGGGATGGGACAAGCGAAATGCTAATGTGAATACTATTTGCCGCAAAAAGATACGGACAGAGTAACCTTACATACCTTGGATTCGCAATACGAATATATAATCCTAGAGGTGCATACAATAGTCCCGCTCCTTCTTTATGTCACTCTACAACACAAATACAATACGGAATTCACATTAACCACCAACTACTCTTCAAATGTATGAAACATCAATGAGTTACATATTTGCCCTTAAACATGTCATTTCCCCTTGACAAAACCATTGATGAAATCATTATTCCAAAAATCCCCCAATATTCCATACATTGACCAATACATGCAAATCAATACATTTCACCACAACACTTCTCCTTTACACTTTCTTATCCTTATCACATCACAAATAATCCATCAACTTACCTTAATACAACTCATAACACATATCGGCCAAAATCCCACATTTTCCACTTATAGACAAGAACAAGTTTAATACCAAAAATAACACCATACATGTTCATATTTTGTCCATACCATGCTTTTTCATCAAAGGCACAAGTCCTAATTCAAGTTCAAATCCCATGGATTACACATCTTTCACAAAAACACAAAGTACCATATTCAACACTTCCAAGCATAACCAACATGATTTACATACTCTCCCATGTACTTAATATATTAAATCACAATAATAAACACTTACCCAATCTTGCAAAGTGATGATCTTGTCTCCAAGAAATGGTTGCCTTAGGGTTTGTGAGTTGAGAGAAAAAGCCCTTTTTGTAGAAAAAAATCTAGAAATGTCATGTGTGGTTCCTTGAATAAAAATCTGATTTGGGTGCCTTTATATAGGCCTTGTGGTCATCTTTAGCCACACTTTGGCATTAAATGCCATATTGGCTTGGTCAAAGTAGAAGAATGGATCACTTTTCCCCTTGGGCCTATGCATTTTGGCTTTGTTTTGGGCCTCAAATTGGGCCCAATAACATATATCCACTTAACCTACTAAATACAATGTATAATACACCATATATCTCATGTGTAATTAATTTCATAATGTCTCGATAATATTCACTTACGAGATTCTCATTCGTCGTCTCCATCGCAAAAATAGACATTCTAGTCGTCCATGGCTTCCTTGAACATTTTTGATAACTACCTTGTGTTTCATGGTTTGATCATGTAGAAGTATGTAGGAGTGTATTGAGGTATTTGAAACCTTAACAATGTTTAAATAACTCCAAGGAACCAAAAGAAACCATATAAGAATCGACGTAGAATTGCGTTGCGAAACGAGCCCGGAAAGGCACATTTTTTGTGCCTTGCGCCACTGCTGCAAAGCAAGGCAGTGGCGCAAGAAAGCACTGCCCTCTGAATCAGGGGCTTGCGCCACACACCCTGAAACAGGGAGTGGCGCAAGTTTCCATGCCTTGCTGAATTTTTCGGCCATTTTTTCAATACTTGCATATCGTCCAATACCTTATCAAAACACTACAAAATACTTACTTAGTGATCTTAATCATCAAGTAAACATGACTCCAAGTCACCAAATGAGGTTGGAATATGTACGGGGTATTACACAAATTCCCCACGAAATCACAAAACACCTCCTACGAAGGTCTAATCGCATGTATGTGGCCAAATTTCAATTTTCTCATCATTAGCATTACCAATTACATACTTATATCTCTCGACACCTAAGAAACCATTATTCAATGTCATCAAGTAGGGTTGGGAAGTTATGGGGTGTTACATTCTTCCCCCCTTAAAAACATTCGTCCTCGAATGTTAGTAACATTGTCTCATTGTAACAACTTAAGTCGAGGCGAATCCTTCACATTATCGTATACACATACAATACTTGTAAAGACTTACTTATTATGACTCCAATTCTGTATCTTGAACTTTTCTTTCATGTACAACAATTACAAGTACTTTAGATTCCATTATTTCTTTGTATTCCCTCGTAATTTCTTCTACATGCTAATTTCTCCAATATTGCCTTTAATGAGGCTAATCCTTTATTTCTTATTGCTTTCGCTTATAGATCTAGAGTAGTAAGCATTACCTCTTCACATGTGAGGTCTTTCGTAACTTGTGTATCTCTACTGGGAGCAATACGAGATAATCTCCTATACACTATCAAAGCAGCGAATATGAAATACTGAATGAGCTGTGAAGAGTTATTGAACTAGTGCTAACAGATACGCAATTTGCCCAAATCTTTGGACAATTTCCCTTTCTTTCCGATTCTCATTATTTCTTTCCTTTTCATTGGTCACACTGTCAAAAAAAATACCTAATCACCTATGGCACACTTTAATTCCCTTCTTCTAATATCAGCATATGATTTGCATCGACTTTGGCCCATTTGTAGCTGCTATTATATCACCCTCACTTTCTCTATAGCTTGATAACCAAAATCTGACCCGAGCAAGCAAATTTCATCGGCTGTAACCCATCCAATTGATGATCTACATTTTCTTTCACATAAAACTTCGTAAGGTGCCTTGTGATACTTTTACTATAAACATTTTCAATAAACAATAGATGTTCATCCCAACTACCTTTAAAGTCTAATGTACAAACTCGTGGCATGTCTTTAAATGTTCATATTATACGTTTTGTTTCTCCATTCATCCGAGGATGACAAGCCGTAACTTACATCTACCTGTGTACCCATGCTTTACTGAAAAGGCTCCCAATACTGTGCAATAAGTGAGCTCTCTTGTAGGATATAATAGGGAGTGGAAGTCCATGTAATTGTACTATCCCTATAACATACAACTTTGTATAATGTTTAGTTGTATCGGTGGTCTTAACTGGTAGGAAGTACGCTGACTCGGTGAGCCTGTCAACTATCACCTATATGGAATCAACTTTCGCAGTTTTCGGGTAACCCTGTGATTAATCTACGTCACTCATGTTCCACTTCCAATCTGAAAGGGTAATACATTGCATAAAACATACAGACTTCTGATGCCATACTGTCAATCAGTGACCGCTTGGACATTGAGCTACAAGTTCTACAATGTTCTTCTCAAGTATCCTTCCCAAGACCTCTCTGCTACACCATGGTACATTTTGGTTGCTTTCGAGTGAATGAAATACTGTGAACGATGTTCTTCTGTCGTAATTCATTTTCTTAACTCATCTATACCCAGTACACACAATCTACATTGGCGTTAAAGTACTCCCACTTGTGTTTGCTCAAATACTCTAGTCGACTTTGCTGTACATATTTTTTCAATTGAACTAAAAATGGAATTTACATATTGCTTTTCCCTTTATCTCCATTATCAATGAAAATCCTACCACATTTGACACTACAATTCTTTCATCTGGAGTTTCAAGAAACAAAACCCCATATTGCCTCATTAATATAGATTTCCTGACTATATCTTTCTTTTCTGTGAGCTGGCCATTCATACTCTCTACTGCCTTGCAGCTTAATGTATCAACAACCCCATTTGCTTTTCCCGAATGATACAAGATATCAATGTCCTAATATTTTAATAGTTCAGGCCACCTTCTCTACCTCGGACTTAAGTCAGTTGGTTTAGAAATATATTTCATTTTCTTATGACCATTAGATGTCAACACGAATCCCTTACAAATAGTGACACCATAACTTTAAGCAAATATCGTAGCCGCTAGTTTAGGGTCATGTGTTTGGTAATAATTTGTGTTCTCATGTGGCCGCCATTGTCGTGACGCATATGCTATTACTTTACCATGCTACATCAATATACATCCGAGGCCAACCCCGGAAGCATTACCATACATTGCATAACATTCTTATGCCTTCGGAAGGCACTTACAATTGGTGTGAAAGTTAATTTATCTTTCTACTCTTGGACACTTTTCTCACATGCGTCATTTTACTGGGACTTGATTGCCTTGTGTATAAGCTTTGTTAAGGGTGTAGGGATAGAAGAAAATCCTTCCACAATTCTCAAATAATGATCAATCAACCCAAGAAATCAATGGATCTCTGTAAGCATTGTAGGCCTTAGCCAATTGTTCACCATTTCTATCTTTTGTGTGACAACTTACATCTCTTCATCCTATACAATTCATAGTCCTCTTGTGATTTTTTTTTGAATACCATCACCGAATATGGTCACACACATATTGAAAAGTGTCTTGAACACCCTATTCATTAAACCCATAACAACTACAGGTGCATTCGCTAACCCAATTGACATATTAGGAATTCATAATAACCATACCATGTTTGTAATGTTGTCTGGGGTATATCATCATCAGTTTTATTTTTATCGTCATCTGTTTCATCATTTCATCATTCATTTCACCATTTTTTTCTAACCCCATAACTAACCAAACAAATCATCCACTCTGGGGAGGGAATATTTATTCGTAATTGTCATCTTATTTAGTTGCCGATAATCGACACACATTCTCAACGTACTGTCTTTCTTTTGTACAATTATCACTGGTGCACCCCAAGGGAACATACTAGGTCTTATGAATCCCTTGTTCATCACGTCTTTTAACGTTTTCTATTTTTTTTCCATTCCCATAACTTTGTCGGGGCTATACTATATGAAGAAGTAAAAATAGGCTAAGTACCTGACATCACAGTAATACTAGCTCATACATCGAGGAATTCATTTACCACCAGAACTGATTGAAGAGTTGGTGGCTTCACATCAGTATCTTTCACTTTTACCAAGTGACATGTGTATGCCTTAGAGTATCCTTTTACGTGCTTTACTATGGGGAACAACTTTTTCCTCTTAATGCCCCCACATTTCTTCTTTTGGGGAAAACGACAATATAACTTCTTAGTTCGGCAATCTACTATGGCACAATCCCTTTATAACATTAAAATCCACTATTGTCAGCTCAATAAGATCAACCGGTGTCTCATGACCACAAACAATTACTATGCACTTAAGATATACTCTTTTAACTATCATAGATTCACCGACTGATGTATAAACTTCAAGTGACATAACGAGTAATTCTGGTGTTCATTTGAATTTTCAGCAATTAATAAAATAACATATGCTAGTATCGAATATGGGTCAATCCATACATGTACGGTACCTGTAGCTACCTCAAGAGAAGCCTCATTTTGTGGCCCGACATACCACATTAATAACAAACATTCAGCCCCAACCGACATATCCTTTTCTGTTGCCTCTGAGCTTTCATTATCTGTGCAAAAAGCCTGTATTCTGACTATATCAATATCTCTTTTTAAGATCGCAATGGTACAATCCATTTGTCCATATACCGATGCATTCTATCGGTCATAATGGTTACCACTTTTGGGGTATACCTAGCCACAAAATTAAACCGAAGATTGTACTTTCCGACACTCATAGTTCTTTAGCAATGCTTTAGCAATTGATCCACATAAGCTTTTCGGACCTCATATGAGAGGTACTAGTCAAGGAATACCGTTTTACATTCCTCTCAACTAGCTGGAAATACATTATTACACAGTCACCTATATAACATCTAGAGCCCCTTTTTTTTTTGGTCTATAAAGTCCTATGGGTCTTCATACAAGTCCGACCCAGTGAACATCTCATTACTCATCATTGGGCCAGTTTGCCATAACATTATACAACAACTCTCTGAGTCAACATATACTCTCCATTGCTTAATTCTCGTTCAGTGGCATCTATAGGTGGTTCTGTGGATACTTCTCTACTTTTTGACTAAGAAAAACCCGGATAACAAATTCCATGTCAACCCCACCTTGACTAGCTTGGTCAAGTGGTCATTTACTCATTTCTTCTTCGGCAGGCATATCAACCTGCTTACCTTTGCTCTTATCTTGTCTGATAATCAGCTTTTGATTATGCAAAAGAAAACAAATGTCAATGCATACATATACGTCCACCTACAACTTTGGCTCTATTGCACGATCTAGAAGTGAAGGAAAGAAACAACTCCTAAATGTCCCGTAGCCTCCTTCTTATCAATGTGGCGCGCAACACATCCATAAGCAAGACTCTACTCAGACACGGCTTTGTAGACACCCTTAGAACAACCTGCTCTGATACCACTTTTGTCACGCCTCGAACCCCCACAAGGCGTGATTGGCACCCGAAGCCGACAAGGCCCGAGAGAACCAATCTTTGCTTCTATTCATTCATATGCATGTCATAGGAAACACTACTATCACATAGAAGCAGGAGAAGCTAAAATCGAAAAGCATAGAACATGTGACATATATATATATATATATACAATTGAGAAACTTGGCCATTGAGGCCATCAAAATAAGACTCCATGTGACATCTTATATACATACACCCACATACGTCTACAAAAGCCTCTAACAAATGCATTGACCAATGGCAACTGAAAGTCGGGACAAGTCCCCGCTTCACACAACACACACACCACCAAAATACATATACCACTGTGACTCGGAGAAACCCCGAACTAACTGGAGCTCACCAATGAATCCGCACACAACTGATAACCTACAGGAGAGGCCTGTTAGTACCTGCGCCTGCAACATTTAAAGTATGTTCCCCAAAAGGGGTCAGTACGGAAAAAGTACTGAGTATGTAAGGCTCAGATGAAACTGTACAACACATGAATATTTCAATGAACTCAAGATAAATGAATAATCAATGTGAATAAGTCACCATTTGCATTTTTGGAAACCATGTGTATTGCTTTCGTTACTTTCTTTGCTTTCTTTAATACAATGCTCAATGATCAATACGTGTGTCACACTGTACCCGGGCCCCTACTGATCAGTGGGTCTTTTCATGACTTATCGTCATGTTGGGATCGAGTCGAGCTAGGCTTATGCCCCTAGACCTGCCACCCATAAATCAATGCTTCGGGATCGAGTCGAGCTAGGCTTACGCCCCCTAGACTTGCCACCCATAAATCAATGCCTCGGGATCGAGTCGAGCTAGGCTTATGCCCCTAGACTTGCCACCCATAAATCAATACATCGGGATCGAGTCGAGCTAGGCTTATGCCCCTAGACTTGCCACCCGTGCTCAATCATTAACCACATTTGCATTACTTTGATCTTTACTTTGAGATCGATACAATGATAGTCACAATATCACTTTATTTGGAACTTTGGATCATTAACCAATGAGTGAGAGACATATGAGTAACATTATTGGAAACACAATAGCATCAAGAACATAACACCATTGGAGCCATCGGAACACTAATCAATGAACAAGGGACATGAATATGACTACTATTGGAATATCGCAACATAATCTTATTGGGCTTTTTGGAACATTAACCATGAATATGGGACATGAGATTCACAATTGCTCAATGAGTAGGAAATATATGATAATGACCATTGATAACCGATTATAGAATACCTTAGCATATTTCGGGATGGGACAAGCGAAATGCTAATGTGAATACTATTTGCTGCAAAAAGATACGGACAGAGTAACCTTACATACCTTGGATTCGCAATACGAATATATAATCCTAGAGGTGCATACAATAGTCCCGCTCCTTCTTTATGTCACTCTACAACACAAATACAATACGGAATTCACATTAACCACCAACTACTCTTCAAATGCATGAAACATCAATGAGTTACATATTTGCCCTTAAACATGTCATTTCCCCTTGACAAAACCATTGATGAAATCATTATTCCAAAAATCCCCCAATATTCCATACATTGACCAATACATGCAAATCAATACATTTCACCACAACACTTCTCCTTTACACTTTCTTATCCTTATCACATCACAAATAATCCATCAACTTACCTTAATACAACTCATAACACATATCGGCCAAAATCCCACATTTTCCACTTATAGACAAGAACAAGTTTAATACCAAAAATAACACCATACATGTTCATATTTTGTCCATACCATGCTTTTTCATCAAAGGCACAAGTCCTAATTCAAGTTCAAATCCCATGGATTACACATCTTTCACAAAAACACAAAGTACCATATTCAACACTTCCAAGCATAACCAACATGATTTACATACTCTCCCATGTACTTAATATATTAAATCACAATAATAAACACTTACCCAATCTTGCAAAGTGATGATCTTGTCTCCAAGAAATGGTTGCCTTAGGGTTTGTGAGTTGAGAGAAAAAGCCCTTTTTGTAGAAAAAAATCTAGAAATGTCATGTGTGGTTCCTTGAATAAAAATCTGATTTGGGTGCCTTTATATAGGCCTTGTGGTCATCTTTAGCCACACTTTGGCATTAAATGCCATATTGGCTTGGTCAAAGTAGAAGAATGGATCACTTTTCCCCTTGGGCCTATGCATTTTGGCTTTGTTTTGGGCCTCAAATTGGGCCCAATAACATATATCCACTTAACCTACTAAATACAATGTATAATACACCATATATCTCATGTGTAATTAATTTCATAATGTCTCGATAATATTCACTTACGAGATTCTCATTCGTCGTCTCCATCGCAAAAATAGACATTCTAGTCGTCCATGGCTTCCTTGAACATTTTTGATAACTACCTTGTGTTTCATGGTTTGATCATGTAGAAGTATGTAGGAGTGTATTGAGGTATTTGAAACCTTAACAATGTTTAAATAACTCCAAGGAACCAAAAGAAACCATATAAGAATCGACGTAGAATTGCGTTGCGAAACGAGCCCGGAAAGGCACATTTTTTGTGCCTTGCGCCACTGCTGCAAAGCAAGGCAGTGGCGCAAGAAAGCACTGCCCTCTGAATCAGGGGCTTGCGCCACACACCCTGAAACAGGGAGTGGCGCAAGTTTCCATGCCTTGCTGAATTTTTCGGCCATTTTTTCAATACTTGCATATCGTCCAATACCTTATCAAAACACTACAAAATACTTACTTAGTGATCTTAATCATCAAGTAAACATGACTCCAAGTCACCAAATGAGGTTGGAATATGTACGGGGTATTACACAAATTCCCCACGAAATCACAAAACACCTCCTACGAAGGTCTAATCGCATGTATGTGGCCAAATTTCAATTTTCTCATCATTAGCATTACCAATTACATACTTATATCTCTCGACACCTAAGAAACCATTATTCAACGTCATCAAGTAGGGTTGGGAAGTTACGGGGTGTTACAATTTAGCACCAAAAAAATACGAGTTTAGCAAACCCAAATTTCATAAGTACGTACCACCATAGGATTTATGAACATACCTCAAGTCGATTGATCTCTCTTAGCTTTAAAGGCTAATTTAGTGAATCCACATATAAATAGACAGATCTTTTACCCTGTGTAATGACCTGATTTGTAAAATTTTACTTTTTATGTGATTTAACCATTTTGTCCTTCTCCATAGTTGTTGCATGTTGATGTTGGGGTGTGAGGATGGTTGGCATGGTTCCCAATGCCTTCGGGAGGGTTTTGGGAGAGCTTGAGGTTTTTAGAGGCTTTAAAAGTCCTACAGTCGACTTTGGTCAACATTTAATATTCTGAGTGTGCGATGGTGATTTGGACAGTTCCATTAGATACGAAATATCGAATTTGGGGTAGTAGTTGGGTTGGTTCGGGTTCGAAACCTTTATTTTTTATTTCGACCCTCCGTTTGAAAACTAGTAAAATTAGCTAAAAAGGGGTCCCGAGGGTCAATTTATTGAAAACGATCCTTTTTCAAAAATTCAACATTGCCATTGAGTCTAGAACATCGAAAATAGCCTGCTAGCATATATGGTTTGTTCCATTGGAGTCTCGAGCAAATCTCGATGTCTCGCCCCAAATTGGTAATGACGGACAAGAACCGTATACACTTACTTTACAAGCACTCTATGACATATATGCGATTATGGGATAATAACGAGAAATATATCTAATATGAGCTATATATATATATATATACGAGGGAGTTATACTAACAAAAACTGTACAATACACTGCTGCATGTTATCCATAAAGCCTCTAGTCAGTTTAACACACTATACTATGAATAACTAGTTGGCATAGGGCCTGACATACCCAACTAGAGGCCTATAATTATAATAAAAAATACTAGACATAAACTGGCTCCAGAGAGAGATGGAGCTCACCAAAAATATCAGCTGAAAATGACAATAGAGCCTAATGTGGAAGTCTGCTATCCTGTGAATCTGAGCCTGCATCAAAGTATGTGGTAATGTGGAGACGTCAGTACCAATATGTACTGGTATGAAAGCAAACAGAATAACAGCTATACAAGTGCGGAAGCTCATATGAATCAAGTACCAAAGTGAAAGAATTTTGAGCAAACAAGTACAACATATATGATATGAAACTGTAACCTATGCACCAACCTTATTAGTTTGTCGTATAATGTCCAGGAGGGCATTCATTATAATATAGAACTTATAATTTGCCTAGGTGATGTACTTAAACTATCTGTAGTACAAATAATCATAGGATGGTCTACCGAAGGGGATCTGAACCACATATAAGGGGTGCGTCACCCCAAATACATATGACTATGATTTATACGTATAACTGTAATCGCAGTCTGATACAAGGTACGCCCCCCAGGGTCTCACTATGAGGGAATGCCTGCCATCCATATATGCCATATGTTGGCTCGAGTCAGGGGGAAACTAGTGCATGACGTTCCAGCTGACTCTAAATATAAATAATGCCACAAAGGAAGGTACACCCTAATGTGCGGGCTCACTATAATGGTCTAGTCTCGATCCTGTACACAGAATCACATCGAGCGCATATGCCAAGTAAAACCTATGTACCCTCCTGCCGTTAACGTTTATCAAATAATGCCTTAAAGGCCTATGACGTGTGAATTACGGTAATGGTCATTTAGCTACTACATACAAGTGTAAACTATGCAATGGATATTTACTTCCATTCGTAACATGTGACATATATATATATATATATATATATACACCATGTGGCCTAAGAATTTCAAGTAAAGGAACTTACGATAATATTGAATATTGTAAAGATTTGACATAAAGAGGGAAAAGTAGATGCTTATAAGCTTGATGGCAGGACGAGGGAATGATATATAACAAATGAAAGACTACCTTCATGTCCTATGAGAACTATATTGACATTTATAAAAAGGAACACGTGACGTAGGTGGTGCCTTAGTGGCGAGGGAAGGTTTAGTTTTACATACTTTAGTGCTTTACTAGCTACGATGGTACTCCGAGCTTTAAACAATACAACCCGCGCAAGTGTAGTCCTTATCCTTCCAACTACTAGTACCCGCTATCTGATATGCAACCTACTAATTACAAGGATAATGTATATCCATCAATAACCAATATGTGCATTTAACAATTTATTCCAATAGGCTTCACTTATATTAGAAATTAATCGAATTTCTTACTATAATTCAAAATGAATTCTTTAGTTTCCAACTTATAAAATTCAACGTTAAATCCACCCAATTGATAGGAATTCCTAAAAACTCAGCTTTTATCAAAATTTCACCTTTCCCCCTTTCCTCAAGAACCCTAATTAAACAAACCCATTTCAAGAACTAATACAAAAATTCAAATTAGATATCCCCACATACTTATTCATATTTAAATTAAAGGAAGGGGTAGAGAATTTACTTCTTGGAATTCACCCTCGCTAGATATTTGAAATTGAATCCTTGATGATGCGAGAGAAAGAAGAAGAATTAGAGAACTAGTACTAACTCATGTACGTTTCTTGTTTTCTTTAGATAGGGAAGTAGGGAATCTTGCCCACCTTTTTCTCTTTATGTACTAGTACTGTTTTTGTTTTCCCCCAATTTTCTTGCGATTTCCTGAACAAGGAAAAGAGGAACAAAAGGGTTCTCTTGGTTGTTGTACGTTCCTGGGAGCAAATTTCTAAAATGAAGATGATCTTTACTTTTCCTTTACTTAATGAATGGTCAAAGTGGCCCCCACAACTTAACATACCCAAAACACACATTATATTAATAAAACTTCCAAAACCTTTTTCTTTGACCATCAGCAACTATATTAATATATTATATATATTTACTTACACCATTTGCTAATACACCATGATTTCCTTTATAGATCCGGAGTTGTATTCGTTAAGGTGTTAACTTAATTCAAAATTTTCTGAGGTGTTACAATCTCCCCCACTTAGTATCATTCGTACTCGAATGATGCTTGTAGCTTATTTTCCATTCCACAACTATCCAAGACAGCTATAAGATCATTTATCTAACTTCGGTCTCACTTTACCCCATTATAAGGCCTTTAAATTTGGCTAACTCTCTAAATTTTCAAAACTTTTGGCAGAGTTTTCTTTGTAAATAGGCCTATCGGGAACCTATCAGCAAGCCAGAATATATCCAAATACACTTCACAGAGCGTCACAACACATATAATACTCAACAAATAATACACGAGGCTCCACTTGGCCTTAAATTCAACAAATAATGCACGAGGCTCCTTTTTGCCTTAAACTCAAATAAAAGTCACAACTAATGATGTAACTTACCTTATACTCTACATCTGCTCGTTGCATCTATGTAAATCTCAAGATTAATAGGCACACATCATGTACCTAAACATATCAAGTAAGAATCAAATGTCAAGAGAATAAAATACAGTATAAATTAACGATCATATAAAGGGATAAGTAGTTTAAGAATCTTCTGGTGGTTCTTGAAAAAAGTATGGGTATTTAACTTTCATATCTGCTTCTGTTTCCTAAGTGGCTTCTTCTACGTTCTGGTTTCTCCAAAACACTTTAACCGAAGCTATGTCTTTGGTCCTTAGCTTCCTGACCTGCCGATCTAATATAGCCACGGGGACTTTCTCAAATGATAAGTCTCCCGCAAGCTCAATACCCTCTGTAGGAATAACGTGTGAAGGATCTCCTAAGCATTTACGTAGCATAAAAACATGAAAGACGGGATGTACTGCAGTCAACTCTGGAGGTAACTCTAACTCATACATTACATGGACAATTTTACGAATAATTCTATAAGGCCCAATATACCTGGGACTTAGCTTACCCTTCTTTTCGAATCGGATAACGCCTTTTATTGGCGACACTTTCGAATATACTAAATCATCAATTTAAAACTCTAAATCTCTATGCTGCATATCTGTATATGACTTTTGCCTACTCTGAGCAGTCTTCAACCGCTGTCATATCAACCTAACCTTCCCAACAGCTTGATGGACTGGATCTGGTCCTAATACCTGAGTCTCGCCTACTTCAAACCTACCAATAAGCGATCAACATTATCTCCCATATAGAGTTTCGAATGGAGCCATACCAATGCTGGAATGATAGTTGTTATTATAAGCAAATTCTATTAAGGAAAAATGATCATCCCAATTACCTTTAAAGTCCAGCATGCATGCTCTCAACATGTCTTCGAGCGTCTGAATAGTGCGCTCGGCTTGGCCGTCTATCTGCGGATGAAATACAGTGCTAAGATTCACCTGTGTAACCAAACTCCTTTGGAATGATTTCCAAAAATGTGTTGTAAACTGGGCACCTCTATCTGAAATAATGGACATCAGGGTCCCATGTAGGAGAACAATCTCTTTTACATATAGTCTGGCATAATCTTCAACCGTGCTGGTAGACTTAACAGGATGAAAATGGGCTGATTTTGTCAGTCGATCAACTATTACCCAAATGGAGTTATGTTTTCGATAAGAAAAAGGTAAACCTGTGACAAAATCCATATTGATAGCGTCCCATTTCCACACTGGAATACTAAAGATCTGAGCTAGGCCACCGGGCCTCTAATGCTCAGCTTTTACTAGCTGACAATTGAAGCATTGTGCCACATACTCTGCTACATCTTTCTTCATGTCATTCTACAAGTAGATCTCTTTAAGATCATGGTACATCTTCGTAGAGTTGGGATGGATTGAATAATGGGAGCAATGTGCCTCAGCCATAATCTATTGTCTCAGCACATCTATATCTGGTACACATAATCTACCTCGGCACCTCAAAGTGCCATCACCTACCAGCTCAAATGTTGTGACTCGATGTTGTTGAATTCCCTCTTTGTACTGGAGTAATAAGGGATCATCATACTATCTCTGTTTCACCAATGCTACGAGTGATGATTCAGCTGTATTGAGTAACATAACGCTGCCATCTTCGGAATCCATAAGACGGACTCCAAGGCTGGCTAATTTGTGAACATCTCTGGCTACCTCACGCTGGATAGGTGACAAATGTGCTAGATTACCTATGGATAGTCTACTAAGAGCATCTGCTACAATGTTACCTTTGCCCGAATGATAGAGAATATTGATATCATAATCTTTTAGCAACTCTAGCCACCTCCTTTGCCTCAGATTCAACTTTTTCTACTTGAATAGATATTGAAGACTCTTATGATCTGTAAAGATATCAACATGCACTCCATACAAATAATGGCACTATATTTTAAGCGCGAATACTACTACTACAAGCTCTAAGTCAAGAGGGGGATAATTTTGTTCATGCTTCTTCAACTGTCGAGAAGTGTACACTATAACTCTTCCATGTTTCATAAGAACGAAACCCAAGCCAATACCTGAAGAAACACAATACATAACATACCCTTCTGTGCCCTATGGTAAGGCTAATACTGGTGCCTTAGTCAATCTATGTTTCAGCTCTTGGAAACTTCCTTCACAAGCATCTGACCACTGGTACTTAACTGTTTCATGCGTCAATTTAGTCAATGGGGCAGAAACAGAGGAAAATCCCTCCACAAATCTCCTGTAGTAACCAGCTAACCTCAAGAAACTATGCACCTCTATAGGAGTGGTTGGTCGAGGATAATTCTTCACAGCTTCTATCTTCTGAAAATCTACTCTGATGCCTTTTTCAGATACCATGCGACCAAGAAAAGCTACTGAGTCAACCAGAACTCACATTTAGAAAATTTAGCATACAACTGGTGCTCTCTGAGTTTCTTCAATACTGACCTCAAATGATCTGCTTGCTCAACTTCATTACGTGAATATATCAAAATGTCATCTATAAATACAATCACATACATATCAAGAAAGAGTTTGAAAACCCTATTCATCATATCCATGAAGGCTGCTGAAGTATTCGTCAGTCCAAATGACATGACAAGGAACTCGAAGTGCCTATATCTTGTCCGAAAAGCTGTCTTGGGAATGTCTACTTCATGAATCCTTAGCTAGTGATAACCGAACCTCAAATCGATCTATGAAAAGTATTTAGATCTCTGTAATTGATCGAATAAATCATTTATTCGAGGAAGAAGATACTTATTCTTTATTGTCACTTTATTCAACTGTCTGTAATCTATACTCATCCGCAACGAGCCATTTTTCGTGTACACAAACAATACTGGCGCACCCCAAGGTGATATACTGGGTCGAATAAAGCCTATATCAAGCAAGTTTTTCAATTGTGCCTTTAGCTCTTTCAATTCTGCAGGCTCCATCCTATAAGATGGAATTGATATCGGCTGAGTGCCGGGATCTACATCAATACCAAAATCTATCTCTCTGACGGGAGGTAATCCAGGAAGTTCATCAGGAAACACATCTGGATACTCATCCACCACTGATACAGATTAGAGAGTCAGTGTCTATTTTTTGGCTTCAAGGTCTTTCACTTGGACTAGGTGGTACAAACACCCTTTTGCAATAAGCTTTTGTGCCTTAAGATAGGAAATAAACCTCCCTCTAGGCATTGTAGAATTACCCTTCCACTCCAAGCCTGGCTCTCCTGGGAAATAAAATTGGGCCATCTTGGCTCGACAATCAACTGTAGCATAATAAGAGGATAACCAATCTGTACCCATCATGACATCAAAGTCGACCATTTTAAGTTCAACCAGATTAGCCAATGTAGCACGACTACATACTATTACCACACAATCATAATAGACCCGTCTAGCTATAATAGACTCTCCTACTAGAGTCGATACTGTAAATGATTCGTGTAACAACTCCGGCTCTATTCTAAACTTTTTACCAACAAAAGGAGTAATATATGATATGATAGATCCTGGGTCTATCAAGGCATATACGTCGTGTGAAAAAACAACTAAAGTACTTGTGACCACGTCTGGAGATGCCTCTGAATCTTGTCGACTAGCTAGTGCATACATACGATTTGGGCCAACGCTCGAACCTAAACCTTTGCCTCTACCAGATCCTCTACCTGTTGGTTCCTGAGGACCACGATAAAAAGAAGGTACTGATGACGATGAGGCTGATGCAGACCCTGTAGGTTGTGATCGATCACCTCTACCTCTATCTTTGAGCTGAGGACAATCTCGTACTATATGACCCTCTACACCACACTAATAACAAGCATTTGTGCCACATCGACACTTCTCTCAATATGCTCGGCCACACTATCTGCATATAGGTCGAGGTGGTAATCCCCGACTAATACCTCTCTGAGGACGTGAGTCTAGAGCCCTAGAAGTCTGACCCTGCTCATATCTACATCTCGAGAATGGAGCTGGAGCATCAGATGTGAAGCGCACCACTGACTGGGCATGCCTAGGTGGACCTCTACTAGTGGAAGCTCTATTTCTCCCCTGATACTGGCTGGCCATCCTGGTTTTCTTACTCTGCTCTCTCTTGTTTTCTACTTCACGATTACACTGATCCTCTTCTAACTGCTGAGCACGTGCCATGATTCTCGCTATATCTGAATCTTTATTCATAGCAGCAACAGAAATAAGGTCCTTCAAAGGACTCGCGAGGCCATTTACAAAGCAATGAATCCATGATATCTGAGTTCTAACCAACTATGGAGAAAATCTGGACAACTGTGTAAACGCAAACAATACTCTTTGACACTAAGATTACTCTGCCTTAGAGACAGAAATTCATCTACCCTTGCCTCTCTAAGCTCTAATGGTATGAAATGATCCATGAAGGCCTTCGTAAAGTCCGTCCAGACCACCGAGGGAGAATCCTGACCCCTTGAGGCTACCCACATACCACACCAATCAACAACAACCTTTTTCAATCGATAAGCAGCCAATTACATAGCATCTATGTCCGATACCCACATCACCCTACAAATTCTATGACTCTCATCAATGAACTGCTGAGGGTCCTCTACAAGATTAGAACCTGTGCATTCTGGTGGATTCATACGGAGGAAATATTTGATCCTAGTTTCGGCTACCCCTCCTTGAGCAGCAACAGGTATATCTATATTCTGTCTCTGGGCCTGAGCAGCTACCAACTGTGTGAGCAACTGTATCGCTCCTCTGAGATACTGATCTGAGGCACTTGGTGGTGGGATAGGAACTACTGTTGGTGCTACTGGATGTGCAGAAGCCCCTGTAGGTCCTTCCATCCCAGGCATTTGAGAACCTGAAAGCATATAACCCACCAAACTTTCTTGAGTCCTATTCAAATCCACCAATACGGGAGAATGCCCTGTTGTGGTTGCCTCCTAAGTGGTGCTAGTAGTGGCCTGTTAGGATGCTTTATCATTTTCTGTAGCAGACATGATTTGTATGACAGATAAGCAGAATATAAGTCAGAAGTAACTTTCTATGACTTAGCTCTATTGCACGATCTAGATTATAAATGAAGGTCAAATTCCAAAATGTCCATGCAGTCCCTTAATTATAAATGTGGCGCACAACACATCGATAAGTAAGGTCATACTAGACACAGCTTCATAGACTCCCTAGGACAACTAAACCTAGGCTCTGATACCAAGTTTGGCACATCCCAAATTGGTAATGACGGACAAGAATCATATACACTTACTTTACAAGCACTCTATGACATATACGAGATTATGGGATAATAACGAGAAAGATATCTAATATGAGCTGTATATATGCACGAGGGAGCTATACTAACAAAAACTGTACAATACACTGCTGCATGATGTCCATGAAGTCTCTAGTCAGTTTAACACACTATACTATAAATAACTAGTTGGCATAGGACCTGACATACCCAACTAGAGACCTGTACATATAATAAAAAAACACTAGACATAAACTGGCTCCAGAGAGAGATGGAGCTCACAAAAAATATCGGCTGAAAATGACAATAGTATCCTAATGTGGACGTCTGCTATCCTGTGAATCTGAGCCTGTATCAATAGTATGCGGTAATGTGGAAACGTCAGTACATATACAATATGTACTGGTATGAAAGCAAACAAAATAACAGCTAGACAAGTGCGGAAACTCATATGAATCAAGTACAAAAGTGAAAGAATTATGAGCATACAAGTACAACATATATGATATGAAATTGTAACCTATGCATTAACCTTATTAGTTCGTCGTATAATGTCCAGGAGGGCATTTATTATAATATAGAACCTATAATTTGCCTAGGTTATGTGCTTAAACTATCTGTAATACAAATAATCATAGGATGGCCTACCGAAGGCGATATGAACCACATATAAGATGTACGTTTCCCCAAATACATATTACTATGATTTATACGTATAACTGTAATAGCAGTCTGATACAAGGTATGTCCCCCAGGGTCTCACTATGAGGGTCTGCCCACCGGTCATATATGTCATATGTTGGCTCGAGTCAGGGGGAAACCAGTGCATGACGTTCACACTAACTCCAAATACAAATGATGCCATAAAGGCGGGTACGCCTCAATGTTCGGGATCACTATAATGGTCTAGTCTCGATCCTGTACACAGAATCACGTCGAGCACATATGCCAAGTAAAACCTATGTACCCTCCCTTCGTTAACGTTTATCAAATAATACCTTAAAGGCCTATGACGTGTGAATTATGGTAATAGTCATTTAGCTACTACATACAAGTGTAACTATGCTATGGATATTTACTTCCATTCGTAACATGTGACATACATATATATATATATATATATATATACCATGTGGCCTAAGAATTTCAAGTAAAGGAACTTACGATAATATTGAATATTGTAAAGATTTGACATAAAGAGAGAAAAGTAGATGCTTACAAGCTTGATGGCAGGATGAGGGAATGATATATAACAAATGAAAGCCGACCTTCATGTCCTATGAGAACTATATTGAAGTTTATAAAAAGTAGCACACTACGTAGGTGGTGCCTTAGTGGCGAGGAAAAGTTTAGTTTTACATACCTTAGTGCTTTACTAGCTACGATGGTACTCCGAGCTACAAACAATACAACCCGAGCAAGTGTAGTTCCTATCCTTCCAACTACTAGTACCTGCTATCCGATATGCAACCTACTAATTACAAGGATAATGTATATCCATCAATAACCCATATGTGCATTTAACAATTTATTCCAATAGGCTTCACTTATATTTGAAATTAATCGAATTTCTTACTAAAATCCAAAAAAAATTATTTAGTTTCCAACTTATAAAATTCAACTTTAAATCCACCCAATTGATAGGAATTCCTAAAAACTTAAGTTTTATCAGAATTTCACCTTTTCCCCCTTTCCTCAAGAACCCTAATTAACCAAACCCACTTCAAGAACTAATATAAAAATTCAAATTAGATATCCCCACATTCTTATTCATATTTAAATTCAAGGAAGAGGTAGAGAATTTACCTCTTGAAATTCACCCTCGCTATATATTTGAAATTGATTCCTTGATGATGCGAGAGAAAGAAGAAGAATTATAGTACTAATACTAACTCCTGTACATTTCTTGTTTTCTTTAGAAAGGGAAGTAGGGAATCTTGCCCACCTTTTTCTCTTTATGTACTAGTACTGTTTTTGTTTCCCCCCAATTTTCTTGCGATTTGTTGAACAAGAAAAAGAGGAACAAAAGGGTTCTCTTGGTTGTTGTACGTTCCTGGGAGAAAATTTCCAAAATGAAGATGATCTTTACTTTTCCTTTACTTAATGAATGGTCAAAGTATCCCCCACAACTTAACATACCTAAAACACGTATATTAATAAAACGTCCAAAACCTTTTTCTTTTATCATCAGCAACTATATTAATATATTATATATATTTACTCTACACCATTTGCTATTACACCATGATTCTCTTTATAGATCCAGAGTTGTACTCGTTAAGGTATTAACTTAATTCAAAATTTTCTGAGGTGTTACACTCGAGTCCATTCAGAGACATTTCTTCACTTGAAAAACTCTACTGGTGCAGTATTTTCTAGTGCATCAGGCCCTTCATCGCGATCGCATGGCCACGTGACGTGATTGCAGGCCTCGATGATAACCTACATCGCTATGGGTTAATCGGTGGACTGGGTCGACTCATCGCGATCGAGAGGCCCAACTACGCGACCGTGATGACTAACTTAATGGATGGTCAACATTGACCCTAGTGATCGCGAGGTGGGTGTCCACGATCGCGAGGTACTGTTCACAAAAAAGGTATAAATATCGCAAGTTCGCGATTTTACTCTATTTTTAGACTTTCAAGCTTCGCAAAAGATAATTTTTCTAGGGTTTCTCCATCATTTTCGTACAGGTTACCGCTAAACTCGTCTTCTATTATTTTTGTATTGATTATGCCTTCAAAAACACCATTTAACCTCGATTTTGAAATGGAATTTGAGGATTCCATCGGTTAAGCTTAAAAAATAGTTTTTCTTCGATTTGGACCTTGTTTTCACGTGGGTTTTCAATTGTAGACTCCTATAACCTCGGGGAACGTATTTATAAAATAAAATTCTAATTTTAACCCTTTTATTTTCAAACCCATTTTGAATTTGTCTTAAATATTATCAATATGGGTATCATTAGCTTTATTTTAACATATAGATGCTATATTTGTGTGTTTTAGTTGATTCCGAGACTGTTTGCAAGGGAAAGGCTCCATATTGAAGGACTTTAGGCTTAGATTTTGACTCTTCGAGGTAGGTTATGGTTTAACTTTCTTTAGATTGGGTTGGGTAGTTAATAAATATGTAAAGCATGCTATGGGTTTGGGAAAATAACTATGAAAATTGTATTTCGAGATTATTATTACTGTTGTGTGCCCGTGTAGGGGCTTAAGTTCTTGTTATTGTTGACTTGTGACATCATATGTTGCGTGTTGCCCGAGTGGAGGCTTTCTTTGACATCATTGGCCTTGTTTGTACATTTGAATGCCTTTATTCTTAATGTGATGCCTTGCAGGGGCTTGAATAGCTATTATAGGCCTTACTGAGCATTGTTTGCCTTTATCATGATAGAAATGCCCTAGTTATGGGTTGATATGATATTAATGATGTATTACATGTCTATTTATTCCTATGGTGCCAAATTAGAACTGATATCATGAAATGTTGACATATTGAGTTGATTTCTAGGCTCACTTATACACGTATTGAATGGATTTGTTATCTTCATACTGATTTGATTGTGAGCTTTATATCTTCATTCATACATACGTATTTATGAGATATCGGTACCATTGAGGAACATTGTTTTGAAAGAAAATGAGATATTTTTGTGAAAACCTTGATTCGTAAACACAAGTTAGAGAGGTGGGTTGAGATTCTGAGATAGTATACGGGTTGCGAACACCCCATGGATCCTATTTTGGGAGCAGTGAAGCTCGATAGGTGTATACAGAAAGTCATGTGATGGCTTTCAAACTATTACTTCATCATTCATTGCATTGCATTACATATGCATTTTTTGTGTTTCTTTATGTGTTCTTGACGTGTAGCTAGTTTCTACTTATCTTCGTGAATACCTGCTTCTATTTGATTTCATATATGTATATTAGAACTGTTAGTTGAGAGAGTGTGAGCTACCGTTTGGAAACTTTTCTGTTTGCAGGTAACGTGCTCATAGTACTTTCTTTACTTGTATTATTCTCTACTTTGCTCAGTCGGTCTATGATACCTACTGAGTACAAGTTGACCATCCTCACTCCTACTGTGACCTTTCGATGCACATCCTAGTACTATTACGAAACACGATAGTTGAGTTCGTGTGGGATTTGGCGGAACTTCGAGGTACTAGTAGGCTCCATGACGCCCGGGGCGGATTCCAGATCTCCTCCTATCTTGTTGCCTTTATTTACTTATCGGAGATAGACATTTGTATGCAGGTTTTCGATGTTGTACTTAGATGTTTATTTACTTTTCAGATACAGACATTTGTATGCAGGTTTTGGATGTTGTACTTAGATGCTCTACACTTATGACACTCTTTATTGGGGATGTTATGGTATTATTTCAGACTTCTGCTATATTTGTATATGTGTGACCAGACTTTGTTCTAGAAGTCTTGTTTGACTTACTTGGTGTATTAATTCAATATTCTTTCCTTTTTAGGTGATTGGATTATCTACCAAGGTTTGGTTGGGGTGGTAGACGCCATTATGACCTCAACTTTTGGATCGTGACACCTTGGCAAGGTATGGAGCAGCCCTTTTAACTGATAGCAAAGTGTCTAGCGGAATGTCTAATTCCGATCCTGCGTCTGAGCATCAAAATCTAAATCATGAAAAGATGTATCACAAAAAGAGAGGTCAATACATGAATGTATTGGTACGTAATAAAGTTGAATTGAAATAGTAAATATATACTAACTGAAAACTGAAACTGAATATGACATTCTAACCAAATCATGATAAACATCTGAGTACATAAATATAAAATAAAGTTTGCTGACTTTTTCTTACAAAACACAGCAGAACTAAAACAACGAAATAAATGAGTCATCAATACCATTAAAAACATGTGAAAATCCAATTATTTGACTTATTGAAACATAGCTGAAAATAAGTAACTGAAATACTCTCATCGGTAAACTTTTGTGCAATCATCATAAACAACTATTAAAAAAGGAAAACACTAAATCTTTTATGATTTTTTGGTGGGAGTGTTTCTCAACCAACATGCATCATGTGAGAAAAATGATGACCAATGTTTAGTCCACATTGGGGAGATCCATCCTATATTTTGCCAGAGTATAAGATAAAAACTGAAATAATAGATCTAGGGTATGTGATCTCAGATCCATACACATATCGATGCTAAATAATTCTTCCAAAACATACTATTTTCTTATACTATAAGTCCTTAAACATAAGCTAAAAACCATGCTTGCAGCCTCGGTTCAAAATATTGTATCATGAAAGTATACATCTTGGTGAGCCTCGACTCTAGATATCTATGACTCATGCTAAACTGAACTTTTAAGATAAACTTTTTCGCCTTTCAAAACATAATAATAGCATAAATATTCTTTATAAACCCTTCATGAATAAGAACTTGTGATCTTTAAACAAACTTTCAAAAAAAAATCATGAAACAACTAGTAAAACATGAAATAGACTTTCAATATCATAAAGGAAATTCATAAGATCTATAGGAAGAATCAACATGCATATATTAGGAATCAATTTAAGGGAAAGACTCCAAAATGATAAAAATTCTACTAATAATCATGGAATATTCAAATAATTGAGTCAAGAGATAAATAATTAGACTTAAAGATTTCGGCTTTGCAAATCTTAACTTGATTCATGGACTTAAACTGAAACTAAACTTGGTTGTGGGGGAAAATGAGGTTCCCACACTGAAGGTTTATACTTATGTATATGAGAATTTGAGAAATTTAAGGGGATACTTGAATGGGTTGCTTGAGCTTGAAACCTTAACTTGAACTTTAGAGAAGAATTCTTTGCCTTAGAATTTTTGAGAAGTGGAATGAGAATAGATCGATGTTTTAACTGACTAATACATTGTAACACCCCGTACGTTCCCAACCCTACTTGACGACATTAAATGATATGTAATTAGGTATCGAGAGCTATAAGTAATGCATTTGGTAATGCTATTGGTGAGATAATTGAATTTGGCTCTTGTTATGTGATTAAACCTTCATAGGAGGTGTGTTATGATCTTTGTGGAACATTTGTGGGGTTCAAAATGAGGCTAAGAAGACCTCTAAACTAAGTATAATAAGGTTAAGAAGTGAATTAAAGAATAGGACTTGAAGTATCTAACCAAACCCGCGAAGAGAAGTCGAAAAATGGAATTTTCGAAAATTTTAAGGAGGGGGGCGTTTGGGACCGTGCCACGCAGTTATGGGCTAAAATTTTTAGCCCAGAGGCAGTAGGTTGGTGCGCCCAGGGGCGTGCCACCTTGGGTTTTCCACTTTTTCGAAAGTTGGAAATTTCTAAGTCCCAAATGTATCCGGGGACGTACCGAGCCGATTTTTGCCACGTTTCTTATACAATCATGAGTATATACATGAAATGAATGAAATATGATATTGGTAGGATAAAAGTACTCGAGAACGAATTTGGAGCCAAAATGACGATTTTACCCTTGTAGTCAAAATAAGCCAAACGTGGCTAGAATCACTTGGTTTTTGGATTGAGGCTACGGATATGCATAGCATGAGTGGGAATATTATTGGAAGACATATGAGATGACTTAAACACGATAAATTATTAATTTTATCGGGTTAAGTGAATTGGGCCCAAAAAGGGCCCAAAAAAGAAAAGAAAGCATGGCCCAAAAAATGGGTCAAAAGACCCATTCTTGCTTGGACCTTCTAGAACCCAACATTTAATGCTAAAGAGTGACTAAGGAGGGCAATTAAGGGCCTATATAAAGGGGCAAAATTCTGATTTTTATTGAAGAGAAACACACATGCTTTTTCTATCTTTTTCTAGAAAAATCTCAAGAAGGCTTCTTTGACTCCCAAAAACCCTAAGGCATATTTGGACAAGATCATCATCTTCCAAGATTGGAGCGAAACATAAGGAAGGAGCAGGAATATTGTATGCACGTCTAAGATTGTGTATTAGTATTAAGAATACAAGGTATGTAAGGTTCCTTTTTCCATATCCTTCTGCAACATGTTATTCACATTGACATTGGACTTGTTTCAATTCCGAGGGGTTTGAAGTATCTCAAATTCAGGTTGACGTATATTGTTATTCATATTTGTCCTATTCCTAAATGCATGATGATTCGTTTGCCTCTTGTTCATTGAGTGAAGTTCCAAAAATGTCATAACGTTATCATTCCTAAATGAACGATCTCAAGAGAGTAATAACATAAGAGAACCTATTTATTCTTGAATAGTATTTTCCAATCATGACATGTTCCAAGTCCTCAATTATGATGATTATCTTTGTATCAATCTTTAACAAGTAGAAGTACCAATCTCATAAGATTTCATAAGAGTAACAAGAGAGGTGATGTGCAAGCTAATATATCTATTCCTCATAAGTGAAGATGTCAATCTCATGAAGCAAGAGTGAAGAAGTAATATACATATGTGTGATTCCTATTATGTCATGATCTTCAATATCTCAATCACTCTTAAGAATGGAAGTAAGAATAACAAGAGAAATAAGAGGTGTATAAGTAAGAAGTAATCACGGGTGGTATCCCAGGGGTTAAAATACCTAGCATGGGTCGATCCCAATAACACGGGTGGTATCCCAGGGGTGACAGAAAAGCCTAGCATGGGTCGATCCCGATACATCCCAGGGGCGATATAAAAGCCTAGCATGGGTTATGATGGTACATCCCAGGGGCGATAAGCCTAGCATGGGTTATGATGGTACATCCCAGGGGCGACACGAAAGCCTAGCATGGGTTAATATAACATCCCAGGGGCGATAAGCCTAGCATGGGTTAACGATATCCCAGGGGCGACACGAAAGCCTAGCATGGGTTCACATAACATCCCAGGGGTCAAAGTACCTAGCATGGGTTAATCTCATCCCAGGGGCGACAGAATAGCCTAGCATGGATAGAACAATAAAGATGAATAAAAGATGAAGACAAGAGGAGTAAAGAATGTAATATACATGGTTTCCCACATACAGAAAGAGAGTTTATTCACATTTTTGTTTCCTTATATTGCTTCCATTATTGTTGTTATTATGTATGATGAATTTCTTATGAGCCTTACATATTCAGTACATTCTTCGTACTGACCCCCTCGGGGGAATTACCTTACATGTTGCAGGTGCAGGCACTAGTAGACCTTCATCGTAGGATCATTTGCAGATATTTGGTGAGCTCCAGTTGGTTCGGAGCCCCCTGAGTCATAGATGTATATTTGTTGTGATGTTATATAAATTGTATAAAGCGGGGACTTGTCCCGACTGTAAGTTGGTCTTGTTGATGCATCTGTTAGAGGCTTTTGTAGACATATGTGGGTATATGGATGTAAGAGACGAGTATGTAGAAGACGAATGTCTGTTTGACTTAATGGCCTCAACGGCCAAGTTTCCTAAATATATAGAGAGAGAGCATATGTTTCCATGTTCATGTTTTCCGCATAGTTGCATAAGGTTTAATAAGGTTCATACAAAGATATACATACGAATGAACATAGGCAAAGGTTGGTTCTCTCGGGCCTTATCGGCTACGGGTGTCAATCATGTCTCGATGGGATTCGGGGCGTGACATACATGACTTAAGAGGCTTTAAAGATTGTTCAAGGGGTTTTAATAAGGGTAAAATATCAAAAAACCCTCATACAAATGGAAGAAAAAGAAACACTTCGTGTATGGGAGAGCCAAGCATGGCACACAGGACAACATACCAACCAACCCTCTTGGCACGAGGCTGGGCGTTTCTCTGCTGCCTCATGGCACGCTTTCTAGCATGCTAGGATGTTGAAGTTTGACCTCTGGGCTGCTTCTCAGTCGTGGCATAGGTCCCAACAAGTGGAATCCTAAAAAGTGACGCACAGTCAATTTTTAATGAAGAAAACTCTCACCCAAGTATCGGAATGCTTCCCAAATGATTTCTAATCGATATAAGGGTCACAGGGCTTGATTTTTTAGGTTAAAAATGGCCTAAGAAACTATATGAATATTACAAATTTTTGGGATGTTACAGTTTGTTGGCTTAATGCCTCAAAGTTGGATGATCTTCACTTAGTTAAACGTCAGCTTATACGTGTTAATGGTCAATCAATATATTTTGTTGGCTCAAATTTAGGTCATATGTACTTGATTGAACGTCAATCTACCCCTGTAGATTGATGTGAACTGGACCACGAATAAGAAAACAAATACGACAACCAAAAAATGATAAAAGTATTAATAGAAAGATAGACACAAAATAGGGAATCGAAAGCAATTAAAGGGTGTTTTAAACCCAAAAACCTCAATCGAAGACAACCTAAAAAGCACCTAATCTATACGATAACCACGAGCAGAGGCGAATTTATGTATTAAAATTGGGGCAGGGAAACTCGTGGTCACTCGACTAAACTCAATATATTATTTGTATAATTCTAAAAATTATATCTAATATTAAATAAAGGAACCCATGGTCAAAATAATTGGATGGTTCACTGGTTGGAGTGTTGGAATTAGTGCATGTGTTGCCTCTTGAGGTCAAGGGATCGATCCCTTTATGCTACATATATTCACCCCTTTTTCAAAACTTAAAAGTTGTGTTTCTTCTTCTTTTTTTAAAAAAAATAAAATAAATAAAGAATTTTAAAATTTTAAAAGTTGCATTCTGAAAACAAGTTTTTTGAAAAGAAATTTCTAAAACACCTCTAAAAACAGAGAAAACTTCCTACCCAAAAGCCACTAACCCAGTACATCAAGTTAGTGAAATCATATCACCATTACAAAGATAAAATTTCATTCTATTTCGTTTTTTTCGTTCATGATTTCTCTTCTTGATAAATGAACTAGTAAAATTAAAAATTTCAAAATACATGGACTTTAATTTTCGAGTTTTCTTTAAAAAAAATGGGATTTTTTTCATGGCTTATAATATGAAATCATCAAAAGCTAATAAATTGGTTACCTCAAACTCATATATTTTGCGGATGATTTGGTAAGTTTTTATTTTATTTTAGTTTAAGTTGAAAGGGGTGCGATTTCTCCAAAAAAAATTTGAATTTGCAAGGGTGTGATTTCCTTCATTTTTGAATGTGAAAGGAATGTGATTCATCTATTTTATTTTGAATTTGCAAGGGTGTGATTCCATTATATTTAAATATGAAAGGGGTGTGATTTCCCAATTTTATTTTGAATTTGCAAGTGAAAAATTTGCGACTAAGTTGAATAGTAATTTGAATTTGTAGGAACATTTGATTGGGATTTCGATTGAAAAGATGTTTCTAGATGCCGTAATAAAGGAAGAAAAGAAGAGCTTCATCCACTCGAAGAGTTTCCACCTAGACTGTGAATTTTTTCTGAAATTCAATCCACGAAATATTTTAATCTTCTTGAACGTCTAAATGGATAAATACGTGACTAAGTTGTACATTGGGCAACAAGGTTCTAGTAGCCGTCCATATGTTAATTTACATGTAATTAATTATTTTTGCTCGTTAAGTAGTTGTTGAGCCGAAGTAGATGCTACCTATGGAGAGCCTTTTCCTTTGTGAACATGCCCAGAAGACACGACAAAAAAGCCAAAAATTGGACTGTCACTATTAAATTTTAGATCTTATCTTAAAAGCAATGGTGCACTCGTCTTCTTGAAATCCTAGATTCGCCTCTGAGCACGAGAAAAATTCTATTCACCTCAAAACCACCGTTCAAAGCAAATCATCAACACAAGCTTAACCAGACCCTCCAATCTCTCACAAGAGAATTCAATATTCAACATATCAATAATCAAAATAGTCTACCTAATGAATGAGAAGACTAACTTATTTATAGTCTTGGGCTAAGCTTATTACAAATGGGCCCAAAAGTAACCCAATACAAATGGGCTGCCAAGTTTAGCATTGATAGCACCTTTGGGCGATGTGCCCTTGACTTTGGCAAACCCCCTTGTGGTTGCCAAAGTGGACAGAACATCCCTTGGTCCTTCCTTTGCTTCGTCGTACATCCCGTGCACCAAGCTATCTTCCAAACATGATATTACTCATTCTGGAGCTCCTTCCAAGCATGCATGTTTCCAAGTTTCAAGTCTTCATTCCAAGCATCTCCCTCCAAAATAGTGATTTGAGGATAATTCTAATAACTTCTTGGCCCAGCCTCGTGTGCAACATCTTGAGGAAGCTCGGATTGTATCAATGGCCCCTAGGATTGCATCATTGATGGTCAGCCAAATTAGTAATGAAGAAATTACTTCTAACACTTAATGTAATGCGATTATATGTCTAAGTAATGAAGAAATTATAACTTCCCCAAAGTCATGCCATGTTCATAGTAGTTTTCCTATGAGTTTAGAGTCATAAAATGAGGTCATTTGACACTTAGAAAAGGTTAGAAATTGTTTGGGTCGAGTATTGGATCATAAAAGGACGTCACAGACTGAGAAATAGGGTTGTGCACTAGTACGATAGCCTCTACTTCGAGCTCTATGTCGTAGAGCACTTATTTGGGAGCCACAAGATGGCATGTACGATGGGGGGTGCGGTGCACAGGGAACACCTCCATGTTAAGGTGTGCGGCTCACCCGACCCCTCCCAGGTATAAAATTCTACTTTTTGTTGGGTTCAAAATCATCAGGACGTCATGCGGAAGCTAATAGTTGCAAACCATGTACGATAATTCAGGTGACACATAAAACTATACTAAAAAGGCATATTATTGATAGGTTTGGTCAACTAATCTACATATTATGAAAACTAATATAAAAAAAAGCATAAAAACTATTTGAGAGAAAATCTTTCCCTATACAAGACTCTTAGACGACTACATTGTGGATGTTATTATGTTATGATATGAGAAAAGGGATCTTTAATTTATAGAGATCCAAACTTTTCCTCCAAAAAAGAGGTTATCTAAATATGGAAGAGAGTTATATTTTCTTTCAGGAAAAGTAAAAGCAATTATGGAATACTTTGACTTTCATTCAATAGAAAATTAAAAACACAAATTTGGTAAGAAAATCAGGATAAAATCCCCTAATAAATCTCTCTTTTTTGGCTTGATTTTCTTGAAAAACTTGATCCGCCTTTTTCGTATGCATGATATTCGTTCTTCATATAATCTTCATATATCACTGTTGCTTATCATGATTAAAAGTTGATATAGGTTAAAAATTAGAGCCCTATGCATTAAAAATAAAAGCATGGGTTAATAATATTGGAGCTCTGTGTTATAAGTGAACAAGGTTGAAAGTGGAGCCTTGTGCATTAAAAGTGAGCACATGTTAAAAGTGGAGCTCATGCCTTAAAAGTATACATGAGTTGAAAGGAGCCCAAGCATTAAAATTTAGCAAGGGTTGAAAGTTGGAGTTCATGCATTAAAGTAAGCATGACTTGAAAATTGATATTATTTTAAAGATGGAATAGCAGGACTGTTGATTTTTTTTTCTCCACACGTAGTACTGACAATTTCCTCTTTTTTTGATAAAAAAATCTTTATCATCAAAAATTGCTTGCAACTATAACTGAACTCATCTTGAATCATGTCTTTGACTTTTCTGAATCATTGAAACGTTGACTCTGATACCACTTGTTGGGTTCAAAATCATCAGGGCGTCATGCAGAAGCTAATAGTTGCAAACCATGTACGATAATTCAGGTGACACATAAAACTATACTAAAAAGGCATACTATTGATAGGTTTGGTCAACTGATCTACATATTATGAAAACTAATTTTAAAAAAAATCATAAAAACTATTTGAGAGAAAATCTCCCCCTATACAAGACTCTTATATGACTACATTGTGGATGTTATTGTGTTATGATATGAGAAGAGGGATCTTTCATTTATCGAGGTCCAAATTTTTCCTCCAAGAAAGAGGTTAGCCAAATATGGAAGAGAATTATATTTTTCTTTCAGCAAAAGTAAAAGCAATTATGGTAATACTTTGAATTTCCTTCAATAGAAAATTAAAACTCAAATTTGGTAAGAAAATCAAGGCAAAAACCCTAACACTTTTCTCTTTTAAGTTAAGAGCTATCTCGTCCTTTCACCCAAATTTAACCTCCCCAAAACGATTTTAATCCTAAATTCATCCCAAAACATTTAGAATCATATCAAATCCCTCATCCCTCTTCTCTCCCAAAACTCAAGAACTTAAGAAAGAGTTTTTCAATTCCCAAGCTCTAAAGGCTCCAAATTCAATATTTTCTTCAAGATTCTTCTATTTACGGGTATGTAGAACTTCAATGAGGATTTTCTTTCATCCTCATGTCCAAAACTCCTTATTTTTTCATGAATTTAAGTTTATGGTTAGGGTTCATAAACCCACTTTCAAATTCATTTTGTTATGAAGCAAATTTCATGGTTTCTTGAAGTTTTTACTTATGATTATGATTTTTATGTATATTGCCTCTACCTTTAAGTTTAGCAAGATTTTCCTTGTTGCCCCTCCTTATTCTTGCTATGATTTTTATATATTGTCTCTTGAAGTTTATATCTCAAGCATGATTTTAGAATCTTTAAGGCATTATGAACTTTCAAAAAACTAGAATGAACCCAAAGAAGGGTGAATTCCATGATATAGCTTTGACATACAAATTTTAGTAAAGATTCAAACTTTACATACGCATAGATATGATTCAAGTATGATATCGCATATAATTATATGAATTGTTTTGGGAGTATTATTTAGCACTGAGAGAACAAGGGTTCAAATAAATTCCAATTCCATAACTACAAAGCCACCATAGGCTTTTGTCCCCTTTGAGGCACAAATTCAGGATCTTTATGTTATGGTTCTAACTTTGACCGGTTAGAACAACCTTTTCCAGTGTGGGTGGAATGACACTGGACTCCATGATGTCCACATGGTTTATGTCGATTATAAGAAACTTCTACCTAAAGACTTAATTCTATTTTCATAGTTTACTTGATATGATCATTATACACTTTCAGATAATATGATTTCAATCATGCATTGTTTTCAAAAGTACCTATTTATGGTCCTTAACTGCTTTTACTCTCAGTTGATACTTACATTTATGACATTCACATTTGTGTCTTTTCCTCAAATTATGATATGACTATGTTTTTAGTAGGGGTGTTCATGGTTCTGTTTGGGTCGGTTTTTTATTAAATCATAACCAAATCAATTAAGTCAGTTTTTAAAATTCTAAAACCAAACTAAACCAAATAAAATAAAAACCATCAGTTTGGTTCTTGTCGGTTTTTGTTCATTTTGGTTCGGTTTAATTCGGTTTCTAGATTTATAATTAGCTAATGATAAATTGATAATAGTAAAACAACAGGGCATTAGACAACTATTTCAAATGAACGTTAGGAATCAATATATTTCTCTCTACTATCACAAGATGAATGTATATGAATCTTCTATTATTTTTCAACTCTATTTTGAAGTTTTAGCATGTGTAAGTTGCATAACTGTAGAAGTTCTTTCACTTCACATGTGTAACATCCATAGAAACAATATAGATCTTTAAATAGAATGGTTAACCCTTAAAAAATCAAAGGGACAAGCCATTGAAGAGTAGATGAATGTCTTAGCAAAAAATTAAAAACTAACAATACAGCACACCACATATATATAATTAGATAATTATCATTTACGAAAAACTAAGATTATATATGCAAATCAAACCATGAAAATTATTTAAATGTGTTGTAGTACATCTGAAATAAGTAGACTAAAATCAAATTAATGATTAATAGGTATTAAATATTTATAATTATTTATGAAAAACTAATATTATATATACAAATAATTATAAAATTTATATATATAATTTATCGATTTGGTTTGGTTATTTTTTTGGTTATTTCTTAGTAGAACAATAACCAAACTAAATATTTTCGATTTTTAAAATTCAAAACCAAACCAAACCAAATGTCGGATTTTTTAATCGGTTTGATTTGGTTTGGTTTTTAACCAAACCATGAACACCCCTAGGTTTTAGTTGTTTAGTTTGTTCCTAAATACTCAGTTCCTTCCCTGTACTGATCGCATAACTCTTTTGTGCTACATTTTCATTGATGTTACGGGAGATCGTTCTCAGACTCGTGGCTAGATATTAGCACTTTATATTCCAGAAGTTGGTGAGTCCTCCTCATTCGGGGACCTAATTTAGTTGGTCTTTCCTTCATTTCAAACATTATTTTATGGGTAGTTGGGGGCCTTATCCCGGCTAATTATTTTACTCAGACTTAGAGGCTTGACAGACATTAGAGTATGATCTATGTTAAAGTCTTTTGGACTTCAGTATTTTGTTCATAAAAACTTTCAGTTATGTCTTAGAACTTATAAATTATGATTTCAGTTATAGCTTCCGCTTTATGTTATTATCGTACTTAGATATGCTATGTCAAGGATCCACTTGGGGCTATTAGCGATTTCAAGTACCTTGTCACTTGTAGGGTGTAGATTCAGAGTGTGACAGAAAAGAAAGGGGAATTATGTTCGAAAGTTAATTATGCCCACGTATTTAATTTGTTTAACATCTTAAATGAATTTATACTTAAAATATTTAATACAACGCTACATTTTCTCTTGATTTTTGAACGAGTAGTTGTCTAGGTTTACCCATATGTGACCAATGTGGCATGTGATGGTTTGAAAAAAGAAAGCCACATTAACCCACTAATTCTTTTATCTTGTGTAAACCTTATTGCTTTTTCTTGTTTAATAAGTCATTATAAGAATGTAAATAACATTAAACCACTAATTATCCTTTTCTTCCGAAGCGTCCTCATTAAAGGGTGTCATAAATACGTACAACTACGACTAACATATCATTCATCTATAAAAGTAGAGTGCATGAGTGTTAATTCAAAACTACTGTTTTCATAAGAAAAACAAAGCAAAAAAAAAAAAAAAAAGCAATAACAAGTCCTCAATCCCATGGCATCATCTAATTTCTCATGTCTTTCACGGGAACTTGTTGAAATCATACTTCTCAAGGCTATGGGTGATGATCCACCAAGAAGGGATCTATGGTCCATTTCCCTAGTATACATAAGTTAATTTATTTATTTTTTTGCTTTTTCGTTTACGCAGTCTTTGAATTTAACATGTGTATACTGACTAACATGCAGGTGCAAAGATTTTTGAAAGATCATTTTCTCCTGCCTTTTGAAAAATTTCTAGGTTTGGACATCCTCCGCTATACACTATGGCAACTTGAATATTCCTAGGCCACTTTTTTAGAATGAATGCAGCGTAAGGGTCTTGCAGAGATATCGTTATGGTTGGGAACTTATAGATTATTTCGTAAATTGAAAAATATAAAATATTCCATGTTTGTGTTAGCACAACAACATGCTAACACAAACACGCACTCAATAAACAAGTATCAAACACACACTCAATAAACAAGCATCAAAACAAACGACTTAATTCACGAAGATTTTTAAATGCCTTAAAGACATTTGATTTGCCCACATCAGCATAATCACATTGGTGATCGTCTAATTTCAATTCAAGAAACTTGTTATAAGTTATTTTTTCCATACTTGTGGAATCATATTTGGAATATGATTTTCCACTTGGTGAAAAGAGCACAACACCAACATCTGCTCTGGTTAGAGTTGAATACTCATCCGCTTTCTTGAACAAGCATCTTTTTCTTTTTGAGAAAGTAACAATGTGTGCTTCCTTAGACTCAATTAAATTTATTTCAATCTTTTTCCTACCCTTTTCGGCCTTTTATCCATTGCAAAAATAAATAATTAAAGAAGAAAATAAAATGTTTGAGCAATTTTAAGAGGAATGCTTGTATAATTTATAGTATGTGCGCAAGTCTATTTGTACATGTATTGTCACGTTTATTTAATGTTTTCATATTATTAGTCCATTTGCCTCGTGTATTGTCATGTTTATTTACTGTCTTCACATTATGAGTTTATTTCTCATGTGTATTGTCACATTTATTTAATAGTTTAATATTATGAGTCCATCTGTCTCATGTATTGTCATGTTTATTTACTGGCTTCACATTATGAGTTTATTTCTCACGTGTATTGTCCCGTTTATTTAATGTTTTCATATTATGAGTTTATCTGTCTCGTGTATTGTCATGTTTATTTATTATCTTCATTATGAGTTTATTTGTCACGTGTATTTAGTGTATTAATATTATGTGAAACTATTATGAGATTACCATGTATCCCAACAAAATTTCTTCTTATTTATTCCACAACTATTTAAAATTATTATTCGTTTAACAGATGTCTAATCCTTCTATTATCATATGTGCATAACTGCTTATAGCAATGGACCTATTTACCCTATTACTGGTTCCTTTCTCTCTTTCAAATCTTCCATCTGAGTTGATAGAAATTATCCTTCGCGAAGCTCTAACTTCAGATGCATCACCATGCAACATATCAAATATTACTTTGGTGTAAGTAAAGTATGTCATTGATTCTTTTTATTATTTTTTTGCTTTCAGCCATTTGTTAATGGATTTTTACATTGTGTGTATATGTAATTACAGGTGTAAGAAATTTCGAGAGATCGTATTTTCGAGGGACTTTCAGCACTTACTGAAACTTGAATTCATAGTTGGTAATTTGCCAAAAATCAATGAACCAGGACTTGCTTTTCTAGATAAGTTGCATAGAGCAGGAGTTGATTATGCAACACTACTACTTGGAACGTATCGATACTTTTACAATGATTATGAAATTGGTTTAGTCCTCCTGAGACAGGCCAATTATGCTGGAGTAGTCCAGGCAACATATAACTATGCTATAGCTTTGTTAATGTTGTATAGGTTGGACATTGGACGCGATATGTTGGAGAGTATATGGAGTTCGCGTGATGGTAGAATCACTATGGCAGAATGTCGATATGATCTTCGAATTATGCTTGGAGATCGGATATTATCCAGAATACCTTATCACAATCGTTGTCGAAAAACAGGAGGAACACACTGGTATCCAAAATCAAACATTTTTGGTGCTGCACAAGTCAGGGTTACCTGTGTGAGATGTAATGTGGATATTGAACTACTAAAGCTTAAATTGCCTTTGTAGACAAAACTACCAGTTTGCTGCAACTTTGTTTGGATGGTGGTTACCCATGGTATAGTATGATATCGTTTCTAAGAGTACCATGTTTGTTTTGATTGTTTCTTAAAATATATGGTATGGTATGGTTTGATTTCATGGTTAGGTAACCACGAAAAACCTTACTTTAGGTAACCACCGATTTGGTGGTATCGCATCGTTACCTTAATTTTTTTCTCATTTTACCTTCATTTATTATTTAATAATCCTATTTTATCCTGTATCTTACCTTTTTATAGTAGCTCCACCCCGTATTCTACTTTTCTAGTAGGCTTATCCTTCAAATTATTGATGTGTATGATTATGTAACGATGAGAAACAATACAGTTTATCCAAAGTCGTATTCATTAAAATAATACAGTACCGTACAATACAACACAATACCGTACAACACCAACTATTACGAAACCATACAAAAGAACCAACCAAACAGAGTGAGGCTTTTTTTGACTAATTTTAATAAAAAATTTATCAATACTATATTCATTCTTTACTCTCTTTGTGTGTAATCTCCATTAATGTTTTGCTATTGATGAAGTCACAATGTGACATAATTATAGGATATTTAAATAGACTTGTATAAACAGCACTACAAAAGAAATTTGATGGAAATAATTTTACATTGTTATTGCCTTCAAAATCTCTGATAAATATTTTTTTTTGAAATAAAATACACGATTTTATTTATTCTAGGACCATAAAAGAAACAGAAACGAAATAGACGAACGAAATCTATCGTCCTTGTAATACAGGAGATCTGTCGCTCCACATTTTCCCTAACACGTGCTTCCTCCGTTCCGTTTTAATTGGTCCTTATATTAAAAATAGTTATTTCAAATTACTCGTCAAATTTATGAAATCAAGAGAATTTTGTTATGTGTTTTTATTTATACTTTTAGAATTAAATAACAACATAAAATGTTAATAGTCAAATTTAGAGTTCCAAAACAGCATTAATAAAGTTAATTTAGTAAAATACACCCTGATTAAAGTTTTCTTAAGTGGGATGCAAAGTTAACAAAGGCAAGTAAAAATGGAACGGAGGGAGTACATGTTCAGCAAATTGATATCTATTAGACAAGGGGCAATACAAAGTAACCCTCACAAGAGGTAGAGTATTGGAGTCTTGAGTGAACGAAGCATTAACAGCAACCATGTCTAGTCCGAAAAAAAAGGGCGTTAAGCAGAATTTCTGTTGTGTATAATAGTGATATTTGATGGTTACCTTAATTTTGTCGGGCGATAGCCTTAGCCGGTAACATTCACATCTCAAATGGCACGAATTTAGCAGAAAGTTACTATGTACAATTAAAGAGGAAAAAACTATGGTGAAAATGAAAAACGTCATTGTGTTGCCCAAGGTAAACAGATATTGTTTAGACTTTGTATTTGGAGTTCATTTGAATTTCTGTTTCAAAAGTAAACTTGCACAAATGTTCGCAGAAGATTGTTAGGGAGGAAGAGAAGAATAGAAAATTAAAAAGAGTTGCAATAGTAGCCTAGGAGTCTAGTATATAGCGTTGTCACCATTGTTGTACCATTATTTCGAAAAAAAATAAATGGTGAGAGTTGACAGTTAAATACTCTCTCCCACTCGCACCATATGCACAAGGGATGCAACACACAAAAGCATCATTAAGAATGGTACATGACTTTCCAAGTGCAATTTTTGATATTCTTTACAAAATGTCTTTTATGTCAAATCGATCATTTTCTAAGCCTTATTAGAAAGTCACTTGCAAAATTGCATAGCTAAGCTCAACGTGATCACTACACTTTTCGATGTCTTTGCATCCTAAATCTTTTATGAACGTTGCTTGGAAATCAACATCCAATAGGACTTGATTTTATCGCAAGTGTACACTATCCATCCATTGTCTAAAATGAGATATTGAAATAACCAAACTGTAGACTGAAAAAAGTAAATTATATGGAGACGAACATCATCATGAGAGGTGCACCCTCAAGACTTTATTATAAATTATTGCACATCCGTTCAATAAATTAAAGAACAAACAAACATTGTACCCAAGTAATATCGCTTAGGTATAAATTCACAATCGCAGTTTTATTCTTCAAATCCGATAGATAAACTCAAAACTATAGATAATATTACCTATATGACCGTGTCATTCGCGTGCTATTGGATAAACAGATACACCAACCATAAAAAAGACTACTGAGCAAACACACATTTTTGCCATTTCGATTTCTCCAGATTTTCATGGATCCAGACGTCCATTGCGGAAAACTGCACACAACTGACTTGATGTGTTCTTACATTGTAGAAGACCACATAATTATTTGCTGCTCAAGAATTTGGTCGATCTCTACAAAACTGCACATTTCAGCAAATTGTGATTATCGAGTCTCATCCTCAAGGTTGCGGAAACCAGCAATCAAATCATCATGAAGCTTCTGGAACTTGCCCACCAGAACATCCTCTCCTTCAGCTGGATCCTCGAACTTTTGGGACCTGTGTGAAATGGAGGTGTAAAAAGCAGGAAAAATGGGCAAGGGGATTGGACTGGCAGCACAGGGACATCTTTTTTTATTTTTTACTCGTTGCAGCATCGGGGACATATTTGCTAGACAAAGTAAATATTATATCGTAGAACAAAGTTCATGTATAGGCAGTAACTTACACCAAACGGTAGAACAAATCTCCTAGACGGTGCTTAATGAGAGTGTAAGTGATTTTCTGTCCATCCATACCAGCTCCTCTTTCAACAGCCTGTGCAAAAGATTATAACAGCAAAAGTTTACAAGGAAATCCCAAGGTTCAATTTTCTCTACTTACTGGTCTAATAACATTTGTCCCAAAAGCTAACTAGAATCATACTAAATGTGATAAAAGGAGACGTAAGAGCATAAAAATAACAATCATCATCCGTACATGGCATTATCTACAGGAATGAGAAAAATGCAGTCTGAAGGAAATACAGAAGGAAAATCTCGATGCATTCAATGTTGTAGACTATTTACCTGGTTGGCCAAGTTATAGAAGTGGATAATGTTGCGCAACATCCAAACAGATTTGTAGAAAGGGCAGAACTTATCATATCTGTCATAAGACAAAAAAGTGAGTCCATGACAATCACAATTCCTTCCAGAATAAGGTATCACCGTTGATTTATATAACTTACGGCGTAAAAGCATTTTGTGCAAGGTAGTCCTCCCTTAAAAGCTTTGCAGTTTCCAAGGTAATCTTATCTGTTTCAGCTAAAGCATCCTTTCCGACAAGCTGCATAAAGCAAGATCCAATTTAGGATTGTGTGTAGTTTCTTAGTCTTTTGATTGTAATATGCCACAATAGAGTGCGAATAAATCCCTTATAGAGCTAAAACAATCATCTTAATAACTTGAGTGTATATATCAGTAGTAATAAATTAGATAAAGAGCTGTGGACCAGCCTTAGAAACCAGATAGATAATCAATTTCAGTGGAATAGATTGAGTGAATGAACTAGAAGGGGAACGATGAGTTTTAGAGTAGCACTACAATGCCGTGTTTAGTAGTGCTGCATCTTTGTTGAAGATTCTCAACTTTGAATTCCCTTTTCAGGTAGATTCTATATAAACCCATTCAAGATGTATTGAGGGTATGTTACGTGTGAAGGAAAATGTTTTCCTAGAAAATAAGTGGGTTTCATACTTATTTTCGATACCTAAACAAAAGATCATCATCATCATCATACCCAGTGTATTCCCACCAGGTGGGGTCTGGGGGGTCTGGGGGGGGGGGGGGTTGTAAATTGTACGCAGTCCATACCACTACCTCAGATGAAGTAGAGAGGCTGTTTCCGATAGACTCCCGGCTCAGAACCGATAACAATAACACACAAAAATCACAAAAAAAATCATAAATCAAAAATCATAAACAATCATAAACAATCATAAAATCAGAAATCAGAAATCATAAGAATCATAAAAATCCTAAGAATCGTAAAAATCATAAACAAAAATCATAAACCAACAGCAACAGGGGTAACACATCGCTAGCAACTCGAAGAAGCAAGGCACTCACAGATCAACCCTATAGACTAGTCATTCAAGATCACAAATATCACCAAGACAGCTCGAACAAGACTCTGCCTAAGATATTACACTAGAAGCCCTTGTATATAATCTAGACAAATACTATAAGATGTGGAAGCTATTGAGTGGGGGTGAAGATGAGGTGTGCTACAGGGAAAGGAGGATACGATCAATGTGGAATGCCACTTTTTTTTTTTAATTAACCATGGTGTTTGGGCCAGCTTGCGCGCATCTAGACTAATTCCACGGGATATCTGCTACCTCCCACCAGCAACGGAACATGTTTTCCCTACTTTCACTAGGGAAGTCATTTTCCTCATTTTTTAGTAACTTGTTTTACTAGAGAAAATGTTTTCCAAAAATGTTGACCAACCTAACATGGAAAAATTGAAAACATTTTCCTTCATGCCGAAGACACCCCTAAGTGATGTGAAATTAGCTCAACGACTATAAAGCTCCTCAATTATCTTTGTTCAAGGTCAGAGAATAAATGAATTAAAGAAGACATAGAATAAAGGTCAAAAGCCTTTACCTTTCATTGCCATCCGAGGTTTTCGAATTTCTTATTTTTGTTGGTTAAGGGTGAATATGAATATTCTATAAAAGATCAGTCCCGTGCCCTAAGCTCCCGCTATGCGTGGAGTCCAGGGAAGGGAGGACCCAAGGGTCTATTGTACAGGTCAAGAGTTCGAGCTGTGGAAACAACCTCTAACAAAAATGCAGGGTAAGGCTGCGTACGATAGATCCTTGGGGTCCGCCTCAGTTGCAGCCAACCAGAAAGCCTCAGTTGCAGATTACTAAAACAATAGTTGGCATATCACTTTTAGGAGACATCGCAATGACGGGGAAGTAGACAGAACATGTGCTCTATCAACAACTAGGAACCTACTGTATATGCATAAATAATCAGGATAACATTTATTGGAAGAGCAAGAAAAATGGCATGTTAACAAATCAGATCTTGCTGCTCACTCTTGCAGAACACAGACTACTACTCTCAAGTGGCCTTGGAAACTGATTTGGCAAAGAAAAGCCCCTTACAAGGTTCAGTGCTTCGCTTGGATAGTAAGTAAAAATGCATGCTTGACACATTCAAATCTACAAAAAAGAGGGCTGAACATCTGTAGTATATGCCCTCTCTGTGAAGACAAGTCAGATGATGCAAACATCTTTTAATGCATTGCAAGATTACTACAGAATTGTGGGACATGTTTTTAAATACTTTGGGTCTAAAGTGGACTACGCGAAGAGACACACAGGAGCTTCTACAAGGTTGGTAAAAAGGGGGTCTAAGGGATGTTCACTCAAGAGTCTGGAATGCTATTTCAGAGGCTATTTGGTGGATTGTATAGAAAGGAGAAACTCAAAAACCAAAAAAAAGTATCTAGCCTCAAGTTAAATTGTATTTCTTTACTTTCTTTTTGGGTCAACATGAAAATGTACAGGAGAGGGATAAAGTAGACAATATAGTTGATTTTAGTAGCTCTATTCACAATCTGTGAGAGCTACTTTTGATGTACTCGGTTGAAGGTGTGTGAGAAGTACACTTGCTTGTTATCGATTGTGTAAGGGCCTCCAAAGGGGTTTATAGTGTATTTGCCACTCTAGCCATTGCCATAAGATTTTGAATTGAATGCTCAGATTCTTTTACATTCCCCAATAGTTGCAAAGGTCAACAAACTAGGAAATTTAGAAGAACTTTGACATACACTCGAGGACCCAAATTCACCAAGCTATAACAAATTTCTTTTCCACACAACACAATCCCTCTTAAGTATGAATTCCCTCCTTGCATCAATGACTTCTAAGTCTTGCCTTCAAGGAATATGAACAAGGAAGACAAAGAGCACAACACAATCCCACTAACCATGAATTCCCTCCTTGCAACAAATTAACAATGACTTCTAAGTTTTCCCTTCAAGGAATACGAACAAGGAAGCAAAGAGCACAAAGGCTGGCAAATGTCCTTTCACTACTGGAAGTTTCCATGTCCATAACAACAATCGCCAGACCAAATACAAGTGAAAAAAGCTCCTTAAACCAAATAAGCCTAAAGGTAGAGCTACATAAACCTCATCCGCATCCTCTTCTCCTAGATGAATTAAATATGGTGGCTTTATCACATACAACTCCAGAAAAAGTAAAAAAGCACATACTTGAACAATTTCATTTAGGTCATCCTCCCTCTGCAGCACCTCACGGGCTTTTGTCCTTATGTCAATAAAATCAGGATCAAACTTCTCATAAAAGGACTCGAGTGCCTGAATATAAAACAATTTCAAGTCGATGAGAAGCAGTTTTTGCCGAATGAGCACAAACAGAAGAAAACGAAAATAAGCTTCAGATTTGCAGAATAAGCATATAAGTGTGATTAAAAAGCATACCCCTGAGTATTTTGAATAGGAAATAAGCCAATTTACAGAGGGAAAGTGTTTCCTTTGGGCCAATTTCTTATCCAAACCCCAAAAGACCTGCAAAAGAATAATCTTATAGGAAGCTGGCAGAGGCAGGAACCACAAAAAGTCCAGTAATGAAGATTGTGTTTTTACTTGCCTGAACAATACCAAGGGTTGCAGATGTAACAGGATCTGAAAAATCTCCTCCTGGAGGAGAAACAGCACCAACAATTGTCACACTACCACTTCTCTCTGGTCCACCAAGACACTTAACTTTACCAGCACGCTCATAGAAAGATGCCAAACGTGCTGCCAAATAAGCAGGATATCCACTGTCTGCAGGCATCTCTGCCTGAAAGGTGCATAGAGTATCAACATATATGAAGCAACTACGAAAACTTATCTTCACATTTGGAAAGTAGTAATGTGAAACCTTCTACTCAATTGAAGTTTTTAAATAATCCAGGAGAGAATGCTCCCACAGTGCCACATTGGTCGAAATGGACTCTTACCGGGGCAGCACATCACATGTCAAAAGGCATATGTGCTAAGAAATTTAAGATATAAGTAAATTCTTTTCTCTTACTTTAGGTGCACACTCATCAGAATCTCACCTAAGATAGGATTAAAAAATTAATTACTAAAGGAAAGTGAAGAAATTAGCTTGAACCCCATAACATCAAGTATCAACTACAAGTTAACAAACACTTACTAGTAACCTCTTTACCACTGCATGAATGGTACATTTTCACCAATGGTCAGTCAAATCCGTTTCACTTTGAATATAAAAAAAAATCAGTTCTGCTTGCCACCGTGAATTTACTGAGATTTGGATTTCACACAGATTTCAGTTTAAAATGTTTGTCTGTGCAAGGGGTGGGCAAAATATTGAATCAGGTACTAACAATGCCCAAAAATTGATAAAAGAAACCTTAAAGTATCAGTTGCCTAGAACAGGAGAATATTTTAACTGTTGCAACTAAAGGAATGAAGAGGTTTATTCAACTTGTTGCAACAGAAGGAATGACCAACTCACCAATCGACCTGAGATCTCACGCAAAGCTTCTGCCCAGCGAGATGTCGAATCTGCCATCATACTGACATTATAGCCCATGTCTCTGAAGTATTCTGCTATAGTAATACCTGAAAATCATAATGACACAAGCTGAAGAACTGCCTTTGTCTATCAAGAACCGCTTCCTATTTTTAGAGAATAAAAAGCATCATTGGATTATAAGATAACACTTATTTCGGAAGCGTAGGAAGTTTCACTCAGCAGAACGCATCCACATGAACTTGAACATGCAAAGAACAAAAAGTAAAACACCCTTTTACTTGGTATAAATAAACAGGAGCCAGCGCAGAGAGGAAATAGACTTATGTTAGCTAGAATTTTAAAGCTAAGCAATTATACTTATTCTACAGGGAATTTTGTCTTCCTATTTTATCAAGGAAAGACATTTTACAGAAAGCATCTATTGTCAATCACCCTCAACAAGCATCTACCAAGCTACAGGAAAATTACATGATGAGATAAGATCAATTGGTAAATGGAATAATCAAGGACCTTCTCCAAGGAGTGTTGAAATAGTAAGAATATTAGAGAGTGAAGAAAGTACCAACCTGTGTAGATCGAGGCCTCACGAGCTGCCACAGGCATGTTTGAAGTATTAGCGACAAGTGTGGTACGTTTCATGACAGACTCTTCACGCCCATCAGGCAATGTCATTGTCAATTGAGGGAAATCCATAAGTACCTACAACGAAGTATCTCTGCGATGTGACTCAAGATAATAAGAAAGAGCTCGCAAATAGAGTGGGAAAACTCCATACCTCTGCCATTTCATTCCCTCTTTCCCCACAACCAACATATACGACAGTGTCCGAGTTAGAGTACTGCATTCATCATTAACACAAAACAATAAACTTAAAAAGCTTCCCGCTGATCATTTCTAGTTTTGGGAAACTAAAATTACGTAGGTAATCCAATATTCCGATGTGAATAAATATGAGACTTACCTTGGAAAGAGCTTGACTAATGACTGTTTTCCCACAGCCAAATGCACCAGGAATGGCACAAGTACCACCAAGCACAGAGGGGAATAGGGCATCGAGAACACGCTGTCATGAAATAGAGAAATTAAGCACAGATGTCTAAAATTCTCACATGAAACCCCAAAAGAGGCCTAATATCTAAGCAAGATTTACCTGTCCAGTAAGAAGAGGAGTATCAGCAGCTAACTTTGTTGCAACTGGTCTAGGAGAACGCACAGGCCAAGTCTAAAGAGATGTGATCAAGTTAATGTCAGTATCCACTGCTGAAACCGTGATAAGAACAAAGCAAAAGATAATCTATGGAACTCCATGTAACTAGAGCGTTATTGACCTGAAGCATAGTCACTTGCTTTTTGACTCCTTGAAACTCGAGCTCAAGAACAGTATCCTGCAAACATAGTGGGAAGAGAAAACAATGAAGTCTCCTCATATAAGTCGCTGCATAGCTTGTTATATCTTATATATTCCTTATTTGATCTCCCCTCTGATTTAGAAAAAGAAGGCCCATGGCAATCTTATCATTTTCTTCCATTGATAACTAATGAACTTGCTTTTTAACAAAGAAATAAACATCTTCACTAAATGTTTCTTACAAGACACAAATCTTAACCATTAAAAAAGATGTTGTTGAGTAGTAGATTGAGCAAATCATACACTTGCGACCAAGTTTTAAAATGGGCACAGATAAAATAAAAGGCATTACTACTGGAGCCATTAGAAGTGCAATCTAGGACGTAGGTTTGCTGTTCAGGAAATGGAGAAGACATCCTATATTCCTTTCCAAACAATAAATACAAGCCAATTGGTGGCAGTCTCACACACTCATGGAGGTGCTTCATTTCCATCTAAATGTTTCAAGTTGGACCAGCTCTAAGACAGTCAAAACATAGTTTTATAAGAAAATTACTTCAGACCACTATGCCCTACAAAGGTAGAAATAATAGTGTCGATCTAAAGTACAAGCTTTAATAAGACAACAAGAACAGTAACACCAAATGTGTACTGTTATTTAAAGCTTAAATTGTTGACATACATTCAAAGAGTATTGACCAGCTGGAGCAATGTAAGTGATCTTTCCCATGGCATCAGGAGGAAGAGCAACACGATGTTCCATCAAGCTGTTCTCAAAGACGGTCTGCCAAAAGAAAATTCACAAATATAATCAGACATATAGAGAAAATTGAAAACATGGAACAAGGATACGGCATATGGCACTGGAAAAGTTATCACAAATTTACTTAAAAGAAATAAAGTTCATTCAAACTTACAGCATACAAATCTCCACCTGTCAAGAGATCTCCCTCACCTGGCACCAGAATATGATAATGAGCAAAGCAATTTTTTTTCTTTCGAAAAGCAGAGTAATTATTTCAAAGTCCAAAATGTCATTCTAAAGGTTACAAAATACCTATTTTTTTAGGCTGAAATTCCCATAGTATATCCTTGTCCAGGGGTGGAACAGACACACCTCGAGGAATGTAGACATCACCAGACCTTTTTGCAATTGTCTTCAGAGGCCTCTGCATTATAGAGGGAGAAACATACAAATATCATGTTGATGTCATGACTCTAATTTCACAATGCTTGAATGAAGAGTATGTAAAGCATATTATCAGATCATTACCTGAATACCATCAAAGATGTTTCCCAATATTCCAGGACCCAGCTCTACTGACAGGGGCTGTTATTTGAACAGAACATCAAAATTTTGCAATGTTGAAATTTTAAATGACAGTTAAAAGAAAACAACTGAAGTTCAAAGAAATATTCTTTTGACCTTGTGTGTACGTAGCACGGGATCATTCACCATTAGACCAGCTGTTTCTTCATAAACTGCAAGAAAGACAAACAAATTTTGCTTTTAGTTTCAATCATGTGAAATTATGGCACTTTAAAGCTGATCAATATCTCCCTTGAGTAGAAACTGAAGAACAGGAAAAATCATGGAACAAGAGGAAGGGGAGGGAGGGGAGAGGAAGATAAGATATTGCAGGGACAGTGCTATTAGCAGGAATAAAGAAATCACGAACAACATACCCTGAATTGTAGCAGAATCTCCTTCCAGCCTAATAATTTCACCAATGAGATTGTCATGTCCGACACGAACTAGTTCATACATGGCAGCTCCCCCCATTCCATCAGCAACAACCACTGGTCCAGACACCTGTTCCAGAAGACACAATGACAACCACATAAGATTTACTAATAGCCATTTTCATAGCGGAGTGCAACACTTAATCGTGGTAGGTGAACAGATGCTATCTGATGAACCGAATGAAACCAGCAAAGATATCGGCAATAATAGAATTTAAGCAGTATAATCATCTACATTGCGGCCAAAAGAGAAAAGGTAAAACATGGTTAAAATTACGAAAGTTGTAATTTTCACATAAGGGGAGTAGCAATCACTAAATCAAGCAGTGAAAAATCAAGTTTCTGTATACAAGCAAAGGCAAAAGCAGATTATTTTTTTTTGATAACCGTGGTGTCCGGGTTAGTTCGCCACACCTCAACTAAATCCACGCGATATCTGTTACCTCCCACTAACAACAAATATCAGCCTACCAAGCAACTCTATCCACCAAGGCTAGGGCAAATGGAAGAAATCACCTAGTGATTTTGTGTCTTGCTGGACTTTGAACCTAAGACCTCATGGTTCTCAACCCACTTCATCGGCCACTAGGTCACACACTTGGGTGCATAAAAGCAGATATTTTAATTGGTATTAATGGAAACAACAGTAACAAAGACAAAAGAAAATGTCCTGATAAGTGGTTAATGTCTCTTTTACTTGTCACTTTTCATTTTATGAGAGTCCAATTGCATGAACTTTGACCAACATTTTAAGACAGTACTTTTTTTTAATCATGTTAAAGTGAAAAGAATTGCAACATAATATTTTTTGCATAGCTTTCAAACTTCTAGATTTTAAATATTAAATTAATCTAATTCAATTTAACTCCAAAGATTAGTCAAATTGACGCTCGTGATATGAAATGTGACTTAAGTAAAAAATGAACGGAGGGAGTAACTTTCTTTTTCTTCGGATGAAGGACCGCTAATTTTAGCTACTGTTATGCTAACTCCTCATCAGCTGCCAGATGTTTGACCCTATGATCCACTTGTAAAGCTTCAACACAAAGAGCAGTTTAAGGAAAACCTACATAAGTATTCTATGGAGGCAACCAAGCTTAAAGATTTAAGCCAGAACATAATTGGAAAAGTACAGCTAAATGAATCATCCAGGAATGTGAAATCAGACCGATACAACTATATCCAGTTCGATCCAATCAAATAATTGACCCCTGCTATTTTGACCTCATATCTAGTATTCAGAGTTTGACTCAATTTGGCACCGCTCTCGCAGCCCGCACCGAAACAGTGGTAACAAATTAGATCTGAGAGTCAATTATTTCAAAGTACAAGTATTGCTAAATGAATATATAAACAAACAAAAAAAGATCTAAGTAGACGTCTTCATCGATCTAAAGATGCAGATCTAAAGGAGAATGAATGAATTTTCACCTTTCTGACGTATCCATACTCGCTTTCCTTTTCAGAATCCTCAAATGTAGTCATCGGACCTCCCATTATTGACGGCATTGTGGAAGACCGTTGTTAATATCCGATCCCTCGCCGATCAGAATTTCGAGTGGAGCAGAGAGAGAGAGAGAGAGAGAGAGGGCGGGGATTAGCAATAATTGGTAAGAAGGCGCTTCCTTTGCTTTGTTGTTCTAGCCTAGTGAGTGATTGAACGAGCAAGGCAGTAACTTTAACTCTCGCGTGTTTGACTTGGATATCTATTGTCGATCCAACTACATGTATACACGTTCCCAGTGAATCTGGTCCTTACATGTGCAATGGGACTAATCCATGCATACAACATCATTAAACGTGGCAATATTTTCATTTTTGTTGTTTAGTATGCGAGATAAGTGAGGTGAATATTTCAAGATTAAATTGAGAATTAGATGTATAGTTTATTTGGTTGAAAGTATAAATTTATTTCGATATAGAATTAGTTTCAAATTTAATTTGTATATTCCACCTTTATTTTTTCTAACATAGAATTACTTTCTCTCTTTTCTTAAGTAGGATAAATTAGCTTAGGGATTATATTTTTAAAATTATAATTTAGTTTATGTATCAAATTACACCTTAAGGGTTGAGTTCGATGGTGAACTATTAAGACGTCTTTGGATTTATTTGAGGGGAAAACGGCATCGATTTCACCTTAAATTATACTTAAAAAGTCGAAGACATATCTAAACTATTGAAGTGACCTAATACACATTTGTACTACTTAAAAGTGAAATTTTTTTCCACCTTGTAAAGTGTTATACCATTTTCATAAGGTGGTGTGTTCCACACGTGCATGCCACATCAACGCCACGTCAATACCACGCAAAAAAATACAAAAAAAATATTATTTTTACCATTTTTTTCCTTTCTTTCTAATTTAAACTTTTTTCTTTTTTCTTTTTTTTCTATATGAAAACCTCCATTGTTATGGATGAAATCACCATAGCCAAACTCAAATCATCAATTCATCACCACCATCAATTTTACCATCCGCCAACAAAACTGTCATTACCATCAATTTCTTCTAACTTTGTCATCCATCTTTAACCCTTTTTTTTCTCCTTCTTCGTTGATTTTCCGACGAGGCAACAAATTATTTTTTAGAGTGATGGAGCAGAGATATGGAACAAGTCCAGATGATGAGAGAGAGATCGAGAGAGAAAAGCTTGATGAAATCTGTCCGGAAAAAAAAAATCTAACAAAAGTGTTAAAAAATAAATTTCGTCGGTATGAAAAAATCTCGATAAATTAAAATCAGCCATGCTTCATAGCTCTCAATAATATTGATAATCAAATTGTTCTTCGCATTACTATTCTATCAACCAAAAATAATTGAGATATTTATATTACTGATGGTGGATTAGATGATGAAATTGATGGTAATGGGTCGACTGATGAAATTGGTGGTGGCATTGTGATGAAATTAGTGATTGCAGGTGATGAAATTGATGGTAATTGATGGTTGTGGGTCAAGTGATGAAATTGGATGAAAAATCAACAATGGAGTAAGAAGAAAAATAAGATTGATGAAGAAATTTAGTTATAGAGAATTGACTGGAAAAAAAAATGAAATAGAATAGATCAGTAGGTGGGGTGGAGAAGAAGAAGAGCTGGGGGAGGGAGGGAAGAGAGGCGTGGGGTGGGGGAGGGGGGCATGGGGTGTATGTTGTGAAGAAGATGTGTGGTTAGGGGAAGAGGATTTTCAAAAAAAAAAAATTATAGCTTTATTTTTTTCACTCACGCGTCCAACTTTTACTTTAATTAATTCTTTTTGATACATCAGTTTCAGGGAGTAAAAAAATTCACTTTTAAGTAGTATAAGTGTGTAATAGGTCGCAGCAATAGTTTGAGTGTAGTCTTCGATTTTTCGGGTATAATTTAAGGTGAAAACGATGTCTTTTCCCTATTCGAGGAGATAAAGTTGTGACACCCCAAAGATTTGAATTTGAGTAGATAGCATTTAGGGATCGTTTGGTACATCAGATAAGATGGAATATATCAGAATTAAGATTTAGGCTTAAATTTGTATCATGTTTGATTTGAAGTATTAATTATATTCAGGATAAAATTATCCCACAAACTTGGATAATATTATTCTGTAACACCCCGTACTTTCCCAACCCTACTTGATGACAGTGAATAATGTTTACTTAGGTGTCGAGAGTTATAAGTATGGATTTGATAATGTTCAAGATGAGAAAAAAAATTAAACTTTGTACATGGGACGAGCCTTTCATAGGAAGTGTTTTGTGATTTCGTGGAGCATTTGGGCAATACCCCGTACACATTCTAACCTCATTTGATGACTTGGAGTCATGTTTATTTGATGATTAAGGTCACTAAGTAAGTATTTTGTAGTGTTTTGATAAGGTATTGGACGATACGCAAGTGTTGGAAAAATGGCCGAAAAATTCAGCAAAGCACCAAAACTTGCGCCACTGCCCTGTTTCAGGGGGTGTAGCGCAAGTCGCTGATTCAGAGGGGGCTCAATTCTTGCGTCACTTCCTTGCTTTGCAGCAGTGGCGCAAGGCATAAAAATGTGCTCTTCCGGACTCGTTTTGTAACGCAATTCTACGACGATTCTTGGATAGTTTCTTTTGGTTCTTTGGAGTTCTTTGAGCATTGTTAAAGCTTCAAACACTTCAATACACTCCTACATACTCCTACCTGATCAAATCATGAAATGTGAATAGTGATCCAAAATGTCCAATGAAGCCAAGGGCGACTAGAATTCCAATTTTTGCGATCGAGGTGACGAATGAGAATCTCGTAAGAGAATATTGTCGTGACATTATGGAATTATGTAAACATGAGATATATGGTGAATAATACATGAAATTTGATGGGTTACATGGATATGTATTATTGGGCCCAAATTAAGGCCCAAAAGTGAAAGAAATACATGGCCCAAATGGGTCAAATGACCCATTCTTCCATTTGACCTTCTAGATATATCATTTAATGTTAAAGAGTGACTAAGGGTGGAACTTGAGGGCCTATATAAAGGGGTAAAATCTGATTGTTTATCCATTACAAACACACATGTTTTTCTACTTTTTTTTCTAGACATTTCCAAAGAAAACCTCTTTTGCTCTTAAAACCCTAAGTCAACTTTTGGAGAAGATCATCATTTTCAAGCTTGGGTAAGTATTTATTCTCATGGATTAACATATTATATGCATGGTAGATTATGTATATTATGCTAGTTGTGTTGGCAAGGTGATGAATAGTGTATTTTGCTTTTGGTGAAAGATGTGCTATCTTGGTGATTTGAACTTGAATTAGGACTTGTGCCTTTGATGAAAAAGCATGGTATGGACAAAATATAAACATATATGGTGTTATTTTTTGGTATTAAACTTGTTCTTGTCTATAAGTGGAAATTGTGGGATTTTGGCCGATATGTGTTATGAGTTGTATTAAAGTCATTTGATGGTTTATTTGTGATGTGTTATGGTTAAGAAAGTGTAAAGGAGAAGTGTTGTGGTGAAATGTATCGATTATCATGTATTGGTCAATGTTGGGAATATTATGGAATAATAGTATGATCCATGGTTTTGTCAAGGGGAAATGGCATGTGTAAAGGCAAACATGTGACTCATTGACATTGTATGCATTTGTAAAGGAATTGGTGGTTAATGTGAATTTCGTTATGCATTTGTGTTGTAGAGTGACACATAAAGAAGGAGCGGGACTACTGTATGCACCTCTAGGATTATATATTCGTATTGTGAATCCAAGGTATGTAAGGTTACTTTGTCCGTATTTTTCTGCGGCAAATAGTATTCACATTGACATCTCACTAGTCCTATCCCAAAATGTGCAAAGGTATCCCATATCCGGTTAACAATAGTCATGGTCATATATTTCCTACTCATTGAGCAATGGTGAATCTCATGTCTCATATTCATGGTTAATGTTCCAAAAAGCCCAATAAGGTTATGTTGCGATATTCCAATAGTAGTCATACTCATGTCTCTTGTTCATTGATTATTGATCCAAAGCTTCAAATAAAGTTGTGATTATCATTGTAATCATCTCTCATAAGCAAAAGTACCAATCTCTCACAAGTTAAAGTAACAATCTCGAAAGTAAGTAAAGATATCAATCGTACAAGAGTAGGATGTGAAGTAATGTATATTTGTGTTTCAAGTTTCAAGAATGTTTCTATCATCAAAGTATCACTCATAGTATGAAAAAAAATGCAAAGACGCAATGTTATGTAATGTTGGCCTACCCATGGAGTAGATGTATGTTATTAACCCACCAAAGAGTGGATGTATGTTATTGCCCACCAAAGAGTGGATGTATGTCATTGCCCACTAAAGAGTGGATGTATGTTATTACCCACCATAGAGTGGATGTATGTTAACCCACCGAAAGAGTGGATGTATGTTGAATGACTAATAATAATGATAATGAGCGTTAATCAAAGGAAGAATCCATTGAACAAAGGTATCACATGAAAGATATTATGTGAATGATCAGGCTATGATTGAGTGATCAAAAATAATAATAATAAAAGAAAGGTACATGGTTTCACATATGGAGTTTTCTCTTATAATTACTTCCATTGAAATTCTTATGTATTAATGCAGTTTTTCTTATGGCCTTACATACTCAGTACATTCTTTGTACTGACCCCTCTTGGGGACTTACCTTACATGTTGCAGGTGCAGGCACTAGTAGGCCTCCACAGTAGATTGTCAGTGTTGCAGATCTTTGGTGAGCTCTAGTTAGTTCGGGGCTTCTCCGAGTCACTGTTGTACATGTGTTTTGATTTTGTATACGTTGTATAAAGCGGGGACTTGTCCCGACTTTCAGTTGGTTTTGGTCAATGCATCTGTTAGAGGCTTTTGTAGACGTATGTGGGTGTATGTGTATACGATGATAGATGAAATCTTGACTTGATGGCCTCAACGGCCAAGTTTCTCATATATATATACGTCACATGTTCTATGCTTTCCGATTTTAGCCTCTCATGTTTCTATGTGATAGTAGTGTTTCCTATGACATGCATACGAATGAATAGAAGCAAAGATTGGTTCTCTCGGGCCTTGTCGGCTTCGGGTGCCAATCACGCCTCGTTGGAATTCGGGGCGTGACATATTCCATCTCTTAGGTGGGATAACTAATACCAGTATAAGTTATCCTTGGATAATATTATCAGATGACCATTTTACCCCTGAAGCCACTTCACTGATTATATTCCATCTACACTTTTTTTTTACTAATGTTTATGCATTTTCTGTATGGTTTCAACACTTCTTTTGCATTTTCTGCATTCGTTTAACTTCTGTTTTTGTATTTTTTGCACAATTTTTGCACTTTTTTTCTTTTGTTTTTGTATTTTCTGCACAGTTTATGTATTTTCTGTATAATTTTGACACTTTTTTATTGCATTTTCTGAATAGTTTTTACATTTTTCTGCACAGTTTTTACACTTTTTTTTTTGCATTTTGCTGCACTTTTTCTTGCATTTTTTTGCACGCACTTGTGAACAATTCCTGCATTTTTTGCATAATGTAGTGAACGCAATATTTCAATATATGATTAACTTATATTTAAGTCATTGAAATATCAAGGTTAAAATTAAAAATAAAAAATTTCTTCAATTTTGTTAAACTTCCAACCAAACACATGTTTTGGACTGTATATACTATATCCCATCTTTAATTTAATGTACCAAACGAAAGGCTAGCACTAAATAATCTACAGATTATTTAGTCTCAGGACTATAATCCCAGGATAATTTTGATTGTGAACTAAGCGACCCCTTATAGTTGTGTTTGTACTGTTACAATGTCCCTCCTAGTAAGATGATAGGACAAACTTTAACAAGGTTGAAATATACAAATAATTATCTATAGGAGCCTTAATTAAAGAATACGCTATATTTATAAAGTTTTTAAAATTTAACCGCCTCAAAATCAAGTTTCAAATCTTAGAGTACGAAATTTAAACTGAGAAAGTCTAACTCCAAACATGATTGAATGTAATTCTAATTTAAATCGTCAAGTGGAAGTTGGGCTTTGATAACACCTAAGTTTAAGAATTAGGTTCTGGCAGTGCCTAAGTTCAGAGTCGAAACTCTTTAATTTTGACAATTCATAATTTCAAAGAATTCAATAATTAAAACCTTCTAACCTTCAAAAAGAATGAGGAAGAGAAGGAGTCTGAAGTTTATTTTTCCATTTTTTCCCCTTGGGGTGGTTGATTTCTTAGTGCCTTTGTGGAAATAATTAATTAATGATCCACCTCTCTTCAATACTATCATGCAAATTTCTATGACCCCTCTATATCTTTTTCCTGTAATGTGATCTTAAAAATAATTTTATTCGTATCTTTGATTAAAAAAAATTCTCAAATTCTGAAGTTAATTAGACAAATCAAGTAACTTCTATATGAAGTTAAATCATTGTAGAGCGAGAAATTCTACATAATAACAAACCCACTAATCATAAAGGAAACAAATTGAAGTGCTTTTATTTTCGAACAAGTTTTATATATATAAATATATAATTTACTCAATTATAATATTAATTTTGTGATTATTTAATACGATGAGTTTTTTTTTCTCCTGTGTATCTCTTCTTTATTTTATTTTATTAGCTATCTGAATAAGTAGTGTGTTATTGCTACTTTATCTAAAATTTAACTGATTTGATAAAAAAACAAAATTGTGTTTGTTATCCCTCGATATATATATGTAACGCCAACATACCTCTCATTTTTTTTTTTCAAAAATGACAATGTTCAAGCTAATTTATACATGCTTTGATTAATTCATTAAGTATCTGCTACTTTTCACTAGTATAAATATACAAAAAAGAAATTCAACTAATTAATATTTTCTCAACCGAAGTTTGAACTTTGCTTCTAGAGATTTGGATCCCCCAATTTGTTACTTTTAGGCTATTCTTCTTAGAAACCAATATCAACTCTAACGGAATTTTGTATAGATTACGCATGTGAGTCAATTCGAAATTCGAATTTATATTAAAATAGTTTATTATTTATAATCATTATATCTATATCTATATATATAATAAAGAAGAGTAGTTAGCCTAAAATTATGACCAATGGCTTCTTGAGAACTATCTACTTGACATTTTTACAACAAAAAACTATCATTTTACAACAAAAAAATATTTAGTTGATTATTTAATTATTTAATATTTTTTCATATCTATATATATAATAAAGGAGAATAGTTAGCCTAAAATTATGACAATTGGCATCTTGAGAACTACCTACTTGACATTTTTACAACAAAAAACTATTATTTTACAATAAAAAAATTAGTTGATTATTAATTATTTAATATTATTTCATATCTATATATATATATATATTAAATGAGAGCAGTTAGCCTAAAATTATGAGAAGTGGCATCTTGAGAACTACCTACTTGACATTTTTACAACAAAAAACTTATCATTTTACAACAAAAACTATTTTGTTGATTATTTAATCATTTAATATTTTTTCATATCTAGATCTATAATAAAGGAGAGTAGTTAGCCTAAAATGATGACAAGTGACATCTTGAGAACTAACTACTTGACATTTTTACAACAAAAAACTATCATTTTACAACAAAAAAAATATTTAGTTGATTATTTAATTATTTAATATTATTTCATATCTATCTATCTATATATATATATTAAAGGAGAGTAGTTAGCCTAAAATTATGAGAAGTGACATCTTGAGAACTACCTACTTAACATTTTTACAACAAAAACTATTTATGTTTAACATATTTTAATATATAGATAAAGGAAAGTAGTTAGCCTAAAATTATGACAAGTGGCATCTTGAGAACTACCTACTTGACATTTTTACAATAAAAAACTATCATTTTACAACAAAAAAATATTTAATTGATTATTTAATTATTTAATATTATTTCATATCTATCTATATATATATATATATTAAAGGAGAGTAGTTAGCCTAAAATTATGAGAAGTGGCATCTTGAGAACTACCTACTTGACATTTTTACAACAAAAAAGTTATCAATTTACAACAAAAACTATTTTGTTGATTATTTAATCATTTAATATTTTTTCATATCTATCTATATATATATATAATAAAGGAGAGTAATTAGCCTAAAATTATGACATGTGGCATCTTGAGAAATAACTAATTGACATTTTTACAACAAAAAAATATTTAGTTGATTATTTAATTATTTAATATTATTTCATATCTATCTATCTATATATATTCAAGGAGAGTAGTTAGCCTAAAATTATGAGAAGTGACATCTTGAGAACTACCTACTTGACATTTTTACAACAAAAAACTATCATTTTACAACAAAAAATTATTTTGTTGGTTATTTAATTATTTAATTTTTTTCATATTGTGGTAAAAAACAAATAATATTATTTCATATTGCGGTAAAAAATAAATAATATTATTTCATATCTATATATATATATATAATAAAGGATGGTAGTTAGCCTAAAATCATGACAAGTGGCATCTTGAGAACTACCTACTTGACATTTTTACAACAAAAAACTATCACTTTACAACAAAAAAATATTTAGTTGATTATTTAATTATTTGATATTATTTCACATTGTGGTAAAAAATAAATAATATTATTTCATATCTATATATATAATAAAGGAGAGTAGTTAGCCTATTATTGAATATTATTTCATATTGTGGTAATAAATAAATAATATTATTTCATATCTATATATATAATAAAGGATAGTAGTTAGCCTAAAATTATGACAAGTGACATCTTGAGAACTACCTACTTGACATTTTTACAACAAAAAACTATTATTTTACAACAAAAAAATATTTAGTTGATTATTTAATTATTTAATATTATTTCATATCTATCTATCTATATATATATATATTAAAAGAGAGTAGTTAGCCTAAAATTATGAGAAGTGACATCTTGAGAACTACCTACTTGACATTTTTACAACAAAAAACTATCATTTTACAACAAAAAACTATTTTGTTGATTATTTAATTATTTAATATTTTTTCATATCTATATATATAATAAAGGAGAGTAGTTAGCCTAAAATAATGACAAGTGACATCTTGAGAACTAACTACTTGACATTTTTACAACAAAAAACTTTCATTTTACAACAAAAAAATATTTAGTTGATTATTTAATTATTTAATATTATTTCATATCTATCTATCTATCTATCTATCTATCTATATATATATATATTAAAGGAGAGCAGTTAGCCTAAAATTATGAGAAGTGACATCTTGAGAATTACCTACTTGACATTTTTACAACAAAAAACTATTTTATGTTTAACATATTTTATGTTTTGAAAAAAGGGTTTAGTGAACAAGATTCCATGTTTAAAAAGGTTTCAAAATTTTGTTTATCTCCTTTTTAATCTTGTTATCTCTTTTTTTTTTTAAAATAACTTATAATATTTACTGTTTTACTATATACGTAATAGTATTATATGACAAAGGATATTTTTGATTTCATTACAAGTTTACAAATAAGTAAATTAAGAAAGTATCACAACGACAATCAATTACGATAGTAATTAATTACTAATCAAATAACTTATATGAAAAATATTATTATAACTAAAGATTCATTCCAAAACAAAAAAATCCTATGAAGAATAAGATGAGTAAAACAGGGAAAACATGATGTTATAATCTTATTCAAATATAAATTGACTTTTTTTTTAACAAATTGATATAATTTTTGAATTTGAATAAAAATTAAAATTTTGACTCTTATATATATCCCTTCAATAACAATTAAATTATTATTACATTGTCTTCTCCTTTTTTTCTTTTTCTTTTTTATTGATTTGTTCATCTTTAACTATTCGTTGTTATCAAGTTTTTATTTTGTCAACTATTAACTCTAATTTCCTTCGTGAATTTCAGGGCTTACAATTTTGATTTATACATAAATGATGATGACACTGCCTTGAAAATATTACGTAAAACAAAAGGTAAGAATATCATTCAACTTTTGAAATTTCTTACAATCATTTGACTATTTTTAAGGATACGAACAGTGATAAATTCACTCATCTTTAAAGTTATTTTTTTAATGATGATAGGGTATGAATGGTGATGAATGTCAAAGGATAGGATGCTCTTAGAGTAAGAACTCATAAATGAATACATTGTTATTATATTTTTAAATAAAAATAACAAAACTATTATTAAAGGAGTAAAAATTGAAGAAACTGACATGATGTTTTAGCATTTATACTATTCATTTCTCTTTAAAATCATGAATATTTTTATCATTTATAAGTACATTGCATTAAGAAGTGAAATGATTAGCTTGAAATTCTATTAAAGTAATATGATCAATATACTTAAACAAGTCATATTATATAATTTATCATATACTTTACGTTTTAAAAAAAATTTCGTGCATCGCACGATACAAATGCTAGACTTTAATAATAGATGAGAATGGATAATAACATTTGTGAAAAAAAAAGTTGTTATATGAAAATGACTTTAAGCTTCTTGCTATTTCCTAACTTAAATATTTTTTTAAAAGAATCACTTTAACCACCCTTAATTGATATTCCATATGTAGAATTTAGAATAAACTTACAAAGAGATGATGATACAATAGGAACAATGATTAATTTCAAAGAACAAAATTTACGATGCTTTTAGAATAAGAAATCATAAATGAAAAAACAGGTCCAAGTTGTTTTACTCAATTTTTTATTTTTATTTTTATTTTCTTTAAAAAATGAATATCAATTGATCGTAAATAAATGAAGTTAGATGTAGTCATGTAGATTTGATAGGACAAAGTCAATTTAATTTTGTGAGGTAAGAGTCATTTTCCTTCATTTAGTTATTTATTTGCTTCTCAAAAATTAGATTTGATAGCGGTTTATAACAAATGTTGATATACAAAATAAGATAAATATATCCTAATTATTCCTATAATACAGAAAGATTCAAAGTTGCTTCACTAAACTATTTAGATCGTAATTTTTTGTTTTAGGAAAAGAACAAGAGTTGGGCATCAATTGGTTGTAAATAGATGAAGTAAGATATAGCTATGACCTATGCAGATTTGAATTTGATTTTGCTCTACAAGTATACATAATATACGTTAGAATGAGAAAAATAATCATACTATTCAAAAAAGAAAACAAACAAACAAAAGATTAGTAATAATAAAAAAGATATTTAAAAGGCTCAACTGTGACAGAGGGGTGTGTGGGATGGGGGATTGGGGGATGTCAAATAAATTATTCAAACTTGGAAAAGTTATTTAATATTTAAAACAAAATTGAAGCAAACAACAACAACATACCCAGTATATTCCCACCACGTGGGGTCTGAGGGGGGGCGGGTAAGTGTACGCAGTCCATACCATTACCTCAAAAGTGAGATAGAGAGGTTGTTTCCGAAAGACCCCCGGCTCAAGAAACAATAGTGTAGAAAAGAAATAGTAAGTGACAAGATACGAAATGTGAAATCATACCCAATAATAATATAAACAGGACCCACCAAGTAATCCAACAAATAATAACACACTATGAAGTAATACAAATACTCTAGCTACAAGCACTACTAATGCAACAAAATTCTCCTATCTACTAACACTGACGCCCCTTCCCTACTAACCTTCTACCTTAATCCGTCTCCTTCACACCTTCCTATCTAGGGCCATGTCTTCGGTAAGCTGCAGCTGCTCCATATCATGTCTAATCACCTCTCTCCAATACTTCTTCGGTCTACCCCTCCCTCGCCTGAATCCATCCCTAGCCAACATCTCGCACCTCCGCATTGGGGCCTCCGTGCCCCTCCTCAACACATGCCCGAACCATCTCAACCTCACTTCCCGCATCTTGTCTTCTACCGGCGCTACTCCCACTTTATCTCGTATAACCTCATTCTTAATCCTATCCTTCCTAGTACACCCACACATCCACCTTAACATCCTCATCTCCGTCACATTCATCTTTTGGATGTGAGATTTCTTGACTGGCCAACACTCCGCTCCATATAACATAGCCGGTCTAACCACTACTCTGTAGAACTTGCCTTTGAGTTTAGGCGGCACCTTCTTATCATACAAGATTCCAGACGCGAGCCTCCATTTCAACCATCCTACCCCAATCCGGTGAGTGAAATCGTCATCAATCTCTCCACTCCCCTGAATCTTAGACCCAAGATACTTGAAACTATCTCTCTTCCGGATGGCCTGAGTATCAATCTTTATAACCACCTCAGCTTCATGCGCCGCCTCGCTGAACTTACACTCCAAGTATTCCGTCTTGGACCTACTCAACCTAAATCCCTTAGACTCGAGGGTCTTCTTCCACACTTCCAACTTATCATTAACTCCACTGCGGGTCTCATCAATCAAAACTACATCATCCGCAAAAAGCATACACCAAGGCACCTCACCTTGAATTCGCAAAGTTAAAACATCCATCACCAAAGCAAATAAAAACGGGCTAAGAGTAGATCCTTGATGCAACCCCATCAAGACAGGAAAGTGCTCAGAGTCCCCTCCTACCGTCCTAACCCGAGTCTTAGCTCCGTCATACATATCCTTAATCGCCCTAGCATACACCATTGGAACACCTCTAGCCTCCAAGCACCTCTATAAAACCTCTCTGGGGACTCTATTATAAGCCTTCTCCAGGTCGATGAACACCATGTGCAAGTCCTTCTTCCTCTCCCTATATTGCTCCACTAGTCCCCTTATGAGATGGATGGCCTCACAGTTAAATTAACAAATAAATATATTATTATTATTATTATTTTGTTGTACTTCAAATTTGATGCATTTCTAATTTATGGCGCATATTCCACCACCAAACATGTCATACAAACAGCAATAGGACAGAACAAGTGATTATTACACTTTTGTCAATTGCCATGCAATTTCAAATTAATGAACTTGTGAAACAAAGATTCAGTCATTTGTTCATTAACAACCAATTTACATCACACAGCCATCACAGGCAAAAGCGGAAAAAAGATTTGTGGTCTCTAGGAAAAATATGGCATAGAATAGCCTAACTTGATAATTTGATCCTTGGAAGTAGTAAGGACCCAGTTACCATTTTGATTCCACTTTACACAAAAAATGGTATTCTTAAAACAAAATTGAAGGAGAGAAATTATTTTCACCCATTAAAAATTATGAATGAATTTGTTCAACAGATTAAAAATGTAAGGAATTAACATAATGTTCTAGCATTATACATTATTCGTTTCCTTAAATTCATGAAATTTTGTTATTAAATATATTACAACAATTTGTCATTTATATTTTTTTAGTATTGTTTCGTGCATTGTACTGATACAAATAATACACTTTAATAATAGATGGGAATGGATAATAATATATATGAAAGAAAATTGTTGTTATATAAAAACTAGACTTTAAAGCCTCCTTCTTCTTGTTTTAACTTCAATTTTTTTTTTGGGTTAAACTTACATATTTTTTAAAGAATCACTTTAGCAAAACTTAATTTATAATTCATATGTATACATTAGAATAAACTTACAAATAGAAATAAAATGACAAATCAACAAAAATAATATTTTTAATATTGAAGCAATTAAATATAATGTAATATTATAAATAAATCATGATAGTAATATGTTATGATTAATTTTTTTATATGCTGATCGCGAGGTTACTAATACTAGTATTTATTAATAATAATCTATTCTTTTCATATTTCATTTGTGAGAATTCACTGAATATGTTGTTGCTGTTGTATATATCTACTAATAAAAAATAAAAGAAAAAGACAAAACTATTAAGAAAAGTTTCAATAATTGTTCTACTTATTGACGGTAAGAACAAAAAGGGGAAGCATCTTTCTAGAGGAACTAAACCTTCTCCTTCTCTCAACACAAAAAAGGAAAAAATATAGAATTTTTTCATTTCTCTCAATTTGAAAAAGTTTCTGTGAATAATTTTCTCTGAAACATGTTGGAACAAATTACTGTGCCGTGTATAATTTAAATTGTTAATTTCACAGTGTAATTTATATTTATTATGTGATTGAATTATTTAACTAGTGAAACAATATAATAATCCGATGAATTTTTTGTTTTCCGATGAATTTTTTGTTCTAATTTTCACTATTGATATCAACGTCATTCTTATATATTTTTTAGTTTACATCTTTTTGATTTGGAAATTTGAATTTTTTTTCTTCTCTAGGCTTCTCTAATCGCAAATTAGGAGAAAAGGACATAAATGTCACTTCGCTCAAAACTATTTCCACCAAAATAACCATTGATTTTACAATTCCAAAAGGTAGCCATTTTAGGTCTTTTTGTCGCTGTTACTGCCTTCTTCTTCTTCTTTTTGTCTTTTCCTTATTTTATTGTTTAATTTCTAATGTCAATTATTTTAGCACATAGCACTATAATTATCCTTACAGGCACTATAATTAGCACTATGATACATTTTATATAACAATGATATATTTTTTTTACATTTGTGATAGATACAATTTTAAACAACAATGATACAATTTCTATACATATCCTATACAAATTCATAATACATACATCAATGATACAATTTTTATACATATCATATACAAAAATATATACTTTATGTAAGAATTATACAATTTCTATACATATTATACTCTTCATGTTTTTTTGTTCATATACAGTTCATATACCATAATGATACAGTCTCATGCCACATTCATATAGTTTATACAGAAAAACATATGCATATATAGTTCATATACCATATTGTACAGTCCCTATACCATATTGATACAATCCTTATACCATATTGATACAGTCCCTATACCATATTAATACACTCTTTATACCATATGGATACAACCCATATACCATATTGATACAGTCCCGACTGATCATTTTTGGAATTAATTTGGGCCGACTGGCCACTCCATGTCTAATAGCCCAAACATGAGTCATTTATTTTTAGATGAGCCATGTGGTGTCCTTTCCCCAATTAGATAACGAGATTTTGAAATATGTTAGTCGTTACTATTACTTTCATAAATTAGTGGAGACAACCTCCTAAAAATGATTTTTTTCAAACAACGATCTCTGTGAAATATGACACTATTTTTTTCCCTTTTGGATATATTTATCCCCATGAACCTATTGCATACTAGTCGATATTAACTTGAACAATTACTAACGTAGTTGAATTGAAATAATATATTAAAAATGACAGGTAAAATACATTAGATGTAAAATTATTGGATAAATATCTATTTTGTCACTAAACTATACCAAATCTCTAAAAGGATTCTAGTGCATAAAAAAAGAAGAATTGAGATGGCTAGGCTCGAACAATACATATACAAACTCACTACATGTTATTGATTCAATGATAGTTTGATAGAATCAACAAATCAGATAGTTTGATAGAATCAACAAATCAGATGTATTTGTTAAATTGGGTCGATAATTTTTATCCTGATAATTTTGTTGAGTACATTTGTGTTGGATCATGATTGATTGCTGTAGGGATTGAAAAATAGAATCCAAAACGATTTTGATTTGTTATATAAAAAGATCTCAACCAAATTAATTTAGAAAAAGTAATTCATTTTTGAGCCCATCACTTCTTTTGGACTTCGATGATTTGTCTGCACGAGAATCATTAAATCATCAAAGATTGTACAAAGAGATAAAAAGTTGAATAGAGTAAGGGAGTATTGGGGTTGTGTATATTTATTTCAATGGGGATGATAGCTCGAATCGACAAATGGGAGAATTATCAAATCATGTCGAAGAAGAGGTCCCACCCATTATCTAGATTCAAAGTCAAGGTCTTGTTCTAACATTATCGTAGCAAGCATCAGTCCCTTCATTGGATGGATTCAAGCTTGCTAGCTTCACTATCATATTGAAATTCTCGATTCTACGAGAATTTTTAGGAAAATCTTTCATTTGCCTCTCTTCCAGAGAAGCTTAATTTTTTCATAATGTATTCTATTTTTTTGTCTAATTTTTCTTTTGATGATCGATTTAACCTCTGATAAAAATATGCATTGACTATGTTTAATCTCTTCAACAAGTATAATATTTTATATAAAGATATTGAAACCTATATGTCATACCCCTTTTTCGTTCATTTGGGTCGAAGGGTTTTTTCAATTAAAGTGAAAGTATTGAATAGAGATTATTTTATTTACAGAGTCGCCACTTGGAATTGAGTTATGGTGTTCCAAGTCACCTTTTTGAATCCCTAATCAAAAGGAGATTGACTCTTTAATATTGATCTGCGAACTAGAAATCCGAGTAAGGAATTCTATTGATCGAGGGAAAGGTGTTAGGCATCCCTCGAGTCCCATGGTTCTAGCACGGTCGATTTATTGACTTAAGTTATTTCTTGGATAAACTCGTGCTTATTAGCCTAAAATCTGTTTATGTCCTCCTTCTTTGGTTAGTTTTGAAGCTGGTTTAACTATCTTATTTTATTAATGGGTGGCTTACTAGTAGCAGGGCTTTCCAGCCTTACCACAAACTATTCTCTTCTACTTTTTGTTAGTATCTCGTGCCTAACATTTCTTATGGCTCAAAGAGTGTATGTTTTTTTTTTTGTTATTATTCCCGAGTCTAGAGATGCTACTAACCAATTAAATTAAATTAAATTAAATAATTAAGCATGACATAGCAAAATCAAAGAAATCTCACCTTATTAAAATTAAAACAATGATAAAAATAGCAGACTGCTAATGACTAGTTTTTATTGGCTAGAAGATTAAAGATCAAAGTTATGAGACTAGTCTTTAAAAAAAGTTAACAAGTACTAGGAAAGTCAAAAAACAATTTTACAATAACAGAACTTCAATTTTCCATTTCCAACCACAGCCTTGAATCGATCCCATTACTAGATTAATTAAAGGATCAAATTTTGATAATTAACAATTCTTATGCACTCATCTAACGTTCAAAATGATCTTAATATTTGCCTATTGTTTATTAACAAATACATTATATAGGCTACTAACGACCAAAGTGGTAAAACAAGAAGTAAAAATTAAGTTCAAGTTTTATGACGTTAGTTGGCCAAGGTTAAGAAAAATCATTTCAAGAAACCACCAACTTTGTTTCTCTTATCCAACTCAATTTATCTTATTTAACTAATGTTTAAATTCCACAACAACAAAACATTCCAACATAATATAAAACATAGTATGCTTACAGTGATTGTTTACCCAACTATTACATTCATCCCAAATTCATGTAACATTCATGGTCAAAGCTCAAACCTTTTAAATTCTCATTAGGCTCCTCCATTCTTTTAGATTCTATGACTTTGATTTACCAGAGACGATAGAAATCAACACGAGGGAATATTAGGTGAAAATCAATATGAAACAATATAAAACAGAAATCATGAACAAAGGCACAAATCATTCATAATGCACAATAGGACATGACACAAAGAATAATTTTTTTTAACGCAGCAGATAAAGGAAAAGATGGACCTTAAGGAGCCTTAATCATAGCTTTTTACTTCAAACTGGTTCCAACGAGACCGGAGCTACGAACATAGACCTCAACTCGAAATCTAACCCATGAACCTTAGATCAAGAATACTCTTCTTTTTTTGTTTCCAACTTTATGTTTCTCTCGTTTCTTTTTTTCTTACTGTGTTGCTGCCTTTCTCTTTCTTCTCCTCCTTTTTTTCTTTGCTTTCTGTTTCTCCTCCTTTTGTTTTCTATCTTTTTTTTTTGTTTTTCTCCTCTCTCTTTTCTTATGTGTTTTGTGTGTATATATAATATGTGTGTAGTAGTGTGTGAGGTGTGTGTGTTGTCGTGTGTGTGTTTGTGAGGGAGTGGGGAAGTGAGGGAAAATGGGGTGAGGGAATGGGGGAAATGGGCGTGCGGGGGTAGTTTTAGTTAGGACATTTTATTTTTTTTAATTTTTTAATTTTTTTAAAAAATAATAATATAATATATTAATATTATTTGAATATTTGGAACCTACAAAAGTATGTGAAAAGTAAAATAGCTATACTAAAAAAATATAATTAAGAAATATTAAAATCACTAGCTTATTTATTAAAACCTAAATTAAAGAAAAACACTTTTTTTTTGAACATTTTCTTTTCTTTCAAAAACTAAAAACAAAACTTATCCTAAAATGTGACTATTTTGCCATCTTTTTTCACAATTTTTTTTTCAAAGAAAACCTACTAAACATGAAAAAAAAACTAAAATAAAAATTAGATAAAAATAAATATTTAGTGCTAAAAATAGGTTAAAGCACGGGAAGGGTAAAAAATCACGTGTCTACATTTGCCCCTCTTTGTTTGGGAACGCGAAGAGTTTTCAAACAAAGAAGTAGACAACGAGACAAGTTTTGATCCGACCGTTATTTAAAATGAAAAGAAAAAGAAGGGAAAGATGTGACCGAGTCCTGGTTTTGGACAGACTACATATCCCGGGTTATAAGGGAATCAGGTCACGTGTAGTTCAAAGAGGTGGAATGGTGAGACGATGAGTTAGAGGTCGAGTGAGGTCCTGTCGAGGTTCCGGTTCGTGGCTCCTGTTTTAACACAAACAAAATACAATAAATAAAAAATGCAATATCTTATCTACTCCACTTGTCTTGAGTCTTCCTGTAGTTTTCCCATTTGGGTCTTCAGTTACCATCTCACCCTCTTTTGGTTGGGTACCTTGATCTTGAAACTGAGGTTTGAGACTTGAACTTGAAATTTAGATTGAGTCTTTGACTCTCTTTCAAATAACAGTCATAGACAGTTGTTGAATGCTTGTTTTCTTGACCACTAGTTGAATATAAACTGACGTCAGGAGGCTGGGCCACTACATGCATTTGAAAACTAATTCTGATTGTCGTTGAGATTGAACGCCTGGTAAGAGTTGGGATTGTGTATTTGGACATCAAGATCATGTTCTACCAGGAAAACCTGCAAGACATCATAAACAAAAGAAACAAACAAAATTTTTTGCCCCAGTTTTCACTGAAAAATTTTGTGAGTTATTAGCAATTGTAAACTTTATAAATAAACTCAGAGCAGGAAATTTATATCCTAGGAGAAAAATGAAAATAATTGTCTTCGACTAAAAAAATATTTATCCTAGGAGACGAATGCGAAATAATTGTCTGCTACTAGGAAATGTTTATCCTAGGAGACGAATGCAAAATAATTGTCTGCTACTAGGAAATGTTTATCCCAGGAGACGAATGAAAAATAATTGTCTACTACTAGGAAATGTTTATCCTAGGAGATGAATGAAAAATAAATGTCTACTACTAGGAAATGTTTATCCTAGGAGACGAATGAAAAATAAATGTCTACTACTAGGAAATGTTTATCCTAGGGGACGAATGGAAAATAAATGTATACTACTAGGAAATGTTTATCCTAGGAGATGAATGAAAAAATAAATGTCTACTACTAGGAAATGTTTATCCTAGGAGACGAATGGAAAATAAATGTCTACTACTAGGAAATGTTTATCCTAGGAGACGAATGGAAAAAATAAATGTCTACTACTAGGAAATGTTTATCCTAGGAGACGAATGAAAAAATAAATGTCTACTACTAGGAAATGTTTATCCTAGGAGATGAATGAAAAAATAAATGTCTACTACTAGGAAATGTTTATCCTAGGAGACGAATGAGAAAATAAATGCCTACTACTAGGAAATGTTTATCCTAGGAGACGAATGAAAAAATAAATGTCTACTACTAGGAAATGTTCATCCTAGGAGAACGATGAAAAATGACGGATATATGCATGTAACAAAGAAAGAGTGAGAGTTTTTACTGTAATCCTGTTTGCTAGTTCAAACCTCTGAAATTGCCTCTATATCAATAAAATTGCCCCTATTTTAGAAATAGAAAGAAAAATTGTGAGTTTCAAAATGGTAGTCGATTTCTGGTCTTGGCTCTGAGCGCAACAGCTTTTTTCTTTGTTGCCGTGTTTGACCTTGACTTCAACTTCGGCAAATTTTGCTTGTTGCTTAAACAACCTTATTGAAGAACCTCTAATTGAAGATTTCAAACCCCAATATCTGTAGTATTGCCCTCGTTCTACGAACACTGAATCTTGTATTCATTCTCAAACTTGTCAACCACAACAAATTATTGTGCATATCATTTCTTCTCCAATCATATTACTTTTGATGTGCTGGCCAGACTTTGCTTTGGTAATCGAGAAACTGATAGCAAATTTTAAAATCATTTCTTGCTTGTTTTAACAAAGACTGACTCAACGAAAAATGAAAAATAATAAAGCGATCAGAAAAAGGAGTATTTGACAAAAAATATCCCTTTAGAAAACAGGAAGAAAGAAATAAAAAACTCCTTTAAACGTGATAGTCACCTTTAATGATCGTGACATGCATTTTGAATTAAATGACCTGATCTGTCAATCCAATCTGAACTTTATTCTTTTTGAACATTCAGACTTTGAAGTCATGCTTCTGAGTTGCGACCTTTGCATTAGACGCTCAACATTCAAGCGAGTAGTGGTGTCCCAAAGAGTTTTCACCAACAAGTCTCTCTATTTTTTTTTTATTTATATCTCTCACTCACCATCGCCTTATGGTGCCCGCGAGGGTTTTCACCAATAAGACTCTCTCATTTTCACTTTCTCTCAATTCAATGATGCCTTATGATGCTGCGAAATCTTCTCTGATAAGACTCTCTTATGACATTACTCCTCATGATAATCAACACTCAAGCATGATTCTTAAAAGTTGATCAGAAGGTCTTTATTTGGGCTGTAACGTGGCTTTTGGACAGGGTTAGAAAGAAAGAGAGGGCATGAAGGCTCAAACATAACACATATAGCGGGGTTAAGACCTACAACTTTTGGAATCGACTCTGTTGGAAAAAAAATAAAAATTCTTTTTTTGCCCCAATTTTTGTGACTGGAAATTTTCAGGACTTTTCTTGGTTGGACCGAACCCCAAGATAGGGTTGCCTACGTATCTCTTAAGAGTGAGAATCAGGTCAAACGAAGTTCAAGAATTTTTTGTTTTTTTTGTTTTTTTTTTAACTCTTTTTCTCTATCTCTTTTCGGACTTTTCTGATTTTATTTATTTTTTCTTGAAACTTTTCTCGAGCCTTTTCTGACTCTATAGATTCCAAAAGAGGGATATGAAGAAAGAAAAATACAATTAAGGTTCAAAAGGGATAGCAAAGGATGACACAATGTTTGGATAGCAGAATAAAATGCCTTCGTCATCTCAATTCTTAACAATGACGCGTACAAACATGCATTTAAGAATTAGAAGTGAAAATCACAACATCTATATTGATGAACATGTGTGCCACTTTCCTTTCATGATCGCCCATTAGAAGTCTTCATTTTGACAATATCTTCTCACAACAGATGACATGTGTCGATTCAGATCAAACTTGTCCCAGGATTTGTTTTGTTTTATTGAATCAATTCAAACTGCTATTGTCAAAATGTTTCAATTCTCCAATTTCCTCAAATGTTTTCTTTTCATTTTTAACTCTCTTGACGCATTCATTCCATGACTAGATAGGATTTTAAGATTTGGCCAAAAATTTTGCATGCCTGTCACGTCACTAAAGCTAAAAATGAAAAGAAATACATACAAAGAGCGCTAAAGGGAATATAAAATTGCATTTCATTGAGTAATGATAGAAAGGTCTGACAACAAGATAACCAAACTGGACTCTAGGCTACGACCCTGAAATAACCCAAACAACCAATTACGACAAGACTCACTAAACCAATAAAATAAAAGGATAGGAGGGTTTGAATCAACAAACAAACAAAACCAAACCTAAATTGCATAACAACAATGACGACAAAATAAACTACCAACACACTTCTTCCTAGAGAAGAAATGAGTGACTTTCTAATTACCAAGCTTGCCATCTCAGTCACTAGTTTGCACATCAGCCTTAGTGGAGCCTCCATCAATTTTAGTTGCCTTTTCTTGCGAATTGAGAGGATTGCTACATTCTGTGTCATCACATATCATCTCAATGAAGTGTATGTCATTATTTGCTGGCAGAGGATTCTTAGTAATGTTTGGGGAATCACTGTCTTGAACTACAATCATCTTTGCCTGAATCATACCTTCCACTTTTCTTTTCAAAGATCGACATTCTTCAGTACTGTGCCCTGGAGCATCAAAATGGTATTTACAACGTGCCGCAGGATTGAAACCTTTTGAATGTGGATCTGCATGATTCTGAGGGATAACTTCTATCATGTTCAAACTTTTTAATTTCTGAAACAAGCTTTCATAAGACTCTCCAATTGGTGTGAAATTATCCCTAGGCCCGTTATTTCCTCCAAATTCTTACCTTGAACTGGGGTTGTAGGGGGCTCGAACATTTGGAGAATAAGGACGAGGATTTTGATGTGTTGGTGCACGCCATTGGGGATAGATTGATGGCTGGACATATGGTTGTGTACTATAGACTGGATACTGAGATGGGACGACAGAGTATTGAAGGTCTTGCGCGATCATTGCTACATCAACATTTTTCTTCTGGACCCCAAAGTGTCCTGAACCATTCTGAATTGCTTGAGTTATAGCCTTAAGGGCTATCTGACTTACAATTTTTCCAGACTTGATGCCATTTTCAACCACTTCTCCGATTTTTATTACTTCAACAAATGTTTTACCTACTTCGAAAAGCAGGTGATTAAAGTAATCAGATTCTTGTGCTTGAAGAAAAACATCAATCATCTCTGTCTCTTTCATTGGTGGCTTGACCCTAGCAGCTTGCTCTCTCCACCTACTAGCATATTCACAAAAATTTTCAGTGGTCTTTTTCCTCATGTTGGCAAGTGTGGTATGATCTGGAACTATGTCAATATTATATTGAAATTGCTGGATAAAATCTCGAGCCATGTCATCCCAAATATGCCAACGAGAGATATCTTGATCGATAAACCATTCTGAAGCTATCCCCGCCAGATTCTCTCCAAAGTAAGCCATAAATAGCTCTTCTTTTCCCCCTGCTCCTCTTAGTTGATTACAAAACCTTTTCAAATGAGCTAAAGGATCACCGTGGCCGTCGTACTTGTCAAACTTTGGGGTTTTGAAACCTAGAGGCAAGAGGACATCGGGGAATATGCACAGATCTTTGTAAGAAACACTCTTGTTCCCTCCTAGTCCTTGCATGTTCCTCATGCTTTGTTCCAAACTTCTCATTTTTTTGGCCATCTCCTCTTGTTCCTCATTCTTCGTCGTCTTTTCGATCACAATAGAGGAGTTGTGCAGATAAGTAGGATTAGAGGATTCCGGGACCTTAAAAGCTACTCCAGTGGAATAGAATTGATCACGAGGTAGCTCACCAGTAGACTTCGGTATCAGCTTTGGTTGAGGATCTATAGTAGTTGGTACTACGGGAATGAGGAGCGGGTTATTTGTGAGAGATGGATTTGGGGGGCGCACAGTGGAGGTCCCAACTGTGCTAGGCACATTAGTATATGGGCCAAATCCTTGTGGGTAAAACGGATCATCAGTTTGGGCCCGAGTGGAAATTGGGACAGTCGTGTTCAAAAGTCCAGGAATTGAGGAAGGTGGCGCTTGCCCATTTATCCAGGCTTGATACATTTCTGCCATTTGCTGTCTCAATAACTTATTCTCTTCTATCGATGAAAATTCTTGTTAAATCAACTGATTTTGGTCTTCTTCGCTGTCAGACTCTATCCCCTCTTTGTGTGTCATTTTGCCTTTTCCTTTGGATCTGGCATTGTATGGATGAGATGCAGTGTAACCACAAACCAACCACCTTACAAAATTTTAACCCTTTCTGTGACAAGTGACAAATGGGTAAGTGTTGCACACTTAAAATTATGTAATGCATTGTATGTTATGCCTCTAAATGCGTTTTCCATCTTAATGTGGGAGGCCTTATGTTTCATCCCGGCTTATCTAGGTGCATTTTCTTTTTCTATATACATATATATTTTTTATTTATTATTATTATTTTTTATTATTAGTATTTTTTTATTTTTTAGGGCCTGACTCTCGTCTACACCAACCCTACATAGACATTTTTCAAAGATAGACCTTTATATAATTTCAACAAGGAGTTTGGGGGGGAAATAAGATGCAACCAAGTGTTTTTTTTACAAAATAATAATAATAATAGTAACTTAGAAGAAAACACAATTATTTTATATATTTTCTGCAAAACTCAACTTCATGACCCCTAAAGGTTCGGGGTTATTAAGATACATGCATATGAAGATTTTCTTTAAAACTCAACCTCACGACCTCTAAAGGTTTAGGGCTATTAGGATATATGTATATAATACATTTGAGGATAAGAAAATAATAATGAAGGTAGTCATATTTTCAAAATAACCCTCAATTGATGGGAGATCTTTTTCGTTTCATTCCTCAAAAATATATATATTTTAAGAAAAAGGTTATAAAAGTTAGAGGAAAAATTACTCTTTTCTATTTCATTAAGTTGTCTAAAGCCGGTCAACAAACGAACAGGCCTTCCAAATAAACGTCAAGAGCACATAGGATGCACATGTTGGTCATATAAAGAGGGATACCTGTCCTAGACGGACTCGATCCCTGTGCCGAGTCCCGCTAAGTCAAATGCACATGATGCAGATAAAGTGGAGCCTAATAAGGATGGCCACGTCTGAGTTTCAGTTCTACTAGGTTTAACCCGATGGAAATAGGTGTTTAGACTGGCTTATTCAAGTGGACAACTCGGACCGAGGAGGGCCAGTTTATCGGTAGCAGAGCTATTCCGATTCTACTGGTAATCCAACCCCGCATAACATGTATAACTAATATTCCTTAAACCAGGAACGTAACCGAACACTGGTTCGTCTCAGATAGAAGGTTTTGTGGAGCGTAGCCGCACACACAGTGAACAGTGGTAGGTATATTCAAAGACTCAGAGGGGTGCGTGAGAGAGAACAATTTATGAATAGAGTCACAAAATATTAATGCGGTAAATGAGCAAGCAAAGAGCACATTGGGCCAACAAACACAATACTTATATCCAAAAATCAAAGAAAGCCAAAAATAAGTATATATATATATAAAGCTCGAATTCTGGTTGTCCCCAGCAGAGTCGCCAGAGATGTCACACCCCTTTTTCTTTCGTTTGGGTCGAAGGGTTTTTCAATTAAAGTGACGGTATTGAATAGAGATTATTTTATTTACAGAGTCGCCACTTGAAATTGAGTTATGGTGTTCAGAGTCACCTTTTTGAATCCCTAATCAAAAGGAGATTGACTCTTTAATATTGATCTGCGAACTAGAAATCCGAGTAAGGAATTCTATTGATCGAGGGGAAGGTGTTAGGCATCCCTCGAGTCCCATGGTTCTAGCACGGTTGCTTTATTGACTTATATTTGACTTAAGTTATTTCTTGGATAAACTCGTGCTTATTAGCCTAAAATCTGTTTATGTCCTCCTTCTTTGGTTAGTTTTGAAGTTGGTATAACTATCTTATTTTATTAATGGGTGGCTTATTAGTAACAGGGCTTTCCAGCCTTACCACAAACTATTCTCTTCTACTTTTTGTTAGTATCTCGTGCCTAACATTTCTTATGACTCAAAGAGTGTATGTTTTTTTTTGTTATTATTCCCGAGTCTAGAGATGCTACTAACCAATTAAATTAAATAAAATAATTAAGCATGACATAGCAATATCAAAGAAATCTCACCTTATTAAAACTAAAACAATGATAAAAATAGCAGACTGCTAATGGCTAGTTTTTATTGGCTAGAAGATTAAAGATCAAAGTTATGAGACTAGTCTTTGAAAAAAGTTAACAAGTACTAGGAAAGTCAAAAAGCAATTTTACAATACCAACTCTAACAGAACTTCAATTTTCCATTTCCAACCACAGCCTTGAATCGATCCCATTACTAGATTAATTAAAGGATCAAATTTTGATAATTAACAATTCCTATGCACTCATCTAACGTTCAAAATGATCTTAATATTTGCCTATTGTTTATTAACAAATACATTATATAGGCTACTAACGATCAAAGTGGTAAAACAAGAAGTAAAAATTAAGTTCAAGTTTTATGACGTTAGTTGGCCAAGGTTAAGAAAAATCATTTCAAGAAACCACCAACTTTGTTTCTCTTATCCAACTCAATTATCTTATTTAACTAATGTTTAAATTCCACAACAACAAAACATTCCAACATAATATAAAACATAGTATGCTTACAGTGATTGTTTACCCAACTATCACATTCATCCCAAATTCATGTAACATTCATGGTCAAAGCTCAAACCTTTTAAATTCTCATTAGGCTCCTCCATTCTTTTAGATTCTATGACTTTGATTTACCAGAGACGATGGAAATCAACACGAGGGAATATTAGGTGAAAATCAACATGAAACAATATAAAACAGAAATCATGAACAAAGGCACAAATCATTCATAATGCACAATAGGACATGATACAAAGAATAATTTTTTTTAACGCAGCAGATAAAGGAAAAGATGGACCTTAAGGAGCCTTAATCATAGCTTTTTACTTCAAACTGGTTCCAACGAGACCGGAGCTACGAACAGACCTCAACTCGAAATCTAACCTATGAACCGTAGATCAAGAATACTCTTCTTTTTTTGTTTCCAACTTTATGTTTCTCTCGTTTCTTTTTTTCTTACTGTGTTGCTGCCTTTCTCTTTCTTCTCCTCCTTTTTTTCTTTGCTTTCTGTTTCTCCTCCTTTTGTTTTCTATCTTTTTTTTTGTTTTTCTCCTCCCTCTTTTCTTATGTGTTTTGTGTGTATATATAATATGTGTGTAGTAGTGTGTGAGGTGTATGTGTTGTCGTGTGTGTGTTTGTGAGGGAGTGGGGAAGTGAGGGAAAATGGGGTGAGGGAATGGGGAAATAGGCGTGCAGTAGTTTTAGTTAGGACATTTTTTTTTAATTTTTTTTTAAAACAATAATATAATATAATAATATTATTTGAATATTTGGAACCTACAAAAGTATGTGAAAAGTAAAATAGGTATACTAAAAAAATATAATTAAGAAATATTAAAATCACTAGCTTATTTATTAAAACCTAAATTAAAGAAAAACATTTTTTTTTTTGAACATTTTCTTTTCTTTCAAAAACTAAAAACAAAACTTATCCTAAAATGTGACTATTTTGCCATCTTTTTTCACAATTTTTTTTTCAAAGAAAACCTACTAAACATGAAAAAAAAACTAAAATAAAAATTAGATAAAAATAAATATTTAGTGCTAAAAATAGATTAAAGCACGGGAAGAGTCAAAAATTACGTGTCTACACTATATATAATCCCCAGCTAATATTTACATAATTTTTTGCTACATAATATATTTAGCAGTTAAAGCTCAAAGAAATTGACATTGCACAACTATTCGACCAAAAATCAACTAGATAATAAGATATTTTGAAGATTCTCCTCCTATTTTAGTGCTTGAAATATATTTATATATTAACCATTTCCATCTTACATCGTAGATGACCAAAAGTAAAAATCAAGAGGGAAAGAAAAGAATTTCAACTTTTTTTTGTTTGATTGAAAGGGCGTAAATGGGTGTGACTTAGTTGGAAACACCTAGATGATGCTATATACAAAATTGTGGAAGACTAAAAGTGTTTAGACTTATCTCAAGTAAGAAACTAGACCTAGAAAATGCCTCTATGACATGGGTATATCATGTATATTAATGCATATCACACACATATTTTAAATATGAATAGCACTGCGACATGTATATATCATGATGTACATTATGTATACCAAGTGTATATTTCACACAGATGTTCATGGATAGGAGACAAACGAATATACAATGTGATGTTTATTGATATTCATGGAGATATATATATGGGATACAATGGGGGTACATAGATGGACTCATCTTCAGTCTCGAGTTCTCAACCAGAAATTTAGCTCAAATTTGCCATAGCTCAAACTTATCTCCTTAAGTTGTCTTCAACAAAAATAAATATCTTCAAATACCTCTTAAATTGATATTCAAACACCTCAAGATGCTTCCAATAAAAATAAATATCATCAAATCAGGAAAATTTATAAGTACAATAGAAGCAAATGTGATTTTACATTAAGAACACATCACGAGTTCCCAAATATTATATCTGAAGAAATAAATAAAAGGAATATGCGGGCAAGGCAAGTCTGTATCATTTTTTAAGTCAACAAAACAAAATTATATGTCTATAAATTTCAATATGTAAATTTTTTTATTGTGATTGCACAAAATAACATGACAAAATTATACAAAATATCCCTTGAGTTAAATTTCTTACACAGAAAATAGCCACACTTACCATTTCCTACCTAAAATGGCTTTTGGCCAATGTTTCTACCAAATATAGTCAGTCGGCCAACTTAATTAGGAAAAATTACCTAATACCACACCTTAGCTTACCTTAACTACTTAAAATCCCACCCCTTTTTATTAGTTACTAAATCCCTGATTTACTTCTCTCCTACAAAACATCAGATACATCACTACTTTCCCTAAAATATCGGATACATCCCACATCCACCATGTTTGCTTCATTCTCGGTGCAAATCAAGCAAGTGTAGCTTGCAATTTTTTCCAACCTTGCGAATTTGCATTGCAGTCATTTCCCCCCAACTTCATCTTAGTTTCAACTTACAATCTTCAACAACTACTTTCGAATCTCCATTTAATTTTCTTCTTCAATTAATTGGAGGTTAGTTTATTTTCTTAGTTTTTTAAAGTTGAGTAGATCGAAAATTTGAGCCAATATAGGTTCGATTATCTGTTCTTAACTCAAATTTAAGTTAGTTAATGAATTTGGAGGTTGATCCATCTTTTAGTATTGAGATTGCTCAATTAGACAAATTCCAAACGGAAGGTGTTGTTAATTTTATTTCGGGTGTCTTTGACAAGGATTTTGAAGATTTTCATGAAAATAGATCAAAACACCGCAATGATCTTGTTATGATGAAGAAGTTGCGTGAGGAGACAGTTAAAACTAGAAAAAAAAGAGCTCATAGTGCTTCAAAAGGTGCAGCTGTTGAAGATACATCAAGAGACCCCCTAAAAAAGGTAATATAGCTATGTATCGAAATATTAGGTGAAAAAGATACATTAAAAATGTGGTGGAGATACATTGCATTTGTTAGATCTATGTGTCAAATATGTAAGTCTTATGTATCTGTCTAAAATTATGTCTACATCAATATATCTTCTCCCCAGAAAATTTGTTAAATGTAATTTATCTTAATACTTGTAAATATACTGATACATATGTGTGTCAAGTTATGTATCAACTAGTCACTGATGAATAACCAAGTAGTAATATAACTTATATATTTTAATATATTGAAATGTAGGACATGAACTATGTTGTCCAAGATATTCCACCGCATCCCCTGAGGTTTGGTAGCTCATGCAATGCAATTTTTTTTATGATTTTAATAACTTCTTGGACAAAGAAGTAGTGGAGTTATTTCTACAAACGTACTTTGGTGTATATCTCAAGATGCCCAAGTGTAATTTCCAAGGACAAATTAGCAAATGCCAATGCTTGAGTTAGAGCAGAAAAATTCAAATGAACAACATGTCTGCGTCAAGGACAACGTGCTTAGATTTTCCATCTTTGTTATTGATTTGAAATGCACCGATAATACCAAAATTTTTGAATAACCCGATTCACCGCCCACTAGGCTAATAGTGAAGTATTTTCCTGAGGCAACAATTGGTGTAATCAAAATCCATTTCGTTCAATATTTTAAGATGGAAATTTTTGACAACAATAAAGATGCTCTGCAAACGACTATATTATACTTCATCCACACCTTTATTATTTGACAACTACATGATGCACCTGTTACCTTAGCAGATTTCAAAATGGTAGAGCATGACAAATATAAAGATTTTCCATGGAAAAAGGTAGCCTTCTCCATATTGATCAATTCTTTGAGACAGGATGTGTATATTGAAAAACAGTTATATCATTTAAGGGGCATGCCGTACGTACTGAATGTTTGAATGTATGAATGTTGTTCGGTAATCGAAAGTTGACAAAGGTATAGATGCTTTTGTGGGTAACCATATTCCCAGAATATTGATTTGGCGAGTCGTGAGAATCAAGCCGAAATACGATAAGTTTATGAGAGGAATGCTTACCAAGGTACATTTCATATTCAATTTAAGTTAATTTTGTTTTACTTAGAAATTATGTTTTTGTGTTGGTGATTAGATAAACATTCATATACATTACAACATAAATTGATACATCACTACTTATGTATCTCTTAACTAATGAAAACTGATACATATATATATATATATATATTTAACAACTGATACATTCCATTCCATTAAACACAAAAATTATTTAATTGATTCATCTTAACTGTCAAATAATGTTTAGTTACATATATATTTGATACATAGGTATTTAAATGTTATTATAATCATTTCTAATTTTTTCCTTTTTAATTGTAACTCATGATTACAGTATTCGTATTCAAATCTAGTTCCTACAGTGGAGGAATTGGACAAGCTTGATTTGCCTTCTCTATTGAGTATTGCATCGTATAATCCTGCCATATCATCTAAACCAACCACATTAGCTGGTCAACCCAAGCAAATGGAGCCTGAAGCTATTGAACTAGCCGTTGCTTCGGAATATGACATTTTTGAAGACTTTAGTACCAAACCACCAGAACATGTGCTGAAGAAGTCCAAGCATGATTCTGGTACATCATTTGTTCCGATCCCAAAGAGAAGGAAGACTGTTTCTGTCCTAAAAAAAAAAGTGAAAGAGAAAGAAAAATAAAGAAATCCACAACATCTACACCAAAAGAAAAACAGTCTCTGGGGACATCAAAAACTCCTGATAATTCCATTATTGAAGCAAATAATGATACATCACCTCGTGTCGTTCATGGTCAACAAACAGCACCACCTGTTTTGGAGCCACGTGAGGCTGAAAATTCTGTTGATGAAACTTTTACTAGACCTCAGAAAGAACCCATGCTAAAAACGGACTTAGACACAGTAAAGTCCTATGCCAGGACATATGTAAGTATCGCTTCTAAATGTTGAATTCTGATTATTTTAGTTAATTTCACTTCTAAAGTTTAGTTTTTTACATGATAAGGGTGATAAAAAATTCAACCACCTTGAGACATTAGTGACTAATCAATACACAAAGATTATGAAATATTTGAAGCAAAATATGTTCAAGACCAGAAGGTAATTCAATTTTAAATATATGAGATTTATATCAATTACAAACTTCTTATATTGTACAAAAGAATTCACAGACTGAAGTTAGAAAAGACAGTCTAAATGGAGATGACTCATCTGATGGACAATGCAATTTTAATAGCTCCTAAAAATCGAACAGTTCAAGAGGTCCACCAAGCCATCCCGGTGATCAGGAATGTGTCAACATTAACAGAGCATCGACAAAGACCAGTGCCGGTCATGATGTACAAAAGGTAATTGTGTACATGATATACTTACATTCTGTAGTACAACAACAAATGAATAATTACATGAAATGTATCTGATACATTAACAATGTATCAAATACATTACTAATGTATCAACTGACATCAATTACAATAGTAATGTATCTGATACATCAGAAACATTAGTAGTGTATCTGAAACTATACTGATATATCCCACGTTTCATCCATATTAACTATGTTTCAGATAATGTTAGGATATTATTAAAGCATATGATAAAACTTAAAAAGTTTTGTGTATGATACTTTATTCAACTGTCTTAAAAATATCAGGATGACGCCACTAAATGATTACCTGATAATATTGGAGAAGGAAGAGAAACACTCATATCAAGTCCTACTGCTCCACTGGCTACTCTACTATTGACTGTTTACACTTCTCTATAGATCACTTATAGTTAATTTTACATCAGTGATACTGTATTAATAACTGAGTTCCATAGTTCCAAGAGGGTGTTACACGAAGACATAAAGAAGTTGGCTCAAAGGATTAGACAGCCTTCAAAGATATTCCAGTCGTCGTATTTAACAGAATTTGATTCAAGTTCAAAAGGCAAGGAGAAAGTCACTTTTGATTTGCCTCCAAAAAATCCGTTTAAGGGTTTCAACATTTCCATCGAGGGTCCAACTGAACTAATGGCAGCGTTCTCGAAATGAATATGAGAAGGTCTTTTCAAGTGGCATGCATACAAGTAAGACAACTATGTCTATCTTAACCCATAAATAATAATGTTCCTCATGTCCAAATATTATCGTAACAGTTTTTACTCATACAGAAAAGACAAGGATAAGCACTACAAAGTTTGATGCTCGGATCTTGACTTCGAACAACTTTATTTTGTAGTTGTATTTTTCGAGATAAAGAATTGGTTCTACTTGATGTCCCAACCCAACAAGTACTGAAATGACGAGGTATAACCATGCAAATTACTTTAACAAAATAAAATATATGTGTATCTAAACAAATTATGCACCTGATACATACACAGTTATGTATCAGATTTTGGGAATTTCATTAATGTTAGCAGTTTTCTTTTGAAAACAACAGTTAGTTATGTATCTGACAGAATTAATCATTACTACCATGACCATGTTTTAGTTTATATTTTTTGTTTAGTTATCAATTCTTGATGCATTTGTGCGGCGTGTTGATGTCATTTTTTACTATCCGCGAAAGAAGTCCAAGCAACAGACCAATCCCCACTATGGATACACCATCACTAATTATTTGTTTAAAGTATACATTGACAAGGCACACAAAAGGTATTATGTAGAGGATAGGGGTGAGGTTCTTTCTACGCTAGAGGATTATGCACGTTCGATGGTTGTTGCTGAGAATGAGCAATCAATTTGTAACATTATCAAAGGATTTAGTATCCCTGTTGGTCTGCCTTGGCATCTGATAAATGAGGTGTATGTCCCAGTAAATTGTGATGAGGAGTTTCATTAGATGCTGGTTGTCATTGTACTGAAAGAGAGGTGCATACATGTGTACGATTCGATGTTCGATCAATCAAGCACAAAGATCAGTTCATTGATATCCAAAAGTTTGCTGAAATGTTGCCAACTTACCTTCAAATCAGTGATTTTTTGGACCAAAAAAATCCAACCAACTGGTCATCGCTTGAATCTTACAAGGAAAAGAACGAACAACACTCATTCCATGTTGAATATATTGCTGAGTAAGAAAATGGCAGTCTGTATGTATCGGTTTATGTTTTTTAAAATTTATGCATTTTCAATACGTACAAGAGTAAGTTAATTTGAGCAAAATTTTAACTGAAAATACATGCTTTTGTAGTGATTGTAGAGTTTTTGTAGCTCTGTTTGCTGAGAATCTAAGTGATGATCGACAAGCACCATCTTCTGGGATTGATGCTCTATTCCATCGCATGAAATACACATCTCTTTTATGCAACTATGGAGTTATAGAGGCTCAGAATGGTTATGCTAGTGACAATGAAGATTCACCTAGACCAAAATCCAACTACATAGCTCTTGATGAAAAAGATTTGGTTACCTTTGAATAGATGTAGATTAGTTAGTTGTGTACATTTCAACTTCTAAAGTAACTTTTTATTTTTGTGTAGAAGATTTGGTGACTGTATTAGTTGTTGCTCACGAAGACATGTGTTGATACTTTATATTTCATTATTGTTTTTGTGGATCAATTCCTTCAAATGACGATTATCATATGTTTAGTTTTAATTATGTTTTTATGAAACATAACAAGTTAATTGTTACTTTATTTATCCGTTAAACTAATGTATCTTATGTCAGTAATCAGGTAGATACATTACAGATTTTAATATATCCAAAGTTGTGATGTATCTTATATAGTGATGTATCTGATACATAAGTATATGTACTTCATCTGAAACTTATTTAATGTATCTGACATATAAGTTCTTTTTCTGATAAATCAACACATCCCAATGTATCAGTTAAATCTGATACATTATTGATGTTACTAATAAAACTACAAAAGAAAATGTGTTTATTACTACATATAAATGAACACTACTCACTAATGTATCTTATACATCACTTAAATCAGATTAACAATACCATTACTATCAATAATATTTCAGATATATTCCATTCATTAATGTATCATCAATAATAATGAAATTTGCAATGTATCAGTATGAATATATAGAAGAAATGTATCTTAACCCAAATTTATAATAGCCATAATATAGCAGCCTCTTACGCAACAGTGTATTATCAAGCTTTTTCTAATGAATCCAATGAATCAGGAAAAATAAAGCAACTCCAGCAATAAAAATTCAGAATTTGTGTTGTCATTAAATAAAAAATTATTCAAACACCCTGAACATTGTTCAAACAATAAAATAAAAAGCTCCTAATGAATCTAAGATAGTGAAAACGTGCTAACTGGATGCAAATCAAAATGTCACTTTTTCCTTGAAAAGAAATTACAAGTACGTCTGTTGTGACCTTCATAACCTCATCGACCGCAATAATTTGTGCTCGATGAAAGAGTTTCATCGAATTTCTTGTACCTTCCTTTCTTTGGCCTTCTAGGTGCTCTTTTGTAATTTGGTGGTAAAACAACTTCTTCTAGAATATCCTTTGGCACATGCCAATTCCTTTTATCGGGCATCAAAATCATTGGAACCTTATACGTCTTGACTAATGTTTCTGACTTATAGTAATCAGAGAATTACAGCATTATATCATCTACATTTTTACTTTTTAGAACTGCTATTGGTGTTGACATGGTATCTCGGCTAGTTGGAACCTTCTATAATTGCAAGTTATACTTTCAAGATAAACAATGTACCTTCTTTCAGCGTCATAAACAGAGTACACGTAAGGTGCTGAAGCCTTCACCTGTCAAAAAAATCATCGGTTAGTCCAATGATACATAACCATTAGTTATGTATCTTTCTGAAAACAGAGAACAAACGTTGATACATAATCAATAAAAAATATAATAAAGAGTGTTAATAGTAGCTTTATTATTAAGTTATGACTCTATTACAATGTGTACATGCAGAACCTATGTATCAATAAAAACATACCGCCAACTGAGAAGATTTTGATACATTGAACACTAGAATATCTTCGAACCTTTTCCTTAATGTTATTTTTGTATATGATGCTCTTTCCCCATTTTAATTTCAAGATCCAAAGAGTATCCTCGCTTATTCCAGAAATTCTAAGATAGACAATTCTCGCGCCTCGATCAGTTTTCCATTGATACATTCAGCTATATTAGAAGTCATCATTCTACCTATGTTTACTAGTGCATAGACTCTTGCCTACTTTTCATAATCGGCCTTAAGCAGATAATCATTTACCCTATGATCCACCTTATTTATAAAAATATCAAAATCTTTTTGTCTGTAAGTCTTTGCCATTGCATAGTATGTTTTGCTAAGTCTATTTTTGCTCCTTTTAAAGTTTGTGCATACATTCTTCTACAGATGCCAAATGCATACAAAATATGGAACATTAGGATACACAATGCTGACACTCACGCATATTATCACGCTCTTCAAAGGCACTCTTAAACAATTCAAAAAACCAAGTCCATGAATAATTATTTTCTGAGTCTACAACTCCATATGCGATTGGTAGTATGTAACCTAGAATCAGAAACAATCTGATATGTTACTCTTGGAGCTTTCGAAAAATAATTTATACACATAAATCAGATAAATACACTATTAAAATGATGTCACAAAATAGATTCAAATCATTTTAATTTGATACATATCAGAAGATATAGCTACACCATTGAGAGTGCTAGCCAAAATAATTGTCCCTTTATATGCTTCACCCAAATGAGCCCCATCCACGACAACTATTGATCTACAAAATTTGAACCCTCTCATTAATGGGTGTAAAGCTATAAACAGATACATGAACTCATTTTCTGCGGACTTATACATCTTAATGTGTATCCATAATACACAAATTTAGCATATATATGTATCTGGGCATTTGATGGTATCCATCAGCTAGTCCACCCCTTAATATCTCTACTGCACGCTCCTTAGCCCGCCATGCTTTCTGGTAATTAACATCCACACCAAATGCAAATTTAATATCTTTAATTATGTCATTTGGGGTGTGACTTCTCTTATGACTCTCTAATTTCAGAGCAGTAACACCACTAACAAACGATACTGTAGCTTGAACTTGGGTGAACATCCTTTCTTTCAACGGGCAGGTGTGTACATCACAGAAAGTTCTAACTTTGAAAAGATCTGAAGACTTGAGATAATATGCCTTAAAAATCCAACTACAATCCTCAGAAAAATATGTTAGGGCATAGCTGCAAAAAAAATGAATGAATGTATTGTGATTACGCACAATAATTTACTAATCAATGTATCTGAAATATAAAATTTCAACCACATGTATTATATAGAGGGTTAATGTATCTGGTAAGCTATTTTAGAACTATAAGCAATGTATCCGAATTCATTATACTCAATAGTATGTATCGGATAAATAAACATGCAACAGTGTTAATGCAACATGTATCTCAGTATAAAAGCATGCTGGAATTGTCAATATTGTAATGTATCAAAACATATTCATGTATCTGATAAAATTGGTAATGCTTTATTCGAATGCCAAAATAAACTATATCTGTAAATTTTCATAAGGAAACATCTGAATATAATCATACCTTTGTTTGTCGGATCGTTTGGCTTTAAAATTGAAACAATGATTTATGGCATACTTTGCTATTACAGATACAAGCGTAGCTTTGTCCTTGTAAATCTGCTTCTCTTTAACAACAGTATTTTTGCAATCAGTTATTAAGTTTTCCATCACATTTTCTATCAAAGATGGTGACTCAACAACAGATAGTGCAACAACTTTCGTCTCCATACCGTTTAAACAAAGTAAAACTCCAGTATCTCCTTCAAACAACATTTCACTTGCGTCTTTTTCAATCGTACTAATGCACAATGGATACATTTCAAAGTCACTTTTTTTACCTCTATATAAAGCTTCACTCCCATATCGTTCCAAATCACCATCGGTGATGAACTTCCTTCAATAATGCATCTCACCTCAATTTTTTTCCTTGATTCATCGATTTCTAATTCAGCTGCAATTGATGAAATCAAATTCCGATACATTACATTCTTTCCAATAACAATTTCATCGCTTTTATGTCCTTCGTGTTTGATGTCCGATAACCAAACGCCGAAATGCCTTAGCATAATAGAGATGTTCATGATGTATCGTGAAAAAAATGAATTTGAAAAGTAGAGGATAAAGAATCTTCGATTTTTAGATTGAACAATTTTGATCTTCTATTTGAAATTTGAAAATTTGAATTAATAACGTCTTATTTGGGATATAAAGAAGCCATTAAAATGATTTATGCGTGATTGACTCTTTAATTGATCTGATTTTCATTATTTTTCATTTTTATCTCGCTTAGCTTAGTTGGTTATTGATGTATCAACGACAATGATGTATCCATCGTTAAGTTATATATTCGGATGGATCAATTTCGGGATTTATTATAATTTTGTTTAAAGTAGGGATAAAGAGTAATTAGGTCTTAAAGTGTTGGGATTTATGTAAGTTTTACACCCCATTGGGCCTTTTCCCTTTCATTTTCATGTTTTGTTTGTTTTTGTTTTCTGGAGCTGAGTGTTGGCCAGTTAAGAACTCACACATACAGAAGTTGAAGGTGGCGGAAATGAGAATGTTGAGATGGATGTGCGGACTTACTAGGAGGGATAGGGTTAGAAATGATGCTATTCGAGAGAAGGTGGGAGTAGCTTCGGTAGAAGATAAGTTGCGGGAAGCGAGGTTGAGATGGTTTGGGCATGTGATGCGACGGGGCACGGATGCCCCAGTACGGAGGTGTGAGAGGCTCGCTATGGATGATTTCAGACGGGGTAGAGGGAGGCCGAAGAAATACTTGAGGGAAGTGATTAGGCATGACATGGAGCAGTTGCAGCTTAGGGAAGACATGACCCTTGATAGGAAGGTGTGGAGGACGCGAATTAGGGTAGAGGGTTAGTGAGCAGGAGTGTGTCCTTACTAGTAGGGAGGAGTGCCTTGTTTGTCGATGTACCTGTAGGCATAGTGCTATGCCTATGCCTTGTAGTTTCTTGTTTGTGGTGTTTTTGTGCGATGTGCTCGATTTCGGAATAGTAGTTCTTAGCATTACTTCATGGGCGTTTTGTTTCTTTTACCTCGTGGTGTGTTACCTCGCTTTTGTTGTTTGTTTTTATGTTTCCTGCTTGTTATACTGCTATCTATTTTGAGCCGGGGGTCTGACGGAAACAACCTTGCTACTTCTTCTGAGGTAGTGGTATGGACTGCGTACACTTTACCCTCTCCCCCCCCCCCCCCCCCCAGACCCCACATTGTGGGAATACACTGGGTATGTTGTTGTTTTTAAAAAACATTTTTTTTGTTTTTTTTCAGCCCTAGTTAAAAAAATATCTTTCTTGCTATTTTTTTAAAAAACTTTTTTTGCTGCAACTTTTTTTTTTTTTTTAAAAAAACATTGCTATTTTTTCATGATGTTTTTCCTCTATTTTTTTTTTTAAAAATTTGTTGCTATTTTTTTAAAACCCTTTTTACTCTTGTAATTATTTAATTTCTTTTATGAAAAAAAGGAACATTTATGTTATTTTATTATTTTTTTATATTTTTATTTATTAGATTGGAATGCATGATAGTTAAATAAATATCGTTATCGATACATTTATAATTATTTATATAATATCAATATACGTTTATACACCATTTATGCAATACGATACATTACATAACTATCTATACAATATTGATACATATTTATACAATATAGATACACATTTATATATCATTTATACAACATCGATACGTATTTATACAATATCGATACACGTTTGTACATATTTATACATTATCGATACATTGCATATACACTACATAACTATTTATATAATATCGATACATTGCATATACGTTGCATATACAAGTTTGAGAAGTTATTTATGAATTTTTCTTGGTGATTAATAAAATTTTTAGTTACAAAAAATGGCCATTTAGCCACGGTTTACATATATGTGATTTATTTGACATTTCGGCTATTTTTTTTGTAATTAAAAACATGGGTATATTTGTTGTAAACTAATTACTTTATTGTATATATTTGAAAGTATCCCTAATAATATAAAGGTGATCAACAACTTAGCGATGATACAAGAAGTCAAAGATTCACTTCCAATAAAATTGAACATTAATGCTCTCACAGTGGCTCAAACAAACTAATATGTGATCATTTAGTAGCTGGCTAGAATTATGGACGTATTAGTAATGAAGGGTTTAGTTATTCATGTACCAGTTATTGTATTTTCTACCTAGCATAAGATAATATATTGATTCTCTCATAACTTATATATATATATTAGTTATGCGTATTTCTATATTACAAATCAAAAGCCATATTGGTTTATACATATAAAAAGAATGCTACCAAACATGACATAACTTATGCATGATTCAATACATGAATAACTTACCTCCTAACTAGCTACCAAATCAAAAGACCTCTGACATTCTTAATAGTCAACAGTTAAATAAATTACTACCTCCGTTTCAAAATAACTGATTTTTTTTAGTTTGGGTATACCCCTCAACAAACCCACTAATTTCTAGATAGTGATATGTAATTTTACTAACTTACCCTTAATAAATACTTTGAAAAAGATGTATACATACTCTCTCTGTCACGACCCAAACCCCGTCGTGAGTGGCACCCACACTAATTCTCCGGTGGGAGAACCATCTACCCGAATAATCATTACCAACACTTAGTCATTTTTAATGCAAATGAAGGCAATTCCATATTATTAGCAAAATCCAAAGTATTTCTAAAACGATTCAATGCGGAAAAATAATCAAAATATCTAAAACGCCCCCAAAAACTGAAGGTCACCCTACCAAAACATCTAAACAAAATAATCTACAAGTAAAACTCGAAAACTAGCAATAACTAAACTGTCTTTGTCAAAAACAAGTGGACAAGAATGTAATGTAAGAAGACCCATGGATGCTCGGAAGATGATGCTCACCCTTGGATCGAAAATCAGTCACTGTCTACGAATGAGGTCTCGTCTGAGCCGCTGGAATATGCTCTGCTCTCAACAAGAAGAAGAGTACATGATAATATCAGTACAAAGTCACTATGTACTGGTAGGGTCATAGGCCAACTTAACTTAATAAATATGAACACTTAACTAATAATTTGTAAACAAGAGCAACCATGTAACATTAACACTTATCCTTTCAATTAGTCTTTCCTTCACAGGTTCACTTAAACAAGCAATCAAGTAAACAAGGAAGCATATTACATGCACAAATATTCAACTCAAGTCAACCACCAAGACTTATGAAACAGACAACTCAACTCATCACAAATACCTTTTAATGAACTTAATAATATTAACCCAATCCAACTGCTACATCAATAGCCCGGGACCACATAAAGGTGAAAAAAATCAGCATCAATATAACCAGAATCGCTAAAGGAACCAAAATAACAATAATATAATTCAGTTCACTCAAGGAGCCAAAATAACACCAATAATACAACCCGGTTCACTCAAGAAATCGTCAAACTCTCTAATATCGTGTACACACATGCTAAGAGTCTTATAAATGCCCACTAGCCATGACCTGCAGAGGACAAGCTCAGTCCACGTATCAAATAACCCAGACAACTAGTGCCTGCCACTCTTATCCCAAACCAGTGTTATACAACCCTTATTCCAACATCCCTACCCTAATCCTCCCTGAGATCCACCAATTCTGTGGCAATCAACCTTTACCAGTCCATCTCACAATATCAATTAATGTCATGCCATATACCATCACACAATGAGATAATTCAACCACACTTGCATTTTAAACAAACCCTTTTTATATAACCTCATTTCATGTTATCAAACTAACGTGTATATACATTCAACAAATTAGCATTCAATAGCATGCAAATTAACAAGTAGACAGTTAACATGCACACGTAAATTAAATTGAGTTTTTAACTCCAATTCAACCTTCACCTACCTTAATCCAAGCCCTGCAATGCTTTAATGAACTTGAGCCTTGCCCTTTCTTGCAACTTCGGCTTGATTATGGTCTAAAACAATATAATAATCACTAATCAAACAATGCTCCAACAATTGCAAGGATTACAACCTAATCCCTTAACCCCAAGGTCAAATTCATGAATCATTCCCTTCTAGGGTTATTCTACCTTCATTCCACTTTAATTCTCTTAAATTCATATTTACAAGAACGAATTCTAACCATTTAACCAAACCCATCCACTTTTGAACAAAACCCAAGGCTTATACCTTGTTTTCACTATTTTTGCACCAGAAAAACAACCTAGGTCAAGTTAATTCCTCCACCATGATCAAAACCTAGAGATTCTAGAGATTAATTAACAAAAAACTAATTAAATTGGTGGATTAACTTACCTCAACGATGAAAATTGAATGGGAATTGGTGAAATTCGCCCTAAATTGTCCTCTTCTGATCTTGAACGAGTTTGGAATGAAAAATAGGTTTTAAGTCCAAAAACTGTATTTTACTGCATTTAGTCCTCTATAGCAACCCGATTCTCACTATAGCGGCCTCGCTATAGCGGGGTCTGCCCGCTATAATGGGACTGACCGACGTTGACTCCCACTATAACAGGACCGTGTTAGCGGCCTGCCTCCCGCTACAGCGGGGTAGGCGAGGCAGTATCTCCGGCAGTCCCAGTTTTTGTCTCATTTCACAACACCCTCCTAGATTTTGACATTCTGAATTAACTCCTTTACGTCAAATGCTCTATTCGGAGTTCTACTAATCCAAATTCAATTTCGAAAATTTCTGCGAACTCCTTAACCCCTTAATTAACACATTATGATCTCAAATCACATAGTATTCATTATTCAACCTATCCATTACCGGATTTACCCAGATCACAACACACTTGCAATTCGTCCAAGACTAGCCTATCCTGAAATTTCTAACACTTCACCCGGAGAGAATCTTAACCCAAATTTTGGCACGCTAAGCTATATCGTGACTATGAAAAGGGTCATTACACCCTCCGTCCATCTTTACTTGTCCGCTATTGACTTGACACACACCTTAAGAAACAATAAATAATAGGGGTAATTTTACTATATCACCTTTTGAAAATGCTTTGGGAAATGAATTGGGTAATGAATAGTATGTAATTGTAAGGGTAAAATGGATACAAAATGATAAATTATCTATTGAACATCTATTTTTAGTATAGTGAACAAGTAAAGATAGACGACGGGAGTAGCTGTAGCACCCCGGGAAAATTTTGAATCCAAGTTAATATTATAGAGGAGTATAACATTAAGTCTAAGAAGAGTAGTATAAGTATAATTATTTATCTCAATGTTTGATGTCTATTGGGATAAACTAATTGAATGATGTTTTTTTTATGTTTGTTATTTACATTGGGAATAGGTGGGGACCGCCTCTTACCTAATATAGCAAAAAGTGGGGAAATGAGGGACTATTTTGGTAAACCAATCTCATATTTAATTTGAATCTTTGTACCAATTCTTGAGGGAAAAGGGGAAAAACGTGGAATTTTGATAAACATGAGATTTTCTTGAAATTTCTGTCAATTGGATGGATTTAGCATTGAATTTATAAGTTAGAAACTAAAGAATTCATTTTGGATTCTTATTAAGAAAACTATTTTATAATAGTTTTATAATTTATTAATAATTTAAGCGGAGATAGTGAATTTAAATATGTTAAAATGATATTTTTATTTTATAGAGGTTTTGTTAGAAATAATTTTCTATTAATTATGGTATCTTTAAAATATTGTATTTATTTTACCACGGACCTATGCAATACCCGAAAATATACATAATGAATAAATAATTGACGGGGGTGTTGCCACCTCCACTTTTACGTGGAGGTGGAGAAGGGTGTACAACAATTAGGCACTATCACCTACACATGCATACATATATATAAACTTAATACATTGATATTAAGTTACATTTACAGTATGTTTTACGTTAAACAAGAAAACAAAGTTTTCATCACTTTGTCTGCTAATTGATTTCCTCTCTACACTTAGATATATATATATATTGGGTCCGTGGACTCGTCCTCGTCATTTCTACGGTACGTTTTCTTGGCAAAGCAATCCAAGACTGCATGATGGAAGGCTCAATCGCCATGCGCTGAGGACACTCACGCGCGAAATGACCGACAACCCCACAAGTATAGCATGCTCCTGGCTCCCTACTCGGCCTAGAAGGTCCGGCTGATCCGGTATGACCCCCTCTAGTCGATGAACTGGACTGACCACGTCCCTGAGGATGTCTAACAGAACCACTATAGGCGGGCTGACCTCTATCAGATATTTGCAAAGCTGACTGTACGGGCCTACTGGGCTGACCCTGTCGCTGAAAAGACTGCTGCTGCTGCTGCTGAGGCTACCTACCCTGAAACTGGAAACCACGACCTCTGAACTGCGAACCACTATGGCTCCCACTAAAACTATCCTGGACACGAAGTCTCTTATCACTGCCCCCTTGGGCCTCGCGATCCATCTCCTCAATTGAGTATACATGCTCAATAATCTCTGCGAATGACTTTCCTGAAGTCACTAAACTCTAGGTAGCCCTACGGAGTGGCAATCTCAGTCCCCTGACAAAACATCTAACTCTCTCATATTCATCAGGCAAAATAGAAGTAGCATGCCTAGCAAGATCATGAAACCTCGCCTCATACTCGGCGATAGATAATGAACCCTGAGTCAATCTGGAGAACTCATCCCTGAGTCGCTCCCGCATAGTACGGGGCATATACTTTCCCAAGAAAATCTCAGAGAACTGGGTCCAGGTAACCGACGGAGATCATGCTGGCCTGGAATCAAGATATCCCCTCCACCATCTCCTCGCTGCAGTATCAAACTGATATGCCACGAAATCAACACCACGAGACTGTACCAATCCCAAATTCCTCAATCTGTCCTCACAGCTGGACAAGAACTCATATGCATCCTCACCCGGAGTACCAGCAAATCTCGGTGAAGTCAACCTCAAGAAACGCCCCAACATCTTCTGCTCATCGACAGACATAGCAGGCTGATCTATAACTGGCTGTGAAGCTACCAGCGCTGGTGGAATCTCAACTCTGGGTGCTGCAGCTGCAGGCTGCGCCCCAACACCAACTCCTTGTACTGCTGGTCTGGTTCCCTCGACTGACGGACTTCTGACTATCCCCAACATCTGAAGTAATGTACCTCGGAGCAAAGAAGCATCTATAAATCCAGATGGAGCCTGGGCTGTTCCCTGGCCCACCGGCTGCTGTGGAGGCGGAACATCTGGAGCTATAACGGGATCGGGTAACTAATCCCTAGCATGATCTCCGCCTGGGGTTGCTGCTCTGCCCTGCCCCCGACCTCTGGGTCGACCTCGGCCCCTAACAGGAGCCCTCGCTGTAGGCTCGGGGTCCTGACCCTCGGGTCTCGCACCATGCGTCCTTGCCATCTGTGTAAAGAGTGAACCAAACGAAGATCAGAAACCAACATAGACTTAACGTACAGACATGAGTCAAGAAAATGAGATGCTCCCCTAAGAATGCTCCGTAGCCTCCTGAGGATAGGATACAAGCGTCCCTGCACCAATCCACAAGACTCTACTAAACATTGGCTCATGTACCGACACTACCTATACAAAACCTAGGCTCTGATACCAAGCTGTCACGACCCAATATTTGGGTCATGATGGCGCCTATCGTAACCCACCAATAGGCAAGCCAAACCCTAGCCCGGAGCGATAAGCGACGGGCTAACGGGCGGAATCTCATATAACAGAGATGAAGTGGAAGTAACCATATTTATAAACATGCTATAACGCTAAAGACAGAATCAGAATATGTATATATGCCAAGACTGAGAAGGAAGAGGACAATATATAAAGTCAAGAACCCTTCCTAAGACCTGGTGAGGTCGGTACAAGAGCCACTACTAGACATGTCCAAAATACTAGACAGAAACCAAATATATATACAACAAGTAATACAGTCTCGAGAGCAAAAGACTATATAGTAGAAGATGGAGTAGGATTTGCCTCGGACGTCAGTAAGCTCACCCTGCTCCGGAGTCAATGCTGAGAAAAGAGTCACGTCAATACCGTCGACTAGTGCCTGGATCTGCATCGGCGAAAAAGATGCAGAAGTGCAGTATGAGTACCGGGGCAACGGGTATTCAGTAGGCAACATCGGCCGACTGAGCTCAAAGTAATATAAGCAAGCTAAAATGCGAGGGTGCATGCTAAGTCCGGGGTATAAGTAACAAATACATAATTAACTGCCGAGGCGTGTAGATATGCTTAGGAAATAAATAAATGTGATACCGAATAATTGAGTAAATAAATGCGTATGTAAACACATAAGTCAAACATAACCTATCTGGGCCCCCATAAACCCGATAGGCACACGAAAGAAAATAATAACCCAGCCTGGCCCCCATAAACTGGCGGGACACACAAAAATAGTAAATGCATAGTCACCAGTGTCTCGAAGCTGTATTAGTATCCAGTAACCACAATAACCAACAGGAGTGCACTGGGCTTGAACAGGCACCAATGGGTAATAACAAGAGGCCAGACGCCGGAGTCGAACCGGAAGCAGTGGGTAATAACAAGAGGCCACATATATATCATATCTGTCGGACTCGAACCGGAACTTATAGAACAACAGTATCAACTCATATTAGATATCCTGCACGTTATTATCTCATTATCTCGTATATGTCATAAAGTACTTGTAAAGTAAGTGTATACGGTACTTGTCCGTCCCTACCAGTTTGGGGCGTGATAATAGCTTTTTAGTAGTTTATTGATTATGTAAAACTCTTTTTATTTAATTAAGAATAAAATTAAAAATATATCCCTAATATTTTCTTAAATATGTAAAATACCACTTATTTTAAAACGGATAAGTACCAGGTAAAAAAATTGTCCAAAAGTAAGATATGCAAGAACAACTACAACATCACTACTCCACACGCATAAACTACAGAGAAAATGAAAAGGCATTTGAGACAATGAATCATCAACTTACAAGTCCACATCAAACGTGCATATGTATGAATCATCCAGAAGTTATAAAATGACAAAATAAATTAATTTTTCGGTCACTTTCATCTCTCAGTTCATGTTTGAAATCCAGTCAATAGCCACATCTTTTTTCATCACAACTCAAAACCTCAGTGCATGACATTCCTTTTCAATTTCTTTTTTAGAAAAAAGGGTTACAAATAAGTAGGCGTTTGGTCACAAATTTCAAATATTTTAAACTTTTTTTTTTTTTATGATCGTGGTGGCCAGATCAACTTTCACTCAATTCGACTAATTCCACGGGATATGTGTCACCTCTTACCAGCAACAAGTATCAGGTAATTCTGTTTGTCTCTGCTGGGATCTGAACCTGAGAGTTGAGACCTCGTGGTTCTTAACCCACTTCATTGATTTATGGAGTTGTATTTGATTGTACTTTTTATAAAAAAATATTTGAAAAAATGTTCATGTTTGAATGTACTTAAATATAACTTCAAAAGTAAAAAGTGACTTAAAAAACATGTTATAAATTATTTTTCAAATTTAAAATACAACTTCAAGTTGAATTTAAAATTTCATGACTAGATACTAATTTTAAATAAAATGAAAAAAAAATAATTTTTTTTAAAATAAATAATTTTTATGGCGAAAAGGGTGCCAAGTCTTTCTATTGGTATTTGCTACCACATATGACTCTTTTTGCCACTTCGTATTGTCTCTCAATTTTCGATCATAATTTTGCTTACCCATCCTCATTGGTTCTACCTTTTTCAATAAAAATTAAATTATTGTATTAGAAGAAACAAATAGAATGTGCAAGAAATAACTTTATAATACATATGAAAAAAAGACCTTTCACCTTAGGAAGATTACTTATGTTAGCTGGTGCTTTTTGTATAAGGGCGCAAGTAAATATCGATCACCTTTACATTCGCTGTTCGATAGAATCGAGATTATGGTGAAAAATTCTTACTTAATTTGGTATATTTTGGGTGATGTCGGGTATGTCTACGAAGTAATGACCAATTTGAGTTGTGACATCGGGAGAAGACAGAAGGAATGAAAGTTGTGCCTGTGGGTTGTTCGGAAGAAAAGGAATAAGAGAGCTTTTGATGGTGTCAAAATGAATTATGTTTGATTGATGAAGAGAAATATGCATCCTTAATTTTTTTGAAAAATCACACTGTATGGATATTGCGATAATATTATCATATCTTTTGGCGAACTTCTTATATTTACAATAAATGAACCAATTTTTCAGAAGCCTACTTCCAATTAACGTTGCTCTGACTTTTTTGTTTTTTTCTTCAAATTCCACGTCGAAATAATCAATAAGAAGATGTGAGTGTTAAAGATCAATCCCTCGATTGAGAGATATGGTTCATCTTAACAGTCAATCAATTGAGGGATGTGTCGTTTCTATTATTTGCAATATCTGGGTAAAGAGTATATTTGCCTCGATGAATTGACACTGAAACGTGTATAATTATGTATAAACTGTATAACATATAAAAATGTGTATAAACACCTCTTATACACTATTATGCACGTTTATACAAGTTTATACATTTATGTATAGCAAGTGTATATTGTTGTATACTGTTATGTATCGTGTAAAAATGGCTATGCAGGTGTAATAAAAAATATAGGCTATGTAGATGTAACTAGTTTTACTAAATTGTATAATTTTGTAAACATCTTTTTTTTTTGTTGTTTGCATTTATAAGGTTCCTTATGTAGGTAAGCTTCCTACTCAAAACTCTACTATAATTGTGGGATGGCTATTTCGACAGTATGTGAAGTGAAACCACAATCTAACCAAGGAATTAACATTGGTTCTTGATATGGATGGTTGTAAACTGGGATTTTAATGAAGAAAAAGGTAAAATTTGGGTTGAGATAAATGATGTAGTTTGGAGTTTCTAATGAATAGATTGAACTACTCAACACATAAAAGGGATGAAACGAAGTACCCATTTGGCATAAATATTCAGGGCAAAATTTATTTGGCTTTAAAATTTGTCTAGTTTTGTGATTTTTTTTTTCTTGCAAAAAATTCAAAATTACAAAAAACTTGTTTTGGGGCCAAAATATAGTTGTTGAGTTCATTTAAAAATTTAAAACTTACCTCAACACAAGTAAAAACAACATAAATCCAACCCTTTTGGAGCTAATTACTCCCTATCCCAACTCTTTTCAGTATTACTAAAAATCCCTGATTTAGTCCACAAGGATACATCACATTCTTCCGGATACATCACTTAATTTTACACGAATAAATCACATTCTTCCGAATATAACACTTAATTTTACACGGATACATCACATTATTCTGTGACGTATCCGAGCTTTAAAGTAAAATCAGGAATTTATGTAATTATTTAAAAGGGTTGAAATTTTAAGTAGTTATGGTAAGTTAAGTAGTGGTATGATATAATTTTTTCAACTTTTATATTTTATATATAAAAAAAGTTCATCTATTTATGAATCCAACTAATTTTATCTACGCTTTTCGTCATTAAACACATCTCAAATATGAAAATGGATGCTTGCCTTGAAGAAATTGTTATAGAATGTTGGAAAATTATAATAAAGAATAGCTAGTTACTATCGTTTGTTATTATTTATTTTTTTGCACCGATGGATCTTCATAACTAATTGTAATTTGATGAGTTGTAGTAGTTGGTAATTGTATTATTAGTAGTTTTTATTAAAATATCATATTATAAATTTTGGATTATATATTATCGAGTTCATTATAAAAATGATAATTTGTGCTAACGTATGAGTATTTTTGATAGATTTTAGTACTTATGAGTATAAATCATGTTTTATGTTTTTTTGTTTTTTTTTTGAGAAAAGTGACATATGTTTCCAAAAACTACGAGCAAACACATAGTGAAACTTCAATCCAAACTTCACCAAAATCTGATTTTCCGAAAATATTTGAGAATCCATGGCCAAATATTAGCTAAGATTGAAACACAAGAACGAAACCCTACATGAGAGTGAATATTTTTTTACTTGAACTAGAACCGTTGGACGGAACAAAGTGGGCCAAAATATCCGGGACGAGATATGACGGAACAAAATTGAAACGAGGACATGGTGGGCCAGGATGAACCGAGCTGGGCTCAATCGGGATGGACCGGTGGTCCCATCCCATCCCACTATGAAACAGGATTGGATGAAATGAGATAACCGGGTTTGTGGGCTTTTTTTTTAATTATTATTATTTTTTAAAAATTTTAAAAATCATTTCAATTATATACAAGTCAAAAATTATAAGCTCACTAATTTTTTTTAATAATTTAATCCTTTTTCTTTAGTGTTTATTTTAGATATTGCTTAAGTTAGACTAAAAATTTTTGCTAAGTAAAACATTATTTATTAAAATTGTGAAAAATTTCAAGTTTATTAAAGTTTTCTTAAATTAAATTCTTTAGTAACCAAAAAGAATTGAAATATGAAACAAGACTTATATTATTAGTAATCAAGTAAGATAATAATTAATGAAATTCAAGGCTAAAGCCTTTAATTTTATTCAAATTGCAAATATGATGATACAAAATTTGTCTTACATATATTAAGAAAACACCTATCCGTGCAATCAACTTTTAAGATAGGTTATGTTTGAATTAGGCATCGATTATCATGCTAATATTTATATTTTTCTTATATAATCTTTTTATAAATCTTGTATACTTTTGTCAGGAAGTCTCAACGGAATCGACAATGATGCTTGTTGGAACATAACTTCTATGTCGTCATCACTATTACATTCAATTATTAAAGCTAATTCATTTTTTTGACGGGTAGTTAACTTTGATAGCACATAATTTCTTCATTCAGTGTTGATCTAATATCTGAACAACACTGATATCTTCAAGTTATCATGTGCTAATGACTTTCTATGGTCTTTGAGTTGAAATCTTGTTATGCTGAAAGCAGCCTCCGAAACTACTGATGATGCTTGAATAACTAGCATAACTCAAACAATCTTGCTAAGTTTTGACAACGAGCTGTCGTGGGTCCTTCACAATGCTAGATATTTTTTGTTATCTTCGACATCCATGATATTTTTTAATCCTTGATTAAGATATTCATCAACATCACATGCTTTAGAAGAATCGAGACCAAGATACTCTTTCATAAAATTGAAAAAACACCATCTTTTCTAGCCTTAGAAGTTTGAGGAGCATCAATTTGTTCATTTACTTACATGGATCTATATACTTATCATACATTAATCTAGCATGTATATATATGTTACATTGACATTTAATTATAGTTGGGCTTTCATCCGTCAACTTGTAAATTTTCATAATTCTTAGCAACAAGTACTTTTGCACCTATTAATTTTAAAGATGGTTAAATTAAGTAGCTTAAATAAATTTGTGATATAAGAAAAAATATTTTTTAAATTTCTCATTAATTTTCCGTATTGATGGGGTTGCACCAGAGATCGAGTCTTAGTTTGTTCTTATTTGCCTTGGTGATGGGTATTTTGACATGGTAAATTCAAGGGAAGGTGTCGTGGTATATATTTTTTTACGGATGATGTAGTTCTGATTAACGAGACTCGTGGAAGAGTTAATACTAAGTTGGAGATTTGGAGACAGATATTGGAGTCTAAAGGATTTAGGTTGAGCAGGACCAAGTGGGAATATTTGGAGTGCAAGTTCAGTGAGGTGACGTGGTAGTGAAGCTTGATACTCAGGCCATTCAGCAGAAAGATAGTTTCAATTATCTTAGGTCTATAATCCAGGAAAATGGAGAGATTGATGAGGATGTCACTCATCGTTTTGATATAGGGTGGATGAAATGGAGACTCATATTCGGAGTCTTATGTGATAAGAATGTGCCTCCTAAACTTAAAGACACGTTTTACAGAGTGATAGGTAAACCTGCTATGTTGTACGGTGCGGAGTGCTGGCCAGTCAAGAACTCTCACATTCAAAAGATGAAGGTGGCGGAGATGAGGATGCTATGATGTATGTATGGGTTAACTTGGAGAGATAGGATTAGAAATAAGGTTGTTCGAGATAAGGTGAGAGTGATTTCGGTAGATGTCAAGATGCGAAAAGCAAAATTGAGATGGTTCGGGCATGTGCTGAGGAGGTGCATGAATGCCTCAGTGCGAAGGTGTGAGAGGTTGGCTATGGATGGATTTAGGAGAGGTAGAGGTAGATCGAAGAAATATTGGAGAGATGTGATTAAACATGGCATGGAGCAACTACTGCTTGCCGAGGACATGATCCAATATAGGAAGGTGTGGAGGATGCGAATTAGAATAGCAGATTAGTAGAAAGGAGTGCATCCTTTCTCTAGTAGGAGTGCTTTGTTTTAGTATCTGTGCTAGTAGTCATAGTTCTATGCTTTTAGTATCTTGTTTGTGGTGTTTTGGTAATATTTGTTGTTTTGGATAGATCGATTGTAGTATTACTTTATGGTAGTCTTATTTCTATTTTTTTTTGTGTTAATACCTATTGTTCCTGTACTAAGTCCTTTTATAGACTGCTTTTTTCTTGAGCCAGGGGTCTATCGAAAACAACCTCTCTACCTCACCTTTGAGGTAGTGATACGGACTGCATACACTTACTCAACTCAAACCCTATCTTATGGGAATATACTGAATATATTGTTGTTGATGATTTTTATAATAGCAGACTCAAATTTTTCTATTTTTTATAAGTAACAAATTGAGATGAAGTACCACAAATATAAAATAGAATTTCAGAAATAGTAGGATGATAAATTCTAGAAAATTATTTTGTAGCTTCATAAAATATTTTAAAAAGTTTAATAAGCTCATCTACTTCCCCCTAATCAGTAGTAGTTATTTGATCAAGGAGTCTGCATTATGAGCATTAGAAATCATTTGTACATGACTTTGATAAACATACGCAACTTTTAGCATTTCATATAAAGAATTTCATTTAGTACGAACTTCTTTCAAGATTTTTATAAATGGAAGATCACTTTGTGTACAACAATTTTTAAATTCACGAATTCTACTATTGTTATTAGTTTTACGAATTCAAGCACAAGCATATTCAATTTAATACAACCACACTCTAATAACATAACGTCATCTCTTAAAATCAAATTAAATACATGGCATGCATAACTAATGTGAAAAACATTTTCATTAATGGGACAAAGTCTAGCTTTTGAGTTTGAAATAATATTAGTATTAGCAGAAGCATTATCTAATGTGACACTCATCACTGCTATATAAGCAACTAAGTTTTTTTTTTTTTTTTTTTTTTGCATCAACATATTTATAACATATAATTTATTTTTGTAAATTTCAGTCATGATCAATTCTGTTGGGTTCTAAGTGTATTGTGAATGGAAATAAAGGGAAGAAAATTGGAGAGAAAGTGAAATGTGTAGTTCACTTTTAAGAAGTAAAGTTCTCCCACATTGGTGGGAGAAAGAAATATTCTTACGCATATATTGAAATGCATTCCTTCATGTGGATAGTGAGGCAAGAACAAGACAAGCCTCGCGCCACCGTCGTCGTCGTTCGTTCGGCTCGGATTTGAATTTGGAAAAATGATAGATCGAGAGACTATCTTTTTGGACAAAATTCATTTGAAATTTGAGAATTAATGAAGTTTTTAAATCCAAAAATCCGATACGAAAATTATCTCCATGTGCGGATGTATATCACAATGCATGCACCGTTTGGGAAGAGGTACGTGACCTGCGCGCGCACTTGGCGACCTGCTGGCACAGGACAACGCAGAAGCTTCTGCTTCATGCATTAATGTTACTTGCGGACGCAGGTGGTCACGACGTACAGAAATAGTGTGATTTTTCGTGAACCATTGCTTCTCTTCTGAAGCATCACCTTTTCGCTATAAATACCTGACTTTTTCCTCAGGTTTTAGCACGAATTTTGTGAAGTAAAAACACTCTAATATTCTTGAAAAAACTCAAGTGTGATCATCAAATCGTTGAGTGAGTTCGTTGTTCGGTAGAATTTGAGGTACCACTATTCTACTGAAGTGAATCATTTTATCCTAGGAGGAAAGATTTCATAACCTCGGGTACTTGAGAGGAATAAATTCCTCAAGGACACACCGTGAATTCGGTGGACTTGATTCTCCATTTCTGTTTCATCTCTTTTCTTACGGTTTTGCTATTTTTCAGAAAATAGTAGAAACTTCATTTTGATAGTTCATAGTTGTTGAACTTGTGTTTGAAGTTATTGAACTTCTTTGTTGTTCTTGAATTTAAAGTTGAAGTTCCTGTTGTTTAAATACAGATAGTTGTACTCGAAAACAACAATCTTAACGAATTTTTTAATCTATATTTTTGGTTTCTGGAGATTAAAACATTTGATTTTCTACTCCGTTTGAACTTGATAGTGATTTGATGATATAAAAACTTTATCACGAGTCAAAGATCATTCGATTGACGATTTGAAGAATATAAAAACTTCGTCGTTAAACTAGAAACAAGTTATTTAAAGTTTAAAAACTTTGTTGTTAGTATTTAAGATACTAAATTGGTTGTCTCTTTGTGACAACAAAATGTCTAATGAAATTCAAGTCAATAATGGAATGTCGAATGTTGCAGCATCAAACATTGCTACTTCAAGTCGTTCAAATGCTTCTCCCGCCATGGCACCGATAGAAAAACCAGGAAATTTTTTTGGTGTTGATTTCAAACGTTGGTAGCAGAATATATTTTTTTATCTGACTACCTTGAGTATGCAAAAGATCATCACAGAAAGCGTTCCTGAATTGTCGGATGAAACTCGGGAAAAGGATCGCTTTGTAGTAACTGAAGCTTGGAAGCACTCAGATTTTTTATGTAAGAATTACATATTGAGTGTCCTACAAGACGACCTATACAATGTGTATAGTATGATGAAGACCTCGAAGGACCTCTAGGATACTTTAGAAAAGAAGTACAAAACAGAGGATGTCGAAATGAAGAAATTCATTGTTGCCAAATTTTTGGACTTTAAAATGGTAGACAACAAAGCTGTAGTTACCCAAGTCCAAGAGTTGCAAGTCATTATTCATGACCTCCTAGCAGAAGGTATAATTTTAGAAAATGCCTTCGTTAAACATTTTAAGAATGTTATTAATGTTCACTTAACCTTTATTGTAGGTTTGGTTGTGAACGATGCATTTCAAGAAGTTGCGATAATCAAGAAGTTACCACCTTTGTGGAAGGACTTTAAAAACTACTTAAAGCATAAGCATAAGGAGATGTCAGTTGAAGACCTCATTGTGAGGTTGAGGATTGAAGAAAACAATAAGGCAGCGGAGAAGAGGACTCGTGGGAACTCTGTAATAAATAGAGCAAATATTGTGGAAGATGATCCCAACAAATCAAAGAAGAGAAAGAAAGCACAAGCACAACAAGGTAATCCTCCTAAGAAGAAATTCAAAAGAAATTGCTTTAATTATGGCAAAGCTGGCCACAAGTCTGCTGATTGTCAGGCTTCGAAGAAGGGCAAGAAAAAAGACCAAGCAAACATGTCTGAATCCAACGAAGAAATGGACAATCTGTGTGCTATGCTATTGGAATGTAATTTAGTTGAAAATCCTAGAGAGTGGTGGATTGATTCAGGTGCCACCCACTGCGTGTATGCTAACAAAGAACTATTTGCATCATATGATCTGGCTCAAGATGATGAGAAGATATTTATTTCAAACTCCACAACGGAAAAGGTTGAAGGAACGGGCAAGGTTTGCTTGAAGATGACATCAAGAAAGGTGGTGACACTAAACAATGTCCTTCATGTTTCAGAGTTGATAAAGAACTTGGTTTCTATTTCACTTCTGACTAAGAATGGTTTCAAATGTGTATTTGTTTCCGACAAAGTTGTAATTAGTAAGAATGAAGTGTATGTAGGCAAAGGTTACCTCACCGAGGGCCTTTTTAAGATCAATGTAATGAATCTTGATATGAATAAAAGTTCTGGTTCTTCTTACTCACTTGAGTCAAATGATTTATGGCATGAACATTTAGGACATGTTAATTATAAAACCTTGCAAAAACTGATTAACTTGGAAGTTTTGCCTAACTTTGAGTGCAGTAAATCAAAGTGTCAAAAATGTGTTGAATCTAAGTATGCTAAGCATCCGTATAAGTCTGTTGAAAGGAATTCAAATCCCTTAGACTTAATTCATACAGACATTTGTGATATGAAGTCCACACCATCTCGTGGTGGAAAAAAGTATCATAACTTTTATCGACGATTGCACTAGATTTTGTTATATCTATTTGTTGAATAGTAAGGATGAGGCAATAAATGCATTTAGGCAATATAAAACTGAAGTTAAAAATTAGTTGGATAAAAAGATCAAAATGATAAGAAATAATAGGGATGGAGAATATGAATTTCCTTTTGCAGAGATAAGTTTGGAAAATAGAATTGTCCATCAAACTACTGCCCCGTACTCACCTCAATCAAATGGAATTGCAGAAAGAAAAAACCAAACCTTGAAGAAAATGATGAATGTCTTACTTATAAGTTCAGGTTTACTGCAAAACTTGTGGGGGGAAGCTATCCTTACAGCAAATCGAATACTCAATCGAGTGCCCCATAGAAAGACACAACCTATTCCATATGATGAATGGAAAGGAGAAAAACTCAACTTGAAATATTTCAAAGTGTGGGGGTGTCTAGCCAAAGTCCAAGTTCCTATACCTAAAAGGTTGAAAATAGGACCAAAGACTGTAGAATGTGTTTTCATCGGATATGCTACAAATAGTAAAGCATGTCAATTTTTGGTTCATAAATCTGAACATCGAAATATCCATGATAATACGATAATTGAATCAGATAATGCTAAGTTCTTTGAACATATTTATCCGTATAAGACAAGACATGAATTGTCTAATAAAGAGTTTAAACGATCTAGGGATGAACCAAGGGAGAATGAACATAATGAAGAGAATTCAAGGCATAGTACGTGTCAAAGAACATCAAATTCCTTTGGATCAGATTTTGTAACATTTCTTCTTGAAAATGATCCTCTAATGTTTAAAGAAGCGATGTCGTTTGCGGACTCATCCTTTGGAAAGAGGCAGTCAATAGTGAGATTGATTCAATCTTAAGCAACCACACTTGGGAGTTGATTGATCTTCCTCCAGAAAATAAACCTTTAGGTTGTAAATGGATCCTTAAAAGGAAAATGAAAGTTGATGGTACTATTGACAAATACAAGGCAAGACTTGTTATGAAAGGCTTTAGAAAAAAAGAAGGCCTTGACTATTTTGACACATACTCGCCAGTAACAAGAATAACATCTATTTGGATGTTGGTTGCATTAGCTGCGGTATATGGTCTTGAAATCCATCAAATGGATATGAAAACTGCATTCTTAAATGGAGAATTGGAGGAAGAAATTTGCATGGAATTACCCGAGGGTTTTGTAGTTTCTGGTAAAGAAAAGAAAGTGTGCAAACTTGTTAAGTCACTTTATTGACTAAAATAAGCACCCAAACAGTGGCATGCAAAGTTTGACCAAACCATGTTGGCAAACGGATTCAAAATAAATGAATGTGATAAATGTATTTACATTAAAGACACTCCAAATCACAAAGTCATTATTTGTTTGTATGTGTATGACATGTTGATCATCAGTAGAGACATTTCTGACATAAATGCTACGAAACAAATACTTAAGAGCAAGTTTGATATGAAAGACCTTGGAGTTATGGACGTGATCTTAAGGATAAGAATTCATAAAACTCCACAAGGGTTGGCATTATCACAGTCTCATTATATTGAAAAGGTACTTGACAAGTTCAGGTATTTGGATTTCAATATTGCCACGACTCCATTAGACGTGAGTTTTGCATTTCAAAAGAATGAAGATAAAAGTAATTCACAATTGGATTATGCAAGAGTGTTGGGAAGTTTGATGTATATCATGAATTGTACATGACCAGACATAGCATGCGCAATTAGTAAATTAAGTTGTTACACGAGTAATCCCAATCAAACTCATTGGATGGCAATGAAAAGAGTTTTGGGGTATCTAAAACATACTCAAGACTTTGCGTTGCATTATAACAAATATCCAGTGGTAATTGAAGGATATAGTGATGCAAATTGGATCACCGGATCGAATAAAGTAAAATCCATAAGCGGATATGTGTTTACTCTTAGTGGAGGAGCAGTCTCTTGGAAATCGTTCAAACAGACATGTATTGCCCGCTCTACTATGAAATTTGAATTTATCGCATTAGATAAAGTAGGTGAAGAAGCTGAATGGCTTCGGAATTTCTTGAAAGATATTCCTTATTAGCCCAAACCATTCGCACCAGTATGCATACACTGTGATAGTCAAGCGGTAATAGGTAGGACAGGGATCATGATGTATAATGATAAATCTCGTCATATAAGATGGAGACATAATACCGTTAGAGAACTTCTCTCTAGTAGAATTATCACGATTGACTATGTGAAGTCAAAGGATAATGTGTTGGATCCACTTACAAAAGGCCTATCTAGAGTGGGAGTTGAAATATCATCGAAGGAAATGGGTTTAAGGCCTAGGACAAGTAATCACGGAGGTAACTCTACCTAGGGGACTGAAATCCCAAGAGCTAGGTTCAAGGAGATCAAACAAAGATGTGATTGACGATTTAACATTATCAATAAACTCAACCCGTTATCATCATGAAGACAATATTCAGGAAACAAGGATAAGACTTATGGTTGAAAACTTTTTAATGGTTTCTAAGTTTGGTAGATTTGACCAAATTGTTTGATCTATAGGATTAAAAGTTTAGGAATCACCTATGTGAGAGTGAAGTGGAAGCCGCTTCAAAGAGAATGATAGTAAAGGCCTATTCTCTAAGCTCTCATAATACCTGGTTGTGTTCATAGCTAGAACGAACAAAACCGTGAGAACCATAAATGGCAAAAAGTTGGTTGTATGACTTGTGTTGTCTAGGTGTACATTAAAGTTCGACGGTTCAAAGATATCACATCTACCGATTGACCGAATGCATCCGATGCAAGTTCACTATGGAAAGTTCAAAGTGAAACCTACTTATCCAGTTGTAATTACTCTTTTCTTGTTAATCACACACTTTTACGTATATTCTTGGTTGAAATAGCCATTCCCTATTCATATAGGGGATTGTTGGGTTCTAAGTGTATTGTGAATGGAAAATGGAGGGAAAGTGAAATGTATAGTTCACTTTTAAGAAGTAAAGTTTTCCCACATTGGTGGGAGAAAGAAACATTCTTATGCATATATTGAAATGCATTCCTTCATGTGGATAGTGAGGCAAGAACAAGACAAGCCTCGCGCCGTCGTCGTCGTCGCTCGCTTGGCTCGGCTCTGGCTTTGGATTTGGATTTGGATTTATCAAATGATCGATCGAGAGACTATCATTTTGGACAAAATTCATTTGAAACTTGAGAATCAGTGAAGTTTTTAAATCCAACAATCTGATACAAAAATTATCTCTATTTGCAGAAGCACATGACATGTGAGGATGCATGTCACAACATACACAGTATTTGGGAACAGGTACGTGACTTGCGCATGCACTTGGCCTATGCCCGCAGGACAACACAGAAGCTTCTGCTTCATGCATTAATGTGACCTGCGGACGCAGGTGGACCACCTGTGGGTCCAGGTGGTCGCGATGTACAGAAACAATGTGATTTTTCATGATTTTCCTCAGGATTTAGCACGAATTTTGTGAAGTAAAAACACTCTAATTTTTTTGAAAAAACTCAAGTGTGATCATCAAATCGTTGAGTGAGTTCATTGTTCGGTAGAACTTGAGGTACCACTATTCTACTGAAGTGAATCATTTTATCCAGGGAGGAAAGATTCCATAACCTCGGGCACTTGAGGATAAAATGATTCACTTTAGTAGAACAGTGGTATCTCAAATTCTATCGAACAACAAACTCACTCAATGGAAGAAAATCACACTAGAGTTTTTGCAAGAAAAAAGAGTTTTTAACTTGAAAATTTCATGCAAATATCTAAAAAAAAATCAGGTATTTATAGCCAAAATGTGTTGCTTCAGAAAAGAAGCAATGGTTCATGAATAGTTGCACTGTTTCGAACCATCGGGCTCATCCGTGGAGCCATCTACATTCGCAAATGACAATATGCGTCCCGCATGTCATACTACATACAAATAGAGATCTGCGGTGGCATCTACGTCCGTAGATGGCCAAATACGCTCACAAATCTCATTATCGTCATTCAAACAGTGAACTGAAGGATCGCGTCCCTTCAATGTGCAATTTGATATGCGTGCGCAAATGCACGTTCGTGTCTTTAAATGGATAAAAATTTTAGATCAGATTTTGGATTAAATAAATAAATTTTGTCCAAAAATATAGTTTTTCGACCGATCATTTGATAAATCCAAATTCAAATTTGAATCTGAAGACAAAGCCGAGCGACGACGATGATGGTGCGAGACTTGTCTTCTTATTACCTCACTAACAACATGGAGTAATGCTTCTATACTTAAACATAAGAAAGTTCCTTTCTCCCACCAATGTGGGAGAACACTTCTTTTATAAAGTGAAACACAATTCACTTTTTCCCTCTTTTTCCATTCACATTTAAATTAGAACCCAACAATCCCTCACAAGAATGAAGAATGGATATAAGATCAAAAATATATGGACAAGTGTGTGATTTATAAGAAAAGACTAATTGCATCTAGATAAGTAGGTTTCCCTTTTCACTCTCCATAGTGAACTTATATCGGATGCACTCGGTCAATCGATAGATGTGATATCTTTGAACCGTTGAACTTTATTGTACACCCAAACTATACAAGTCACATAACTAGCCTTTTACCATTTATAGTTTTCATGGCTTTATTCGTTTCATCCATTATCACTACCTGGTTTCAAGAGAGCTTAGTGACTAGGCTAGTTTCCTGAACACTAGGGAATGTTTAATCCTATAGATAAACTATTTGGTCATGTATGGCAAACCTAGAAACCATTAAATAGCTTCAAACCTTAAGTTTTATCCTTTTTTCCTAAATATTTTCTTCATCATGAGAATGGGTTGAATTATTTGACAATATTGAATCATCAGTCATAACTTTGTTTGATATCTTTGAACGTAGCTCTTGGAATCTCAAGTCTGCTAGGTAGAGTTATTGCCGTGATGACTTGTCCTAGGACTTAAACCCATTCCCTTTGATAATCTCTTAACTCCCTCTCTAGTTAGGCATTTTGTTAGTGGATCCAACATATTATCTTTTGATTTCACACAGTCAATCGTGATAATTTCACTAGAGAGTAGTTGTCTAACGGTATTATCTTTCGACCATATGTGATGAAATTTTTTGTTATACATCATGCTCCCCTACCTATTGCATCTTGACTAGCACAGTGTATTCATACGGGTGCCAAAGGTTTGGGCTAAAAAAAATATCTTCCAAGAAATTTCGGAGCCATTCAGCTTCTTCACCGGCCTTATCTAAAGCGATAAATTTAGATTCCATCATAGAGCAAGCTATATATATATGTTTGGATGATTTTCAAGAGACTTCTCCTCCACCAAGAGTAAATATATACCCACTTTTGGATTTTACTTCATTTGACCCGGTGATCCAATTTTCATCACTATATCTTTCAATTACTGCTGGATATTTGTTATAATGCAAAGCATAGTTTTGAGTATGTTTTACATACCCCAAAACTCTTTTCATTGACATCCAATGAGTTTGATTGAGATTACTTATGGGATTACTTATGAACTAACTTAGTTTACTAATAGCACATGCTATATCTAGTTGCATACAATTCATGATATACATCAAACTTTCCAACATCCTTGTATAGTCCAATTGGGAGTCACTTTAATCTTTATTCTTTTGAAGTGTGCAAAGTTCAGATCTATTGGTGTCTTAGCAATATTAAAATCCAAATACTTGAACTTGTCAAGTACCTTTTCAATGTAGTGAGACTGTGGCAAAACTAAAACTTGTGGAGTTCTATGAATTCATATTCCTAAGATCATATCAGCAACTCTAAGGTCTTTCATATCAAATTTTCTAGCTAGCATTCTCTTAGTAACATTTATGTCAGAAATGTCTCTACTGATGATCAACATGTCATCAACATACAAATAAACAATGACTTAGTGATTTGGAGTTTCCTTAATATAAACACATTGTCACACTCATTAATCTTAAATCCATTTGCTAACATGGTTTGGTCAAACTTTACATGCCACTGTTTGAGTGCTTTTTTTAGTCCATAAAGTGACTTAACATATTTGCAAACTTTCCTTTCTTTACCAGGAACCACAAAACCCTCGGGTTGTTTTATGTAATTTCTTCCTCCAATTCACTATTTAAGCAAGCTATTTTCTGATGTGCCGGTTATTGACGACACGTTTTACGCTTTTAACCAAGAATAATCGTGAGTTTTTAAGCAACCGTTGTTAGATTTGATGTTTTTTTGTGTCTAAATGCATTAGATTGATCTAAGAACAAAAAAGAAGGAAAATGTGCTAACTAATGCCGTGTGATGGTTCACTTGGCGTACTATAAAGGGTGTGGCGGACCGTCACACTAACTGTCACACCAAGACAGAACCACCATTTGAAGGACTCGATGCGATGGCTGGACTAACGAACCATCAAGTATGTGGCAGACCGTCATACCGAACCGTCAAGGCCAAGCAGAGCATATGCTCAGATGAAGTTAAGTGACAGTTTGATGTGACGAACCATCACAGGCCAGGAGAACCATTGGATGAACCATCACAACCAACATAGTCAGATCCGGTTCTAATATGAATTTAAATTTCCTTACTTCCTATAAGTACCTAGTTTAGAGTTTAGAATAGGTATCATTTCATTATTTTGAAGAATATTGCGTTATTTTCTCTAAATGTTGAGAGCTTTGGGGTTTTGAACTTGCTGTTAAGTTTTTGTCAAGGATTCAAGTGTTGAATTTCATCTTTGTAAGAATTCTTCTTTTAATCATGAAATATATTATTTTCTTTATCTCAAGAACCATGTATGGATAAAAACCCCAAAACTAGGGTTGTGGTATCCATGGCAAAATAGCAATTCTAGGATTGATTTTGGTGTGGATTTGAATAATCTATGAATGTATTGTTATCCTTTTCATTTTAGCAAATTTCTAATAGTTGTAAACATTAAAACAAGCTTTAGGTTTAGCTTGCTTGAAAAAGAGGTTAAGGCCGAAAAAGGATTAACAACGAGGGTTCAGAGTTTATAACCTCCGTCTAATGGATAATGCTCTAGCGAGACTAAGCAGCATTAGGCTAAAATTGATGTTCCTATTTCCATCTCTTTTAAGTTTGAACAAATTAAAGGGATAATCATCTAATTAGGTTGAGAAATGTTTAGACGTACATTTGAATTCAATTGCCTTACATCACTTGTATTAAAAGAATCTATTATCGATATTAACCCAAAAGTGTTATAGAGCAATGGTAAACTCAATCCTAGTTTGTTTACTCTACTAATTCATATTTCTTTAATTTAACATTTTTTACCTAAAACAAATTAGATATGGATTCCAACTCCCTCATGGCAATTCCACCATTTTTACGAAAATTGTAGACTAACAGTCATTTAAACCACAACGACTTAGTGTTCACCATATTCCTTGTAGGATTCAACCCCAACCTTTGTTGGGTTATATTTAACAACGACCGCTTATACTTCTTAGGGGGGGGGGGGGGGTTGCAATTTGGGCATATCAAATTTTGGCGTCGTTGTCGGGGAATACGATTGTCCATTAAGTCTGTTTTGTTTATTTGACTCGTAGTCATATTTCCTAATTTTACTTTTATTTGTTGTTTCTGTGACTGCAGGCTACAAATTTATGCATTCCAAGAACCCGAAGCTCAGGTGAACCATTATTGTCTTACGATCCCTAGCTTGCTAGGACTTTAAGACTGATTATGAATGTACAAGAGCGTGAAGCAGCAAGGCTTCAACAGCTTGCTGCTGACCAACTTAATCAACAGAACCTAAATAATCCCAACAATGAGGATGACGTTAATGCACAACATGTTGACAATGTTGCCCAGCTAACCAAAGGCAGCGACAAAGGGGGAACGGTCGACAACAACCTATGCTCTTTGATATGGATGATGAAGATGATGCTGACTTGATGGGGTTGGCGCTACTAGGGCTATTTTTCTTCCTCCACTAGCTCCGAGTGCAAAGTTTAATATTACCAGCACCATGATTTACCTATTAAAACTCAAGGGTCTATTCAGAGGGGTGGCTGGTGATGATCCAAACATGCATCTGATGAATTTTGTTGGAATCTGTAAGTCCTTCAAATTGCCAGGAGTTAGTCAGAATACCATCCAACTGAGGCTATTTTTGTTATCCTTGTCTGGGGAGGCAACATTGTGGTTGAATGAGCTTCCACCTTATTCTATTACAAATTGGGGTCAGGTAAAAGGAGTTTTCCTAGAAAGGTTCTTTCCTTCCTCCAGGATGTTACAGTTGAGAGACAAAATCAACAATTTCAGAAAGCAACCGAATGAAGAATTACATGAAATGTGGCCGAGGTTCAAGAAGAAGATGACCCAATGCCCAAATCATAAGCTGATTGATGAGCACTTGATGGAGACCTTCTACAGGTCTCTGAATTCGATTACTAAACCAATGGTTGACAATGCTGAAGGAAGAGCTTTCATGGGACTTACTTTTGTGGATGCGACAATGATCTTGGATAGGCTTACAAAGACAAATAGAGCATGGCATACCAGGGACTATGAGGCTGCAAGCAGTACTTATACTGTGGGTATATCGGTTGAACAATGCCGAAAGAAAGAAGAGCATGATCAAGATATGGCTTACTTGAAGACACAGATGGACTTGCTTACAAAATATTTGTTGGTAGATGGTATCAAAAAGGTGGAAGTTGTTGGTTCGCAGGGTAAAGCAGTTAATTCTGACTCTAAAGAAGAAGCGAATTACTTGAATAACCAAATGGGGGTTTCCGGTCTAATGGTCAAGGAAACCAAGTTCGGAACTATCAGATGGATAATTACTATGACAAGTCTGGTTACAAGGACTGTGATCAAGGAAATTGGAAAAGTAAAAATGATAGAGGTGATTTGTATATACCACCTGTTGACACCCAATTTTGACCTCCCGATATTTCTCCCGGGCTGCTATTTTATCAAGAATGTTAGTTTTTGATTTTTTAATTATTATTTTGCTATCAAATAAATCCCGATATTTCGTACTCATAATTTTTAAATTTTTCAATTTATTTTAGCATTTAATTTTATATTTTTTTATAATATATTAATTTAAATATAATATTTTAAATAATTTTGTCAACATTTATCAAACTATTTCCACAAATATGCATGCTCATAATTTACCAAACTCACAGATTTTTATTATTATTATTATTATTTATTATTATTATTATTATTATTACTATTATTATATTTATTATTATTATAGCATCTTTTAAATACACATTTTATAATTTACAGGTACGTAATTTATTCCCAAATTATTATTATTACCGTTAATTTTGAATAATATTTTACGTAATATTAACTTTATATACATAATTTATTTTGTGACATCTTATTATTTTCTCATTTGTTATTATTGAGTCTATATTTATTAAATGACAGCCTAATTCAAATCAATTCTCCTAATTTATTTAATTTTCGGCCATTTTGTATTCAATTTCGTGTCAATTTTAGCTTAAATTGATTTTAATTTGAAATCCCCAATCAAATTCTAATTAAACCCAATTTTAAACCCAAATCTAGATGACCCGGATCAGACCCATTTCTTAATTTAAATCACGACCGTTCATCACAACTCATCGGACGATCCTGATGTAATCCCTAATTTCTTTCCTTTTAATGAAACCAACTCCTAAATCCCCAAACCTAATTTCATTTTCTTCTTTCCAGCCGCCCCATCACCTCTCTCTCTCTCCCTTACCCTCTCATCTCCACCAAATAGCCGCTGCCACCTCCATCACGGGCCGACAAAGAACTAACCGAAAGCCCTATGCTATCTCATTCTACGCCTCTCACCGGCGAACCCCACTGCTGGTGAACCACCACCATCTCCGACCACCTTTCAGCTAGAGAACCAAGTCCACCGGCAAAATCCATCCTTCAGTCGAAAAACAATCACCAGTGTCGTCACCTCTCTTCTCCCTCCCGTTCTTCTTCTCCGTTATACCAGCCACCGGCGACCACGGCCATCACTAGCCGGCGAAAGTCCCACTGTCTTTGCTCACCACCGATCACCAGACCACCGCGAAGTACCACCCAACATTGCCTCCGATCGGATCTTGAAGGCTCGATCAAAGACTGCCAATGAAGCGGAACCAACATGGGTTATTTCGAGGATTATTTTTAAGGTTCTTTTGTTAAGAATCCTTCCCCGGTATTTTCTTTTAATGCTTCATTGTGTGATCTATTTCTTGACTAATTCTGTGACCTGAAATTAGTGCATCTTAATTGAGAATTTTGATTCTATTCTTTGTGATTTTATTTGGTAACTCGCTTAAACTATCATATGTGAAAAGCCCCAATTTTACATGAACTCGAATTCTCGACCTAATTGCTAATACGTGATTATGCCTTAAAATTTGGTTTATTTCTGAATTTGTTAACATATTTGTCGAGTTACGATACTATATGATAGTAACCAACTTGTTTTATTTCCTAACGCCCTTTCGATTAATCATTCTTGACAATGTGTTCGTGATATTCATTGAAATTGCACTAATTGATTTGATATTAATATCTTGGCCATGTATGTAGTGGTATGTGGTATGAGACAACTTTACATATTTAATTATGGCAATTTGTGGTAATTTTGTGCAACGTTAAGTATGGTAAGTTTGGATTTTCTTCGGTCTATACGATTAATTTTGAAAACCTGCAGCAACTTTTACTACCTCCATATATTATGACAAACTAATATTCCTTTAAATATATTCACTAATTTCGTTAACCTTATCTTTGCTCGGACAGATTCTTACTCATTTATTTATGGTAATACCACGTGATTTTCTGTTCTTAATTGATTCAGCTCATCTGATTAAGGGAAACAAATTTCTTTAATTGATCTATAGAATATTCAGCTTTCCTTTATTTTGGTGATTTCTCACTATATAAAGGACCCTTCTCTTCTCTTTATGGGCATGTTTCAAGAACTACTGTTGTCTACACTTAAAAATATTTTTACGCTTCTGGTTGGTCACATACAAAAATACTTTAAGTTTTCATTTTGTTGGTATTTAGAAAAAGAACGTTCTTTGCTTGTTGTTTCGCTGTTCTCATCTCGAGTACCATTAAAGTTTGATTGTTCTCATCTATTTACTGCTATTAACCGGTTAGTTTTCTCCGCGATGCATTCGGATTTGTATGTTAAGTTCTCTGTGATTCTTTTAATCTTGCCTTGGTGTGCTTTTTCTTTTAACTCTTTAAGTGATGACATGCCATAAATTTTGACTGTCTGTCCAAAGCACCCATGTCTGTTTGATTTCGGGTAATCCATTAGATTACTAGTTATACTTACTTACCTCTATTAGTAATTGGTAGTCTGCTAGAATACATGTTTATGGGTTGTAGTGCCAATTTCTGTCGGCTTGTTGTTGCATGTTTGTTGTGTCTGAACAGGTACCATATTAAGCAGTAACCGAGTTATGGTGAAGAATTGCCTGGGACAGGAAAGGATAGTAAAAGCTTCCCAATTAGCTTTTATTTATTTGCTTATTTTGCTTTCGATCATTCAACCGTTTGTAATAATTTGTATAAACTCTCTATATATAATAAATTATCGGGGACTGTCGGGGCGGGGATTCTGTGATTCAAATATCTTATCACTTAGATACCATGCCTATAGGATCATTAAACAAATTTCAACATGTTAATTAGATTATGTTATCGCTTAGGAAATACGTCTTAGGATTATTAACTGAATTATTTTATCACGTAGAAATCATATTTTAGGATTATTAATTCAACTTTGAGCATGTTAGCATTAATTTCAAGCGTGTCAATTTAATTTATAACGCGTTTATTTAACTTTCAGCATGCTTGATTAATTTCTGGCGTATTAACTAACAAATTAATTTAGCACGCTTTTTATTAATTTTTAAACATATTAAAACTAACCTTTTTTAGCACTTTTAAGTTTCCAGCATTTTTAAATTTGTTTTCTGCAAAGTTAAATTAATTTCCAACAACTATTTTATTAATTTTTAGCAACTGTTAACTAATTTCCAGCATGTTAAAATTAATTTTAGCATGTTTAAACTAATTTCCAGCATGTTAAAATTAAGTTTAGCATGTTTAAACTAATTCTCAGCATGTTAAAATTAATTTTTTAGCATACTTGGACTAATTTCTAGCATAGTTAAATTACTTATCAGCACCTTAAAATAATTTTTCAGCAAGTTTTTAAATAATTTTCAGCATTTAAAAAATTAATTTTCAGTATATTCTTATAATCTCCATCAACCTTAAAATAATTTTTTAGCAAGTTCTAAAAAAATTTCAGCATTTTAAAATCATTTTTTCAGCAATCTTAACTAATTAATTTTCAGTATACCTAAATTAATTTCCAGCATTCCTAATTTAACATCTTGCGTTTTGTTTAATTTTCGACCCATTTGAATAGCGTTCCTCGCCTAGAAATCATGCCTATAAGTTTAATGAATGTTATTTAATCTACCACATTAGACATCATGCCTACAGGTTCTAATTACAATGCAGATAATTGTTTAGCATGTTTATCGCCTAATTAACTTTAATTAACCAAGAGGCTTGCTTGAAACCTTTACGTGCTAGTTGCTAGTCCTATTTGTTTTGTTTGACGTAAACCCCGAGTCTAATTAGGAAGCCTAAGATTTTCTTTGCGTCTAGATCCTTATCCAAAATAGGTCGTCCAACGCCTCTTGGACATTAAGTTGGACGGGTAGACATTTTTAGATAACGCCGGTTTTATCGCTTTCTTTAGCATGCCTTTAAAATTAATAACCAATTAGGTGGGGTGGGTAGAACATTCGGACATGATGGAAGTTGACCCGAGCAGAAGCCGACAATGCGATATGCGACATTGTCATCCGTTAATAAGCTGGACGTTGATCCGAATAGGATAAAACTAACTTCCTATGAATCTTGCTTTTCTTTATTTCGAGTGTTTTTATTTAATTATTTGGGGTAGTTTAAATTTATTAATTATTTTAACTATATAATTGTGTTCGTTCTATCTCCTCGCTTATCTGATCCATATTCTGTTTATATTTTAATATCTCTTGTCACTAAGTTATTAATTATGATAAAAATAGAAGTTTTCAGGTTTAAACACTTAGTTATTATTAAGTTAATAAAAATAAATCGACCTCTTGATTATCACATTGAATTTCCCCACGTAATATATGAGTTCGGCCGGGACTCACATTGGTGGACCTCGAAAGGTGCCTAACACCTTCCTTTCGAGGTAACCTGAACCCTTATCCGAATTTTTGGTTGACGTAGACTAATTAATTAATCGTAATTAGTTTAGATTGGTTCCCTAACGCACCTTAATTCATTAGGTGACGACTCTTCTCTTTTAAATCAATCCCAAAGAGAGTTGTCAAGTCGAATCCCGCTTTTCGCGAGAAAAATGGGGCGCAACACCACCTAGAAATTGTGATAGAGGCAACAATGATTCAGGAACTTCAAAGATGGAAGACATGTTGTCTAAGGTATTGTAAAGGGTGGAATCCACTAACTGAGGAGTGAAAGAAATGAAGAGTGAACTATCTTCAATGAGTCAGATAGTGGATTCACACTTCACTTTCATTAAATAGTTGGAACACCAGATGGGGCAGTTAGCTACAACTTTTTATCAGAGGAAGAGTGGTACTTTGTGTAGTGATACTGTACAGAATCCTAGGAATGATGTAAGTTGCATGGCTACTACCACGAGGAGCCATAAGTTTTTACCTGAACCACATCTTATGATTCAGACATAAGTAGAGGATATTGCCTCTGATTAAGAGATGGTAGATAATGATATTTGTGTTGATGAGAATTCGACCGAGTTTGCAAAGCCAAAAAAGAGTGAAAATCTAGAGGTAGATGCTAAAAAATATACCATGGCAAAAAATGTTGCGCCTGTGCTTAAAGGGAAAGGCAAAGGGGTTAAAAAGCCTCTAACTTAGATACCTAGGTCTCCCCATCCATTTCTACATCGAGTGAAGAAGAAGGTAGAGGATGGTAAGTACCATAAGTTCATTTTCACGCTGAAACAGCTATCAGTAAATATTCCATTAGTGGATGCCCTTGAATAAATGTCAGGCTACGCTAAGTTCATGAAGGACTTAGTCACCAAGAAAAGGGTTGTAAGTTTCGAGTGGAAAGATAATCTTCATCATTGTAGTGTGATTTCTTCGAGATCATTGGTTCAAAAGAAGGAAGATCTGGGTGCTTTTACTATTCCTTGCACAATTGGTGAATTTAACTTCGCAAAGGCATTATGTGATCTTGGCTCTAACATCAACTTTACACCGCTAGTGATTTATTGACAGTTGAGCTTGAAAGCTCCCAAATCGATGACTATGCGGCTATTCATGGCTGATCGTTCAGTCAAAAAGCCAATGGGGATATTGTATGATGTGCTAGTGAAAGTGGATAAGTTTATATTTTCGACTGACTTTGTGATCCTTGATTGTAAAGTGGACTTCAAAGTACCCATAATCTTGGGTAGACCATTCTTAGTCATTGAAAGAGTGTTGTTTGACATGTAAAGTAATGAGTTGAAGTTCAGACTGAATAATAAATAAGTCAAGTTCAATATGCGTCAATCGATGAAGCAACCAAGAGACATGAGTGTGGTCTTGGTTATTGATATTGTTGATGAAGCTGATGTGAAAGTACCTATTGAGAAAAGGTTTGTTGTTGAGACCTTAGCTGTTGTGATGATGAATTTTGAAAGTGAAGACAAAAGATTATGAGTATACGGTTAATGCCTTGGTTGGAATGGGGTGCTATTCTTACGCTGCAAAGAAGTTGGACCTGGATCTGAAAAATAGGCCAACTACTCTAGCAAAACCATCAATAGAGGAGCCACTAATGTTGGAACTGAAAGATTTGCATGGCCATATTAGATATATATACTTGGGTGATCATAACATATTGTCCATGATTATAGCAGCTGATTTTGTAGAATGGCAGGTAAAGTACTTGTTTCTGTGTTGCGGAGGGGTTTTACTACTGCAAGGTTTGACTTTGATGTCAATTGTGCAAATCAAGTAGCAGGCCATCTCTCTAGACTTAAATACAAAGAAAAGGTACAAGATGAGTTGGAGATTGATGACTCCTTCTCGGATGAACAGGTATTATCTACATCTTTGATCTTGTGCCTTGGTATGTAGATTGAGCTAATTACCTTGTCAGTAATGTCGAAAGAGCTGACTTTTCATCAGAGAAAGAAATATTTTCATGATATAAGCAACTACATTTGGGATGAGCCATACCTATTCCGTTCATATACTGACAATATAACTAGGAGATATGTACCAGAAGGGGAGATGTTGAGCATTATGCAAGCTTGTCATTCTTCCCCTGGGGGGTCATCATACGGGTGATCGTACAACTTGAAAGATACTACAATATGGTTATTGCTGTCCCACCATCCACAAAGGACCCTAAGACCTTGTCAAGGCATGTGATCAATGCCAACGACAAGGATCTATTTCTAGGAGAAAGGAATTGCCTATGTACACAGTTCTGGAAGTTGAGTTATTTGATACATGGGGCATAGACTTTATAGGCCAATTTGTGAGTTCTTATGACCACAATTACATCTTGGTTGCGGAGGATTATGTATCAAAATAGGTGGAAGTCGTGGCCTTGGCAGACAATGAAGGTAAGAGTGTGGTTGCGTTCTTGAAAAAGAATATTTTCTCTCGATTTGGGACTCCACGCATGATCATAAGCAATGAGGGGTCACACTTTTACAACAAGGTTTTCCATACAACTCTAGTTAAGTACGGATTGAAGCAACACAAGGTAGATACCCCCTATCACCCGCAAACCAGTGGTCAAGTAGACATATCAAATTGAGAAATAAAGATAATACTAGTAAAGACGGTGAATGCTAACCGAAGTGATTGGTCTCAAAACTTAGCGATGCACTGTGGGCTTATCAAACAACTTTTAAAATGCCAATAGGTATGTCTGGTTAGCAACTTGTTTTTGGTAAAGCTTGTCACTTGCCTGTTGTACAAGGCCCTTTGGTCACACAAAAAGCCAAATCTGAGTTGGATTGATACTGCGAATTTTAGGTTGGAACAATTGAATGAGATGGATGTATTTTGGCTATGAGCTTATAAGAGGGTTTACCTCTATAAGGAGAAAATAAAATTGTACCATGATAAGAGAATTGAGGAGAGAGAGTTCAAAGTCGGAGACTTGGTATTATTTTTCAATTCAAGGTTCCAGTTGTTTCCTAGTAAGCTCAAATCTAAATGGTCTAGGCTATTCAAAGTTACTCAATTGTTTCTGTCCGAAGTTGTTGAATTGGAAAACAAGGACATAGAGCATTTCAAAGTAAATTGCCAATGGGTAAAACAGTACATCAGAGTTCTGAAAAAGGTAAAGGTAGTATCATTGGTGTACCTTGATGAAGTCTGAGTAATCAAGATACCCGAATCGTGCTGTGATGTTAAATCAGATGCTAATAGAAGGCAACCCATATCTTGTTGTTGTAAAATGAATTTTAAAGTAGTTTTTATTCTAGAACATGGTTGATGTGGATGTTTAAGTGTCCAGGAAAAGAAAGTACAGGTGAAGGCATAAAGGATAACATTCTAGTTGAGGATGACGGTTTGCCTGATAAAACGTCAGAGATCTAACGAACTGTCACCTCGAGTCGTCATAATAAATAAGGAAAGGGGTCATTCTAGTTAAGGCTGACAGCTCGTATGATGAGCTATCACAAGTCTGACGAGCTGTCACCCTGACTCATCAGAGGGAGTACGGAAAAGCAATATTCTAGATAGGGGTTGACGGCTTGCATGATTAATTATCATAGTTCTGATGAGTTGTCAACCTGACTCGTAAACCATGAGCTCCAAACATCATATTCTACTTAAGTGTGATGGTTCCTGTGATGAACTGTCACTCGCTTGGCGAACCGTCACAACTTCAGAGGCTCAGGTAAGTCCAAGTTTTAATTTAATTAAATCAACCCGACCTAGTATCAACTAAACCCTAAACCTAAACCCGATCCAATATCCACCCGCATCTAATTCTACCCCAAGATACTTAAAAGAATCAATTCAAATCAATTCGATCGGTGTCTCTTCTATTTCTCCGTCATTTCAACTCTCATTACCCAAGTCTCAAAATCGTTACTTTATATTTATCTATTCACATACCTGTAAAATCCTTCAACACACCAGCCATCCAAATCACCCAAACCATACTTAGAGCCCTTGAAACTTAGAGTTTTTAATTTGTTGTAGTATCGAAAAGTCCTAGAAGTAGAGTTGTTTGTATTGTGCAATTTGTTCTCCAACAAGGTATGTATCTACATTTTGATGTAAGTTGTGATATTTTTTTTGTTCATGCTAAGTTATCACTTCTCTTTAATTGGAGAACCACCCTCAAATTGAGTGATAATGTTGAAACCCCAAATTGTGTGGGTTATTGTTTTTCAATTCAAGGTGTAATAACTTGGTTTAATTATGGGTGAAGTCTGAGTAACCCAAATATGACTTGGACACTGGTTCAACCTTTAAATCACTATGAGACTCGTGTCTCATTTGGGCATATCCAAGTCGAGGCATTTAGAAGGAATTAATTGATTCAACAAATCGGCACAAGAGGTGTCTGAGATAATGCCTAAGTGAAGGAAAAATAACTATTTAAATGTGACGGCTCATGTGACTAACCGTCAAAAGTGTGGCGAATTGCCAAAATGAGTCATCATAATCATAATAGTGTCTCAAGATTTCGTCTAAGCCTGACAGTTCATCTGACAAATTATCAAGCTTGTTATGAACCGTTAGGGCAAGTCGTCATAGAATAATGTTTTACTGGAAGACCCTGATGACTAGGGTGATGAGACATCACAAGTGTGATGAGCCGTCACCCCCACCCGTCAAGCATAAGTAATTCATGATCATTGAACACCTTGCTTAGTTTTTCTTATATGTTGACTGACTTGTTCCTTCTTTAGGTATAATGTCTCAAAAGCTTCAGGTTATATATAGTGGAGCACGAAAGAAGCAAGACAAGTCTTTCTTGACCCTAAAATTATGAAATAAACTGGAAAATGAGGTCGAGAAGACTGATGCACCAACATACTACACCAGGCATTGTGCAGAGAAACAAGATCATACCTCCCAGTATAATGAGGAGGATGAGTCATCAAGCGGAGAATACAATAATGATGGGGAGAACAGTGATAGTTTGAGCTCAAACACCAATGAAGAGGGTGGTACTGAGGTCACCAAGAGTCCAAAGAAGGAACCTAAGCCTGAGGGGGTGAAGTAATCAGAACCAAGTCCCCAGGTGTCAGGGATGCTATTTAGTGAAAAGTTGAGGGTGCAGAGAAACATTACAAAGATGGTCTCCTCCCAATTAAAACGTGAAGCTTAAAATGACCGTATGCTAAAGACGCTCAGATCGTGACGACATAATTTCCCAAATACCCAGTTATTAGGATGTTGTTCACAGGCTATGAGTTGGGTTGGATGAGCAGACCACCTGGGATTTACTACCCAGCCATGGTTTGCAAATTCTACATGAACTGCATAGCCACTCTTGTAAAGCTATACAAAAAGAGATAGAAGCTAGCTGATACACAAGTGTTGATCAGAGGTCCGGTACATGGAGTCTCAGTAGATATTTCTGAAAGGGCAATCAACAGGGTCCTATTTGGCAAAGAATATATACTTCCAGCAAGTATTTCAGAGTTTGAGCATAGAATATTATCAGCGTCACAACAGCGACCATGGCTAGAATAAGTGCTGCCTGATGGTGAACCTGTATAGCTGTCAAACACAAAGGAGAGGATTAACAAGTTATCATTAAAATTTATGGAAAAATTTTGGTGGGTTGTGGTACGGTTGAAATTGATGCCTACAGGTGGAGATGCCAATTTGGATTGAACCGGGGCTATGATAGTTGCTAGTTTGATGGTGGGGTTCAAAGTGAACTTCAGACTTGTGATTGTAACTATTATTGTTGTTCAAAGTGACAAACCATAAAGGGTGTGGCGGACCATCACACCGAGCCGTCAGGGCCAAGAATAATATATACTCAGATGAAGTTAAGTGATAGTTTGATATGACGAACCGTCACAGGCCTGACTAACCGTCGAGTAAACCATCACAGCCAACGCAGTCAGATCTAATTCTAATATGAATTCAAATTTTCCCACGTTCTATACGTACCTAATTTAGGGTTTAGAATAGGTATCTTTTCATTATTGTGAAGAATATTACGTTATTTTCTCTAATTGTTGAGAGCTTTGGGGTTTTGAACTTGCTGCTTAGGTTTTTTTCAAGGATTCAAGTATTGAATTTCATCTTTGTAAGAATTCTTCTTTTAATCATGAAATACATTGTTTTCTTTATCTCAAGAACCATATGTGGCTAAAAACTCCACAACTAGGGTTGTGAAATCCATGGTAAAATAGCAATTCTAGGGTTGATTTCGGTGTGGATTTGAATAATATATGTGAATGTATTATTATCCTTTTCATTTTAATAGATTTCTAATAGTTGCCAATATTAGAACAAGTCCTAGGTTTTACTTGCTTGAAATAAGAGGTTAAATCCGGTAAAAAGGATTAACAACAAGAATTCGAAGTTTATAATCTCTGTCTAATAGGTAATGCTCTAGCGAGACTAATCAACCTGAGGATAAAATTGAGGTTCCTATTTCCATCTCTTTAAGGTCGAAAGAATTAAAGGGATAATCGTCTAATTAATTAGGTTGAGAAATGTTTAGAGGTACATTTGAATTCAATTGTCTTACATCATTTGTATTAAAAGAATCTATTATCGATATTAACCCGAAAGTGTTATAGAGCCATGGTGAACACAATCCTAGTTTTCTTTCTCTATTGATTTATATTTCTTTGATTTAACGTTTGTTACCTAAAACAAGTTATATACAGATTCCAACTCACTCATTGCAATTTCCCTATTTTTATGAAAATTGTAGACTAATAGTCATTTAAACCACAAATAATTTAGTGTTCATCATATTCCCTGTGGAATTCAACCCCAACCTTTGTTGGCATATATATTTGATAACAGCCACTTATACTTTTTAAGAGAGGTGTAATTTGAGCGTATCATTTTCACATCCATTTGATGGATTTCAAGACCATATACCGCCGCTAGTGCAACCAACATCGAATTGTTACTGGTAAGTATGTGTCGAAATAATCAAGGCCTTCCTTTTGTCTAAAGCCTTTAACAACAAGTCTTACCTTGTAGTTATCAATAGTTCCATCATCTTTTATTTTCCTTTTAAAGATCCATTTTGAACCTAAAGGTTTATTTCTTGGAGGAAGATTAACCAACTCCTAAGTATGGTTGTTAAAGATTGAAACAATCTCACCATTTACAGCCTCATTCCAAAAGGATGAGTCAGAAGAAAACATGGCTTCTTTGAATGTTTGAGGCTCATTTTAAAGAAGAAAAATTATAAAATTTGATCCAAAGGAAGTAGATGTCCATCGACGTTTACTATGCCTTGAATTCTCTTTATTAAGTACATTCTCCCGTGGTTCTTCCCACTATCGTTTAGACCATTCACTAGACAACTTATATCTAGTATTATACGGATAGATCTGTTCAAAGAACTCAATATTATCTGATTCAATTACCATAATATTATAAATATCCATATATTTGGAGTTGTGAACTAAAAATCAACAAGCTTTACTGTTTGTAGCATATCCACTGAAAACACAGTCCATGGTCTTGGGTTTTATTTTGACCCTTTGGGTATATGAACTTGAACTTTGGCTAGACAACCCCACACTTTAAAATATTTCAAGTTGAATTTTTTTCTTTCCATTTCTCATATGGAATATATTGTGTCTTACTATAGGGAATTTTATTGAGTATTCGGTTTGCTGTAAGGATAATTAAGTCATTCATCATTTTCTTTAACGTTCGATTTTTCCTTTTTGTAATTTCATTTGATTGAGGTGAGTAAGAGGCAGTAGTTTGATGGACAACTTCATTTTCCAAACATATCTTTGCAAAATGAGATTCATACTCTACACCCCTATCACTTCTTATCATTTTTATCTTTTTATCCAACTGATTTTCAACTTCAGTTTTATATTGCCTAAATTCTTTGATTGTTTTATCCTTATAATTCAGCAAATAAACATAACAATATCTAGTGCAATCATCGATAAAAGTTCTGAAATACTTTTTTCCATCACAAGATGGTGTTGACTTCATATCACAAATATCTGTGTGAATTAATTCTAAGGGATTGAAATTCGTTTCAACAGATTTATACAGATGCTTAGCATACTTACATTCAATACGTATTTGACATTTTGATTTATTGCACTCAAAGTTAGGCAAAATTTCTAAATTAATTAGTTTTTGCAAGGTCTTGTAATTAACATGTCCTAAATGTTCATGCCATAAATCATTTGACTCAAGTAAGTAAGAAGAAACATAATTTTTATTCATCTAGATAGAAATTATATTGATCTTAAAAAGGCCCTCCGTGAGGTAACCTTTACCTACATACACTTTGTTCTTACTTATTACAACTTTATCGGACACAAAGACATTTGAATTCGTTATTAATCAGAAGCGATGTTGAAACTAAGTTCTTTTCCAACTTCGAAACATAAAGGATATTATTTAAAGTCACCACCTTACCAAATGTCATCTTCAAGTAAATTTTGCCTTTTTTTCAACTTTTGCAGTAGCAGAGTTTACCTTGAATATCTTCTAATCAGGATAAGCCGGAGCATCTGATGTAAATAGTTCTTTATTAGCACAAACGTGGTGGGATGCACCAGAATTCATCCATCATTTTCTTGGATTACAAACCAGATTGTATTCAGAAAACATGAGACAAAGGTTGTCCATTTCTTCTTTAGATTCAGCCATATTTGCTTGGTCTTTTTTCTTGCCTTTCTTTGGAGCCCGACAATCTGGGGCCTTATGACCAACTTTGCCACAATTGAAGCAATTTCCTTTGAATTTCTTCTTAGGAGGATTGCTTTGTTGTCCAGATGCTTTCTTTCTATTCTTTGACTTTTTGGGATCATCTTCAACAATGTTTGCTCTAGATATTGTTGAATTTCTACCTGGCCTTTATTTTTGCAGTCTTGTTATCCTCTTTGATTCTCAAATGTACAATGAGATCTTTGACTGTCATCTCCTTGCATTTGTGTTTCAGATAATTCTTGAAGTCCTTCCACAAAGGAGGCAACTTCTCAATTATTGCAGCCACTTGAAACGCATCATTCACAATCAAACCTACATCAAAGGTTAAGTGAGTATTAAGAACATTCTTAAAATGTTTAACAAATATATTATAAAATATTATATCTTCAGCAAGGAGATCATGGATTATGACTTGCAACTCCTAAACTTAAGTAACAACTGCTTTACTGTCCACCATTTTGAAGTCCAGAAACTTTGCAACAATGAATTTCTTAATTCCGACATCCTCTGTTTTGTACTTCTTTTCCAAAGCATCCCAGAATTTTTTTGAGGTCTTCATGTTACTGTACACACTATATAAATCATCTTGTAGCCCACTCAGAATATAGTTTTCACATAGAAAATCTGTGTGCTTTCAATTTTCAGTCACTAAGAAGTGTTCATCATCCGGAGTTGATTCCGGCAAGACATGAACACTTTCATTGATGAACTTCTGCAGACATAAGATAGTCAAGTAGAAGAAAATCTTTTGTTGCCATCTTTTGAAATCTATACCAGAAATTTTTTCAGGTTTCTCAGTCGGTGTCATGGAAAGAGAAGCACTTGAATGAATCGAAGATGTAGTAGTTATTGCTGCAACATTCTCCATTCCAATATTGACTTTATTTTCATTAGTCATTTTTCTGTCACAATTAGACAAACAACTTAGTATTAGAATACTAACAATGAAGAGTTAATCTTTATACAACTTGTTTCTAGCCAAGGATGAAGTTTTTATGTTTTTCAAATCGCCAACCAAATAAACTTTGAATCCTGATGAAGTTTTTATGTCTTCAAATCAGTATCAAATTCAAACAGAATAAAAAACTAAAATGTTTTAATCTCCAGAAACCAAAATACAAATATATAATTTTCATAAGATTGATATTTTAGTTAAATAAAATATATATTCAATATGAACTTCAACAAGTTCAAACAACTTATGAACAACAAATGAAGTTCAAACTATTTTTGGAAAATAGTAAACCAAATTAGAAAAAGATGAGGATAGAAGAACCAAGTCCACTGAATTCAGAGTGTGTCTTTAAGGAAATTATCTCCCTCAAGTACCATAGGTTATGGAATATATCCTCCCTGGATAAAATGATTCATTTAAGTAAAATAGTGGTACCTCAAATTCTACCAAACAACAAACTCACTCAACGATTGCGAATCACACTAGAGTTTTTGCAAGAAAGAAGAGTTTTTAACTTGAAATTTTTGTGATAATATCTGAGAAAAAATCAGATATTTATAACCAAAAGGTGTTGCTTCAGAAAAGAAGCAATGGTTCGTGAATAGTTGCATTGTTTTTTACCATCGGGCTCATATGCATCCGCAGATGGCAATATGCGGCCGCATGTCGTACTATGTACAAAAAAAATTGACGATTGATCTGCGGTGGCATCTGCATTTGCAGATGGCCAAATGGGCCCGCAAATCTCATTATCATCATTCAAATAGTGAACTGAAAGATTGCTTCCCTTCAATGTATGTTTTGATATTCGTCCGCAAATGCACATTTGCATCCACAAATGGAGAAAAAATTTCAGATAAGATTTTGGATTAAATAACTATTAAACAATTAAGTTTTAAATGAATCTTGTCCAAAAATATAGTCTCTCGATTGATCAAATCCGAAGTCGAAGTCGAAGCCGAAGCAGAGCCAAGTGAGAGACGACATCTTGAGGCTTGTCTTCTTCTTACCTCAATAACAACATGGAGTAATGCTTCTATACTTAAATATAAGAAAGTGTTTTTCTCCCACCAATGTGGTAGAACACTTCTTTTATAAAGTGAAACACAATTCACTTTTTTCCTCCATTTGTCCCTCATTTTTCATTCACATTTCAACTAGAACCCAATAGGTTAGTTCCAGACTGAGGGTGAGTTTGAGTTGGATTTTTGATAACCAACTAGCTGGTGTACCATCTAATTCTAGTTCTACTTCTTTCATCTATTTCTTCCTCAAAATTATCATACCCTTTGATTTTACAGGAACCGACACCTTTACTATTTTATTTGTTTAGAAAAAACAACATTTTAGGGATGGTCATGTCAAAAAACCTTTTTTACCAGAATCCATATGAAAAATATTAAAATAAAATAAAGACATAAATTAAAGAAATTAAGAAATAGAATGAATGTACCAAGCGTCTGCATAAAAACAGATGATTATAACCAACAATCAAAAATTAACGTTGAAAGTGGATACTTGAAGCTTGCTATTCGCTTCAAAAGTTTCAACAAATTTGATAGAAACAATTGTATCAAAATAAAAAAAGTTAGATAGATAATGGTAGAAGAGAGAATGAGATGAGAGAGATGGGAGAGTAGATGAATTTGCCAAAAAATAATGAAGAGTTAGAGGGATATTTATAGTGTAGAGGTAGGATCAAAGTGTAGTTTAATAAAGTTTGAGATTAAAATAAAAGTGTGGGATGACAGGGGTTGAAAAGTGAAAGTAGCAGTTTGAGGGGCCCACTAGCCATCCCAGAATGACTTTTTTTAAAAAAATAATCAAAATTTGGCAGGCCAAATCATGACTGGGCCGAGTCTAAATGGGACGCCTAGTCCCCATCCTATCCCATCTCACGCTTCATCAACCCCACCCCCTTCCATTCCACCTTACCTCGGGATCGGAACAAACCGAGATGGTATCGGATCGGGACGTCCGTCCAGCTTAACATGCTTATTGTCATAGATGCTTTATATACACAGTGAGTTTATGTATTTTATTTTGTTATTTCTACTGACGTTCATTTGTCATGAAGGAATAACTATTTTGTTAATTACAATTTTCTGAGTTTATGAAAGGAAAATGCTTTATGAAAAAAAATTATAATTTTGCTCATGCATGAACCATGATCAATAAGTCATGTTAAAGTTAGTTCACTCAGTCAAAATTAAGCTATTGAATGTCGGTTCATCCTTCTAAGGTTAATAATGTGACAGAAACAAGGTGGAAGGGAATAATTGAAGACGATGATTGTCGTACCTACAACACGTGTTCGACACAATGCGAAGTATATCACAACAAATTTAAAACACATGAGGACAAATTAAAGGTGTGGATACTTTGATAAATACTCAACTACAATTAGTTCACTTAGTCAAAATCGAATGTCGGTTCATCCCTCTAAGGTTAACAATGTGACAGAAACAAGGTAGAACAGAATGATTGAAGATGATGACTGGCGTGCTTACAACACGTGTTCGACACAATGCAAAGTACATCACAACAACTTTAAAAACACATGAATTATAAAATTTTGTAAATAACGCTGAAACATGAAGACAAATTAAAGGTGTGGATACTTTGATAAATACTCAAGTACACACTAACACCAAAATTTTAGCACTTCGATTTCAGAATTACAGTATTAATACGACATTTTGTGTGTGTGTGTTTTTATTTTGGAATTCATTATATGATTTATTTTATTTATAAAAAAAATATAATATCAAATACCGTATCAATATTAATTACATATATAATTCATATATATTATATTATTATGAATTGATAATAATTTAATTAATTTAAACATAAGTTAATAAAAAACCTAAAATACTTCAAACTAAAAGCATCTTGCTTTTACTACTAAAAAAATATAAATTAGATATGTAATCACATATTGCAATATAAATTACTCAAACATATGTACCATTTCTAACCAACAATAGATAACTTTCATTCACTTCAAGCATGAAAAAGTTTTTATCATTATCGAAGTTATAATTCTTTATTATATGTAAGTTGAAGTTGGACAAATTATAGTTATTGACTTACGATAATGTACTAGTCAAAATTGAATTTAAAATACCAATATACTAGTAGAATATTTTTAAAAATTAAAAAATTCAAAATGGTAATGTACAAACACTAGATGTGGTCATGGTACGATATCGAATATTTTTGGTTCTGTAATAGGTTGTAAAAATAGTATATCATTATTATATCAAATTAATTTTGAATGGTTTGGTATTTTGTGGTACGACAAATCGGCAACTATAGTTTGTTTGACTTCTACTTACATATACTCGTATAATAGAGAGCTATAAATTCAAATACCTTACACATGTAGAAATATTCAAAAGAAAGTAGAAACAATTCACTTCATTAATCAATTACACAAAAAGACATCTCAACGAAAATAGAATGTCAAAGTTTCAATGTCTAAATAATTTTACTAATACTATTTTGATAGTTACTAGTATTTTTTTTGGCAATTAAAGCAACTTTAATTAATCACCAAGTGCAACTTTACATGACCAAGAAGTGATACAACCCATAAACCTCTTCTCAGAACTACCCTACTCCTATAAAGCCATCAAACCAAAGATATACAAGTTCATAATCAAAGCACCTAGATAGTACTACTATATCCAAACAACTTAGGATTAACACGAACTCTAATACAAAGCATCAGCTTCAGTTCTCGAACAAAGTCTTCCACTTTAGCAGCTCTATGTTGGAAAATTCTAGCATTTCTCTCAATCCAAATTGTATAGACCACTACAGCCAAACTAGCTTGCAGAATACTCCCTCTTGGGTGAGTAGCTCTTGCCATTTTCTTTACCCAAATCCACCTATTATCCCAGTCATTAAAACAACTTTTCCAGCCTTCCACTCAAGCATATACATCTAGCTTCGACTAGCTACTTCACACTCAAAATACCAGTGATTTCTTGTCTTAGGATGAGTCTGGCAAAATACACAAGTATCATCTATAGGCAGCCCCCACTTCACCAGTTTATCCTTGGTTCTTAGCTTATCTTGTATACACAACCATAGAATAAACACATGTTTTGGTGTAGAAACATTGTGACATATCAATTTTGTCCATGAGATATTTAGTACTTCACCTCTTAACTTTTTATAAGCCTTGGATATTTGAAACTTTCCCAGTAGTACCAGTTAATCAGTGTTGCCCAAGTACTGTCAGTATTTTCTCATTGTAATCACCTTTTTAATCATCCAACATGCCTGTTTGGGTAGCATCATATTAAACACATCTTGATTCTTTATATAGTAGGTGTGCACCCATTCAATCCATAGTTTCTCCTTGTGTTGACTAAATACCCTAAAGAGCTTGCTTATAGCAGGTTGATTCCATATCTGCAGATTAATCAAGTTTAAGCCTACTGCTCTTTTAGGGAGGCATAATTTCTCCCAAGCCACCAATGATTTATTTGTAATGACTGCCTCCCCAGACCATAAATAGCTTCTGCATGCAACCTCTATCAACTTCACTACTTTCTTGGGCATTAGAAACATTTGAGACCAGTAGGCCTGGACTCAAAATAAAATAGACTTGATAAGCTGCAACCTTCCTGCATAAGACAAACACTTAGCCATCCAATTAGTGATTCTAGAAGTGATTTTCTCCACAAGTGGTTTGCATTGTTGCACAGTTAATCTTTTGGTAGACAGTGGGACACCCAAATACTTAAAAGGCAACTCCCCCTTATCATAGCCCAATTCTGACAAAATTATTTGTTGAGTAGTCATCTTCACACCTCTAAAATATACTTGACTCTTTTTCAAATTTTCCTTTAAACCAGAAGTTGCAATAAACATCTCAAATTTTTCCTTCAGTTTCACTGTAGAAGGAAGATCATCTCTAGTAAAAAGTAGTAAATCATCAGCAAAACATAGGTGAGTAATTCCAAGTTTCTGACACCTAGGATGATAAATAAATTTTGGCATCAACTTCAGTTCCTCGAGACATCTATTTAGATATTTCATTACCAAGACAAAAATGTAGGGGTACATAGGATCTCCCTATCTCAGACCCTTTTTAGGTTGAATTGTATCTGTAATTTGATCATTAACAAGGAAAGTATAGCTCACAATTTTAATACATATCATGATCCAAGTTATCAATTTTTGTGGGAAGCCAAACTCCTTGAGCATTTGTTCAATAAATGACCACTCTGCAGAATCATATGCCTTTTGTAAATCTACTTTGACCATGCACCTATGAGATATTTGTTTCCTAGTGTATCCCTTCACCAACTCATAACTAAGTAAGATATTATTTGTGGTAAGTCTATCTGGTATAAATGCAAATTGACTCTGACCCATAATATTGTTCAACACACCTTGTAGTCTTCCTGTAATCACTTTAGAAATAATTTTGTACATGATAGTACATCATGCTATAGGCCTGTAGTCTCTCATAGTTTCAGGATGGGAAGTTTTTGGCACTAAAGTTACTATAGTGTTATTCGTAATCCTGAGCGTTTATGTTCCAGAAAGAATTCCTTAACAGCCTCCTGCACATCTGATTTGATGACATTCCAACTCTTCTTAAAGAAATATGTTGTATACCCATCAATACCTGGGGTTTTATAGTTATCAACGCTGAAAACTGCTTCATATATTTCCTTCTCAGTTATGGGACAATTGAGAGTTTGTTGTTGCTGCATAGTGAGACTTGGACACCTTCTCATACTAGTAAGATCAACTACAGGAAGAGTTTCAGCAGCAGATCCCAACAATACCTGGTAAAACTGAAGAACTTCCCTTTCAATATCACTTGTTTTATGCATTAGACTTTCATCCTCTCTTTTCAATATGGAAATAATATTAGTACTTGCTCGAGCCTTCATAAATTTAAAGAAATAACTATTGTTTTCATCTCCTTTATCTATCCAGTGAGCTTTAGATTTCTGTTTTAAAACCTTTTCTGGAATACCTAGCCATTTTTTACGCTCCTTATTTGCACTAGTCTCCTTATCCATCAGTTCTGCATCATTGTTATCAGCTAAGAGCAACTGAACTGCCTTCAAAGTGTCTCTAGCCTGACTGATTTTCCTTTCTAGACCTCCCAGGTGTTCATTTTTGAATTGTTTTAGAGGTTCTCTACATAGTTGCAATTTCTTCCATATTCTATACATACTAGATCCTTTGATAGTTGTTGCCCAAACCTTATCAATAGGGGTAGAAATTCGTCCTCGTCAGCTAAAACATTTATGAATCTGAAAGGCTTTCTACATTGATTATCTCCAGTTATAATGTCCAAGTGAATAGGAGTGTGATCAGAAAATTGATTCTCCATGAACTGTGTTGCAATACCACCAGGTTGTATTACCCATAATTCATTGCAAAGTGCATGATCAATTTTACTCTATACATGTTTATTGTCCAAGTGAAATGTCTACCGGTAGACTTTATTGCCACCACATTGACAACATCTAAAGTGATCTGAAAATCCCTTGTTTTGTTGTCATGAACCCATCCTATATTCACTAGTTAGAGGGGAATTGAAATCCCCACAAATGCACCAAGGCATAGTCATATTTACATCTATTCTAGTAAGACCTTTCCATAATTCTTTCCTCTCTTCCCCATTATTACTTTCATAAACAATAGTCAATGCACTAGTAAAGTCAGATTTCCTGTCCCTAACTAAACAATGAATGTATTGTCTATGAATCACAATCTCCCACACATAAACATCTTCCTCCTTTCAAATGATCCAGATACAACACTAACATCAGCACCATAATTTTGTATAGCTTTCCAGCCTTTAGCACAGGCAGCTACACTAGCTTGGAACTTAGGTTCCTTAATTTTTGTTTCAATCAAACCAGTAACACTAAATTTAAACTTCTTTAGATAAATCCCCATTTCCCTTTGTTTGAGAGGTCTATTTAGGCCTCTCACATTCCAGAATAACCATTTCATTGAGAAGGATTTAAGTTCTTTATATCTGGAGGTTTCTTTAGCCCCTTATCAACCACCACCTCCTGACTAAATAGGGAAAAGAAATTTTGGATTCTCATAACAGGTCCCATGTGCTCCCTTATAGATCCATGCATCACTAATTCAGCATAAGACATGTTTTCCATCTCATTAGGAGGTGTAACTGAACTACTGGCCATGTCAGTGTGCTTTGGATTTCTCACCTCTGTGCCTATCATAAGTGAAGACTGATTACTTGGTTTTTGGATCTCTGTTATCTGTTGCAACACTATCGGTGCTTCTGCAGGTTTATCAATCTCAATTGCTTGCTTCCCAATCCATTTTTGTACTATTTTTTTTCCATCTTGCAACGCAGACTGCACATTCTACATTTTCTCTACTGGTTTAGGATCACAACCCTAGCTTGTGGTAACTTCTTATCTTCCCCTTTACATACATGGCCAAATTGAGAACATACAGGGCAAAACACCGATTTCCAATCAGAGTGCACTTTTTGTATATAATTTCTACCAGATGGGTCTTTAATCTCTATCTCCTTGGGAAGTTCCTGTGTGATGTTCATGTCAACTAGAACTCGTGCATACAAAATTCTAGTTTGCTTTTTCGTGCATTTATCAGCAAACAATGGCTCACCCATTCTACTAGCAATTTTACTTAAAGTCAAACTTCCCCAGCAATTTAATGGGAGATTATATAATCTTACCCATAATGGGAGTGTACAAGGGAACTCTTTCTGAAAATCAAACGTAGAACTCCGTTTCTTCAAGCAGAGTGGCATTCCGTTCATGGTGTAAGGTCTACCACATATAATATTATCCCTGTCTTGTATACTACAAAACTTTACAATATAGTATCCTTCATTGTGCCAAAATAGTTCAGGTAGAGGGACAATATTCCAATTCTTAGCTATATAGGTCTTCATGTATGCAAACCCTGTAGCATCTCCCATTGTATAGAGAATTAAAGCAGAACTCCATTCCTTCATTTGCTCTTCAATGTCCTTCTCCATCAGTGTAACCTTTGCTTTGCTATAAATCACCGTCGGAGCCATATATTTGAGAGTCATGCCATTAGTTGTACTTCGATTTTTCGTAAACAACCCAACCCAATTCTTATCAACCTCATTCTCCTGTATCAGAACCTCTTCCGTGCACGGTAAGTCAATATTAACTCCTTCAACTGAGCTAGAACTCGCCTCCTCCTGCATAATTAATGTCATAGATCCTTTCCCCTTCAAATTTTGCACAATTAGATTTGGGGATTTTTTCGTATTTTGCCTAGTCACTGTTTCCTTAGGCCCTAGCGACACTGCACTAGAATCCTGTCTAACCTCAATCCGTGATTCCTCATGAAATTCTTGTCCTCATTGACGTGCCAATCCACTTCTTCTTCCTTCCGAGGCCGGCCTAGACCTCGCTTTGCCATTGTTAGTGCACGTTAGTAAGACGAGCTAAATGTACGCCGAGAGTAAACGTAATATTACTAGCTTTTCTCTAGTATTATTATAATATATATAAATTGTATATGTAACTATATACTTTGGTACGATATTCGATATTTTGATATTTTTCATAAATATCTAATACCGTATCAAATATATATATAAAAAAAATACTAAGAACTCGTTTGGGCATGAAATTTTGTACTTTTTTTAAAAAAAAATTTCTTTTTATTTTATTTGAAAATTAGCGTTTGGCCATGAAAATTTAAAATACAACTTCAAGTTGTATTTAGAATTTGAAAAATACCCAAAACCTTATTTCCTTTTTTTTTCTTCAAATTTACCTAAATTAAATCATATTTCATATTTATTTTTTTAAGGAAGAGTACATTAAATCCCCAAATATTATTATAACCAAACACAATTTCATCTTCAACTCCAACTTCAAAAATTTCAAATAAAGTGAAAAGATATTTGTAATAATATTTAGTAGCTCATATATAGAATCTAATTAATGACATTATGTGACTCTCTGTTTTGAGATATTACTTATTTTAGAATAAATTTGATTGTATGTTTGAGGTATATTAAAATTGCGATATTAAAAATTTCAATTTTAATATCTATCGTACCATGTTCACTCCATGTGAATACCTTAGGACGAAGTAATAGATAGAAGTAGAAGAAACTTGATTCAATTTTTTCGTTATGAAATAGAAGAAAAAAGAAAGGGTTAAAATTTGAAATTCTTATAATTTGGATGTATAGACCATATTTAGAAAAAAGTATATTTACATTTTAGATATTTTTTTGTTAAAAATATGATCAATCATAATTTCAACTTTAAAAATTCTAAATAATTTTTATTTTTTTTTTATATCATGGCTCAATCTCACAAAATATTTCGATATTTTCATAGTTAAACACAATATTAAAAAATTTAATTTTGATATCTATCGTACCATGTGCACTCCTCTTGAATACCCTATGACGAAGTAATAGATAGAAGTAGAAGAAACTTGATTCAATTTTTTCATTATGAGATAGAAGAAAAAAAGAATGGTTAGAATTTGAAAAAAAAAAAGAGGTTCTGTACCTCACTAAATTCCAACTCTACAACCCACATATAATATAAGGTCCCATCTTTGATCTATTCAGAACCAACTCAGCCATCCAAAACACCTTTTTGTTTTATTTTTTCAGACTCAATCCATGACCCTCCCTTCCCCTCTGTCTGTCGGTCACTATGGTCCCCTAATTTTGTACTATTTCCCTCTCATCTCAATTTAAGTGTCTTATTTTTTAAAAAAATACTTAATTTATTCTAATTTATGTGATATATTTAGTTTTTTGAGATTCAAACATATCTATATTTGACCTATTTTTTTTATATGTATTTCAAATATTTTGAATAGTCAATTATTATGATTTATATTACTTTTTATGTAGTTTCCAAATATATAAATTTTATTTTAAAAAAATGAAGATTTCATGTCCAATTTCATAGTAAAACTTATCTTATTTGAATCTCGAGAAATGAAATATGTCACATAAATGGAAACCGAGGGAGTATTTTTTCTATTTCAATTTAGGTGGCACAATTCAAATTTCAAGAGTTAAACATATCAATTTTGATCGTAAATTTGGACATAAAATCTTCAAGATTTTTAAAATAAAATAAAAGTATTCTAAATCACAATAATTGACAATTTAAAATACTTAAAAGATACTATATGAAGAAAAAATATATATATGGTCAAAATTAGATTTGTTTGATTCTCAAAATCGAAAGATAACACATAAATTGAGATGGAAAAAATATTTCTTTTTATATTTAGTAAATCTTTTAATTTTAATATTTTACATGATAAGGATTATATACATTTTTAATTTAAGACTATAAAAATTAATACTTTTCCTTATTTGTTAAATTTGGTATTTAATTAAAGTAAGTCATTTAAATTGCAACAAAGAAAAGTGCCTTTGTTATATCTAGTAAATCTTTTAATTTTAATATTTTGCATGGTAAGAATTATATACAATTTTAATTTAAGACTATAAAAATTAAATAGTTTTCTTTATTTATTAAATTTAAAATTCAATTAAATAAGACACTTACATTAAGACGGAAACGGAGACGCAGGAACATCAGATTACTTGTTTTCTTGGTAGTATCTCTTTTTTCTCTGTAGTCTTATTAGTCATTGCCAGCCAACTCTCTTCCCAATTCACATCTCAAAACAAAAAAGCTTCCACCTTTTCAGTCCCCTTTTGCCTCTTTCTTTCAATAATCCTCTGAACACACACACACACACAAAAAAAAAATCCCCCTTTTTTTTAACAAAACCAATAAACTTCTCTTTATAAGTTAAAGCAACTCAAGAAAATAGTAGTACCAACTCAAGAAAAAAAATATTTCTCCAAGATTTCTAATTCCCATTTTTCTCAAAACCATATTATTTTTTTACAACAAGTATGAGGGAGATGTGGACAACATTAGCATCAATGATGGGGATTTGGGCATTTAGTCAGAGCCTTCTACAAGCATTATTCCCACCGGAGGTCCGTTTCGCCACTCTCAAAATCATCCACCGCATGTGTAATTGGTTCTCTGCTTATTGCTATTATGACATCACTGAAATTGACGGTGTCAATACCAATGAGCTATACAACGCTGTTCAGCTCTACTTGAGTAGTTCTGCGTGTGTAGCTGGTAATCGTTTGAGTCTAACACGGGGATTGAATTCGAGCAGTATCACTTTTGGGCTGTCGAACAACGATTCTCTCATTGATAGATATAATGGAGTTACAGTTCATTGGGAACATGTGGTGACCCCAAGGAATTCACAGACGTTCTCGTGGCGTCCACTTCCAGAAGAGAAGAGGGGGTTTCTTCTACGTGCTAAGAAGAAAGATAAATCAGTTGTATTAGGAGCTTATCTTGACTATGTCATGGATAAAGCTCATGAGATTCGAAGGAAGAATCAAGATCGATTGTTGTATACAAATTCACGTGGAGGTTCACTTGATTCAAGAGGACATCCGTGGGAATCTGTACCATTTAAGCATCCCAGTACTTTTGAGACACTTGCTATGGATCCTCAGAAAAAAGCTGAAATTATGGCAGATTTATTGGATTTTGCGAATGGGGAATCTTTTTATCAGAGAACTGGAAGGGCGTGGAAAAGAGGGTATCTTCTTTATGGTCCACCGGGAACAGGAAAATCGAGTATGATTGCTGCAATGGCTAATTTTCTTGGTTATGATATCTATGATCTTGAATTAACAGAAGTGCATACTAATTCGGAGTTGAGGAAGTTGTTGATGAAAACGAGTTCGAAATCTATTATAGTCATTGAGGATATTGATTGTTCAATCAATTTGACTAACAGGAAGAATAATAATACTAGTAACAAGGATAATAGTTACAATGTTTCACCTCCTGGGAGTAACGGTTCGAGTGGTGAAGATGGTGGGAATAATAATACTATAACTCTTTCCGGTTTGTTAAATTTTACTGATGGGTTGTGGTCGTGTTGTGGGAGTGAGAGGATATTCGTTTTTACTACTAATCACATTGAGAAGCTTGATCCAGCTTTATTGAGGAGTGGACGAATGGACATGCACATTCACATGAGTTACTCTTCCTTCGCTGCACTCAAGATTCTCTTGAAGAATTACTTGGGATACGACGAGGAGGATGTGGAGAAGCAGCTGTTAGAGCAATTGGAGCAAGTGATTGAGCGTGCTGAAATGACACCAGCTGATATAAGTGAAGTGTTAATCAAGAATAGGAGGAACAAAGACAAGGCGGTTTGGGAATTGCTAGAAGCATTGAAGATAAAGGCTGAGAGTAATGATAATAATAGTAATGCAGTAAAATCAAGGGAAAATATGACTGTGGAAGATGAAGAGCAAGAGAAAAGGGCATTATTAGTAGAGTGTCCTAAAGAAGGTGTTGATCAACTGGAAGAAAAATGTGACAAGGAAAAAGGTCATGTTGCTAAGGATGATGAAAAGGTACTTTAGTATAATTATACTATAAGGTTTTGAAAAAAAAATGAAAATGAAAATTTTGATTCTTTAAATCTTTTGCGGAGAGGAGGAGACAAGGAATTTTGCTGTTTGAAGAGTACATAATTTACTGTTTCATGACAGGGAATTGGAATTTTTGTGGAAGAAGGTGTATTACTATTTCATGACAGGGAATTGAATTTTTTGTGAAAGAAGATGCAAGGACTTTGAGGGTAGGGGGAAAGGCAAAATGAAATTATGACGGTAAGACAATGGCATTATTCTATACAGTAGTAGTACTATTATTCTATCATATTTATTGCTTTTGATATTCTAGTACTAGTATTACTAGTTTAAATCTATTTTGGAACTTGCAAAAATAATGAAACCAAACTAAAGTATTGATTTGTTGATTTACATGTGGGGTGTTTTAGTTATGTTAGCTCGTCTTTGTCCCAGTGAAAATGGTTACCATTTAGCATTATGAGTTTCATATTTTGTCCACATGCTACTGTTTGCTTGAATAATAGTACTAAGTAAAAATGGCATCAAGAATATAGCCTAGTGGTCAAGAAGTAATTGAGAACCATGAGATTTTAGATTCATATTTCAGCGGAGAAAAAAATACACTAGGTGATTTCTTCTTTGATACTTGTTGCTGATCGGAAATGACATGTATCTTGTGAAATTAATCGAGATGTGCGCAAACTGATTCGGATACTACGATTATAAAAAAAATAGTACTCCCTCCATTTTAAAAAGAATGATCTATTTTGACTTGACACGGAGTATAAAAAACTAAGAAGACTTTTGAATATTGTGGTCATGAATTAACGTTGTGTCAAATGTATCAAAATATCCTTTAATCTTATGGTCTTAAACATGCCATGTGAAAAGTTGGAATTAAAGTATTGCTAAAAAAAGAAAAGGATCATTTTTTTTAAAATAGACTAAAAAAAAAAAGTAAGTCATTCGTTTTTATACGGAAAGAGTACTAAGTAATAATGTGACAATGATCCTTGTGTGTGCGTATGTTTGGATGACATGTAATTTTAAAATTTTGTTAGCTGGCTGGGGTGTGAAAACCCCATGAAGCACATGGGCCTCATGTACTTTCTTATTGGGGAATTTTGGGAACTTAAGTTGCCAAACCTTTTACTATAGTTTTCATGTCAATCATTTCGAAAAGGACTAGTTTCTTTTGGAGTTTGGCAATGAAAGTTACTCCATTCCATCCAAAACAGTAACGAACAATACAAGGTTTAGGGTGTGTTTGGTGTGAAGGAAAATATTTTCAGCAAAAACACTCCAAGTGATTTTTTCTGATAGTTTGTGCGGATATAAATTGAGTGATATTTATGCATTCAAGGGTGTGGCCTAGTGGTCAATGAAATGGGTTGAGAACGTGAAGTTTCGGGTTCAAATCTCAGTAGAGACAAAAAATACTAGGTGATTCTTCCCATGGTATCCGTGGATTTCGTCGAGGCACGCGAAAGCTGATCTAGACACCACAGTTAAAAAAGATTGAGTGATATTTGCAGCAAGTAGTTTTTGAAAGTTAAAATTGGGTCAAATACATCGTCAGTCCCCTAAACTTGATACCAACTTTTATTTTGACATCTCAACTAGCCGTTGTTCATTTTGAACACCTAAACTAGTGTCCCGTTGTATTATTTTTGCATCTTTTACTGACATGGCACATTATGTATGCTGCACTCAACTTAAAGCGCGTGAGCAACTTTTTTTTAGGTAAAAAACATTTTCCCCCTTCTTCTTCTTCATTCTTTCTCCCTCCACCTACTCCACCTTCCACCACCACCACCATCCACCAAACCACCACCAATAATTTTAGAAAACTTACAAAAACATGGAAGAGAAAAATAAAAAAATTATCACACACTAATTTTGAAGAACTTTATGAAAACATGAAAGAACCCAACTCGAAAAATTAAAAAAATAAAGGAAAAAAGAATTCTATCATCCCCGTCGGAATCTAGCATAAAAATTGCACATAAAAAAAATAAATTATAGAGACAAAAAATGAAACCGATTCTCATCAAGTAGATACTTGGTACTTTCGATCAAAACCTCCGATCAATTATACTTAATTCAAAAATTATTTAAAAAAATAAAAATAAAAAATCAACGATTAAAACATAAAATTAGAGATTTTTTCTGAATAATTCAACTTTTTCTTAAGAAAAATCGTTATTCATAGCTTGTAAAAGATTCCTTTAAGAAGGAGAAACAAAGCTTGAAAGGATGGAGGATAGTTGTGGTGGGATTTAAAAAATATGCTGTTTTTTTTTTTTGGCTGAAAATTAGTTTTTCCTTTTCTTTTTTCTTATAATTTATTGTTAAATTATGATTTTACAATCAAATGCTACATGTCCTTTTTTAATTAGTCATTATGTCATGTCATCCGTGAGTGTATTACACTCTCTTTGTAAGTTTAGCTGACTATTAAAAAGGTGTTAAAATAACACAGCAAGACACTAATTTAGATGTTTAAAATGACCAATGGCTAGTTAATGTGCCAAAATCAAAGTTTGAGATAAAATTAGGGACTGACAATGTATTTAACATTAAAGTTGTGTTTAAATATGCACTTCATTTGAAAGAAAAAGTTGAAGTTTGCTGAGTGGAAAAATTCACTTGAGAAACTCGTGCAAAAAGTTTACCAAAAAATCATTCTAATATGTAACCAAACATCATTTTGAAAAATACTTTATGAGAAAAAGAAAAAAAAATTCATTTCCAAATGAGTCCTTACTTTTCTTTTTTAATATTTGGTAAATAAACAGAAAATATTATCCCAAAAATATTTATATTTTATCTAAGCAAATCTTATGGGGGAGGGTAAGGGTGTGGGGTTGGGGGCGATGGGGCGGGGAAACTTGTTTTCCTAAAAATAATATTTTTCAAAATTTGACTAATCAAACATGAGAAAATTAGAAAATATTATGGAAATTGTTTTCTTTCATACCAAATGCACCCTTAATCTATCTAACCTTTTAATATTATTTTTTAACTGATTAACATATTTATGAATTATATATAATAATACAATAATAAATCTATAATACAAAAACTGTTAAACATGTATTAGTATAGAAGGTTAGGAGGTCGGAGTGCGTTCATGCTAGTGGGTAGGAGTGTTGCCCTTATTAGTAGTCGTAGTGCTACGCTTGTAGTTTTTTTGTTCTTGGATTCTTGTTGATTTATGTTGTTTCGGGTAGATAGCTTGTAGTATTAGTTTGTGGTAGTATTGTTCTGTTATTATCTGTTGTTGTGTTACTCTTTATTGTGTTTTGTCTTGAGTCTAGGACCTATTGGAAACAGCCTCTCTACCTTACCTCTGAGGTAGTGGTACGAATTGTGTACACTCTACCCTCTCTAGACCCCATTGTGTGAGAATACACTGACCATGTTGTTGTATAATCCTATTGAAATGTGTACTCTTTCAATCATATTAATAGCCTCTTAGGCCAAGGTTCTGAAAAATTATAAGTGTTTTTAAAAAATGCTTATTTTAAGAAGTTAAGGTGTTTGGTTAAGGTTTTTTTTTTTGGCAATAAAAATGTGAATATTATTACCAACAAAATCATCCTTACAAGTCAAGACAACAGCTAGCCCAACTTCAAAACTAGACACACACTACTACTACAAACTAGAATAATGCCATAAACACAATCAAAGAACTAAGAACAAAGCCTCTGCTACAGTTGCAAACATTTTCTCACTTTCTTGGACCCTTGCAAATTCAGCATTCTCTCCCTTATGACTAACTTGATTTGTTGACACATATTCGGCTGCTGTACTTTAATCTTCCTGAAGATCATTCAATTTCGTGCTTGCCAAATTGCATATAAGAAAGCTCCAAAAATTGCAGAAACTATTTTCTGTTTTAGCTTACACCAGTGCCTTTGTAGGATCCATGCTAAATCATCTGATTCCTCAGCTTGAAGCATTATGATGCCCAACCAGGTAGTGATTTCTCTCCATACACCAATGGCCCATTGACAGTTGACGAAGAGGTGAGCGTTATCTTCCATACAATCAAGATCACATAGCACACAAGCACTACTCTCACATTGCAAGCCCATGTTACTAAGCCTACATTTAGTTAATAGTCTCTTTTGATTAGCCAACCACATTATAAACCTGTGCTTTGGCAGCATGACCCTTGTCCAAATGAGGCTAGCAGTATCCAACTTACTTCCTTGTACCAACATAGCTTGACAACTCTTAGTCATGGAGTACTTACCTGAGGTGGTAAACACATAAGTATCATTTCTGTACCAATCCTGCATTCCAAGTTTTATTTTATGCAAAGTTTTCCAGTACCTGCTGCAATCAGGATGTGGTATATGACTCCAGAAATCATCGTCATTTTTCATATACACTTCATGGATCCATTTTATTCAGAGAGCCTCTTTTTGTTGACAGATCATCCACACTAACTTGCCCACAGCTGCAATATTCCATACTTTGCAGGACTTGTGTTTGGTCCACCTTGTTGCTTAGGCTTGCATACATCAGTCCATGCAACCAGTGCAACCTTCTTCTTATTATCAGCTCCTCCCCAAAGAAAATCTTTGCACTTCCTATCTACCTCTTTAAGAATGCTTTGAGGTAATAGGAACACAGAACACCACAAATTATATAATGAAAACAACACTAAATTAATAACTTGCTCTTTGCCTGCATATGAGAGATGTCTATTGGAACTTGCTCTAATCTTTGTTGTGATATTTAAACAAAATTGATGACAATCAAATTTACTCCACTTCTTAGGGGAAAGGAGAAGTCCCAAATATTTCATAGGGTAGGTCCCTAGAGTGAATCCAGTACAAGTCAAAAGAATGGTTCTTACAACATCAGACACCCCTGCAATATAAATCCTGGATTTATCTCTGTTAGCCTCCAGGCCTGTAGTGTGTGAAAAATGTTGCATAGCCTCCATAATTCTGATCACTGAGGCCTCTTGTCCCTTACAAAGTATCATCAGATCATCAGCAAATATGAGATGAGTGAGTTTGAGACTTTTACACATTGGATGGAATCTGAAATCTGGAAGATCACTCATCATAGACAACACTCTAGTGAGATATTCCATAATTAAATAGGACAAAAAGTAGAGGTGAAATAGGATCACCCTGCCTCAAACTTCTTTTTCCTACAAAATGTTCTCTACCCTATCCATTAACCTTTACTGAAAACCTGGTAATAGATATACAAGCGATGATCAGATTACTGAAGCTCTCTAGAAAGCCATATCCATCCAACTTTTCCTTAACAAAATCCTAATGAACCATGTCATAAGCTTTCCTCAAATCTATCTTCATGAGTCATCTTGAGGAAGTTTTCCTATTGTAGTGCTTTAACAGATCATGACACATAAGCACATTGTGTATCAATGATCTATTCTTAATAAAAGCAGTCTGATTATCACTTACAATTGTTGGAAGGACTTTACTCAACCTTGTACATAAAAGTTTGAAAATGCATTTATAAACCACATTATAGCATGCTATTAGTCTATATTGACTAGCCATTACTGGTCAGACACTTTAGGGATGATGGAAATCATAGTTGCATTCACTTGCTTGAGTAACTGACCAGTATTAAAGAACTCCCTAATAGCTTGACAAACATTACCACCAACTATACACCATACAGCTCTATAGAATCCACTACAGAAACCATCAGGACCATGGCTTTTAGTTTCTTTAATGCTAAACATAGCTGCCTTAATTTCCTTATCAGTGCATTCTGACAATAGTTCATATTGATGATCCACTGTAAGGCTACTCCCCCTACTAAACATTTGCTTGCATGCCTTCCCTCTAGGACCTCCTGTACAACCTAGTATAGATTTGAAATACTGAACAAATACCTCTGCAACAGAGTCAGGTTCATGTTGCATCTGACTCTGCATATCCTGTACCTGTATGATTGACTGCTGAAGCTTCCTTTGTTTGATGATTGAGAATAAATATTTGGTGCTATCATCCCTTTGCCTAATCCATGTAGCTTTGCTTTTCTGAAGTAGCAAAGAATTTAGCATATTTAGGGAGCTTCTAAACTTCATATTCTGCTCTCTCCTTTCATTGTAAATCAGCATTTCCAAGGTCCAGGTGAAACATTTCCTGAATCTCTTGTAGATTTTTCTGTCAGTATCTAACTCATGATCCAAGTTGCTATAATGCTTGTAGTATAGTCTCTTGAGTCCTTTCTTCACCAGTTTTTGTTTTCTGGCAAGTTGAAACATACTATAACCTTCAATTGGGATATCCCATACATCTTTCACAATGGTCAAGAAGTTTGGATTCTTACTCCAAAAATTGCAATATTTGAATGTGCTACTCTTCTTATGGTTTTGTTGCATCATCTGAACTACCAAAGGGCAGTGATCACTAATACCTTCAGCATGAAATTCAGCAATACAATTTGGCATGTTATCTATCGAATCACCATTAACCAAAGCCCAATCTATTTTAGAAAAGATTCGAGCCTCCTGATTGTCAGACCAAGTATGTTTGCATCCAGTACTTCGCAGTTCAGACAAACCACAAGTGTCTAGACAGTTTTGAAAGTCAATAACCTCAGCCAAAGAGACTGGTACACCACCAACTCTATCTCAATCATGTAAGACATTGTTAAAATCCCCAAGTACAATCCAAGGCTGATAGCAAGTACCAGCCATGTCATTTAGATAATCCCAGAGGTCTTTCCTCTCCTCTTTATTATTAAAAACATAGACAAAAGTAACCAGAAATTTGAGCTGTTTTGGGATGAATTCCACTTCACAAGTTATAGTTTGAGCTGTTTCACTCTCAATACTCAGTTGAAAGCAGTCAGTCCTCCACACCACTAATATTTTACCATTATAATAAGAAATATGATTACTAGTATACAACCATCCACTATACATACTATTCATTACTTGACTTACTCTATTTGCCTTAATTTTTGTCTCTAAAAACCCCATCAACCCTACATTCATCTTATTGCAGAAGAGTGTAATTTCCTTCTACTTATTGAGGCCATTGAGGCCTCTCACATTCCAGCTAATCATACCAACCATTCCCAGTTGGGATATGGTTCACCTCCCCTCCATAATCTTTTCCCTAAACAAAAAGATTTGGGCATTCAATTTATTAAAATAGAATTAAGATACCAACAACAACAACAACATACCCAATATATTTCCACAAAGTGGAAAAAATTAAGATACCACTATGATAAATTAAGGTAAAAATCTTGTTGAACTTTCTCCCTCCGTTCGGTTTTACTCGTCACAAATTTCCTAATTTGATTTTCGCTTTTATTTGTCATTTTTCACTAATCAAAACAAGACAACTTTTATTTTCCTATTTTATCCTTAACATTAATTATTTTTTTCTCCAAATTAATTTCAAGACATAATAGTAAACATCATTTAATAGGAGTATTATGGTAAAATAACTACATTATTAATTATTTTTCTTAATAGGTGTGCAAGTCAAATTGTGACAAGTAAAAGCGAACGGAATGAGTATTAAAGTGCTGCCTATAGATTTTGTTTAAGTGAAAATAATGTTACACTTCAAAATATATTACACTTCAAATTTACCAAGTTAGTGTTTCAAAACCACGACTTGGTAAATTTGGTCCATACTTTGTTTGGGACTAAAAATAAAAAATTAATCTCATCCCTAACCAATGTCCAACAATTATTTTTTTCAAAAAAATTTGTCATTTTGAATTTGAGAGTTTTCTGATTAATATTTTTGTTCAATTTATGTTTTGTTTTACTTTTTTTTTTTTTTTGGGTTATGTCTAGTTATTTTTGAAATTCAATGTCTTGTGTTACATTTTACAAAACGAAATACTAACGTTTGTTTGGATTAGCTAATTAAAAGGGTTGACAAGCATCATTGAAAAAAAAATAGTTACTGAAATTGATAATAAACAGCTAATGTGCTTGATTAAAAAATGTTGATAAGAATTCTATTTTATATTAAAATGATTGAAATATTCTTAAATCCATTTATAGAAAAATAAATTTAGAAGTATTTTGATATAAGAATAGACGAATAACATAAATAGAATAGGGAGATAATTTAAAGTTATAATTTAGGAAAAATATATCAGAGATTATAAAAGATATTAGGAATAAAATTATAAAATATTTGATCAAACCAAAAATATTTATAATCTACAAAAATGTAAGTCAAGGTTACCAACTCATGACTTTCGATTGATTTTAACTCATCATAATTCATAAGCACTTTAGGTGTTACCAAACAAATAAATAAACCATAAAAGTTCTTATAAACTAATTTGATCAGCCTATAAACCAGTGTTTTAAAAGGTGGGGTGTGAGGCGAGGCGTTTTACATAGCACGGGGTGAGGCGTAAGTTCCGAGACATGGGGCGTAAGTCCTAAGGATCTACGGGGCGTATATCTCATGTATCTTTATTTTTATAATTTGATTACTAAAAATATAAGTAACAACAAAATTTTCAATGATTCTACAAATAATTTCTTAAAATATATGACTATCATACTATGCAATTTACCTCCCTAAAAGAAATAATCAATAAACTATTAATATTAGAATTAAAACATAAACTCTTTCATGAATAAAAATAAAATACTTTCAAATAACAAAATAAAATATGATAATTTTGAAATACAGGACAAAAACATAACGGACAAGTGAATATATAAAATTTGAATATGTAGTTTAAACAAAAATGTTAAGTCATATTCACCCTCACGAGGTTCTCAATTAGTACATAAGCTAGTTACTTTTAATTTTCTTATTTCAACAGATGAAAAAAACTACTAAGCATCATTTAATTGGTAGAGAATTATGAGTATCAATAGCATTGATTAAGGAATTTGACACAATTTGTGTAAGAACTATTAGGCGAGTCCCGGACGTTGGGCGTTAGGCGTGTTCAGGGCGTACAATCGGGCGCTTAGGACGTAAGCCTCACAGAACTAAGTCCCACACATGAGCCCGGAGGCGTTTTGCCAGTGCCCCGCCCCGGGGCGAGTCCTAGGACGAGACCAAACTCTGTCTTTTAAAACACTGCTGTAAACTTAGCTAAATACATCTTGATTATCTTTTGTTTTTAATTTCTAGGTACACTATATGTGGGTTATTTGCACTTTTGTCCATATTTTGTGATGGTCTTTAATTTTTGCCCTTCATAATAAATAGTAAATTTTTTCACAAGGCATAAGCTTATATTTTCATATTATAATGGCATAATACATAAATGTGCCATTTAACTTGACCTCAGTTGTCATCTATACCCTCCAACTTTGAATGTGCACAAATAGACACTTAGTAGGCATTTGGCCGTGAAAACAAAAAATATATTCACTTTATTTGAAATTTTTGAAGTAGAAAATAGAGTTATAGTTGTGTTTAGCCATAATATTTTGAAGTTAATATTTAGAATTCAAATGTATTTTTAAAAAATATATAAAAAGTGAAAATAAATTTTAAAAAATCAGAATTTTATGAAAATGGGGTTATTTTATGAAAATAAAAAATTTAGAATTTTTTTTGAAAAAAATAATTAAAAAGTGAAAAAGAGAAACCAAATAAAGTGAAAACACCCAAATTCCCAAATACAACTTCCTTTGGTTTATTTATGGCCAAACAAGAATTTCGAAATAAAGTGAATACATATTCTGAAATAAAGTGAATACTATATAAGACGAAACGGGGCCTTAAACTTGTATAAAGTTGAACAAGTAGACATGCACGTCCTACGTGGCATAATACATGTAGGACGTGAATTGCCATATAGAATGTCACACAGGACAAATATGTCTTCTTATTCAATTTAATACAAGTTTAAGTGTCTACTTGTGAACACCCAAAGTTGAGGGCATAGATGTAAGTTGAGGCCAAGTTAACGAGCACATTTATGTATTATGCCTATTATAATATCCCACAAGTTAAGACCGACCATAACTTTAAATTCAAAAAAACTTATGTCTCACCACACACAACTTAGATTGCTAAAGAACAAAAATTAAATATTATCTCATATGAGGAACAAAAATAAAAAATATGTCCATTTAAAAGATAAAATATGCAATTTTATGAATACTAGTTGCTTCAATAATGTATTCCAATATTTTCAATCATTTAACAATAGTGACAGAGACGAGATTTTCTGCAAGAAATTTCATCATCTAATATATATACATAGTTATTTTTTGATATTTTATATATAGTATGGTGATAAACTTCGACTTCATCATCTATTATATCTACATAATTATTTTCTGATATTTATATACTAATATACATCCCACGCTGTGCGGAAAAGTGTTGGAGAAAACAAATCATAAAAAAATACTACATCTTATTTAATTGATCATAGTACTTATTTTTTTGGTTTTTTTAAAATCATTTTATACACGTTAAGAGAAAAAAATTCATACCGATTATTGAATAAGAAGAGATGAGTACTCCAATTTAAAGGAGAGGAGAAGCTCTCTCCTCAAGCCAAGTGAAAAATTAAAAATTGCCAGATAATTGTGATAGGATCAAAACAAATTCTTTTTAACTAAAATTTAAATTTCGAAATTTGAATTTATAAGTTTTTTACCTACAATTAAATTTAACAATTTGAACTTAAAGTTGACTGTTAAAAATTAACCCTATCTTAAAATTTATTTAAAAATTGCTCTTAAACTTCCATAATGATCTTATTCTCTATTTATAAGGCTATGTTATCAAACTTATGGAAGAAGTTTGTTCAATTTCTTTATATTCACCATCTTTTGCTACAACACAATCAATAACATTGTCATCCATATTTTAGTCTTTCACGAAATGGCCTTAAGTAAAAAATGTTTTCACGATTGAAGACCTTGTCTCTAAAGCAAAAATAGAAAAAGATGCTTCTGAAATTGGTCACCTTGTATTTAAAAAGAAGAATATCAAAGTAAATTTCAAAATCTGGAAGACACAATTGAAACTTCCTTTTGCAATGTTATGTTAAAGAGTATTAATCTCTGTACATGCACATTAAGGAAATTAAGTCTTTGTCCAAATTACTAGTGCTCACTTGTTAACTGAAGCTTGTTAGAAATAGAACTAATCCACAAATTAAATATTACATCATCAAAATATGAGAAAAGACGTAAAGACACCATTAAAGTTGTTCCAAATTTTCAAAAAGACATAAACATCTTTGAACTGATATTATTACCTTCTTTTTTTATCAACTCTAATTTTGAAGAGAAAGTGTTAATCACACACCAATCCTTACTTGACACGTGTTAATTTAATTAAAAATATATATTTTTTCTTTTTCCATTTTTCTGATATTTTTTCTTCCTTTTTCTTTTTTCTATTTCTTATTTTTTGACTTCATAATTAACTTGTCCACCCCCCACCCCCAGCCCACACAATATCATTTCAAAGATGTTTAGGAGGGTAATATGACCCCCATAAAATTTAAGCGTCCTTTTGAAAATTTGAGATAATTTTAATAGTGTCTTTATGTCTTTTCTCTTAAAATATCAATAGATTCAAACAGCAAAATTTTATAAATGTAAAATCATACATATTGAGATTACCATGTATTCGATTCATTTGTGTGTTTTACATTAGCTAGTGTAATAGAACAACATGATAGATTTAGATATAAAGCTATTTTCAATCACTCACCCCATGAATTAGATTTTATAATTGAAGTCTCTTGCAATGATCTGATTTACTTCCACTTCCACTTACATACATAGAACTGCAAACGACATTTCTGACTTCAAAACCTTAATCGACTTCACGAAAACACATTTTTTTGAATATGTAAAATTCACATCTATATAAATCATACAATACATATATAAAGTTAGATCTAAATTCATTCTATCATCAAGAAATAGTAACTATTTATATTGCTGAGTTAATAGTTGGTGCAGTTGAAATCGAGAACGTAAAACTCTTTGTTTTGTAAGACGTATGCACTACTTTTATCAAAATGTAGTAAAAGAGCACTTTAATCTCCTTTTAAATTTTGTGATAAATATAATGATTGTCTTCAGATGATAAATAAACTACATATGTCTTACCAATCGATTCTTGAATCGTTGTGGCATATACAAAATCATATTGACAATCTTTTGGCTAGACTGTGTTGGGAGATTTTCAGAAGGCTTTTGTCACTATATACACGGTTTCTTGTAGAATTTATAATTCAAATTGATAAGTTATCAATTTAAAATTCGAAATTAGAAATGAAGTAAGTTTATTAGTTATAAAGGTAATTATTTTTGTCTTAATAATGTCACCTGGCTTTTTATGGTCATGCCAAGAATCTGAAGGAGGGGGCTTTTCCCTTTCCTTGTAATTATATAATATTATTATATTATCATATTATATATAGATTCAAATTCAAACAGGAAATTCATATTCATAATTGTTGTTTATATTATTAAAATTAACCTTTATGTTAATATAACTTAAAATAAATGAATGAATTTTAATCCTGTTTTGTTATTTTGAGAGGAGAGACATGGATTAGTATGTGCCTATGATTTAGGAATATATTAGGAAGAGGATGACATGAATAATTATCAAATTTGAATTTTTAAAAACACAGAATTTAAGTAACATGCAAAAATAGAATTATTTAAAAACTGTAAAAATTAAAAGCAAGCAGGGGGAGTTTAGTTGGTTTTCCTTTAACTATTTTTTTAAAGATAAAAAATCAAATTACAAAGATAACATATAGAATAAGAGCCAACTATGCATAATAAAATAGCAGATATATATTACAATACGCTCTCCTTTTTTATATTATTTATTTTTTTAATCTCATTTTTAAATTTTAAGAATTTTCAAAGTATTACTTTATCGGATAATTTTTTTTTTTAATCTCGTTTGTTTTGAAAAAGCAATGCTTTTTTTTTTTTTTTTAATCTCATCTTAAAATATTAAGAATTTAATCGAAGTGTTACTTTATCTGTTATTTTATCAGTTTTTTGAAAGTAATGCTTATTTACAATACTTTGCTCTGACAAAGTGGATAAGGATTCATGCCCTCAATTAAAGATAAACATATATTCATCATGTTTTAATTTATGTTAATCTATTGATTAGTAAAAAAGATTAAAACTGAAATAAATTAATACTACTAAATATTTAAAGTTTCATATTCAGGAATACCTAACTATTATTGTGAATTAGAAAACAACTTCTAGCCTACAGTTTCAATTTTATCTTTGCTTTTTTTTTTTTTCATATTTAAAAAAATAAAAAGATAAAAAGAAAAAACTAATTAAAACTAACCTACACGCCCCATTACCCTCTAACTCACAAATAAAATGGGAGTATGTCTTTTTATTTTATTTTTATTTTAAGGATGAAAATAAAATATCAAGGCTCATAAAAATATAAAACAAAATTAATAGCTAGGACAAACTAATTTGAAATGTATTCAAATATTATATTTTAAATAGATAACCATCACTACAATTTAAAAATTCTCAGAATTGATTTTTACTGAAATTTCTATTTAAGTGTTCACAGTAAATCTTATGCATAAATGAAGATTATATTGAAGTCCTTTAGTAGCCGATTAATCTTTTCTAAATTCATAGAAGATATAATAATGATGCAATTGCACACAATTATTGGCAGAAATTATATAAGATAGTTATTCTGATCTACTTTATGTTTCGACATTATGTATGGTTTGCAATTTAGCAAAGTTGACTATGCTTGAGAAGGTGCATTTCCCCTACAAAAATAATTTGTTGTCCCTTCCCCCTCTCTCAAAAAAATGGATTTGTCGAGATGCACACAAATGAATTTGAATATTATCATTCTAGAAAAATATATTAAAGTTAAAGATGAGAGAAGCGTCTTGAATAAATGATGCAATTTATCAAGTGTTTTCCAAACTATAATGATATTGATCTTTTAGAGAATTTAAATGAAAAAGCAGTACGTCAAACAATTTTTAGTCCTTGATGAATTACGTGACAATAGGCACTCCAGCAATTTTTAATACTTGAGATCATTTATTTTGTTATCTGAATTGATATCACTTATCACTCATTTCTAATTGAATTTATAGTCATGTGGTAATTCAACATCTTCATGTTCCTATTTTATTGCTATTATTACTATTATTATTTAAAATTAAAATTGGTAAGATTGTTTATTCTCTAAATTTAAAATCTTATATTTCATCGTAAATTAAAATTATATATCTCATTTAAATTATATATTACAATTACAATTGTTATTAACAATTTTCTAAAAGTGTGAACCACTTAATTTAACGACATTCAAAATTACTCTTCTTTAATATATATATAAATATTTTATTCAAATTCAAACCCTTAAATATTTAATACGTAGATAAAGAACAATGATGTAACATATTTCAAAACTTATATTAATAGCTGAGACATATTTATGAGAGGTTAAATATAATCCAATAGGTCATGTGAAAAGAAGTCGTACCATAAAATGAAAGACAAAAGTAAAAAAAATAAAAAATGAAAACTATTGAAAGAAGATACTTCTCTTCATTGGTACACATTTTACCGCTTATACACTTAAAATAACTTTCGACCTTTTATGCTTACCATAATCTTCTAATTTACTGCAAAATTTAAGATGTTAAAAGTATATGTATGTAGGGGTGGGCGTTCGGTTCTTCGGTTCAGTTTTATCAAAATTCGGTTCGTTTTTTGGTTTTTGGTTTTGGAAAAGTGTGCACCAAACACTGAACCAAACTAGTTCGGTTTGGTTCGATTTTTTCAACTTCGGTTTGGTATTTTTAAATCGATTTTTTGGTGTAAAATAAAAAATAAAATGAGAACCGAATCAAAATATAAGACACTAAAAAATCTAAAATACTGTAAATAGACTATAAAGTGAAGACAACTTCAAATACATATCATTGTAGTACTCGATTTTTCATATCACAATACGGTGGTAGTATTTGTGTAAAAATTTTTAGGAATTACCATTAGAAATTAGGAGTATATGTGTGAAAATTTTTAGAAATTACAATTAGAAATATAAGTATATTAGGAATTAAAATTAAAAATTAGAAAAATATAAAAATAATAAGGATGAAAGGTAAATATTGATGAGGTAATTGGCTATGGGCTTTGAGGCTTGGTCTTGAAAAGTTTTGGGCCAAATATGAGCTAAATGAAAATTTTAAAAAAAAAAACTTTAATAAAACTTCGGTTCTTCGGTGCACCGAAGAACCGTTATCCCTAAATCGAACACCGAACCGAAGAACCGAACTATCGAAAAAAAACCCGAAATCGAACTAATTCGATTTGGTACGATTTTTCGATTCTCCGATTTTTATGCCCACCCCTATATGTATGGTTGGTGGTAATACATCAATTAAAGTCTTAATATCAAGTACAATGTTTGAATTTAAATATAATGCATTTATAACTATAAAATAAATTTTCTAGGGTCATCATATATAGTTTGTTGTTCATAATTGAAAGTTGAAGAAAACGGCAAGAGTTTATTTTATTTACTTTGATCTCCCATTAATTATCTTCAGTTTACGAAGTCCACTGATTGTTCTTTTAAATATAATTAAACTTGCATCTCTTCAGTTTACTGGTTGATCCAATGATGTTCATTGTTGATGTATAGAGTCAGTATAAAAATTAATCAAGAATAGATAAAATATTTACCAGGGTATGTAACACGTAAACCTTTTATTCCCCAAATCTGCATATTAGTATTCCTTCAATTGATTTGACTTCAACTAACATTTATAAACAATAGAAATTCGGCTTCATTTCCTATCGCCTTACCTTCGTAGATTGATAGGTGGAGTACTTAAAGGATGAGGTGTTACGATATCAATTGATTCTTCTTGCTGTAAGCAATTGATAAACAAAAAATTTTATGAACATTAAAATTGAAAAATCCTACAATTACGATAAAGTGGGATAAAGTGGGAAAGTTGTAACCATATCAAAAACTGATAGTATAAAATTTAAATTTTAAATTTTTATCTTTTAAAATTGAACAACTACTCTCAATTAAAAATTTAAGTAATGCTAAAATATTTTAAAAAAAAGATAGAATAGATAATTCCTAATATATATATATATATATATATATATATAAAAGCAAAAGTAGAAGCACCAGAAAAAGTCAAGTGGCGGCATAAGGATAAACCACTTTGCAGTTTTAGGACAAAACTTAATAATATTATAATAGAAGCTTTAGAAATATTTGAATTTGAAAATACTAAGTTTTTTTTTAAAAAAAAATTATCATTAGTTTAAAACTAGGAACCTAAAATTGAAGAGTTCTAAATGAACTCCTACTATTTCATAACCTTATCCCTTCAAATATTATAAAATATATTTATATATTAAATAAAGGATAACAACAACAACAACAACAACAACAACAACAATAAGAAGAAGAAGAAGAAGAACAACAACAATATTTGAAGGGATTTAAATAGTATTAACAATAGTATACAATAATAATAATAATAGGGTAAAGAGTTCGAAATATACCCAAACTTTGGGGAAATTTGTTGTTACACGTCCAAACTTTGCAGGGGCCTATGACCCCCTTGTACTATTTATTAGTGTATTTTGCGACGTTTATTTGCACAGCTGGCACCAAATGTGAATACACACGTGCTGAGCGCGTGACTAAAAAAGTGGTCCAGCTAAACAGATAAACGTCACAAAAATACACTAATAAATAATACAGGGGGGTCATAGGACCCCCGCAAAGTTTGGGCATGTAACAGCAAATTTCCCCAAAGTTTGGGTATATTTCGGACTATTTTCCCATAATAATAAATAGTATTAGCTATAGTATTGATTTATCAACATTGTTAGTCTTCTCTAATCTCAATTATTCGATTTTGATTTAAAAGAAACGGCCGACATCTAAAATAATTTGAAATTTATAAATAACCTTAATCAATAATATTTGAAATATTCTTAGAATTTTAAAAGAATCAAATTAGAATTTGAAATTGAGATAAAGAAATGAAATCAAATTTATTGATAAACATTTTTTAATTGGCATAAAAATATATATTCTATACGGTATTAAGGAGGCAATAATAATAATAATAATAATAATAATAATAATAATAATAATAATAATAATAATAATAATAATAATAATAATAATAATAATAATATCTCATGCATTGATTTACATATTTATCTTAATTCAAATATATAGATTATTAAATAAATATGCATTATATTTGAAAAAAGTAAGGATAAGAAAGAATAACAGACTAATCTTCTTCTAGCAAATTAATATGATATTTGAATTTAAATTTAAACAAAATTTGATTTGAATTGGAGTTCTAACTTCTTAGACTCTCTTATATATACTCCTATATCATTAGCTGTATTGGTGAAATTTACTGCATTCTTCATATTCTTCATTTTCTATAGATTATTTTTGATCTAACATTTTCTTTTTTATATGCAGAAACGATATGACATTTTCATCTTCCTGTTTCTTTGTTAAGGTTAATGAAGAAGGACAACAGTCCACATCCATTGATGTTATCTCTATCTTCTTCTCGCGAGTCTTCGCCTCTTTATATAAAATGATAACACCTTTTAAGTAGATAAGGAAAAAAGGGGGTCTGTAATGATTGAAACACAGTTTCAATAAGTAAAAGATTCTTAGGTAAATCGATTTCAAATTAATGTCATTTCTATTATTTAATTTATGAAGACGTTTTTTTTAGAGATACTTATTTGTTTAGTGATGATTTTGTAGGTATTGTTAATTTGCAGAAGAGATAAAAAGGATGAAGAGAAATATATGTTTGATATTATTGTTTTTCTTTTTAATGTTGCTTTATTTCACAATTTTCTCTATTTAATTGTTTGCATATTTAATATCACATCACTTATACTTTTTTTTTTTGTAGGATTATGAAATAGATTTATAGGCATTTAGATATTTTAATTTTTTTAATTCTTTTTTAATTTTACTTGCAAATTTACATTTATGTATAATTTTTTTTAGTTATTTTGGGCGTTCTTTAAGAAAGAAAATATAAACACAAAGAAAAATCACAGCCTAAAAAGGTAAAATTTTAATATATAATTAAAAATGATATATACAAATTAAGAGTAAATTTTTTTGTATAGAATGAATTTTTGATTTTACTTTTTCCTTTAGAATTCATATTCAAAAAATTTCCATGCATTATTGAATTCTTTTTAGTTCTTAGGACAAAGTTAATAAACTTTTTGAATTTGAATAAAAAATAAAATTTTGAAATATGGGATAAAATTGTACTGATAGAGCTGAAAGTTTTTAACTTGAATTTTAAATCATAATTATTTCTAACAAATTAGATTATATTTGAGTCTTCTTCTGATCTATATTTCATTTTAAACCAATATCTCTATTTATATTTTGTAGTGCTACGAAGTTGTAATTTAAAATAAAATTTAATAAATAAATTCAAACAATGAAAAAATTATGGGCAATGAAAGAAAAGTTTGGAAATAAATTAAATATCACAATAGGGAAATGAAGGGTATGTACTAAATCCGTGCATCCATTAATGAATACAGAGTCTCACATTATATCTATAATATATTTTTTCTCCACTATGATATAATTAATGTTTTCATTTAGTGTACTTACAACCCAAATAATTTCATATTTTATTATAAATTATTATAATTGAATAAGGCTAAATCTAAATAGAGAAGTTCTTTGACTAATTTTTGTTATAATTATTCTTATAATTGGGAGAGCATAAGCAATTTTAAAAAGTACTCTTTTTACTCTAAATTCACTAATGTTTTGACTTAAAGTAGATAACCTTTGCTTGTGATTCAATAACTTAAGCTTCTATCTCACCTATTCTATTATATATGTCTTGGTATTTAAGTTTAAAAATAACTGATGTACAAAAAACATGCAATAACACTTTCATCACCAGCTAAAATTGCAAGAGACATGTTTACTTATAATTAATTAATTCTAGGTGGGGTAGGGTAGGGGTGGGCTAGTTGGGTGGGGGGTAAGTGGGGTGGTAGATGAGGGTGGAATCTGGGGGTTTTAAAAAAAATTTAATTTTTTTTTTTTGGGTTCAGAGTAAGGGGTGGGGTGGAGGGTAATAAAAAAATTTTAAAAAAATATTTTTTTTTGGTGGGTGGAGGATGGGGTAGGTGTTGGGTAGGGGATAGGGGTGGATGGTGGGGGGTTAAGGGTGGGTGGGGTAAAGAAAAAAGTTTTAATTTTTTTTTTTTTGATGGGGGAGGGGCGGGGTTGGAGTTGGGCATGGGGTAAGAAAGAAATTTTTAACAATTTTTTTTTAATTTTTTTTTTTTTAAAAAATAGGGGTGGGGGGTAAAGGTGGGGATGGAGAGTGAAATTTGGTGGGGTGAGTAATTTTGAGAGTAGCTTAAGAGCTTTTAATTGAATTAATTTAGAAGATATAATAATAATTACAAATGAAATACTTAAAGATATTAATGATGAAACCAAACAATGAAAAAATTATGAACAATAGAACAAATTTTGAAAATATAAAATAAAATAATAAATTGTATATGCTTATGTTTTGAATTGAGAGTTGCGAAATTTAAAATTTGGAATTAGAAGTTTTGTAATCGATACAATTAAGTATTTTTGTTTTTTGAAATGAAATTGAAAGATACTTTTTTTTTAAAAAAAAGTGTAGTTCGTTGTTGTTGAAGTTGAATTGATAGACTAAAAAAATTAAAATTTGAAATGGAAGGTAAACAGTATAATTACATATCTTAATTGATTAAAATATAAAGTTAAAAATTCCAACAACAAAATTAACAATTATTTAATATTTTATATTTTATTATTTTTAAAATCAGTCAATGGAATATGATTAAAGAAAATACTAATATGATCTTTTTATATCAAAATATCTAAAATAATTGCAACTATGATTAGTTATTAAGTATCAATTATAATTGCACTATTAATAATTATTTTTAATAGTTCATTGACTTTTAAAATATGTTAATGTGATACAATAAAAATTAATTAATTTTAAGTGAATAAGTTAGTATTTTTAATGAATATTTTTGAAAATATGTTCCGCCCATCACGCGGATACTTATACTAGTTGAAATGTAATACTAACAACCCACGTTCCTTCTCTTTTAAACTGATATACTCTTTAATTTCATCATTTACAGTTTTAAATTTAAAATAACTTGATAGTTTCCATTTTCGTGAGAATATTTTAAAATAATATTAATGTTAAATCAATATATGTATCATTTAATATAAAGTGACAACAAATGACATAAGTTTATTTTCCAATTCAATAACTCGTAAGTTTTTCATTTCAAAGTAATAACCGTTACTATGATTAAAAAAAGGTCAGAATTTGAATTAAAAAAAACTGTAAGGAAATTTAAAGACTATAAAAAATTTAAATATTTAATTATTTTGAAATTCAAAATTTTAAAATAACTAATAACTAATTCTTACCTAATTAACTAATTTGTCCTAAAAACTAACACGTGTCATTTTCTAATGCTGCCACTTGGCAATTTTTTAGGCAAAAATTTCTTGCTATTTAGAATATAATATAATATAATATACATCTTTTACCGGTTAGAACCTCCAGATACACGGGCTCATTAAGAACATGTATTAGATCCTGACAGACCCCTTGCTCGGGTAAAAAGGTTAAGCCTTCCATACAGTCATATGCTATATGAGAATTCCTATATATTTCGGTTTTTATGTCCCAGCATAAAGGTGCTAAATTAGCTAGATCTGTCTGGCCGCACGGATTACCGCCGCCTTAGAGATCCTGCCAACTTGGTATCAGAGTCATGATGTTTAAGGTTAATTTGTAATAGATGTGAAGTATTCAACATAGATAGTTTGGAAAAGAATGGATTTGGGAGAATTTTCCATACAAAATGATAGGTTAGAAGAGGTTGATATACCTCAAAATTTGAATTTATTAAATAAATGGACTATTCCTAAGATTCCGATTAGGAACATTTATGATTATGGATTTTTTGACAAAATCTCTTCAACTCAGTTAATTAAAATTACTGAGACGTCGTTAGCTCTTAATTCTTCAGAGCAGACTAGACGTTTATTAAATAAACGTGATATTGATATTTATAAAAATAAATATAATTTTCTACATATAGGCATGGTTCAGATCGCATTTAAGCCTTTAACTCTTAAAGGATTACCAGAAACATTTCTAGCAGCTTTAAGAGATGCGAAAAATTTGAATTTCCGACAGTCTTTAATGGGATCGATAGAATCCACTGTGGCCTATGATCCAGTATATTTTAATACTCAGCCTAATTTATAATTATCTTTAACTGATGTTAATATTTTAGATGCTTTAACATTAAATGTAAAGTCGCATGGTTATAATTATGCACCCGGTTCTGAACTTATTTGTTTATCTTATAGGATATATTATAAGTTGCTATCAACTTTGAATCCTAGATGTAAATTATATGATACATCTAATCAGACTATTTTGTTTGAAACCAATTTTATAAAATCAAAAATTACGACTAGACGACCTATTAGGTGGAAAGAAATTAATTTTTCGACTACTTGGATTTTAGATCGCAGAATCAGCAAGCCGATAAGGTTACTACTACTGAGTATTCTCATATTACACAAACTCCAGATGAGCAAGTTTGTATTCAGTTTGATGATAAAATCTCTGTTTATAATAGACAGTCATTCTCTGGTAGAAGTAGTAATAGATTATTACCTTTTGTGCTTTCTATGATAGCTCCAGTTGAACCGATTTACAACCCAACTAGAGTCAATAAACTTGCTTCTTTGCATACCATTCCTTCGACTGATAGTCCAGTAAATAAATTAAAAATAGATCCTCGAACTAATATTGTTCAGGCATGTGATAATATTTCTGATAAGAATATTCCTTCTGCATCCGAAATGGATTTCAACCCAAATGATCTTTAATGATTCCTCAAATCATTGATTTTAATCCGGGATCACCGGCAAGAAAACATATTCAAAAAGAATTTTTTGATAATAAATGAAACCAATTTAGAACTTGGTTTTTTGACACTTATAGTGCAGAAGATATGCATAGTATTTCACAAGAATTTTATGAAACTTGTGCTTTACATAATCAAATTATGTATTTTGTTCCTTGGTTTATAATCACTTATTTGCCTTTATATGTTTAGGTTATAGAAAGATCTTATCAAGATGGTAGTGGGGAAATTGTTAAAGCAATTTATCCTCCACAATCGTCTTTTGTTTTACCTAATAATACAAGTATTACTTTTACCGCTTTTCAAAGATTTGTTGAATATGATGTCGGTAAAATTACTATTTTTGAAATAACTAAATTATTTGCCCAAAATAATTACATGGGTTTATATGTTAAAGTTTTAGGTGAACATATTAGTTCACTCGATAAAAAATTAGATGATTTAACTGTTTTAATAAAAAAAAATTATAACAACAATATTTCTAAAATAACAGGTACGTCCGAAACAGCTTCATCATCAAAGATTGTCGCTGCTTCTATTCAAAGGCCTCCTGATATTCAGGATTTCCAAATAAAAACGTATTCTGACTTAGAAGAAATTCTTGATAAGAAATTTTTAGATTTAACTATTAAACCTATTGATTTATCTCATCATTTTGTTGATAATATAGCTTCAACTTCTAATATTAATGAAGTTTGATTTGAAACTTTGTCAGAACTTAATAAGCTTCGTGATAGTATACATCATCCTCATTTTGCTGATAAGCCTAGAATGAGAACTCATTACTATCCTAGACCAACTCCCCAGAATGTTCTTATCAAAGAAAGGGATTGGAATCAGACTACGTCTTATAGTGGTAACGAAATTTACGAGTGGAATCTAGATGGTCTTACTGATAGGCAAATGGCCATTTTAGTACATAGGATGTTGATGTATGCAACTATTTATAGAGCTACTAGTGCAAAAAATACTGATAAGGTGATTTGTAAAATGATTATTGCTGGATTTACTGGTCAGCTTAGAGGATGGTGGAATAATTATATGCCTGCCGATCATAAGTCTGCAATTATTAATGCTGTAAATCCAGAAGCAACTACTGATAATTTAGGTCATACCTTGCCTAGTGGTCGTAAAGACGTAGTTTATACACTAGTTATGATCATATTAGAACATTTTAATGATAGATTTATCAGTAATTACGAAGCCACTAGAACACTCCTTAACGGTCTTCGATGTAGGACTTTAAGTGAATTTCGATGGTATAAAGATACTTTCCTTAGTAGGGTTATGAAATTACCCGAAAATAAGAATGATCATTGGAAAGCCAAATTTATAGATGACCTCCATTCTTTATTTGCTGAAAGGGTTAGAAAAACTCTTAGAGGTAGTTATGGTGAAATTCCGTATAAGGATTACACTTATGGAAAACTTGTAGGAATTTGTACACAAGAAGGATTAAACTTGTATAACGAATCGAAATTATCAAGACAGCTTAAGATGGATAAGCTTAAAGAAAAATCCCAATCAGGTGATTTTTGTGCTCAATTTGGTATAGACCAGCCTTCTACTTCTTATAAGAAGAAAAATGAAAAGTATAGACACCCGAACCCAGATAATTCTTATAGAAAACGTAGATCTAGATACAGATCCAAGGAAGAAAGAGAAGCACGGAAAAGTGCTCGTGAGTCTAAGAGATTTACGAAAGATAGATCTAAACGAGACCTTTCTAAGGTTAAATATTATCGATGTAGAAAGTTAGGACATATTGCTCCAAATTGTAAATTAGAAAAGCTTAAAGCTCTAGAACTTGATAATGATTTGCATGATAAAATCTATGGTGTCTTATACACTTCTGGCTCAGAATCCGACTATGAACCGGATCCATTAGAATCAGAAGAAGAAGTTGATACTTGATTTTTTTGATGATGAAAATCATGATCAAATTACTACATGTAATATTTGCCAAGGTGATATTTTCTCTTGCGACAATGATGAGTTTTATAAACTTCAATCTCAATTTCAAGATTTGAATATTCAGACTATTACCTCTGATAATATTATAGATCTTTTAAAGGAGATTACTGATAATAATCTTCGTGAAAAAATCATTAATTTGGCCAGTAGTTCGAATTCATATAATTCAAATCAGACCAGTCAAAGGAATGATTTATTATCTGCTCCATATACATTATCAGAAGTTAATAAAAGACTTCTTGAAAATCAGAAACCGGTGAGAGATACCTCACTTGACGATTTAAAATTTGAAATCAAAAATTTAAAAAAGAAGATTAAATCTTTAAACAAAACCAGATGATTTCTGATCACCGATTAAATCAGATAGAGAGAAATATTTCTTCACCTGAGTCTTCTAATAATGGAAAAAAGATTTTAGAAGAAAATGAAATTTCCAAACAAATCAATTTGGATCCTAAACATGATATGTTTTTAGGTATGATGCAAATTGTAACTGCTCATAAATGGTACATTAAATGAACAATTTTGATTGATAACAATTTCTCTATAAATCAAGTCGCTATGATTGATAGTGGTGCCGATGTTAATTGCATCCAGGAAGGATTGGTTCCTACAAAATATTTTTAAAAACTACGCATTTAGTTCGATCTGCATCAGGTCATGCATTAGACAGAGGCATCATATTTGAAATCTTTGTCAAACATATATTTGACAGATTGAGCATCAGTTTTTATTAAAAACTTTTGATTATATAAATCATCCTGAAATTTTAAAACACACTTAACAATAGTAAGCATTTCATGGGCAACAATAGCATATTTTCTCTAGGCTTCAGTCCATTTACCGGAATGAAAACGAATTAAATATTCGCATTTATCATTGGGATTAATTTGTTTTAAAATTCCTCCAAAACTAATATTGAAAGCATCTGTTTCAATAATTTTTTTGCCAAACAGGGTTAGCAAGAGTTAAAACAGGTAAAATCTTAACCCGTTTTTTAAATATTTTGGACTATCGACGTATGCTTGTCTGTCCAAGGTTCTTTATAATTTTTCTTTAGCCTGTCGTATAACAAGGCTAAATCTCGAGAAAGATTTTTGTAAAAAAGAGAGATATAATTTAAACTTCCCAAAAATCGTTGTAATTGAGTCCTGTCAGTTATAACGTCAGGAATTTTGTCAGCAAAATTGATTGCACGTTGAATAGGGGTTATCTTCCCTTGACAAATATTATGTCCTAAAAATCGGATATCCATTTGAAAAAGACTCATTTTTGATTTAGATATAACCAAACCATTTTGAATAATAATTTTTTAAAGATATCCAAATGCTTAATATGCATTTCTAAAGTTTTAGAAAAAACTAAAATGTCATCAATATAGACAATAATAAAATCCATATAAAGATTAAAAATATCATTCATTGTTTTCTGAAATTCAGAAGGCGCGTTTTTTAAACCAAACAGCATGACATTCCATTCGTATTGTCCAAATGGGACATTAAAAGCAGTTTTATAAGTATGCTACTTTAAAATCTGAATTTGCCGATAACCTGATTTTAAATCAAATTTTGAAAAGATATTGGCATCATATAGTCTAGACAATAAATCTTTTTTATTCGGAATCGGATACCGAATCCATTTTAAAAACTTATTAAGAGGTTTGTAATTAATGACCAATCTGGGCACACCTCTTTCCTTTTCAGTTGTGTTATTAACATAAAAAGTTGTACAAGACCAATGAGACTTGGACGATTTTATTAAACCTTTTTGCAATAAATTATCAATTTCTTTTTTACAAAATTCAACTAATTCGGTATTCATTTAACATGGTCTTGATTTTATAGGAATATTATCCTCAGAGAAACCATCTTCATATGGAAGAGTAATGATGTGCTTTTTCCTGTTCCAAAAGACGCTTGGATGGTCAGCACAAATATCAACAACAATTTGTTCAGAAATTAATTTAATTTTTTCCTGAACTTTTGGGAATTTCAATGTATCATTAATATTCATGCTAAATATCTCTAGCTTTAAAGAATCAACATGTTTTTGTTTCATATCAATTAATGCATTTATATCCCGAGCCACTGGATCTGTGACAAAAGTATAGCTAATTTTCTTATTATTAAAGGTAGCTTTAAATCCTTTAGCATCAATATGTGTATAAGCATAAATAGCATTTATAAAAGACGTACCAAGTATAATTGGCGGATAAAGATGATTTTTTACCAAAAAGAAAAAATGAGGAATACAAACTTTATTTTGGCAAATATGTGCATTAGGCAATTTATATTTAATGTCTAATGCATGACCTGATGCAGATCGAACTAAATACGTAGTTTTTTGAAAATATTTCGTAGGAACCAATCCTTCCTGGATGCAACTAACATCGGCATCACTATCAATCATAGCGACTTGATTTATAGAGAAATTGTTATCAATCAAAATTGTACATTTAATGTACCATTTATGAGCAGTTACAATTTGCATCATACCTAAAAACATATCATGTTTAGGATCCAAATTGATTTGTTTGGAAATTTCATTTTCTTCTAAAATCTTTTTTCCATTATTAGAAGACTCAGGTGAAGAAATATTTCTCTCTATCTGATTTAATCGGTGATCAGAAATCATCTGATTTTGTTTTAAAGATTTAATCTTCTTTTTCAAATTTTAAATCGTCAAGTGAGGTATCTCTCACCGGTTTTTGATTTTCAAAAAGTCTTTTATTAACTTCTGATAATGTATATGGAGCAGATAATAAATCATTCCTTTGGCTGATCTGGTTTGAATTATATGAATTCGAACTACTAGCTAAATTAATGATTTTTTCACGAAGATTATTATCAGTAATCTCCTTTAAAAGCTCTATAATATTAGCAGAGGTAATAGTCTCATTTAGATCTATCTTTCGTAAATCTCTTTCGGCCCTCTAGCTCCGTATTTGGTAGAAGTAATAACGTGGGATTTTGACTCATAGTTTTGCAAAATAATAGACTATAATCCTATTATTTTTTTTCATAATTTTAAATGTATTTAATTTTTTAGATGTTCTTTTATTACAGTTTTTATTATAGTAATTCTTTTCATGTACCTAACTCCATATTTCCCATTGAGTTAGTCCTCCTCGGGGAAAAAGGACATAATTTCAGGTCAAATTAATGCGGTCTGATTTGGAGTATAATTAAAGAAATAAAACTAAGTGAAGAATAATTGGATAATGAATAATTGGATGATGACAGTAGTCAGTAGGATTTAAAACTTGGTAGGGGCCTAATGGATGCCCACTTTAGTGTGATTATTTTAATAATCTATGTTGTTTTTTAGTATTTGAACGTTTGTGCCACATGTTGAAGTGAGTTTTGGACTTTTTCCTAGAATAAGTTAAGTTATGTAGGCAAATATGATTTTGTTTTCCTGCATATCTACAAACAAATAAAAATAATGACTTCAATTATGTCTAAAAATGTATCCATGTTGTTGTCTACTTGTGCCAACTAGGGATAAGTTCAATATCTTTTGGTTTACCAAATTGCTCTGTCAAGTCGAAGTCACTAACAATAACTAATGAATAGTATTTTTTTAATCATCATAGTGTTCGGATTAACTTTACTGTACCTAGATTAATTTTACGTGACAACTGTCACCTCACCCATCAGCAATAAGTATCAGATAACTCTGTCCACCAAAGTTAGGACAGATGGGAAGAATCACCTAATATTTTTTTATCTCTGCTGAAATTTGAGTTTGAGATCTCATAGTTCTTAACCCACTTCATTGACCACTAGGTCACACCCCTAGATGCATAACCAGTGTATATACTTTTTTTTTTATAACCGTGAAATAATTATATGGAGGAATTATTCTTTTTCTAATAACACCAATGATAAAAGAATCTTTTTTGGACTTTCATTTTTTATGTGAGGACTAATTTCGTTAGATCAAGTACAAAATGTCAATCAGTGTTCCAAAAAATTTTAGATCATAAATTTGATAAATCTTATACTTGAGATTCGAGTATTATATTATTAGTGCAATTGGCAGAGTTATCAAATAGACAGACAAAATGAGTTTAGTTAATAAATAACGGGTTATTAATCCGTTCAAAAGTTACTCTAGGCAGAAATGAGTTAGGTTAAAATGGTTTACAACGTGGTTATAATCCAATTCACTTAACTTTTACTAAGTTTTAATTGCTTTATTTGTTTTTATAAATTTTTTAGTACCTAATAATGATTTTTGTTATGATTATATATAACATATCAAATAAAAAAGATCTCTTTTCGAAAATATTTTAAGTTTTGCACGAACTGCCCCTATTACGAGGTGACCTTTAATTTTTGCCCCTCAAATCAGTGGTCTTTAATTTTTACCCCAGCTGATCATCGGATGAAAATTTGTTGTCCAAAGTACCCTCAACTATTTCCACTAGTTGAACTTTTTTAGAGAATGTTTGCCCTAGGGCATCAGTTGTAAAGACCAATTTTGTGAAAACTAGTTTTTTTCATGTTTTGACCATTTTGCCCTTCCCCATAGTTGCTACCTGTTGGTTTTGGGGTGTGGAGATGGTTGGCACAGTTCCCGATGCGATCGGAAGTGATTTGAGCGATTTGAGGTTGTTTTGAGGCATTATGAGCCAATAGTTGACTTCGGTCAACATTTCATGTTTTGAGTCTCGGATGACGTTTTGCATTACGCCAGCAGATCCAGAATATCGAATTTGGGTTAGTAGCGTGGTTGGTTCGAGTTTGGGACTTTTATTTTGCATTTCGACCCTTCGTTTGAAAAAATAATGAAAAAGGGGTCCCGGGGGTTAATTTATTGAAAAAAAATCTTTTTTCTAAAATCTGACGTTGCCATTGAGTCTGAAACGTCGAATTTAGCCCAGTAGCATATATGGTTTACTTTTGTCGGATCCTGAACGAATCCCGAGGACCCATTCGGAGAATGGTTGGCTTGCACCAAAATAAGCATTTGTTGATAGCTGGTGCAGGTGAAAAACCTTCTTCGCGAACACGGGCCTTGGCAATGAATGGGGAGAAGGGTGTTTTCCTTTCTCGAGAACGCGACAAGGCTGTCGCGAATACGAAGGCCATTTTAATGGCCGATCAGCGTTGACCCTCGCGAATGCGAAGGGTTGACCGCGTTGGCGAGGTACTGTTCACAAAACAGTATAAATACTTTAATTTTGCGATTTTTCTCCATTTTTTGGACCTCCAAGCTTCAGTAAGAGGCAATTTCTTAGGGTTTTATCACCATTCTTGCTTGGGTAAGCTCCTAAATCATCTTCCCATTATTTCCTATAAATTATATCTTCGAAAACACCTTTTAATCATGATTTTGAAATGGATTTTGGGGGTTTTATCGGTAAAGCTTAAAAATGACTTTTCTACAATTTGGACCTCATTTTAAACTCGTTTTCGCGTGGATTTTCAACTATAGACTCCTATAACCTTGGAGAATGTGTTTCTAAATAAAAATTCTGGTTTTACCCCTCTCATTTTCAAACTCTTTTTTCTAGTTCGTTTTGGACCCAATTTAAATATGGTTAATATGAATATTGTTGGCTTTTTTTAACGCGTAGATGCTACATCTATATGTTTTAGTTGATTCCGAGGTCGTTCAAAAGAGGAAAGCTCCGTGTTGAAGGACTTTAGGCTCGAATTTCGTCGTTTCGAGGTAGGTTATGGCTTAACTTCTTTCGAATTGAGTCGGGTAGTTAATAAATAAGTAAAGCATGCTACGGGTTGGGGAAAATAACTATGGGTTTTAGATTTTGAGATTATTATTACTGTTGTGTGACCTTGTGGGGGCATATATTCAGTAGTTGTTGACTTGTGATATCTGATATTGTGTGTTGTCCGAGTGGGGGCCCTATTTGACATCATTGGCCTTATTTGTGCATTTATATGTATTATTCTATATATGATGCCCGTGCGGGGGCTTAAATTATTATTATAGGCCTTAATGAGCATTGATTACCTTATCATGATAGAAAAACCCGAGTTAGGGATTGATATGATGTAAATAATGTCTTACATGCATATTTATTCCGATGGTAACTAATTAGAGTTGATAATCATGAATTGTGGACATATTGAGTTGATTGGATATCTTTATACTAACTGATTGTAAGCATTACATCTCCATTCTATCTATATACATTCATGAGATGCTGGTACCATTGAAGAACACTATTTTTGAAAGAAAATGATACATTTCATAAAAACTCTCTCCGTGAACACGAGTCGGAGATGTGGGTTGAGATTGAGATTGAGATATGAGTTGTAGTATACGAATTGTGAATCCCCCATGGGTCCTATTGCGGAGCTGCAAGCTCGGTAGGTGTATACAGAAAGTCATGCGATGACTTTCATTGTTTCACCCCATCATCATCATTGCATTGTTTTGCATATGCATTTTTTGTGATTCCTTTAGTCTTTCTTGACTTGTATTTAGTTTTCGTATACCTTGCGTGTATGCTTGTTGTTATTTCAATTCACTATTATATTAGAACTGTTAGTGGAGAAGGTGTGAGCTATCGTTTGGAAACTTTTCTGTTTGCAAGTGACGTGCTCATAGTCTTCTTTACTTGTATTATTGTCTACTTTGCTTAGATGGCCTATGATATCTACTGAGTACAAGTGGATCATACTTACTCCTACTGTTCTCTTTCGGTGCAGATCCAGGTACGAGTACGACTTGCGATGACTGATAGTGATTTTCGGAGACTGTGATCGAGGTACTGGGTTGATGTAGGGACCAGAGTTGACCTTCGGACCTCCTCTATCCTATCTTATGTCTTTATTTTCTATCAGAGATAGACTTATGTAGTATGTTTCATATGCTTGGATTGTATTAGATGCTCTACACTTTTGACATCAAATTTTGGGATATTTTATGTTATTCCTTTCAGGCTTATTCATATTATTGTACTTGTATTGGCCTGACTTCGTTCTAGAAGTCTCGCCTTAATTTATTTCTCCTTTATTGTCCGTATTCTTTCTATTTTGGGTGATTGGCTTACTTGTCAAGGTTGAGACACGACAAATGCCATCATGACCTAGTTTTTGGGTAGTGACAAATTGGTATCAGAGTGTCAGGTTCACCGATCTCATAAGTGTAAGAGCAGGATGTCTAGTAGAGTCTCGCAGATCGGTACGTAGACGTCCGTATCTATCTTCAAGAGGCTATGAGATGTCTTTAGGAAAAAATTCTCTAATTTGATTCCTTTTTATGCGGGTTGTTCATACACAATGTTCTAAACTTGTATTCCATTCTTCTACGCAGATGGTGAGGACTAGGTCCAGAGATGTTAGGGATGCTGAGACGGCACCTGATTGAGAAGCCCATTTATGGACAGGGCAGGGGTCGTGGACGACCCAGAGGTAGAGGAAGGGCACGAGGAGCTGCCCCAGTCAGAGGACATACTAGGGAGACCTCTCCCAAACCCGAGGATGAGTATACTAGAGATGATTATCAAACAGGGGGTGCGGGGCCAACTCAGGTCCCACAGAGTTCAGTTGATACCCCAGTGCTTCAGGATTTGTTGATTCGCCTATTGAGTCGATTGGATGGTGTTCCTTTGAGTGTACCGGGTGTTCCTCAGACTTTGAGTGGTGTTCTGCCATCTGTACCGACAACAACTTATGGTAATCTTACTTCTGGGGTACAACCATCATCTACGGTACCCTACATACAGACTCTTTGCCTACTATCCCTCCAGTTGCTTCGGGTATAGTGATGTCTTCTGATGATTAAAAGAGGTTTTAAAGGTTTATCCGCTTAGGTTTGCCCAAGTTTAGTGGTGCTTTTGGCGAGGATACCTATGAGTTTCTGACTGATTGCCAGGAGAAGTTATATTATCTTGGATCCCTTGAGTCTCACGGAGTTGCTTATACCACCTATCATTTGACGGATGTGGTTAAGGATTGGTGGAGGTTGCTTGCCAGTTGTAGACCTTTGGGTTCGCCTGCTATGACTTGGACTCAATTTTCTGAGGCATTCTTGGAGAGGTTTGTACCTTGTAGCTTGAGAGATCAAATGAGGGATGAGTTTGATCATTTGGAGCAGGGCTCTATGTCTATTGTTGAGTATGAGGCACGTTTCCATGCTCTATTCAGCTATTCAACCGCTTGCATCTCTACCGACTCTAAGAGGATTCAGAAGTTTGTGAAGAGGTTAGATGGTTCATATCAGTTGGCTATAACGCAGATGGTAGTTTTAGGGGATTCTTTGCAGAGTATTATTAAGCATGCCAAGATGACCGAGTCTATTATCCAAGCTACTTAGGGAGGCACCAAGAAGGTGCATCGTCAGGGTGTAGGGATGGCAATGGGGCGGGGCAGGGCGGGTTGAGCATAACCCGCAAAAATTTTAATCTGCCCCGCATATCAATTTTTTTTCATTTTCAACCCACCCTGCCACACAAAACAGTTTTTTGTAACAATTTCTTAATGAGAAAACTACATAAAGTATTTTATAAGAATCAAGTTCTGTAACATGTAATTAGTATAATTTGCAACCCGTCCCGTCTTTTTTTATCAAGTTATATAAACATGTAATTAGTATAATTAGTTTTTGTTGGTGGTTCCTATACGAATCTTCATTAATTAGTATAATAAATTTTGGTGGTAATTAATCTATCACAGTAGAAGCTTAGAGTTAAAAATTTCGTAAAGCTTATACGCTTAATGTAGTTTAGTGTTAAGATTTATTTTTTTTAGTATGTTTTTTTTAAACTAGCAAAAAACCACATAGACCCACAACCTGCCCCATTTCAACTTTGAAAAATATTATTTTAACTCGCCCCGCACCCACCCAACACCATTGTCATCCCTATCTGGGTGAGTTTTGGGGACACGCCTCCCAGGGTACAGACTTCTCTAGTCGAGGTTCTCGTGGTTATCATGGTAGGACAGTTCAGGCTGCGTCGCAGGGATCAGGTGGTAGACCTTCAGGTTTCGCGACTTCTAGTAGATAGGTGTCAAGTCATGTGAGTGGAGGTTCTAGGTTCAGTTCTTCAGGCCAGGATGGTCGTTCTGGTTCATTCGTACCTCTTCGAATTGAGTTAACCATAGAGGATGTTTTATTTGTGATGTATTTGGTCATGTGGCCAAGGATTTCCCTCGACGTGTGTTTGGACCTCTTCAACAGGGATCTCAGCTTCAGCTTTGCCCTACTCTTATTTCTGCAGTCAAAGGTGGTTCACAGAGTGGTAGGGGTGGTGCTAGATGTGCTCGAGGTAGAGGTAGGAAAGCTCGTGGTAGTGATCGCGAGGTTTCTTAGTCTGGGAGCAGACGTGGACAATGTTATGCTTTACTTGGGAGACCAGAGGCAGAGGCCTCTGATGCAGTCATTACAGGTATCATCTTGATTTGCTACCGATCTGCTTTCGTGTTATTTGACCCTGGATCTACATTCTCCTATATGTCTACATATTTTGTTTTTGGTTTTGATGCTGCATTTCAGCCCCTTGCTATGCCTCTTTATGTATCTACCCCCATAGGAGATTCTTTAGTGGTGGATCGGGTGTAGCGATCTTGTGTGGTTACCTTTGTGAGTCGTGAGACTTGGGTAGATTTGATTCTCCTAGATATGGTTGACTTTGATGTTATCTTGGATATGGATTGGTTAGCTCCCTATCATGCTATTTTGGACTATTATGCCAAGACCATGTCCTTAGCTACGCCGAGTGAGCCAAGGTTAGCTTGGAAGGGTACGCTTAATTCGGGTTTGAAGGGGGTTATATCTTTTCTACGTACTTGTCGCATAGTAGAAAGGGGTTGTTTGTCTTATTTGGCTCATGTCCTTGATACTAGCGTTACCGTACCGCCTCCTATGGATTCTATTCGGGTTGTTCGCGAGTTTATGAATGTGTTTTCTACTGATTTGCCTGGTATGCCTCCGGATCGTGATATTGATTTTGCTATTAATGTGGAGCCGGGCACAAAGCCCATTTCTGTTTCTCCTTATAGGATGGTCTCGACCGAGTTGAAGGAATTGAAGGAGCAATTACAAGATTTTGTTGGGTAAGGTTTTTATTAGACCTAGTGTATCTCCTTGGAGCGCGTCTGTCATATTCGTGAAGAAGAAAGATGGTTCTATGCGCATGTGTATTGATTACCGACAGTTGAATAAGGTGACTGTTAAGAACAAGTATCCTTTTCCTCTCATTGATGATTTGTTTGACCAACTTCAGGGTGCTTCCTTGTTTTCTAAGTTTGATTTGAGATCCGGGGATCACCAGTTGAGGATTAGAGTTTCGGATGTTCCGAAGACAGTTTTTCAGAATCGATATGGTCATTATGAGTTCTTGTTCATGCCTTTTGGATTGACCAATGCCTATGCAGCGTTCATGGAGTTGATGAATCGAGTGTTTCGATCTTATCTCGACTCCTTTGTGATTATATTTATAGATGACATCTTGGTTTTTTTCAAGAATGAGGCAGACCATGTGAGATACTTGAGGACTGAACTACAGAGTTTACGTGATGAGAAGTTGTATGCTAAGTTTTCCAAGTGTGATTTTTGGTTGGATTCTATCTCTTTCTTGGGTCATGTGGTGACCAAGGATGGTACTATGGTTGATCCTGCCAAGATTGCGGCGATTCGTGATTGGGCTAGGCCCAATAGCCCTACTGAGATTCGGAGTTTTGTTGGTTTGGTGGGTTATTATTGGCGTTTTGTTGAGGGTTTCTTTTCTATTGTGGCTCCTTTGACCCAACTGACTTAGAAGAAGATTACCTTTCAGTGGTCGGAAGCGTGTGAGAAAAGCTTCCAAAAGCTCAAGGAGTTGTTGACTTTGACTCCTATCTTGATTTTACCCATGGAGGGCGTGGGTTTTATCGTGTTTTGTGATGCTTCCAGTGTTGGTTTGGTGCAGTGTTGATGTAGGAGGGTAAGGTGATTGCTTATGCTTTTCGTCAGTTGAAGCCTCACGAGAAGAATTACCCTACCCATGACTTGGAGTTGACCGCAGTTGTGTTTGTGTTGAAGTTGTAGAGACACTACTTGCATGGAGTTTGTTGTGAGATCTTCTCAGATCATCGTAGTCTTCAATCCTTCTTCACTCAGTTAGAGCTTAATATAAGACAGCGGCATTGGCTTGAGTTGCTTAAGGATTATAACATCACTATTCTGTATCATCCGAGTAAGGCTAATATGGTTGTGGATACCTTGAGTAGGAAGCCGACTAGTATGGGGAGTTTACCTCATCTCTTGACTCAGGAGCAACCTTTAGCCTTAGAGGTTTAGTCTTTAGCTACCCAGATAGTTAGGCTTAATATTTCGGCACCTGGTCGTGTTTTAGCCTTTGTTGATACTAGGTCATCTTTGATGGAGCAGATTCAAGCTCACCAGTTTGATGATGATGGTTTGAGAGTGATTCGGGATAAGGTGTTGAGTAGCGAAGCCAAGGAGGCTTCACTTGATCCTGATGGTGTTTTGAGGATTGGTGGTTGAGTTTGTATGCCAAGAGTTGGTGGATGGATGAGATTGATTTTGGAGGAGGCACATTGTTCCAGATATTCCATTCATCCTGGAGTGACTAAGATATATCGTGATTTGAGGCAGCTTTTCTGGTGGTGTGGAATTGTAGCTCGTTGCTTGTGTTGTCAGCGGGTGAAGGCCGAACATCAGAGACCGGGTGGTTTGCTTCAGAGATTACCCATTCCAGAGTGGAAGTGGGAGCGGATCACAATGGATTTCGTAAGTGGATTTCCTCGTACTTCTCATGGTTCTGACAGTATTTGGGTCAACATGGATCGATTGACCAAATCAGCCCATTTTATCCCTATTCAGTTTTCATCCAGTGCCGAGAGGCTGGCCCATATCTATGTTCGAGAGGTAGTTCGTCTTCATGCAGTGCCCCTGTATATTATTTCAGACAGGGGTTCAATAATCACTTCTAGCTTTTGGAGGATGTTGATGTCACCCAAACTATACCTCCAGGAAAGTATAACACGGTCGTTGAATCAAATATAGAGCCCAACTAGGTTAGGGTCGAGCCCACAGGGAATAAGATGAAATTCTATTGAGTGTTTGTCTGAGTAATTGGAAAGTAAGTAAACAAGGGGGGGGGGTTGTAAACAAATAGTAACAGTAACAATTGTTGATTGTTGGATTTGTGATCAATACGAGAAAGGCACTAGGACTGTTATCCCCAAGATTCCTTAACTCCACCGGGTACTTATGCTGGCACTGTCCCACTGAGTTGCATGCAAAATCTAACAAGATAGGTTCATCTAAACGTCTCTCAACCTTGGTTAGATGAATTTCACTCTTTTCCTCTCGGTCTCCGAGTGTCGCGCTACTAACCCTTGTTCTTGATCTCAGATAACTATCCCTGTTACGGCTCAAGTTATTAGATGAAGGTTGATAGCTTCAAATCTCTGTTGTTATTCCCTTTTCTCAGTCTCTACATCTCTTTCTAGCAAGATTAGAATACAAGCGAGTTTTCAACGTTTGCAATCGTTAGAAGATCAATTATAACAAAGGAAATAACAATATATGCAGTCACACTGGTTCAGAATTGCTTCGCACTTAACCCAGTTTGTTAATTCCTCATGGTTAACACAACCCTAGTTGACAGATTTAGCTACTCATGATTGCAAGAACGCAAGAAGAATTCAATGATGAAAACATAATTATGAACTCACAAGAAGAATAAAACTCTAAAATCTCAATATAAATCAAAACCTTAGAATCGATGTTTGAGATTACAAGATCAATGTGTTTATGAACCTCAAAACAATGTAATAGAAAACTCAAATAATGTAATAATAATCTCCCTAACATAGGACAACATAGGAGTATTTATAGATACAAAACGAATCCTATCCTAAAACATGGAGGAGAAAAAAGTCGACAACTTTCTACGGATCGTGACTTGAGGTCATGGAATCAACTCACGGACCGTGGTCCAGGTCGTAGGAATCATGCCTCCATGCACAACTACAAAAGTTGACTCACGGACTTGACCTACGGTCCGTAGGTCCACCTACAGTCTGTGAGTCACGATCGTGGGTCACTACTGTGAAATTCAACTCCGCTCTTTTGTCTTCAAAAACTTCATTCCAGTGTATGCTTCTTCCCGTCTTCTCCATGTTGCCTCCAAAACCTATTTTCCTGCAAGATAGAATAGAAAACACATCATACCTGCCAAACATACCCAAGTTATTGTATGTTTTCCTTGTTTTAGGCATCGAAAGTGCCATGAAATCATGGCACATCAACACCTTCAACTTAGAACGTTTTCATGTCCTCAAGCAAACAAAACAAAACAAACACATTCGATGCGTAACTAAGAGAAACCTAAGATACCTATGGAAGTCAACTCATTTCTTTCGGTACCAAAAATTTCGACCCCCTCCTATTCACAAGTCAAAACCACTGTGCGCATACATGCAACATATTATCATGACTGATGTGCCATGGTTTCATGGCTCTTTTAATGCTTAAAACAAGGAAAATATGTAATTACTTGGGTATGTTTGGTTGGTATGATGTGTTTTCTATTCTATATTGTAGGAGAATAGGTTTTTGGAGGCAAAATAGACAGAAAGGAAGAATCATGCATGAGAACGAAGTATTTGAAGACGAAAGAGCCAAGTCCATACCAGACCCACGTCACGTGAGTCGACCTACGTGACGTAGGTCGGTGTCATGTGCCAACTCCTGAGAGTTGGTGAAGTGGCCTGATTTCCACGACAGGACTCACGTGGCGTGACTTGGTTCCACGACACCAAGTCACGGTACCATGGAAAAGTACCGACTCTATTTTCCTGTTTTGTTTAGGATAGGATTCACCTTGTATCTATAAATACCCCTATATTGTCCTATGTTTAGGGGTTGGTCATTACATTGTTTTGAGGTATATTTTCATTATTTTGAGTTCATAAATGCATTATTGGTTTTGTAATCTTGGAACACCAATTCTAGGTTTTTTATTGATATTGAGATTTCAGAGTTTTCTTCTTATTGTGAGTTTACAATTATGTTTTCATCATTGAATTCTTCTTATATTCTTGCAATCATAAATAGCTAAACCCATTAACTAGGGTTGTCTGAACCATAAGGAATTAACGAAATGGGTTAAGTACAAAGCAATTCTGAACCGCTGTGAATGCATGTATTGTTATTACCTTCATTATAATTGATCTTCTAACGGTTGCAAATGTTAGAAACTCGCCTGTATTCTAGACTTACTCGAGAGAGAGGTAGAGATTGGGAAAAGAGAATAACAACAGAGATTTTGAAGCTGTCAACCTTCATCTAATAACTTGAGCCGTAATAGGGATAGTTATCTAAGATCCAGGACAGGGGTTAGTAGTGAGACACTCGAAGATCGAGAGGAGAAGAGTGAAATTCGTCCAAGGTCGAGAGATGTTTAGATGAATCTATCTTGTTAGATTTTGCATGCAACGCAGTGGGACAGTTTTGCCAGCACAAGTAATCGGTGGAGTTAAGGAATCATTGGGGATCACGGTCCTAGTGTAGTTCTCATATTGATTACAAATCCAAAAATCAACAATCGTTACTATTCCTACTTGCTTATAAAAATCCCCCAGTTTTACTTACTTGCCAATTACTCAGACAAGCATTCAACTTAATTTTATCCTATTCCCTATGGGATCGACCCCAACCTAGTTGGGTTCTATATTTGATTCAGCGACTGCTTTATACTTTTTCTAGAGGTATAGTTTGGGCGACATCAAATTTTGGCGTCGTTGCCGGGGAGTACGGTTACTTGCTTGTTGGAGTTGATTGGTTTTATTTTTTTGTACTTTTAAGGGCACACGCCGGTGTATACCCAACACTAGGAGTCAAGACAATCCCCTGATTCCATTAGATACTGAGATAGAACAAACACTGAGAACAAATCAAAGAATGGTGAATACTGACGAAGTTCAGAATCCCACAGCTGCGGTAGATATTCATAACCAGCCAATTCAGCCAGTTGGTTGTGAAATTGCGGAACAAATCACTGCTCGATTAATGGCTAAGGAAAATGCGAGGCAAACAACTCTTAGACAAGCGGATAGAGATCATCAAAAAATGCAAGAGGCATCACAACATCTCGCTGCACTTGAAGAGAGACAAAGAAGATTGAGGGTGCAACAACCCCCTCAAACACCATATGTATCGGTTTATGATGATCCCAAAGAAGAGGATGTGGCTTATTTCGAGCCGATTGAGACTGGTGCTATTATTCCACCAGAGTTACCTCCGAGCACTAAGTTTGACATTACAAGTTCCATGATCCACCTGCTAAACTTGAAAGGTTTGTTCTTCGATCTTCCTACATACGATTCGAACATGCACATGATGAATTTTATGGGGGTCTGAACTTCATACAATTTGGATGGAGATGACCAAGAGGCTATTCGTTTGAGATTGCTTCCATTTTATCTAACAGAAGAAGCAACTTTGTGGTTGGCCGAGTTACCACGAGGTTCCATCACAACTTGGCAAGAATTGAGAAATCAATTTTTGGAAAGATTTTTCCCACCCTCCAAGATGCTACAGTTGAAGGATAAGATTTACAATTTTAGACAACTACATTCTGAAGCACTTTATGAGACATGGCTAAGGCTTAAGAAGAAGCTGCAGAATGTTCTAAATCATACGATGAGTGGTAGGAGTTTACTTGAAATCTTCTACAGGGCTTTAAACGTCAATACCAAGGCCGTAGCAGATACTATCACTGGCGGAGCATTTATGAGTCTGAGGTGGGAACAAACTTCAGAGATTTTAGATCGTATCACTAAGACCAACCGAGGATGGCATACTCGGGGAGACAGATACACCTGCTGGGACATGATATTGGAGCCTCGGTACTACAATCGGCTTTGGATGAATCTGTAGCTCAAGTGGTCCCACAGTTGAGGATAGAAATTGGCTTGCTAATCAAACAGATTGCAGCTGGAGGTGCTGAAAAGGTGCATACCGTAGATGCACAAGGAAAAACACCTAGGCATGACGATTATAAATCTGATGAGGAGGCTAAGTACTTGTATCGAGAGGCGATGGGTTTTCAAGCCAAGTGTCAAGGGTCTAATCAAGACTCTTGGAACTCAAGGCAAGGGAATCAAGGTTGGAACTATTATGGAGACAATTATAACAAGCCAGGATATAGATATAGAGAACGATATTGTGACGATGATTGGAGGCAAAAGGATGATTATAAAGAGAAGATTAGCGCATATGTTCCACCGAGAAACCGTGATGCTGACTATGGAAATTCAAGAATGGAAGCCCTTCTCAATAAACTTGTTAAAGGATCAGAGAGTCAGAAGAGTTGTTTGAAGGAGATTAGGTCAGACATTTCGAGAATAAGTCGGAAAGTAGAATCCCATTCAACTGCCATTAAATAGTTGGAGCAACAGTTCAGGCAGATATCGATGGTATTGAACCAGCGCCAACTAGGTACCCTTTCGAGCAATACCGTCCAAAATCCGAAAAAAATAGTTATTGTTTGGCCATTACTATTAGAAGCGGGAAGTGCATGACTGACCCATCCATACCTGTGGATAGTGGTAAGAAAGATAAGCCAGTGATAGTTGATGTAGAAACTGAGGTAGAGCCAGAGAATTCAGAGGGTGATGCAGTTCAAAAGCCTTAAGATGCTGACAAAAAGGCAAAATATGATAACGAGAAGGAAAATGAGGTCCCTCAAGTGTACAAACAAATTCCTCGACCTCCCCCTCCCTTTCCTCAAAGGTTGAAAAAGAAAATTGAAGAGCATAAATATCAGAAATTTATCTCAATGTTAAGGGACTTATTGGTAAATATTTCTCTTATCGAGGTTTTAGAATAGATGCCAGGTTACGCAAAATTCATGAAAGATTTGGTGACAAAAAAGAGAACTGCAGATAATTTACACCATTGTAGTGCAATTGTTTCTCGCTCACTTGTTGAGAAAAAGAAAGATTCGAGAGTCTTCACAATTTCTTGTACTATTGGGTCTTATAATTTTGCAAAAGCTCTGTATAATTCGGGTGCTAGCATTAACTTAATGTCGCTAGCCATTTTAAAGCAGTTAGGATTGGGAGCACCGAAACCAACTGCTATGAGACTCCTTATGGCGGATAGAATTGAGAAAAAGCCGGTGGGCATTTTGTATGATGTTTTGGTGAAGGTTGCATCATTCATCTTCTCGGCTGACTTTGTGATTTTAGATTTTGAAGTTGATTTTGAGGTTCCCATCATCTTGGGAAGACCATTCCTTGCCACTGGCCGTACATTGATTGCCATGAATATTGGGAAGATGAAATTCAGGTTAAATGACGAACATGTCACTTTCAATGTTTGCCGATCCATGAAGTAATCGAAAAATATGCGGGTGATTTCTGTAATATATACAGTTGATGACAGTGATATTTCGTGCCTATTGAAGAAAGGTTGGGGGTAGAAGCTCTTGCGGCTATGATTATGAATTTTGATAGCGATGGTATTGAGGAATACGATGAGATGGTTGGTGCACTCATTGGTAGGGGATCATACACTTATGCTCCTAAGAAATTGGATCTTGATTTAAAGAATAGGGTGACCCCACTGGCTCGACCTTCTATTGAGGAGACTCTAGTTTTAGAGCTTAAGGCTTTCCCATCTCACCTTAGTTATGCATTCTTGGGAGCTAACAACACCTTACCCGTGATCATCTCTGCTAATTTGGTGTAGTGGCAAGTAGAAGCTCTTGTTTTGGTGTTGAAAAGGTTTAAAAGAGATATTGGTTGGTCCATCACTGACATTATCGGAATTTCACCCGGTATTTACACTCACAAAATTCAACTTGATCCTGAGTGCATACCAAGAATCGAGAACCAACGTCGTCTGAACCCACCTATGGAAGAGGTTGTGAAGAAAGAAATCATCAAGTGGTTAGATGTGTGTGTAGTCTACCCTATTACTGATAGCAAGTGGGTGAGCCCAGTTCAATGTGTGCCAAAGAAGGGAGGGATCACTGTAGTTCCAAACGACAAGAATGAGTTAATCCCAATGAGGTCGGTTACCAGATGGAGAGTTTGCATGGATTATCAAAAGCTGAATTCTTGAACCAAAAAAGATCACTTTCCTATGCCCTTCATGGATCAGATGTTAGACCATATTGCTGGTAGAGGATGGTATAGTTTTCTTGACGATTATTAGGGGTATAATAAGATTTTCATTGCTCCCGAGGACCAAGAGAAGACTACTTTCACTTGTCCATATGGGACGTTCGCGTTCAAAAGGATTCCCTTCGGCTTATGTAATGCACCGGCCACATTCCAGCGTTGCATGATGTCCATTTTCTCTGACATGGTGAAATACACTATTGAGATTTTTATGGATGATTTCTCGGTTGTAGGAGACTCATTTGATGATTACTTGGCCCATCTTGCTAATGTGTTGCAAAGATGCAAGGAATGCAACTTAGTGCTAAATTGGGAAAAATATCACTTTATGGTTAATGAGGGTATCGTATTGGGGCATCAAATCTCAAAGAAAGGTATTGAAGTTGACAAAGCCAAGATAGAGGTGATTGAAAAGTTACCTCCATCTGTTTCGGTTAAAGGAATTCAAAGTTTCTTGGGACATGCATGTTTCTATAGAAGATTCATCAATGATTTCTCTAAAATTGTTAAGCCATTATGCAAGCTTTTAGAAAAGGAGGTGAAGTTTTTGTTTAATGAGGCGTGTCTGAAAGCGTTCGAGCATCTGAAAAAGAAGTTGATTTCAGCCCCTATCATTGTTTCACCAGATTAGACGATGTCATTTAAGGTTATATGTGATTCTAACGGTGTGGCCTTGGTAGCAGTCCTTTGCCAATGACGTGAGAAGATTCTACATCTGATTTATTATGCTAGCAAAACACTTAATCCAGCTCAGAAAAATTATACTGTAACCAAGCAAGAATTGTTGGCAGTGGTCTTTGCTCTCGAAATTTTTGATCTTACTTGATTGGTACAAAAGTGATTATGCATACAGACCACACAACACTTATATATCTTATGTCAAAGAAGTAATCCAAGCCAAGACTGATTTGGTGGGTACTTCTATTGCAAGAATTTGATTTTGAGGTCAAGGGCAGAAAGGGGACTGAGAATCAGGTTGCAGACCATCTATCACGCCTTGCGGAGGAGGCCAAACTTAGATTGAGGGATAATCTTGATATTGATGATACGTTTCCAGACGAGCAAGTATTGGAAGCATCTCAAGAATTAATCCCATGGTTTGCATATTTTACCAACTTTTTGGTAAGTGATCTAGTCCCGAAAGATATGTCGTATCAGTAGAGGAAAAAATTCATGCATGAAGTGATAAAGTTCTTCTGGGATGAGATTATTTATTTAGGGTATGTGCGGATGGAATAATTTGAAGGTGTATTCCGAAAGTCGAGATAATGAGTATTTTGGAAGCATGTCATTAATCTCCAGTTGGGGGTCATCATAGGGTTGCGCGGACTGCACATAAGATCTTGCAATGTGGGTATTATTGGTCCACCATCTATAAAGATGTTCATGACTATGCTCGGGCTTGTGACCAATTTCAAAGACAAGGGAACATCTCACGCAGACACGAACTTTCTATGACAACTATTCTTGAACTCGAATTGCTTGACGTATGGGGAATTGATTTTATAGGACCATTTGTGAGCTCACATGGGATGAAATACATTTTGGTAGCTGTTGACTATGTTTCTAAGTGGGTAGAGGCAATAGTGCTTCCCAATAATGAAGGAAGAAGTTTCACAGCCTTCTTGAAAAAAGAACATCTTTTCACAATTCGGTACACCCTGAGTTATTATTATTGATGGAGGATCCCATTTCTGTAATCGTCTATTCAAAGCCCTACTTGAAAAATATGGTGTCAAACATAAGGTGGCAACACCTTACCATCCTCAGACAAGCGGGCAAGTTGAGGTATCTAATCGTGAGATTAAATCTATTTTGGCGAAGACAGTGAATGCCAATAGGACTAATTAGACAAGAAGATTGGATGATGCATTATGGGCATATTGAACTACATTCAAGACACTGATTGGTGGATATTCATATCAGCTGGTGTTTGGTAAATCGTGCCATTTTCCTGTCGAACTTGAACACAAGGCATTATGGGCATTGAAGAGATTGAATCTGGAATGGAGTGATGCGGCTAAATTGAGACTAGAGCAGATGAATGAGATGGATGAATTTCATCTCTAGGCTTATGAAAGTTCAGTACTGTATAAAAGAGAAGATGAAATTATATCATGATTGAAAGATTGAAAGATGAGAGTGTCACCCGGGAGATTCGGTACTGCTTTATAACTCCAGGCTTCACTTGTTTCCTAGAAAATTAAGGTCCAAATGGTTTAGACCATTCAAAGTGGTTAAGGTATTCCCGCATAGAGCAATTGAGCTGAAAGGGGATGGCAATGTTCTATTCAAGGTCAATGGGCAGCGTGTAAAGCACTATATGGGAACCACGGAAGAAATAAGGCCATGTGAAGAGTTTGGTCTTGATGAAGTCTGAGTAGTCAAGTAAGTTGGTTCGTGTCGCGACGTTAAATCAAGCGCTTCATGGGAGGCAAACCATGGGCTGGTTGGTGAAGTCTGATTAACCAACCTAGCTAAGTTATGCCGCGATATTAAATCAAGTGCTGCTTGGGAGGCAACCCAAGGATTGATACCAGTCATGAGTTGAAAATGAAGATGTGAACTAATGTGCAGCTTAAACCATGGTGGTGACCCACATGACATGGGTTGGTATCATGAGAATCAGAGGAAATTTCTGATTGCGAAATCTAACCCACGACAGGGGATCCACGTGACGTAGGTCAACCCACGTGATGTGCTATCATAGTCTAATTTTGAACATGTTTTGAATGATAATGATGTTTTTTGATTGTTTAAAGGAAACCCTTCCTGAACATTTTGTTTTGAACTGTGTGTGTAGTATGTTAGTTTGTGACAACTGTTGGATCTTGTAATGGCATTAGTATTATAGGCAGAATGACTGTAGCTAGCAATGCATGAACTGGATAGGTAGTAGTTGATAGTGTAACCCTGTGCTATGTGTGTGTGAGATCATTACCTAGTTCACTTTGTGTATGCAATCCAGAACTTGCCCGGTTAGTCTTGCCTAGGTTATAGGATAGTGGTTAGGAAATGATCATAGGTCGTTCTTGAATAAGTCCACTTTTAGCCTAAATGTCCGACGAAATGAATTAAATATCTCTTGATCTCGATTTTGAGCCTTAATTGACATATCTCTTTCATTAGACAATTCACCTTCCCATTTGACTTATAATGACCCTGTCTTAGCCTTGGTCCCTCCTTGGATATTATGTACCTCAACTCGGGCAAATCGCCTAAGTTGAGGGTGACTATTATAGGGGTGCGTAGTTTAACTTGGGTATTTAGAAGGGGTTAGTAAAAGAAAAAAATAATAGATTTGGGTGTGAAGAAAAAAAAAAGAGTGAAATAAATATAAATTGCAAAGAAAAAAAAGAATTGTGTTTTAAAAGTACGAAGAAAATCACACCCAAAATCTGAAAATACATGAAGGAGGATAAGGGAAAATAAAAGGAGAATGGTTGGAAAGTGGAGCAAAAAATAGTGTAGTGTCAAGGAGGGTTGAATCACTATATCCATATGTACCACACCCATCCACAAGCCTACATTACAAGCCGATGAAAGTCCTAATGTGATCCTAGTCCAACTGTCTGAAATACTAAGGCATAGAAAATAAGGCCAAGCCTATGGTATTTCACGCACATTGTTTGAACTTCTTTGTGAGAGAGAGTGTTTTGACCCAGTCCCTACTTTGATATTCATTAGGATACTGTAAGTGTATGGCACTTCTTTGTTGTGAGAGTACATTGGTTGCATTGTTAGCTGCTATTTGTTCAGGTAATTTCATTTGCATATATGCTTAGTTGTTTGTTCATAATCTGATGTCATCATTTGATCCCATTTGTGTCATGATAATATGCTTCATGTATACACACCGTGGTTTTGATTTGCAAATAGGAGGGGTAGGAAAAGTTTTGGTGCCAAAAGCGATAAGTCGACTGCCGTAGGTCTCGTAGGTTTTTCATAGTTAAACATCGATTGTGTTTATTTTATTTTGTCTTCCTGAGGACATGCAAATGTTCTAAGTTGAGGCTGTTGATGTGCCATGGTTTCATGACATTTTCGATGCTTAAAACAAGGAAATTATGCAATAACTTGGGTAAGTTTGGTTGGTGTGATGTGTTTTCTGTTCTATATTATAGGAGAATAGGTTTTTGGAGGCAAAATAGACAAAAAAGAAGAATCATGCATGACAACGAAGTATTTGAAGACGAAAGGGCCAAGTCCATACCAGAGGAGTGACTCACGGCAGGACCCACGTCATGTGAGTCGACCTACGTAACATAGGTCGGTGTCGTGAGTCAACTCCTGAGAGTTGGTGAAGTGATTTGATTTCCACGGTAGGACTCACGTGGCGTGACTTGGTTCCATGACACCAAGTCACGGTATCGTGGAAAAGTGCCAACTCTGTTTTCCTATTTTGTTTAGGATAAGATTCACCTTGTATCTATAAATACCCCTATATTGTCCTATGTTTAGGGGTTGGTTATTACATTGTTTTGAGCTATATTTTTATTATTTTGAGTTCATAAATGCATTATTGGTTTTGTAATCTTGGAACACCAATTCTAGGGTTTTTATTGATATTGATATTTCAAAGTTTTCTTCTTATTGTGAGTTTACAATTATGTTTACATCATTGAATTCTTCTTGTATTCTTACAATCATGAATAGCTAAACCCATTAACTAGGGTTGTGTGAACCATGATGAATTAACGAAATGGGTTAAGTGCAAAGCAATTTTGAATCGGTGTGAATGCATATATTGTTATTACCTTCATTATAATTGATCTTCTAATGGTTACAAACATTAGAAACTCTCATGTATACTAGACTTGCTTGAGAAAGAGGTAGAGATTGGGAAAAGGGAATAACAACAGAGATTTGAAGCTATCAACCTTCATCTAATAACTTGAGCCGTAACAGGGATGGTTATCTGAGATCCAGGACAAAGGTTAGTAGTACGATACTCGGTCTAACCAAGGTCGAGAGACGTTTAGATGAACATACCTTGTTAGATTTTGCATGCAACGCAGCAGGACAGTTTTGCCAGTATAAGTAACCGGTGGAGTTAAGGAATCATTGGGGATCACGGTCCAAGTGTATTTCTCATATTGATTACAAATTCAAAAATCAACAATCGTTACTGTTACTACTTGCTTATAACCCCCTCCCCGCAGTTTTACTTGCTTGCCAATTTATTTCCTGTAGGATCGACCCTAACCTAGTTGGGTTCTATATTTGATTCAACAACCACTTTATACTTTTTCTGGAGGTATAGTTTGGGCGACATCAATGACAAAGAAAGGATCAAGTGATGTCATCAGATTATGAATAAACAACTAAGCATAATGCAAATGCGTTATTCGAAAAAATAGCAGCTAACAATGCAACCCATGTACTCTCACATCAGAAGTCCCATACACTCACAGTATACTAATAAATATCAACCTAGGGACTGGATCAAAACTCTCTCTCACAAAGAAGTTCAAACAATGTGCATGAAATACCATAGGCTAGCCCTTATTTTCTATGTCTTAGTTTTTCGGACAGTCAGACTAAGATCACTATATGACTTTCATCAGCTTGTAATGTAAGCTTGGGGACGGATGTGGTACATATGGATATGGTGACTCAACCCTCCTTGACACTACACTATTTTTGGCTCCACTTTCCAACCATTCTCATTTTATTCTTCATCATTTGTTTTTCAGATTTTGGGTGTGGTTTTTTCTTCATTCTTTCAAAACTCATTTTTTTTTGCAAACTCTATTTTTTTTCACTTCTTTTCTTTCTTCCTCACACCCAACTCTATTCTCCTTTCTTTTACTAACCCATTCTTCATACCCATATCAAGCTACACACCCCTATGATAACCACCCTCAACTTAGGCGATTTGCCTTAGTTGAGGTACACAATATCCAAGGAGGGATCAGGGCCAAGACAGGTTCATTGTAAGTCAAAATGGGAAGGTCAATAAGGCTAATGAAAGAAAAAGGTCAATTAAGGCTCAAACTCAAGATCAAGAGATACTTACTTCATTTGGTCGGGCATTTAGGCTAAAAGTGGACTTATTCAAAAACGACCTATGATCCTTTCCTAACCACTATCCTATAACCTAGGCAAGACTAACCGGGCAAAATTTGGATCACACATACAAAGTGAACTAGGTAATGACCTCACACACACATAGCACATAATTACACTATCAACTACTACCTATCCAGTTCATGCATTGCTAAGCTACAGTCATTCTACCTATTATACTAATGTCATAACAAGATCCAACAGCTGTCACAAACTATCATAACTACACACACAGTCCAAAACAAAAATTTTAGGAGGGGTATCCTTTAAACACATAAAAAGCATCATCACACTTTCAAAACTTTTTAAAAACTAGACTGCACTAAGGTTCCCCTAGTTTCCTCCCACTTAAACATAAAAACACATAATAATATAAATAACAAACTAAACATGTCGGTTCTACTATGATAACACACTCGGGGGAAAAGAAACACGACAATAAAAAACCCTGAGTAGTGGTATACCCCTACCCCCAACTGAATAATGTGGCACTGTACTCAGTACACAAATAAAACATGATAAACATAAGGGGGTGAACATATACCTGTGGCACCCTAGGCGCCTGATGTAGGACCACCTACAGTTGAATCATATGTATGCTCATTAGGCTCCACGCTGGGTGCTGACGGTGGAGGGGGTGGCTGACTAGAGGATGCACCCAGGGCTCTCTTCTCATGGACAATCTGGCTAAGTTGGAACTCTACCTGAGAGGCCCTCCTCATATCACTCTCAAACTCATCTCCACTAACACTCTGCCTTTGGGACTCCATGGCCTCTTGCCTCTATCAATAGGAGGCTCTTCATCAGCAAACAAATCAACCACAAATGCCGATGCTGTTAGGACCTGTGTCGGCATAGGCCAAATGATAGAAGTGTGGCTGACTATTAAAGCCCCAACCTCTGCCCTCAAAGAAGCCACCTTCTATGTTAAACTCGTCAGTCTGGAATATGGGTCTCTCGAAGTCGGTTACCCATCCAGTGCTCAAAGTTGTCAATCCGCCCATGTAACTCTCACATGTATCTATCCATGGCAACCAACATGCGGGACTCGACTCTCGCCTCAGATGCCTCAATCAAAGATCAAACCCATGGCTTAAGTTGAGTCACCAACTTAGCTATCTGGGCCTCTGTGTGAGTATACGCGCAATTACCTATGTCTGTCTATCCATCAGCTACTGTAGAAAGCCTCTCAAGACTGAACCAATGCCAGACGGTGGTGGTGGTGCAGTAATGCCTACTGCCCCCTCATCAATCACAGGACCCGTGCCCTCAGTAGGCACTCTCACAGCCTCAGGCTCACTTACCAGTGCTGGGGAGCCAACCGACTTCTCTCGATCCACATACCCGTAAAAAAGGGTAGCATTTGATGAAGTAGAGGGCTGAGACCTCCTTTGGGAAATCGGGTTGGCCCAATGCTGCATCAACCCAACATCAGCCACTCGAGTCACCTCAATGTGGTGATCAACCCCAGGTAGCGTGACCACACCAAAAATATTATATAAACCCTGAATCAGACATGGGAAAGGAATGCTGGTGAAATCTCGAAAAGCTCGCTCGTGAATCACCTCAATAATGTAGCAGGGGAAGTTGATGTCATAACCTACCATGATGCTTGCCACTAGAACTGCACGATCAAGCGTAAGAGAATTATTAGCACCTGCGGGATCAAGACGGTTTCGCACAACCGACAACTAAAACTTGCTCGCAAAGTAGAGTGAGAACTTCTTAATGTACGACTTCTTAGCTACCCATCTAGCATCTACCCCATCCGCAATGATATAACTCGTAATCCACCGTAATAGCTCTAATAGCTGATCCGCATCCTTTATTTTGTTCCTATTCTTCACCGTCTCCATGTGGTGATCAAACTCAGATGTATTTGCCAGAACCTCAAAGTCGGCACCAAATAAGAACCTCTGTATTGTCTGCTCAGATATATCAACTCATGTACCACAAACCAATATATGAGTCAACAGTGGTTAGTCCCGAGGTTGCTGCTCTCGAGATGTGATCAAATTAACCGAAGTAGCATACGAGGCATAAAACTTGCGAACCAACTCTAGACTATAACTACCAAAAAGCTCTGTAATCTACCCAAAGCCATATCTATCAAACAGTGTCTTAGTCTTAGGCATCTCATTCAAATTATCTAGCCTAAACTGAGGCTCCTCAGTGATATTTCTCTTAAACGAACCCCACTCAGTAGTCTCTATATCCCTATCATAGATGGACTTCATATCCTGAACACACCACCTCATGTTCTTCCATCATACTACTATTGTGGCTCGCTGTGTAACTGTCTTTGTGAGGAGGTCGTCGAATCCTGGACGCCAGTACCCAAAACAGAAGTTGTCTCAGCATCCTCACCACTATCACCCGACTCAGAAGTATCCTTACCATCTCCATTCTCATTGGTCGCAGGTGCATCCTCCCCGTTTCCATTCTTACCGATCGTAGAAGCATCCTTTCCCTTTTCAGACTAGGAGAAAGAATCAGATGACTGAGTAGGAGTCACCGGTGCGGTAGGTGTAGGGGATTGTATAGTAGGCTGAGGTGTGGCCTGGGATACAGCCTATGCCCTAGCTTGTTGCCTCGAGGTTCAAGGTACAATAGTAGTATCGCCCCCCTCAATCTCATAAACCTCTTCGAACCTACTTTTCTTAGTTTTGAAGGCTCATCTCGAAGCCTTAACTTGATTTCTAGGTTTTTGGTTTTGATTTTTGATGAAGACCCTATATCACCCCGCTTGGGATTCCCTTTTGGAGGTATTTTTGAGTGGTTTGGGTCTTTGGGGATGACGAGTTGGGTCAAATTTTAGGGTTATGGGAATAAGGGTTTTCAAAAATTTGGTAATTTGGGATTTGGTTTGAATTGAGGATTTGAAGTGGAGAGTTTTGATGAATTTGAATGGGAAATCGGGTATTAGTGTGTTTGGTGGATGGGGTTTTGAGGGTTTATATTGGGTGAGGGTTTTAATTTGAGTTCTCAGAAATTTGGACCTGATTTCCACTGACACGACCCATGGTTCGTAGGCTGACCTACGGTCCATAGGTGGCCGGCGTGGATGGGAATCCGTGATGTGTCATGGCTACATGGCACTGTTGATGCTTAAAACAAGGAAAATATGCAATAACTTGGGTGTGTTTTGTTGGTATGATGTGGTTTCTGTCCTACTTTGCAGGAAAACAGGTTTTAAAGGCAAAATGATCATAAAGGAAGAATCAAGCCTGAGAACGAAGTGTCAGAAGAAGAAAGAGCAAGAGTCTGCACCAGGGGAGGAGTCACGCCACTACCTACGTGTCGTGGAAGCCACTCACGCCACGTGAGTGGCTGTCGTGACTCAACCCTAGAGATTGAAGAAAATCCTGATTTCCATGGTAGGAGTCACGCGGCATGACTACCACCCACGTGACATGGAAGCCTGCCGTGACCCAACTTCTGAAGACTTCTAATTGAGCCTTATTTCCACGACATCAACCTACGTGGCGTGACTTGGTTCCACGACACCAAGTCACGATACCGTGGAAGTTGCCGACTCTGTTCTCCTATTTGGTTTTGGATAGGACTAGTTTTGTATCTATAAATACCCATGTATAGTCCTAGATGCGAGAGTTAGAAAATATACTATTTTGAGAGTTATTTCATACAGTTTCAGACATATTCTTGGTTTTGTATTCACAAACCATAATTTGAGTTTTATTGATAATTGAAATTTTGGTTTTTCTTCATTATTGTGAGTTCATAATTATGTTTTCATCTTTGAATTCTTCTGGTGTTCTTACAATTATGAGCATCTAAACCCATCAACTAGGGTTAAGTGCAAAGCAATTTCCTATCGCTGTGAATGCATGTATTGTTGTTTCCTTCGTTGTGATTGCCTTTCTAATGATTGCAAAGGTTAGAAACTTGCCTGTATTCTATACTTTCTTGAGAGAGAGGTAGAGATTGGGAAACGGAGATAACAACAGAGATTTGAAGCTATCAACCTTCATCTAATAACCGGAGCCTTAGCGGGAATGGTTATCTGAGATCCAGGACAAGGGTTAGTAGTGCGACACTCGGAGACCGAGAGGAGAATAGTGAAATTCGTCTAATGAAGGTCGAGAGACAGTTAGATGAACCTAACTTGTTAGATTTTGCATGCAGCGCCGCGGGGCAATCTTGTTAAGCACCAGTAACCGGTGGAGTTAAGGAACCATTGGGGATCACAGTCCTAGTGTATTTCTCTTATTGTATACGAACTCAATACAACCAACAATCGTTATTGTTACTATTCATTAGCAAAACCCCCAGTTTTACTTACTTTCCAATTGTTCCATCCAGTATTCTACTTACACTTCGACCTATTCCCTGTGGGATCGACCCCAACCTAGTTGGGTTTTATATTTGATTCAGCGTCCGCTTTATACTTTTTAGGAGGCATATTTTGGGCGACATCAATCCGCAAGTGAAAATTTGGGCCTGATTTCCACGGACACAACCCACGGTCCGTAGGTCACCATCGTGGGTTGAGCTGCACACTTTAATTCACATTTTTATTCTCAACTCAACTGTCCTCTTCACCCTAAAATGAACAAATCTAAAATAATTTCAATTCATGGGTTGCCTCTCATGTAGCTCTTGATTTAACGTCGCGACATGACATGGCTAAGTTGGTTAATCAGACTTCACCAACCAGCCCATGGGTTGCCTCCCATTAAGTGCCTGATTTAACGTCGCGGCACGAACCAACTCCCTTGACTACTTAGACTTCATCAAGGCTAAACTTCTCACACGTCCTTATTTTTTCAGTATTTCCCACATAGCGCTTCACACGCTGACTATTGACCTTGAGTAGGACATTTTCATCATCTTTTAGTTCAATTGCAAGACCATTTGGACCTTAGTTTTCCAGGAAACAAGTGAAGTCTGGAGTTATAGAGCAATACCAGTCTCCCAGGTGAAATTCTCTCCGTTTAATCTTTCAATTATGATATAACTTCATCTTATCTTATACAGTGCTGAACTTTCATAAGCCCTAAGATGAAATTCATCCATCTCATTCATCTTCTCTAATCTAAATTTAGCCGCTTCGGTCCATTTCAGATTCTACCTCTTCAATGCCCATAATGCCTTATGTTCAAGTTTGACAGGTAAATGACACGATTTACCAAACAGCAACTGATATGGAGATGCACCTATCGGTGTCTTGAACTCAGTTCGATATGCCCATAATGCATCATCCAATCTTCTCACCCAATCAGTCCTCTTGGCATTCCCAGTCTTTGCTAAAATAGACTTAATCTCACGATTTGACACCTCAACTTGCCTGCTCGTTTAAGGATGATAAGGTGTTGCCACCTTGTGTTTGACATCATATTTTTCAAGCAGGGCTTTGAACAACCGATTACAGAAGTGCGATCCTCCATCACTAATGATAACTCGGGGTGTTCCGAAATGTGAGAATATATTCTTTTTCAAGAACGTCGTGACACTCCTTTCTTCATTATTAGGAAGCGCAATTGCCTCCATCTATTTAGAAACATAGTCAACAACTACTAGAATGTACTTCATCCTATGTGAGCTCACGAATGGGCCCATAAAGTCCCCACACATCAAACAACTCGAGCTTAAGGATAGTCGTCATTGGAAGTTCGTGCCTGCACAAAATGTTCCCTTGCCTTTGACATTGGTCACAGGCCCGAGCATAGTCATGAGCATCTTTATAAATGGTGGGCCAATAGTACCCACATTGCAAGATCTTATGAGCAGTCTGCACACCTCCATGATGACCCCCCACTCTAGATGAATGACATGCTTCTAATATACTCATCATCTCAACCTCCGAAATACACCGTCGCATCATACCATCCGTACACACCCGAAATAATTAATGCTCATCCCAGAAGAATTTTCTCACGTCATGCATAAATCTCTTCCTCTGTTGATACGACATATCTCCCGGGACTAGATCACTTGCCAAAAAATTGGCAAAATCTACAAACCAAGGGATTAAGTCTTGTGATGCTGCCAACACTTGCTCGTCTGGAAAAGTATAATCAAAATCAAGATCATCCCTCAAGTTAATCATGGCCTCCTCCTAAAGGCATGATAGATGGTATGCAACCTAGTTCTCAATCCCCTTTCGGTCCTTGACCTCAAAGTCAAATTCTTATAATAGAAGCACCCACCGAATCAGTCTTGGCTTGACGTCCTTTTTTGACATAAGATATCTAAGTGTTGCGTGGTCTGTGTGCACAATCACCTTTGTGCCAATCAAGTAAGATCAAAATTTCTCAAAAGCAATGACCACCGCTAACAGTTCTTGCTCGATCACAGTATAATTCTTCTGGGTTGGATTAAGTGCTTTGCTAGAGTAGTAAATCAGATGTAGAATCTTCTCACGCCTTTGGCGAAGGACAGCACCCAAGGCCACTCCGCTAGCATCACACATAACCTCAAATGGCATTGACCAATCTAGTAAGACAATGATAGGGGTTGAAATTAACTTCTCTTTTAGACACTTGAACGCTTTTAGGCATGCCTCATCAAACACAAACTTCACCTCCTTCTCTAAAAACTTGCATAATGGATGCGCTATCTTAGAGAAATTCTTGATGAATTTTTTATAGAAACCTACATGACCTAAGAAACTTCGAATCTCTTTCACAGAAATAGGTGGAGGTATGATTTTTACTTTGTCAACTTCAATGCCCTTCTTTAAGATCTGATGCCCCAACACGATACCTTCTTTCACCATAAAGTGACAATTTTCCCAATTCAGTACTAAGTTGCACTCTTCACATCTTTGCAACACATTAGCGAGGTGGGCTAACTAGTCATGAAAAGAGTCTCCCACTATAGAAAAATCATCCATAAAAACCCCAATAGTGTCCTCCACCATGTCAAAGAAAATGGACATCAAGCAACGCTGAAAAGTGGTTGGTGCATTACATAAACTAAAAGACATCCTTTTGAACGTGAACATCCCATATGGACAAGTGAAAATGGTCTTCTCTTGGTCCTCTAAGGTAATGAAAATCTAATTATACCCCGAATAACCATCAAGAAAACAATACATCCTCTGCCAGCAAGACGGTCTAACATCTAATCCATGAAGGGCATAGGAAAGTGTTCCTTTTCGGTCCAAGAATTTAGCTTAGATAATCCATGCAAACTCTCCATCTTGTCACCAGCCTCATTGGGATAAACTCATTCTTCTCATTTGGAACCACCGTGATTCCACTCTTTTATGGTACACACTGAACCAGGCTCACCCACTTACTATCTAACCACTTGATAATTTCTTTCTTCACAACTTCTTGCATTGGTGGGTTTAGACGACGTTGATGCTCAATGCTTGGTACACACTCGGTAATAAGCTGAATTTTGTGAGTGCAAATATCTGGTGGAATCCCGATAATATCAGCAATGGACCAACCAATGCCCTATTAAACCTTTTCAATACTAAAACAAGAGCCTCTACTTGCCACTCTACCAACTCAATAGAAATAATCACGGAAAAGGTGTTGTTGGCTCCCAAGAATGCATAGCGAAGGTGAGATGGAAGAGCCTTATGCTCCAAAATTGGAGGCTCCTCAATAGAAGGATGAGCCGGTGGGGTCACCCTATTCTTTAAATCAAGATCAAGTTTCTTCAGAGCATAAGTGTATGATCCCCTACCACCAAGTGCACTAACCATCTCATCGTACTCATCAATATCATCACTATCAAATTTCATAATCACGACAATAAGAGCTTCAACCCCCAACCTTTCTCCGATAGGAACAGCCAAATCTCCTTCTTTGGCTGTGTAAATTATCGAAATTACACGCATGTCTTTTGGTTGCTTCATGGAACAGAAATTATTAAAGGTAACCTTCTCGTTATTCAACCTAAACTTCATTTGCCCAGTTTCTATGTCAACTAATGCACGGTCGGTGGCGAGGAATGGTCTTTCCAAGATTATGGGAACCTCTAAATCAACCTCACAGTTTAGAATTACAAAGTCATCTGAAAAGATGAAAGATGCCACTTTCACCAAAACATCATACAAAATGCCCACTGGTTTTTTCACAATTCTATCCGCCATAAAAAGTCTCATCAAAGTCAATTTCGGTGCTCCCAAGCCTAACTGTTTAAACACGACTAGCGGCATCAAGTTAATGCTAGCACCCAAATCGTACAATGCCTTTGCAAAGTTGTAAGACCTGATAGTACAAGGAATTATGAAGGCTCTTGGATCCTCTTTTTTTTTCAACAAGGGAATGAGAAGCAGCTGCACTACAATGATACAAATTATCTGCAGGCTCAAAACTGAAAGTTCTCTTCTTCGTCACCAAATCTTTCATGAACTTCGTCTAACCTGGCATCTGCTCCAAAGCCTCGAAAAGAGGGATATTTATTGATAACCCCTTCAATATTGAAATAAATTTCTGGTATTTACCCTCTTCGGCTTTCTTTTTCAACTTTTGAGGAAAGGAAGGAGGAGGTCGTGGAATGGGTTTCAGAACTTGAGTAACCTCCTTCTCCTTCATCTTTTAACACTTAGCTTCCTTATCAACACATTGAGGCTTGTGAGTTCCATCGTCATCAACCTTGAATTCTCTGGCTCTATCTCAGCCTTTTCATCAACTACCATCTGCTCATCTTTCTTACCACTATCCACAGGCCTAGATAGGTCAGTCATGCTCTTCCCTCTTCTAGTAGTAATGGCCAAGCAATGACTATTATTCTTCCAATTCTGAATGGTGTTGCCTGGAAGAGTGCCTGGTTGACGCTGGTTCAATGCCACCGATATCTGTCCGAACTATTGCTCTAATTATTTTATGGCAGTCGAGTGAGATTCTACCTTCTGACTTATTCTTGAAATGTCCGCCCTAATCTACTGTAAGCAACTCTCCTGGCTCTCTGACCCCTTAACCAGTTTATTAAAAAGGGCTTCCATTTGTGAATTTTCAAAATCAGCATCATGATTTCACGGTGGAATATATGCACCACTCTTCTCTTTGTAATTATCCTTTATCCTCCAATCACTGTCACAATCTCGATCTCTGTCTCTATATCCTGACAAGTTGTAATTGTCTGTATAGTAGTTTCAACCTTGATTCCCTTGGCTCGAGTTCCAAGAGTCTTTATTAGATCCTTGACCCTTGGCTCAAAAACCCTCCACCTTTCGATCTAAGTACTTAACCTCCTCATCAGATTCAGAATCTTCATGCCTAGGTGTTTTGCCTTATGCACCTATGGCATGAACCTTCTCAGTACCCCCAGCCATAATCTGTTTAGCTAGCAAGCCAATTTCTATTCTCAACTGTGCGACCTCTTGAGCTACAAATTCATCCAAAGCCCATTGTGTTGCTGAGGCTCCAATAGCATACATCCCAGCTGGTGTGTCTGCCTCCTGAGTATGCCATCCTTGATTGGTCTTAGTGATACGATCTAAAATCTCTGAAGCTTATTCCCATCTCATACTCATAAATGCTCCGCCAGTGATAGTATCTGCTACATCCTTGGTTTTAGCGTTTAATGTTCTGTAGAATATCTCAAGTAAATTTTGACCATTTATCCTATGATTTGGAACATTTTGCAACTTCTTCTTGAACCACAACCAAGTTTCATAAAGAGCTTCAGAATGTAGTTGTCTGAAAATATAAATCTTATCCTTCAGTTGCAATATTCGGGAAGGTGAAAAAAATCATTCCAAAAATTGATTCTTCAACTCTTGTCAAGTAGTGATAGAACCTCGTGGTAACTCAGTCAACCACAAAGTCGCCTCCCCCATAAAGGAGAATGGAAATAGCCTTAATCGAATTGCTTCTTGACTCACTCCTAATAGATTATACGAGGTGCATATCCCCATAAAATTCATCATATGCATGTTCGTATCACCAGTTGAAAGGCCAGCAAACACCCCTTTTAAGTTCAACGGGTGAATCATAGCACTTATAATGTCAAATTTAGTTCCTTCAGGTAGTGTTGGTAGAACAATAGCGCCAGTTTTAACCGGCTCCAAATAAGCCATCTCCTGTTCTTCCTGTTCAGCATAATCCGGTACATATGGTATTTTTGGGGGGTTGTTTCACCCTTGGTCTTCTTTGTCTCTCTTAGAGTGCAGCACTACGTTGTGTTGCCTCTTGCATTACTCGATGATCTCTATTTGCTTGTCTAAGAGCTGTTTGTCTCACATTCTCCTCATTCGTTAATCAAGCAGTGATTTGCTTAGCAGTTTTATGACCAGTCGAATGAATTTGTGGCTGGTTATGAATATCTACATCGGCTGCGGGATCCTGAACTCTGTCAGTATTTACCATTCTTTTATTATTCCTCAATATTCATTCTATTTCTGTATCAAGTGGAATTAGGGGATTGCCTTGACTCCTGTGTTGCATACACCCTACAAATAGTAGGAAAATAACAATTTCAATGAAATCAACACTTGAACAAACACGATCACTCAACTCCCTAACCGTAATCTCCGGCAACGACGCCAAAATTTGATGTCACCCAAACTATACCTCCAGAAAAGTATAACGCGATCGTTGAATCAAATATAGAACCCAACTAGGTTGGGGTCGATCCCACAGGGAATAGGACGAAATTCTATCGAGTGTTTGTCTGAGTAATTTGCAAGCAAGTAAGAAAGGGAGGTTTTGTAAGTAAATAGTAACAGTAACAATTGTTGATTGTCATATTTGTGATCAATATGAGAAAGGCACTAGGACTGTGATCCCCAAGATTCCTTAACTGCACCGGGTACTTGTGCTGGCAAATTGTCCCGCTGCGTTGCATGCAAAATCTAACAAGATAGGTTTTTCTAAACATCTCTCGACCTTGGTTAGATGAATTTCACTCTTCTCCTCTCAGTCTCTGAGTGTCTCACTACTAACCCTTGTTATTGATCTCAGATAATTATCCCTGTTACGGCTTAAGTTATTAGATGAAGGTTAATAGCTTCAAATCTCTATTGTTATTTCCTTTTCCCAATCTCTACTTCTCTTTCCATCAAGTTTAGAATACTGGCGAGTTTCCAACATTTGCAACCATTAGAAGATCAATTATAATGAAGGAAATAACAATACATGCAGTTAAATCGACTCAGAATTGATTTACACTTAATCCATTTTGTTAATTCCTCATGGTTCACACAACCCTAGTTGAGAGATTTATCTACTCATGATTGCAAGAACACAAGAAGAACTCAATGATGAAAACATAATTATGAACTCACAAGAAGAATAAAACTCTGAAATCTCAATATAAATCAAAATCCTATAATCGATGTTTAAGATTACAAGATCAATGTGATTATGAACCTTAAAACAATGTAATAGACAAAACGAATCCTATCCTAAAAAACGTAGGAGAAAAAAGTCTACAACTTTCTATGGACCTTGACTTGAGGTCGTGGAATCAATCCACGGACAATGGGTCCAGGTCGTAGGAATCAGGCCTCCATGCACAACTACAGAAGTTGACTCACGGACTTGACCTATGTTTCGTAGGTCCACCTACGGTCCATTAGTCACGATCGCGGGCACTTCTGTGAAATTCAACTCCGCTATTTTATTTTCAAGAACTTCATTCCAGTGCATGCTTCTTCCCGTCTTCTCCATTTTGCCTCCAAAACCTATTTTCCTGCAAGATAGAACATAAAACACATCATACCTACCAAACATACCTAAGTTATTACATATTTTCCTTGTTTTAGGCATCGAAAGTGTAACGACCCATTTCGTCGTTGCTAAATATTCATAAAAAAATTCATGAAAATTCTTAATTTTCATTCCTCAATATTAACTTGAGTCCAAAATAGCCATCATTTCGTTCATTGTGTCATCACAAGCTTTTCGGCAAAGATTTTAGCCTTCCGATGTGTCTAGATAGACTCAAGCGCGATGAATTTAATTATTCATGAGTACTAATATCAATCCTTTAATTTAGAAGTTCTTTAGGTATGAATTAAGGTCGTACAATATCCCTAACACAAATTTAAGTTGAAAGTATTTTAAACCGATAGAGTTTCGATATGGGTTTCTATTAGGGCCAACTTCAAACGAACATATCTCCTAGAATATAAGGATTTAGGGGAACCAATACCTACTAAATCAAATCTCTCTGAGTTTTGTTTTCAACGCAATAAACCATTTGTCAATCCGAGTTTGGAGTAAAAAGTTATGACCGTTTTACTGAACACTGTCTGGGCTGAAATGGGAATTTCGATGTAGCAAAAATTTTGGTGGTATTTAAATCAGCTTTAAGCCGATTTTCAGGTCCAAAATCCCAAAACTTCAGTCCCCAACCCTAGAGAGGTGATTTCCCAAGGTTTAGAGCAGAATTTCTTTATTGAGGTAAGTTTTTCCATCATCTTCTTCGTCTTTTAATCCATTAACATCTTAGAATCCTTAGAAAGACCTTTAATGGTGGATTTTTGGGAAAAACTTGTGGGTGTTCTAAATATCACCTAGAACTAATTCTATATTATAAATTAATGATTTCTAGCATGAACTTGGTAAACTAGATTATGTATTTTGTTGGTTGGAAATCTTGAATTCCATAAAGATGAGACCTTTAGCTTAAAAACTCCATTAATGGAGATGGGTTAAGCTTGAAAGAACTAGTTAATGGTTAATTGACCTTGGGGAATGATACAGACCTTGAATTAGGGTAGAATTAGTGGGTTTGAATTTCCAAAGATATTTATTTGAAGAGTAATTGATTAATTACTCTTATGATTGCTTGATTTTTAGATGATTGATCATTCCGAAGCATGAAGAAAGGGAATGAGCATCCTTGACATGACTTGTTGATTCAAAAAGCTTGGCGTCCAGGTAGGCTTGATTAATGAGTAGAAGACTGTGTTATTTCATATTTTCATAATTTATGATTGATGGGAGAAAGCATGTCTAGGCCTGCAGACATGGAGTTGAGGTGGATAAAGACATAAGAACTTTACTTTAATCCCAAAAATTATGTTATTGATTGATTATGTGATATTTATGATATTATGTGTTATGTGCCCGAAAGGGAATTGTTGTGAATGAAGTATGTGGACATGATGTTTCTTAGTTGTTCTAGTGATGAACCTAATAGAGTTATAAAGGTATAAGTTGCATATTGTGCCATGATAGTAGTGAGGCCTAAGGGATAGATGAATTGAATCATTGTGTGCATTGTATTATGCGGAGAGAGGTAGAGAATAATGATAAGGTTGAATGTGCTAGTTATGGGTGGTGATGCTAGAACCCAAGTTGTGGTATTTGAGTAGGTTATGCTTTAATTGGAGTTTAGACTCAATTTAATTGTGTGTATGCTCATAAATTGGATACTTGTTGATTGGTCTTCGGACATACTTGAATTGATGATATTTGGATTATTGATACTTGCATGAATAATTATGAAAAATCAAACTTGATCGAATTGCCTTATGGTTATAAGTGTACTTGTAAATTTAGTACACTGTGTTGTATCCTGAGAGAAAGTATGAAGTTGATAAAATATACATAATATGGTTATGGAGGATCGGGTACCACGCCGGTACAGATATGGATGTTGATATTACTTATTTATGGAGGATCGGGTACCACATCGGTACGATACATGGACTTAGATTGTTCCCTGCAGGTCATGACTAGTTGGACAGAAATAAGTCCCTTAGCATGTATGTACAGACTATTGTTGATAAATAAAAAATCTTGATTCATAATGATAATGAGATTGAAAAGAATGCCTTGAGTAAAGAAGGCTTGTGATATACCTTCATACAGGTTGAAAAGTGAATGATGAATATTTATTAAGAACAGAAAGTGGAAAGATTGTTAATAGCAATGTGGCCGACATTAAATTTTGGTATTGCTGTAAGACGTGATTGGATAGGGTGCCACGAGCCAGCATGGTAATATTAATAATAAAGAAATTGATAATGAAGTTATCTAAAGTGATGAATCCAATGAATAATCTCAAAGAAGCGATCCCAAAGCTTCAATAATTGAATTAATCCTTCTCCAAGAGTATCTATAATGTTTGCTAATGAAACTTGAGTTCTCTTGCGTGTTTTACTGAGATGTGAGTTGATTTGTATTCCCTATTTGATACCCTTGAGATTGATTGTGTGACATGTACTTGAAAAAGTGAAACTCTGTGCTTACTTGCTCTATGTTGGTCGACTTACTTTATTTATACTTGGTGTAATCATGGCTTATTCGATTGGCTAGTTATTATTATTTAATATTATAAGAGATTGTTTGGTTGTTAGCCCGAGAGTTTAGTGTGAGTTGTCTATGATTACTGAGTTGATCCTATAGATGTGGGTAATGGAAGCAGCAATGCGAATAAAAGGGTGATAGTGATGGTTTAGTGTTAGATTGTGGTGGATGGTATGAATTAATGAGGTTAGACTATGCTAGTGGTGAATATAATCTCGTTAATAGAGTTGGAGAATTGTAAATTATATAGGGAAAGTGTTATAATGATAGTACAACCTTAGTTGAATTATACTCTATTTAAGATGTCATGATTTCTTTTCTTTGATTCTACTTTATGATTATGTGGACTAACACTGGTCGGCCGATGATGCCTACCAGTACGTGTGTTTGTACTAACCCTACTATTCTACGTTCCTTCTTGGAGTGTAGACTGGATGCAGGTTAGTTTGCAGTTACTAGATGGATGACGATATCCAGCACTAACTTCTGCACTTCCTTCCTGGAAGATGTTGGAGTCTTTGTGTTATTTATTTTACTGTCAGTCTATTCTATAATAGGTAGCTCTTGTACATGTCTGACCAGGTCTTGGGGTAGTGAAGGACAGTTGTAAGAAGTTTTTGAAAAGTTTATTTATTGGTATTTAATTTACTTTGTTATATTTAATTCAGTATTCTCTTAAAAACAGAAGTCTTTCGCATATTTTTGATTGGGTAATAAGGGTTCTCCTAGTTACTTAGGATAGTGTAGGTGACCGCACGATCCGTTAGTTTGGGTCGTGACAGAAAGTACCACGAAATCATAGCACATCAGACGTTTCAAGAAGAGTTGGGTACTCAGGTTAACCTTAGTATAACTTTTCACCCCCATACTGACGGTCAGTCAGAGCGGACTATTCTGATTTTAGAGGACATACTACGCGCGTGTATTATGGACTTTGGAGGTCCGTGGGAGCAGCATTTAGCCTTGGCAGAGTTTGCTTATAATAATAGCTACCATTCGAGTATTGAGATGGCACCTTTTAAGGCATTATATGGTAGACGTTGTAGATCTCTGATTGGTTGGTTTGAAACTTCTGAGACTAAACCCTGTGGTACAGACTTGCTTCGCGAGTCTTTAGATAGAGTTCGAGTGATCCAGGAAAGGCTACGGGCAGCCCAAAGCAGAAAAAAGAGCTATACCGATCGCAGACTTCGTGCCTTGAACTTTGGTATTGGAGATAGGGTCTTCCTTCGTGTGTCGCCCATAAAGGGCGTGATGAGATTCGAGAAAAGGGGCAAGCTTAGCCTGAGGGACATCAAACCTTTTGAGATTCTTCAGACAGTTGGGGAGGTTTCTTATGAGTTAGCTCTACCTCCATATTTCTCAGTCGTTCATACAGTTTTTCATGTATCCATGCTTCAACACAACATTTTGGATGAGTCATATGTGTTGCGTTGGGATTCATACAGTTAGATGAGAGGTTGACCTTCATTGAGGAGCCAGTCTCCATTTTAGCTAAGGATGTTAGACGACTGCATTCTAGCAATATTCCTATAGGTAAGGTACAGTGGAGACATCGTTCCGTTGAGGAGGATACTTAGGAGGTCTAGTTCGATATGCGTAGTAGTTACCTCCAACTTTTCACCGATTCAGGTATTTTTTTTACTTTTTAGTTCGAGGACGAACTGGAGTCTTAGTGGTGGATATTGTAAAGGTCTTAGTTGCTACATGTTGGTTTTGGGGTGTGGGGATGGTTGGCACGATTTTTGATGCGATCGAAAGTGATTTGAGCGAGTTTGAGGTTGTTTTGAGGCTTTATAAGCCAATAGTTGACTTTGGTCAATATTTCATGTTTTAAGTCTCGGATGATGTTTTGGACTGTGTCAGCAAATTCGGAATATTGAATTTGGGTTATTAGCTTGGTTGGTTCGGGTTTGAAACCTTTATTTTGCATTTTGACCCTTCATTTGGAAAAAGAGCAAAAAAGGGGTCCTCGGGATTAATTTATTGAAAACAATCTCTTTTTTGAAAATTTGACGTCGCCATTGAGTCTGAAACGTCGAATTTATCCCAGTAGCATATATGGTTTACTTTTGTTGGATCCCGAATAAATTTTGAGGACTCGTTCGGAGAATAGTTGGCTTGCACCAATATCAACATTTGTTGATATCTAGTGCAGGTGAAAACCCTTCTTCATGAACGAGGGACTTGGTAGAGAATGAGGAGAATGGCGTTTTCCTTCTTTGCGAATGCGAAGGCCCGAGTCATCAGCCTTCGCGAACGTGAAGCCTTCGCCTCGAACGCGAAGGCCATTTTAATGGCCGATCAGCGTTGACCCTCGTGAATGCAAAGGGTTGACCGCACTCGCGAGGTACTATTCACAAAACAGTATAAATACTTTGATTTCATGATTTTTCTCCATTTTTGGACTTCCAACCTTCGGGAAGAGGCTATTTTTTAGGGTTTTATCACCATTCTTGCTTGGGTAAGCTCCTAAATCATCTTCCCATTATTTTCTATCAATTATATCTTCGAAAACACCTTTTAATCATGATTTGAAATAGATTTTGGGGGGTTTTATCGATAAAGCGTAAAAATAATTTTTCTTTGATTTGAACCTCGTTTTTAACTCATTTTCGCGTGGGTTTTAAACTATAGACTTCTATAACCCTGGAGAATGTGTTTCTAAAGAAAAATTTTGGTTTTAGCCCTCTCATTTTTTAAGTCCGATTTGGATCCGATTTAAATATGGTCAATATGGGTATTGTTGGCTTTCTTTTAATACGTAGATGCTACATCTATATATTTTAGTTGATTTTAAAGTCGTTTGAAAGAGGAAAGCTCCGTGTTGAAGGACTTTAGGCTCGAATTTCATCGTTTCGAGGTAGGTTATGACTTAACTTCTTTCAGATTGAGCTAGGTAGTTAATAAATAAGTAAAACATACTATGGGTTGGAGAAAATAACTATAGGTTTTAGATTTCGAGATTATTATTACTGTTGTGTGCCCGTGTGGGGGCTTATATTCTGTGGTTGTTGACTCGTGATATCTGATATTGCGTGTTGCCCGAGTGGGGACCCTATTTGACATCATTGGCCTTATTTGTGCATTTAGATATCTTATTCTATATATGATGCCCATGCGGGGGCTTAAATTGTATTATAGGCCTTAATGAGCATTGATTGCCTTATCATGATAGTAAAACCCAAGTTAGGGATTGCTATGACATAAATGATGTCTTACATGCATATTTATTATGATGGTGCCTAATTAGAGTTGATAATCATGAATTGTAGACATATTAAGTTGATTCAGGGCTCACTTATATATATATATAATTGATTGGATATCTTCATACTGATTGATTGTGAGCATTACATCCTCATTCCATCTGTATACATTCATGAGATGCTGGTACCATTGAGAAACACTGTTTTTGAAAGAAAATGAGACATTTTCATACAAACACTCTCTGTGAACACGAGCCAGAGAGGTGGGTTGAGATTGAGATTGAGATATGAGTTGTTGTATACGGGTTGCGAACCTTTCATGGGTCTTATTGCGGAGCTGAGAGCTCAGTAGGTGTATACAGAAAGTCATGCGATGACTTTCACTATTTCACCCTATCATCATCATTGCATATGCATCTTTTGTGATTCTTATAGTCTTCCTTGACTTGTATTTAGTTTCTGTATACCTTGTGTGTATGTTTATTGTTGTTTCAATTCATTATTATATTAGAACTGTTAGTGGAGACGGTGTGAGCTACTGTTTGGGAACTTTTCTATTTGCAAGTGACGTGCTCATAGTTTTCTTTACTTGTATTATTGTCTACTTTGCTCAGTCGGCCTGTGATACCTACTGAGTACAAGTGGACCATACTCACTCCTACTATGCCCTTTTGGTTTATATCCAGGTATGAGTACGACTAATGGTGGTTGATCGTGCTTTTCGGATACTGTGATCGAGGTACAGGGTTGCCTAGGGACCAAAGTTGACCTCCGGACCTCGTCTATCCTATCTTATGTATTTATTTTCTATCAAAGACAGAGTTATGTAGTATTTTTCAGATGCTCGAATTATATTAGATGCTCTACACTTTTGACACCAGATTTTGGGAGATTTTATGTTATTTTTTTTAGGCTTATTCATATTATTGTACTTGTATTGACCTGACTTCGTTCTAGAAGTCTCGCCTTAGTTTATCTCTCCTTTATTGTCCGTATTCTTTTCATTTTGGGTGATTGGCTTACTTGTCAAGGTTGAGCCGCGAAAAGTGCCATCATGACCTAGTTTTTGAGTCGTGACATCAGTTCCATGCTATCTAATCCGCATGACAAACCTCTACCCTTACTATTTAAAAAAAATGCAAGGCAAAAAGAATTTGTTCGGTACAGGTTAGGCCCTATAAAACATAAGTTCAGTTTTAAAAGTCTTAAGAAGTTCATACACTGAACTTATGCCTTATAGGGTATACCTGTTCTTAGTGGATTTTTTTTACCTTAAGAAATTCATACTAAGGCATAACTTATTTCTTGGGGCATAAGTTCAGTAGTATGAGCGTCTTAAGGAATAAAGTTCTGAAAATGAACTTATTATGCCTTGTAAGACATAACTTGTGCCTTAAGACATAGGTTCAATTGTATGAATTTCTTAAGGCAAAAAGAATTCTTATGATAACTTGTGCCTTGAAGCATAATTTTATGAACTTATGTCCCAAGGCACAAGTTCTGCCTAAGACATAAATTTAATGTATGAACTTCTTAAGGCATAATGTTCTAAAACTAAACTTATGTACCAAGGCACAAGTGATGTCTTACAAGACATAAGTTCAGTTTAGAACTTTACACTTTAGGAAATTCATACTACTGAACTTATGACATAGGTCATAACTAAGAGTGGCAACGGATCGGACCGGGCCTACCGGACCGGTCGGTTCGTGTTTTTCGGACCGTCACCGGTGGACGGTGACCGGATATGGTCCGGAACCGGGCCTACCGGACCGGGCTTCCCGGTTAAGTCCCCTTTGTCCGAACCGGTCCGATTTCCGGTTCCACCCGTTTTTTGTTTTTTTTTAAACTTTTAATTTAAATTCAAAATCAAAAAAAATAAAAATATAAATTTAATAATTGTTTTTTTGTTTGAATTTAAATTAGTTTTCAAATTTTATTAAGTTTTAAAACATTTTTTTGAAAACTTTAATTTTCAAATTTAAAGTTTACGTTTAAATTTTCACATTTGAAAACTTTGATTTTTTTTAAAGTTAAAATGTAAATTTTCAAGTTTAAATTTAAATTTTCAAGTTTAAAGTTTAAATTTAAATTTAAACTTGAAAGTTTAAATTTAAATTTATAAGTTAAAGTTTAATTATTTTTTTTTTTACTTCTTAAAGTTTAAATAAAAGACAACTTTAAAAAGAAAATGAAGGCGAATAGCCTATAATTTTATTCAAATCAATAAAGAAGTATACATGTATTACAAATATTAGAAGAACACCTAATCTATGCAGCCACCTTCTAGGAAGGGTTCTGTTTCAACTAAGTCTCGATTATTATACTAATATCTATAATTTCAAAAGTATGTTTTTCGTAATTTATCTATCAATTCCTTGGAAACATGATCCGGAATTGGTATTTGGTTTTCTTCATCCATTGCTTTCATTCCATCATCACTATTATCTCCAAGTGCTTCATCTATATCTACTTCGGCTTGATGCGATAAATTTGGTAGTCCAGTATTCCTTCGTTCGGCGTTTATCCAATCTCTGAACAACACTGATATTTCCAAACTATCTTTTGCTAACGAATATCTATGGTCTCCAATGAAAAATCTCCCTGCGCTGAAAGCTTGCTCCGAAGCTACTGAAGATGCTTGCATAGCTAGCACATCCCGAACCACCCTTGAAAGATATGGAAATTGTTCTGTCCGGTTCTTCCACCAAGTTAAAAGTTGAGGATCTCCATTTTCATCCCTAATATTTTCTCGTGCCTGATTAATATATTGATCAAAATCATTATTGTTAGAAGAATCAAGACCAAGTTCTTCATCCATAATTTCATCAAAATCATTAAATCTAGCCCTACGACATGGAGGTTCAGACGGTTCATCATTTAGTAGCTTCGCTCTATAAATGTTATACAAATGTCTAGCTTTAGTTAATACACTATATTTACACGATTCAACAGATGAAACTTCATCACTTGTAATTTCTAAATTTTTATAAATTTTTTCAATCATTTTTTTAACACCATGTTCTTTGTACGTTGGGTTGAACAAAGTAGAAGTCAAAAATATTTGAGGAATAGGAAAAAAATATTTTTTAAATTTTTCAATCATATATGAAACCGCAAGTTTAAAATGTTCACGATCTTTATATTTAACAAATTCAGATGAAATAACACAAACATTTACTAAAGCTAAAGAAATAATAGGATAATATTGACCAGATATAATATTTGTAGCACTATAAAAAGTTCTCAGAAAGTTAATAAGTTCTTCGCATTCTTTTCAATCCTCGTCGGTGATTTTAAAGCTCCGATGCGATTGATGTTTATTATAAGCATTTGTAAAGGCCGGCGATAATCAATAGCAACAGTAAGCATTTCAAATAAAGAATTCCATCTAGTAGTCACTTCTTTTGGAATTTTTTTAAACGGCATTTCAAATAAAGCACAAGTTTTTTCAAATTCTATAATTCTAGACCTTATTTTAGCTTTAAAAACCCATGCACAAGCAGCTCGAATTCTAACACAAGAATTAGAAAATACATTAATACCATCCATCACTATTAAATTATAAATATGTGCATTACACTTAACATGAAAAACATCATCATCAATTGGACAAAGTCTGGATTTTAAAAATTAAATAGCTTTTAAATTAGCAGAAGCATTATCTAATGTGACACCCATTATCATATCACAAAGACCAAAATAACGTAAAATCTCTAATGCCAAAGAAGCAATATAACTACCAGTTTTCCTCTCTTCAACATATTTATAACCTATAATTCTTTTTTGCATGTTTCAGTCATGATCAATCCAATGAGTAGTAACAGTAAAATATTCATTACCATTAGGACTTACACCCATATCAGAAGTGATAGATAATTTACCATCAAAATAATAAAAGTAGCAACGAAGAAAATGACAATGTTCACGTTGATATTTAAAAATATCAGATTTAATTGTATTTCTTGAAAAACCACGAAAATCAGGATTATACACCATTCGAATATAATGAATAAAACCGGGATGCTCACCAAAATTAAAAGGCAAACCACAAACCACAATCATTTTAGCTAATTCTTCACGATCCCTATCCTGACTATATGTGAGTGATGTGCTTGGGCCAGCCGGGTTACTATAATCTAAAATATTCTGGACCATGTTAGAACCTCCGACAGATTGGTTAGTATCGGGCAAGGGTTTACCATCTTTTTTAGCCTTAGCGATAGCTTCTAGACGAACATATTCAGGAACACAACCTCTCAAATGTCTAGTTAGCATTCATGTCCCACCATGCGATCCCCCAGTCAAATGTTTCATCACTCTCTTACATTTATTGCAAGTTGCAGTAGTTTTCTCCTTATTTTGGATCATAAATTTCCAAACTAGTGATCTCTTAGAACGTTCGCTCTTTCCTACTCTAGTAAACGTAGGTAAATTTCCTACTTCATCTTGTTTCGGTAATTCCGTAGCCGGACTAGTAGGGGTAGGGGTATCTTCTAACTCTTGTTCTTCTACATCTTCCTCTTCCTCTACGTCTTCAAAATAAGTATCAAAACATCTATCTAAGGCCTCATGGTCTACTACATTACCGGAAGCAACATCAATAGCACAAGGACGTTCAAAAGAAGTATCATCAAACTGATTAAAATCATCGTTATTAATTCTAAATCTAGGTGGCAACGATTTAGAACTACCTCCACCACCGCCTCTACTACAACTAGCACCCTTATCTTTTTTACCCCAAATTTTTTTAACCTGACTAATCAATGTTTTCTTACCACTACCTTTTTTACCTGCATCCATATTTTAATATTAAAAAAAGAAATATAAAAATATAAAAACAAACAATGTAAATATAATGAAAAAGTAATAGTAATTAAACAAATAAACAGATGAAAGTTGGAACGAATGTACCGAACGTCTGCGTAAAAGCAGACTTATATAACCAAAAAGCCGGAATTGAGAGATGACAATTGAAGCTTACTTCAAAAAAAATCCCTTCAATTAACAAAATACACAATATTAGAGAGAGTATTTGAGACTGATTAGTAATAGAGAGTTTTTGAGAATTCGTGGGAAAATTAGGGGGAAGAGTGGGTATTTATAGGAAAATATGAGGGGGGGGGGCTAGGGGGGCTGGGCGAAGCTGGAGGGGGGGGCTGGAACTAGCCGTTGGGGCCCCCACCAACGGCTAAAAAAATGTTTATTAATTTTTTTTATTTTTTTTTTAAATATTATCGTTAACCGGTCCGGAATCGGACCGGTCAACCGGACAAAATGCCCCCTTCCGCACCGGTCCGTGTACCGGTAGGTACCGTACCGGGCCTACCGGAACCGGAACCGGACCGCGCCTACTGGAACCGGAATCGGAATCGGACCGGAATGGGCGAGCTCCGATAATTTCACGATAACATGACTCATAACATGTGTCTAGTGTTTTTTAAAAAAAACCTTAGGCATAACTTATGCCTTATAAGTTATAAGTTCAGTGAATAAACTTGTTAAAGTATAATGTTTCAAAATTAAACTTATGTCTTATAAAGCATAGCTTATGTCTTGCGATTTTTTTTTATTAATATTAGGAATATTTTGTTCATATTTTTATTACTTAAAGTGTTGAGGGCAAATATTTAGACCACTCCAAAATAGGGACATCCCTACGAATGACCCAAAATATTTGATAAGATTTCTCATGGGTTGATTTGTGCTATTTATCAACCAAATCTTTAATGAATTGAAATGGATTGAGCTAACAAATGAATAGGTAAACGACCCGCACAAACTTAAACGGATTGGACGAATTATATTTTAATGAGCTAATTTTATCACGTCTAGCTATTTATGCATGTTAGTGTGAATTTGTGGTTGTATTTTGGGTTTCTTTTGTTGCATGTCTTGATATGAGTAATTTTTTGCGCGAATTGCTCCTATTTTGTGGTGATGTTTAATTTTTGTTCCTCAAATTTTGTGGTCTTTAATTTTGCTCTTGCTTCTCATTTAATGAATAATTGTGGGCCAAAGTATCCTTCACTATGACCTAATTTTGCAAGCAAAGATTTAGATAATTTTTATTTTGTCCAAAATAAGTTATTTAGTATCTTATTCGCAAGACATAAGTTACTTGTTTGACATAAGTTTACAGAACGTTTGCCTTATCCGGCATAAGTTTAGAAAAATTTTGCCTTGCTTAGCAAAATTTCTATAAAATTAAGTTATACTTCTTAAGGTATAATTTTGTACGTTATGAAATTGAACTTATGCCTCTATTGGTATAAGTTTTGTAGGAACTAAGTTATGCCTTGTAAGACATAAGTTATGGACTATGAATTTCTTGAGGTATAATGTTCTAAAACTGACGTATGCCTTGTAAGATATAACTTGTGTCCTGCAAATTTTGCATCACCATGAAAAATATATCCGGCAGAAGAAGGTTGTCAATATTGGAGTTCACTTGCACCCATGATTTAAAGAAGAAGAAAGAAATAGTAAATACAAAAAGACTAAACGTCAGCATCGCATTTTTTATTTAAGTTCACTGATATAAAAGGGGAGAAGTCAGCTTTTAATAACCACTCTTTTTTTTTTTTTGCTTCTCACGCGCTCGAGTGTCCAACGTGGAAAGAGGCATCTGAGGGTGTCTTTTCACACGTTTCACGATAATTTCTCGACATTTTTTCTCGATAAATGAAGGCACTGAAAGAGGAGTTGGAAGGGCTAGAACTCTACAAATACAGAGACAGGTACATTGCTTGTCAAGTTAGCATACAACAACAATATCATATTGAGTATAATTCTACATGTGATGTTTAGTAAGATTGAAGTGTATGCAAATCTTATTCCTATGTTTTTATGGTAAAAAGATTACTTTTGATACTCTCAGATCAAGAAAATCATTTTTTAGAATAGGCTTGAGAAATATAAGAGTCATTTTGGCTTAACACCAAATGCTTATAATAATTTATTTTTTTTACCCAAACACTATAAAAGTACTTAAAGCTATTTTAGCTTAAAAAAACATTTCAAATAAGCCAATCCGAAGATGCTCTAAAATATACTAACAAAATAATAATACTGGTATGGAAACGGATAAGTGCTCATACTAGAAGCTTGCTCTACCGCCGGATGTTAAGTTAGCATCATTCTTTCAATTATATTCTTCTTAGAGAGAAGATAAAGTGATTGAAATGCATAAAGCCAACAACAAACGTGCCCTTGGATGGAAGCTGATAATTGTATGAATTATAGCAATATCTACAGAGAGAGAAGATGATAGGCACAACCCAACAACAATTAACAACATTCTCAGTGTAGTCCCACATGATAAGCACAACCCAAGTAACAAAAAGATAAAGAGCATGAACATGTTCTCTAGTTTAGCCTGCATAATATCATTCCCTTATGCCTTGGGACCTTAAAAAACTACTTTTCTGAAATATGATATCTAATTGCAAAAATTACACTACGCAGTCTACGCTGATGCGCGAAAGGGAAATTAGCTGTGTTATAACAGCCACATGCATGAATGCTCATGTGAGATTTTGCGACGTTTAAATCAGTGCAAGACAGCATACTCTTCCTCTGCCATTACTTGAGGCTGTTCCCAACATCAATTACAAAGCGATATTTGACATCCTTCTTTACTAACCTTTCGAGTGCCTCATTGGCATACTGAATGGGGACTATCTCAATTTCTGGATAAATTTTGTGGGCCGCACAGAAATCCAGCATTTCTTGTGTCTGCTTTGTTCCACCGGTTACACTCCCAGTGATGGTCTTCATACCTGCCAGAAGCGAGTCATTTTAGCTGAGTACAACATATAGAACACAAACTTGGTTCAAATTGTTAGCAGAAATGGAAAATCATACCGAGGATGAGGTTTCCTGGAATAAATTTCACTTCACTTGGGAAGCCAACCAGAACAAGAGTGCCAGCAGTCTTTAACAGCGACAAGTATGTATCAAATGGAATATCTCCAGAAGCAGTGTCAATAATGAAGTCAAACGACTTGCTCAGCGCCTGTAACAATGTAAAGGATCAATCACAGCAACAGCAGGCTATAGCATTTTCTGCGATATACAGACCACAAGCTTATGACTAACATCATACCATCATCTGTTGTTCATCCGATGAGATTACAAACTTGTCTGCTCCAAGAAGCTTTAACGCCTCGTCTCTCTTAGATATACTTGTACTGAATACAGTTACATTCAAACCAAAAGCCTTTCCAAACTTCACCGCTAAGTGACCTAGACCACCTAATCCAACCACACCTAGAGATTTTCCTGGTTGGTTCATGTTATGTCTTATCATCGGAGTATAAACAGTAATTCCAGCACATAGTAAAGGTGCTGCAAATGCAAGCGGGTAATTTTCAGGTATTCTAAAGCAGTACCTGTACATATAAGCAACATATATCAGTATACTATATACTGATTCTTTAAGACAAATTGATCCACGTAGAGTATAGATCAGGGGACGTTGGGATGAGAGTTGGATAAATTAACCTTTCATTGACAACAATGTAACTGGAGTATCCCCCTTTAGTAACTGTACCATCCGCGTCTATATCATCAAAAGTGAATATTGATCCTTTTGAGCAATGAACCTCTAATCCATCATTACAATATTCACATTCCCTGCATGAATTAACATATGTTCCAACTCCAACATGGTCGCCAACTTTGAAGTGCTTGACATCGGTACCGACCTCTCTCACAGTTCCAGTAATTTCATGTCTGATGGTTGTGAAAAAATTTAATAAGGCAATATAAAATATAAAGACAATAACTACTTGATGCCAATCTACGTGGAAATTTTACAATATAAGTAAATGAGAATATTTTGAAATCAAGCTTCGTACCCTGGCACTAGAGGATATTTTGAAGTTCCAAGTTTATTCCTGGTCCAGACAACATCAGCGAAACATATTCCACAAAATTCAATGTCTAGCAGAACATCATCATTGCCGACTGCCCTGTGGTGAGTAAAGTAAAATTTTAGCAGAAGATGGCTAGCTGCAACGTAAAAAAACTTGAAAAGTAGAATCAAATCAATAGTTACGTTCAACCATTAAAGTTAGTCAAAAGTGGAGAAATAGAACATGCCCTCGTCAGATGACGAAAACACAACCAGAAGAAAAGGAAATGAAGCATCACAAAAGGCCATTCAACCCTTGAATGCAGTAAATGTACCTCCGGTTGAATTCATAAGGTGAAAGAACTCCAGATGGATCTCTCGCTGCCCAACCACGACAATTCTCGTTTGCACTTGCAGAAGTCATTATAACTATTCTGCATTAAGAAGGCAATACAGAAGTAAGAATAATCTAATAGCAGAGAAAACTAGCATTGTGTATTTGCGAAGTTTGCTACTCCTCCACTACACTTAATAGCTTGTTGATAAAGTTGAACGTCATTATAGCTTTTCTAGGACCAATTGGTTCCCCCACACGCTGTGTGGTATTTGTTTTCAAGCCCGATTAATCCAGATTCGCGCCAGAAAATCCCACTTTGGAGGCAAAACACTCACTACCAAAGGCGCAAATCATTATTTAGTAGTCAATTTCACCAACTTTCAGAGCAAAAACTTACATTTAGGTTTCAAAAGAAATACAATTTACAAACAATAGAACAAAATATAGAACTATGAGCTAAACTTTTTCCATTTTTTAAAAATCATACAAGGATATATTGGCAACATCTGGGCCAAAATTAATTTGTTTGACTCTCAACCAGCAATAGGAAATCATTTTGGTACAATAATTATTACTTTGGAAATAAAATTTAGAGGTGAAATATGAATCTCCCACTCAGGTTTTTCACTGAACTAAAAATAGTGCACTGAATTTTGTTTGCATTCTAAATGCAAAAACCATGCAAAAGGCTACATACATAGTCAGCCTCTTCAACATGTCAGAATATTCCATTTAGACACTCGAACTAAGCTTTGTGCTAATTGAACACCTCAACTCCTAATAAAGTGTTCCAGTTAGACACTTTCAATTCAAATTTTGAAAAAATTTGCACGTGGTTTCATTCGTGTACTAGATAGTTAAGTTAACTGCATAAAATATGTCAATCTCTTTTAATTAGATGCATCAACCTCAAGTAGAAAAGGTCGGAGTTTTACAACTTACTGAGGTAAATGCATATAATTAAAGAAAATAACATATTTTATATGGTTAACTTAACTACCTAATAAACAAATGAGAACACTTGACGCGAAAGTGTCTAATTAGAATATTTTATTGGAAATTGAGATGTTCAATTGAAACAGGGTTAGTTTGAGTGTCTAAATGAATTATCGTGACAAGTTTAAGAGGCTGGCAATGTATTAAGCCTACCAAAAGTTGTTCTGATTGACTATCAAACTTAAAACATAAAAGATGATTACAAGTACAAAAATATTCAAAAATTTGAGACATACAACAGATCCAAAATACAGATCTTAATCATAAAAATTGAAAGAACGATGATTCATCATTTGTACATCAAAATTCATAATGAAAAACCATCAAAGGTCACAGTGGAGTTGTAAGATGTTTCGGGTTCAAGACTGAACTATAGAGTAGAACTCGCTAGTACAAATCCAAATTAGTGGGGCCTAATACATGTTGTATCGAACACCGAATTAAAAAAAAAAAAAAAAAAAAAAAAAAAAAAAGTTGATAATGAAAACAGAATAAACCTGGTAGGAAGGACGAAGAGGGAAGAGGATAGAGTCAACCAACAACTCCAAGTAAAAGTGTTACTGCAAATGGAAAATGTAAAAGTTAATCACTATCATATGGTTGGGTTATTTGAGCCCGATTTTATTGTATCGTGGGGCCTCCCTCGTATTTACCCACTTGTTACTTTGACGGGGAGATCTCACTTTAAATGTCCAAATGATTATTAGTCCCTCTGTTTCTAAATAATTATCGTTATAACTCAAAATAAATATTTTATAATATTTATTATTTTATAAAATTAAGATATAATTAATTATTTTTTTTATTTTTATTCTTAGTCATGAATATGAAGAGATATTAATATAGTGTTAAAAAAAAATATTAAATAGAGATAGATAATAAATAAAAGCAATTTAATCAAATTATCCTCTAATTAATGTTTTTCTTAAGACGCGTGTAAACAAAAAAATTGACAACTTTTTAGGAACATAGGGAGTATTTATTTAAGGACATCAGTAGTGTCTACTTATCTTTCTCATATTAGTTGTTCACCTTATTATAAATAGTTGTGCCAAATTACTTATCCATTTACTACGTAAACAAGATAGTATTAATTGTATTTTTTCCATTTTACCTTTACAATTACTTCTCTTTGAAAGTGTAAACAAGTAATTTGTAAAGTTCCAATAAAGTAGCTTAAATTATAAATTAGTACTATTATATTTTTTATTTATAATTTCTTAAAAAATGTGTAAAGAGAAAAGTGATCAATTAATATAGGACGGAGGGAGTAACTAATTTTCTCTTATGATACGGGTTGTATCTAAGCAATATTTGATAGTACAAAACTAATGAGCAAAAATTCAAAAGAGCCTGCAAATATCGTGACACCAGTTGTGTCTAGATAAAACCTGAAATTTAATGGCAATAAAAATATTTATCATCGATACTATAAATAATTGAAAGATTGAATATCTTCAAGTTACTACATGTAAAAAATACGTATATGAAAAATTAAGCATGATTAGATCACATGCTTCAGTAAACTAGGAACTTATTGATACAAAATTCAGGTCATATAAAAACAGAAGTTTACTAAAAGAAGTAACACATGTCATGATAAACTTGAAGTTTACTAGTACAAATAATTTTATCAGTTGATCTGACCGTTTTGACCGTCCTAATTTAAATATGATGTGCTAATTGAATATTTGATATTTATTGAAGAATTAGAAGATTCTTCAAAAATTCATTTGTGTTTCTTCTTCTCATGATAAATTAATTATACCTGCTAATGTTGGGACTGAATCTCCTAAATTCTGAAAAATATAAAAGGTGAATATGAACTCGTTCACATGAAGTGTGAGATCTTAAATAGATGCATCATTAAGATCGTCATATGTGTGTTTCTTGTCAACCTTTAGTTTGACATTTGCAAAGCTTCTTGCTCAATATAAATTGAATGAAGAGCTTAATTTTCAGATTGTTTAATCAGAACAATTCATTTTGATAATATTGATTTATATCCAAGCTGATTTTGAGCTAAATGTCTACGATAAATAGTTGAATCATTGCTTTTGAGAATAAGATTTTATTTATGAGTTTGAGACATGATATATTGCATACAATATCAATTGTATGCATCAGACCAATAAGTTGTGATTAATATCCCCCTCTTAATTGGTTCAAAGTCAGGAATCAAATATTTTTCATTTAATAACTTTTAATGTGCGATATATAATTAATAAATGTACCACAATGCACAAAGATGAATTCTCCAAAGTAAATTGGGATATATGTTAGTTTTTCTAACATGGGGGGGGGGGGGGGGGGGGGATAGAATGAGCAGGTGAGAAATATTTTTAAATTACCATCACTATGATCCTCATTCAAAAGATAATTCAAGTCAAATGTTGGAAGCATGTGCTGACTCAAACCTATTCTCAACTTCAAATATTGCTCCTGTTTAATGTCCCTGGAGGTCATAGTCTACGGCATGCATGACGCATGATAGATTCATCGGTTCTAAATGCAATAAAAAGGAGATGAGCAAATTATTGAAAAAAGAAGATCATAATGAGAAGGCAACGTGCTCGTGAAGAGCCTACGATATAACACTTCAGAAACCTCATGGGAGGTTCAGGTACCTGAAAAGAATGAAGTAAGTTCTATCATACAATAAACCGATACAAAATGATATCTCAACGCATATACCTTTAATACAATATAACGCGCCATATTGTAAAAGATTACGAGGAACTACATTCTACGTTTACTAAAGCATACTGATGTAGAAAGAATTACCAAGTGGTATGATACATCTTTGTAAGCGTAAAGCTTATTGGACTAACAGTCCAGACACCAGAAAATGTAACATATTTGATACTAGTTACTGACATTTGACAAATTTTATTTGAAACATATCTGCAAGATTCAAAATGACAGAAGCATATACAAGTTCTTGAAATACTTGTTTATAATCCTCGTATGGATTATCAAATCAATCAAGGTTGATATACTAGAATAATCTTAATGAATATTTATTCGCATAGAGTTTAAAAATGACTCAGTTTACCTTTGTACCTTCATGAAAATCAGATTATTTTATATTATTGTGCAAATTGATAGCTTGAATGGAACTCTTGAAGATTTTCAAACGTCGTAAATTATCTGCCGAAAAAAATTGAAATGAGAAAATTGAATTGATCCTGAAGTGCCATATCTTTATGCAATTGATGCATTTAATTAACTTTCTATAATTATGAACATGATATAAATTCACACCTATATGGAGAATATTGAAATACAATGAATAACATATTACAAATGAAAATCCTGATATAAATGTGTTTATCTTAACAAATATTATCGAATTTTTTAAAATATATGGAGTATTCATCACATCGACATAAATGTTTGATACAAGCATGTTATCAATTTCCAGAAAGGGTTATTAATTATATTGTCATATCACGTTGTTCTATATGACAAGACAATGACAATTTATAAAGCAAAACAGGAATGTACTTGACATGATTCTAACAGCATTATGACGATGATACAACTCTATCAAGAGAGTGGAGATATAACTGATCAGACAGTTGGTTCAAATGATGATTTGACAAATTTGATCATAAATTCCTTAACAATCTCAACATTCAATAAGTTGATATTCAAGATTGGAGTACATTATCTTCAAAAAATTAAGTGATACTTTAATTAGGGGAAGTAAAATACGTTGTGCATTCTTTTTTTCTTAACCAAGGTTTTATCCCATTGGGTTTTCCTGATAAGGTTTTTAATGAGGTATAGAAATACGTATTACTAGATATGTGTACTCTTTTTCCTTCATTAGGATATTTTTCCACTGAATTTGTTCTGATAAACTTTTAACAAGGCACATTATCTATTAATAAACATACAAGGGAAGTGGTAAGAACTATCTTATCAAGTTGGATGAGTTATTAATAATTATGCAACTAGAAGTGTAAATTGTACCACTTGTGACAATAATACTTGCACTTGCTAGTTGTATTTTAGTTGTATATTCAAATTGTATGGAAGTTGTTGTTAATCAACTTGCACAAATTATAGTTGTATTAAGTTGTTGATCAACTTGTACAATTTTATATTGTATGTTGATAGGTAAAATCTTCTATAAATAGGAAGCTTAGCCTTCTCCTTTGACACACCAAGAAGTGAAGAAATAAAATCTCTTGACAAGCATCTCTTCACGAGTTTTCTAAATTTGTATTCTTGATATATTATTTTATAACAATACTATGTATATTATTAGCAGTTACATTTAAAAATATTTATCATTCATACTTAATTTGTATTTTATAGCAAATAATTTAATTGTTTGCTTTTCTCTTTCGCTTCCCTTGCCTTTTTCTTTTTTTCTCGTAACAGTCTTCCTCCTCTTGGGTCTACAATACAGAAAAGTGGGGGCATTGAAGATGATATGACACATCATATCAGTGCGGTGTAGATGAAGTGGAGGCTTGCCTTCAGAGTCTTGTATGATAAAAAGGTAACACCAAAACTTAAAGGTAAGTATTATAAGTGGTGGTTAGATCGACTTTATTGTATGAGACGAAGTGCTGGTTAATCAAGAACTCTAATGTTCAAAAGATGCATGTTGCAAAAATGAGGATGTTAAAGTGGATGTATTGGCATAACAGGAGCAATGACATTAGGAATGAGGATATTCAGGATAAGGTGGGAGTGGTCTCCGTGGTAGACAAGATGAGGAAATGAGATTGAGATAGTTTGGACATGTAAGAAGGAGATGCACAAATGCCCCAGTGAGATACGAGAGGTTAGTTATATTAGGTTCGAGGAGAGGTAAAGGTAAGTCGAATAAGTATTGGGGAGAGGTGATTAGACATGACATGGTGCAGCTTCAGGTTACCAAGGACATGACCTTTGATAAAAAGGGTGTGGAGGATGCGTATTAGGTTAGAAGGTAAGTAGGTAGTGGAGTTGTCTTGCTTTTCGAGGATTTAGGTTAGTTAATGTTTGTCTTTGTACTAGTCATATTATTGTAGTTATTGCTTCTGTATCTATCATCGTTTGTGATTTATTGTGTTTCGATTATCGCACTATTTTGTTGTTGTTCTTGTTCCTTTCCTGTAGGCTTTGCACTGCTCGCCTTGTTAGTTGCTATGTTTTCTTCACTGTTCTCTTCTTCTTTGTACTTGAATTTTCTGCACTTGAGTCGAGGGTCTTCTGGAAACAATATCTCTACCTGCACGAGGTCGAGGTAAGGTCTCTATACTACTCTATCCTCCTAAAATTTACTTGTGGAATTTCACTAGTTATGTTATTGTTTCACTCTGAAATGCACGTCATGAAAATATTTGGAAATTCCTAGGGGTGACCACATGTTCCAACAGAACTTTAAAACCATTGAATGTGTCAATAGTGGAATCATTATTCGACAGACCAAAAGTAATACTGCTAGACTTCATTCTCCTTGTGAGAATTAAACGATTCCAGGTGATGCATGCAGACCTAGCTTCTCAGGTACAGTTGAACAACGTTTTATATAAGATCAGAATTTCACTCCGTAAATGAGCGCCCTTCCAACTTCTGCTAATTATAAAATGACCAAACTTAGAAAGGGTATTCCTCATCGAACCCCAAAAACTCTATGCTTCTCTTATCTTCTTTGGTCATTGTTGCTCTAGTGTATAATCGTGAATACAGTGGTGAATACATCGACTTCAGTATTTTGCCTCGTATTGCTCTTCAATGTATATACTCATCTGTAGTTTCTTGTTGTATCATGTATGTATTTATTTTTAGGTATCGGGGGAATTTTTGCTTTTTGTATCCTTATTTGATCATATTCTTATAGGTGTATCCTTGTTTGATGTATTTGTTGTGGTTATATACCATCATTACATCCCTGTATTTTTGTTATTTATATCTTTGTACACACTTTTATATTTTTGCATTTCACGTTGATTGTATTCATTTCACGAACGAATACAGTTGATGCATTCGTTGCGTGAACAAATACAATAAATGACAACAGAAGTTCTGTTACAAATAGTGAATATCAAAAGGTAGTTACACCTTGTTAATTAATTGCAACCAAACTATAGTTATTTCTGAAAATTGCTCAAATATTTGGGAGCTTCATAGAGAAGAACTGACACTGTTTAAATTGTATTGTGGTATATTTTATTAAACTTCAAAAAAGATTGAGATAATTACATAAAAGTATCGTTGACTCAATTACATTACCAAATATAGCTACCTTGTAAGATGCCATCAAAAATGGCCCAATGTTCATAGAATCAAAAGTTACTTTTTATCCGGTAGTCCTGAAATAACCTATTTCTTCCTCTCTTCTCAATACAATCACTCATCTTCCTTCCTTACACACTTATCTTCATCTCCATTTTATCTCCTTTCTAATTTTCTTCTCAAATTTTTCTCTTTTGAGAAAAATACAAAGAATAGGGCTTTCTCAAAATATAGCCCACCCACACTGACATAAACGATCCTAAATCTTGTTCCTCTGACACATGAAAATAGTCCATCTTTTTGATAACCATATCATAACGTTAGACTTGTTTTGAGAGCACGAGTTTGTAAAACTTTGGCTTGAAGCTTATCCTTTTCTTTTTGATTTCATGGAACAACTTCATAACTTACAGATCTGAGTTCTTCCTCTTTAATTTACAAATCTGAAGCAAAGTCCTTCCTTTCTTCGGAATTTAGATGGAGAGAGTATCGTAATTTTCTGTTAAATTTACAAATATGTGAATTTATGAAATTTTCTTTGGAATGTGTTTGTGAATTTATGAAATTTTCTTCTTCTTCTCTTGTTGTTGCGATGATTTTGATATTGATATTGAAGTGGAGATTTAATAATGGATAGGAGGTGTTTGCTAGTGTAAAATGTAAATGTGTATAGTCCATGTTTATTCACACTTATATAATATATACATACATTGTTTACATTATATATACATATATATAAATTTCTATAATTATGTATGTTATTATATATATAATTGTATATATACAACATAATACAATAATATACAAATTTACAAAAAATATAAATTTGTATACTTGGTGTGTAAATACTCTTATGCAATAAGATGGACTGAACTCTCTGTTGTGTTAGACTAAAGCCAAAAAAAAAAAAAGAGAAAAAAATCAAATCAAAGAGACTTGTAACAAATTTGGGCAATAGACTTGTAGTGTAACATTTGGGCCATTATTTTGCAATGTAAATTAATTGTGTGTATATTTGTGAAATTATCCAAAAACATTTGTGGAGTTTGAAGAACTTCTCTTCAAATACCTTGGAGTTCTTGCGACTAGTATCTTATTCTCTCTCACTTACCAAACAACTAATCGCAATTGGATGAGTTAATAACTCAAATGGTCACTCAACTATGAACTTCTATCTCAAAAAGTCACTCAACTTTGATTTTTACTCCAAAAGTCACTCAACTATGAGTGTTTTACTTACAAAGTCACTCAACTTATTTAATTTTTTAAATTAAAATTTACTCATGTGAAATTTTTATTTAGAAACAAAATTCTAAAAAATAAAAAGTATCTATTTAATGACCCTTTTATCCTTGTTGGTCCCTCGAAATCGATAATACCCTCAATATTACACTATAAAATAATTCAGAGGTGTCATAGGACCCTTACAAAGTTTGAATGTGTTACAACAATTTTGGCCATATTTTAAGTGTGTTTTGAGCCATTTTCTCAAATTTAAATAATTAAAAAAAGAAAGAAAGAATCACTACTACTAATTTTTTATCAAAAGTATTTTAGAAATATGAATTAAGCAACCCAAATTTTCATAAGAATAAGTAAAGTTTTTACAACAACATCCAAGCTAATGTATATTCTAAACAAATGACTAACATCTTATTAAATAGAATTAATCTATAGTTCTTATAAATAATGATACTATATGAAGTCAAACACTTATAGGGTGTTTGGATTGGCTTATTTTTAGGTGTTTTTGATTTTTAAGCACTTTTTAAATTTTTAGAGGTGTTTGGCAAAGACAAAAAGTATTTTTAAGCACTTCTCTTTGGGCTTAAAAAGTACAAATAAAAATCAAAAGCCAAAAGTAGGTTGCTACCTACATTTTATTTTTGACTTTTAGCTTTTAATTCACTTAAAAAAAGTCCATCCAAACACCCCATTAATGTCTTTTAAGAATAAAATATTACACTAAAAACAAATAGTATATAAGAATAAAAAATGCAACTCAATTATTATTATTATTGTGTGTGCATAAAGGGTTATTATTAAAATTTGACTTTTGAACCACTAATTTTATTGAGAGGCCTTTATAAATAGAGGCATACAGAAAATTGAGAAGAACGAGAGTAATTGAATTAGAAGTTTGGATAGTCACTCAACTCTGGTAATTGGTTACCATAGTCACTCAATTTTGTTTTGTCTTTCAAAAGTCACTTAACTTTGAGTAATTAACCATTATAATCACACCACTTTGTTTTATTTCTAGAAGTTACTAAACTTTGCCTAATTAGCTTCCATAGTCTTTTTTTGGATAATTTTCAATAATTATTTAATGACGTGACATTTGTATCTTTTTTAAAAAATATTTTGGATAATTTTCAATTATTTTTTGGGAGACAAATCAAGTTGAGTGACTATGGCGGTCAACTATCTAAATTTGAGTGACTTTTAAAAAACAAAATAAAGTTGAATGACTATGGAGACCAGTGGCTCAAAATAAGTTTTATCAAAATTGAAGCCTAAAATCAAAAGATATAATAGCTGGCTTAAATTGCTACCAAATGAAAAATATTGTTAAATTGATTAATTGTTTTAAAGTATCTAAAAAATGTGAAAAAACCTTTCAAGTTTTTCCAACAATTTCACAATCTCACCATGTATACACAATTTCAAGTTCATCAACCCACAATTTCATCAATTAATAAAGTTTTCTACTTCTAAAGTTTCAAACAATTTTCAAGCTTTGCAATTGTCCCCAAAACCCATGACCAACCCACTCACAAAGTTACACAATCACAACTAAAAACAAGTTCATACATTGCATAAATCCATGAATTTAAGTCACTAAGTCACCAATTTCAAAGATTTCACAACTTAACCTAATAATGGAGGGCCCTAGTTTATGTGGTTTGTCTAGTGGAAAAAAGAGAGAAAAGGTGAAAAAAACATATAGAAATGACACTGTCTACTGTCGATGCGTGTGTACACAACCGAGATTAAATCTGGTTGTAAGATTTTAGGAAGGTCTTAATATCACTTCAAAAAAGAATAGAGTGGGTGGGAGTGGGTTGAAAAAAGAGAAAATTATCCCAATAGAGAGTGTATACTTTATACTAATATACATACACTATACATACATATGCATATAAAAGATATATATATATATATATATAATACACATACCTATACATATTTACATACAAATTACATACTTTTACAAAAACATATACAGACTATATACTACAAAGTGTTTATGTAGTATATACTTCGGCCATTTTTGATAAATTAGATGTCTAAATGGTGTATATTGGTAACTATCCCTTAAAAACAACAGTAAAATCAGGACAACTTTAGAGGGTGATTTATGTATTTTTTTTTTTTTCATTTAAATATGATTATTCCTTACAAGCAAGAGAATAGGAACCTACATGATAGAAATTACACTCATAACTTAATAATCCACATAAGATTTCATTTAAATATGATTATTCCTTACAAGCAAGAGAATAGGAACCTACATGATAGAAATTACACTCATAACTTAATAATCCACATAAGATGAAGATTATAGTAATTAAACTACATGTTTTATACATCACATGAGAGAACACGAATAGACGCACTATGTACTACAAAGTGTTTATGTAGTGTATACTTCGGCCATTTTTTGATAAATTAGATGTACAAATGGTGTATATTGGTAACTATCCCTTAAAAACAACCGTAAAATCAGGACAACTTTAGGAGGTGATTTATGTATTTTTTTTCATTTAAATGTGATTATTCCTTACAAGCAAGAGACTAGGAACCTACATGATAGAAATTACATTCATAACTTAATAATCCACATAAGATTAAGATTATAGTAATTAAAATACATGTTTTATACATCACATGAGAGAACAAGAATAGACATTATCATCATTAAAGAAATTGCTAACTTTGTCATCTCCTCTCTGACTTATAGGCAGAATACCATGTTTATCAGTGGCATTATAGCCATGCCTCCAGTAATTGTAGCTCTCTTTGTACTCTGTTGTTGTATCTTTGAAGTAATTATTTGATGATGTGAAGTACAAAGGTGGATTTGGATATGGCCAGAATTCTGCCCTTTTTCCTGCCCTTCTCACTGCCTTTAACACCTTTTTTCGATCGGCGTATCCCATTACTGTCACCTTTTCCATCTCTACATCGATCTCTATCGAGTCGACTCCTGTCATTTATCAGCATTTTATGCTTATTGTACATTTAAGAAAATTGTAGATCCGTGACATAATATCGTGACATTTTTGTGGACGAAATTTGTAACAGACATGAAGATCTGGAATAATTTTATCACAAATTTGTGAGGGGCATGTGAATCATAACTTAGTCCAATTGTAATTAAGAAAATTATAGATTGTCACGGAGTCTTTGTAACGGAATTTCCTGATAAGATTATGACATTTTATTATAATGGAATTCATTACTGCACTGCACAGAGCTACCTTTCCACTTACAAGTTTGGCAGAATTCAATAACTTTGACCGAAACCTTATGTTTGTATTAAAAAGATTACTTAATATGTCTAAATAATTTATTCAAAAACCTAATAAGTTGTCATTTACAGAATCTAGAACGTCCTATAAACTCAAAATTCTAACTCCATCTCTGATAATTATAGATGGAATTTATGACAGACACGAAGATCTGTCATAATTTTCATCACAATTTGGTACATATGGTTCGTAACTTCTTCAAATTACAATTTTCTTTCTATCAAGATATATTTCAATTGTAGCAATAATAAAAGTACTAGTAATATTTAATTGAGATGGTGTGTGTGTGAACATATATATATACTCTATTAATTTGTGCTTACCTCTAAGCTTGAGGACAGCGTCTTTGACAATTCTCTCGCAACCTGGGCAACACATCCTTACTTTGAGTTCCACCGTCTGTAAAATTAATCAGGATTTAACATCTCAGAATTATCATTTGCTTTTAAATTGTGCTCCGTTCATCTCAAATTATATGTCGTTATTCAACATTTAAGGTTCTTAGCATTGAATCTACTATATTTTTGAAATTATGGGTTCAAACTACCATTTATTGCAATCTTGATTTGTAAATTATAACTCCACGTCGAAAGTATTAGATTTAGATGAACCGATACTATAAGGTTGCATGAACCGATACTATAAGGTTGCATCCGCCTCTGGTCATTTGGATATATGGTAATCTGATCAACATATTCCTTTTAGAGTTATAAGTTATAAAAATCATTAGTGTAAAGAATTTTTCATATTACCAGATCACTTAAAAGATATTTATAGATAAGTTCTCTTAAAATGTAAGATTTGTAAATTGCGATCTTATAAAAAAAAGACATGTTACCTGCTATAACAGGGTAAGGATGTATATATAACTTAGAACTTTTTTCCATTAATTTACGTAGTTCTCTTTTGATATTCTAATGTGCATCTTTACAATAAAGTTGTCTTGTAGAAAATCAGGTGAAATCATCATTTCCAGGTTGAACTGATGAAAAGGTGAAGAAAACGAAAGATTTTTTTTTTGGTGAAAGGGAAAAGGAAAAGATAAAAGGAAGAAGACCAAAGGGTATTGAAAGTGAAACCTGCAAAGAAAGTGGTCGACCCCTAGGCATGTTGTTGTTGTTGTTGTTGCTGCTTTATTGTGTTAGATGATGATGATATTTGTAAAGCAGAAAAACAGTGCCAAATAGTTTCTTAGGCTTTCCCTTGTAAAGAGGTTGCCTGAGTATATATATTGACAATGACATATGTGTCTCATAAAAAGAGGAGGAGACTTATTGTTGAAGCCATAGGTAGTTAATAAGTAAATTATATAAAAATATGTTTTCTTTTAACGGCGTAAACTTTTAGATGAGATAGTCACACACTTTAATATGTTGTTACAATAAGCAAAAGTTCATTGTTCGAGTCTCACCGTCATTCATTATCGAAAAGAAATTTCATGTTTGGCTCATAAAAAAAAATCAGTACTTCCACACATAATTACATATTGATCTAGAAATAGTTAACTAAATTATACTTTCTCTACCCAAAGAATTTAGGCATCTCTCCCCTAAGTTCCAATCTCTTGATTAGCACATCAATTAAGCAAACAAACGATGTGCACTTGTCTGAAAAATGGCAATCCTCTAAGAGGATTCCTCTTCATGACTTTAGTAAATTTTTCAATTGATTATTGTGCATGTGGGCATTAATATTCTCCTAGTTTCTTTATTTAAGAGCACGTTTAATTAGGTTGGGAATGGCATCTAAAACCTTGAAGCATGGGGTCAAGCCAAATGGCTGCTGACACAGAAAAGTAAAAAGGAATATCAAGAGGTTGGAAAATGGCATATGCTAAAGAAAGTACAAAAGGTCTATCTTTCTTTCTTTTCTTCTTTTTTTTGAGCATAATTGGTAAACAAGTATTTAATTTTGGCCTCAGTTGGTATGTAAGCATTTCAATTTTGTGAGTGCATATCTAGACATCTTAACGTGATCTTAGCTGGAAATAAAACACTCCAATTTGTCCTTACTGTGTCTTATGGAGGACACCCCATGTTAACATGACACATAATTTTTGGAGGAGTTTAAATGATCATTTTGTAAGTTAGAGTGTTCAACTGACATAGTGGAGACTAATTGAGGTGTCTAAATATGCAACCTCAAAATTGGAGTGCTTACTTCCCAGCTGAGACTAAATTTGAGTATATATTTCTGTATTTTATTTTTTTGACATTCTGTGTCCGATATATACATTAGAGCCCCACCTCATTCGGAATAGTGCCGAATGGGATCCATTTGAAAGCGAAACACTTTCTAACAAAAAATTTCCATAATTAAGATTTGAATTCGAGATGTTTGATTACGAATGGATGGATCAGATTCATTGCAACATAACTCATGTCGATAAGTACAAAAGGTATTTTGATGCAAAGGAAACAAAATATTCCAAATATCTCCTTTTCGTTTCTGATCTGATCATCTTCTCGTGTGAGCACCTTTTTAAATTATGATACCAAGTATGCACCATCATGAACCAGTAATCCATTATCAAAGGTTCTATTCCCCACTCTACATTTTCTCAATCCGTTTCATCTCACACACGGTTTTGTCTTTGATTCCTTTTTTAAAAGGGTAATATTGATCTTGTATATTTAAAAAACTAGAAACTGCTATAAATATAATATATTGTAGATATCTATTTATGTATCCTACTTCAAGAAGAAGTTTACAATCAAGTAGCTCAAGTAAATAACTAATACAGACAATCTACCAGCACCTTTCTAAGCCTTGTAGCGGTTTTCTGAGTCTTGCAATCAAACATTTAATTTGTAAGTAGCTTCTGAAAAGTCTTGTAGCAGCTTTTGTTATTTTTTTGGGTTTGGTAAAATCTGTATTTTCCAATAATAACTCCAATCACATGTTCAAACTAAATAAGAAAAATCACATGAAGTTGTAACTTAGCATTTCACAACTTTGAACCTCAAAATAGGTTCAACCCAACTTATGAACATCAACAAAATGAAGTTCAAACTATTTTCTGAAAAATAGCAAAATCGTAAGAAAAAGATGAAGACAGAAATGGAGAATCAAGTCCACCGAATTTACGGTGTGTCCTTAAGGAATTCATTCCCCTCAAGTACCTGAGGTTATGGAATCTTTCCTCCCAGGATAAAATGATTCACTTCAGTAGAATAGTGGTACCTCAAATTCTACCCAACAATTAACTCACGCAAAGATTTGATGATCACACTTGAGTTTTCAAGAAGAAGAGAGTGTTTTTCTTTCACTAATTTTTGTCGTTATACCTTAGAAAAAATTCAGGTATTTATAGCCAAAAGGTGGTGCTTCAGAAGAGAAGCAATGGTTCGTGAAAAGAGACAATTTTCTAAAACGTCGTGACCACCTGCGTCCGCAGGTGCTTGGTTCAAGAATTTCTAGAAGCTGCCAGTGGCCTGCGTGCCACCTGCATCCCCAGGTTGCCTAGTGTACGCGCAGGTCGCTTCTCAGAGGCCAACCAGTGCTTCTCTTCCTCGAATGGATGCGTCCCTTCGAGATGCGTTGTGATATACGTCCGCACATGCTCTGGTGCGTCCGCAAATGGAGAAAACTTTTTGTATCAGATTTTTGGATTAAAAACTTCATTAATTATCAAGTTTCAAATGAATTTTGTCCAAAAAGATAATCTCTCGATCGATCATTTTCCAAAGCCAAATCCGAAGTCGAAGTCGAGCCGAGCGAGCGACGAAGACGACGGCGCGAGGCTTAATTTGTTCTCGCCTCACTATCCACATGAAGGAATGCATCTCAATATATACACAAGAAAGTTCCTTTCTCCCACCAATGTGGGAGAAACACTCTTCTTTAAAGTGAAAATACAATTCACTTTTTTCCTCTATTTGTTTTCTCCATTTTCCATTCACATTTCATCACTAGAACCCAACAATCTCCTACGTGAATGGGAATGGCTATTTTATTTAAAAATATTCGGACAAGTGTGTGATCAACAAGCAAAGACTAATTGCATCTGGATAAGTAGGTTTCCCTTTTAACTTTCCATAGTGAACTTGCATCGGATGCACTAGGTCAATCTGTAGATGTGATATCTTTGAACCATTGAACTTTAGTGTACACATAGACAACCCAAGTCACACAACCAGCCGTTTACAGTTTAGGGTTCTCACGATTTTATTCGTTTTAGCCATGAACACTACCTGGTTTCATGAGAGCGTAGAGAATAGCCCTTTACTATCATTCTCCTTGAAGCGGCTTCTACTTCACCCTCACATAGGTGATTCCTAAACGTTTCAATCCTATAGATCAAACTATTTGGTCAAATCTGCCAAACTTAGAAACCATTAAAAGACTTCCATCCATAAGTCTTATTCTTATTTCCTGAACATTGTCTTCATCATGAGAACGGGTTGAGTTAATTGACAATATTGAACCGCCAGTCACAACTTTGTTTTATCTCCTTGAACCTAGCTCTTGGGATCTCCAGTTCGCTAGGTAGAGTTACCGCCGTGAAGACTTGTCCAAGTCAGTAAACCCATTCTCTTTGATGATCTCTCAACTCCCTCTCTAGATAGGCCTTTTGTAAGTGGATCCGACACATTATCATTTGACTTCACATAGTGAATCGTGATAATTCCACTAGAGAGAAGTTCTTTAACGGTGTTATGTCTCCGTCTTATATGACGAGATTTACCGTTGTACATCATACTCCCTGCCTTACCTATCGCAGCTTGGCTATCACAGTGTATGCATACTAGTGCCAAAGGTTTGGGCCAATAAGGAATATCTTTCAAGAAATTCTGGAGTCATTCAGCTTCTTCACCGGCTTTATCTAACGCGAGAAATTCAGATTCCATTGTAGAGCGGGCAATACATGTCTGTTTGGATGATTTCCAAGAGACTGGTCCTCCACCTAAAGTAAATACATATCCACTCGTGAATTTTACTTCATTCGATCTGGTGATCCAATTTGCATCACTATATCCTTTAATTACTGCAGGATATTTGTTATAATGCAAAGCTTAGTCTTGAGTATGTTTTAGATACCCTAAGACTCTTTTCATTATCATCCAATGAGTTTGATTGGGATTACTCGTGTACCGACTCAATTTACTAATAGTGCATGCTATATCTGGTCGCATACAATTCATGATGTACATCAAACTTCCCAACACTCGTGCATAGTCCAATTGTGAGTCAGTTTCACCTTCATTCTTTCGAAGTGCATAGCTCACATCCAATAGAGTCTTGGCACTATTGAAATCCAAATATTTGAACTTGTCAAGTACCTTTTCAATGTAATGAGGCTGTGACAATGCCAACCCTTATGGAGTTCTATGAATTCATTATCCCTAAGATCACATCCGCAACTCCAAGGTCTTTCATATCAAACTTGCTCTTAAGCATTCGTTTCATAGCATTTATGTCAGAAAGGTCTCTACTGATGATCAACATGTCATCCACATACAAACAAACAATGACTTTGTGATTCGGAGTGTCTTTAATGTAAACACATTTATCACATTCATTTATTTTGAATTTGTTTGCCAACATGGTTTGGTCAAACTTTGCATGCCAATGTTTGGGTGCTTGTTTTAGTCCATAAAGTGACTTAACAAGTTTGCACACTTTCCTTTCTTTACCAGGAACCACAAAATCCTCAGGTTGTTCCATGTAAATTTCTTCTTCCAATTCTCCATTTAAGAATGCAGTTTTCACATCCATTTGATGGATTTCAAGACCATATACCGCAGCTAATGCAACCAACATCCGAATGAACGTTGTCCTTGTTACTGGCAAGTATGTGTCAAAATAATCAAGGCCTTTTTGTCTAAAGTCTTTCACAATAAGTCTTGCCTTGTATTTGTTAATAGTACCATCAGCTTTTATTTTTCTTTTGAAGATCCATTTAGAATCTAAAGGTTTATTTCCTGGAGGACTATCAACCAACTCCCAAGTATGGTTGCTCAAGATTAAATCAATCTCACTATTGACAGCCTCTTTCCAAAAAGATGAGTCCGCAGACGACATCACTTTTTTAAATGTTAGAGGTTCATTTTCAAAAAGAAATGTTACAAAATCTGATCCGAAGGAAATCGACGTTCTTTGTCGCTTACTATGCCTTGGATTCTCTTCATTAAGTACATTCTCCCTTGGTTCATCCCTAGGTCATTTAGACCCTTCGCTAGACAACTCATGTCTAGTCTTATACGGATAAATGTGTTCAAAAAACTCAGCATTATCTGATTCTATTACCATATTATCATGGATATCCGGATGTTCGGATTTATGAACCAAAAATTGACATGCTTTACTATTTGTAGCATATCCGATGAAAACACAGTCTTTGGTCTTATTTTCACCCTTTTGGGTATAGGAACTTGGATTTTCGCTAGACACCCCCACACATTAAAATAATTCAAGTTGGGTTTCCTTCCTTGCTTCCCCCCCACAAGTTTTGCGGTAAACCTAAACTTATAAGTAAGGCATTCATCATTTGATTAAGGTGAGTACGAGGCAGTAGTTTGATCGAAAATTCTATTTTCTAAACATATCTCCTCAAAAGGAGATTCATATTCTCCACTCCTATCACTTCTTATCATTTTGATTCTTTTATCCAACTGATTTTCAACTTCAGTTTTATACTGCCTAAATGCATCTATTGTTTCATCCTTACTATTCAGCAAATAGACATAACAGTATCTAGTGCAGTCGTCAATAAAAGTTATGAAATACTTTTTCCCACCACGAGATGGTGTCGACTTCATATCACAAATGTCTGTGTGAATTAAGTCTAAGGGATTGAAATTTGTTTCAACAGACTTATACGGATGTCTAGCATACTTTGATTCAACACATGTTTGACACTTTGATTTATTGCACTCAAAGTTAGGCAAAACTTCTAAGTTAATCAGTGTTCACAAGGTTTTGTAATTGACATGTCCCAAACATTCATGCCATAATTCATTTGACTTAAGCAAGTGAGAAGAAGCCTCCGCTTTATTCATTTCAACAGCCATTACATGAAGTTTGAAAAGACCCTCATTGATTTATCCCTTTCCTACATACATTTCATTCTTGCTTATTTCAATTTTCTCGAAACAAACACACATTCAAACCCTTTTTTAACAAGTAGTGTTGTCGACACTAAGTCTTCCTAATAGTAGAAACATGGAGAACAGTGTTGAGAGTCAACACCTTGCCGGAAGTCATTTTTAGGAATATCTTCCCACTTCCTTCAATCTTGGTTGTTGAATTATTTCACATGAAGATCACTTCTTTGCGACCAACGGTATCATAAGTAGCAAAAGCTTTTTTGTTCGCACAAACATGTCTAGTGGCTTCTGAATCTAACCACCATTTATTTGGATTTCCAACTAGATTATATTTTGTGATCATTGCACACAGATTTTCAATCTTTCCAGTTACTTCCAACATGTTTATCTTATTTCTTTTCTTGTTCCTTTTCAGAACTTGACAACTTAAAGATTTGTGGCCAACTTTACTACAATTATAGCACTTGCCTTTGAACTTTTTCTTGTTATTCTCTTTATCTTGTCTAGAAGAATTTTTCCTCTTCATATTATGTGCAACATTATCTTTAACAAGATTTACACACATCATTGCTGATTTCTCACGCAACTTAATGTCCTCTTCTATTTTGAGACGAATCACAAGATTTTCTAAACCAAACACTTGGTTTTCAAACATTCCTTTTTCTGGAATATGAGGATATCTACTTGTGAACATTTGCATTTCAAGTTTGGTCAGCCAAAAGAACATCATTTGCTGCCATTCTTTGAAGTTCACACCAGAATATTTTTTCGGTTTCTCTATCGTTTCCATATCTAAACGACTTAATGACGCAACATTGGTTGCAGTTGGGACAACACCAATCATAACTGAATCAATTCGTTGTTCAGTTTCATTTGTCATTTCCTTGTCAAGCTTTGACAAACAATTTAGAATTTCAGAATGCTAACTATAAAGACTTTAATCTTTAAACACTTGTTTCTAATCAACAATGAAGTTTTTATGTCTTCAAATTATCAACGGAATGAACTATGAAATCGGACAAAAATTTTATATTCTTCAAATCAGAAAAAAATTCAAACAGAGTAAAAATCCATAGATTTTAAACTCCAGAAATTAATACAAAGAGTTCAACGAATCGGTGAAGTTTTTATATTCTTCGAACCGAATTCACAGTTTGTAACACCCCGTATATTTCCAACCTCACTTGTTACCTTGGAGTCATGTTTACTTGATGATTAAGGTCACTAAGTACGTATTTTGTAGTGTTTTGATGGGGCATTGGGTGATATGCTAGTATTAGACGGAGTAGGAAAAAAAATTCAGCAACATGGCCAAACTTGGTTTCCTTTGGTTCTTTGGTGTTATTTCATCCTTGTTAAAGCCTCAAACACCTCAATACACCCCTTCATAATCAAACCATGAAACACAAGTAATTATCAAAAATGTTCAAGAAAGCCAGGAAGCCATGAGCGACTAGAATTTCTATTTGTGCGATTGAGGCTACGAATGTGATGTAAGTGAATATTGTCATGATATTATGGAATTATTTAAACATGAGATATATGATGGATTAAACATTCAATTTGATGGGTTAAATGGATATGTGTAATTGGGCCCAATTTGAGGCCCAAAATGAAGACAAAATGCAAAGGCTCAAGGGCAAATGACCCATTCTTCCTTCATTGACCAAGTAACAATTGCATTTAATGCCAAGACTTGGATAAGAGTGACTTGAGGGACCTATAAATATCAAGAAAAATCAGATTTT